>CM062813.1:376396237-377653112 GCA_031772625.1 Pinus tabuliformis
ATATAAGATGAAATGATTTGAAAAATTAGGAGTACTTAAAGTAGGGGCATTAATGATTGATTGTTTGATGGAATCAAATGCCTCTTTTTCTACAGGCCCCCATTTAAACACTAAATTTTTCTTAATCATGGTTTGTAATGGTAAAACAATCTGTGAAAAATCTGGTACAAATCTTTTTACAAAGTTAATTTGACCTAAAAATGATTGCATGGATTTTTTATTATGAGGAAATGGAATATCAGAAATCTCTTTGATTCTATCCGAATCAATATAAATTCCATCTTTTGAAACAATGAAGCCCAAGAGTTTACCTTGGTCAAGAGCGAAAAAGGATTTCTTAGGATTGAGTGAAATACCATACCTTTTGCAACATTCAAAGATTTGTTTCAGATCATGCAAATGACTTGATCTTTTCTTAGAGAATACAATAATATCATCTAAATAGACAACTATTGATTTATTGATCAGTCCTTTGAATGTTATGTCCATTGCTCTTTAGAACGTAGCTCCAGCATTGATTAACCCAAAGGCATTTTTTGGTAGGCATAAGTTTCCCACTTAGTTCTAAAAGTAGTCTTAAGTCTGTCATCAGGGTGTACCAAAATTTTGTTATACCCTAAAAAACCATCTAAGAAGGACATTAGTTCAGAACCAGCTACTGAATGGAGAGTTTGCTCCATTGTTGGTAGAGGGAAGTTATCCTTTTGACTTGCTTTGTTAAGATTTCTAAAATCAATACAGATTCTGATGTCACCATTTTTCTTCCTAACTGGCACCATATTAGATACCCAATTTGAATGTCTAACAGGAAAGATTATCTTAGCTTTCAGGAGTTTATTTAATTCAGCTTTTATTTGACTCTCTAAGTTAGGATGAATCTTCCTTAATTTCTGTTGTACTGGTTTTTGTTCAGAAAGCATTGAATCATATGTTGTATGATAGATGTATCATATGTTTTCAAATCATCATATTTCCAAGCAAAGACATTTTTATACTTATGCAATAATCTAATGAACACAATTCTTTCTTCTGAAGAAAGTCCTAATCCCAAATTGATGTTTTGTGGATTGTCCTTAGTACCAAGGTTTATTAATTCAAATCTCAAAGTTGAACTTTGGAGCTTTGAATTAGTAACCTATTTAAATCTGTCTTTGATGTCATAAAGATCTTCAAGCTTGACCACTGGTCTAGGTATTGAGTTTTCTTCGAGATTTTGCTTCATTTGAAGGTCATGGTCACTTTCATCAATAATTTGATCATCATAGGATTTATCAGAAGTTAAGAAATTTAAAATGTCTTCATCATGATTGAACACTCGCCAGTTAGTGACATTATCAGGAATTGATGGCCTAAAAATTAATTCTATTGAGAATCTATCGGGACTGTAATCTTCAGATGGAAGGAGTTTAGAAGCAACATTAGCTAGCAAATCTGTTGCTGCATTCTAGGATCTAGGGATTGGAGAAATATTAAATGCCAGAAATTGAGATATTAGGTCTTGTACCAAGGACTGATAGTGTTTAAGGTGATTAGAAAGGCAATGAATAGTATTTCTAACTTGTCTTATAACAATCTCCGAATCACCGAACACTTTCAAATATTGAACTTTAAGACCAATTGCTTTATAAAGTCCTTGAACCAAGGCTTCATATTCAGTCGTATTGTTTGTGCATTCAAATTCCAGCCTACATGATAACATGGTCTTTTCTCCCTCGGGACTAACTAAAATACATCCTGCTCCTGCACCTTCACTAGATTTAGACCCATCAAAATATAATGACCAAAACAAAGATTTATCTACAGTTTTATTTATAGTTTCCTCAGCAATTTTAACACACCTTGATGTATCTGTTTGAGAAAAAATTTCGATTTGAGATGTGAAATTATTAACTGAGAAGGGTGATGGTTGAGCAGTAAAATTGCCAAAGAATGATTCAGATGAGTAATTCCCCAAAATGTTATTATTGAATGCTATTGGTTGATTTTCTTGTTCGAACTCAGTAACAGTATGAGTCATATGTTTCTCTCGATTGATCTTTATTTGATTTGGCTTCCCTTTATAAGGTAACCACATATGAGACCAATCGGTGGAAATATAACCATGAAGTTTCTCAGACCAATCTCTACTCAAAATCAAACCATAGAATTCAGGTATATCAGCGATTAGAATATCAATTCTCTGAACCACTCATGGATCAGCTGATAACCTGATAGTAACTGAATTGATTTCTCCTAAAACCTGGACCTTAGTTCTATCCAACTGAACGATATGAATTGCAGACTTTTGGGGTTCTATGTTCAGTTTGGAACAAACCAAAGCTGGCATTATATTCAAAGAAGCCCCTGAGTCAATCAAACAGTTGTGTAGATTTCTATTATAGATTTCGTAGGTTAAGAGAAAAGGAGGAGTATGGGAATTTGATCTATCTCCAATTAAAACAGCATCAGTAGCTTCTACTCTACCAGGAGGTGGTTTACCTGATTCATTGGCAGCTTTGGACAATACAGCATTAGGAAGAGGAGAAGATGGTACCACATCTAACTCCTTAAGCAGCAACTTTTGTTGGTGTTTGAGTTTACTGAGTTCAAACATTGTAATATTTGCTTTTGTTTTCTTCATGTCTTCAATAATGTTGTAGTCCATAGAGTCTGTAACCACTAATGTTTTAGCTGTTGTAGGTGGATTTGAAACTGATGGCTGATTTTGAGAAGGTGGAGTTGGAGATTTCTTCGTAGGAGTTTTCTCTTTTGAAGGAGTACCCGTGTTTCTTTTCTTTTGATTTATTTGAACAGGTTCAGAAGTACCTTTACTCCTGGTAGTAACTGGGAAAGCTTCCTGTTCATTTTCTGTATCAGAATTAGGTAAAATGAAATCCCACATTCCATGGCATTCAGCAGTTACTTCTTCTTCAGTTTCTTCATATGATAAAACAATATCCTCTTCTTCATCTTCTTCTGGATCCGAGTCTGCATTGGATATAACATTTGGTGGCTTTGATTCAGGTTTCTTAAAGTTCCTAAATGGTCTTTTTGTTGAAGTTTCAGCTACCTGCTTTTTGATTTCTACCATTTCATTTGACATAGTTTTGAGAAATTTTTGTAGACCCTCCATATCATATGGATCTTTAGCCATTTTCTTTTTTGAATCATCTTTGAAAGAGACCTTTTTAGATTTTCTATCTTCAAGAGCAGCTTTCTTTTCTAAAGCGGAAATACGTTTTTCCACAGCAATTGCCTCTTTCATGTTTTCTGCTAGAGTAGGTTTTCCAACTCTATCTACAAAGATAGCTATGTTTGAAGGTAAAGCTGTTATATACCATTCACTTCTAACTTGTTCGCTAGGTTTGGAGGCAGTTGGGATCTTATTCAAGAGTTTATTAAACCTAGAATTGAATTCTTTTATAGGTTCTTTGGACTCTGTCCTAAGATTTGAAAGATCGTTGATTAATGTTGCCACAAATCTATTATCACCATATTTAGTCAAGAAAAATATTCCAACTGGTAATGGATCCTGATGGTAAAGAAAAGTACCAAGACCCAGTTGATCCTTGTAGGGTATAAGGGAAAAGCCTAACGATGACATCTTCCTCTGTAACTCCCTTTAGATTGACTGATAACATAAAGTTGTTGATATGTTCGTCTGCTGGTATTCCTGCATCTGGATTGAATTTTGGCAACCATTTTTCAGGGTGTGCTGGCAATGGATGCAAAGGTGCAGGCATAGTGACTGCACCAGGACTGCTCCATGGATTTTGTGCCATTGTGGAGATGGTAGATGATAATGCCGATGAAGTTCCAGATGGTTGGGAAAGGGCAGATATTGAGATTCCAGAGAGTTGCGAAGCCGATGTTGAAGTTCCTATTCCCTGTTGAACAACAATTTGTAATGGAGGAGTGGATGGTTGACTTTGCAATGGAGAAGATGAAATGGAGGAGGATGATGAGATTGTTTCACTATCAGATCCTTCAATTGTTTTCCTTGCCCTTTTCCTTTTGGGCAAAGGTAACTCAGTAGGTTCAATACCAATCTTTTCACTCTGAAGTCTGCTTAGGGGGTGAGAGGGAATAAATTGCAAAGTCACACTGCCTTGAGATACCTCAGATTTCTGTGGTGATATTGAGAAGCCTTGAAGTTTATGGATGAGAGACTGTACTTCAGGAGATTCAGTACTTAATTTGTCTGAGATATGTTGAGGTTGAGCAGTGGTAGTTGTTTCTTCTTCTTCTCGTTTGAAGACTGGAGTTCCAGCATGCAAAGGAGAAGTCGGAGGTGAGGTGGAGGGAGATTTACTCTCAGAATGGGTTGTAGGTTTGGATTTGCTCGCCATTCACAGCTCATGCCCTCCTTCTAGCACCAAAAATGTTGATGCCTCGAAAATCGATGCATTGACATCGGGGAAAACCACCCGATCCGGACCTTAAAGGCAGCTCCTTCTCTGTTTGGTGTGGTGGCTCCGACTAGATATAATGGGACCAGTTTCCCAATGGTTTGGAAATAGGATGGATAAGTGACTGATCTTCTACTATCTAATGATAATGATGGATGATTTATTCTATAATGCAAAATTATTAACAACTAATCTATCCTGGGAAATTTCCACTTTAGTGTAACTTTTGATAATCTTTATCCACAAATAGGCATATAGATGACTCCACTTATAAATAAATACATTCATTCGTATGATAATTAATATGTTCAAATAGTTGAACAAAGTAATAATTAAAACATTATTACACTTTTTCTCATATGTCATTGACATAAATATGATTGAAATAATAACATTCCTTAAACATTCAATAGTGATAAGTAAAAACACATACATATATCTAATGATAGCAATAATTGAATAAACGTTGATTCATATAAAAGAATGGAACAAAGACATAGATAATAGTACCATATGTAACTTGAGTCCCTTCCTATAACAATCGCATTCAGATCCCATCTTTCAATTTAGAAATACTCTCACAAAAAGCAATAGTGCATATCTTATCAAAGCATTCTTCATTAAAATTCAGAATATAGGCCCAGTCTTCATAAAAAATATATATATCGGAAGCACAATAGTGCAACTCCCGATCCAAGTTTTTATACAAAAATTGAGGACCCTTTCTAAATACATGAAAGGGTCCATAAATACTTACTAACTAACTAACTATGAAATAAAAATGTTATGACGTGGTATAACCAAATCATGAAAATCTTCTTGAAATAGACATGCTTGCAGTCGGTAGAATGATTCACTATTTCGGCTAATTATCCTTTGGCTTGAGCTGGCATATAGCAAGCATTGGTTGCAATTCTGGAGGGTGACTCATGCGCGAATGCAGTTGGGCTGAATACGTAGCATCATGAATTTCAGGAATCATGTAACCAATTGCATCGGTTAAACATTTTATTGTTGTTTTTTTACTATGGGGTTTAACCAAGAAGAACCAAAAGGTGTCCCAAGTTAAACTTTGGATGCCTGCGATTATTCTCTCCTTCTTTGCTAATTCCTATTTGCACTTTTGTTCCAATGCTTTAGCTGATGGTAATTTACCTGGAGTACATTCTGAAATCAAATTAGACAGATAAAGTGTATCAATGATTAATTCAATCAAATTACCAGTTGTTGATCTACATCTTGAAGTTGCCCGCTTTGCTTTCATCAATTGAGACTGCCCTTCTAGGAAAAGAATTTGGTTGTGCGATTCCAGAATTTGAGGCAGATTTGCGGCTTGTCCCTCCTTGGTTTCTTGCCATGCAAGAAAGTCTGTTAATGTCTCATCGGCCTACTCCAAATTCTATCTTACTCTAATTGATTTATCAACCATTGATGAAGAAATTTCACAAAGGGGCTCAGCAAGAGAAATATTATGACATAGTAAATTTAATTGATTGATCAATGCTTTATTGATCTGGAGTGCTTCGGATTTGAATTCTGCTCTTTGAGGAAAGCCTTTGAACTTTTCTATTTGTTTTGAGAGTTGAGCGATTTTCTCATATTTCGTTTTTCTCAATTGTTCGTTCATTGTCTTCAGCTTGGCCAATGCTAAAGATAATTATTTTTGCTTGTGAACTGCACTTTGGTCTATCCTCTGCTTCTCCTTGAGCAATTGCTCATTTAGCTGGTTGTTTAACTGCTGTTGTGCTGCTAATTGTTGCTCTAACTGCTCTATCCTTTGTTGTTTGTCGGATACCTATGCCTCAAGTGAAAGGATTGTTTGATCTTTTTCTTTGAGTAGATTACTGACTTCCGATGCTTTATCCATAGTAGCTGCCGAGTATGCCCCGACATATTGAGAGAGTTTCGTGAGGTCTTCGGAAGGGTTAACTTCCTCTCTCCATACCACATTAGCCATTTCCATTTGCACAGGTAAAAGAGAAGGTTGATCAAGCTTTCTCTTTTTCCTCTGTCTTTTTACTACAGCCTTGTGCTTAGGGTTGCAGAAGACATCTAAAGGTGGTATTTCTTCTACATGCAGGATGATTTCATCAGATGGATTCTCCGGAATTATCTCCATATCCTTTTGAGTGATTGGCGGGCCGCTGGTTCCTTCAGTTGGAACTGTTTTAGTTGTTGTCTTGTGACCAGTTGTCACTTCAGGTGTACTAAACTCCTGTAGATTCTCAGTATTGCTTATAATGGAATCAAACTGTTGCCATTCTTTAAGAAGCTTGGGATCAATCTGAGTATCTATATCTGTGAATTGACTATCTTTTCCCTATCCCTGTTCCTGTTCCTGTTCCTTTTCCTTTTCGAAGACCTTTTCAATATCAGAAGGCTTACCAGTGACTATTTGTTCAGTCTGAGCAGATGACTGGACTGTAGGAGCTGTGACTAAGAGGTCTAGAGGCAGAGTTTGCAACCTCTGTTCTCTAAGCCTATTAAACACTTCCAGTCTTTCATCTTGATATTTGAGTTTAGCCAATGCTTTAACTTGGAATAGTGATTCAGATGAGGCAAATAGATCATCAAAGACATCATCTTCATGATCGAATTTGGCAAGCTTGGCTTGGTCAAGAACATTATAGGCCACCTTCCTAGGATCATACTGTCTATTAGGAATTGTGGCAAGCTTTAGTGTTTGCAATTTTTCCATCTCCTTCTCTGCATGCTTATAATCATGGAGAGTGAAAATGTCGCACCGTAATGGAAATGTAGGCCATATCTGTTTCTTGGAAATTTTAAGGGTTTTGGATGTCCCGTCTACTGTTATCTATTAAGTCAATTCCCAAGCTAACAGTTTATCGGGCACATACAAGAGAAGGACATGGGGTTTTGTATTGCTACCAAAAAGCCTTATATAAGTGAATTTCTCTTCCGCAAACCAACTGCCCATTGCTGTCAAATCTATTTCTACCTCTAGAGATATCAAAGAAGCAGGCTTATCAAAAATGGAATAATAAATAGGTAAAATAAAACCATTGCAGATTTTATACAGGTAATTTTTGTAATTGGCCTTCCATAACTGGTCATGATAGATATGTATTGGTTTGGGGTCTGTGGGGGTCCATCTCCACCCGAGCAATGGAAATTCAGAATTAAAACAAATAGTGTCCATAATGAATGCGCTATAATAGAATGGGGGAATGGTCATAGTAGTATGATATACATTTGCCTTGTATTCTAGAATTGCTGTGGTTAGTTTATCAGATAAAATATTAGCCCAATCCATCACATAGCCATTGATTGCAGCCTCCATTAGAGGGACCATTTCTATAGTAAACTTAGCGGAGTCATGTATCCCCCACATTCTACACATCATAGCTCCGACGTAACAATAAGGAGAAGCCAATGAGTCTATAGAGTACTTACCCGAAGATTCATGCTTGTGCTTCTCAGGGAAGTGTCTCGACTGCTTAATCTAGGCTGATTCTGACTTGTTTTCCTTCGCAAAAGCTTCTAAGACTGCTTTTTTGTACCGCTTATCAGGCTCAGGTAAGTGATACATTTTCCTTAGATCATCGGGCTGAAACGAGCCAAATATCCTCCCGTCAGTTGTGCAAAAGGTTCTATTTGTAAATGGAATTTTCTCCACCACCCATCTCACGACATTAGTATATGGGAGGACTTTAGCTCGTGCTGCTATTCTTTGAAGAAATGAGCATGCCAACTCTTTGAGAGTTCCTTCAGACTTATTAGTTGAATCAGTCGTGGCTTCTTTGGATAACTCCTCAGGCTCTTCAACTTCAATCAAATTATAGATACTCTCCCAGCTTGTATTTCCCAGTCCAAGACACGTTGTGTCTGATATCAATCCCTTTTTACTTGGTCCTGGATCTTTTGCTGGAGGAGCTGTTGTTGCAGACTTCTTGGATTTCTTTCCCATTTTCTTGAGATTTCTAGTCTCAGCGGAATTCTGCACAAGCGATTAAAAACCGTGATACAGAGAAATGTTGCTATAGACCAATATGATAATGAAAAAGAGCTACGTCGATTGGTAGGTGATAATGGAATATAGTTAAAGTTTGTCGCAGATGAAATCTAACGAAAAGATCTATCCTTAACTGCTTCATTGAATAGCCGTTTAACCTGTCAATTGTGGTAAAGACTGTTTTAAATGCCCATAATGTCGTTTATATGTTGATTGATTAATTCAAGCGTGCCTTAGATTTCTTTGATTGATGATCAATGATAAATCGCTAATTGGTGTGTTGGCTACCTATACCAATAGGTTTCATATTTCATGATTGGCAAATAAAAGTTCCAAATGTGCTCTGCCTTGGTGATTCAAAGATCCCATATTTCCATGAGAAGACAAGGTGTGTACATAAGTTTGATGTTGACTCAATTTTGGATGGATGGTCCAACAACCTAATCTGGATCATGCCATGTTTCAATTTTCTGTTGTAGAATAGAGAAAGAAGTCTGTCCAAACTATTTAATCTTGGCAGACCAGTAGCTAGGTAGAGAAGTAAGGTTCCCAACTGCTTAATCTGGGACCTTGGAAGCAATAAGGGTAGCCTTAGATAGGAAATCAAAAGAAAAAGCCAAAAGAAAAGAAAAAGGCACCTAAGGGTCTGCAAGTCTAAGTGCACCCTCCATGAAGAAACAAAAAATGCTAGGCAAGTAGATGGGTAGGTAGATGGGGTTGCAGAAATGTCATTCATTTCAACTGAATCTTGTTGGTCTAACATGAAAGAAACATCAAGGCATAGAGAAGCTTCTCCTCTCCATCATGTTGCAGCAAAGCAAAGGAGCATGTCTAACTTCCTGTGTCCCCCCCTTCACATTCATTACTAACATCCCTTCACCAGTTGTGTTCATGAAAGAATTCAAGGTATTATGTTGGTTCTTATTCCTTTAAAAGCCACATTTCTTGTCTAAAATTCTTTTCATTTTGATCTACTCCCTAAGCTAAGTTGTTTTCATATAAACTTAGTGATATCACTCCTCATTCACCTTTTTCCACTCATATTAACCCCTAACTTCTTATTATCTAAATCCCCTATGTTCCCCTTTTCCCTACTATTATAAACATTATGGTGTATAAACCCCAAGCATTCTATAAATATCCCTTCCCCTTGGTATTATAGCCATATGTTCACAGTCAGGGATTAAATTGACATCTGGTCAGTTTAAGAACCCAAACCCTACCCCTCTTTCCCCTTCAGAAGTCATTTAGACCATTTAACCCTTCATTTGCAAAAGAACCTTGTAAAAAACCCATTTTCACCCCTAACCCGCTTTATTTGCAAAAATACATAAAAAACCCACTTTCCCGTTTTACCCAAAGTATTGGCGCAATACATATTTGCATTAAAAATACATTGAAAACCATACAAATTCGCCAAAGTTCAAAAGTCCCCGCCGGGCGCGTCTTCCAAAGAAAATATTATTTTAATCCCCGCCCCCTTCCGTATTGTCCCGGCACCTTGGCGATCCGTCGACCGTCCGATCGGGCTCTTTTCATCGGACGGTCCACATGCATATCGGGTCGAGCCCAACGTCCGAAAGTTAGTTTCCAAAATTTTTCAGAGGGTGACATCAGGCCTCTGCCACGCGTCACCCCCAAATTGTATCGGGCCGCCCTCTGACAATTCCGCTTCCGTATAAAGAGCGGTGCGATATCTTACCGCTTACCGTTTCTGGTTTGTATGAACCCGCCATGCCAACATCACTACCACGTCAGGCCCACGTCATTGCTACATCACCTCCGCGACAGCGCCCCCGTCCGCCACTGCTCCAACCTACCCGCCACCTCACCACCCCCGTGGACCACTCACAAGCCGCCACGCCAGCTAATGACGTCATGCTGAAGTCATCCAACCTTGACCCCACCTGATGACGTCATGCTGACGTCATCCAAAAAAAAGCGCCAAATAACCCAAAAGTCCATATTTTTGCCCAAAAACGTCGTTTTTGTCACTTTTGCAAAAAACAACTGTTGTTCTGCTCTGCATGCAATCACGACCATCCGGCGCCAACCTGCTGAAATCAACCAGGAGACCATTGGCACCTTCAACCCACCTACATTTCGAATCTTTGCCAAGCAAATTTACCAGGTATTTATCAAATTTACCTCCCCTGCGCTCGGTTGTGTCCATAATTGTCTGAAACAAAGTTAAAAGAGTGAGCAAGCTAATATTCACCAGCAAATCCCCGGTGGCCAGCCTTCATTTCCAAGGGTTGAATCGAAATTCACCTGCAGAGCCTTGTATACCCAAGTTTTCATCAAAACATGCAATCTGTCCGCGCATTCGTGGACTTAAAACCCAAGCTGCTATAATTCACCGTGAAGAGAGTTTTTAAGGCCAAGCATTTACTCTAGCAGTGTTTTGTGCACTATTTCAAGTGCTGCCACTGCCAATATACCCTCTGTTCTTTATAATTCACTTCTTTGTTGCAAAGATACCCCTCTGAGTTTCTCCTACCCACTGTAACCAGTTCTAATACAAATTATAGTACTCCTTAACCATGGATGCACCAGTAGCACCTGTGGCCTTGAATATTGCTCCATTAAATGCCCCTCAAAGAGAATTGGAGTGGAAACCATTAGCAGACCTAGATTATCAAATATCAGAGGAAATGCTAATGCATAGCAAGTACCACATCCACTTGCTAAATGAATTGAAGATTAAGCATGAGAGTGGAATGGATCTATTGGGCATTTGGGACTCTTTCCTCCCTATCTTCAAGCTCCCTCAGGTCAACCAGTTTCCTGACCTAATCCACCGATGTGCCGACTGCTATGACCCCACTCAGAGGGTTGTGCTTGACCCTTCAGGTTCAGTTGTCTTTTATATCACCCCTGAAGCCATCGGAGAGATGTTGCACTTCAATACTGATAAGAAACTAGTTCCTTTATCACTGGAAGATCTGATAAAGCAAGGAGCTAAGCTGACAGATGCTCAGGTCACCAAGCTGAATCAATTGTACATTGACTCTGACACTGTGAAGTATCCTCCCATTTCTCATGTATACCTCAACCAATTGGGCAGAGACCTTGTAGACATGATTAGTCCCATATTGGGCTATAATTCAATTGAGTTTGTTGATGAAACTGTGCTGGTGATGATGCTCATGTTTTCCCCTGGCAAGTCCCCAATCTGTTATGACTATGCCACTTATATATCCGATAAAATACATGAGCAATTGATGAACTTGTCAAGAGAAAGGGTGTTCAGATACACCTCATATATCTACCACTTAATTTTATATTATCAGCATGAAAAATTTCCTTTTCCTGTGAAAAGAGTGGATGCACAAGGCAATCCAAGGTCAGTGGTTTATTGGTCCTCTGCCCCTCATTGCAGATCTTGTTCTCCATACACTTATTGTGAGTTCATAGACCTCTTCATCCACCCAGCCATGTCTCTGCTTCTGAGCTCACCTCCTCCAAGACTAACTAATGAGATGCAGAGGATTCTTCAGTTGTCTAAGGTTTACAGCATTGGGGATTGGTATTATTACCAAAACCACACGGTCATCAAAATATATGGGTGTGAGTTGCCCCCATACAGATTACCCAAATATGTGCCTATGAGATTGTTTGCCCTCGAGTACTTTAGGCAATTTGGGAATGCTGATGTACTCCATTTTTCAGGCAAGGGCAAGAAAGCACAACTCAAAGTCAGGAACCAATTAGGCCACTTCATTTACAATAAAAGGGAGGAAGGTTGGCAAGAGGCAGATAGAATGCTAGAAGCCCTTGGCTTGCAGACCAGCTTCCTTTGGAAACCATATGACCCCAATCATTTCATAAGTTTAAGAAGGGTCAGATATAGGCTGGCCAGTTATGACCACATAAGGTTGCCTCACATAGAAAAATATGCAAATCAAATAAAGTGGAGGAAAGGCGCCTTAGAGGAGGCTGCCACACAAGAAGAACTAAGTCAAAGAGCAGTAAAAAATCTCCAAAAGATGGTTGACTTAGAGCTTTGTTCACAGGTATTTGCTCTTCTAGGCACTCAGGTGGGAGCAGCTGCCTCATCCTCTACAGCACAGCAGCAAGCAACCAAAACTACTAATCAAGCTTTCGGCAAAGGCAAAGAGAAAGAGATGGAGCCAGAACAGCCACCTCATGAGGAGGTACAGCAGCAGGAAGTGCAGCAACAGCAACAGGTACAACAACAACAAGGGGGGCAGCAAGAAAAAGAGCAATCAGAGCAGCAGGAACAAACATTAGAAGCCCCAATATCCACAGGGCAGCAAGCTCAGGACACTCTGCCTCCTAGGCAGGAGACAACAGTGGAGGCCTCAGTCCTCCAAACCCCACAAAAAGAAGACATAAATAGAAAGAGGGACAGAGAGCTGGAGACTCCCCTCACTACCTCCACAACTCAAGGGGAGAAAAGACAAAGGTTAAATCCCCTCTCAGAAGAAGAAATGCCTATAGGGCAATCTTTGGGCATGGGCCCACCAAGCATGGAAGCCTCGGCAAGTTCCTTCCAGCAGGAACAAGAAAGGACAGTGGGAGGAGAAGTCAGCTCCTCAAGCCAGCAAAGGGGAGGTGAAGTAGGCATCAAACAACAGTTTATTGATATAAAAAAGAGGAATGAGCCAATAAGAATACAGCTGTACAATCATTTGTTAAAAATGGCTCCCACTAACTAGCAGAGATTAATGTCTGCATATGATGTCCAGGAGGGCAAAATGATCATGAGCCACTTTATGCCAACCGTGTTGCAGCCACAGTCACCTGCAGACTACTTAAGGACCAATCTTGAGGTCCTTGCCAAGGACATCCACCCGATGGATCAGATTGAATTGCACAAGCAAACGGGTGAGATGGTGTATGCCTCCTTGGCAGACAAAACATTAGTGAACTATAGGCTGAAAAATATCCTAAACAACACAACTGCCCAACTTGAGTTGGAGAGAGCATCCTCACAGGCAAAAGACAACTGAATCAAAGCATTGGAGGATATCATCATAGAACTTGGGCATGATCCCAAGGACATCAAGGTCGTACAAGCACTGTTGAAATTGAGGGATGTAGATATGGCAGCATTGAAGAAAATGATTAAGATCCCAGCAACCATTCACCCACAAACTGAAGAAGTTGCCCAACTGAGGCATGATCAAGAAGCATCAGCTATGCTGGTATCATTATATAAACAGTTGATCCAGACACAAGAAAAATTAGGAGAATCAGAGGTTGCACTGCAGGCAGCACTACAACAGAAGGAAGGAGGCCAAACTTCTCAGCCCCCTCCAGAAATAATCAATCTGGAGGAACCTCCTCAGACTACTGCTCCTCCTACTGAACAGGCAGCACCATCTACATCAGCACCAGCTCCAACAACAGAGCAGGCTCCAAGCCTGGATATGCAGAAGCTCAAGAATGAAATTCAGGCCTTAGAGGCCCAAATGGCAGAGCTAAATGAGGCCAGGGAGAGTCTAGATAAGCTAAATGAAAGATATGACAAATCCAAGCAGACTGTAGCAGAAAAAGGAAGGGAAATAAAGGCCCTTAAGGAGAAGATAAAGGAGCTGGAACAGGAGCTCACACTTGACAAAGTGACAGCTGAGCTTAAGACAGTTTTATGGGCCAACATTGGCCAATCAATCACTGATCAATGGCAATACATTGAGACCATTCATGAGCAGATGGAGCTCATAGGGAAAGCACATAGGGAAATCCAGAGAGCAAGGGCATCTCTAGGCAATATGCCTGAGGTTGCCAATAGAATGATTAATGTGCTTAATAACAGAACAAGTGCTCAGCTGGCAGCAATGGGAATTCCAAATAGAACTGAAACCATCCAGCTTATAAAGAGGGTCCTTACACTAAGAAACCTGGTACAAACACTGGAAAGAAGAAGCCAGGACATGCAGACAGAGGTAAATAAGTTCATGGACAAGTTTACAGTACTACAGGGCAAAGGTCTTCCTAGCTTACTGAACAGCGCAGGGAGACTACTTTCACATGAGAATTATGCCAAAAGGGTCAATACCTTTGCTACTAATCAGATCACTGAAAGACCCAGTACTTCAGAAGAAACAGGGCCAGCATCTGGACAAAGTCTCTATAACAGGGTAGAGAACTTATTTTTTATTATGAATGAAATTAAACATTTGTTTGAAGTGCCTCCAAACTTCTACAAATACATAGAGGTAGATGAGACCTTAGAGGCAATTTTGAGACATCAATTGCCCACACAGGAATTTTGGACTAAAATGATACAGATGATACTGTAAACAAGAGCCTGTAATCAAGTTTTTTCATTAAAATACATAAGTTATCATACACAGGAAAATTTGATGAATTCAGCATCTATGGAGAAGAATGGGCTGAGCCAACTCAGCAAACCTACTCGGCCACTAAAGCAGCACGGACAGTCACAGGTGACAGGGCCGAGAAGTCTACAGGATGACAGGGACATAAAGACACATCATTCAGCATTTATAACAGAACGTTCAACCGACTCAGTGGCCTCCAAAGGTCAAAAAGTCTTCTGACAGAATTAAAGAGCATTTATTTTGTATTCAAAGTTGTAATAACTTTCTTATCTACTGTTCTGTAGTAGTTGGTGAACGTATTTATTTATGAGATGACTCAACAGTTCAGATATTTTGTATGACCAATTGTATATATTCCCCCTCGCATAAAGCTTGCAGGGGTTGTTGATTTCTCGACTAGAGTTTCTTATGCTGTAAATTTCCAGAGTATTAATACAAAAGATGATGGAATTTCCAAAGCTCTGAGTTATCTGAGGCATTGTGGTGTTTTGCTGAATATTACAGGATTCCTGCGTACTTCATGGCACAATAAGTTATCCTAAAAAACTCTTCGTAATGTGTTTTGTTATCTTTTCATAGCTCATTCATGTTTCTGTGTTTCAGTGTTAATGGCAAAGAAAAAGAATAGTTCCAGGATTTATTCACAGAATACCCTGAACTCAATCTATGTTGTTATAAATGTTTTTCTTCAGTTATAGTCATAAGGTGTAATTCTTAACTGCTGCACCTCCAAACTATATCTTTCACAGTGATTGTTGTTTCAGGAATTCAAGTTTGCTCCTGTGCAATATATCTCTTTCTTACACCCTAGCTTAGTGGAAAATTCTTAATTGCTTTTCACGGGTTAAACACACTTCATATTCACAATCTCAAGTTTGTTTCATGATGTATTTAAATGGCCCTGCAGTTTCAGCAACTCAACTCAATATTCCAGACAACCTGTAGCCACAGACTCCATTGCCCAATGGACTAATACTGCCAGAAGACTTCCACCATAGGTACCGAGAGACATCCCTCAACCAAAATATAAAACCAAAACCCTGAACTCATAACTAGCCTAAAATCTTCACAAAACAGAGACAAACCTTAAAGAGAGAGCCCTCTCTGATTACAGTTTGGCTAGAAGTTGTAATCCAAAGCTTGGTTAGTGGTTACCCCGGCCGTATTCCCTTGGGAGTCAAAGGGAACAACCTGGGTGATAACATGGTGATCGGGAATTTCAAGGTGCAGGCCTTAATAATTGCTTTAAATGTCTCTGATTGCCGAAAAGGTGATATAATGCATGCAAACCATTTTAAATAGATTTTTGAGATGTGCGCCTAATTAATACATCGCAATCGAGAATGGGCTCAGGCTTTCTTGTTTAGTCAATGTGATTTCACCGATTTCCGATTGCGATATGCTTTATCGCATCATAGGTTTAGAACATTCCTTGTTTATGTGTTGGCTTGTTGACATTGTCGATTTGTCGATTGCGATATGTTTTATCGCATCGGAGGTTTCAAGGGGCTTGATTATATTGCGCTTGGCTTTTGGCTTCTCTGATTCCCGATTGCGATTGTCTTTTCGGATCGAAGAAAATGGATAAGGGTCTTTGTGGCCTTTTGCGTATGTTTCCTTTGTCTTTTTGATATGCAATCTTCTGATCGCTTTATCGCAATAACAAAGAGTTTTATAATATTTTTAAAAGTCATGCTTTATTCTCATTCAAAAAGCTTTTCTAATAATTCATTTACATTAAGCCTTTTCATAAGGGTTTTCCCTTATGATGAGTTAATACCAATTTTATTTATTAACAATCAAATCTTACCTAAGTTGATTTAAAGCGACCCATTTCTTATTTAAAATTTTATATAGATATTTTATAGGAAATGGGGGATTGTTGTTTAACACAACACAACTTTGTAGCAGAATTGGATGATCATGAGGAACGAGCGACTCCACAACTAGATGAGGCTTTCATGACCTCACCCTGGTATGCAGACCTTATTTATGTTTTATTTAATTTAAATGCTCCTCTTCGTCTAACAAAAACAAAGGCTAGGTTTCTGAAGCTAAAGGAAATTAAATTTTTCATCATAGGAAATGTTTTGTATTGGAAAGATGTTGGTGGTCTTCTAATAAAGTGTCTATTGAGTGATGATGCAGAAAGAACAATGCAGGAATTCCATGAAGGTGACTGTGGTGGCCATTTGTATTGGAAAACCACTGACAATAAGATCCTTAGAGCTGGTTTTTACTAGTATGCACTTTTTCCAGATGTTCATAAGAAGGTAACCTCTTGCCACAAGTGTCAAATCTTTGAGGGAAAAAGAAAACTTTTGCCTTTACCTTTGAATCCCATATTTGTTGAAAGCCCTTTACAATAGTGGGGATTGGATTTCATTGGAGAAATTCATCCTCCATCCTCTTCTCAACATAAATGGATCCTTACCGCTACTGACTACTTCACCAAGTGGATTGAGGCCACTCCTTCTAGACTAGCCACAGATGATGTGATCATCAAATTCTTAGAAACCAATATCCTGTCTAGATTTGGCTGCCCAAACAAGCTTATTATAGACAATGTTGCAGCCTTTAGGTCTAAGAAAATGATAGACTTCTGCAATAAATACCATATCACTTTGGGGCATTCAACTGCTTATTACCCACAAGGTAATGGGTTGGCTGAATCTTCAAATAAAAGTCTAGTAAATATTATCAAGAAGCTCTTAGCAGGCAACAAAAAGTCATGGCACAACAAACTCATAAATGCACTTAGGGTTGATAGGCACCATAAAGAAATCAATTGGCATGTCACCATACCAATTGGTTTATGGAATGGATGTTGTTTTTCCATCCTCTTTGGGAGTTCCTGTCATGAAGTTAATTCAGGAATTGCAGGCTGAGCCAAATGACATTCAAAGGAGGATTGATCAGACAATCCAGTTGCAGCAATCTAGGGAAGAAGTTTATAATAAGGCTCAAGTCATTCATGAGAATATTAAGAAAGTTTTTGACAGAAGGACAAAAGCAGATGATTTCACCATTGGTGATAAAGTTTTAAAGTGGGATTCTAGAAGAGAAGACAAAGGGAAGCATGGAAAATTTGACAATTTATGGATGGGACCTTATGTCATTTATGCTTTCAGAGGGAATAATGCATTTTTTATCAGAAATTTGGATGGGACAGAATTACCTGGTGGACCTGTCAATGGCAGGATGCTCAAACACTATTTCTCTGAGAAATAGAGATTTTCTTACCATTTATCATTGTAAATATCATTGTCCTTATTGTTTGGATTGGGTGACCTGTTAACAGAAGTTGAAGCCCGCAGAGAAGGTCCTGAGCTTCTATTGATGAGTTACCATAAGTACTGCAACAAAGAAATCAGAGGTGGACGTTGCTGAAATAACAACTCAAGGCTACTGATCAAATGTTCTTAGCACCTCACTAGGAGAGTGCCATCCTAAGCTAGAGCCACTGTTAGGGTCCTATAATTTATAGGATCTCAAGGTAATTGAGTATTCTATCTCAGGAATCTTATTTTGTAAATACTTGTCAATCTGCCAATGATTTCCAAATAGAAAAAATAGAATTAAAAAATGAAAAAAGGGTATAAAGAAGAAAAATAAAGAGAAAAACAAGAATATTGAAAAAGAAGAAAAGATTGAACCCCACCAAAAGAAAGAAAAGTAAAAAAGAATAATACTAAAAGTGTTGCAAGTCTAAATGCCACTACTCATAGATAGTTTTTTGTTTCATTCTTGTAAAATAAAGTTGTGTGCAGCTTGTTCAAAATGCCACAATCACTATTTATAGTTTAATCATGATTAAACTCCTTTCAATTTTTGTAAATTAAGATAGAGAACAAAGTTTTACCCAACAGTTTAATCTGGGTAAATCATTAGTTAGGTAGAAAATGACATTTATCCAACTGTTTAATCAGGATCAATAGGAGAAATAAGGGATAGGTTAGGTAGTTTTTCATTCTGTATAAAAGAAAATAAAAACGGGTATTCTAGTTTTTTTTTTTAACAAAAACATTAAGTTTTATTTATAAGAAGAGGTTGGGCATGGCCAAACAACCTCGATTACAATCAATTGAGAAATTTCTGGCTTTTTAGAGTCCTCAAATTCTGGCTTTTGTATCCGAGATTTGTTGTTACTTTTGACACTTTTGGAATGGCTAAGAGTTCCTTGCTTTGCTATTGGCTTCTGAGTATCCTGTCTTACATTTTCGCTTTTCTTTGTTGCTTTGAAGCTTACCTCACTTAAAATAATTTCCGCATATATTTTAATCCCTGGTCCAAATAATACAAACCCGCATATATTAAACTATATTAATATATAACATGTCCCCATCTCCATTATATCAGGCTACTCTTCCATACCCGGCCCCACGACAAGGATAAGACCCCTCCATCTTCAACGCACGATAACCGTCAGATCTTACCCCGCACAAATCCGACGCTTTTCACGTCCATCGCTGTCCAACTCTTAACACCTTAGAAGCGCGTGATATGGGCGATTTTGACCTGCCACGCGTCAATCCCTAAGGTACATCACGTCCGTTTCATGAAATATTTCCCAGCAGCCAGAAGCGGTGCGATGTAAACCGCTTACCACTCCCCGCGTCATTAACACCCCAACATTTTCAACGTGCGCTAACCGTCAGATCTTCCCCTGCCCAGATCCAACGATCTTTACGTCCCTCACTATCCAACCCTTAATACCTCAAAAGCACGCGATATGGGTGGTTTTGTCCTACCACGCATCAGTCCCTAAGGTACATCACGTCCGATTCATGAAATACTGCCCAGCAACCAAAAGCAGTGCGATGTAAACCGCTTACCACTCCCTGCGTCATTAACACCCCACTAATTCCAACGCGCTATAACCATTAGATCATCCCCCGCCCAAATCTGACTCATTTCGCGTCCCTCCCCATCTGACCTTTAACACCTCAGAAGCACACGATATGGGAGGTTTTGACCAGCCACGCGTCAGTCCCTTAGGTGCATCGCGTCCGATGGAGAAGTATTGCCCAGCAACCAAAAGCAATGCGATAAGAACCGCTTACCGTTCCCCGCGTCCTTCAAAACCGTCCTTTGTTTGAATTCAATTCTGCGCCCTGTTAAAACACCCAACACTAATGGCCCATGCGATAAACTGATTACTTGTCAACTCTGCACGATGTTAAACCATCAAGAAGTTTCCCACTCTTTCTCGTAAGTGAAAGTCAGCCTGTGCCAGAGCTTTGGTTCTACTTATTTATGTCCTTGTTCAACTCTCCTTTTCTGTTAAGGAATTTGGTGCCTTTCAACTTCTTCATTGTTCTTTTCTAGCATATCTTGAGCTAGAAGACATCCTTTGTTAGCCACTATATCAACTTCCTTGTTTAGAGTCCACAGGACATGGTAGGATGAGCACGAAGTGAAATTTTGCGTCATCTTTCTTATTCTTTCAAGGGTCTTGTTTAGAGCAGATCTATTGAGTTGGTCACCCATGTTAAGGATTTTAATCAAGATTTCAGAGTCCCTGAAGATTTGAAGGTTTTCCCCTCTGTTCCTCTGAGCCAGCTGACATGCTTTGAGCAGTCGAAGAATCTTGGCCTAATTATTGATGCTTTGTCCTAGGCCCCAACTGAAGTTGTACTTTTTGTGCCCATCTGTGGAGTAAATTTTTCCTCCTGGCCCTAATATCCCCAAGTTTCCTTTGGAGGATTCGTCGAAGAAAATCGTGACTTTGCCCTGATTTTTCCACCACTTTTTAAAGTCCGCCTCAAAGATCCAAAGTCGCCACTCTGGATTGTGGCTAGGCAAGGAGATATTCTTTTTTATGCTGGCCCGTCTCAGGGATTCACCTAGCCAGCTGAGCTCTTCATGGAGTATGGAATTGTCAGACTTATGAGGTCTATTTTCAAAAGTTTCCAGCACCAGAGCTTTAGCCTTAGTAGTCGCTGAGTTGGTGGAATGAAGTTTGTTATTGAAGATGGCTTCATTCCTTGCCAACCAGATTCCCCAGCAAATATAATTGCATTCCAGATTTTCTTCCATGTTGCTTTGCTATTCAGAGTGTGAGGATAGTGTTCTTTCCAAGTTGCGAAGAGACTAACAACTCAAGACTTCTCAGAGATTTGGGCGTTGAGCCCCAACATTGCTTGCAACTAAACCTCTTGAGAAAAGGGGCAGTCTATGAACAAGTGATCAATCGTTTCCTGAGCCTTGCAGCAAAGAGGGCATCTGTGGGGACCAAGGATTCCTCTTTTCTCTAAGTTGTCTCTAGTGAGGGTCCTTTTGTGCATGAGTATCCAGCAGAGGAAGTTGATTTTCAGGAGTCCAAATGGGTCCCAAACATGCTGCCAAAGCTTTGTAGTATGGATCTGATGTTGTTGTTCTTGTAGAGCTGCAAAGCCCAGCCGTGCTGAGTAAGCTCCAGTCTTCCCCTAGCCCCACTTGTCCCTCGAATGGAGATGCACAGGATCCAGACCAGTGAGTTTATCTAGTAACTGATGGAGTTGAGGGAGTATCCAGTTAGGGGGGCGATGGAGGGGGGAATTACTCCAGTTCCCTACTAAATCCAAAGTGCATATGTTAGCAAGTTTGTGGATACCTTTTTGGATGAGCCAGTTATGCAAGTCTGCTATTTCCGGTGCAAGATTTAGGGGTTGGAGGCCCATGATCTTGTCTTCTCACAATGTAATTATTTTCCTGTTTCCTGGAATTCTGTAGAGTTGGTCTTTAAAGAACTTCCAGCCTTGGCTGCACAACTTCCATAGCGTGGTTCCTTTGTGGGAAGCTCCTTCTTCCATATTCTTTATTGAGAGTCTGTGCAGATATTTTTTAATTAGAACTTGACTTACAGGGTGTCTTTGATTTGAGAAGATTTTCCAGAGGATCTTACCTCCCATTGCCAAATTGGCCAACCTAGGATCTCTTACCTGAAGTCCACCTTCAGATATTGGCCTTTTTACTATGTCCTAGCTTACTATATGAAATTTTTTTTGGTTCCCCTTTCCTCCTTGCCATAGAAAATTTCGAATCAATTTTGCTAGTTGTTTGGTGATCATTTTTGGAGCTAAAAGGAATGAAGCCTGGTAGATAGGTAGGGATGAGAGAACTGACTTGACCAGAGTGAGCTTCCCTACTGTGGTAAGCCACTGTCTGCCCCAAGCAGTCATTTTTGCCTTGATTTTGCTGATAATTTCCATCCAATGAGGGGCCTTACTAATACCCAAGGTTAAAGGCAGACCAAGATACTTGAATTTTTCCCAAGAGATATAGTCGGTGAAGCCCAGGGCTTGGGCAATCCTGAGTATAGTTTGTTGGTCTACCGCCCAGCCGTACACTACACTTTTCCTCTTGTTGACCATAGCTCCGGAGACTCTGCAGAAGCTTTGGACAACTCCGTTGAAGGCTCTTGCTATTTAATGGAGGCTTCTCCCATAAGGTCATCGGCGAACAAGGCATGATTGATTGGGGTTGTTCCAGTTATCGCCCTGATACCAGGAAGTGTCCCATTGAGCTTTCGGCTAACAGTTTCTACCATCAGAATATAAGAGAGGGGGGACAGAAGGCAGCCTTGCCTGATTCCCCTCAAAGCTTGGAAGTATTATGTTGGCCTGCCATTTACTAGAGGGGCTATCCAAGGTTCTCCAATGCATGCTTTAATCAATTTTGCAAATTCAGAACTGAAACCAAATGCAGAAAGAACTTGGAGGAAAGAGTGCCTTACTCGACCGAAGGCATTCGCCATGTCCAGTTTGATGAGCATGCCTTGCTCTTTGCGTTGATGGCTGGAATGGATGATTTCCTGCACCAGTATCACATTGTCCAGGATATGCCTGCCTTTGACAAACCCTCCTTGGTTGGGTGAGATGAGTTTTTCCAGCAAAGGATTTATTCTATTTGCAAGTAACTTGGTGAGAATTTTGTAGGACGCATTACATAGCGAGAATGGCTTGAATCTGTCAAATGCCTCCCGGTTGGCTTCTTTGGGAATTAGAGCTAGGAAGGCGGAGTTTATGCTGCCACCCACTTTGGCTTTTCGGAGGAAGCCTTTGATCATTTGGTACAAATTAGCCTTGATGATGTCCTAGCAGATTCTATAGAATTTTATGGAGAATCCATTAGGTCCTGGGGCTTTTTTGGTTCCATCTTCCATATGACATTTCTAATTTCGTCTTTAGTGAATGGCTTCAGGAGTGTTGCGTTGTCCACCTTGTTAACCATCCTTGGAACATGTTTGAGGAAGTCATGAGCTTCCTCATCATCCTCCGTGCCTTCTTCTTTGAATAGAAACTAAAAATGAGAGGTTGCCGCCTCTTTTATCAGATTGTGCCTTTGAGAACATCCCCATCTAGCGAGATGATTTCAGCAATGTGGTTTCTAGAGAGACAGGTTCGAATTTGTTTGTGGAAGAAGGCTGTATTTTTGTCTCCAGACGTAAAGCAGAGATTGCGTGACTTGAGCCTCAAGTGTTCTTTCTCCTCTCTGAATGTCTGGAGGGTAATAATTTGGTGTTCTTGCTCGCTATAAATTTCTACGTTGGTAATGTCTTGCATCTCCAGGCCTATTTGCAGATCCAACAGCTACGTTGTGCTTTGTTTTCGTTGGGTGGTGGGAGAATATGAGGGATTTTTTATCCATTGTTTCAGGGCTGTATTGGTGGCTTTTAACTTTTGCTCCCAAACGTAGCTAGGCAATCCAAGAACATGGATGGACCATGCCTTATTCACTATATCCAAAAACCCTTCTTTGTTTGCCCATAGTGGGCTGAATCGGAAGGGGATTGGCCCCAAGTTTTTTTCTTCTTCCATCAGAAGGAGGATGGGTTTATGGTCTGAATTCCACTTTGGCAAATTTTTTGTGGAAATGATCATCTTCTCGGAGACAGAAATAAAAATGTTAGTCTAGCTAAGGGTAGGTAATTTGGTGATTTGGTAACTATTTGCTTATATAAATTTTATCCTAAGTTTTGAGGATATCATGAAAATTCATAATTTGTATGATGGGACAAATTTTTTATATGCTTCATTATTTATCATGTATCCTAAAGTTCAACAGGAAAATGTGCATGCTATGGATAAAGTATTTCGAAATATTTCATTATACATCCTTATCCTAAGTTTGGAAATCTAATATAAAAAGTGCATAAGGACAGATATTGTTTGTCGCCTATGATTAAAGAGCAGCAACATTGGGCGCCTCAGGATCTGCTCCCACACTTCATCCATGACCCCTAGACATTTTCGCCCCCTCCTCATCATTCAGCCTTTACTGTCCCGGGGGGGGCATCCGGAAGGTAGTTTTCCTCGTTGGGCCCCATCCCTTACGTGTCATGCTCTGGTGATTTCGCACCCCACCCCGCTAAAACTGTTAACTGCCTGCTACCCCTCCAAAAACGCCTTTCCCTTACCCATCCTGCTGCGCCCCACCACTTTTCCTCCACCACTCTCCGCCCACCACATGGCATGACCGTTGGACTAATTAAATGCATTCCCAGCCAAATAATCGTTCTTCATTTATTTTGATTTCTCCTGGGTAACCATTCAGCCTAACAGTCCCGCACCATTTCTAACGGGACATTCATTGCAGTGTTTAAATACCTTTGAGCCTGTCATTCTCACCCCTTTCACTCCTTCTCTGTTTTGTTATTCACAGTTTCCCACAACAACCTCTGTCAAAGCATTTATGCGGCCAGGACTACGACATACACTGACATTCCCTTTCCTTTTCGCCTGACAAACTATTATTGCTTCTGTGCTCGGTAAGCCTCCTCTGCAAATTCATCCTGTTCTCAGAATTTTACAATCATGCCTCCCAAAACTAAAACTCAAGATAAGCCTATCAATCCTTTAATTCCCCCTGCTGTAGATTTAGATCATACACCTTTAGCTGATAGGGATTACAAGATAAGTGAAACTCAGTGTGACTACAATTTTTTGGAATTGTATTTCTGGTTAGAGGATAAACACATAGATAAAACCGATGAGATTGGGCTCTGGGAGTCAAACCTCCCCCATTATATTTTCCCCTTGACATTCCAAGCCCCAGAATTTACCAAAAGATGTCAAGCTTGTTATATCCCTGCCCAAAGAGCCATTATTTCTCCTACAGGTGACATTATTTTCACCATCACAGCCCAATCCATTGACCAAATGATGCTAGCCCCCACTATGGAAAATGATGCCCCTTTTTCCCTAGAAGCCCTCACCTAGCTTTATCAAAACCTGGACTTTGCCACCAGAGCCATAATTTTTGAAATTTTCTTGCCAGAGAATGCCCAATTACCCAAAAAGAATCCTCCATATCCTTCTTCCATTTTCCTTGATCAAGCCAAGCAGATCATTTCCATGATTTCTCACATTTTAGGCTATCATTCTGATCAGTGGGTAGATGAGCCCATTTTAGGATTCCTTTCTATATTTTCCACAGATAGCAAGCCCTCTATGATTTTCAACTTCAGTCAATTCTTGGCTGACAATATCCATGAGCAATTTATTAAGTTTCCTACAGAGCAGGTGTTCAATTACACCTCTATTTTGATTTATATGTTCCTCTATTATCAAGTAGACAAGTTCAATTTTGCATTGCAGAAGTTGGATGATGCAGGGAACCAACAGCCAGTGATTTTTTGGACCTCATTGGTCATGAGAGAACAACAAGAATTCACCTACAAATAGTTTATTGAAGACTTTGTTCATCCAGCCATGAACATTCTGAACAGTGTAGTACAGCCGAGGATTAGTGAGGGGATTAAGAGAATTTTATACTTGTCAGATCAAGCAAAGACTGGAGATTGGTACCTGTGGGAAAATTACATAGAAATTAGGGTGTATTGTTGTGAATTGACCCCCTATAAACTCCCCAAATACCTCCCAATGAGGATCTTTTCACTCGAGTATATCAGGTAGATGCTGAACTCAGATGACATTCACTTTGTAGTGGCCAAGAAGAAGGCACAATTCAGAATAAAAACATAGGTGGGCCCATTTGTGTGCAACACAAGAACAACAAGTGAATAGGCAGATAGAATATTGAAGGAGATGAAGTTCAGTTTGAGATTTACATGGTCTTATGACCCTTATGGCATCATCTCAAAGCTCAGAGTGGAAAACAAGAACACTCCTTACGTTCATACTTCAAGGCCAAACATAGTGCAATATGCCAATAAGCTGGAGCGGTCAAAAAATACCTTGCAGGAAGCTGAAGAGAAGCTTGTTTCTACTTCCAGTTTATAGACTCCTATTCCTCGGGAAAAATCAAGCAAAAGGCAGAGGGAGGAAGGATCATCATCTACTACTAGAATTGAAGCTAGAGAATTTAGAATCAGTTATAGAAAGAGACCAAAGGTAACTCCCAGACCAGAAGTAGACAAAGAAACTGAAGAGAAGGAAGCCATCATCGTCACATATTCACCACCTACAACTACCAAGTTCACTACATATCCTTCTGAACCTTAATTTTCACAAGGTCATAAGGAGACAGAGTTGGAACCACAAACTATCCAAACAGAAAAAGAAAAGACAGTTTTTGACAAGTACAGAGAGATAAAGCTCAAAAATGAAATTCTGAAGAACAACACTTATAACCAATTCTAGAAGCAGACCTCCATCTCACAGAGTAGGTTGTTGTCAGCCTTTGATACAGAACATGGCAAAATGCAGATGGCTTTTCTTGAGGCCCAGATTCCACAACCAAAATCAACAACAGACTACAAGAGTACCACCTTTGAATTCAGCACAAAGGACATACATCCCATTGATCAAATGGAGATGCACAAGAAAACTGGTGAGATGATATCCTCCACTCTAACTAACACTGCCATGTCCTTATCCAAATTGCAGGTTTCTTTTGCAAATGTACAGTCACAGTTGAAGATGGAGAAAGTGTCCTCCTTGGCCAAAGATAACAGGATCAAGTCTTTGGAAGACTTGGTGATTAAGATAGGGTATGACCCTAAAGATGTCAATGTTGCTGAGGAGATTGTTAAAAAGAAGAACCTGGACATTGCAGCATTGAGGAAACAACTCAAGCTACCAGCCACAAAAGATCCAATGACCAAGGATATTGAAGAGGGTGAGGCACAAAAAGCAGATATGATGAAATTAATCATAGAACAGAATGTGCAGATTAGGCAGATGGAGGTAGAATTGGAGAAACTGATAAAGGAGAAGGAAGATAGTCTGAATATGGCCATTATCCCTCTGGATGATGTACCTATTTCTCGGCTTCCATCAACAGGCACAACTGTTGTAACTACTTCTTCCACTCAGACTGCAAGTTATCATGTTGTTAGCCCTTTTTCCATATATTTATGGAATGTGACCAATACCCATCCCTAATAATTTTGAATATTGCATGACATGCATGCTATCAACCATACTCAATTTGAAGTATTGAGGGGATTTGATGCCCATTATATTTTGACTTCCATACAATAAATTTTGCCCCATAATGGACTTACAATTTAAAAACCTCCTAAATCAAGTATGAAGTTAATTTCATTTTGAATAATTTTGTATTAGCCCATGATACATAGTCGTGATAATACATCTTGTCTTTTCAACTAAGTTGATAGCCTTCCACATGTTCTATCTATATCTTCATGGATGTAACCATTTGGGAGGAAACATACATATAACATTGTAAATGTATTCTTCGTTTTGAGCATATATGCAAAGAAAAGAGACAACAACTCGTGGTATCACCTCCATAATCACAAGTCGCAATAATAGAGGTGGTGATAGTTTGTTCAAGGAAGTTCTTAATGATGACAAAGCCTACATGAATTTTATGTTATTTTCTTAGTAGATTTCATATTATTTATTTTGAAATAATACATCATGTAGTGGATGTATTAATAACTCTTTCTCATATAACAATTTCCAATAGTCATTAACCAGTGGATCCTTTAACATGCCTAGGCACTAAAACATGAAACCAATTTTTTTACCTTAATATTGATGACTATGCTTTATTACCCTTATTAGGTCAAACTTTTATCATGTGTTTGACCATTTTAGTATATGAAAATCATTTCAAGCTAAATTTTGAAGCTATGAATGATGGCTATTATACCCATTGAAAATATAGCTTGTAATTACAGTTGAAATTTCCAAAGTAAATATGGTCAAAACTTTGTTTATGTATGAAAAAATGCTTACAAAAAGAAGGTGTTAACCTTAAAAGTGGTCAATGTTGAAATGATTGTGATTATTGCAATGAAGCTATCTATGTACATTTATATTTCCTTTGACAAACCTAATAAGTTTGATATCACCATAGTTTATGATCAATTACTTTAAATTCCTAGTAGGCATAATAGGGAATCCTCCTAATGTGCACTATGGAAAGAAAATGCTTATACAAATTGATTCTTGATAGTCCATTTATGTTCATTTCATTTCTTTATGAATTCTGATCCATGGTTTGCTCTATGATGTTGTCGATGTATTTATATTGATCGTGGAGCTATTACATGCACATGATGAGTTTGTGGCTACTATAGTTTGTTCGAAATGATAACATGTTTCACATAAAAGTATTGGGATTATGTGTTCAAGTATGGGTGCTTCTTTCCAATGGCTTGGTTAGATATGATTATAGTTGTCTATATGTAGCCTATTCATGAATTAATGTACTAGTGTATGATTTTGTCTTGGTTGATGTGATTTATTGCTTAATTGGCTTGATACCTACTTCGAAAGAACACATTGTTAGCATGTAAATGAACATGGGAACACGTTGTAAAAGGTGAAATTAAGTCATAATTACATGCATCTTTACAATAGACCTCACAGTTCTGCCTATGCCTAAGTTGCAAGCAATAAACAAAAGAAGCATATGGAATAAGATGGAAATTTTAAGGGTTTTGACCATGCCAAACTTTGGTATAAATGTGCCCCAGTTGCAAATCACATGCAAGGGATGAATATTAGTAAATGTTGGTCCATGATTTCATCTGCCACCCTACTAGTTCTATTGGGGTTCCACATGGAAAATACTTGGTTTTTATGGTCTCACTTGGCCATCTTGTACAAGGATTTTAACATTGAATTGAGAGGGTGGTGCATGAATATGATGCCTCACATTCTCAAGCCTTTTATATAATCCAATTATTGTGGTTGATGGTTGTTTTTATAATGCCTTCTCCTAAACTTGTGCCATGCAATTGCACTTTCCATTCTTCCCAGCTTGTTGTTGAGTCTACCTCTTCAAATCCTCCATTGAAGTTGAGGATTCCAAGTGCTTTTTCCTTTGTAGTTTGGATCAAGCAATACCTAATTCATGTTTCTATTGGGAGGATTCAGAGCTCAAGTGATATTTGGAATATTGGCTCTTATTTGTTAATTTTGAGCAAATGACATACCCTGAATTTTACAAAATTTCTTTAGGGAAGTAGCTTTCTAGCAATGTTCATGAATTTTGAGCTTGCAAAGATATGAAACAAAGTTACACTGAGCACCACACTTGTGATGAATGAAGGTAGGCCAAATAGCCAATTGATTTCCTTCACCATGTGTGTGTGTGTGTGTTTCATGCTTGAATTAAGTGGTAATGGATCTTTCTATGTGTTATTCAATACTCCAAGCTAAATATTTTTTTTCCTTTATGTGTTTAATACTTTATTCCTAGTTTTATTGATTATTTATTGAAGCGAACCCTCCATACAGAGGTCAATTTTTAATTGGCCCCTTTGTGATAAATTTTAGTGAGTCTATCAATTGCAAAAAAGAAGTATACTTCATTTTATATTTCTATTATCTTGTTTCTACATCCATAGACGATCTAATAGAGATACAGACACTGGGTGTTGATATCTTCATTGGAGCTTATCGTTATTATATTATCAAATTTAAAGATTGTATGTTATATGCAATCCATATATTGAAAAATAAATTCCTTTTGATTCATTGTTTTTCTTACATGTAACCCAAGAATTTAATTACTTGCTTGCACTCATATTACCACCTTGAAGTGGGAGTGACATTCATTATCCACCCACATATATCCTTCTAATGACAAGCGGAAGAATTCCTCCTAATGAGGTCTTCAATCCTTCAATCACCAACTTTTCAATAGTGCACAAGTCATTTTCCAGATGATATGACCTCTAGTTATTGAAATTTCAAAAGAAAACCTAACAATATTGCAAGCTTTATTTTTCCTAATCCAAACCCCGCTAGTTCTAATTGAAAAGAGCCATATTTATACAATACACTCAAATAACAAAAAAAAAAGTTTGATTGGAGAAAATGGTGAGAACTCTGAATTTTAGGGTTTCTAACATATAAAGGGTGTATGGTTTATGGTATCATGGGTTGGGTAGTCACGAGGCTAAGATGGGTAAGTGATGGCTTCCATCACTCGTAGAAGCAGAGACCAACCTCTCTCAAAGCAACGGTAGATGAAAAATATGTGTAAAGAAGGGAGAAATTGAGTTCATTTCGATCATGAACCCTTGTCATTTTGATATGAGAGAGAATACGACATCGAGAGCTCTAAGATTCAATGTTTCTGACATAGATGAAAGCACATGGACTTGCAAAAAGGAAGTCCAAATGGGTCAATGGTCAATCTCTTTGATCTTGGCTTATGTGCTCGACTTGCCTTATTGGATTTGGGGCCTACAAATATGAAATAACTTATGTACATGAGGGATCTACCCTCCCATGGGATTCCCCCTCATTTTCCCCTCTTTGATTTGGCCAAAAAATAGGCAGAGGTGGAAAATGAAACATTTCAGATCTTTTTACAAAATATTAACGAGAGTACCTCCATTTTCTAGATTAGGCGCTCAGAGCTAGTGGAAAACTTGAAACAGAGCATTCAAAATAGTGTGGGTATATGTGTAATTTTTCAATGCTTTTTATTGGAAGGGAAAGTGATACAAGACTCCTTTCAGATGAAGGACTATGGCATCATGCAAAATGGCACCATTATTTTAAATTTGAGCCTGCATGGTGGAAATCGGGGCTCTAGAAACCCTAATGGATTTGTCTCTTTCAAGGATATAGTGCAAGGGAAGGATTTCATCCCAACATTTTAAATATAAAACAACCCAAGAACTTACATCATAGATAAAATGGAAAAATTATTAGTTGATCTAGGTGGCTCTAGACACATGCAGAAGTCCAAGAGGACTCAGGAAGGGTCAAAAGTCAAAGTGTTTGGATTATGCTCAAACTAGGTTCATGTTGAATATCTCGTCATTTTGATTGTGGTGGTGTGAACGGTTCGTCAAACTGAGTCTGTATGTGAAAGTTAGGAGCAGTCAAAGTTTAGGGTTGACTTGGGTGACTCAACAAGCTTAAGGAGGCAGCAATTTGGACAAAATCCGACCACCAGATTCTGGCCAACCTGGGCCAGATTCTCGGCGAATTTGTGGCCTACTTAAATTGACTCCTTCGGCCAATGTTCGAGAATTTTCAAAATCACATTGTTACATATAAAAACAAAAAATATATATAAAGGAGGTGGCGGGCCACCACCCTCACCATCCCACACCTCTCCATATAATAACAACCATACGTTAATCAAAGCGGAGCTGGTGGGAGTTGAACCCATGGCCAGCGGCCCCACCCACGCGGTGGCCCCATGTGGCATTATGCCAAAACAACCCACACCTCCAATACAACGCAAATGTAATGGTACCAACCTCAACCATAAATGCGTGCCCATATTTAATAAAAAAAACCAACATCAAACAAAATTGTGCATATTTTTAAATAAAAACAAAACAATCATGTGTTAATATTGGTTCCACGGGATTCAAACCTGGAACCACCTCCTAACAAGCGCACCGAAGTTAGCCAACGCGCCAACATCCTGAGGTTGGTAAGTCCGTCTCGGAAAAATTATATAACCTTCATTTTCTCAGTGCGGGAGGGCCAAGGACATGGCACGAAAATTGAGGCATGAGTTTTTAATATTTTTATTATTTTACAGCTAGAACCATGAACCTGGGAAAAACACAGGTGAAACCATGATTGAGCCAAATTCTCAAGAGGGTGAAATTTTGCCAGTTTCCAAATTGGACAAATTTTATGTCGATCTTACACCTCTTAGCGACACGAACCTGATGGCGCAGTCAGAATTTTGATCTGAGCAGCAGATCTTCAGATGACCCGAAGGAGGGAATCTTTGAAGAATCTAAAAGATTCTTGTAGCCCCAGATTTCCATTTTCTCAGAATTTAGAAATTTGATAGTCGATTTTACCTTACTTGACGCCGCAAATCTGATGGTGCATTCAGATTTTCCATTTGATCATTTCATTTTTCGGCCACTTTTCAAAGTGGAGTGCAGGTGTCAGCATTCAACGTGTGAGCAATCATTCCATGAGATTCAACGCTGCGAGATTGATGGTACGACCAACTTCAACAGTTTGACATCCTTTTCTTCAGATGGCCCCAGGATGTGAGGTATATGCAGTGTGTTCATGTACTTCTTTTTGCTATGAGATGCATTGTGTTGCACAGATCCCTGTTTGATGTTTGATGTGGGATCTTGTTTTCTTACTTGTTTCATGATTCCTGCTTGATGTGACACAGAATCATCTGTGGGATGTACTTGTTGTCATGATTCGTCATGTTTTGTTTGAGATCCCTTTGTCGTCATGTTGATGGGATACTCATGTTGTCGCATGTATGTCTGAATTGAGATCCCTTTGATGCCATGTTGGCGAGATGCTCATTATTGTCATATGTGAAATTATGTCATACTGATAGGAGTCCTTTTTGAATGAGAGTTCCTGTAGCAGAACATCTCTTGGAGCCACTCCTGCGTGAGGGCATATTATTTGTAAGATAGAGAAAAACACATGCATGTACATCATCCCTCTTTCCAACACTTAATGCAGTGGCCTACACCATCTTGACAGTGAGGCCCAGAGACGTAGTCCCTCCTAGATGAACTCTGTTATCAACGTCTTGAGTTTTATGTTGCTGATGATTGTCATGTTCCTTTTTTGTTACAACATGCATATATGTTCACTTATGATATTTTAAATGCAATTCTAACAACAGCACAAAAGTAAAAGATCTTGGTTAAATCCGGGAGTTGAGTCAACTCAGATCAAGTTTGGTATCAGAGTGGTATTTGCGTGGATGTGAATTGCAAGCGTGAACAATGGAACATGCAGCGACAGAGGATGAAAAAGAAATGTATGAGACCATGCTCAAAATTTCCCAAAGGGTGGAAATAATGTATGAAGCTCTACAAAAAGAGACAGAGGAAAAGGAGCGATTGCAGCTTCAGTTGCGAGCCATGGAAGAGGCCCTGGAAGAACTGAAGCACAACAACCAAAATCTTCAAACAGAGAACACTGAATTGAAGATGCTTCTACATGAAGAGAAAGAGGAGAAACAAAGTTTGCTACAATAGCTGCAAGCTAAGGATGAGGCCTTGGAAAAGTTGCAGCGTGACCCATGTGAGGTAAAAAGTAGTTCTCCATCTTCATGTATGTTTCCTGATGATGATTTCGCTGTTTTTGAAAATCATACCACAGGAATTGGCTCCAAACTGTTGAAGAAAATGGGTTATGAAGGAAAATGTTTGGGCATTAATGGGCAAGGCATTGTCAACCCCATCAAAGTAGAAGAATTACCCTGTCAGGCAGGACTTGGGTATGTCAGAAAGGAAGTTGGGGAATGCGTTGAGACAATTAGCGAACCAACAACAACATATGATGAGAGGCCCTCGTCAGTTCTTTCCAAATCGACAGAGGAGGTAAAAGGTGTTGATTTCCTTTCAGTTTCATTTTCACATAGTATGATTTCTGTTGGAGATTTGGAGATCCCAATTACAGGGACAAACATGAAGCTCATTACTAGGATGAGGTATCAAATCAATAGAGATTCAAGCACCAAAGCAACATAAAGAGGAAACACACAATGAAAAGGGCATGGGGGTTATAAAGATAACACATGTATCAGAGAGCTAAAACTTAGACAAATAAACCTCTTTACATATAACTAGAAATAAATTTTAAACTGTATCACTTGCTCCCAACCTTGGGATTTAGCAAAAGGTTCAGAGAAAGAAAGGAGAAAAGGAGAAGTTAAGTGATTTTTATCATACTTAACTTCGACATACTTTATGTAGTTTTTCTAGTTTTCCTTTTTTATTGCTCATAAGTCGAGAGACTTATTTGACTAAATGCTTTCAACATCTATAAAATGTAATTTTTTTCATTGTTTCAAGTTGAATAAAATTATGATTTTTTCCTTGGAAAAAAAAGCAAAATAAGAGGATTACTCTAGTTTTTCCTTAACTAAAACTACAAAGAAATCATTCATTCAATTAGAATGATTTCTTTAAGTATTTAGATGATTTGATCGCTATGCCATTAAACTTTTCCTCACCGTTCCTTAATTTAATGCACTCTTTGTGCACACGATTTAGATAAAAATTAGAATTGGAGGTTGGGATTCATCCATTAGACCATTGGTTCTAATTACTTTGTTGGAGGTACCTTGTATAGAAAACCAAAGCATTTATTAAAATCACATAATATCCGACAAACAAGAAATGCAAAATTTTTATTCAAAATCTGCAATAACCTGATACCCTAATCCTTTATTTAACTTTAAATCTATTAATGCTAATCACAATAAAAATCCTAATTAATGATATCATTCATCGAGATATCGACTATCCATGATTTTTTTGGTTTAGGCCAATATTATGTTATGTATGACAAAAACTTAGATAAACTAAATACTAATAAAAACCATTTATTTTATTGAAAACACGATTAACAATTAATATAAGCCTAATCATAATTAACTTCTTAACTAATCATGATTAACTAGATATTGAAATATCAAGATTTGATAAATTTGTCGATATTCTGATAGCCAGATACTAAGACATCCCAAATGATGACATAATCATGACATCATAATTGATGACTTGACACTAACAGTTTGATGACATGGCATTGACAAGTGGAAGACATGTGTCAGGGAAAAAGTCAATTTTGTACTTTAGAAGTGCAAAAATGAGTGCCACTTGTTAGATGCCACATTAGATATCACATCATATGCCACGTTAGATCTTCCAAGTGTCTCAACATGGCTGGTCATCAACGAATGAGGTGGCACATTGACTTGGCTTATCGACATATCAAGATATTGATTGTTTTTGTGGAATGCATATTTATAAAGAAAATTTTGATATTCCCATATCGAAACAAAGGAACACCTAAATATCTGATATATCAACCATATTGGCCATATCGGTGTATTGACCATCTATACATATTGGGAATTTGAATGATTTGTAAAAAGTTATGACATGATGGACCATCATGGTCCATCATATATAACAATATGAATCACTGTGGAAGTCTCCAATCACTCAAGCTATGACATTCCAATATCAAGGTATTCAGACATCCACTATTGTTGTTTATTATCTTAAACAATTTCAGTATTTAACATAAAACTTTTGTCGTTATACCGGGGATCGAAATTTCGAGGATTTTGGATAATAAGCTTGAAGAAAAGGGCGAGGACAGATATTTTGATATACATCGAGGTTTCAAAATAAAAGAAAGTAAGTGTAGGAATTTTGAGGTTTAAAAAATGAAAAGGAAATTTTGAGCTTTAAACAAATAAAATGAAAACAAAGTAGGTTAAGGGGATATTGAGACTTTTAGAGAAATAAGTAGAACACAAAAAGTCCAGATATTCCCCTATTTATAAAGGGAAAAGTAAAACAAAGATAAAGTGTTTAGAATTTTGGGGTTTTTAAAGAATTTTGGTGTTTTTCATGGATTTTGGTTTATTTACATTGTTTAATGTAACAATTATGGGCTAAGATAATTCATGCAAAATTTGAAAAATTCCTAATAAAAATCCTATTTTTTCATAAATTCAAAAGGGGTTCCATTGATTTATTCAATATATACAATAATAGAAGTTGTTGTTTATACAAGACACAACATAACCAAAATAATTAATAAAGTACTTCAAAACTTAAAAAGAATGAATAGACTGAAAAATAAAATAACATAGAACCATCTCTTCAAATTAAGAAGGTAAGATTAAGTAACATAAAAAAGATAGTGATTTCAAAATTTCACAGATGTCCCTTAATTTTCTCTGAAAAATAAGGGTGTTGATGAGGGTTCAACAACTTCTTAGCCCATCACTTGAAAAATTCCATGCAAAATTTTTGGGGAGTGGATATTGTTCTATGAAGTGATTATTACTCAAGTACCAAATGCTACATACCAATATATATTAATCTTATTTTTATCATTCAAAATATGTTCATCAATGTTAGAGATCTCTTTGTTTCAAATCTAAATTCATATATTTAATATTGCTACTCTTAATTTATACTCATTTCTTATCATTAACATATTAGTTCCTTATTTATCATTATTAATCTTATCATGTTCCACCAACATATGAATGTGATGGGCATGTAATTGGGAAGATTAAATCCCTTTCTTTTAATTTCAACTTACAATCGATAAGAATACAACAAAAAGGGTAGAAGGGGGAGTTGAGTGCAAAGGTTGAATGATGAATTGTAATCCAAATGTTGGCTAAATGCTTCATTAATTCCCCATCTATTATTATATTGAAGTGTATTCTTCAACTACCCATCTATTACTTCATTCAACATAGAAATATGTATTTAGATTTTTTTTGTTTTTCAAACCTACTAATAAGTTATGATTTAATGATGATTATTTCTAATTATTACATACTTGCTATATGATTATGATAAATAGTAACTTTTTATGAATAAAAAAATTTCAAAACGTTTTTCTAATTAACTTTAAAACCTTCCTAAATTATTAAGATAAAATTAATAATTTTATAATAAACATATACAAAATTAAAATTTTCACACTCAACTCTTTGAATACAATCAAATAACATAATTCTTTTCCATTAAAAACAAACCAAATCAAATATGAAATTAGTAACACCCATAAAATGGTAGAGAGTAAACGAGAAAAATGAATAAGGTCTACAATACAATTACAAAATAATTTTCGTTCGAGCATAAATTGCTTCCCTTATCTTACATATCCATCCCCACCATTACAATTATGACACTCCTTTCTTTTTTGCCTCATCCTACATATTCATCTCCCTATTTACTTGAGTACTCCCGTTCCCTATATCAAACAGTATGATTTTGATAATAATGGAACGCCTTGGGAGATGAAGTCCTCTGTCCCGTAAGTTAGTTGCAAATGAGTACTCAAGTTGTCGATTGCAATGCAATAGAAAGAAATCTTTGAATGACACGATTGAGAAGCAGGGGAATTTTGGCCCATAGCCTATTTTGAATATGCTTCTTCTTGTTTCAGGCTGAGCTGAGCTGCATTGCAGAAACAACCTACCTTCTGCGTATGAACATCTGCAAGACAAAGCAAAAATTGAAAGGAGATGTGGGTATTGTCAGAGCTCGCTGCAAGGCAACCCCTTTGGCGACATAATGGAATCTATCATCGTCGTCATCTTAGAAGTAATTCAGTCCGATTGCCATTCCCATTGTGGTTATCGTCTTTAATGTCCACAGGCGCATCGGGAGGAGATGATTCCGAAGGTGGCAAATTCAAAATATTTGATCGCCTCCTGAAAAGAAAGCAGGTATTTGCAGTCTATATAATTTAGATTATACTGGTCCATGAAAAAGCCCTTGGATTGTTTTTGGGAGATTTTGATGAAATGTATGCTTATTCTGTTCCCCATATTCTCTTCCAGAGAGATCGGGCTGCATGGCTAATGGGGCCGAAGGATAATTTTATAGATACAGTCACGGAAAATTTGTTGGATCGTTTAGAGGTATGTACAGCAGCTCATATGCTTAAAATTCATTTTATTCGCAAAATTGAAAGCTTAGTTCCCTCAGTGTCAGAGATTGGTTCCCAAAAAGGGGTAGTTGAACAATGGAGTTGTCTTCTGTTAACTTTATGTAGAAATGGGTGATCTTATGGATTCGGTCCATTGTTTATTTTCATCTTTTCAATTAAATAGTTGTGGTGTTGTGGTTTTGGGTTTAAGTTTTGGCTGAGTGTAGTTGTTGTTTGCTATTAATGGCTTCTTTATATAATACCCGAAGGATAACAATGTTCCATGAACGTTCCAAGGTTCTGAACCATGCAAGCCTGGACTTAATCTGATTTGAATTTAGTCGAGCGGTGTTTGATTGCCTGAACCTGAGATTACAGCAATATACATGCCTAGTTGACTTCTTATATTGCTTATTACAACTATACGGCAAATTGGTGATATAATATTAGCGTGCCACTTCTTTAACACCTCCAGAAAGTTATTGATTTCATTAAACCAATCAATACTTTGGAAATAAGGCTCTGCTTTTGTTTTCTCTTCAGTCGACAGCGCCATTTTGATTGGAGAGGGTACTAGATCGGTTCTACATCCAGAAGACGTTCAGCCACAAAGTCACAATCAATGGGTGTCTATTCTATCAAGTAGACCCGGGACTTTTACCTGGCTTCAATCACAAAGAAGATCACAATAGCACAGGGATTGCCATTAACAAAACATCTGCATTATCACACAACCAGTATTCCCATGTTAACTTGACCTGCACCTGAAATGTCTTGTTTAAGTACATTAACGCAGGCAGCATGCCCACTCGATTCTGAACCTGCCTTATCATTGTGGCAAATGCTCCAACTTGCTGCTAGACCACAGCCCATTGGAGGCAAATAAACCTCTGCTTTGACTGTATGTTCATCTAGCTGTTGTGAATACAATCTATCCATCCTATGGCTAGGGCTGACCATAACAGATCGGAAATTCAGAGAACAATGCTGATCTTTCCCTAGAGTAACTTAAGAAAATTTCAAATAGCTACTACTTGGTTATGGGGGACTCACCTGGTTGGATGGCCAATTGGATATAAGCTTTAAAATTGTCTTTGTTCCAATCCTTTTTGCTCCTGCTTGGTCCCAAACCGATCCAGTCAAGAGATGCCACAGTGATGTAATCTCCAATGGCCTACAAATCAGTTGCATGAAGCTTCCAAAGAAATCATTGGGCAGATTCTGAACTATGTCATTACCTTGCCGCTGTTCCACATTTGCTTGGTCATGCTGATCCAACAATGCCACTACAATGAATTGAGCAAAAAGGAAAAACACTGAGGAAGCTTCTAGATGAGGCGTGATCTTCAGCGACCTATGTATCACAGAGGAGGTCGCAGTCTACAGTGTGCTGAAAAGTGATTTAAGGGAAATACCCTCATAGAGAACCCTCGACTTCCCTCGAAGATGTGCAACACAGAAAGGGAAAGAGAATTGATGTGTAACTCGAGGAGGATTGCTAGAATTGCAAGTAGCAGTTGTGAAGGGTTCATGAAAGATATTTGTCTTATTTGCGAGATGAGTTTCATTGACAAAAGGAATAGTCCAGAAGATAATTGAGTTTTCGAAGAGGCTGGGCCTAATCTAGTTATTGCTAGAAGAGCTAGTCTAGGAGAGAGGGTAAGTACTGGATTTATCATGTTGGTCTTCAAGGTGGCCTGGTAAGAAGGGCCAAGCGAGCCCCGTCAAAGTCATTTTTGACGGAGAAGCCCCTTCATTGAGGGAAATTGCAGGAAATTGAGAAGCTTGTTAATAGAATATGGATTAATGAACTAATCCTTTAGCACTAAATCGGATCAAGTTTGGTATCAAAGTTGTTGATCAGGGATATGCTAATCTGGATGTGCACAGGTGTTGGTGTTGAATGCTAACCAAGTCTAAGCTTAATCAGGGAGAAGGTTTGCTTGAACAGTACAATTGATTGGTACGAAATGTGCATCTCAAAGACAAACAATGGAATCTCCAAGGGAAGAAAACCCCTTTAAATCTGAAGCAATGTTTTGCCAAGCCTTTTTTGAGCTGAAAGCCATGGTGGAAGAATTATATAAGGAGTGAAAGAAGAACTAAGAAGGCTCAAGTCAAAGTAAGGGAGAAGGAAGTGGAGATGACCCTCCTAAAACTCCTCCACCTCCATCCTCTACATTGAAAAGACACCGAGAGAACACTGATTCTAATTTGTCAATGTCTTGGTTGAAATTAGATGTGAAATTTGATTTGCTATTGTATAATGGGGAGCTTAATGCGAAGAAATTGGATTATTGTGAAAAACAAATTGAACTATATTGCACGGTTTAAAATATTGTGGATGAAGAAGAAACATCCAGTTAGCTACTTTTCAACTAGGAGGCACAACACTAATCTGGTGGGAGACTAAGAGACAAGAAGATCTTCTTAATCAAGGTAAAATGATATATTCTTGTTATGAATTCATAGATGAATTAAAGCCTTTAGGGTATATGTGATAGGAAATAATGGATTGGCAAAATCTAAGGCAAAATAGAGGACAAACTATGCGAGACTATACTCGGGAGTTTAGAAAGAGAGCATTAATATTGTGTATTCCTCCTTTTACACAAGAAACTCTTTTGAACTATAATGGTTGGTTGCATAGTTATTGGAGACATACTGTTCTTATGTTTAACCCAACTAGTCTTGATGAAGTTTGTGTCCAAGCTACTCATATTGAGTCAAGGGGAAATAATGTTAAGGACGACTTCTCAAAGAAATTAGTTCAACTTGTTGAGATTAGTAGCTTGGGAAGTACTCCAAACCCTAGGGTTCAATGTTGTGGAGGAATTGGCACCACAAAAGGGCTTTGTGGGCTAAGAACCCAACATGTGGGCTTTGCACCCAAGCTTGTGGGTGTGAAACCAAGGAGGATTTTGGACACTTGGCAATTGGAGATTGTAGCCTGTATGGCACCCTTAAAGGAGCAAGGGGCTGCTTGAAGCACCAAGAGAGGCCTTGTAGATTGTGAGATAACAATTTTTGAATGTTTTATGTGGGCTTGTGGCACAAAGGACAAGTCGACCTTGATTTGAAGAGATGCCCTTAAGGGCTAGACGTTGCCACAAGTGAAAGGTATAAATTGGAGGGAGGAGAGACCTCATTCCATACACCACAAGTGAAAGGTATAAATTGGAGGGAGGAGAGACCTCATTCCACACACCACAAGTGTAAGAACAACTCATCTAAGAGGAGGAACATATCTGATTTGGCTGCAGGCCATTGGAGCACCAACCGAAGTTGAGGAAGATAAGTGTTTTGGGTCTTTCTTGTGACAGGTTGGAGTCCGATTCTGGTAGGAGCAGGCTAAGCTTGAAGGAGGAAAATTATGGGCATAAATTGTTGGTGAGTTTCTCTGGTGACAGGGCCGAAAATATCTGAAGTGTTGTAGGTGGACGACTCTCTGTTTAGGAGGGCCGAGAGGGCCTAAAAGGAGTCTCCTTTAGGCCGCATTCACACATAGCATCAACGCAGGGATAGGTGAGCTTAAGAGGAGGATAACCGCAGGTCTGGAAGGACTATTTGGCCAGGGAAGTGCAAATCTAAAGTTGTCTCAGAGTGCCCTAACCAGAGGGCCGAAATTCCAGAAGTAGGTGCCCAGGCATAGCTACTTTATGGACATAAAAGTTGACATCAAAGGTATGTGATCGTTCTTCCATGTTGATGTTGTTTTGCTAGGTGGTTGTTGATCCAAGATTGGAAAGTTGTATTGTTTCCTTAAGTGCAGAAAGGGAGGACTGCAGTACGTGCCAAATAAGCTCTAGATTAGCGTGTTGAGAAGGACATTGATAGCTGTAAGGAGGGCAGATTTGGAGAAGCTCAGGGATTTTTCTTTGAAGGACAAAAGGGCAACCAAGGGAGCAGTTGGAACAACCCTAAGTTGACAGTTGGAGAAGGACATTTGATAGTCATAGTGGGTAACCCTCCATGCCCTAAGTTTGCCTCATTGGAGCAACACAGGAAGGCAATAGAGGGAAGAAGTCCCTAAGAGCTGAGGAGCAACAGTGGGTAATCTAGGAGTTGTTCACAAATGGAGTTGTGAACAACTCGCAAGAAGACCCTATGTGTTGATTCGTTAATGGACTAATGATCAGCTAGAGGGTAGATTGGTGAGCCGTGTTCAGTGACCTAAAGGAGCAGGATCCATTGATAGAGGTAGAGCTGTAGATTGGGAGCAGAAGGACCAACAAATTTGTTCGAGGTACGACTAAGAGAAGCTGTGAGGTGTGCTACATCAGCTAGACGGTCAATTGTATCTTGTTCAGGGTAGATTGGTTGTCATAGTTGTTGACACCAAACCCTAGTTTGTATTCTTTTATCAGTGATTGTATGAGGGCCATGATCCCTGGTACGGGAGCCCTAGACAGTTGTATTACAGTTTGTTAATATAACGAAGTTGGGTTATTGAAAAATTGTAAAAAGTTGTCTATTTGTCCACTTAAAAAGTTGTCTATTTGTCCACTAGTTGATTTACTGTTGTATTTGTTTTGATGTGCAAAGTAGTTTGTTGTGGCATTTGAGTTGGTTGTGTAAGAGATTCTAAGATCCTAACCTAGATTCTCTAGTGCCATGGAAAAACAACACAACTGGTTGAAGGAAAGAAGGAAATGGTAAAATGAAACTAAAAACTACAGTAAAGAAAGAGGACGAGAAGCCTTCATGTTCACATTGTAAATAGAAAGGACATATTGAGGCCAAGTGTTGGAAACTTCATCCAAAAATAAGACCAAAGGTGTCACGCCCCTACACCTGCGGTAGTCTTCCAACCGCTCGTAGCAAGGTGCGGCACCACCGAACGCGTTCTTTTCACCAATACTAACATTTGTGGACTACGCCTACTTTCACATTAACATACTTAGCTTGTGTTTCGCAACTAAGTAAAAGCAATTATCCTTTATACTTAATGAAGCCCATACTCATTCATTATCATCATGCAATTAAACCGAGAACAACAATTGCAACAAGTATAAAGGGGAGGGGCAACTCCCCGTAATGTGAGTCTGCCCGACAATATATTATATCAGTTCAATAATACAATCATCAAGTATACTTGGCAAAACTCCAAGTCTATACTTAGAATATTTTACAATCAAGGCATAGAACAACCTTTTACAATCATGTGCACCCTTGCACAAAGAGAAGTGCTCACCCGAGCCACTTATACCTCCTTACCAAGTCCTGCACAAATCACCCGAACCTCGGCACGCTTGCCTATACTCCAACCGGCATAAGAAACTCCAATCTGCACTTTAGATAATCCTACGCATGAGGTATGCGTAGCCTTTTACCCCTCTTGCGCAGATTTCACCTTTGTCTTATGCGCAGATATGAATGTGTGATTCGATGGTGTTAATGAGCTCCAAGCTCCTCTTATATATATCCATACTTACGTGACTTACATGGGGTGTGCAGCCTTATGGCCGACCCCACAAAGCCCCCATAATACATGCGCATATGTCTTATTAACATGTCGGCTCCATGCTTTTAACATCGCATATAAGAAGGTGCTCCCGTCCATACTTAGTCGCATAAGTGTCCTTTGCTTCGTCGCACTATCGTCGCATTATCGTCGCACTTATGTCGCAACCTTGTCGCATGTCCGTCGTATCGTGCGCCCGAGCGCCCGCCCACGCGCCCGCGTGCCTACCCGCGCGCCCTCGTGCACGACCTCGCCCGCGCCCGCAACTCGAAGGTCTTACAAAAGGGGTTTAGAAATAAGAAGGATAACATCAAGACCATTGCTACAATCTAATAGGATCTTGGATTGGACTCGAGTGATGAAACCAAGATCACGACAATCAGAATACAAAGCATATCTTCTTCTGCTAGTTCTAGCACTAGTTCTTTAAAATTTGAAACTATGCATGATGAAAAGAAAATAAGTGAACTATTCCAAATTAGAGTTATCTTAAAACATTTTAAGATTGATACTCTTTGATAGTGTTTCACAAGCTAATCCCATTTCTAAAGAAATTTCTAAGACATTGGGACTTGAAACCAAGCCTTATCCAAAACCATATTCCTTAGGATGGGTGTGTTAAGGTGCTAAGTTGGTATTTAAACAATGTAAACTTAGATTTGTAATCACCTCTGAGTTCATAGATGAAGTAGAATTAAATGCCCTACCGCTTGATATCAGTGGAATTGTTATGGAAGTCTTTATTTGTATGATAGGAAGCTATCTTCTATAGGGAGGAGAACCAATATCATCTTAGAATGTGATTTCATATATTGTAAGAGCACATTGTGTGAAGAATAACTTGTCTCTTGTTACTATTGGACAAATGAAAAGGCTTGTAAATGCAATCACGAATTTTGTATTCATGATTGTAAAAGCTATGGATGATGATAAATCCAAAGCTTTCAAATAGTGTGATCCTAGGACCTAAACATAAAGATGAAGTGGTTAGTATTATTTCTAACTATGATAAAAGTTTTGTTAAGATTAACTTGTCTCTTGTAACTCTTGGAGAAATGAAAAGACTTGTAAATGCTAGCGAGAATTTCGTATTCATGATTGTAAAAGTTAAGGATGTTGATAAATCCAAAGCTTGCAAACAATATGATTCTAAACATAAAGATGAATTAGTGAAGATTATTTCTAGCTATGATGAAATTTTGTGAAGATTAACTTGTCTCTTGTTACTACTAGATAAATGAAAAGGCTTGTAAATGCAAGCAAGAATTTTGTATTTATGATTATAGAAGCTAAGGATGATGATAAATCCAAAGCTTTCAAACAATGTGATCCTAAACCTAAAGATGAAATAGTTAAAGATTATTTTTAAATATGATAAACTTTTTCATGAACCACAAGGATTACCACCAAGGATAGAGATAGAACATAAGAATGAAGATGCACCTCTTCCTAACATTGGCATGTATAGGTTATTTGTGCTTGAGAATGTAGAAATAAAGAAGCAAGTATAGGAGCTGCTCAAGAAAAGAGTCATTAGACCAAGTACTTCTCCATGCGTATCACCCATTGTGTTGGTGCCAAAAAAAGACGATACATGGAGATTGTGTGTGGATTTCCAAGGATTGAACAAAATTATGATGAAGAATTGTTCCCCTCTTCCTCGTATTGATGATTTGTTGGATCAATTGAAAAATGCAACTTATTCCAGTAAGTTAGACTTAAGAAAGTGGATATCATCAAGGCAAGATTTTTGAATATGATATTTGGAAAATTACTTTTAAAACAAAAAAAGGTTTATTTGAATGGCATTGGCTGGTTATTCCCTCCGGGCTTTGTAATGCTATTGCGAATTTCATGCGGGTTATGAATGATGTATTTAGGCCATTCATAGATGATTTTGTAATAGTCTACTTAGATGATATATTGATTTTCAGTAAAAGTTGGGAAGATCATGTAAAGCATGTTAGGAAAGTCTTATATGTTTTGAAAATGGAGAAATTGTGCCTAAAGATGTCAAAAAATGAATTTGGGAAAACATCTTTAGTTTATTTAGGCTATATAATAAGGGTTGGTGAATTGAAAATTGATCCCTCTAAAGTTGAAGCCATTATGAAGTGGCCTAAGCCTATAATGTAACAGAAGTTAAGAGCTTCTTGGTGGCGGTTCAATATTGGAGGAAGTTCATTGCTAACTTTTTGTTTATTGCATCTCCTTTACATGCTTTGACAAGTAATGAGCAGGTCTTTAAGTGTGGAGGTAAACAACAAAAAGCCTTTGAGACCTTGAAAGAAAAAAATAGTACCACCCAAGTTCTAGCATTGCGAAATTTGCAACAACCATTTGAGATTGAAACCGATGCAAGTGATTACGCCATGGGAGCAGTGTTAATACAAAGAAGGAAACCAATTTGTTACCATTCTAAGACCTTCACTAGTCCAGCAAGAAATTATCCTACTTATGAAAAAGAATTGTATTCTTTGGTTCAAAATGTGAACAAGTGGAAGCACTATTCGACGGGTAAAGAGACAATCATCCACATGGATCATCAGCCTTGACGGTATCTTCAATAGCAGACCAAGCCACAACAATGATGCCATTTATGATGGATGGGATTCTTGGAACAATTGCATTTGGTCATCAAGTATATGAAAGGTATACAAAACAAAGTTCCTGACATGTTATCTAGACCTATTGTTAATGCATCCATTGTTTTAAAGCATAGTTCATTAGCTCATGAAAGTTATATTGAACAATATGCTAGAGATGGAGATTTTAAGGATGTTTATGAAACACTAATCCATGATACTAAAGTGAAAGAATTAGATTATCATGTACATGACAAATTGCTATATCATCTTGGTAAATTGTGTATTCCACAAGATGAAAGAGTGCATGTAATTAAAGAAGCACATACTTCTCTCATTTCTAGTCATTTTGGTGTATAAAAAACAATAGCTCAACTACAAAGTTATTGTTATTGGCCTCAAATGAATGAAACTATGCCCAAATATATTAGAGGATGTGTCATGTGTGCCACTAGCAAACCAAGAAATAGAAAATTGGGTTTGTGTATGTTGCTTTTTGTACCTTATCATTAAAGGGAAAGTGTGTTTATGGATTTTGTAGTGGGCTTTCCTATGTTTAGGAAAGGTCATGATTGTCTATATGTTGTTGTGGACAGATTTAGCAAAATGTGTGTTTTGGTCCCCTTGTAAGAATGGTGATAGGAGAAGGGATTGCAGATTTGTTCTTTCAACATGTTTAGATTCATTCGGTTTTACCAGATCCACTATATCTGATTGAGAGTTCTGCTTGTCTGGGGTATTTTGGTACACTTTGTGGGGATTAATGGGCACTAAGCTTCAAAATGACACTACTTTTTATCCACAAATTGAAATGGACAAATGGAAATGGTCAATAGTTCGATGATGCGCTTACTTTTGGGATATTGTAACAAGCATCCGAAGCTTTGGGATGAACAATTGTACTATGTACAACAACGTGTTAATTTTAGTTAACAATGGTATGTTTTATGCTTAACACAATTACTTCAATGTTCCTTTAGCAGCCCAATGACAACTTCCAAATTAGATTTCCAATAGTAGTGACATTAACCATTAATCACATTGACAATAAAAGTAGATAGAACTTAAAACAATATGCTGAAGACAAGCCAAGACAAGAGAACACCAGATTTGGCGGATGCCAGGGAAAAACCCCAATGTGGGGAAACCCTTTGATCAATTCTTCTTCTTATTATATCAAAATGTTTAACAGAGAGAGAGAGAGTACAATAGTCAAAATTGACTTGCCAAATTCAAGTCAAAACAACGTTGTCAAAATCTGCAGTGAAATCAGCTTGAACCATAAAGTCAAAGATGGTCAAAGCAGCAATAGGATTTCCTCAAAACAACTTCGTCTTCCCCAGTCAAACTCGGCCTGATTAGGAGGTCAAAGTCATCCCAAAACATTGACAAAGTCAACGGTCAAACTGCTGCCTTGAAATCTGCGGTCAACTTGCAATTTGGTCTGTGGTCAAAGTGCTCAGATTACCTTGGTTCTTGTGCCAAAAGATGTGGCCTGCCCAAACAGATAATCTCCCAAAAGATCGAAGTCAAACTCTCCTTGGATGGTTAAAGTCAACGCTGGTCAAACTGTAGAATTTTCTGAGATTTTCGGCCCTGCAATTTAGCTCTGAAATTCATCCTCCTTGATCCACACGTATGTGAGAGAGAGAATACCCAATGTTGTACGAACCAATGAGAGAAGGAGAGAGAATGTATGAGTGATGAAGATGCCAAATGAGGTGAGAGGTCACTTGTATTTATACAATTTGTTGTGGGTGAAGAGTCATGTCCATTGGGCTTCATGAGGCTACATGTCGATGTGGTTGACTTGAACAATTTGCACATCTGTGAGCATAAATTTAAAGATGCACTTCTGCTTGTCCAAATTGGATGATCTTTATATCAATTTTGGTCCTCTCGAAAAGAGGAATTTAATGCAATCATCATCTCCATCAAATGAGCTGTCCTAATGTGGAATTTGGCCTTAGTTTCCAATTTTAACACTCCCTCTCAACTAGGGAGAATTCCACCTGTCAATCATCGATCATCATGCCATCCTGTCATCATGAACCATCTCTGTGTCTCATCTCTTCTCTGCGCTGTTGAACACTGATATGAAAAATGAAGAAGAATCGATTGAGAGTGAGTCACAAGGCCTTACCACTCTCCACTGACAAATGTTAGTCTTGAACACCATGCATCCTAGACATAGGGAGTACGACAATACACGATGTGTCCATTAGTAGTGCTATGGTCCTTATCCACGTTTCCCAACTCATTGGCCAGATGAGAGGTACTTCCCATGAGTCCCAGACTACATGGGTAGGATGTATGCTGGGACATCAACATGAGAAGGTGAACCACTCATCCTGCTCATATGCCATAGGAGAAGGTGAACCACTCATCCTATGCATATGTCAATTGTAGGGGAAGGTGAACCACTCACCCTACACATAGTCAACCATCATGGGGTATCACAGGGGAAGGTGAACCACTCACCTTGTACACAACGCACCAATAGGGGAAGGTGAACTACTCACCCTATGGTTGCTCATAGCTCCGAGAAGTGCCCCAAGCCCCCAGGAGTTCTCAGAGCTCAGTGTCCAACTCAAGCGGGACCCTCATAGGAGGGTCTTTCCATGACTCCAAGTCTCTCTTGGAAGGCTAAGAATTTGACCTTCCCTAAGGGCTTCGTGACGATGTCTATGACCTACTCATCAGTCCTGATCTGTTGGAGCCTTATTGCTCCCCGCTGTACCATATCCTGTATAAAGTGGTACTTGATATTAATGTGCTTGGAGTAGTCGTGGAACACAGGATTCTCTGAAAGGAGAATCCCACTTTGGTTGTTGCAGAAGATTATGGTGGTTTTCGACACGTGCTCAAATAGCTCACTAAAGAGCTTCCTCAACCAAACAACTTCACAACAAGCCATACTAGCGGTAATGTATTCGGCCTCGACGGTACTTAAAGCAACCGATTTTTGCTTCCTGCTCATCTAAGAATTTGAAGCAAACCCTAATGAGAAGCAACATCCAGACGTGATTTTACGATCCACTACATTGCCAGCCTAGTCAGCATCAGTATATCCATGTAGCTTTAAATTCCCGACAGTGTATCTTAGACCATAGTTGATTGAGCCACAAAGATATCTCAAGAGATTCTTAACAGCAATCCAATGTATGTGATGAGGCTCGACCTTAAATTCACTCAATGTATTCACGGCGAAGCATATGTCCAGAGTCCAGACGGGAGTTTACCAAGAACATCAGGGGCCCCACAAGTTGTTTATATTCAGAAGGGTTTGCCAACCACACAACTTCTTGAAGTTGAGTTCCATCGGAGTAGACACAAACTTGCAATCCACCATCCCACATCTCTCGAGCAACTTCAGAATGTATTTTCCTTGAGAAAGGAAAATCTCATCTAGCTTTTGCGACACCTCTAGGCCTAGGAAGTAGTGCATCAGACCTAGGTCCATCTCGAACTTGGAAGCCAACTCCCTCTTGCATTGATAAATGAGAGGGTCTGCACTTGTTAGAAAGAGATCATCTACATAAAGGACCAAAATAAGAGGCATGTCCTTTTCAACCTTGAAGTATAGGTTAGGATCAACATTACTCCTTGTAAATCCTAGCTTCATAAGATAGCTATCAATCCTCTCATACCAATCCCTGGGGGCTTGCTTCAACCCATAGAGGGCTTTCTTAAACCTGCATACGTATGTCCTTTGATCTTGTACTTCGAACCCCTCAGGTTGTTCTATGTAGACTTCCTTCTTAAGCGAGCCATGCAAGAAAGCAATTTTAACGTCCATTTGGTGTAGGCTCCATCCTTGAGAGGCAGCAAGAGCAATAATAGATCAGATAGTGGTATATCGGGCAACCGGTGCAAATATCTCGTCATAGTCCACTCCTTCCTTTTGAGAGAAGCTTTGAGTAACGAACTTGGCTTTATATTTTTCAGCACTCCCATCCAGTGTTGTAGGAAAAGTCTCCCCCTCGGCTCTAAAACCTGATTTGCATCCCGTATGGAAATGCAGCCGATCCGATCTCCGAAACGTGGCTCCAAAAAACCGAAACGTGGATCGGGCCGGGCCGGACGATTCTTGGCCTGTGTGAACCGTGTGGCCCAATCTGCGTTTTTGTACCCCGGATCCGCGTTTTGGAGGGTGGATCGGCCCGTGGACCCGCCGTGGATCGGGGCCACTTCCAGACAGATCCCGATCGCTTCCGCCGTGCGGCCAACTTAAACTGTTTTTTATTTATTTTATTTTTCTTTTTTTTGGCTTAAGTTGGGTTGGGGGGTGGGTTAGTGTTGGGTTAGGGATGGAATGAAAAGGATAAAAGTCCTTTTCACCTCTCATTTGCTCACTCTTATGTTTTTGGAGAGCTTGGAGAAGAGAGGAGAAGAGAGCTTGGAGAAGAGAGGAGAAAGAGAGCTTGGAGAAGAGAGAGTTGAGGAGAGCTTGGAGGAGTGAAGGAGGAGGAGCTTGGAGGAGTAAAGAAGGGCTTCCATCTACAAGAGCTAAAGAGGTAAGTGCAAACCCCAAACTCCCTCATTTTTTTGTCATTGTTTTTTGTATTTTCTCTCCTCCCTCTCCTACTCTTTCCCATTCTTTTTTCTTGCTCATTTATTTGCAGGTTGTCCACCACTTATATTCATATTCCAAGATGGTGTTTTTTTGGCTTATATGTATCATTCCACTTTTGGTTTTCATGATGGCAAGGGGGAGTAGGAATAGAAGGGAAGAAGAGAATAGTAGTCCCCATATGAGTGACCCAATGTATGATGAGGAGGAAGGGTTTGAAGAGGAAGGGGATGAACTTGATGAGAACATTGAAACACTAGAGGGGAAAGCTGCATTGACACCCTTGTGGAACTATGTGACCAAACTTGAAGGGGGAAAAGGTGGTGGAAGCTACAAGTTTTTGTGCCCTCATGGTTGTCATGGAGGAAAACCATATAGTGGTTCATATACCCATGTGAGGAGGCATCTTTGTGAGGTGAGTGACAGTGATGAGAAAAAGGGTGCCGTGGGGATAAAGATTTGCCCAAAGGTTTCAGTTGCAGAAAGAAGAAAATACATCCAAATAGAGGAGGCTGCACAACGAAAAAAAAAAAAACAAAAAACTCAATATGAATCAAGTGCAACCTCTAGATTTGGTAGCCTGATGGTACTTCTGCAAGCTATAGAGGTAAATGAAAAATAGTGGATTTCTTGAATGTTGCTAGGAGGGATGATGTGGATGGAAAGATAGTCCAATTTCTTTATGCTTGTGGTGTACCATTCAATGTGCTTCGCTCTCCCTATTGGCATGAAATGGTAAAGGCCATCAATGAGGCCCCAAAATGATACAAGGCCCCCAACTATGAGAAAGCTAGAATTGTATTATTAGAAAGAGAAAAAGCAAAGGTTCAAAGAGCTTTGACACGTTTTACAAATGAGTGAGTGGATTATGGGGTATACATTGTATCAGATGGGTGGACCAATATTAGAAACCAACATTTGATAAGTGTTCTTGGTGTTTCTGCTAGTTGCGAGTATTTATTACATGTCATGACTCCTCCTCCATCAGTTCAACTTCCCAAAACATTGCAGATCTATTGCAATCAATCAAAGATGTTGGTCCTAATAATGTGGTTCAAGTGATCACAGATAATGCAACAGATTGTAAGGCAACAGGAAAAGTTATTGAGCGTACTCATCCACACGTCTTTTGGTCTGGGTGCTTGGTGCACACATTGAACCTTTTGATTCATGATATTGTAAAGCATAAAGAATGTGGGTGGATTAATGAGATTTACAAGAGAGGGAAGCAACTCATTAAATTTATCACAGGGCATACAAGGGTAAACTACTTCTATGGCACTTACTCCAAGTTGCAGTTGCTTAAACTTGCAAAAACAAGATTTGCAAGTTATTACCTCACCTTTAGGTGGCTAGTGAAGGTGAGACAAGCTTTAACTAATATGGTGACCTATGAATCATGGGAGGAAATTAACCCTAATAGAGATGGTGCTAATGTAGCCAAGTACACTATTCTTGACATGTTTGTTTGGTCACCGGTTAAATATGTTTTGCAATTCACCAAACCATTTTATTACATGATCAAGTTTGCAAATTCAGATTGGCCAATAATTGGGGAGGTGTATGAGCAAATGGATAGCATGTTGGGGCAGATTAAAGACATTGTTGAGCCTAGAGATATCACCTTGTACAATTATATTCGTGCAGAGGTGGAAAAACGATGGGATATGCTAAATGTTCCATTGCATGCATTAGCATATGTTTTGACATCTAAATACTATCATCTCTCATGGCTTTCAACACCAACAATTGCAGGGGAGCAGGAGAAAACCACACCTAGATCCAGAGGTTCTAGAAAAATCTATGATTGCATTGGATAAATTAGTCCTTGATGAGGAGGTTGCCATGGTACGGAAACAGTTGAGCAACTATACGCTTAGCACTGGTTCATTTGGGAGCATGCATGCAATTAGAGATTGAGAGACTTTTTCTTCTTTTGAGTGGTGGAACATGCATGGAGGTGCTATTCCACTTCTACAGACTTTGGCATTGCGGGTGCTATCATAGGTGGTAAACACTTCTTCTGTAGAGAGGTGTTGGAGCTCTTGTTCTTTCATCCACAACGTTAAAAGGAATATGTTGAGATTAGACCGGGGAAAGAGCTTGGTTTATGTTCATTACAACTTGTGATTGCTGTCCCATTACTGTGATGATGCAAAGACTAATAAAGACCTTAAGGTTTGGGACAGGAATCAAGAGGAGCCCAATTTGGAGGACAGAGTGTTGCGATTAGAGCAATTAGAGGATGCTCTTATCCAGGATGATGATGATCGAGTTGAGATGCCACCCCCATCTGGTCCCTTGGTTCCCAGGTTCCATGGTTCAACACCAACAACAGGGGCTTCGTCTTCATCAGTTTCAGTGCCACAACTTCCATGACCACCATCTTCTTCATTGCCACTACGTGGAGGCCCACCACCACGTACTCTTCGTGGTGGAAGGCAGAGGGATTAGTAGATATATTCACAATTTACTACTTTTGTCATAGATTAGACTTATAAGCTTGTGAATTTGAAATTTTTTGTCTTGGTGGTGGCCAAATGACCTATTTTGTAAACATTATTATTTGAATTTTGGACACGACTAATGTTGACAGTTGCTCACTTGCTAGATAATATGCTTTATGTTTTATTTTTTATAATATGCTTAAATGTTTTGTGTTTTATATGCTTAACACTTTGATGTATGTTTGTAATTGCTAGAATATAGATGGTTGATGCTCGAATAATTAATCATTGATGTACAATGGAATCATGGATGCCATATCTATCTTGATTTATGTAAAAATATGCATGTTTGCATGTCTTCTACAACTAATTTGGTATTTGGGATGTTTGTTTTGAATATAAATGCAATATATATATATATATATATATATATATATATATATACGCTTCCGAGATGCTTCGCTTCCTAGATGTTTGGAAAATGACGCTTCCGCGTCCCCGCTTCATCCCCGCTTCGTGCAACGTTGCTCCCATCAACTCCATGTTTGATTTTGTAAAGCCATTTAGAAGTAACCACATACTTGTCCTTGGGTCTAGGAACCACACCCCAGACATCATTCTTCATGATAGATTCATATTCCTCATTCATCGCATCCTTCCAGACTTGGTTCTTTACGACTTCTTCGAACATACATGGCTCAGATTGAACAATAGTACTCATAGAAACTAAGTACCCTTGATACTTGTTTGGCTTCTTGCTTTTGTGGAAAGTCCCTCTTGGAGCAATATGTCTCTCAGCATCTTCGAGAGTATATTTGAGCCACAATGGTCTTTTATTTGAGGTAGAGGGATCATGAGGTGGTGGATCAATGGGATCCATCGGGCCTTCAACATCAGGCAAAGGTTCATTTGAAGGAGGTTCATCTTGTTTTTCTGCAGCATCATTATTATTGTCCTTCCTTGGAATGGGGAGATCTCGAGCCTTCCCAAGGGCAGTATCTTCATCGAAGGTGACATCATGGCTAACTTCCACATCTCTTTGTCTAGGCACATAGATTCTATATGCCTTTGAATTTTCATTGTAGCCCACAAATATACCTTTCTTCCCAGATGCTTCCAACTTGTTTCTTTTCTCTTTAGGCACATGAAAATACACGGGACAACCAAATATTCTAAAATGAGAAACATCAGGTTTCTTACCAGTGAAAACTTCTTCGGGTGTCTTGAAATCCAGTGCTTGATGCGGGCTCCTATTTTGAACATACACGACAACGTTGGCAGCTTTTCCTAATAAGAACTTCGGTAGACTTTGATCATGGACCATGGCACGGGTGGCTTCCATGATTGTTCGATTCTTTCTTTCAACAATGCCATTTTTCTCAAGAGTGTATGGAACGATTGTCTCCCTCTTAATGCCAACCTCTCTACAAAAGTCATTGAATTCATTTGATTCATATTCGGTTCCATTGTCGGTCCTCAATATCTTGATCTTCTTCCTTGTTTGATTTTCCACCAATGCTTTGAAAGAACAAAACCATTTGAACACTTCGTCCTTCTTCAAGAAGTAGATCCATGTTTTGTGAGAGAAGTCATCCACAAAAATTGAATAGTATAAATATCCTCCCAATGATGTTACGGGCAACATACCAGATAGGTCAGAATGGACCAATTGAAGAATGTCGGAAGTTTGATTTTTACTTGAAGGGAATGGTCCCCTTGTAAGTTTCCCAGCTGCACAACCCTGACAAACTCCTTCATGGTTCATGTTGAACTCGGGCATCTTCCTTACCCCAGGTAAGGATTTGTAATGAAGGTGAGCAAATCTTTGGTGCCATAATTCAGATTGAAGAGAAGTATCGCAAGTCAAGGCTCCCAAAGGACTTCCTCCAACTTGATAGAGACCTCTAACCCTAAATCCAAGTGTAAAAGCATCTTTAGGGTTTCTTTGCCAAATACATACCTTTCCTTCAATGAATGCTACCTTGAAGCCTTTATCTTCCATCGCAGAAATAGACACCAAGTTCTTGTTTACATTGGGCACATACAACACTTCTTGTAGATGAATGGTTTGTCCTTGATTCAAGTGAAGAGGGACAATACCTATTCCTTTCACGGGATAGATGGCATTATCTCCAAGTATGATTTCCAAGTTAGTCTTCTTTTCAACCAATTTTGAGAGGGCCTCCTTATACCCAATGAAGTGCCTTGAGGCTCTACTATCAATCAATCAATGATCCAAAGTATCTTGAGGAGAGGCAGTAAGTAAAGCAGAAATAAGATAAAATTCTTTTTGTTTTCCTACAACATTACTTTCCTCATACTTGGAATTTCTTGTCCTTTTGAGAGGTCGACTATTTCCATCTCGAGTAGCGGGAGCATTCCTTTTTCCTTTGTTGTTGAACCTGTTGTTTCTTTGATTGCTATTGCCTTTGAAATTGTTGTGGTTGTTGTTGTTGTCGTCATCCCGTGGAGTATCCTTCTTGTGAGGACACTCTCTAGCATAGTGGCCAAACCTGTTGCAATTGTAGCACCTTCCTTTTCTTCCTTCTTTGAATCCCTACTTGAATCCTTGACCTTGTCTTTTTGGACCAACATTGTTCTTCCTCTTTGCATGAGCGGAGAAAGCAGTAGGTTCATTTCCATTTGAAGGCTTGTCTCTATCCATCATCCTCATCTCTTCTTGAGTGCATCTAGCCAATAATTCATCGAAACTAGGAATCCTGTCATTGTTGAGAATGGTGGTGTTAAACACATCCCATGCTCTTGTAAGACCTCTGAGAGCAATGAGAGTGAGCTCCCTGTCAGCAACAACTTCTCCAATAGATAGAAGGTCATTCTTGATTTCTGTAATCCTCATGAAGTAGGATTGGATAGACTCCCCTTTATCCATCTTGATATCCTTCAACTTGTTCTTGAGAAAGAGGATTTGATTTGCATTGTTCACTTTGAACATCCCAACCAGCTTATCATACATCTCCTTAGATGTTTCTAAATCAGAAATATAAGCAACCAAATGCTTTTGAATAGAGTCTATAATGATTCTTTTAGCTTTGACCTCACCTTTCTTGTATTTTGTCTTTGCAGCAACAAGTGCATTTGAAGGAGGCTCCACCACTCTTCCCTTCACATAGTCCATGGCATCATGCTCTTCCAAAGTCAAGTCCAAAGTCATCTTCCATGCATGATAGTCAGATTTGTCCTTGAGCTTATCCTCAGATTTGAAGTAAGATGTAGAAGCCATTGAAGCTAGATCAATAGTCTTGACCAACAGATCTCTCTTAGTGATTGCTTTTCTCTCTCTTGCTTGGGCTTTGTCTTCACCTGTGCTCTGATACCATGTTAATTTTAGTTAACAATGGTATGTTCTATGCTTAGCACAATTACTTCAATGTTCCTTTAGCAGCCCAATGACAACTTCCAAATTAGATTTCCAATAGCAATCACATTAACCATTAATCACATTGACAATAAAAGTAGATAGAACATAAAACAATATGCAGAAGACAAGCCAAGATAAGAGTACACCAGATTTGGCGGATGCCAGAGAAAAACCCCAATGTGGGGAAAATCCTTTGATCAATTCTTCTTATTATTATATCAAAATGTTTAGTAGAGAGAGAGAGTACAATAGTCAAAATTGACTTGCCAAATTCAAGTCAAAATGACCTTGTCAAAATCTGTAGTCAACTGCAGTCAAATCAGCCCTAACTAGAAAGTCAAAGTTGGTCAAAGAAGCAATAGGATGTCCTCAAAACAACTTAATCTTCCCCAGTCAAACTCGGCCTGATTAGGAGATCAAAGTTAGCCCAAAACAATGACAAAGTCAACGGTCAAACTTGGTCAAACTGCTGTCCTGAAATCTGCGGTCAACCTGCAATTTGGTCTGTGGTCAAAGTGCTCAGATTACCTTGGTTCCTGTGCCAAAAGATGTGGCTTGCCCAAACAGATAATCTCCCAAAAGATCGAAGTCAAACTCTCCTTGGAAGGTCAAAGTCAACGCTGGTCAAACTACAGATTTTTCTAAAATTTTCGGCGCTGCAATTTAGCTCTAAAATTCGTCCTCCTTGATCCACACGTGTGAGAGAGAGAATGCCCAATGTTGTACGAACCAATGAGAGAAGGAGAGAGAATGTGTGAGTGATGAAGATGCCAAATGAGGTGAGAGGTCACTTGTATTTATACAATTCGTTGTGGGTGAAGAGTCACGTCCATTGGGCTTCATGAGCCTACATGTTGATGTGGCCGACCTGAACAATTTGCACATGTGTGGGCATAAATTCAAAAATGCACTTCTGCTTGTCCAAATTGGATGATCTTTATATCAATTTTGGTCCTCTCGAAAAGAGGAATTTAATGCAATCATCATCTCCATCAAATGAGTTGTCCCAAGGTGGAATTTGGCCCTAGTTGCCAATTTTAACAACATGCCTATAACTAAGCCATACATTCTTGTTAGTTTATGTAGCTTGGATAGGTGTTATAGTCTTAGGTGGTGTCTATGAGGTTGGAAACATAGATGGATTAATTATCTTCAATATCCAGAAAAAGTTTCTAATTAAAATTGTCTTAATTAGATTTAATTAGCTAGTTTAATTATTTTCCTAACGTAGGAAAAGTGGTTAATTAATCAGGATTAATTGGGACAAATCGATTTTTCTCTAGTGACTTCTAGAAAAGCGATTAAATGAAGTCAAGATGATCTTAGATATTGATTGGAGTTTGATTGTGGCCATTGATTGCTCAACGAGATTATAAGATGAGATCGATGGGGCTTTTGGAGATCATTAAGACACAATGATTTGCAGTAATAGCAAGGGCACAGTGATAGTGTGGGAGACACCAGTAGCGGGGTATCAGTAGGAGAAATTGAAGACAGAATTTCCGGAGAAATTCTTCACAGAGATTCTAGTTTTTCGAGAGATGGAAGGAGGCCGAATTATTTAGCAAGAGGGAAGTCGAATCAGCGAGTACGAATTGCTAGTTTATCTAGTGCGAGTTGCTGGAGGCTCTTTTTTTGTATCACAGAGGAACCCAACAACCCACTTGACACGTAGGTACTAGTAAACCTATGGGGGTCTACGACCTGTCCTCCTCTCTGTAAACTGGGTCACAACTGGGGGGATTTGAACCTTGGATCTCTCAGTTTTCTCAAGACTCACATTACTTCGATCACCAATTGAGCTGCCCCCCTGGGACGTTGGAGGCTCATTTTTATTGCTAGTTGCCAGATTGATTTCTTGGAGGCAGTGCGAGTGGGTTTTTGGAGTTGCTCGAGGTAGTGAAATTTGCTGGATTGATTTTCCGGAGGCAGTGCAAGCTTCAGGAAGAGTCAGTACGCATTTCTAGTGGGCAGTGCGAGTTCATAGAGCGAGTGTGAGTTGCACAGAGAGGGTTGAGTTTGTTTGCAAAGGATTTTCTAGTTCGATTTGACCAGTAGAGGTGAAGGAAAATATTGTCGGAGCTTTGCCAATAAGAGGCAAGCAGTTTATGTAATCCTTGATTTGTTGAAGAATAATAAAACCCTCATCTACAGAACTGGTTTTCCCCACACTAGGGTTTTTCCAGGAACAATTTGTCCAAAAATATTGGTGTCTATTATTTTGTGTGTGTGATATTTTCTTAGTTCCTGTGATTTAATGTTGGTGAAATTGCAGTAGTGTTTTATTCAGTTTTTTCTGTATATAATATACATAAGACAACTAATCTATTGAAGATAGGTGAATAATAACCAAATTAACTACAACAATTATAAAAATTTCATAATTCTTCTACACAAAGTTCTCCTTTTGGAACATGTAATAGATATTTGCCTAAGCCTCCTTTGGACTTCACTCATGAGCAAGATTCAGTGGTGGATGGACATAATGATGTAGACAAAGTCAAGAAGTTCGTTCAGAAGATCTAAATTGTTCATCAAGCTATAGAGGAATGGTTGGTGTTACCCACCAAAATGGGTAGCTCCATAGGAGAAACCTTTTCTCCTACATTGGATAGCTAGCTAGCCAGGAACCCATGACCTTCACCTCTTGATGATGCTATGCCATGTGCCTTTGCCATCTACATCAACCACATAACTTTGACGATTCGACATTTCCTCTTGAATGAAGGTGGGCTTCTATGCAAAAGGTACTCTGATAATTTTGCAATGAGGTGCTTATATTTGTTTGTTTTGCACATTTAGTATCGATAAAGAGGGGGTTTAATCTTTAGCCCTAGTCTAGTGGCACCCCCTTGAGGCCTTAGGGTTATAGGAGTGACACTACTTGGAAAACCCAGATTGAAATAACATGTTCATTTCCCCTACACCATACTTGACACTTTCCATCTCACAATTAAACCCCTTATATACAACCTCCATTCTTAGGGTCTAACTTGTCATTAGTTCATTAGGGTTTGGCACCCTCTTATCCACATCCTTGAGTAGGGTCGAGAAACATTGTCTTAGAGGTTCATGCAACTAAAAGAATGAAAAAACATATTATGGCCACAATAAATAAAAAGAAGAAAATTAAAATGCAAAAGATGGCCGGGACATAAGATAGCGCGTGGGAAAAATCCTAGAATGAGCTCTACCCTCCTCATTGGCCATCATCCAATTCCTGACCACTTGATGCCCCATTTCATCAAAAGGAACCCTTGCATGTCCCAATCACGATGAGCGATAAACTGTCTCATCTTAATGGGTAAAATTAAGTGCTATAACATTAAGTGCAAGCTCTAACCCTTGAGCTATGCACCCAAAACAATAAGCATTATTATGAAAAAGTAAATGGCACACTAGAGGGGTGGAAGGTAGGTCGAGTAGGGTAACTCATCCATGCACTCAAAATGTGGACTCCCATTAGCTGATCCCCGTGACCATGGCACTTGGCCATGAAGCCTTTTTCCCCTCCATTGCCACTCATGGACATTAAAACCTATTATTGAGCGGTTGACCTTGGAAATACCACCTCCCCTTAGGGGTTGGAAGCACCTAATAGGGTTGATCATTAGCCACCTCTATCAAGGTAGGGAACACCTTTACTAGAGTTGGTCTAGTTAGATTGTTGAAATTTGGTAGCTTGGAAGTATTTTCAGGGCTTTCTAGTTTGGGTTTTGGACCCAAAGGAGTGGGCTCGGAACCCAAGTAAAACTGTGTATTCTAATTTAATTATGAGTTGGCTAAACTGTCAAGTCGGCTCAGGTTGGCCAACAAGGCCAAGGGACACACCACTTGGGCTTTCACACCCCTTGGACAAGTATAAATATAGCCAATGGAGAGGCTAATGGGCCTTCCCTTGAAATTTAACGTATGCTCTTAAAGGTAAGAAGCTTCAATCTTTAGTTGAAGCTAAGGTCATGGCTGCTAAAATAGAGAAAAATCCGAACTCATTTGAGATTGACTTGCTCACTTATCCTAGGGCTAGAATAGAACCTAAGGCTAAGCCTAGTGCCTAGGTGGATCTTGCCTTGCAAGAATTTGCCCAAAAATTTGATAAAATTACTAATGAGCTGATGCAAGGATAGATGGTAATGATGAACAAGCTAGCAATGTTGGAATGAGAAAAGGAATCTTGTCAAAGTTTCCCTCTAAAGCCACAGTTCAATAAAGAAAGAACTCTCAAGAAGAAGGCATCTGCATGAAATCATTCATCACAACAAAACATTCCAAACATCCTTGCCCTAACTAACATGGTGGGACATGAGGAGAATCCTTGGTGTCAAAACTGCAATGAGTTCCATACTCCTGAAGAGTGTCTATATAATCAAGTGGAGGAGGAGGAATTTTTGTAGCACCTCAATGTTATTAATGGTGGTGCCCTTTTAACATTTTGTATAGTGACTCTTACTTCCAACAACAGTTTGATCAAGACCACGATGAAGACACTAGTGATCAAGATGAGCCGATCATGGCTGTAGAGAATAATGGAAGATTCAAGGGATTACAATACTCAAGAAGAAATGTCAATCAAAGCCAAGCAAGCACAAGCTCCGATGTTACCTTCCAAAAGAAGGATAAACCTCCTATACAACTTGAAAATGTAGTCTAACCGAAACCTCAAAACTCTAATGTAGCTCTGGATGTCAATTTGACCAATGTTTTGGCTGAAGTGAATGCACAAGTTCCTCTCTTAGAGAGAGCTAATTTGAGCCCTAAAGTGGGTAAGTTAGAAAGGCCTTCAACTTTGAAAAGGAGCTTGAGAACCCTCTAGTTATCTTGCAAAATATGTATACTGATAAAAGAAATGGGGGCATGAGCCATTCTTACTATCTCTAGTGATAAATAACCTCATCCTACATAATTGCATGCTTGATTTTGGTGCTTTTGCTAATGTCGCACCTTTAAGAGTCATGAATCAATTAGAAATGGATATAACTAGACCTTACGAGAATGTATGTGGCTTCAATTCCAAATCTATACCTGTGTATGGCCTCATGAAGGATGTTAAGGTGTCTTTGGTAGCTAATAAGGATATCTCTATGTTGATGGATATTGTAGTCATAGATGTACCAGATGCTTTGGGAATGCTATTGTTTAGGAAGTGGTGTGCCTCAATTGGAGGGAAATTATAGATGGATTTGTCGTATGCAACTATACCTACCATTGATGGAACACCATTTGTCTTATATAGGGAACCACAAATCCCTGGCCATGTAAAAGAGATGGAGCCTTTCTCGTTCCCCATGCCCCTTGAAAATGTTAAAATTTGGTAGTTCAGGGATAAATTTCTCCGAGAAGAAATCATATCTTTTAGTTCCATTTGAACCACCTATAATAAAAATTCATTCGTGACAATTCTAATATGACTTTCCAAAAATAGTAAGTCACATCTCAATTTGGAAGTGACTTTCCAAAAATAGAAAGTCATGTCTAAATGATCAAAGGATGATATCAACATATGAAATCCACTTTAAAATCAAATCAATCATGATTATACAAGTCAAGAATTAATATTTTTATCCTCACTAGTATTATTATTATTATGATACTATTACTTATAAGATAGTCTAAAGTCATTCACCTTTAATGGATTAATAAAAATGAATTCTCTCATGGAATAAGTTAATTAAATTGAGAATCTCTTACTTGGAAAATCAAACCTCTCTCTTGGAATAAAATAGTAACTCCACACTTGAGAGAATGTAACTCTCCTTCACTAATTCAATGTATGGCAAAAGTGTAACTTCTCATTAAATGCACTTGTAACTACCTCATTCAATTCGATTTGTAACTCTCATCAAATATTCTCTCATGTCTAAGTGTAACATTCTCTCTCTCCCTAATTCGAATTGTAACTCCTCAAGCCAAGTGTACCTTTCTCTCTATTCTTAGGATGAGTTACACTTCTCCACAAGTAACTCCTCCTTCATAGAATTCGATTCTCCTATTATTGGCTCAAGGCATGAATTCATTTTGTAAATCCTCTCTTTTCTCATTTATTTAAGCAAGAGCAAGTGAGAGTTGAGAGTAACATGTTCATTGTGAAGAAGGAGAGCAAGTGTTGAGTGTGTGCAAGAGAAGTGTGAGAACTAGTGAAAAGCAAGAGCAAGGGAAGAGTTGGAGCAAGTGTGAAGGACATGATCTGATCAAGAAAATGAGGAAATCTTCAAGCAAAGATCAAGTGCACTTCAACTGCAAGTTGATTAGACATTAGTGACTTTATTCATTCTCATTCTCTCTCTCTGTATTTTGCTGAACAATTGAAGAAATCTAATAAAAGAAAAATCATTTGGGTTTTCCCCCTTTAGGGGTTTTTCCCTGGTCATTGGACCAAAATCTTAGTGTCTCATATTTGTGCTTGACTGTCTTCATATGGTCCTTAAGTTTATGATTTATTTACAATTGCTGATCTGAAAAGTTGTGAAGAAGAAATCTGCATTCTAAGTAATTGTAACAACATAGAACATTCAGTTTTCTGCAAAGTACATTCAATTTTCTGCAAAGTACATTCAACTTTTTGCAAAGTACATTCAGTTCCATTCAGTTTTCTGCAAAGTACATTCAGTTTTCTGCATAGAACTTTCAAGTTTCTGCAAAGAAGTTTTAAATTTATGCATAGAAATTTCAGTTTTTAACATGATATCAGAGTCTTGGTGAAGACAAGTTGAAGGAGATCAGAGATCACTTGAAGAGACCCCACTTGCTGCCAAAGTTTTTTTATCAAGATGACTTCGTCCTACTTCAAGGTAGAGGAGAAGCTGAATGATGCTTTTAACTTTGGTCCATGAAAAACAAAACTAGATATCACTTTTGAGGAACATGAAGTTCTAGAGTATGTTGAAGGCACAATAGTTGATCCATTAGAGAATTCAAGTGCTGCTGTCAAATCCAAACATAAAAATGATGAAATCAAAGCTAGAAAAATTATCTTTGATTCTCTTAGTGATCATCTCATTACTTATGTTTCTGGTTTGAAGAAAACTAAAGAAATGTATGACAAATTAGCTGACATGTTTGCACTTAGTAACTTGAACCAAATTATTGCTTTGAAGAATCAGCTGAAGGACTTTAAGATGAACAGAGGAGAGATGGTTCAAGCATACTTCCTAAGAATGACCAAAATCAGGGATCAATTGTCAACAGTTGGTGAAGTTATATCCGACAAAGAAATGGTGTTGATTGCACTTGGAGGCCTTTCTTCTGTTTGAGATACTTTTATCACCACCATCAGCAATATCAACACTATTCCCGCATTTGATGAACTCCTGGGAAAGTGTATTCAAGAGGAGGACAAAATGATCTCAAGAGGGAGAATTTCACATCATGAAGAAGGAGAACCTATTGTATTTTCGACCTATGACAAGAGAAAGAAAAGTAATAAAAAGAAATATGCTTTCCAATCAAATAAAGGGAATCTAGACATGTCAAAAGTTAGATGCTTTAATTATCAAAAGCATGGTCACTTTGCTCGTGGTAAAGAAAGAAGAAGAGCGCGTAGATTAAAAAACAAATCTGATTATAAAAAAGACACTTCTAAAAATCAAAGAAAAAACTATCTTAAAAAAACAAGAAATCCAAGGTATAGAAATAATGTAGCGGGACTCAATCAAAATATTTTCTTGTTTCTGCTCTTTCCAGTTCTTCTGCAGATTCATTTGGTAATTGGTTAGTTGATAGTGGTGCTGTTGATTGCTACGTGTCAACGACCCATAGCAGCACACCCTATTTTTTTCGCAAAAGGGATATTGCCTGATCGATGTGTCCGTGTCGTCCAACTATCATCATCAGCCTGATTTCCAAAATGTTATGTAAACCCATTCTGCATGTATATGATGTAAATAATCTCAGCAAAACCGTGTCATGTATGTAACGACCTAGGTAAACCTACCTTTCTAGTGACGATCTCCATTCTAGGAGGTTTTTCATTTCACCGATTCATTCTTGGATGGTCGGCAGAGTTTTTCTCTCCAGTCTTACCCCAAAGTTGGAATGAATTTTGTCGCTAGGGTCTTAGGCAAGTCCTAGTGTTCTAAATCGACTCTATGTAAAAGTAATTTGGGAATAATCCTAACTATTTGGTTAGATTATTTTATTACAAATTGCTTGGTCTATTGGATTATATTTGTGTCGCAGAAATGGATAATCTGTGAGGGTCTATTACAAATGGGTTTTCTCCCTTATGATGTAAAAAATATGAAAATCATGATGTAAAGTGTCTTGAGGGTTGGAAAAATAATTTATCCCCTCATAGGTTAATTAATTAAATTTTTTGGCCCAAAATGAATCAAAATCCTAAGCCATACATTTAATTAATTCTAAGTCTTAGGTAAATTTAAATTTTCCAAAGGCAAAATTCGTCGGTCCTAAAAATTTAAATTTTAAAAGGTCCCAAGACTATGGTAAATTAATTATTTTGATAAATTTTAAACCTTTGATCCCTAGGGGTTAAGTCAAAGTCAAAATTTTGAGGAAATTAACTCACAAATTCTATTTTTGAGTTAATGAAAATGCATTTAAATAAAAATTTCGAATTTCCTCAATATTTAAATATTTCGACGGATGAGATTAAAAGAAATTTTAATCTTCGTCAACGGTCGAGATTACTTTGACAAGGATCACTCGAACTAGCCGTTGGAGGATGTATCTTTAAATAAGAGGTCATTTGTCAGTCGATCCATCCGATTTTTGAGTTGTATGCTTAGCAAGAAGTTCTGGTGTAATTTTTTTTTTATTTTTTGTTTTTCTGATAATAAAGAAAGACTTTGGAGTTAAATTCTGTTGGTGTTACTCTTCATGGGAATACTATAAGATGTTTTATTTTCAAGCATGATTTTTTTCTAAAGCCATTGATGATAGCTTCTGAAGAGTGATTTGAGTACAGGTATCTTGCTCAGTCGCTGGGGTTTGAATAATAATTTAAATTTTGAACATAATAGCATGTATCTCTATTTGTCTAAATTTTATTATTATTTTCTCGCTCTATTTTTAATGGTTGGATCGAGTTTTGCAGGGAAATCTTGATTTAGATCCTCGGGCGTTAGGGGAAGTTTTCAGTTGGACCAGCCAACTCCTGATCTGTGTTTCTTGAAGAGCCCAACTAAATTAATCCTGGGCTTATCATAAGATTTTTTGTTTTATTGATGCATGAGGGTTTCGAGTTACTTTTAATTTATGTGTAGCATAATGATAGATCTGGCTACTTAGAGCCTTCAGCTTGTACTTATTGTAATTTAACTGTTTTTTTCGGTTTTTTAATTTCATCATTGTATATATCATTTCCGGGTGTTTCGTTTTTGTCATTACAGGTACAGATCTGAAGGAGAATTCCTGTTTGAAGCTAGATCTAGGTCCTGGAGGGTAAGATCTGGCCTCAATATCACTTTGCAGGGATATTATTCAACTTTTTTACAGTCCAAGGGTTTTAAAATTTTGTAGATCTGGAAATTTTTATAAGGGTTTCAAGGCCAAATCTGAAGCATAAAAAATATATATTGATGTGAAATTCGATTTTTCTGGGGTTATCTTGGGTTTTTTGAGGCTATCGTTGGTTGCCTGGGGCTTTTTTTCAATCTTTTTTGTTGCAGAAAATTTCGAATTTTTTTAAGAGAACCCACAACCCTCCTATGCCGCCTGCAACCTTTGCGTCCTCCTACCCTCTTCGCTATGCATGGACCCTTCATTTCTTGCACGCTGTCTTTCTCTTCGCCTTCCAATCCTTCACGTGTTCTTCATTTCTTTACCGCGGATCTGCAAACCCTTCCGCCGTCTGTCCTGTCCGCTGTAACCTCAAGCTCCTCCATCCGCAACCTCCTTCCTCGTTGTTTCTCCTCTGTCCCTGCAAACACGCAGCTCCCTCCTTTGAAACCCTGCTCTCTTCGTCCGTTTCCTCATCACCTCCATTGATTTGTAGCCCCTTCTCCCTTATCTTCTGTGTTCTCCCTTCCATTCCTCCTCTCGACCTGCAACATTCCTCCTGCTACTCCTTCGCTCTTCTCCATTACCTTGTTGTAGGCGTCCAAACCTGCACACACACTCAAACATTCGATTTATTTTTTATTTTGTTTATTTGTATTATGTTTATGCGTTAGGGTTAGGTTTTATTTTTGATTTCATTTGTTTATGTTAGTTTAGGTTAGGATTTACTTGATTATTTTTTTTTGTTTTTTGTTTTTGGCTTTTCAATTTGTTTTATTTTGATTTTTTTCTTTTATTTTGGTTTTGTTTCACATTTTGATTTTTGTTTGGTTTTGATTTCATTTAAAATATTTAAAAAAACATTAAAAATCTAAAATATTAAAAAATAAAAAATTGTTTGGTGATTTTAGAATTGCTAATGAAATAAATCAAAAGCAAAACTTAGGCTTTCACATTTATTTTTTTATGTGGTCTATGACCCATAAAAAATTTAAATTTAATTAGGTACTTTTGATTTTTATTTTTGGTCACATTAAAAAATTTAATTGCCACATTAATTTTGCTTCATAAGCTTAGCACATTAAATTTTTTACCTAAGGGATAATTAAATTCCAATTTAAAGTTCCTTGGTGTCTTTTTGTGTGTTAATTGTAAAATTTTAAATTTTGTGGTAATAATTTCGTTATAGTCAAGCACATTTAATAATTTCTTAAATCATCTCTAAAGATTGACTATATGAGAAAGGTAAATTCTAGATCTGGGTTATTGAAGAAAATCATTTTTCTAAAATCATATATTACTTGGTAGTTAAATTCTTCACGGTATTTAATTGCTAGAATATATTTGCATGATAAAGTTTTGGGCGTTTACATTTAATCGTTCATGATCGTCACTTTCACCACATTTATAAATTGCTCTGGATAACTTGTTTACATTTAGTCTATGGTTAATTGAATATAAAGACACTAGTCTAGAATCATTTCTATCTTGTGGTTGTGTCTTATTCGTATTAATTGTTTGATCTATTCATCTTAGTTAACCGGGACTTGTTTACATCCATCAAGTTGTCCATCCTTAAGTCTCCTAGAACCTGTGTTCCACATGCTACCCTCATTCATTCACCCTAGGGACTACTCCCCTTGAATTGTTTAAGAGAGAGTCTAAACGGAGTGAGTAAGGATTAGAGTGACAACCTTTACTCTAAGCGTTGTCGCGGTGCCTATACACTTTGTGCGACAACAGTTGCTTCCAAACATTTTTGGTTACAAAGAAACACTCTCTACTCTAGTTGAAAGGGAGACTAATTTAAATGTTCTCCTTGGAGATATTTCTACTCACCAAGTTAAAGGTTATGGTTCAGTTTCATTTAAGTTAAATGTTGGAAAATCTATTTTTCTACAAGAAAATTTGTATGTACCCGGTTTGAAAAAGAATATTGTATCTATATCTGCTTTAGAAGATAAATAAATGAAAGTTGCTTTTATTAATGGACAAGTCCCAACTTGACCTTTGACCTCAAGTATGAGAGAAGACTTCACTCTTGGATCAAGATGTGAAGGGCATTACAAATTCAATGGTAAACCCATTCATACATTGGTCCATGATACCAATCTTCAGTGTGAGCTATGGCACAGAAGATTCGCTCACCTACACTACAAAGCCTTACCTCATGTAAGGAAGATGGTTTCTGGAATGTTTGAGATCAAAATGGATCATGAAGGAGTTTGCCCAGGATGTGCAAGTGGAAAGCATATAAAGGGACCATTCCTTTCAAGAAAAACAAAAACTAGTTAGGTACTTTAGCTCATACATTCTGATTTATGTGGACCTATTTCTGTTACTTCTCTTGGTGGCTACTTGTATTTCATGATTTTTGTTGATGATTTTTCTCACAAGACATGGATATTCTTTTTGAAAAAGAAAGGGGAAGCATTTGACATGTTCAGAGATTTCAAGGCTTTGATTGAAAATCAAACTGGAAAGTTGATCAAAGCTTTCAGATCTGATAATGGGGGAGAGTTCACCTCTAATGATTTTAATGATCTTTGCAAAGACGCTGGAATAAAGAAAGAAATCACTGTGCCGTACAATCCACAACAAAATGGTGTGGCTGAGAGGAAGAATAGAACCATTATGGAAGCAGTCAGAGCCATGTTGCATGATCAAAAGCTATCAAAGTTTATGTGGGGAGAAGCTACAAATATTGCTGTTTATGTGCAAAATAGAACTCTTCATTAGGTCTTAGACAACAAGACTCGTGCAGAAGTTTTTACTGGTAAAAGGCCTGAAGTGAGTCATTTGAGAATCTTTGGCTGTCCTGTGTACTTCTATGTGCCAAAAGAGAAAAGGAACAAATTGGAAGGTCCCGGTAAGAAATATACGTTTGTTGGTTAGTGTGATAATTCACAAGCTTATAGAATTTATGTACTTGGTCAAAGAACTATAGAGTTTAGCAGAGACGTAACATTTGATGAAGATGCAACTCTTAAAAAAGCAAGAGACTCTTTTCCTCTCACCGTTGCTGAAAGACAAACTGTTAATGAAAAAGAGCTTACATCTGAGTTTGAATCGGAACCTGAGAATGAGCTTGTTGATAATCCAATGGGTTCCATGGATCCTCTAGATCCTCCACCTCATGATCCTCCTACCAGAAAGAGGCCACTATGGTTGCGAGATACCTTGCAAGATGCTGCCCCAAGAGAAACGTTCATAAAAAGTAAGGAGGCGAGTCGGTTTCAAGGGTATGTTGTTGCCATGAGCAACATCATTCAGGCAGAACCATGCACCTTCGAAGAAGCTGCAAAAGAACAACAGTTATGAGTCCATCATCCATAATGATGTCTGGGAAGTGGTTCTTAGACCTCAAGATAGATCTGTTGTCACTTCCAAATGGTTGTTTAAGATTAAACATGATGCAGATGGTAGTATTGAAAAATATAAGGCTAGATTTGTAGCTAGAGGTTTCTCTCAGAAAGAGGGAATAGATTATGATGAGATTTTTGCACCTATAGCTCAATATACTACTATTCGATTTATTGTTGCCTTAGCTGCTAGCCAGGGATGGACTTTTCACCAAATGAATGTGAAAACTGCTTTCTTGCATGGCTTCCCCAAGAAAGAAGTATTTGTGGAATAACCATAAGGCTTTGAAGAGCATGATAGGGAAACTCATGTATGCAAATTGAAGAAAGCCTTATATGGGCTGAAGCAAGCTCCAAGAGCTTGGTATGCTCGCATTGATAGCTACTTGATAAAGCTTGGTTTCACAAGAAGCAGTGCAGACCCAAACCTCTACTTCAAGACAATCCAAGGTATACCTTTGATTTTGATATTGTATGTTGATGATTTATTCTTGACAGAAGGAGAACCTCTTATCCTCTAGTGTAAGAGGGAGTTAGATTTTAAATTTGAAATGAAAGACCTTGGTTTGATGCATTAGTTTCTGGGTTTAGAGGTCTGGCAAAGACCTGGTGAAATTTATCTTTCTTAAGGAAAATATATTGTTAAGTTTCTTGAAAGATTTTCTGTGGTAGAATGTAAGTCTTATGGAAATGAACTTTAAGAAATTATGTGGAAAAACTGCAGGACCTAGTCTGGCAAATCCCACAGAGTATAGACAATTCATTGGTGCTTTGATGTTTTCGGTAAACACTAGGCTTGACATATGCTTTGCTGTAAACACTTTAAGTAAACATATGATTGATCCCTTTCATGCCCACAGATTGTTGAAAACATTTACACAAATACTTGCATGGAACTATCAATCTAGGATTGAAATACACTGTTAAAAACGTAAGAATTCATGGATATACTGATGCTGATTGCGCTGGTAACTTTGTTGATAGAAAGAGCACTTCTGGGTGCTGCTTTAGCTTGGGAGCTGCCATGATCTCTTGGATGAGAAGAAAGTAGAAGTTTGTTGCACTTAGTACAACTGAAGTTGAGTAAATTACTGCTAGCATGGCTAGTTGTGAGGCAGTTTGGCTGAGGAAGCTTTTTGGGGAACTATTTGAGCAAGTTCTAGACACAACAATTATATATTGTGACAATAAGAGTGGGATTCGTCTTGCAGAAAATCCCGTGTTTCATGATAAGTCCAAGCATATTGAGATCAAGTATCACTATATCTGGGATATGGTGCAGAGAGGAGCAGTGAGGCTCCATCACATCTCCATTGATGATCAAATAGCTGACATTCTTACCAAGCCTTTATCGAAAGGAAAGTTCTTGGTTTTTAGAGAGAAACTTGGACTTATGGACATGACCCTTCTGGGAAGCAGTCACAGTTGATCGAGAACACTGAGATGCCTTTTCCTTGTGTCAGAGCTCACAAGATTAGGGAATGATGCCGGAAAGCTCCTGAGGGTGAGGTACTTCTTGTGTAGTGTGTGCCGCAAGAGTAGGCCTCAGTGTGCATTTGAACCACAGTCTGGGAGGTGGGAAGAGCCATCTATCTGGCCAATAGGTGTAGTGAGACTTGTCTAGGATTCAGGTGTTCCACCACTTGATGTTTAATGAAACTTGGTTGTGTTTGATTCTTGTCTGTATGACTTGAGTCTTGTCCATGTGATGATCCTTTCCTTTCCCAATTTGTGTCACGTGGATGATTCTTCTTTAGATTGTGAGTTCATTGTTACAGATGATACAAAGAAGAATTGAACTGAGATGAATGAAAGAGATTAGAGGAAGCAAAGATCTTTGATGCAGAAAGAAATTCCTTCCTAGCTGAGAGGGAGAGTTAAAATTTGGCAGCTCAGGGATGAATTTCTCCTAGAAAAAATCATATCTTTCAATTCTGTTTGAACCACCTATAATAAAATTTCATTCGTGACAATTCTAATATGACTTTCCAAAAATAGTAAGTCACATCTCAATTTGGAAGTGACTTTCCATAAATAGAAGGTCATGTCTAATTGATCAAGGATGATCTTGACATATGGAATCCACTTTAAAATCAAATCAATCATGATTATACAAGTCAAGAATTAATATTTTTATCCTTACTACTACTAGTATTATTATTATTATGATATTATTATTTATAAAATAGTCTAAAGTCATTCACCTTTAATGGATTAATTATAATGACTTCTCTCATGGAACAAGTAAATCAAATTGAGAATTTCTTACTTGGAAAATCAAACCTCTCCCTTGGAATAAAATAATAACTCCACACTTAAGAGAATGTAACTCTCCCTCACTAATTCAATGTATGTCAAAAGTGTAACTCCCTCATTCTATTCGATTTGCAATTGTCACCAAATATTTTTTCATGTCTAACTCTCTCTCTCTCTCCCTAATTCGAATTGTAATTCCTCAAGACAAGTGTACCTCTCTCTATTCTTGGGATGAATTACACTTCTCCTCAAGTAACTCCTTCATGGAATTCGATTCTCCTATTATTGGCTCAAGGCATGAATTCATTTTGTAACTCCTCTTCTTTCTCATGTATTTAAGCAAGAGCAAGTGAGAGTTGAGAGTAACATGTTCATTGTGAAGAAGGAGAACAAGTGTTGAGTGTGTGCAAGAGAAGTGTGAGAACTAGTGAAGAGCAAGAGCAAGGGAAGAGCTGGAGCAAGTGTGAAGGACATGATCTGATCAAGAGAAGGAGGAGATCTTCAAGCAAAGATCAATTGCACTTCAGTTGCAAATTGGTGACTTTATTCATTCTCATTCTGTGTGTGTGTGTGTGTACTTTTGTTGAATAATTGAAAAAATCTAATAGAAGAAGAATCATTTGAGTTTTCCCCATTGAGGGGTTTTGCCTTGGTCATTGGACCAAAATTTCAGTGTCTCATATTTGTGCTTGGTTGTTTTCATATGATCCTTAAGTTTATGTTCTATCTACAATTGTTGATCTGAAAAGTTTTGAAGAAGAAATCTGCATTCTAAGTAATTGTAACAACATAGAACATTAAGTTTTTTGCAAAGTACATTAAGTTTTTTGCAAAGTACATTTAATTTTCTGCAAAGTACATTCAGTTCCATTCATTTTTTTGCAAAGTACATTCAATTTTCTGCATAGAACTTTCATGTTTTGCAATTTTTTTTTTTTAATTTTTGCATGGAAATTTCAGATTTTAGCAAAAAAGCCAAAGGTTACCAAACCTCATAAGGGTATAAATCAAAATCATTTCAAATCGAAGGGGGCTAAAAGGTTGAAGGAACCTAATCCTTCCCAAAACGTTTTTCATATTGAAAATATCAATAAGAAACAAACGCTTCCAAAGAAAAAGTGGGCCCAAAAACCAAGTAGAGAATACCAAGTAGGTGATCTTGTACTGGTTGATAGGAACCCTATCTGTATTAGGATCCATGGCAAAGTAAGGTCGGGTACTTTTATATTGCTAAACTTGATGGTGAACTCTTGCCTTCTCCGATGATAGGGAACCACCTCAATGTGTTTGATAGAAACAAATTTAATTATGTATATAGTTAGTTGCATTGCATATTGTGTGAGCATTCTAGTTTTTGCATTCTCATATTGTTGTGTCGCATTATTGATTAGATTGCATTTACATAGATTTTATATTTTTGTATATATTTTATTATTATATAAAGCCAGGGTGATAACCAACACCCAGTGCACATGCTTTTGAACAAGTTGATTTGAGTGTGCAGGTAACGGGTCTACGAGCCCAGGGATTGATGGAGTTTTCATGAACTCCCCGTTTGAGCATGTGGATCATGCGCTTTATAGTAAGCTCATGTCTCTAAGTTGGAGCCAGATGTTACCCAACAAAATGGGTAACTACATAGGAGAAAACTTTTCTCCTACATTGGACAACCAACTATCTAGTAGCCCCTAACTTTCACCTCTTGATGATGATATGCCATGGGCTTCCGCCATCTACATCAGCCACATATCTCTTGCCATCTGACATTTCTTCTTGAATGAAAGTGCGCTCCTTTTGAAAAGGTACTTTGATCATTTTGCAATTGGGTGGTTATACTTGTTTGTTTTGGGCATTTAGTATGGATAAAGGGGTGATATGGAAGATTGACCGATCTTGATTGTCAATCTGTTTTCGCACCCACGGGGACCTCCCTTGAGGTCTTAAGGTTATAGGAAGGGCACTACTTGGAAAACCCAGATTGAAATGACATGCCCATTTTCCCCTACACCATACTTGACGCTTTCCATCTCATAATACAAACCCCTTATATACCATCTCCATTTTTCGGGTCTAACTTGTCATTGGTTCATTGGGATTTGGCACCTTCTTATCGACGTCCTTAAGTGGGTTCGTGAAACATTGCCTTGGAGGTTGATGCAACTAAAAGAATGAAAAAGCATATTATGACCACAATAAAAGAAAAAGAAGAAAATCAAAATGCAAAAAGATGATTGGGACATAAGATAGCACGTGGGAAAAATCCTAGCATGAGCTCTACACTCCTCATTGGCCATGACACAGTTGTTGAGCACTTGATGCTCCATTTCATCAAAGGAACCCTTGCATGTCACACAACCCTAATGAGCGATAAACTATCTTATCTTAAGGTGTAAAATTAAATGCTATATCATCAAGAGCAAACTTTAACCCTTGAGCTATGCACCCAAAATAAAAAGCATTATTATGAAAAAGTAAAAGGCACACTAGAGGGGTGGAAAAAGCAGGCTGAGCACGGTAACGCATGCCTCCATGATTGCTCTCTCCATTACATCTATGCACTCAAAATGTGGACCCCCATTAGCTAGTCTGCATAACCGTGGCACTTGGCCATGAAGCCTTTTCCCTTCTAATGCCACTCATGTACACTAAGACCTATTGATTGAGGAATTGACGTTGGAAATGCCACCTCCCCTTGGGGTTTGTAAGCACCTAATAGGGTTGATCATTAGCCACCTTTATCAAGGTAGGGAACCCCTTTACAGGACTTGGTCTAGTTAGATTTCAGAAGGTGATCCAAATTTGAAGTATTAATATGCCCTTAACATGCAAGTTTGGTCCACTTTGATGCTTATATGATCTTAGTCTTGAATGAATGGTTGCTTTCATTGGAGTTTAAGTTGGCTTTGTTAGTTGGTCCACAATAACCTTGGCCTTGAGGGCACCCACTCTATAGGTACCCATGCCTTTCAAAGAGGTTGTTAACTTAGCAAATGCATCGCTACCCACTTACATCAGAGCGTTGGACATTGTGATGACTTGAGCAGCTAATGCGCATCCCAAAGCACCCCTAGGACCCAGGACGTTGATTTGCTTTGACCTTGTTGCACTCAATTTGTCAAAGTTCCAAGGAAGTTGAAGGACCAAATTTTTCGAAGGATCAAATCATCTATCAACAATCTACATGTCATTTGTAAACCCATTTTGCAAGTTATGTAATGTAAATGATATTTGTCAGACCGTGAAAGTATGTAACAACCTAGGTAAGCCTATTATTTTGGCGAGAGTTTCAACCTAGGAGGTTTTTCGTCTCACTAGTTCATGTGTGTTTCCGAACACAGATGGTCGACAGAGTTTTTCCCTCGAATCTCACCCCAAAGCTAGGGTGGAATTCTTCGTCAAAGTCTTAGGTAAGTCCTAGAGTTTTAGTTGAGTCTAATGTAAAAGTGATTTGGGAATAATTTAAGCTATATAGCTAAATTATTTTATTACAGATCATTTGGTTTACTAGTTCATATTGTGTCACAGATGGGGTATGTGTCTTGAGGGTCTAATCCAAATGTGTATTCCCCCTTTAAGGGTTGTAAATGTAAAATCTTATGTATTAGAGGGTGGAAAAATAATTAAATCCCTTCATCTGTAAATTAATTAATTTTTCTGGCAAAATAAAATTAAATCCTAAGCCAGAAAATTAATTAATTAGAGTCAAAATTAAAATGTCTTAGTAAAAAAAAAATTCGTGGGTCTAAAAGGAATCAATTTTTAGAGGTCCTCCACCAAGGGAATATTGTATATTTCAAGAAAATTGAGACCCTTGGACTTTGGTGGTTAAGTCAAAGTCAAATTTTTGAGGAAATTAGCTCAAAATAATTAATTTTGAGCTAATAAAAAAGTGATCAAAAGAAAAAATTGAATTTTTCTCAAAAATAATTATTTCAATGGCTAAGATTAAAATATGATAAAGTATTATTTGATGACTGAGATTATTTTGACAAGGATCAAAGAAAGTAGCCATTATTTTTCCACTTGGAGGATTTAGCTATAAATTAGAGGGTCATTTGAGTCTCTAAGGATTTGATTTCTAGCTAGTAAATTGCTGCTGAAGCATTTGTGTAAACTATTGTCCCACTGAGAACTATTTTTTTTTGCCATAATAAAGACTTTGGGGTGCAACTCGAGGTGTACTTTTTCAGTGATTTGTTGTATGTACTGACTACGAGCTTTTTGTGTTGTGCTTACATATGGTTATTTCGATATAATACATAGTGTTTGCAGGTACTTCAATCCTTGGTCTCCAAGTTCACAGACTGCGGGCAAGGATAATTTTGATTGGATCCTAAGTATTTGTATGGTGGATTAAATCTTCACTAAAGCTATAGTGTGCCTGGGGTTTCTGAAGCATTTTTAGCCATTTATCAAAGAAAAATATCATAAAAAATTATTTCTCAAAATTTAGTTTAAAACCCTTGTATAGTTTGTAAAATAATTTTGTAAATTTATTTTTGCTAATTGAGGTTTGAGATTTTAGGAATTTTGTATATATTTGGGTTTGGGTGTTGTATTTTTCATTTTTGCAGGTTAGATCAAAGGATCAAGTGGAAAAAGAGCAAGATCTAGGCCCTTGAGGGTAAGATCTAGTCTCTTAGAAAATTTGCAGGGCTACACACGGAAGAATTTTCAAAAAATTGAAGAGATGGAGCATAAAACTTTTCTGAGCAAGAGTTTCAAGGTTTTTAGGGCTCCTAGCCTCGGTTTCCTCCTCCAAAGCCCCAACGTCACCTCTCTGACCTCTTTCGTCAAGCTTTCCAGCCTTCCTAAGCCTGGCCGTAAGCCCTAGGGCTCTCGACCTGCCCTCCAACCCTTGCTGCAGGCCCTAGAGGCCTTTCCTCCCCCTTCCTTAGCCCTCTGTCCTCCTCTGCTATCCCTCTGTCTCTCCTCTGTGGCCTCCATCCTCCTCCGCTAAGCCTCCTCGGCCCCTCCGCTTGCCCTTGGTGCTCCTTTCCCTTAAGTTGCAGCCCTAAAAGGGCTTGTAGCTGCCTCTTTTGAGGCCTTCCCTAGGGTGTGGTAGACCTTAGGGCCTCAAAACCTTAGGCCGCAACCCCTAGTGGGCTTTTCGGCCCCTCCTAAGCCCAACGACAACCTCTTTTGGGCTTGCCGTAAGGCCTACGTTGACACCTAATCATTGGGATTGGTGAACTCTTATAAATAATGTAAATAGTAAACAATGGAAAATAAAGAGCCATCGGGAGGTGAAGCCCAAGAGTCACTCCCTCATGTATATAAGCATGAGCAATCTTAATGAATAAACACAATTCATTTGAGGAGTTACCTCCTGGCCTGACATGGTATCAGAGCCAGGTTCTATTTTTAGCTTTTTTGCCCTTGTAACTCCCTTCTGCCATTTCTACAGTCTGCCATATTCTTCCTTCCTATGCTCTCTGCACAGATCCACTAGCGTGCTCTGCAACTGCGTTCTCAACTCTCGACTAGCCCATACCCTTGCGCATTATTTTGTTTTCCCTACTCACAGTTCTCACCGCTTGCTGTGCCATACAGTTAACACAAATTATGGCCTTTTTCTTCTTACTTCAGCCTGGAATTCCATAGCATTTTTAAGAAACGCAGTTTAAATTGCATAAATTTTGTTTTGCCTTGTTTTTATCCCCTGAAATTCCGAACGCTGTGGAAGCTTTGTTGAATTTTTACTTAAATTTATAGAGTGGGTGGCTTCTCCCATACGCATACGCTGTCGACTCATGTACTTCTGCAAATGGCTTTTCACGTGATAGATTGTCAAGCCCTCCACATTCATCAGCTTTAAAACACCTTTTGGAGTTTCTCTCTCAGCGCCGCCGAGTTTAGTAATTGCCTCTATGATTAAGGCTTTGCTGTCCATGCCTCCCACTGCTGCTAAGAAGGTAGAGAAGCCCGGACTCCTCCCTGTTGAAGAAAGTGTAACTAGGTTTGGTCTTCATAATGACATGATCTTTGTATTTGATGTAATAAAAGGAAATAAAAATAGTTTGTAATCTTGCTACATGGGTTTCATGAGCAAGAAGTGTCACTAGGTGAAAGACTTCTTCTTGATGTCTTTAGGATTTATTTAAATATCAAAGAGTCATGTCATGTGTATAGAAACTCTTCATGAGTTTATGTAAATATGTACAAGTCTTCAAAGTTGTCTAACAACCCTCCAAGACCAAGATCAATGCCTCAAAACAAGCCTTCCGAAGTCTGCAAGCAAAGCAAGAGAGAAATGATCATGTTGGCTCAAAATAAATGAATTAAATACATAAATAAGTCATGTCGGCTTGGAACTATAGTCACAACGGTTCGTGGTTCATGTCGACTCAAATATATGATGCAAACTACTATAAATACCCTGTTGGGGTATCCGCAAATAGAAAGGACAAAACTCGCATAGAGGTGAAGCCGCAGTCAAGGTATGGAGCCGCAATCATGAGAAGGTGAAGCCGCATTCATGAGGACATGAAGCCGCAGTCAAGGTATGGAGCCGCAGTCATGAAGTAAGGGAGCCATAGTCAAGGAACAAGAGGCCGCAGTCAGAGAAGGAGATCTGTAGCAAGGTAAGGTAGGTCTAAGGGTTCAACTGTCTCCTTGGATGGGTATAAGGAGTAGCAAAACCAAGGCCTATACCTTCTCGGCATACCTGTGACTTGAAAGAAAATGCCTCGGATGGGTAAGACTGCGGAAAGAAACACAATATCAACATGTGATCTGGGCTAGATATAATTATGTGACTACAACCTCAGCATCTCTATCTTAGGATACAGATCTGTGTCAACATGTCACCTTAGCATAGCTGATGATCTCGGCACACCTATGAATCTACTCTCAGATGTATATGGGTTTAAGATCCACATTACAGGAGGACTAGTATACTTGTAACTTCGGATGTTTATGCAGTCTTGGACATCTTGTAACCTCAATGAAAAGATAACATTACAGTGAGTGTTTCGTTGAAGGTTAGAGAGAAAGGCCTTAGTGCATGGAGTCACAATCACTGATCATAGTGTAGAAGAGAACCTTAGCCGTAGTAAGAAATCGTGATTAAGAGAAGGACCTTGAACTATGATCTCAGTGCAACGAAGTGCATCCATATAGCTCTCAGTCATGCCTATAAAGATCTCATTAGGATCTCGGTGAAGGTGCAACAATGTTGTTGTAGCAGTGATGAAGATCATGGTATTACAGTAGTGATGAAGGTCATGGTGTTGCAGCAATAATAAAGAACTCGATGGTGATGACATCTGTGGTGCAACAAAGACAATGATCTCAACATTGACACAAAAGAGGATTGATGGCTTGGTCTTGGAGAGGCAAATTGTGTCAGGGGTCATGGTCTTGGTATTCATCAATGGAATCTCTATAAGAAGAACTTACGCGTGGGTTTTCCTCTCCAAGTGGGAGAGGTTTTGGCCTTGGCAGAAAGCCAAATATTTGTGTTGCTGTCTCTTTTGTTTTTGGTAGCAGTTTCATGAAGTAATCAAATACTATAATAATGAATGGAACATCTAACTATGATAAATTGTTTAAGTAATTCACAAATTGTTATTATGTAACGAAGAATCAACTTAAATATGCATGCCCAGAGATTCTTCAACATGGTATCAGAGGGAGGTTCAATAGTCAAGGAAAGGGGCAGAAAAGAGACATTCAGAGGTCAAGGCATCAATCTAGTTGAAGGATCCACAATCAAAGAACGAGACCTAGATACAAGAAGCAGTCTACATCATCAAATCTACAAAAAAGGGTTTGAAGGACAACAGTCAAAGGTGAAGCATTCATGACAATGACTTTGGTGACTCTCACAGTTCTTACAACAATGATCTCAATGGTCTTGACAACTCGGATTGTCAAAAGCCTGATGTTCAAGGGCATACAAAATCATATCACCTACAACATTCAACCTCAATGCTGCAAGGACTAGATGTTCAAGTCAATTATTCTTGAAGGACTTGAAGTATATCTACCTCAACAACAACCAACATGATCAAGGTGAAGATCTTGTCTTCACGTATCAAGTAAGTATCTTTTATTCTATAATCAAGTTTTGGTTTATTGACTTCATCAGTGCAAGAAACTCTATGGGTTAGATAAAGTTCTTGCAGTAGGATTGACAAAATCTTCATGAAGAAGTGAAGTCAGTATACCATGGTCCCCTTTGAAGTCGTAAGGGTCTACTCTCTGAAATGAAGTGCAAAAGGTGCCAAGGAATGAAGAGACACCTTCATGAGATCTCAATTGAGAGATCTAGGAAAATGATGAATAGATGATCATCATTGATAAGCAAGGTAACAAATGTCCATAAATAAGAAGGTTACCTCGATCAACAGTCTGTGGTCTCTATGTTAGATAGAGAAAGGCAAAATGATAGGATACAAATAAGTGTAGATAAGCAGAGGAAAGATTAGTACTATGGAAAGATTACTTGACAGATGGAGAAAGCTGAGGAAAGGATCAAGGGAAAGAGGGAGTAATGGATCTCCACTATGGATGAGATGGTATCCCTCTCAAAAGGATCCTATCAGAAGTCCCTGCAAATATGAACATAGTAAGATGCATCGTGGCATCAAGAGCTCGTATGGAATCATGAAGAACATAGCTCTTGGGAATCTCATTATACATTGAAGAAAAGGAAGAAGTCATTCAAAGGAAACATTTTCCAGATGGGGATGTACTAGATCCTGAAGGATCTCTGATAGAGATCTTAGCAGAGGATCTCCTAGTCCAGGAAGGCAGCGAATGTCTCGTCAGAAATTCCAACTCTTGGAACTCATGAGTTGGTGGTTCAATGACATGAAGAATGGAGCAGACCAAGGGATTGAAGATCTTTTCAATCAAGGAAGTTGCAAGAAAATACCGGAAGAAAAATAAGGTATGTATGATTGTATTTGTATTTGCATTTGATATTGTAATGTCATGATATGTGGTTGCAGATAAAATAGATCAAGCGTGATCAAAAGGGAATAGATCTCCTCCTCTGAAAGGATACAGAAAGACATAAGTCAGACTAGATGAAATCAACATAATATGTCCTCATAATGTAGTATGAGGTAGTTGATGACCATTGAAGAACTATGAGAGTTCCTGGGAATGGAAGACATGAGGATGGAAGAGATCATGAAACATGCAACCATGACGAAGGCAGTCAACATCCAGAGGATCAGGAAGACTTGACCAGGAAACCTCCCGGAATGATGTGAAGACTCTGATGGAAGTCTGAAACGATGAGGACCCTTTGTAGGAATTTACAGGGTAAGTTCCTCAGAAAGAATACCAAAAGGACACCGCTCACAACCAGATCTCAAATCAATACACCAGTATTTTGACGTGGTTAAAACCCTCAGAGTGCAAGGAGGGAAACAGTCCACGGCCTGTCCCAACGTGGGTACAGACAATTTATTAATCAAAGAATGAAAATTTACATAAGCTTCTCTCATGCACGGATTACGCGAACAATGACCCTCCATGCGCTTTAAATAGAACTCATGGACCAATCGGGTGTCAAGCCACGGATCAAGTGTCGATAATACCGAGGTGAGAGTGAACCGTCGGATCACTACATATCGTGACCGTCGGATTGTAAGTTACAATATGTACAACGGTAAAGAAAGACACTTTACCTAACTCTATACCTAACTCTAAACTAGACTAAGTTGATCTTAACTATATCCTATGTGTCGGAATATCCTAACATCCCCCCTTAAGAACAACTTGGGATAGGATTGAAGGATTTACAAATATGACACAATAGGAGAAGGAAGGAGGCACTAGAGCCTATCCCCCCTTAGTGACAACTTCCTGAACTCTAAGCATATATCGAAGTTTAGTGAACTTCGCCTCTGTGAGAGCCTTTGTGAAGATGTCTGCAATCTGATCATCTGTTGGACAATATTGTACTTCAAGAGCATGGTCATGAATGAGTTTTCTGATGAAGTGCATGTGTAGTTCGATGTGTTTGCTGCGCTGATGCTGGACTGGATCTTTGCATAGCTGAATGGCACTTTGATTATCACACCAAAGGGAGGTTGGATGCTGCTGCTCAAAGCCAAACTCTGATAGGATCTGACGAAGCCACAAGGCTTCCTTACTAGCTTCCACGGCACCACGATACTCTGCTTCTGCTGACGAAAGAGAAATGGCAGCCTGTTTCTTACAAGCCCATGTAATAGGTCCTGAACCAAGAGTGAAGACATAACCGGCAGTAGACTTCCGATCATCAGGGTCAACAGCCCAATCAGAATCAGTGAAACCAACTAACAGAGGAGCTGCTTTGGCACTGTAATGAATCCCAAACTGTACTGTACCTCGAACATAACGAAGTATTCTTTTGGCTGCTTTCCAGTGACTTTCACGGGGGTTTTGCATAAAACGAGCAACAAGGCCAACAGCAAAGGAAAGATCAGGACGAGTATGGGTTAAGTACAAGAGTTTTCCTACAAGTTGACGGTATAAGGTAGCATCAACTTCAGGAGAAGAACAAGAGACTGAAAGTTTGACTCCAGACTGAAAGGGAGAAGGGGCTGGCTTACAGTCTTCCATGTGAAAATGACGAAGAATATCACAAGCATACTTGGACTGGGAAAGGGAAATACCCTCCTTGGATTGCAAGACTTGAAGACCGAGAAAATAGTGTAAGTGTCCTAAGTCTGTCATTTCAAATTTCTTTTTAAGGATAGACTTCACATGGTTTATAAGGTTGGGATCACTACCAGTAAGGATAAGATCATCAACATAAAGAACAAGGATGATAAGAGAGTCACCCACTTTCTTGGTGTAGACAGTATTGTCAGAATGACACCTAGAAAAGCCAGATTCTAAAAGAAAGCTATCCATTTTGGCATACCAAGCCCGAGGAGCCTGCTTGAGACCATAAAGGGATTTCTTAAGTCGACACACAAGGCTTGAGTCTGTTTGTATGAAGCCAATGGGTTGTTCCATATAGATTTCTTCCTGCAAGTCCCCATGCAAGAAGGCAGATTTAACATCCATTTGATGGACTTCCCATTTTAAAGAGGCAGCAAGGGAAAGAACAAGGCGGATAGAGTTCATTTTGGCAACAGGGGCGAAGGTTTCAGTGTAGTCAATTCCTTCAACCTGTGAAAAGCCCTTAGCAACAAGACGAGCTTTATGTTTATCAATTTTGCCATCTGGTCCATACTTGGTTCTGTAAACCCATTTACATCTTACAAGTTTTCGTCCCGTTGGTAGAGGAACAAGATCCCATGTATCATTTGTCATCAATGACTGATATTCTTCATTCATAGCTGCTTCCCAATGTGGATGGCCTGAAGCTTCTGCAAAAGTGTCAGGATCATGATTTACTGGAGCTTGAGCCAGTAAAGAAGAGGCTCTTTCAAACTGAGAACGTGTACGTCGCTGATCTGTAGGATCACCGGCAAGATCACCTGCTGCATCTCGAGTAGCACGGACCCATCTTGGAAGTTGAGGATCCTGAGAAGGTGGGGGAGGATTGTCATCCTCACTTTCATCATCTGAAGAAGAAATGTTTTCAAAAGTCGAAGAGATAGGAAGAGGTGGCACATCCGCCGGACTAGGCTCGCAGGCCGATTTATTTTCATCAAATTTTACATCTCTTCTAATGATAACATTTTTGGACTTAAATGGAATAAGTCTGTAACCTTTTACATCTTCAGAATATCCAACAAAAGTGCATTTCTCACTCTTAGGTTCTAAAGCTTTATGCTTTTCATCTGGAATATGGGCCCATGCTTCACTTCCAAACACACGAAAGTGACTTACATCTGGTTTAATGGAACTCCAAGCTTCTTCTGGAGTGATATTCTCTAGAACCTTAGTAGGAGTGCGATTGATTATATAATTTGCACAATTAATTGCTTCGGCCCAAAAACTAAGACTGAGTCCTTTAGATTGCAGCATACAATTAGCCATTTCCTTTAAGGTGCGATTTTTCCTTTCAGCTACACCATTTTGTTGTGGAGTGTATGGAACAGTATGTTGCATTTGAATTCCATTTTCAGTGCAAAAGTTGATGAATGTGTTTTTAACATATTCTCCACCATTATCAGTGCGTAGCTTAAGAATTTGATGTCCAGATTGTTTTTCAACAAAGGCTTTGAAGGCCAAAAAAGTGTTAAATACTTCGCTCTTGAGTTTTAAGAAGTATACCCAAGTGCGTCTGGAGAAATCATCAATGAAGGTTAAGAAGTACTTGCAACCAGAGAATGAAGCAACAGGAAGAGGACCACATAAATCACTGTGCACAAGCTGTAAAGGGGCTGAGGCGTGCCAAGAGGCACGTTTGTCAAAACTGTCCCGATGATGTTTTCCGAGTACACATCCGGAACAAACACCATCTCTGCAAGATATCATAGGAAGACCTGTCACCATATTTTCTTTACATAGATGCTGAAGGGAGCGATAGTTTAAGTGACCAAATCGCTCATGCCAAAGTTTGCTCACTTCATCATTATGAGCAACAAATGCTGAGGGAAGATTTGATGACCCAAAGTTGTGAAACTTATACAACCTTGTGGAATCATCAGCAAGACCAGTAGCTAGAATCTGTTTAGGATCTTTTAGATCCTTGATTACAACATCATGAGGTGAAAATTCAACAATTTTGCCTTCACCTGAATGAGTTATCTGATAGACAGATAGAAGGTTGGAGGATAAGGTTGGAACACATAATACATCATTAAACTGACCATTGTCTAGATGAACAGTTCCAGTCCCTACAACACTAAGAGATCTATCATCACCAACATATATATTTTTGGTGTTACAATCTTTTAAAGAAGAAAACATGGCTTGGTTTTTGGCCATGTGATAAGAGGCTCCAGAATCAATGAGCCACTCATGAGAATGAGAAGAAGAAGAAGATACATTTAAAGCATAACCAGACTGAGATGATTGACAATGACATGCAGAAAGTGCCATTCCGGAAGTTGAAGTTGAAGTAGGCTCCACATGGATGTTATGTTTCTTCATTGCGGCTTCCAAGGCTTCCATCTTCTTAAAGCATTTAGATTCTAAGTGGCCATCTCGATTACAAAAGTTACAATGTCTGTCAGTCCTCTTCCATTTGTTTTTATTGGTCTTGTCATTTTGCTGAAATGATCTTTCATCTTGAGGCTGAGTTGGTTTAGGACCATTCCTTTGAGGATAAGACTTCTTAGGATTCTTTGAATTTGGTTGCTGCTGGGCGGCTAACGCTTTCGAGGAAGAGTTTCCAAGATTAAGAAGACCAAGGTGTAAGAGTTTTTCTTGTTCTCTTATTAAGGAATCACAAAAGGAGTCAAAGGAAGGGGGTTTGTAGTCTTTGCCTTGACAAATGAAAGCTTCCCTTGTAGAATGGAAAGTGGAAACAAATACAGAGTAGGCTGGTCCCAACTTAGTAAGGATGGAATAAATAAGGTTACCATCTTCTTTCTTAACTTTAACACCTTCCAAGAGATATCTAAGGGTCTTGAATTTGGACAAGAAATCTTCAATGCAAGAAAAATTATTAGGATCCAAAGTAAGCAACTCATTCTCAAGTTGATGGGCTCTAATTTCATTTTTAATCCCAAAAACTTTAGCAAGTTTTTCTAATGCTTCATGAGGAGTTTCAATTTCTGCAATGTGGAATCTAAGATCAGGAGAAACAGACATTCCTATCAAACCACGTGCTTGATCTTGTCTATTTTCCCATTTTTCGGCCTTGTCTTCATCTTTGGGTTTCTTCTCTTGGTCTGTGGCTATTCTGAAGAGACCTTTACTTCTAAGTAAATCTCCCATGTAGGCTACCCATTGGAAGTAGTTAGTGCTGTCAAGAATGACTTGGCATGGACTTTCCATTTTTTGAAAAAAACTGAAGCTGAAGATGCTGAAAGTAAGTGGTCCAATGGATAGATCTCGAAAAAATAGGCGGTTTTAAAAAAAACGGCTCTGAAAAAGGCTTCCGGATGAAGAAGTTATGGCTTTTTGAAAAAAAATTGTTGACGTTGCCGGCAAAGTGCGCGAATGTGCGGGAATGAAAAAATCCGCCCCCACAAAATGGAGACTTGAACCCAAGACCTCTACTCTCTTAAAAAGTCTTTGAACCAATTGATCTATACAAAATATTTGAGAGAGAGAGAGAGAGAGAGAGAGAGGGGGGGGGGCCTCGATTTGCGTGCTTGCCTTGGGAAGGCTCTTTTCCCCTACAAAACACAAAACCCAACACGAATATGCAAAGAAAAACGAACCTTACGGCTCAAAGTTAGCTTTAGCCAAAAAACTAGAATTTTAAAAAAAATCTCAAAGTTAGCTTTTAACCGAAAAACTAAATATTTTTTTCAATGTTTCTGATTTTCCAAGATCACACTAAGGTGCAGGGAAAAGAGCATACGCATGAGAAAAATCCTTTCTTTCTGTTTCTGATTTGCCCAGATCGCACAGAGTCGCAGGGCAAAGAGCATACGCAGAAATGAAAGGTATAGATCCGGGAAAAAAAAGGCTAAATAAACCGAAACCGAAATAAGCAGAAAGAAAATGACAGTAAACTGCAAAAAAACACTGTATACCTCCCGATCTGAAAAATGACGCAGCTAGGGCTACCGGAAACCTTTTCGCGTGAAACGAAAGGGGTTCCTCACTGAAACAGATGCTCCGAACACAACAGAGCAGTCCTCTCGGCCCGAAAGCAGTCAGAAACAGCAGATCTAGGAAACGACAGCCGCATGCAGTTCTACCGGCTTCAGATTTGGATCACCAACGGACGCGGCCCTCAAATAGCTCCGATACCATGTAGGAATTTACAGGGTAAGTTCCTCAGAAAGAATACCAAAAGGACACCGCTCACAACCAGATCTCAAATCAATACACCAGTATTTTGACGTGGTTAAAACCCTCAGAGTGCAAGGAGGGAAACAGTCCACGGCCTGTCCCAACGTGGGTACAGACAATTTATTAATCAAAGAATGAAAATTTACATAAGCTTCTCTCATGCACGGATTACGCGAACAATGACCCTCCATGCGCTTTAAATAGAACTCATGGACCAATCGGGTGTCAAGCCACGGATCAAGTGTCGATAATACCGAGGTGAGAGTGAACCGTCGGATCACTACATATCGTGACCGTCGGATTGTAAGTTACAATATGTACAACGGTAAAGAAAGACACTTTACCTAACTCTATACCTAACTCTAAACTAGACTAAGTTGATCTTAACTATATCCTATGTGTCGGAATATCCTAACACCCTTGACAACAGATATCATTGGGAGATGTGTCAACATGTATGCAGGATGATTGATGCATACAAGAAGATGTTACTAGAAGAAGGCCATCACCAAAAGGTAATATGTAATTTGTTTTTGGTGTCTGACTCTTGGAAAAGTTTGGGTATGTGTGTAGGATCAAGGAAAGGAGAGTTGTGAAGGATGTCACAACTATGTACCTTGTGATCCAGAGCAATCACTGTTGAAGAAGAGTGAAGACAAATGAGCTTATGAAGGAAGCCCCAGATATGAAGCCAAGGAGGATACTTTCTGGGAAAGAAGGAATGACATGACGAAGGAAAGTGATGGATGGTTGACCCTACATGTGAAGAAATTAATGAAATCGAAGTCTTGAATCATCAGTCAACTAGAAGACCCTATAAAGCACTGATGATAGAGTCCCTGGGTAAGAGGGAGCTCTGGGAAGTTCCTATGAGCAAAGGAACTCGAGCAAGTTTCTGAGTAAAGAGAAACTTGGAACTCGTCCTTGGTTAATAGGGAGAGTTAGACACAGCATTCTTGTCTTTAGTTTGGAAGAAAGAATGGAGGATTGTGTAATCATTTGGCATCCGACACTCTTTGAGGATGTGGTAGGCATCCAAGACAAGAGTGGGCAAGAGGACCGATATTCTTGAGCGCTGGGAACCCAAGATGAGAATAGTCCTAGTAGTTGAACTCGTCCCTGGTTAATAGGGAGAGTTAGACACGACATTCTTGTCTTTAGTTTGGAAGAAAGAATGGAGGATTGTGTAATCATCTGGCATCCGACACTCTTTGAGGATGTGGTAGGGCATCCAAGACAAGAGTGGGCAAGAGGACCGATATTCTTGAGGGCTGGGAACCCAAGATGAGAATAGTCCTAGTAGGGCATACTCGGAGAACACCCAGGTGGGTATGACCCTAAGAGAGACAATGATGATGCGTGTCTATCAATCATTGGTCTCGCCAACATTGTGTGCTCTAATCTAAGTGAGAGATAGAGTTGTTAGTCAAGGCCTTGTTAAATAGAAACAATGTTGGTTGAAATTATGCTATAACAGATGGATTGCAAATCCGATTCTTCTTATGAGAAATTCTTCAGATTGAGAATGACCAAGTACCATTATGAATACCTCCCTAGTTAAGAGGGAGTGTTGAAGAAAGTGTAACTAGGTTCAGTCTTCATAATGACATGATCTTTGTATTTGATGTAATAAAAGGAAATAAATTATTTTTGTAATCTTGCTACATGGGTTTCATGAGCAAGAAGTGTCACTAGGTGAAAGACTTCTTCTTGATGTCTTTAGGATTTATTTAAATATCAAAGAGTCATTTCATGTGTATAGAAACTCTTCATGAGTTTATGTAAATATGTACAAGTCTTCAAAGTTGTCTAACAACCCTCCAAGACCAAGATCAATGCCTCAAAACAAGCCTTCCGAAGTCTGCAAGCAAAGTAAGAGAGAAATGATCATGTTAGCTCAAAATAAATAAACTAAATACATAAATAAGTCAGAGAGTAACGCGTAAGAACCTGCCCTTGGGAGGGGAACAACAGCTGGAAACGACTGCTAATACCCCATAGGCTGAGGAGCAAAAGGAGGAATCCGCCCAAGGAGGGGTTCGCGTCTGATTAGTTAGTTGGTGAGGCATCGTATTATTCGGTGGATCAATGGGGAGGTGAGCCAGATAGGATGGATAAACCCCTTCTTCGCTAAGGGTCAGTGCCTTGTCAAAGGGGGATCTGTACTAAAGGAAAGGAAGGAATTCACTTTTGATTCCCGCGCCCGCCGCAAAGCCTATGACTTATGCCATTCCTTACTGCCTTACGTTCGATGGATGGATTTAGTGACCATTGGATAGAGATGGTGAAAGAGAGAGCTACGTACCGCACGATTGCATGCAGGTTTTAGTAAGCATGATGGGTAGGGGCTACGGACTTCTGCATAGCATTCAGGGTTTAGTGAGCATGATGGGGATAGTAGGATATGCACCTCCCACCACCATTCTTGGCTGGCTGTTCTAGTCGGCAGGGAAAACAACAATGCTGGCTGTGAGAGTAGGTAGGAAACTTAATCAAAGTGAAAGGGTAGTTCATTCAAGCATTTCCTATCTATTCGCCCACCCAGAACCTCAAAGTGGGAAGGGCCACAGATATTGCTGCTCTGCGAAGGCAGAATGACATATCTCATATGGCACTGACCGGCGGCTATCGATGATCTCTCGACAATGATTGTTTCCCGCCCAGTCGAGTAACCAAGCTGAGAAGTCCAACCGATCAGCCCAACCGTGCAGTCCAGCCCGAATACATTCCCAAGGTTCTGTAGTGGAAAGTGAGGAACTTTAGTTGCTCGACCCCCGGGAGAGGTTGAGGTCGAGTTTGAGGAAGTAAGAGGTTCTAGGTCTAGGTCGAGTAAGAGGGCTATGGGTTCTATCGAGGTTGCTGCAAAGAGATCTAGGTCGATGTATAGGGTGGAGGGTCGAGGGCCTAGGTTGTATGTTCTAGTGGGAGTTGTAGGGTCGAGGGTGGAGATATACCGAGTAGGGTGTAGGGTATAGACCATGGCCTAACCCACCAGTGGTGCTATGGCTGGCCCATAGGTTGGGTAGGAGCAATGCTCATTCAGCTATGTCGGGTATCTCTGACAGACTATGTGGGGAGTGCTGTCCCGTCCCGTCCTGTCCCGTCCCGGTGGGACCGCCTCACTTGTAATACTGCTTCCGTCCCAGTGGGGCGTGTCGGCTTGGAACTATAGTCACAACGGTTCGTGGTTCACGTCGGCTCAAATATATGATGCAAACTACTATAAATACCCTGTTGGTGTATCCGCAAATTGAAAGGATAGAACTCGCATAGAGGTGAAGCCACAATCAAGGTATGGAGCCACAATCATGAGAAGGTGAAGCCGCAGTCATGAGGACATGGAGCCGCAGTCAAGGCATGGAGCCGCAGTCATGAAGTAAGGAGCCACAGTCAAGGAACAAGAGGCCACAGTTAGAGAAGGAGATCCGCAACAAGGTAAGGTAGGTCTAAGGGTTCAGCTGTCTCCTCGGATGGGTATAAGGAGCAGCAAAACCAAGGCCTATACCTTCTCGGCATACCTGTGACTTGAAAGAGAAGCCCTCAGATGGGTAAGACTATGGAAAGAAACGCAGCATCAACATGTGATCTGGGCTAGATATAATTCTGTGACTACAACCTCAACATCTCTGTCTTAGGATACAGATCTGTGTAGACATATCACCTCAGCATAGCTGATGATCTCGGCACACCTATGAATCTACTCTCGGATGGATATGGGTTTAAGATCCACATTACAGGAGGACTAGTATACTTGTAACTTTGGATGTGTATGCAGTCTCGGACACCTTGTAACCTCAGTGAAAAGATAACATTACAGTCAATGTTTCGTTGAAGATTAGAGAGAAAGGCCTCAGTGCATGGAGTCACAATCACTGATCATAGTGCAGAAGAGAACCTCAGTCTCAGTAAGCAATCTTGATTAAGAGAAGGACCTTGAACTTTGATCTCAGTGCAGCGAAGTGCATCCATATAGCGCCCAGTCATGCCTATAAATATCTCATTAGGATCTCAGTGAAGGTGCAACAATGTTGTTGTAGCAGTGATGAAGATCATGGTGTTACAATAGTGATGAAGGTCATGGTATTGCAGCAGTAATAAAGAATTCCATGGTGATGACCTCTGTGGTGCAGCAAAGACAATGATCTCAACATTGACACGAAAGAGGATTGATGGCTTGGTCTTGGAGAGATAGATTGTGTCAGGGGTCATGGTCTTGGTATTTGTCAATGGAATCTCTATAAGAAGAATTTACGCATGGCTTTTCCTCTCCAAGTGGGAGAGGTTTTGGCCCTGGCAGAAAGCCAAATATTTGTGTCGCTGTCTCTTTTGTTTTTGGTAGTAGTTTGATGAAGTAATCAAATACTCTAATAATGAATGGAACCTCTAACTATGATAAATTGCTTAAATACTTCACAAATTGTTATCATGTAACGAAGAATCAACTTAAATATGCATGCCCATAGATTCTTCAACACTCCCATACGCTGGTAGCTGTTCATTGTATTCTTTGCACTGTGTTCCTAATGGTGTTCACTGTAGGGATGGAAAAGTGTTAAATGGAGAGTGTTTCCTTCCTTTGCAAAGTGTCGGCCATAGCCAATGCACTGGTAATGGTGGAATCCCCCACTCCGAAGTCAACTCCTGACTCCCTCCCATACGCTGCTCCCTCCCATACTTGGCCCCTCCTCCATACGCTGTTGACTACTAGTTAATACCTCCACCATTCAACCCTTCCCCATATAATACCCTCCCCTCATACCACCTCCCCCAAGTAATAACTCCCTAAAATATTACCTCTGTCCTACATATCAGAGTGAATTTTTTTTACAATTTTACACCAGAATTGCCTTTTTACCACTAGGAGTGCAAATTTTATACATTGGCAACAGAAGTATTTTTTCTTACAGTACACAGATTTTAAAATGCATTCATTGATATCTATTGTGGGAGTGGTTCTCACCGGGAAGGAGAACTATCCTGAGTGGTCTCGGAAGATCAAACACACTCTCATTTTCAATGAGCTGTGGAAAGGAGTTTGTGTAGGAGAAGGAGATAATGAACCGGCAAAGCCTACCTCAGACAAGGAATTCACCATTTGGGAAAACAAGAATAGCAAGGCCTATGCCTTGATTTTAGCATCTGTAGATGAAGAAGTGAGTTGCCATATTTCACCATTTTCGAATGCTTTTGAAGCTTTACAAAAATTGAAGGAATTCTATGACTCACTCTGCGTTTGAATTTGTCCAATTGATGATTAAATTGTTAAGCCTTGAATTACAAAATGATGATCCTCTTTCTCTTGCATCATAAGTAAAATCTATTATGCATCATATCAAAGTCGCTAATGTTGAACTAGACATTTCTCTAATAGCTTTTGTCAAGACACTCTATCCTACTTATTCAAATTATCTAGAGTCATTGCAAGCAAATGGAAACCTCAAAGAAATTATTTTAACTCCCTTGTAAATAAATTTGTTGAGAGAGAGAAAGCTTTTGGGAAGAAGACAACTCCTCAATCTTCTGAAGAAGCTGTGTGTCTTGCACATAGAGAGAAGAATCATGCTCAAGATTATTCTAGAGGAAGAGGTGGTCGAAGAGAAAGAGGAAGAAAAATTTCAGAGGCGGGGGGGCAGAAACTCTCAAGGAGAAAAGTGTGATCTTGATTGCATACGTTGCAATAGAGATGGATCACATGATGCATCCACATGCAAGTTGCCTTGGGACAGAATTGAGCAGGAAAGAAATCAACCCAAAGGTAAAACCAATGACAAAGGGAAAGGTAAAGCACCTGAATTGCTCACTTTGTTGTGGCACATTGTAATATTGGAGTAAATGAAGACTTGTTTAATGCTTCACTTGCTTCTTGGAAAAATGATTGGTTGCATGATTCAGGAGTAACTTTCCACATGACTTTTAGAAGAGATTTTTTTGAAGAATTTACTGACAATGTTGATGGAGCAGTATCCTTTACAGACAAATAAAAACTCAAGCCATTAGGGCTTGGCGCAATCAGGCTCAAATTGCCTGGTCTTCCAAACTTTCTTCTGCATAATGTTTTATATCTCCCACAATTGAGGAGAAACTTCTTGTCCTTGGTCCACATTCGCCAGCACGGACACTCCATTCATATGTTTGATGGCAAGGTTGAGGTGAGAAAAGTATCAAATCACTCACTTGTCATGATGGGGATAGAAGAAGAAAGGCTTCTCAAGCTGCAAGGTACCTCTGCTCGTGCACAAAATTTCTCATACAGTTCTCATTATGATGAATGTACATTTCCATCAAGTCTTTTATGGCATGCTATATTTGGACATTTGAATTATGACAACCTTCGCTTGTTGAATAAAAATGGTGTTACTGGTTTGCGTAAAATTCCTAGGAAACTTAAGCAATGTGATTCTTGTATTCTAGGAAAGCATAGCAAACAGTCTTTTCATGATTCACATTCTAGAGCACATAGAAAACTTGAACTCATTCATTCAGATTTATGCGGTTCAATGCCTGTTCCTTCTGCAAATGGAAATAAATATATGATGACATTTATTGATGACTACACCAGAATGTGTTGGGTTTATTTATTGAAGAACAAATTTGATGCTTTTCAAACATTCAAGAACTTTCATACATGGATTGAAAATGATGCACAATCTCATATTGGCTCTATTCACACTGATAATGGAAAAGAATACACTTCAAATGAATTTTAAAACTATCTTCGCCAACATGGAATCAAACATCAAATAACTGTGCCTTATAATCCCCAATAGAACGGAGTAGCTGAAAGAATGAATAGGACAATCTTAAATATGGTACGTTCCATGATGTTTTTCAAGAATGTAAAATTGATGTTTTGGGCTGATGCAGTTCTATGTGTTGTATATGTAAAGAATAGATGTCCATCTAATGCTATTAGAAACAAGACTCCTTATGAAATGTGGTATGGCCACATTCCTTCGGTAAAGCATCTTAGGGTCTTTGGTTCCACCTATTATGCCTTGATACCAAAGGTACATAGAAACAAACTTGGTGCAAGGAGTTGTAAGTGTATCTTCTTGGGGTATTCAAATACCTCCAAAGCATACGTCTCTATGATGAAGTTAATAAAAAGTTTGTTGTATCTAGAGATGTAATCTTTCTTGAATCTTCCAAAGCTGACAATGTTGTTGAGCGATAACTTGATCGCTTGGATAAATTCGGATATGCAAAGTCATTTCAAGAATTTGATAATCAGATTCATATACTGGACCAATTTGTGGAATCTTCTTTTGAAGCACTCTCTCCCCCACATGAAACTCCAACCACTGATGATACTTTGAGTGATGTGATTGACAAAATTGGGAGACTCAATCTTGATTCAGTCCCAACTCAATCAATTGAGTAGCCTGGACCATCTCAGAAAGGTCCCTCAAAGTGGTTGACATAAACACTTGAAAGTGTTCATCCTGATGAAGTTGGAAAGAAAGGAACAAGAAATTCAACCAGGCAAAATGGAGGTGATGTAGATGATCCTGATTCACTTGTTGATATGGATGTTTCTTATGATTGTGAACTGAATTTGTCTACATATTTTGAACCAACTTCCTTCAAAGAAGCCACTTCTCATGATGAATGGAAAGAAGCGATGCAAAAGGAGTATGATGCCTTGATAAAGAATAACACATGGAAGCTGGTTGATCCTCCATTGGGAACCAAACCAATTGGCTACAAGTGGGTCTACAAGAACAAGTATAAAGCTGATGGCTCACTTGACAAGCACAAAGCCAGGCTTGTGGCAAAAGGTTTTGCACAGAAGGAAGGGGTTGATTATGAGGAGACTTTTGCCCCCACAGCAAAATGGGCTACCATCTGGACACTCTTTGCCCTAGCAGCTCAGAACGGTTGGAAAATCCATCAAATGGATGTAAAAACTGCTTTTTTGAATGGAGATCTAAAAGAGAATGTTTTTATGTCATAGCCTGAAGGATTTGCTGTGAAGGGACATGGACATAAAATATGCAAACTTTTGAAATCCTTGTATGGCCTCAAGCAAGCACCACGAGCTTGGTATGAAAAGTTAATTGAGCATTTTCAGAAACTCAACTTCAAACATTATGATCTTGATGATGTAACTTTGTTTGTCAAGAAAGTTGGCAAAACAGTTGTATATCTTGGGGTATATGTAGATGATCTTTTGATGACAGGGAACAATGAGAGCTACATTGCATCCATAAAGAAAGAATTGAGGAAATGTTTTGAAATGACTGACTTGGGCTATGTTCACAACTATCTTGGTATTGCAGTAACTCAACATTCGAAGTCTATATTCCTCTCTCAAAAGAAGTACATTGAAGATCTGTTGAACTAGTTTGACATGGCTGAATGCAATCCTCTGATTACTCTAATGGAACAAAACTTAGAGCTCACATCCATTGAAGGAAAAGAATTTGAGGATGCAACAAAGTATAGACAACTTGTAGGAAGTCTCAACTGCCTGACTACTACCAAACCAGACATTTCGTTTGTTGTTGGAATCCTCTCCAGATTTATGCAAAAGCCTTGTGAGGGACATTGGTTTGCTGCAAAAAAGAGTTCTAAAGTACTTGAAGGGAACCCACGAATTTGGACTCAAGTATACACGGGTGGGCGACTTCAGCTTGATTGGATACTCTGATTCAGACTTTGATGGAGACAAAGAAACTGGGGTATCTACTTCAGGTTATGCTATGAGTCTTGGATCAGGAGCTATCTCCTGCAGATCACGCAAATAATTAGTTCCAGCAGATTCCACAACGGAGGTAGAATATGTGGCAGCAACTGAGGCAACAAAAGAAATTGTGTGGCTCTTGAAAATTCTGGAAGATTCGCAGGTAAAACAAGCACATTCAACTCCACTTATGATTGACAACACCTTTGCAATAAAGTTGGCCAAGAACCCAAAGTTCCATGATCGAACGAAGCACATCAATACAAAATACCATCTGATTCGACATCATGTTGAGGCCAAGACAATCCATCTACGCCATTGTTCCACTAATGAGCAGATTGCAGACATCTTCACCAAAGTGCTTGGAAGAGAAAAGCTTGAAATATTCAGAACGATGCTTGGACTCACCAACATCCCTTCAGATTAAGGGGGGAATGTTGACACCTAATCATTGGGATTGGGTGAACACTTGTAAATAATGTAAATAGTAAATAATGGAAAATAAAGAGCCATCGGGAGGTGAAGCCCAAGAGTCACTCCCTCATGTATATAACCATGAGCAATCTTAATGAATAAACACAATTCATTTGAGGAGTTACCTCCTCGCTTGACAGCCTATTAAGCCTTTTGTCCTAGCCGCAGGCCCGTTGAGGCCTTTTCCCTTCATTTTGGCCTCTCTCTTGCCCTCTTTTGGCCCTAATCTGACATATGTTCATCTTTGAAATTTTTCTAGACTGATTGTTGGTGTGTTTTGCAGAGAAAATTGGTCCAAAGTTTGTATTTTCAGGTATCAAGTCATTAGACAAAATGTTGCACAAGTTGGGCGAGTAGACTTTATGGCCTAGGGCCAAAGGGTTTGATCTCTTAACCCTTGTTTCCTCACTCGTTTACTTCATCAAGTGAATCAACTCAAAACAGTGATAAAAACATCCTAAATTGACCCTAAAAATCATTCATAAGTTGCTTGGCATATGAAGGAATACATTGCATAAGTTGGGCAATCATATTTGGCATGAATCTAAGAGTTTTAATGATTGCCATCTCTGCATAACAAATCTGATATAACAATGGTAAATTTCATTTTTGAAAGACTAATACATCCAAGTTCTTGAGTTGGCAAGGTTAATTTAGTAATTGGGTCTCTCTTTATGATATTGGGCAAGTATTTGCACTTTAAATTTGGCATCTAAGCTAATTTACTTACTGCTGTCATAATAGTCACTTATTGCTCATAAAAAAATCATTGGAACATAAAGTGCACAAGTGTTTTCGTAGCTCTATATTTTGTTGGTACTTATTCCTAGTATTTACATTGTGGAAGTGACTAATATTGTGTTTTCCTTGTGCGTTTCACAATGATTCACTAATATAGAGTTTTTGTTAAAATTGGCAACTAGGGCAAAACTTCATGCGGGTCATCTTATTCATGGCTGATAATATTTTTATTAGATTCCTATCGTTGAGAGGTGTAGGATTGATATAAAGATCATCCGATTCCGATAAGTATTCATGGAGATATGAATTTATTTTGATTATGGAATTATTATCAAGCCGACCTACAACTCATGTAGGCTCAGAATCCCAACAGTCGCATCTATTCAAACACCAACGTTGTGTATAAATACAAGAGGACATTTCCTCATTTGCACTCACTCATCTCATCACATCTCTCTCTCTCTACTGCGCAGAAAAGAGTCTCTTCTCTACTGCGCAGAAAAGGGTCTCTCCCTCACACATGTGAAGTCGGAAGCTGCTGAAACTGAAGCTGCAACTGTAGAAGTAAAGATTGACCTGCGTGGACTAGAAGATCTCCTCATCTGAACTGCGCTGTAGGTTCATCTGAACCTCCTCTGAAAGCCGCAACTTTTGGTGGTGGAATCAAGTCAATCCGACGGACGGTTTGCAAGATATCGACTGCCCTAGTTTGAAGCCGGAAGCTGCTGAAACTGAAGCTGCAACTGCAGAAGTAAAGATTGACCTATGTGGACTAGAAGATCTCCTCATCTGAACTGCACTGTAGGTTCATCTGAACCTCCTTTGAAAGCCGCAACTTTTGGTGGTGGAATCAAGTCAATTCGACAGACAGTTTGCAAGATATCAACTGCCCTAGTTTGAAGCCGGAAGCTGCTGAAAATGAAGTTGCAACTGCAGAAGTAAAGTTTGACCTACGTGGACTAGAAGATCTCCTCATTTGAACTGCGTTGTAGGTTCATCTAAACCTTCTCTGGAAGCTGCAAACTTTAGTGGTGGAATCAAGCCGATCCGACGGTTGGTTTGTGAGGTATCGTTTGCCCTAGTTTGATGATGAAGCTGCTAATGCTAATGATGCTGATCTAGGGTTTGCTACTGCTGATATAAATCGGATTTATTGTACTATTTCTCTCTGCTGAATTATTGAAGATAAAAGAAGATTTGATCAAAGGGTTTCCCCACACATTGTGGGGTTTGTCCCTGGCTAGCCGCCACATCTTGTGTCTCTTGTCTTGGCTTGTTTTTTGTCGATCGTTTAATGTTCTATCTGCACTTTACTTTATGTACATGTGATTGCTAATCTGTGGAATATAATAAGAAAAATAAGTAAACTATTATAAGCATAGAACATACCATAACTTAACATGGGATCAGAGCTAAGGTGAAGCCCGAGCAAGAGCAAGAGCAATCACCGAAGAGAAGACTGGTAAGGCTATCCTAAAAGAACGATGAGGTCCTCAACACTCTTTCTTGTCGAAGACAAGCTCCGTGAGAAAGTTGACTATCACGGATGTAAGATGTCTATCGATCTAACCCTTGAGGATCAAGGAGTGTTGGATCATGTGAGAGGCAATATTGTTGAGCCTTCATCAAATGCACCTCCTGCTACCAGGAACAAATGGAAGAATGGAGAAATTAAAGTGAAGAAGATCATCCGGGACTCTATCGACAAGCGCTTGGTGGCCTACATCTCTGAACTAGACACCTCCAAGGAAATCTATGATAGACTGGTGAGTTTATTTAAAGTTAATGATGCAAATCAAGTTTTGTTTCTTAGAAATAAGCTGAGGGAAATCAAGAAGGGTAAAGATGGGAGTATGCAAGCATACTTCTTAAGAATCACCGAGATCAAGAACGATTTCCTGTCTATTGGGGAGACTATTACTGATAGGGAAATGGCACTCATGACTATCAGAGGATTACCATCCGAATGGTATGTGTTCAGGACTACTTTTCTGAACAATAATGTAATTCCTGGTTTCGAGGAATTAATGGCTAGATGCATTCAAGAAGAAACAAGGGTAGAAGAGCAAGAAATGCCCTTGCCTAAAGGAAGGCTGGACCTAAGGGTGGAAGAAAAGGACGATGTTACATTTGTGATAAAGCAGGTCACTATGCAAGGGAATGCCCTGATAGAAAGGACTCTCACCGTGACGATGATCAAAATCCCTCTCATGGTAATCGAAGGGATGGAAAATTCAATAGCAAAGGTAAAAGGAATGTTGGAAATCAAGGAAGAGGACAACCATTCAAGAAGGCTAGAAATTCCATAATGTATTAAATGCACCTGAACTCTAAAAGAACCTGGTGTCCATCTCGGCAATGGAAGACAAAGGCTATAAGGTAACCTTCAGTGATGGCAAGGTACGTGTATCGAAAAATAATGTTAAAGATGCCTTTACGCTTCGGTTTTGTGTTGATTCATTATATTAGGTTGATGAAAGTCAGGTAGGTGTCATGTCTTATGACACATCTCTTCAGTCCGAACTTTGGCATTGGAGGTTTGCCCACCTTCATTACAAAGATCTACCCGATGTAAGACATATGGTAACAGGGATGCCCGAATTCTGAGTAGAAAAAGGTGTATGTTCAGGATGTGCCGAAGAAAAGCTCGAAAGGGGACCATTCCCCTGAAGCCAAAGCAAGACCTCCGATATGTTACAGTTGGTTCACTCAGGCATATCTGAGGCTGGCATTAAGAGGGAGACTACTACACCACATACTCCTGAGCAGAATGGTGTGGCAGAAAGGAAGAACCGTACGATTATGGAAGCTGTCTCTATGGGTAGATGATGTAACAATGCCTGATGTGGAGGAACCCATGGATCATATTTATCCACCTGAGCCTTCCTCTTCTAGGAAGAGGCCTTGATGGCTTAGGGGGATACTTGATGATGCTGAAGGACATGCTACACCCCAAGGAACCTTTCATGAAAGTAAGAAACCTAATAGGTATCAGGGATACCTGACCATCATGAGCATGATCATACAAAATGAGCCTTCATCATTCTCAGATGCCGTCAAGCATCAAGTATGGAAGGATGCTATGACCGAAGAATATGAGTCTATTATGGAGAATGATGTCTAGGAAGTAGTTCCCAGACCCCAGGACAAGACAATTGTTACTTCAAAATGGCTTTACAAGATGAAGTTGCAGCAGATGGAAGTACGGAATAGTATAAGGCTCGTTTTGTTGCTCGTGGTTTCTCTGAGAAGGAAGGTATAGACTATGATGTGATATTTGCACCTGTTGCCAAATATACGACCATCTGCTTGATCATAGCCCTTGTGGCTTCACAAGGATGGAACCTACGTCAGTTGGATGTCAATACCTCGTTCTTGCACGATTCGATCAAAGAAGAGGTCTATGTGGAGCAACCCGAAGGATTTGAGATTTATGATTGAAAATCTCATGTATGCAGGTTGAAGAAGGCTCTCTATGGACTGAATCAAGCACTCCGAGCATAGTATGAGAGGATCGACAGCTATTTGATGAAGCTGGGATTCACTAGGAGTGAAGCCGATCCTAACCTTTACTTTAAGGTTGAAGATGATAAACCTCTCATACTGGTGTTGTATGTGGATGACCTCTTTCTAACAGGTGCAGACCCTCTCATCCTCAAATGTAAGAGGGAGTTGGCTTTTGAATTTGAAATGAAGGACCTAGGACTGATGCACTATTTCCTAGGACTTGAAGTGTGGCAGAAGCCAGGGGAAACTTTCCTATCTCAAGGAAAATATGTGGTGAAGATATTGGAAAGATTTGGTATGGTGGACTGCAAGCCTGTAACTACCCCAATGGAGCTTGACTTCAAGAAGTTAAGCGGTAGTGCTGCTGGACCTGTTTTACGAAATGCCACCGAGTATCGGCAACTCGTCGGAGCATTAATGTTCTTAGTGAACTCCTGTCCAGATATATGCTTCGCAGTCAACACGTTGAGTCAACATATGGTTGAACCCCACCACATACACTGGATTGATGCCAAGAATCTTCTGAGATATCTTCGTGGCACAATTACTAATGGGTTAAGATACACTGCCTGAGATGTGAGACTACTTGGATATACTGATGCTGATTGGGCAGGCAGTGTGGTGGATTGTAAGAGCACTTCCGGGTGTTGTTTCACCTTGGGATCTGCTTCAATATCCTGGATGAGCAGGAAGCAGAAGTCGGTGGCTTTGAGCACCGCCGAAGCAGAATATATTGCTGCTAGCATGGCCTCCTGTGAGGCAGTTTGGTTGCGAAAGCTCTTCAGTGAGCTGTTTGGATTTACATTGGATACCACTGTGATTCTCTGTAACAACTAGAGGTGGGATTCGATTATTGAGGAATCCCGTATTTCGTCGATTGCTCCAGCAGATAGACATCATCTAGGATACGGTAAGTCGATGAGCAAGGAGGCTTCATTGCATTAAGATGATGTACAGGTCGATACACCTTGTCAAAGCCCCGAGGAAAGATTTAATCTGTGATTTTCCCAAACGACTTGGAGTCGTCAAGAAACCCTTGTACAAGGGTCCTGCATGTTGCATAAATTGAGCTCTGGGAGCTTTGAGGGTTTGCAACTCTTACTGGCACAACATATGACCATAGGGTGACTCACCCTCCCCTAGTGGTGCACACTGGAACAAGATGATTCACTCTCTTGTGGGACGAGATGATTCCCTCTCTTGTGGAACAGGATGATTCACTGTCCTGTGTAGCAAGATGATTAGTTCTCCTGTGAGGCCTGGATTGATGTGTTCTCCATGGTGGATTGTAGCAGGATTGATGTGTTCTCCTGTGAGGCCTAGATTGATGTGTTCTCCTGTGAGGCCTAGATTGATGTGTTCTCCAGAGTCCATGGCGATTGTAGCAGGATTGATGTGTTCTCCATGGCGGCCTGGATTGATGTGTTCTCCATGGCGATTGTAGCAGGATTGATGTGTTCTCCTGTGAGGATAGGATTGATTACTTCTCCTGTCGAGGCATCCTACCCATGTAGTCTGGGACTCATGGGAAGTACCTCTCATTTGATCAATGAGTAGGGAAATAAAGTTAGAGACGATATTAGTACCGAAGGACGCATCGTTGTATCTACCGTACTCCCTACTCTAGGATGACCTCCATTGATCTGGGATCAATGATACTGGTCTGGGACCAGTGGTAGGAGTTGTACCATACTATGACACTAATTTCGGGTCGGTTGAGACTGGTTTGGGACCAGTGGTACATACTCTGAGATTGACTTCGTGTCAGTGCAGTACTAGTCTGGGACCAGTGAGAGTGGTACATACTATGACACTGACTTTAGGTCGGTTGAGACTGGTCTGGGACTAGTGGTACACTCTTTGAGACTGCGATACTGGTCTGGGACCAGTGGTAGGAGTGGTACTTACTGTGAAGCTGACTTCGGGTCAGTTGAGACTGGTCTGGGACCAGTGGTACGCACTCTGAGATTGACTTTGAGTCAGTGGAGAATGACACTGGTCTAGGACCAGTGGAGTTGTACTCACTATGACGCTGACTTCAGGTTGGTTGAGACTGGTCTAGGACCAGTGGTACATACTCTGAGACTGACTTTGAGTCAGTATGATACATCCTCGATCATTTTTTCTTCTTCATAATTCGGACAAAAGAAGAGTAGAACAGAACAAAGAAGAGCAACGCATAACAGAGCAGAGCCGTATAGATCAGTACAGGGCAAAACAAGACAAAGCAGAACAGGCAGAATAGAGCAAAGCAGGGCAAGGGTCAGGCTGTACAGGGCAGTGCATTTGATGGATGAATAGTAACGACCGATAGATAGATTGCAGATGAAGTTCTCCCTAGTTGAGAGGGAGTGTTAAAATTGGCAACTAGGGCAAAACTTCATGTGGGTCATCTTATTCATGGCTGATAATATTTTTATTAGATTCCTCTCGTTGAGAGGTGTAGGATTGATATAAAGATCATCCGATTCCGATAAGTATTCATGGAGATATGAATTTATTTTGATTATGGAATTATTATCAAGCCGACCTACAACTCATGTAGGCTCAGAAGCCCAACAGTCGCATCTATTCAGACACCAACGTTGTGTATAAATACAAGAGGACATTTCCTCATTTGCACTTACTCATCTCATCACATCTCTCTCTCTCTCTACTGCGCAGAAAAGAGTCTCTTCTCTACTGCGCAGAAAAGGGTCTCTCCCTCACACATGTGAAGCCGAAAGCTGTTGAAACTGAAGCTGCAACTGTAGAAGTAAAGATTGACCTGCGTGAACTAGAAGATCTCCTCATCTGAATTGCACTGTAGGTTCATCTGAACCTCCTCTGAAAGCTGCAAATTTTGGTGGTGGAATCAAGTCAATCCGACGGACGGTTTGCAAGATATCGATTGCCCTAGTTTGAAGCCGAAAGCTACTGAAACTGAAGCTGCAACTGCAGAAGTAAAGATTGACCTGCGTGGACTAGAAGATCTCCTCATCTGAACTGCGCTGTAGGTTCATCTGAACCTCCTCTGAAAGCCGCAACTTTTGGTGGTGGAATCAAGTCAATTCGACAGACGGTTTGCAAGATATCGATTGCCCTAGTTTGAAGCCAGAAGCTGCTGAAAATGAAGCTGCAACTGCAGAAGTAAAGTTTGACCTACGTGGACTAGAAGATCTCCTCATCTGAACTGCGTTGTAGGTTCATCTGAACCTCCTCTGGAAGCTGCAACTTTTGGTGGTGGAATCAAGCCGATCCGACGGTCGGTTTGTGAGATATCGTCTGCCCTAGTTTGATGATGAAGCTGCTAATGCTGATGCTACTGATTTAGGGTTTGCTACTGCTGATATAAATCAGATTTATTGTACTATTTCTCTCTGCTGAATTATTGAAGATAAAAGAAGATTTGATCAAAGGGTTTCCCGACACATTGTGGGGTTTGTCCCTGGCTAGCCGCCACATCTTGTGTCTCTTGTCTTGGCTTGTTTTCTGTTGATTGTTTAATGTTCTATTTGCACTTTACTTTATGTACATGTGATTGCTAATCTGTGGAATATAATAAGAAAAAGAAGTAAACTGTTATAAGCATAGAACATACCATAACTTAACAGTTTTCACAATAGGTAAGCACCTAGAATCATAAACCATGAATGATTAGAGCACTTATTCAAAGATCTTCTAGAGACAATGTCAATGACAATATTGCTTAGATAATCAATTTTAAACACAAATAGCAGCTTAGATCCAAAGCGACAAGATGCTAGAATAATAGAGACCATTCAGCAATATGTAATAAATGCAAGAAACACCAATGCCTTGGATCTTTAGAATTGCTGGGTGCCTTTTAGAGAGTGTTCTCAATGCAGAAACTTGAAGCTTTTGGCAGCTTGCAACACGTGTTAGGATGTCAAACCAATAGTAACTCATTCCAATATAACCATGACAAACAACAATGAGCCTTTTGTATGCCACTTGTATTTCAATGATTTTGAATGAACCACGATTATTTTGGGACAGCAGTAAACAAATCAGTGCTAATTTTTTTTATTTCCCTTGGTTTATAGGAAAGCACTTCATATAAATGTAAGCGGTGAACACTTACAGATATAGGGATGCAATTAATGAGTTATAAACGGCAGCAGAAAATGACCATAACAGTCCTCTAAAATAATGAGATGCCAAACAATGAGAGACCCAACAAGACAAGCTCATGCAAGAGTGCAATGGTGGTTATTATGAAATTGCCAGAATAATGTTTCAGATCAGTTCACTGTCATGCCTTAGCCACTGTAACTTGTATAATTGAATTTTTAAGAGAATATTTTAGCTCAAAGGCTTTCAGACCTTAGTACATCAGACCTCAAAATAATTAGACGCTTATGAGAGTCGACCTTTTCATGAAACAAGCTAACCAAATGAAAACTCAATGTAGGAGCATGTGTGATTAAAATGTCTTTTAAGATGCCATTGTTTAGTGAATTCAGACCTAAGAATGCCTTCAGAAAAATGTGATAGTCATTAAACTTTTACTATCAGTGAATACCTTTCATTTATTAAGAAGCTTACCAATAGATTTTATGCCAACTTGATGAGTTTTTTACCACTGCATATGAATGTTTTAGACAGCTGTGAGCAAACATTGAGGAGATCAGGGTTGTGGGGGAGCGCCTCCCCCGTGAAACTGCTCCCAATTCTCACTTTGCTCGGGAGCTAGTCGAGAGCGCGGGGGAGCGGTTTCGGGAGCACGCTCCCCTTAAAAAAAACACTCCCTGGTTTTTAGGGAGCGACTAGGGGAGCTCCTTAGTCTTTTTTGCGATTTTTTTTTTTGCAGTAACATTCCAAATGCAACTTCTTTTCAAAGATAATTTTTGAGTGGGGCAACCTAATGATCAAGCCTATGGCCTTGGTATTGATATGCGATTAAGGAGAATGTTACTTTTACTTAAATTTTTAACATTACCATGAAATGACTCCGGATGTTTGAGAGTGGTTCCGACCTCATTGGATTTCATATGGAGAAAGTAGAATTTTAGATCTCATTCAAAATCTAGCAGACTTATCAGTTTTTCAAGATTTCAGGATTGGGGGGATTGCAATGTTTCCATTGGATTTTGTCATGTATTAGGGTATGGAACTTGTATTTAATCAAGAGCACCAATCCCTCTATGTACCTTGATGTTAGTGACATTGGTTGTCGAACTCCTCTATCATGACCCTACTAAAAATGTACCCATCACTCAAACAAAATCTTGACTTGACATGCTATGTTTTTTCTATCTTATGTTAATGCTTAGAGGGTGATATTAATGACAAAGATCCCTATACAGATCCAGAGGTAATGACAAAGATACCTTTGGATATTAATGCTTAGAGGGTGATATTAATGACAAAGATCCTGATTTTCCAACAAGACTAAAAAATTAGACATTTCTTGTGGCAGCAAGAGGCCCAAGCATTAGCAATAGATAATAGATTTACTTGTCTTTTCTAGTTTCTAGTAGTTTTTATAACTGTTGACTCTTTCATATTTATTATGATATTTTTTGTACACAATATATGACAATTTAAGTTTGAAGTTGACAATTATAACTCATTGGTAATGAATTATGAATATGATGCTTCATGAAAGTTGAAAGTTGTTTCATTTCATTTCATTTTATAACATTTTATTTCATGTTAGATATTATTTGTTGTAATGGTTACACTTAGCTTACAAGTACAACTTTGGTGATCAATGATGATAAATGTTATATATTGAATTTTGAAAGATTGAAACTTTAAGATTGATTAATCACGAGACTCAATATGTTGTATGTTACTATGTTACTAACTTGTGGTTGTGGTTGATGAAGATTATAACATCTAGATGATTGTTGTATTATGGTTCAATCTATGTTTTTTATGTTTTTTATATCTAATTCATCATTCTACATGCTTTTGTTGACATATATGCATCAAAAGAAAAAAAATAAAAAAAAATATATTATATAAAAAATTGCTTCTAAACCGGGAGCTTCTGAAAATGTCGCTCCCGCTCCCTATTTTCGCTCCCGTGCCCGAGTAACCTTAGAGGAGATCAAGGGTTGGAGGATGCAAACCAGTGAGCCCTTTGGGCTTGTAGAAGCCTAGTCTCTTGTCTGAAATTTCGCCAATGTTAGACTACTTGTAGACACAAAATAATTCCACTGTCTCTGCAAAAACCATCGAAGGAGTAGCCCATAATTCCAATGAGGCCCACAGAGATTAATTGAGGCAGCTGAGATAATGATGAGGGCTAAGTGGGCTCAATGAGGCCAACACAGTGATGAGAGGAGGCTAAAGCTAGCTTGCGTTGAGAGAAGGGAGGTCCTAGAGGCCACGACAGATGGTAAGGAGGGCTACCAAATGGGAATAAGGGACAACGAAGTAGAAGAGGACGAGGACGGAGGCAGAGGAGATGGTTATGAGGGCAGTGATGCCCACGACCAAGCCAGGAGGGCTCACGACAGAGGTTAAGAAGGCTACGACAACCTTAGATGAGGAAGATAAAGGTTGCTGTGAGGGGGTAGGAGAAAAAGCAGAGGAGGATAAGGAGAAGGTAGGGAAGAAAGGAGGAATAAGGGAAGAAAATGTAAGGGGAAAGGGTGCGGAGAGGGTTAGAAGGCTAGGTAAGGCCTGGCATGAGGGGATGAGGAAGGAAGGCAGGGAAAGAGGCTATGGAGGAGAGCAGGGAGGAAAAGAAACAACAGATGGGAAGAAAAGGCGAGGACAGGCTTGCGGCCTAGGGCAGAAGAGAGAGGAGGTCACAGGAAGCTTGGAGGAGGGCAAACGAAGGGAAAAAGGGCCATGAAAAGGCCTGCGGTAGGGTAAAGCAGCCAAGAAAGGCCGACGACAAAGGTTGGAAGCCTTATGGCTAGGGCTATGATGCTCAAAAAATTCTCTAAAACCCGCTTCACTTCAAATCTCTAGATTTTCACTGTAAAATCCCATAATAGGGTTAGCAGTTTCTCCTTTTAGCTTGGACATTGAATTTGAAGGGGAAGATAGCGGTGGATCTTGCCTTCCTAGGCCTAGATCCACATCTAGGAGCCTTGAAATTGTTGAATTTCTTCAGATCTAGGTTGAACCGTTGAAGCTTTTCTGCACAAATAAAATTTTAAACACCCAAAACCCCAAATATATACAAAATCCCAAAAAAATTAAAAATCCCAAATCCCAATGAGTAAAAATAATTTACAAAATAATCTACAAAATTATTTTACAAATATACAAGGGTTTTAAAATAATTTTTGAGAATTTTTTTTTATGGAATTTTTTCTTTGATAAATGTCTAAAAATACTTTAGAAACCCAATGCACATTATAGCCTTAGCGAAGTTTAAATCAACCACATAAATATTCAGGATCCAAGCAAAGTTGGTCCCTGGCCACAGTTTGTGAACTTGGAGACCAAGGACTAAAGTACCTGCAAACACTATGTATTTATCTCAAGAAAATCCATTAATCATATGGTGAATCAAATCATCTAAGATTAACCCAAAACTATCAATATAATGACTTTATCTCCATCTAATGAAAAACAAATCTTATCATTACCAACACAACATAGGAAAGCCCGTAGTTAGTACATACCACAAATCAATGAACATGGAACACCTTGAATTGCACCCCAAAGTCTTTATTATGATAGAAATAAAAGTTCCTAGCGGGACAATAGTGTTACATTGATTCTTCAGCAACGATTTCTTAGTCAGAAATTAGATGGCTAGAGAGTCAGAGACTCAAATGACTCTCTAATTTATAGATAAATCCTCCATGTGTAAAATTAACGGCTAGTTTGCTGGATCCTTGTTAAAATAATCTCAGCCGTCTAAAAATAAGTGATCATCTTTTAATCTTAGCCATTGAATTTTTATTTTTGAGGAATTTTCGAATTTCTCGTTTAATTCCATTTTTATTAGCTCAAAATTGATTATTTCGAGCTAATTTCTTCAAAAAATTGACTTTGACTTAACCACCAAGGTCCAAGGGTCCAATTTTTCTTGAAATATCCAATATTCCTTTGGTGGAGGACCTCCAAAAATTAATTCTTTTAACATCCACGAATTTTTCCACTTGGAGAATTTATTTTTTCTATGAATTTAATTTTGATTCTAATTAATTAAATTTTTGGCTTAGGATTTTAATTTAATTTTGCTAGAAAATTTAATTAATTGACACTTGAGGGGATTTAATATTTTTTCCACCCTCTAATATTTTAACCATGGTGTCTAAGTATGAGGGACCATGCATTAAAATATTTTTTACATAAGATTTTTTACAATTCAACCCTCAAAGGGGGAATACCCGTTCGGCTTAGACCCTCAAATTACATACCCAATCTGCGACACAACATGATCTAGTAGATCAAGTGATTTGTAATAAAATAATTTAGCCAACTAGCTTAAATTATTGCCAAATCACTTTTACATAAGACTCGACTAGAACGCTAGGACTCACCTAAGACTTTGACGAAGAATTCCACCCTAGCTTTGGGGTGAGGTTGCAGGGAAAATCTTTGCCGACCATCCGTGTTTAGAAACACAGATGAGTCAGTGAGATGAAAAGCCTCCTAGGATGAAATTATCATGAAAATAATAGGCTTTCCTAGTTTGTTACATATATTCATGGTCTTACTAGCATCATTTACATTACATAACTTGTAGAATGGGTTTACAATGACACATAAACTGCTGATAGATGATCCAATCCTGTTGAAAAAAAATGGTACTTCCGCTTCCTTGGAACTATGACAAAAACTATGCAATAGGACAATTTGCAATGTGCTTGTAGATGAAGTGCCAACTTTAGGCAATCCTAATTCTAAATGATGATTTTAGAAGAGTAAACCATTATGTATATTTCTCTTTACTTTCTTTTGGCAATTACGACTCTCATTTCACATTTATGAAATGTGGAACCTCAGTCGTGTTTTCATAAACAAAATAAACTTATATATTTATTATACTACAAAATATAAGCTATATTGTGGCTCTGCTATGGTTGAGGCAACGCTATTTTTAATTTTTCAGAATTTTTTGTTTGTTTGCTTTAACATTAGGGTGAGTTAAATGTTTGAAGCAATTTTCCTAGATTGTATTTTATATATTTTCACTTGCCTTTACTTTTACAGGATTGTAAGAAGGATTTTCCAGTGGCACTATGTCTAGGAGGTTCAATGGACCCAATAAGACGGTTATTACATGGACGTGGTAAGAGGATCATTTATGTTTTTTTATATCTTTCGTAAATGTACTTTCCCATGTTTGGAAATAATTACATTTGTTCTATTCGCTGTAATATGCCAATGTGTCTTATCAATCGTATTTTTTGGACAATGTGTTTATAATGATTGTTGCTTTTCCTGCTATTAGATTTTCAATGAGAAGCTAGTGAATGAATGTTGAGATAATTTGTAGAGTTTTTGGCATGGAGGGTTAACCTCCTTAAGATGTTTATTGAATCTAAGCATTGCATGTTTCTTACCATATTGACATCTAAGAATATCATAAATAAAGAGAAATATCTACTTGGAGAGGCATTGCATGTTCTTGCAATGTCACTAAGCCATCTTATTTGAGCTCATGAGCTATACCTTGAATTTACGAGACATCCCTCAGTTTTCTAAGTAAAGGAAATTTTGAAATGCTAAGGGTACTATATCACATTATATGTTTTACAGAAAGAATAAGTAATAGTGTGATATTGGAAAATGATCAAAGCATTTACAATGATGCTAATCAAAGAATTAAGCTTGTATGATTATGAAAGATTTTTTTTATCAGGGTGTTTGTTGGTCACATAATTTATTATAGTTGAAAGGATTGTAGTGATGTTGCTAACTATTCCCTTAAGTGTTTTAGTAGATTGAAATATGTGAGTGTTAGTTTTTGTAGCATCGAATTTGTTCTAGCCTTGAAATTTTGTGGAGAGGCTAGAATACATGAGATCTCCAAAACCCAGAAATCATTGCTGGAAATTCCACCAAGAGACGACTTAATTAAAATAATTAATCATTTTTTAATGTTTCTTAAGTCTAAACTTAGGAAATATGATTAATTCAAGGGTATTAATTAAGTCACGGTGAGAATCTTCTAGAAGAAGACATGGATCGAGTTCTAGTTAACCTTAGCCATCGATTATGTTTTAATCTTGGTCGTTGATGTCTCAATGAGAGTTTATAAGAAGAAGCTCGTTGATGTCTCAGTGGCTGAAGTTCAACAGAGGAGATAGAGCCAGAGGGTGAGTTGCAGGGGAGAGAGAGAGGGTATCAACAATGATCTGGGAAGTGCAGAACGAGTTCCGGAAGAGACAGGAGGAGGAGAGACGCAGTCCACTAGAGCTCTGTGCAGTTATTGCGCAGAGGGTGACGCAAAAACCCAGCGTATGGACAGAGGGTTCATCTCGGGGTCAGGGAGTCGCTGTGGAGAGTGAGAAATTTGTCACTAAATTTCTCTCAGTATTTTTCCTCTGTTCTGATGTCCGAATTCTTGTACTTGAATTTTTGCTGAAGAATTAATAAAGAAACCCTCATCTGCTGCACCGATTTTCCCAAGTTGGGTTTTTCTGGGGACAATTGTCCAAAAATAACTGTGTCAATATTTTTATGTGTGTGCTAGAATTTCTCTAATTTTCCAACATTTATTTTCCGCAGTATTTGTTTTGTGAAGGCTGCAGCGTATATATTTCAATATTTGCCATAGGAAACTGCAAATAGTTTGTTTAATTAATTTAACAAATAGAAGAAATATTATCAGTTGCTGCAGTAGGATTCCGGGTTTTAGAATTTTCACATGGTATCAGAGGTTAGCTTGGAAATTGGAGAACTCAATGGCAGAAGGGAAAAGGAATTTAGAAGCTTTGCGTAGGCAACAGTTCGAAACCCTCAGAGGTAGTGAAGTTGCTTTGGCTAGGAAGGTTGTTTCTTTTGGGGAAAAAATTATTTCTCTAAGAAAGTTGACAAAGAATAAATTTTCTAGATCAAAGATTACCAGAGACAAAGGGAGCAACAATATTTTCCTTGTAGAGCAGATCTTCAGCTAGGACACAGTTATTTTGCAGCAATTTGCTGGTACAAAATAACGTCAGGAAGGAAAGGAGAAATAACACAAAAAATCATGGACAAAATCAACTGTCAGGAAGCCTCAGAATTATCTTCTAGGTTGGAGGATGAGTTCGCGTGCTTGTTAGGTTCAACATCATTTGGTGTCTGGTATATTGATAGTGGAGCTTCAACTCATATGATAGGAGTTAGAGAATATTTCTCTAGCTATTGGGAGGAGCAGATGGATTTCCAGATCACTATGGGTAACAGAATTAAATGTACTCCGATAGGGAGAGGCACCATAGAATTTCAAACAGAAATAGGAACCAACACTAGCGCTACTAATGTACTGCATGTGCCAGGATTGGGTATGAACCTAATTTCAGTGTCCCAGTTGCAGGACAAGGGGTATGATGTACACTTCGTGGGGAAGAAAGTGTATGTCAAACACTCTAGCTAGAAGAAGGTGAGACAGATTGGAGCTCGAAGCAATAGGTTATACAGGTTGTAGCTTGATTCTCCAATGGCACTGATAGGCAGTGATAATAGCAATGGGAAGGAGCTGAACGAACTATGGCATAGGAGGATGGGACATTTACACCATGGAGCACTTAGGATGCTCAGAGAAATTGTAACAGGAGTTCCAGTTCTCAGCACAGAGCACGATGATGTGTGTAGAGGATGCGTACTTGGGAAGTACGCAAAGGCAACATTTCCTAGAAGTGACAACAAAGAAAATGGCATGTTGGGATTGATACACTCAAATATTTGTTCCTATGTCCACTAGAGCTCTTAGTGGTGGCGAATATTTCATCACCTTTATTGATGATCATTCTAGGAAGACTTGGATCTATTTCTTAAAGACCAAAGATGAGGTCTTTGATCGGTTCAGAGAGTTCAAGGCTCTCATAGAGAACGTGACAGGGAAAAAGATCAAGGTGCTACGTTTAGATAATGGTGGAGAATACACAGATAAAGACTTCACAGACTTCTGCGCAAAGGAAGGCATCAAAAGAGAATGGACAACTCCATATAATCCTCAACAAAATGGAGTAGCGGAGCGAAAGAACAAAACAATAGTTGGGGCTACAAAGGCTATGATGTATGACTAGGATTTGCCTAGATTTTTATGGGCAGAGGCATGCAACACAACGGTGTACATTCAAAACAGAACACCTCATAGAGCATTGGGGAAGAAAATGCCAGAGGGGGTCTTCACAGGAAAGAAGCCCGAAGTAAGTCATTTGAGGATATTCGGGAGTGTGGCTTATTGTCACATACTAGATGAAAAGCGCAGTAAATTGGATCAGACTGCAGAGAAGGGGTTCCTCGTAGGGTATAGCGAGACCTCAAAGGCATACAAGATCTACATTCCTAGCAGCAGGAAGATTGTAGTGAGGCGAGATGTAAAGTTCATGGAAGATAGAGCTTTTAGAAGATCTCAAGAAATCCTTGCAGGTGATCGGTCAGCTGATGTTCCGTTAGTCCAGCTGTAGGGAGAACAAGTGGGACAAGCAGGAGAACAGTCACAGGGATTGAGTACGGTGACTAGTACCAATATCTCCTCAGGGGTAGGAGATCCAGGGATTTCTCAGCAGATGGAGCAACAAGAACAGGAGGAGGAACTGATTGAACCTCCTACCACTAGTGGTAGAGCCAGTAGGGAAGTGCGTCAAACCTTGAGGGACGCAGAGGAGTTTGTCGGAGCTCCTAGGACAGACAAGAGACAACGTAGACAGCCTGATAGATATCAAGCTTTGGTAGCTCAGGTTACAAAACCCTCTAGCTTTCAGGAAGCCGCACAACATCAGGTGTGGGTGGATGCCATTGTAGAAGAATACAGTTCTATCATGACAAATGATGTTTGGGAGGTAGTGCCTAGACCATAAGGCAGATCACTTGTAGGTTCCAGATGGATCTATATGATCAAGTACGGTGCAGATGGCAGTATAGAGAAGTACAAGGCTAGATTCATGGCAAAGGGGTATTCACAGAAGGAAGGGATAGACTATGAGGAGACCTTCGCCCCAGTTGCCAGATATACCTCTATCAGATCCGTTATATCCCTAACAACGTAGTTAGGATGGGAGATTCACTAGATGGACGTCAAGACAACATTCTTGAACGGGGTGATAGAAGAAGAGGTGTATATAGAGCAGCCTAAAGGCTTCGAAACTCATGAGAAGCACACTCATGTATGCAGGTTGAAGAAAGCCCTATATGGGCTCAAACAGGCACCCAAGGTGTGGTATGGTCGGATTGACAATTATTTGCAGCAGTTGGGATTCATCAAGAGTGATGCAGATCCCAATCTCTACTATTTGATGGTGGAGAATGAGCCTCTCATTCTGGTTTTGTATGTAGATGACCTGTTTCTGACAGGATCATCAAGGCTCATAAAGGACTGCAAAAGGAACCTTGAAGCAGAATTCGACATGAAGGATATGGGGTTGATGCACTATTTTCTAGGATTGGAAGTATGGCAGAAGAATGGGGAGATCTTCCTTGGGCAAGGGAGATATGCTACAGATATTCTGAAGAGGTTCAGAATGCAGGATTGCCGACCCATGACGACACCCATGATCACCAATTGGAAGAAGATAGATGCATTAGGGGACAAGGAAGTCGACCCCACCTTGTATAGACAACTCATTGGGTCATTCATGTATCTAGTTAAAACTAGGCCAAACATTTGTTTCGTTGTCAATACCCTTACTCAGTTCATGGTAGAACCGAAAAGGGTACATTGGGCAGCAACTAGACACATTCTTAGATATGTGCATGGAACAGTTGGATTTGGGTTGAAATACACTCGAGGAGATGACATCAGATTATGCGGATTCACAGATGCAGATTGGGCAGGTAGTTCAGTGGACAGGAAAAGTACCTCCGGGTACTGCTTCAGTGTTGGATCAGGGATGGTCTCTTGGTGCAGCAAGAAGCAGAAGTCAGTAGCACTGAGCTCAACAAAAGTTGAATATATGGCAGCCAACACAGCTACGTGTGAAGCTATATGGCTTAGGAAGCTACTCGTGAGTTTGTTCAGGAAGAAGATGGGAGCGACCAGTGTTTACTGTGATAATTAGAGTTGCATAAAACTCTCTGAGAATCTAGTATTTCATGATAGGTCAAAGCACATTGATATTAGATGTCATTTCATTAGAGATTGCGTTCAGCGTGGGGTAGTCCAGCTGCAGTATGTTCCCACAGGAGATTAGGTAGCAAACATACTCACGAAAGCTCTAGGGAGAGCTAAGTTCATCCAGTTCAGGGAACAAATGGGTATGGTGGAGAACCCATTTCAGTAGCAGAAACAAATGGATTCTCAGTTGCAGCAGCAACAGATGAGAGGGAGTTGCAGTAGTTGGTATCAGTACAATAGGGTTAGCAGCAACACAAATGCAACGCATATCAGGGTTGTGCAGTGGTTGATGGGCAGAGTAGCCAAATATCAACAACGTGACAGGAGGTGGTGCAGAGATAGGGTGTTGCTTCAGTGGGTTGCAACGCTAGAACACATTCCTCGCTAAGAGGGAGTGTTAGTTTTTGTAGCATCAGATGTGTTCTAGCCTTGAAATTTTGTGGAGAGGCTAGAATACATGAGATCTCCAAAACCCAGAAATCGTTTCTAGAAATTCCACCTAGAGATGACTTAATTAAAATAATTAATCATTTTTTAATGTTTCCTAAGTCTAAACTTAGGAAATATGATTAATTAAAGGGTATTAATTAAGTCATGGTGAGAATCTTCTAGAAGAAGACATGGATCGAGTTCTAGTTAATCTTAGCCATCGATTATGTTTTAATCTTGGCCGTTGATGTCTCAACGAGAGATTATAAGAAGAAACTTGATGGGGCTTGGAGAACACACACTAGCAGCTACTCAGTTGCCTAGGCAGATCGATTTTCTCAGTGGTTGAAGTTCAACAGAGGAGATAGAGCCAGAGGGTGAGTTGCAGGGGAGAGAGAGAGGGTATCAACAGTGATCCGGGAAGTGCAGAACGAGTTCCGGAAGAGACAGGAGGAGGAGAGATGCAGTCCACTAGAGCTTTGCGTAGTTACTGTGCAGAGGGTGATGCAGAAACCTAGCGTATGGACAGAGGGTTCATCTCAAGGTCAGGGAGTCACTATGGAGAGTGAGAAATTTGTCACTAAATTTCTCTCAGTATTTTTCCTCTGTTCTGATGTCCAAATTCTTGTACTTGAATTTCTGCTGAAGAATTAATAAAGAAACCCTCATCTGCTGCACTAGTTTTACCAAGTTGGCTTTTTAGGGGGGACAATTGTCCAAATACAACTGTGTCAATATTTTTATGTGTGTGCTAGAATTTCTCTAATTTTCCAGCATTTATTTTCCGCAATATTTGTTTTGTGAAGGTTGCAACATATATATTTCAATATTTGCTATAGGAAACTGCAAATAGTTTGTTTAATTAATTTAACAAATAGAAGAAATATTATTAGTTGCTGCAGTAGGATTCCGGGTTTCGGAATTTTCACTAGTATTATGTAGCATAACATTTATCCCATGATGCTTGTAATGAACATAAATAATATTATTAGTTATAATAGTAATTATGAGGTTGTTAAAATTAAGGGTGTAAACTTCATTCTATATTATATTTCGAGGTTTTCTTAAGGTCGACTTGTCAACTCAATGTAGGCTCAATAATCCCTCTTGGGAAAATATCCCTACCTTTTAATGTTGTGTATAAATACATGACTTTTATGTGTATTTTGACACAATTTTGATCATTCATTAATTCTTATACACGTGATTTAGTCTTAGGACACCACAAAGCATTGCATTGTGTTCTTGATTTGATCTATCTTATGCTTGGGTTGTTTCTCTCTCTAGTGCACCTGTGCTAGGGTTTATTTCTCTCTTTAGGGCTATGCCTCTCTTGGTTGTCCTAGTGTTGTTTATCTCTTCCTTCATTGTAGAACTTGGGTTGGTTTTGGTTTGGTTTGATTCTCTTGCTAACATTTGTGAATTTCAACATGGTATCAAAGGTGTGAACCTCCTGCACTCTATTCAACAACTTATCCAAAAAGATTTTTTGGCTAGTGGCATTGCACAAGTTTGTTTGCCACTTTAGAACTAGGTTTTCTTGGATCATTATTTTTTTAAGGTTTAAAACCCTCCCTCAAGGCTAGTAACTACATGGAAGTAAGCCCCCTTGGTCTGGATACATGAAGATCGAGGAATATCTTACTAGCTAGATTCAAATGGAGTACATCAGATTCCAAATTGTATGTGAAGATAAATGAAGATGGTGTGGTTATGCTTGTTGTCTATGTGGATGACTTGATCATCATAGGAGGTTGTGAAGACAAAAATAGAACAAAATGTAGGAAAATATTTGAAGTATATATTATATGATATACTTGGGCCTAATCTATTATTTCATGGGTTTAGATGTGTGGTAGAATGAAGGCAACATTTTTGTTTCACAAAGAAAGATGTAAGTGAGCTGCTATAGAGGTTTCAAATGATAAATTGCAAGTCTTATTAAACACTCATGGAAATTAGCTTGACGTTATCAACGGAGGGTACTTCAAGCCAACAAATAAAACTTATATAGATAGCTGGTTGGAAGTTTGATATATTTAAGCAACAACATACTTGACCGATTTAGTGGTATGGTGGCAAGGTACATGTCTTCACTTAACACCACATATTGGTAGGTTGTGAAGAGGATTGCAACATATTTGAAGGGAACCATTGATTAATGTATAGGAACAATGGTGACATTTAGTTGATAGGGTATTGAAATATTGATTGGGTAAGTTCTTAGGATGACAGGGAATCTACCTTGAGACACCTTTTCATTTTGGGATTAGGTGCATTTTTTGAGAGAATCAAGAAGCAACATTTGGTTGGATTATCATATATTGAGTTTAGTAATGGATGCCACTTGTTAAGTAGTTTGGTTGCAAAGAGTGCCCGAGAACTTGCATTATGAGGAGGATCATTCCACTATATTTGATTATGACAATCAGAGTGTGTTTAAGATTATGAACAATACCATATTCCGTGTGCATGCAAAAATATGAGGTATATTGTGACAAGATTTGAGAGGAAATCGTGGAGATTTTTTTTTTTTTGAGGTATCATCCTACATAGAGTAGACAACGACCACCCTTACCAATGCATGGGGAAAGGATAATTTTGAGAGATTTAGATAAACACATAGGAATGTTCAATGATGTGACCATTAAGGGGAGTGTTGAAGTGATTAATTTCCACAAGTATAATTGTTTATGTAATATTTTCTCATTACCCACCATGATATGTGTGCGAGCTATTTGTTAGTTTAGAGTCGATAGGGTTGAAGTCCATAAGGTTCATGGAGGGTCTATGAGAGGAATACCTATCTTGATAACAACTTTTCTTCCTCATTTCTTCTTCATGATGATTATGATAAAAGACATTCCCTATCAATACGTTCTATAGATTTTTCCAGCTGTGTTGAAAACCACAATAAAAAATGTCGTATACTTGCATGCATTTTGTAAAGATATTATATTCATAATTTATATTAAAAGGCAACTAAATAGCAATTTATTCAAACATTTAGTATCTAATATGAGTTACTTCTTTCTAATTGTTTTCACAATGCTTGAGGTTGGAATGGTGGAAGAACTGGATTTGATTGACTCTTGGACACCCATGTATAATATGTAATATTTATTATGATCCCCAAAATGAGGTGAGCAAGAGCAATGACTACGAGGATCAAGCCTTTGGACAAGGTTGTAGGGAGTAGGGAGTGAGAGTTGGAGCGAGAATCACAATTTTCCGGAAGCTTTCGAGAGTGAAGCGTTTTGGTTTTTATATAATACACATTTTAATATATTTTGATGCATATATATTCAAAAAAACATGTAGAATGTTGAATCAATTGTAGAAACATGAAAACATAGATTTAACTACTAGATTAATGATGATCATTAAAGCATCAACCATTTAGTACACATATAACATCAATCATCTAGTAGTTATAACTCATAACCTATAACATTGTTATAAAATTATCAATCATCAACCACAACATCAACCTTCAAGTTTCAACATATAAAATTTGTCATCAACAAATTGTAACAGATAACATCAACCACAAAATGAAATAGAGCATCATATTCATTACCAAAGAGTTGTAAGATTCAATCAATAGTTCAAAGGTAGGTTCAAAGTTCAAACTTAAACTATCATATAATGTTTACAAAATAAGCCATAATAAAGACAAAGTACTAAGTTCTAGAGACTACTTCTAAATAGGCAAAAGAAAAATAAACCTTATATCTACCAAGCTTTCCTTTTGCCGTGAGAAACTATTGTTTTTCCACGACACTGGAATCTAGGTTAGGATCTTAGAATCTCTAACATTACCAATCCAAATACCACAACAAACTACTTTTCACAACGAAATATAAACAACAGTAAATCAACACGTGCACAAAATATACAATTGTTTACAATTTTTAACAACCCAACTTCGTTATATTAAAAATCTCTATTACAACTGTCTAGGGCTCTTGTACCGGAGATAATGGCTCTCATACATCCACTGATACAATAATACAAACTAGGTCTTGTTGTCAACAACTATGACAATCAAACTGCCGTGAACAAGATACATTGACCTTCTAGGTGATGTAGAGCTCCTCACCGTTGCCTTGGTCATACCCTGGGAACTGAACACACTTGTTGGTCCTTCTGCTCCCAATCTGCAACATCGCCTCAATCAATGGTCTTGGTCCTTTAGGTCACTGAACACAGCTCACCAATTTGCCCTCTAGTTGCTCATTAGTCCGTCAATGAATCCAACTTATAGGGTCTTCTTGCCCACTAGTTTCTCCTCAGCTCCTTGGGGACTTCTTCCTATTATTGTCTTCTTGCGTTGCTCCAATGAAGAGAAACTTAGGGTAGGAGGGCTTCCACTTATCACTGTCAAACGTCCTTTAACAATGAACTTGGGCTAGTCAAACTGCTCCCTTTGACCTCCTTTTTTCCTTCAAAGATCAATCCTGAGCATCCTTCAAATCTGCCTTTGCTAGTAATCCAAGTGTCCTTCCCTGCACTGAATAGGGCTACTTTGGGCACCTACTTGCTGCCCTCCAACATCCTTAAGATACCCAATAGAATCTGTCCAAACTAGGAAAACTCATTCGCTAGCAACACATCTACAATAGGATAAAAATACCTTGTTTACTGCTCCACTTGTCCTTGGCATTTGTGCAATTTTTTTGAGTTCTGAAAGACCTGGTTAGGGCACACGTCAACCCTAAAACACTGTTGCAAACCCTTCCTTATGTTAATTTTTTGGCAGCTCAGGGACAAAGTCCCTCCTTTGGATAATCTTCCTCATCATGGAAGACCCCTCCTAGCCCTTGGAAGAATTTAATTTGGTTGAAGAAAAATATATTTTTATCATGGAAACCCATATGTGCACAAAAGGATAGGTCGGCCCAAAAAGAAATTGGACACCCATGGATGGCTATAAATACAAGTCAAGTGACCCTCATTTGATCATCATCACCATTCTTCTTTCTTTGGTTTGGCTCGCACAGGTCTGAGGTTAGTTTGCACAGGTCCGAAGCTCACACATGTGATTATGGTTTTTGGTTCTCAGCGACAGGGATGCTACAAGATATTTTCTGTTGCACACAAGCCTATGAGTGAGGTTGGAGGGTTTCAGCTGCATGGACATCTCTCTCTCCATGCAGTTGGAACCTAGGGTTTGATTTTGACAGTTGATCATAGTTGACCGCAAGCTTCTGAATCAGGGTTTTGATTATTAACATTGCTGGGTTCATCTCTTGGATGTTGTTTAGTTGATTTTGCTGGATAGTTTTGTGGTTGAAGATATGGATCATTTTACTCTCTTTACTGAAACATTCAATGACAATCTAATAAGAAGAATAATTTGAAAGGGTTTTCCCCCCTGTGGGGTTTTGCCTTGGTCTTAGGCCAATTCTGGTGTCTCCATGTGTGAATGCTTTTCTTCTATTGTTCCTTTATGTTCCGTTGCATTGATGATTATATTGTTCTTTCTAGTGTGGAAAAAATCGCGATAAAATCGACAAAGTCTAATTTTAAGGGCTAAGCCGATTTTATCGGTCAACTTTTTGGCAATTTTTTTCGAAAACGAAAAAGTCGCAATTAAATCAGGAGTCAGTTGAAAAAATCGCGAAGCTCGCCCAGGCTGCGGATAAGTGAGGGAAAAGGCTGAAAAATCACTCTTTTTTCACTCTTCTTTCTGCCATTCGTCCCTGTGGAGAGAGGTGTTTGCCATTACCTAAGAGGAGGATATTTACTAGTTTTGTGGTGTGGATTTGGAGATTTGTCCATTGCTCAACGTGAGAGATTCAAGGTGTCGATTTGCTGCTGCCAGGTATGTATTTTAATTTCTCTCTCAGTCTTTGTTACACAAATGGCTTCTTAAATCTTTCTATTAGTTTGTTTTTAGCTTATTTTTGCTTAGAAATTTGAATCAAAACATTGTTTAGAATCTAGATTGAATCAAAACTTCAAAATGTTTAGATTGTTTACATGTTTCAACTTTCAAGAATAAAAAATTCAAACCCTTGTTTAGTGAATTTGAGTGTGTTCAAGTGAGTGAGAAGAGGCATTTAAAATTTAAAATCAACAATTACATTTGTGTTTGCTTCTTATGTGATGGGCAATTTTTAATTTTTTTCAATTTTTTTGTGTGCCCTAGGTTCAAATTCAAGTTCAAAGTTTCAAACAAAATGCCGAGGAATTTGGACCCTATGTGGGAATATGGTGAACCTGATCTTATACCCGAATCTGGGGGGGTCAATAAATGTATTTGACTTGCAAGTTGTGTGGCAAGCATATGTCAGGGGGTGTCAACAAATTAAAATTCCATCTGGGGCAAATTCCAAGGCAAAATATAGAACTTTTCCCAAATCCAACTCTAGAAATCATCCGACAGGCCATTAAATCATTGATGGATAAAGAGGAGGGAAAAGACACCAAGGCAATGGTAAAAAGCCAACTTGTAGAGGCCTCAAGAGTGGGGGGAAGTGAGAGTTGTTCTTCAACATCACATTCCACACCCACATGTCCCAACCCCTCAACTTTCTCATCTTTTTTTGTTCCTAGAACCACACTTGGTGCACAACCTGACATCAAATTGACACTTAAAAAAAAGGAAAAGGCAAAAGCTGATAGGTTGGTCAGTAAGTGTCTTCTATGGAGTGATGTTCCTTTCAACATTGCTAAGGCCAACCCATTCTACCAACCTATGTTTGATGTTGTTGCTGTCATTGGCTCAATGTACAAAGCCCCTACCTTTGCAGAGTTGAGAGGTCCTCTTCTTCAAGATGAAAAGGTTGATTGCACTGCTAGATTGGAGGAGTTTAGGGCATCATGGGAACACACTGGATGCACAGTCATGTTAGATGGTTGCACTGACTAGAAGGGTAGGACCCTTCTTAACTTCTTGGTTGGTTGTCCTAAGGGGACAATGTTTATGAAATCTGTTGATTCATCTGCACACATTAAAGATGCACATTTATTATGTGAGCTGTTGGACATCTTCATTCAGGAAGTAGGTCCGCAAAATGTTCTCCAAGTCATAACGGACAATGTTGCAAATTATGTTGCTGCTGGCAGGTTGCTTATGGAGAGGTATCCTGATTTCTAACTTGTTTTGTACACCTTGTGCTACTCATTGTATTGACTTGATGTTGGAGGATATAGGTAAGATCCTCTTGTGAGGGATATTGTTGAATCATTCAAGAGCATAACAAAATTTATATATAATCATGCGTTTGTGCTTAGCTTGATGAGAAGATTCACCAACAACAAAGAGTTGGTGTGTCCTGCCATTACACGATTTGCCACTACTTTCATATCTCATTAGTTTCCATTGAATTCTATGTGGGATGTGAAGAGCATGTTTCTTTCACAAGATTGGCATGCTTTATTTGTTAGCGGCAAACCAGAGGGAGAGGGCATATGCATATTAGTTTCATATGATCAGAGCTTTTGTGTAGGAGTAGAGGAGGTGTGTACCATTTCAGAACCTTTGGTAAGGGTTCTTCGGTTGGTTGATTGAGACAAGCCCACAATGGGCTACTTGTATGAGGCCATGGATAGGGCCAAAGAAGCCATTCATGCCTATTATGAAGATAAGGGAGACGAGAGGTTAGAGAAACAACAGATCATATCGAGATTGATTGATGAGCGATGGAACAATACCTTCCATCGCCCCATTCATGCTGTAGGTATCTACCTCAACCTCGCATTTTCTTACTCTTGTGGTTTCAGATTTGATGTTGAGGTGATGGATGGATTCCTCACTTGTGTTGAGAGGATGGTGGCATTTGAGCAAGAACGTGAAGAAATTTTTAAAGAAATAGAGATATATAGGATGACAAGTGGCACATTTGGTTTTACCATGGCTATTAAGAATAGGATGACCAAAATGCCAGGTAAGCTTCAGTTTGTTTCAACTTTCAAATTTCATAATTCATTGTCTCTTCATAATTTGCTTCAAGTTTAGAATTTCAATGTTTTAACTTTTTTTTTTTTATGTTTCTCATTTTTCTTTTAACTTGTAGATGCTTGGTGGACAAGCTATGGTGGCAGAGTACCCCATCTCCAAAAGCTTGCCATTCGAGTGCTCAGCCAAACATGCAGTTCCTCTAGGTGTGAGCGCAACTGGAGTGTATTTGACAAAATACACAGCAAAAAGCGCAACAAGTAAAAAAATTTCAAATTAAATTTTTGAATTCATTTTATTATTTTTAATATTTAAATTTTCTAAGTACTAATTTACAATCTATGACCCTAATACAGATTGGAGTCCCAACGCCTAAATGACATGGTCTACGTTTACTACAATCTCCGATTGTGGGTGAGACAACTTAAAAGATCTCCTGATGTGGAAGCCATCTCATTCGAAAATATTGATATCACTGCTGCGTGGAGGGTTGAGACTGAGAGGCCAGCCATGGACTCGATCCTTGATTGGTTAGATGTGGATCTAGAGGCACTAGAGGCAGAGGAGGTAGCAGTTGTAGGGGAGGGAGAGCCAAAGGTAGAGGAGGAGGAGCAGGGTTAGGAGGCAAAGCAGGAGGAGGAGGAGTAGGGTCAGGAGGCAAAGCAGGAGGATGAGGAGGAGGAGGTGACACCATCTAGGATGGGCAGTAGCAGAGGACAGAGGCCACCTCTTTTTTTTGGCTTCTAGAGGATGACAAAGTCCATTTGTAGACCTAGAGGCAGGGCTTTCTTCCTCTAGAGGAAAAGGCAAAGCCATTCCCTATTCTTGTAAAAGGGGCCAAGGATCTCAGTGATTGATTACTTTATGACATGTAGATGACTCATGATATACATTTATAATATTTTTTGTTGATATTTTGACTCTTGAGAGTTGAGACTAAGTTAGGACTTGATTCACTATTTTGATATGTGATGTAGTACTAGACTTCATATACATATTATATATTAGCTTTCTTTTCATGTTTACGTGGAAATGCATTTATTTGATGTTGTGGATATTTTAGATGCTAAAAAATTAAAAAAAATGAATATTTTTGTATTTTTTTAATTTTGCGGACTTTTTGTTGATTTTTTCAAACACCTCCTGACTTTAATGATTTTTTCAATTTCTAGACCCTCGCCGATTTAATCCCGACTTTGACTTTTTCCACATTGGTTCTTTCTATATAATTTCATATGTCGTTGAATAATGTTATGATGCTATAAGGTGAATTCAATCCTTAAATAATGAAATGCAATTATCTAAAGCAAAGAACAATATAGCCTTAAGAAAAATTAGCATGGTATCAGAGCTAGGATAAAGAAAAGTCATTGAAGATCACCCCTGTGAAGACACCATTGATGGAAGGAAGAGAAGATGGAGGAGACCTAAAAGAATGCTAGGGTTTGAAGGAAACCCTAAGCAATCTGGTTATTAGGGTTTGATGGATGACATGAGGTTAGGGTTTGGAAGAAACCCTTGGATAAGATAATGGCTTGAGTTTTTGCAGTTTTGAAACCCTAGCATGATCAGTGAGAAGTTGTTCTAGCACTTGTGTCAGATTTAGTGTAACCCTAGTTGGGCTAGTCTCAATTAGGCCTGGTTGCTGATGAAGTCAATGAAAATATTGAAGGCAAGGTTGGTTCAAGAGGAAGATGATCACCTCTCGTTAAAGATAAGTACCTTTTAGATTTATGTTATTTCTTTGTGACACTATTCTTGTTTTGACTTATTGCTTATACTTCCTGCATGAATATTTGAGTATATGTATACTTCTAACCTCTAGATGAGATGTGAAAAGCAGATCCTTCTTGAGGATCATCTAATGTGCAGGAAAATAGAGCTAGTGCAGGAAGAGAAGAGCTGGTGCTAGAAAAGGAAAGAAGTACCTGAGGAATTTTTTTTGAAAGTTTTCAAAATAGCATCTGGAAATTACAATATGCAAGTGCTACAGTTGCTAAAGACAAATAAGTGTTACAAGCTATAAAGGTACGTGAATACTACAAGGTATGTATAATACATTATTAGCTGCAATAGTGGATGGCAAGGTAAACCCTAAGGTATAACAAATGACTCATGCACGCATATGAAAGTAAGTTTGATTTCTGGTACATGTGATATATTGGTGCCCTTGATATTTGGCAAGACATGGTGGATTTCTTGATTTTATAAAGTTGACTAGAAACATTGATTTTGGCATATGGTAACTGTTGATTTGGGGTAGCATTGGATGTGTTCTAGGCCTCAAATTTTGCAAGGAGGCTTGGGCACATGTATTCCAAAGAATCTAGAAAGCGTTTTGGGAAATTCCACCCAGAAACAATTTTATTAAAATAATTAATATTTTTTAATGGGTCCCTAAGTCTAAGCTTAGAAAATTAAAAATATTAATGGGTATTAATCTAATTGTGGGTGTAACTTCTAGAAGAAGACGAGGATCAAGCTAAAATGATCTTAGCCATTGATTAGCTTTTAATCCGGGCCATTGAATGTCAACGCGAAGATTATTTAAGGAAGCTTGAGGGTCATTTGGAAGACACACCGAGAGATCAAGAGATCAATTATATGAAGTGAGTTCTCAGGAGGAAATTCTGATTGAGTAGATTTCTTGCAGTTGAGGGGCAGGGATAGCATCCAGATAGAGAGATTTTCTTAGCCAGAGAATCATCAGCAGAGAGAGGCAGAGAGTGATCCAACAACTCTCATGTAGAGGCTGATGTAGGGCTACGAAGGGCCACACAGAGGCAACGCAGAGGGTGAGAGAGAGTCCGAAATTTTGTAGCAGAGTCAGTTTCAAAAGCCAGGAGTTGAGGTGTGAGATTGGGAGGCTGAGAGCAGTGACTCTAGGCAGCAAATCGATCAACTGACTGGGTGACGTAGTGTCTAGAGGGGCTGATGCAGGAACTATGTGAGGACTGCACAAAGGCAGCGTAGGGTCTGCCAGAGGCACCTCATCCAGTGACCGGATCAGTCGAGATTTTTCTTAGTGATTGTGTGAGGTAATCTCACAAATATTTCTGCCAATATTTATCTCTCTATAACTGAATAACCTTTGAGGTATTTAGAGATGTATTCAGAATTTGCTACTGCTTAATAATAATAAACCCTCATATCTGCTACATCGGTTTTCCCGCATTGGGTTTTTTCGGGACGTTTGTCCAAAAATAACGGTGTTATTGTGTTGTATTTTCTTTCTTGCTCAATCTCTTGTTTCCACATATAAAGTAATTAAGTGAAGGCTGCAATGTATGTATTTCAATATTTGTCGTAGGAAACTGCAAACTTATTCATGTAAATCTAACAAGTAGGAGAAATATCATCAGTTGCTGTAGTAGGGATTCTGGTTTAGGAATTTTCACAGTAACTTGTTACTATTGTTAATGCTTGTGATAAGCATGATGAAAGTGTGACAATAAGATTGATACTCTTGTTGATCTTGGTAAGGTTTTGTTAAGATTAGTAAATATGACAAGTGGTAAAATTGGATGCCCTAACTTGATGTTGTGATTATGATCCTTGAAGTATGAAGATACACTTAAATGACACTAACCCTTGATGAATGTTTGATGACATGTTCATATGTGATGATGACTTGTTATGATATATGTCTGAGAACTTTATATAGTTTGTGATCTAATAATTTTGTTGTAGCATGACAATATTATGATAGACAGGTTGATGTTGTGAATAATGATGATTGAAGAGGCTTCCCATTCAGAGGGAGAGACTCTTGATGAGATCCCAACACCTATCATTATTTGAAAAGAAGACACTTGACTATTGAAGGAAGAATTCTGGTCATGAATAACCATCTGATGTTGTTGAAGAAGTTTTGGCAAGTTCTGATCTGAGCAGAGAAGGTTTCTCCTAGTCCAAGCCCCAATCATTGGGAGAAAGGATTAAGGGTGCGGTTATAAGCCTCCCAACTGCACGGAAGAAGGCCTATGGGTGTGGTTGAGCATGTAGAATACAAAAACCAAAATCATATGCACAAGACCAGGAGTACACCCGGAGTATGATAAGCTTGTAGACATGGAGCAGATGATAGAGAGTTCTATGAGTAGGGAAGTTTTTAAGATCTACATAATGTTTGACTTATTATAGAGAATGTGAATGTCTTGGCTAATCTTGTGATTGTAGGGGACTGAAATATGCATATCAACATGTTATTTGTTTTGATTTGATCATTGGAGCTAGTATGACAGAAAATGATTGCTCCTTAGTATGCAGTGATTTTTATTCTGGCTATTGCAGGAATCTCACAATGAATATATGACTTGTTCTTGGTGTATATGATCATGTGGATGACTTGATGAAGTTTGGTATTGCTTGGTAAATGACAGTTGTTGACATGAAAATAGATAATTGCTATGTTTGTAGAAAGCATTGTATGGTTTGAAGCAAGCTCCCCGAACTTGGCATGTCCACATTGCTAGTTACCTGGTGAAGCTTAGAAGCAGTTCCGATTCGAACCTCTAAGTTGGTCCAAAGTGGGAGTTGGCCTCTGAGTTCGAGATGAAAGATTGTGAGATATAATTCCGAAGATATGAGTCTGCATGGATACACTGATGATTGGGTTGGAAACAGAAAGAGCACATCTGGGTGTTGCTTTAGCTTGGGATCTACAATGATATCATGGATGAGCAGGAAATAGAAGTTCGTAGCTTTAAGCACGACTGAGGTTGAGTACATTGTTGCTAGCATGGCTAGCTGAGGCGCAGTTTGGTTAAGGAAGCTCTTTGGAGAGCTGTTTAAGTAGGCTCTGGATATGACAACAATATATTGCGATAACAAGAGTGGGATCCGATTGGCAAAAAATCTCGTATATTGCTGGGACTGAGATATCAACTTGTGTTGAGAGTCGAGACAGTGCTGCTGTATGAGACAAGATTAGGCTTGTGGTTGGTATCTCCATGAGAGGGAGGATGATTAAGGTATCTTTTTGTGACAAGTATTTATTCTAACATAATATTTGAATTCTATGTCTTGCATGAACTGGAAAACATAGGTCTTCTCCTCTTGGTAACATATGAGGCAATGTGACTGAACTCTTTAGTGAGCTGGTTAAGCTAGTACCGAATATGAGCACATTGATATGTTTCTGATCTACAGAGAGCAACATGGATTGATGGGCGTGACCCTTCGTAGTAAGGGTCTGGGTTGATTGAGGACACTGAGCTAGCTCTTCCCCCCTATCTGAGCTCCCAGGGTGAGGAATTGAGATGTAGGGCTCCTAGGGTTGAGGGATCTTTGGATAATAGGGTATCGCCCCTATCTGTCACTGATAAGGTGGAAGATGTAGCTCCCCTATATTGGTCTAGCAAAGTATACCCAAGTTGGCATCTGTCTTTGCCACCCATCTGGCCAATGGGTGATGGCTGCTTGAGTTAGGCTCGATCCTTACCATTTATGGTAAGTGGCATCCCGCTTAAGCTAGAGATGTAGGTGTTCTACCGTTGAGTTTTGAGGGTTAAGTTGGACAAATCAACATATAATAGGATAGGCACGATCCTTATCATTTATGGGAAGCAATATCCCTCCTATTATCGCCAGGCATTGGGATAGGCGTGATCCTTATCTCTTAAGGTAAGCGGCATCCCTCCTATTGTATGTGGTTTCCTTGGTTGTAGCATTGACTCCCCGCTGGCAGAGATTCTTGGGTAGCAACATGGATTCTCGCTGGCAGTGATTTCGGGTGGTAGAAGTGGCTCCCCGATGGATAGAGGGTCATAGATTGGGCTTGCCTCTAATGTCAAATTCTTCTTCTTTTAGATTCGAGAGTGTTCAACATATGAGCAGAGATGAGCAGGGATGAGTAGAATAGGGATGAGCAAAGATGAGCAAAGATGACACTTGATGATGATGAGATATTTGTGATGAGACATATGTTGCAGTCGGTAATTTCTCCCTAGATGAGAGGGAGCGTTAATTTTTGGCAGCTCAGGGACAAATTCCCTCCTTTGGACAATCTTCCTCATCAACGCTTGGAAAAATTTAATTTGGTTGAAGAAAAATATATTTTTACTATGGAAACCCACATGTGCACAAAAGGACAGGTCGGCTCAAAAGAGAAATTGGACACCCATGGATGGCTATAAATAGTAAATACAAGTGAAGTGACCCTCATTTGATAATCATCACCATTCTTCTTTCTTTGGTTTGGCTCGCATAGGTTTGAGGTTGGTTTGCGGAAGTTGGTTCGCACAGGTTTGAAATTGTAGGGTCTGAAGCTCACACGTGTGGTTAGGGTTTTTGGTTCTCAGCCACAAGGATGCTACAGGATATTTCGGTTGCAATTGCAGGCACGCAAGCCTATGAGTGCAGTTGGAGGGTTTCAACTACACACACATCTCTCTCTCTGTGCGGTTGGAACCTAGGGTTTGATTTTGACAGTTGACCGTAGTTGACTGCAGATTCTGACAGTTGATGATAGTTGACCGCAGGCTTCTGAATCAGGGTTTTGATTATTAGCATTGTTGGGTTCATCTCTTGGATGTTGTTTAGTTGATTTTGCTAGATAGTTTTGTGGTTGAAGATATGGATCATTGTACTCTCTCTTTGCTGAAATATTCAATGACAATCTAATAAGAAGAATTTGAAAGGGGTTTCCCCCTTTTGGGGTTTTGCCCTGGTCTCTAACCAATCTTGGTGTCTCTATGTGTGAATGCTTTTCTTTTATTGTTCCTTTATGTTCCGCTGCATTGATGATGATATTGTTCTTTCTATATAATTGCATATGTTGTTGAATAATGTTATGATGCTATGGGGTGAATTCAATGTGTAAATAATGAAATGCAATTATCTAAAGCAAAGAACAATATAGCCCTAAGAAAGATTAACACCTTAAACCCTGTGTTCTCCTCCAAATATCTATGTTGTCATTTCTATGAATGTGGCCTAGAGTTTGTAGACTCTCTAGGCCTCTTGACACTCCTCAAATGAGCACCTTTCCACCTACAATATCACATAATACTTGTGGCCCAATCAGACGAAGAAACACACCTTATTTATGCACAATATCTGTCGAGAGCCCCCTCCTCTAGCCTCGACCTGCTGCCCATATAACTCGGCCTTCCAAACAATCTAGAAAAGTCGCCACCCAAGCTCCTCTTCACCTTCGATGGGTTCCCTTTACATCTACGACTAAATTAGAGAGAGAGATCTTGATGTATTGCACTTTGGATGTGTATTTTGAGGTCTAAGCTCTCCTATTTTTATATGCCTCTTTGTGGTGTGACACTTAGCCCTTAAGGGCACTCCTTACACTAGGTGGACTTGTCACTTTTAACACAATAACCACACATTGACATATATAAATTAATATCTTCACTTGTAGACCTCCTTTCTTGGTGCTTGAAGTTTCCCCTTGCTCCTTTAAGGGTTCTCTTTCATCTCCAAGGGTTAAGTCAACATAAGTCTTCTTGGTTTTAACCCAACTCCTTTGGGTGCAAAACCTCGATGCTTGGGTTTTTAGCCCACAAGTGGCTTTGTGGTGCTAATTCCTCCAAAACCCTCTAGCCTAGGGTTTGGAGTACCTCCCAAGCTACTAATCTCAATACTCCCTCTTAGGGAGGGAGGTAATTCCAACACTAGGAAGTCTCCATCATCATCACTGGAGACACTAGCCCATCTTGCATCCACCACTACAACATACTTTGTAGAATGAAGCACACAATCTCGATAGTGCCTCTGCCTCATCTTATCTGAACCTGCAGACCTCAAATTTTCCATAGGCCTGCTTCCTCTGAATCTACGCGATTTCCACTGGCTCAACCTATGATCTCGTATCCTACAAGGCTAGTTTGAGCTGTAGTCGAGCACATGCCATCATCACCGCAACTCAGTCCTGCAAGCACTCATCCTCCTGGATCAAACAGTACTCACGCACATCCCTCCAATATCGGATATGCAACATCATGATTGAATAAAGAAACTAGCCTGCCAACATCCTGCCCGTCACATGAAGCAATCTTGATCACACCAATCTCGTCCATGCTAAAGCAATCCTAGAGCTGTCCCAACGATCCATGGAAAATCATAGGGAGTCCACGTTCAACAACCTGGCCTACAACAAACTATTGTTTACCATGTTCACCACCAATCCAGTAGAACTCCCAGCCAACCTTGTTGCTAAGCCAGTCAAGACCACATCTCCATGTCTTTAGTTGAATCCTCTTCTCCATGATCTAGACAATCTCAACTCCCTTCGGCTCCCAATCTTCAACATTGCCTCTATCAATGGTCTTGCTTATTTAGGTCACTGAACACGGCTCACCAATCTGCCCTCTAGCTGCTCATTAGTCCATTAATGAATCCAACTCATAGGGTCTTCTTGCCCACTAGTTGATCCTTAGTTCTTCAAGGTCACAACCCTTTGTGACATCTTGCCCACTAGTTGCTCCTCAGTTCCTTAGGGACTTCTTCCCACTATTGTCTTCTTGTGCTGCTCCAATGAAGACAAACTTAAGGCAGGAGTGCTACCACCTATCACTGTCAAATGTCCTTCTTCAACAATGAACTTGGGCTAGTTAAATTGCTCCCTTTGGCCTCCTTCATTTGTCCTTCAAAGATCAGTCCTGAGCATCCTTCAAATCTGTCTCTCCTAGTAGTCCAAGTGTCCTTCCTTGTACTGATCTAGGGCTACTTTGGGCACCTACTGTAATATTCCTAATTAGCCATGGCTAATTGGAATATTCGATTTTGCTCAATTTTTGCCTTCTATAGTTATTTATAAATAAAAAGGTGAGGAAGGGGGACATAACTCACTTTTAGAATAAAAGTCACTTCCTAGTAGCACAACGTTGTGACTTAAAGGGGAGCCAAGGGGGCCAAAAGGGGACGCAGAGATGGAGCCCATGCAGACACTTGGAGGGACTGCGCAGAAGGGAAGAAACACGTGGCAAGAGAGGAATTACGTTGGAGGAGGTGAGCCTAGGGATTGAGAGAGGCAAAGGCTATAAAGGAGAGAGAAGCCCCCTCATTTTGATCATTCAGTTATGAGCATTTGTGATAGTCATTTCGACTTAGAGCACGCTGGCTGTTTAGCTAGTCTGCAGCACTGTTTAGTGCATTGAGTGTCTCCGTTCGGAGATCTCACCCTTAGCCCCGGGGGACTTCGAGTGCCTGCTCGGGCAAGGTATTTCCATTGGAATTTCAGCAGTAGTTTCATCAGCATTTTAGCAACAGTTTCATCAACATTTTAGCATCAGTTTCATTAGCGTTTTGGAGGACTGTGCAACACTGAGAGGGGTGACGCAGTTCTTTCTGGCAGGAGTTCTGGGTTGAGGGTTTGCAGTAGGATTTGTGCTGAGAGATAGAGCAGGGGATCAGCCCTTGCATATTGGAGAGCTTTGGCAGAGGTTTTAGGCAGATTTCTGGAGGGTTTCATTTAGTGGCAGTGCAGAGCATTGAGGGACTGTGCAGAACCCCAAGGGGGTGATTTTCGGGGGTCAGCCATTTCAGAAAAGCTTTCTGGGTTTTTCTGGGTTTCTTGAGTAGAGTCCGATTCCAGAGTTTCAGCATTTTCTGAGGAGGGGAGCAGCCCCAAATCCTCATTTGATTTCTAGCAGCAGCAGTAGCACGACAATTCTCTAGCAGCTTGAACGTAGTTCAGAGAGGGCTCATTCCTTTGCTATTCTGAGTGTATTTCTTCACTTGCATTGTGCTAGTCGAGGTGCCATCTTTCTGATCACCTCCTGTACTCATTCTATTACTCAATATAATAAAATGGCTTAGCATTTCTCTCTGCATTTCCTGAGTATCTGCTTATGGTTATATTGTTATATGTTGCACCATTGTTATTTTTATCTCTTTGAGCATTCTCGGCTCTTATACCACTTGTGTGTTTTCTCCTATACTCTTAGACAGAGTCTGGAAAGGGCCAGGTAGTCTCCGGATTTCGTCCTCTTTTCAGAGGCGATATATCTGATAAATGCCCTCCAAGTCCATCTCTGGTTGGAGTTTGCTTGTGTTTGAGGAATATTCCTGATAAGGGATATTACACCTACTTGCTACCCTCCAACAACCTTAACACACCCAATACAATCTATCCAAACTAGGACAACTCATCCACTAGCAACACATCTACAATAGGAGATGTTGATGACTGGAGTGGCACCTAAAACTTTTTTTAAGACTCCATGCCCAAGGATGTACCAAAGGAAACTTGTACCATTAGAGATCATCATATCACTAGAGTTTTTCAACTGTACTTCTTCTCATCTTCTTCTATTGTACCCAGATTTCACAAGCCCTACGGAGATGATGTAAAGTGATGCTAGTTTGATGAGTTTGAGTCATGTAATAGGCCTAGATAGCTTGGGACCTTGTCATCAAGTGAGTCTACACTAGGAGGTTTTTTTTCACTTGGTTGATTATCATTTTCCTCCAAGAATTCAATAATTAATTGAGTTTTTTTCCTCCTAGCATTCTCCCAAAGCTAGAGTATGGCTTGATGGCGAGGCCTTGGGTGAGTCCTAGTGTTTAGAGTCATTGTATACTACCATACTAGATCACTCGTAAAATTTCGTGGAATTTGTTTAGGTATAGGGGGGACATTTTTTAATTTTTAAAATTTTCTGCAGGGTAGAAATTAGAATAAAATCTGAATGTAATATGTAATAAGTGATGTCTAGAGAAGTTTTATGGGGTATGTGTGCTCAAAATTACACCTCTCACCTTCAACTTTCTACTATGACACACTTTGAGGGGTAAAAAAATGTGTTCTACCCTCAATATCCACTTTTCTTAAGTCTAGTGGAAAATGTGGGAATAAATTGAACCAACAATTAAATAAATGGAAAAAAATAAATATCCACACATGCTAAATGAGGTGGAAATGAGGTGGAAAACCATTGAAGAGTTAAAGTGAAGTTCCAAGGTGATGTGGACTCCTAAATTTAAGGAAAAGACATGTGCTCCAAAGAAAATCGAATTTCATGGAGGGGACCACAAATTTCTCAAGGAAAAACACATTTAATGAGGAAAGAAATCCGAATTGGCTTGATGAGTCATTTTTGGAGGGCTTTGAACTTGGAGTTCCACTGGAGATGTGTGGAGAGTGGTCTCCCACCACTCCACTCCCACACACACTTGTCCCTTCTTCAACAATGAGTTGTCCTCCTCAAGGATTGCGTGGGCCTCTCTGGAGAAATTCGAATGGCACTTGGGGGAAATCGAATTGCATGAAGGAGCCTTGGGATTGTCATCATCACACTTGGCACATGGTTTTTCATTGGTATTTTCTCCCATTCTCCTATATAATAGAGCTTTGAACTCTCATTTTGTATCTATTATTACTAGATATTGTGCTTGCGGAAGCGCTACTACTTTGTACACTTTTCAAGTATTTCAATAAAAAGATTTTGGGGGTCCATTCATGGGTGTTTTCCCTTTGGAGCATGGTGCATTGTGAGCTATTGGTATAATCTTTTTTATGCTTTGAATTATTTCATTTTCCATATATTCTTGTAAACTTACTAGTGTAAAGCTATCTTGTGTTAGCATTTGATTTGAAAGTAGACTTTAGATATTGAAAGTTTTAGTTTATTTTCAAATAATTTCTAGAAGTTTCAATTCATTATTTGCTTATTTAAATTTATATGGACTAATGTGTGATCCGAGTATTGTAGAATAATTTTTGTTAGATCAAACGTGAGGGGAAGTCTTTGGAAGACCAACCCACTCTTGAAGCACGTTAAAAAAAACTCTCATTTGTTATTTGGATTTTCATAGTTTATCTTACCAAAAAGTGCCTCGCAGGGATTCGTTTGGGCATAGATTGTACACAAACAGTCACTTTAAAATTTAAATATTTTGAAATAGTGCTTCATTGAATATATATTAGTTACTTGAGAGCTTTTTCTAAAGTAAACCAAGTGATGGGGTTCATTCCCATCACTTGATTTGGTTTCTTGTATACTATTTGTATTTTATTTAGTTGTTTTGCATATTCTATCTACACTAATTTGTCTCTTGATTTTGCAACCCATAGGTAGAGTGTTGGTGACAAGGGGATTGAAGAAATATTACTCAAACTCTAACCATTTTCTTGTATGACCTCTCAACCCTTTTCAAAGTTGATTTCTTGAGAAGACCATGAGCATTTGAGGAGAAATCTCTCATTTGGTTTGGCCATAGGCATTGAAGAATAGTTCCTCTCCTTTGCAAGAACTCATCATTATCTGTTGGAGGCTAATATTTTGGACATCAGGAGACACCTAACCAATGTTGCACAAAGCGGGGACGTTTTTTGGAAGCGGGATGCGGAAGCGTCATTTTCCAAAAATCTAGGAAGCGAAGCGTCTACAGAAGTGTCTGCTATATATATATATATATTTTTTTTTGCATTTATACTCAAAACAAACATCCCAAATACCAAATTAGTTGTAGAAGACATGAAAACATGCATATTTTTGCATAAATCAAGATAGATATAACATACATTGTACATTAATGATTAATTATTCGAGCATCAACCATTTAGATGCATCAACCATCTAGAATCTAGATTCTTCTCCTCTTGTCTCGCCTTTGCCTCTACCTTGATTGTCTAGGGATATTAGTCAACATTGCCCAATTTTGAACAAACTACCTAATTCAAGACTTAAAATATGGTAGAAAAAGCTTAACATGCTTGATCGATGATTTTGACTTGATTGAAAGGTAATTTTTTGCTAAGGGCGTGACAAAGGAGTTCAACAATTAACACCACCAACATTAGGGTACATATAGGGCTTGGTGCTTTTGATTAAATGCTAATCGCATACCTTCATACTTGATATAATCTAATGAAATGCCACAATCCCATTGATCCTGAATTCCTGAAAACTGTTAAGTTTGCTGAACTTTGAGTAGGATATGAAATTCTATTTTCTCCATATGAAGTCCAATGAGGCTGGAACCACTCTCAAACATCCCGAGTCATTTCATGGTAATGTTAAAAATTTAAGTAAAAGGATGAAAATGAAAAATAAAGGAGAATTTCACTTTTACTTTAAGAATTTAACATTACCATGAGGGAGCATCTGCTATATTTATATTTTTTTTGCCTTCATTCCTCACCCTAACCCAAGGTGGACCCACCCCCAATATGAAAACTCACCTAAAATTAAAAAAAAATTAAAATAAAATCGATTTTCTAAACTCCGGAAGTGTGTACGGAACCGTATGATTCACCCTTCGAAGCGTCGCGCTTTGTACGGCCGAAGAGTCGTACGAAACGCGCTTCGGAGATTCGGAAGCGCGCTTCAGAGGGACGCTTCCTGTACGAATCCGTACGGACGTGCTTCGGGCATTGGATCAGGGGGGGGACGTTTCTTGCAACATTGCACCTAACACCTTCATTGAGAGCATTCTTGTTGTATTTTCTGATTTTGACTTTCAAGAAGGAGATCTAGTGCTTGAGAAGCCTCATATATTGTAAAGATCCCTCTTGAAGCTTTAGTTGAGATCCTCTTGAAAGTTTCTCATCTTTGTAATCATCTAATAAAAGCTTAGTTTTTCTTGTGGGAGCTTGGGTTTTCACCCAAGGTATCATTTGCTCCTTATTTTAGAAGGAGGATTTTGGGTGGATTGATCTTGCATGTTTCTCTTTAGTTTTCATTTTTGGATATTTTAAGAATCAACACAATCTCACCATTCTTATGCTTGGCATTTCAAGTTTCTTTGCTTTCAAGTATAATTTGGAATTTTACTTTCGAACAACTTATTTTATTACATGTGAGCATTCCATTTTGTGTGGCAAAGTTGATATAATTAGCTTAACAATTTGCTTCATATTGGACTCACACTAGGCTCATTGTTTACGTGCTCATTTATTTTTAAGCTATTTGCTCATTTTGCAAGCATATCATACATTAAAAGCTTCATTTCATTTCTTTGCTTTAGTTGGTTATTAATGTATCATTTGTCAAAGTATTTACTTTGAGCAATTTGAAATCTTGTGTTTATGAAGCTTATGTTTTTGTATCTTGCATTATTTTGAGCAATTATCCAAGTTATCTTGTTGAGCATATTTCTATTTAATTGAAGCATTTTCTTTTATACAAGCACTAATAAACTTATTTGCATCTCATTTAGGCATGTTAGTGTAGTTGCAATTTTAACTTAATTTCCCTCCAAGCTTAAGCTTGGTTGAAAGACATTTCTTAGGGACCCCTTTCTTTCATCAACTTGAGGGACATAGACTCTCTTATGTGATTAACACGATGACCTTGCAGTCGTCAGATCCACAGTCTCTATAGCACCGCAGACATCGGGTGTGTTGGGTAATCCAAGGAAGGTATCGTTAATATAGCCTTCACTGTCTTTCTTTGGACCCCTTCCACAACTCACATAAGAGACTTGTTTCAAAACAGTCGAAAGAAAGGTCACATCTAGACTAGGCATTTAGATTAAAATTTACCAAGATAATTGCATTCAATCTTAGTTTAAGTGCATTTCATGCTAACACATCTTGCTATTTTACTTGCAAATTATTTCATGTACTTGTCATTGATGCAAATTGATTATCTTTTTTAGTCAAGTATCATCTTGTTCAACTTTTTGCGAGTAATGTTTAATTTGTTTCCTCTGCAAGTCACTTCATATTGCTTCCATACATGCTTTAAATTTGTAAATGATTATATATTTTGAAAGCATTTCTTGAAAACAAACATTATATCTTGCATGTGATATCATATCTTGGTAACATTTCGTGTTTGATTGACAGGGTTACTTGTGTTTCAATTTGAAGCACTTCATTTTTCTTGAGCAAGTATTATTGTTTAAGCAATATTGAAGGGACTGGTTTTATATATGCAAATTTTTTGATTCATGTGTTGATGATTATAGATTTCATTTCATATTGCTCATCCTTTTTGCTCATAATCTTAAAAGTAATCCAATTTACTCTAACATCTCCAAGAAACCTCACATCCTTTTAAACTTAGTTTTCCATTTAGGGACCACCCCCCTTAGCTGACCTGGGATAGAGCTTTAAACGGAGAGAGTTGGAAATAGGTGACAACCCCATCTCTTTAATTTGCCACCAACCACACCTTGTGGGGTTAGGGATTTTCTTACTTAGGTGTGTGTGACTTTAATGTCCCCAATTTTGATTTTTCATCTGAGGGAGTTAATGGAGTTTATTGGGGAGGTGCTAAGCATAACACAATTTTGTAGCTTGAGCATTGGAGACATTTTTGACGTATGGGACTTGTTACTGCTCAAACTAGCAGGGGATCTAAGGGGGATCCCTAAAGGGCAAATGCTAGGCCAAGGGCAACAAATGGAGACTTAACCCACTGTCACCTCAGCTAAGGCTCCCTTCTATTTATGGACTTTCATCGATGGGAGGAGACCCGATATGTATGGAGTCACTAATGAATGATAAGTCAATGGATATGAGTGACCCAAACAAACCCTTTCCCAGAAAAGTTTGAAGGATGGAGCTTGCTTGCTTTCTAAGCAAGGTACTATGTATTATAGGGAAAGGAAGAGAGTATTTTGAGGGTTAGGTTTTATGGGATAAGACTTGTGAAGGAGTTCCCTAATCCCTAAAATCCTCGTTAGAATTGGTATCCAAGATGGTTCTTGAAGGATTATCTTCTAAAGGAGTGGGACCACACGGGGCCAAGTGGACCTGGTCTAGGGTATGAGGAAAGTATGTAACAACCAATGATATTCTTACCCTAGACAAGGTGGGGAAAGGATCAAAGAAAGTATTTTCACTCAAAGATGTTGTTTTGACCCTATGAGGTACTAGCCTTGGGGATGGCAGGGCAAGTTTTGATCCCGGAGCTAGGGCTTGGATTTTCTCCCAACTCCACTGTCGGAATGTCTTCAAAATTGGATTAGAGCTAGAGAAAAGGCAAACGTAGGAGACCCTAGGAGATTAAATTCTTTTGATTGCTAGCTTATTGGGAAATTGATGCCCTAGGTACCCCAATGTGGCTAGTCCAGGAAGGATGTGAGAGAATATGAGTTTTAGTGACCACCCTTGGTAGATCAATGCCTTAATCTTTGGGAGAATGGAGTCTATGTTGAGTATGAGTAGGATTTCTTGGTTCCCAGTCAAGGAGGCCTCAAGATCACTTCGTTTGCCTTTCAAGAAATCCCGAGAGATGCCGAAAGCAGATCAGTCAGTAGATGTTCCTTTAGTCCAGCAGCAGCAGAGGCAACAAGGAGGACAGACACCTAGAACGAGCACAGTGACCAGCACCAGTATTTCCTCAGAAGAAGGAAATCCAAGTAGTTCTCAGCAGGTGGAATGACAGGAACAGGAGGGGGATTTGATCGAGCCTCCCACCACCAGTGGCAGAACCAGTAGAGAAGTACGACAGACGTTGAGGGACGTAGAGGAGTTTGTCGGAGCTCCTAGAACCGAGAAGAGGCAGCGTAGACAACTTGACAGGTACCAAGCCTTGGTAGCACAAGTTGAAGAATCCTCTAGCTTTCAGGAAGCCGTACAACACCAAGTATGGGTGGATGCCATGGTAGAAGAGTATAGTTCTATCATGACGAATGATGTCTGGGAAGTTGTACCTAGACCAGATGATAGATCAGTTGTAGGATCAAGATGGATCTACAATATCAAGTATGCTACAGATGGCAGTATAGAAAAGTACAAGGTTAGGTTCATGGAAAAGGGGTACGCACAAAAAGAAGGAATAGACTATGAGGAGACCTTTGCCCCAGTAGCTAGATATACCTCTATCAGATCCGTTATATCCCTAGCAGCTCAAATGGGATGTGAGATTCACCAGATGGATATCAAGACAACATTCTTGAACGGGGTGATAGAAGAAGAGGTGTATATAGAACAACTCGAAGGCTTCGAAACTCATGAAAAGAGAACTAATGTATGCAAGTTAAGGAAAGCCCTGTATGGGTTCAAGCAGACACCCAAAGCATGGTATGGTTAGATTGATGGTTACTTGCAGCAGTTGGGATTCGTCAAGAGTGATGTTGATCCCAATCTCTACTATCTAATGGTGGAGAATGAGCCACTTATTCTGGTATTATATGTGGATTACTTGTTTCTAACAGGGTCATCTAGGCTCATAAAGGACCGCAAGAACAATCTTGAAGCAAAATTCGACGTGAAGGATATGGGGTTGATGCATTATTTTCTAGAGTTGGAAGTTTGGCAGAAGAATGGGGAGATCTTCCTTGGGCAAGGAAGATATGCTACAAAGGTCTTGAAGAGATTCAGAATGCAGGATTGTCGGCCCATGGCTATGCCCATGATCACCAACTAGAAGAAAATAGATGCATCAGGAGACAAGGAGGTGGACCCCACCTTGTATAGATAGCTCATTGGGTCGCTCATGTATTTGTTGAACACTAAGCCAGACATTTGCTTTGCTATCAACACCCTTAGTCAGTTCATGGTGGAACCAAAAAGGGTGCATTGGGCAACAGCTAGGCACATTCTTAGATATGTGCGTGGAACAATCGGATATGGGTTGAAATACACCCGAGAAGATGACGTCAGATTGAATGGATTCATAGATGCAAATTAGGCAGGTAGTTCAGTAGACTGGAAAAGAACCTCCGGGTATTGCTTCAGTGTTGGATCAGGAATGATCTCTTGGTGTAGCAGGAAGCAAAAGTCGGTAGCTCTAAGCTTAGCAGAAGCAGAATATATGGCAGCCAACACAGCTACGTGCGAAGCTATATGGCTTAGAAAACTGCTTGTGAGTTTGTTCAGGAAAAGGATGGAGGTGACCAATATTTTCTGTGATAATCAAAGTTGTATTAAACTCTTTGAGAATCCAGTATTTCATGATCGGTCAAAACACATTGATATCAGATGTCACTTTATTAGAGACTGTGTTGAGGGTGGGGCAGTGTAGTTGCGGTATGTCTCCACAAGAAATCAGGTAGCAGACGTACTCACAAAATCTCTAGAAAGAGCTAAATTCATCCAGTTCAGGGAGCAGATGGGTATGGTAGAGAATCTGTTTCAGTAGCAGAAACAGGTGGTTTCTCAATTGTAGTAGCAGGAAGTTGTAGTACAAATGCAGTGTTAGCAGTGGCAGGGTCAACAACAGTACGGATGCAACATTTACGCAGTAGTTGGTGGGCAGTGATGTCAGACATCAGCAACGCAAAGGGAGATGTTGCAAAATAGGGAGATGCTTCAGCAGAGTGCATTGCTAGAGCACATTCCTCGCTAAGAGGGAGTGTTGATTTCTGGTAGCATCGAATGTGCTCTAAGTGTCAAAATTTGCAGGGAGGCTTGGACACATGCATTCCACAATACCCAGAAATCGTTTTGGGAAATTCCACCCGGAGACAGTTTTATTAAAATAATTAATTATTTTTAATGGGTCCCTAAGTCTAAACTTAGGAAATTAAAATAATTAAAGGGTATTAATCTAACTGTGGATGAAACTTCTAGAAGAAGACGAAGATCGAGTCCAAATGATTTGAGCCATTGATTAGAATCTAATCTGGGCCGTTGGTTCTCAACTGGAGGATTATAAGGACTTTGATGGGCATTTGGAAGACACACCAGGCAGATACTCAGTTACCCGAGTAAGATCGATTTTCTCATTGGTCGAAGTTCGGCAAGAGGAAATCGATTTAAAGGGAGAGTTGTAGGTGAGGAGGAGAGAGAGGGTAGCAACATCAGTCAGGAGTGCAGGAGCAGAAGACGCAGAGAAGAGAAGGGACAACGCAGAGGCTGTGACGCAGAGGGACAATGCAGAGGCTGTGACGCGGAGACTGCGCAGTCCCTACGCAGAAGCTGATGCAATGAGACGCAGAGGGGGCAACAGGTTCTCTCCTGGATTAGAATCTCGCCGAGAAGTGTGAGAGAATTGTCAGTAAATTTCTCACAGAGATTCCTCTTCTATTCTGTTGGTTGTATCTTGTACATGAGATTTTTGTTGAAGATTAATAAAGAAACCCTCATCTGTTGCACAGTTTTCCCGCATTGGGTTTTTCTGGGGACAATTGTCCAAAAATATCTGTCATTGTGATTATACTTGTGCTACTATTTTTGCTTCAATTTACTTTCCGCAGTATTTTAATTGTGAAGGCTACAGTAGAATTTATTTTGATATTTGTTGTAGAAACCTTGTGAATAACTTATTTATGAATTAATAAGTAGAAGAAATAATATCAGTCACTGCAGTTGGATTTCTATTTACAAATTTTCACATGTGGGAGCGAATAGCTAAGGGTTTAGGAGCATTTTGGAGGCGATTCAAGCAACAAGTAAGTGCATTTTGTTTCTATTTTTTTTGCATTTTTATTATAGCAGTTTGCATGTGCATTTTTTTACAAGTTTGTGCATTTTTTCTTTATTTTTTTTACAGCATTCATGGCTCAATCAAGGGTAGCAGGGAAGGGGCAAAGGAAGGGGAAGAATGTCCCCATTGGAGATGCCCCTCTTGTTCCAATTTCATCAGGGTCTGCAAGTGTTCCCTCTATTGGAAGTGGGGTTGCAACAACTTCAAATGTTGAGGGAAGAATTAATTTAGAAAGACAATAGGCTCAAGAAAACAAATATCCCTTGTGGAAGTATGTCACAAGAGAGCAAGGGCCAGGCAACAAGTTGAAGGGAGGAGGCAATGTTGCTTGGAAATGCAACTATTGCAACAATCATTTCATGAGCACTTATTACCGTGTGAAATCTCATTTGTTGGCTTTACCAGGTTGTGGAATTGCAACATGTACATAGGTGTCTTTAGCTAAGAGGAAAGAAATGGAAAAAGAGGCCAATGTTGGTATGGCAAAGGTGGCTGCAACATCTAAAAAAAACAAGAATGATGATCCCCTTCCATTCTTGAGGAAAAGCAACAACAAATTTCCATTTGAGAGTTTTGGTGGGGGACAAGCAGCAAAAAGAAAGGCAGTGGCACTTGGTCCAATGGACAAGATTTTTCAAAAAGAGAAACGGGAAGAGCTTGATCTCACCATTGCATTATTTTTCTATCAGAACTTCATATCCTTTAATGTTGCATGCTCACCTTTATTTATTGAGATGTGTCGAGCTCTAACTCAAGGGGCTCCATCAGGGTATGTGCCTCCTGGGTCAGAGAAGCTTAGAACCACATTGTTGACTAAGGCAAAGAAAGAGGTGGACAAAATGCTTGAGCCTATTAAATCAACATGATCAACGTCTGGGGTTAGTATTGTTTTTGATGGATGGACAGATCTAGCATGCCACCCACTCATCAACTTCATGGTGTCTTCTTTGAATGGTCTAGTTTTCTTGAAATCAGTGGACGCACTTGGATAATACAAGGATGAACAATATATGGGTGAGTTTTTCATTAAAGTTATTGAAGATGTACGTGTTGATTCTTGTGTGCAAATCATTACAGATAATGCACCTGTTTGCAAGGCTGTTGGCATGATTGTGGAAGCTAAATATCGACAAGTATTTTGGACACTTTGCATTGTCCATTCCTTGAATTTAGCACTTAAATCTATTGCTTTTGATGTGCTTTGGATTGGAAGTATTATTGAGGATGCACGACATATCCACAAGTCTGTACAAAATCATACAAATGCCCTCACAATCTACAAGGAGTACACCAATATATCATTCTTGAAGATTGCAGATACACGGTTTGCCTCTTCATTCGTCATGTTGAATAGTTTGAGGGAGGTCAAGACCGCTCTTGGGGCCATGGTTATTTCATAAGTTTGGTCTTTTTGGAGAAAGACATATCAAGCAACCTCAAAAAGGGTGAAGGACACAATGTTAGATGATGCTTGGTGGGAGAGGGTAGATCTACTTATTAAGGTCATGGACCCTATCATTTCTTTTCTACGATTTGCAGATACAGACCAACCCATCCTAGGAGAGGTTTATGAGGGATGGGATTTCATGATTGAGTCTGTGAGGAGCATTATTTTACAGAGTGAGTGCCCCGAGTATGAGACATCATCAGAGGCCTTCTTCACCACCATACAGGATATTCTTGTCAACAAATGGGGCAAGAATTGCACACCTTTGCATTGTTTGGCTCACTCATTGAACCCAAAATACTACAACCATGAGTGGATGAATGGTGGACCTTCCCGTAGATTCCTTCCTCACATGGATGGTGAAATTTCACAGGGGAGGAAGGATGCATTGAGGTGGATTTTTCAGGATAAAGCATCCTTTGATGAGGTGGAGGATGCCTTTTCAGAGTTTTCCACTGGCACTGGTCGATTTGCAGGATATGATGTGATTAGAGACAGGGGGGCTAAGAAGCCCTGTTCTTGGTGGGCAACTCATGGGGCAACAAGTCCTCCTCTATAGCAGTTAGCCATGAGGCTTCTTTCTCAGGTGACTTCATCCTCTTGTTGAGAGAGGAAATGGAGCACATATGGGAATTTGTATAGTGTCAAGAAAAGCAGGCTTGAGCAGTCCAGGGCAGAGACAATGGTGTATGTGCACACCAACCTTCATCTTATTTACAGGCAGAGGGATGAGTGGTTGAAGGGAAAGACAAAGATGTGGGATGTCTTTCTTGATGATATGGGTTTGGACAACAGTGTTGAGTTGGCATTGGCCAACTTGGATCTTAATGAGCCAGTGCTAGAGCCTATCACTTTTGATGATGGTGATACTGTTGAGGGGTCATCCTCCACACCAACAGATGCAGAGATGACATTGGATATAGAGGAGGAGGATGCAACAGAGGAGAGCAGTGGTGACCATGATGATGACAGTGATGTTGATTTTGATGATGATGATTGATGACTCATGAGCTACCTACTGCCTTGTACTTGTAGTTGTTTTCATTTTGTATTTGCTATTTCTATTTTCCATTGGCATTGCTACTACCTATGTAACATATTTTGATTTTGATGACTTAATGAGAAAACTACAGTTTCTTGTCTTTCTGCTATTGGATCATTTATGAATCTATCACAATTGTATTTGTATGCATAATGTTACTTTGTAAAACTCACATCTAGATGAAGATCTATGTTCGAATCAATGAATTTATATCATGAATGAGAATTTGTGTAAGAAATATCTAATTTTTAATATATATATATATATATATATATATATATATATTTTAATAAAATAATATATAACGTGTCCTAACATGTCTTGTTCTGGGGGGTCAACGTGCCCATGTCGAACACTCGAATCCTCGTGTCCTGAATTATATATATCCCCCAAATTTTAGGGGAATTCAAGGGGGATGGGGAGATGTTAGGTTATATCAAAATTTAGGGGAATTCAGTGGGGGTGGGGGGATGTCAGGTTATATAACCTGGTATCCCCCTATCCCCCCTGAATTGCCCTAAATTTGGGGGGTGCTCCCACATGTTCCCCTTGTGTGTCTCCTTGTTCCCACATCCCCCGTCTTGGAAACTTGGTGGAACATTGGTAAAATGGGATTGACATTCATCAATTGTAATAAAAGGGTGTTGGCATCAACTTCTCATAACATGAAGCTACAAAGGCACATCATCATTCTTAATAGCAGCTCCTTTTTGCTTCAAAGTACATGCCAACTCTCCAGTAGTTATAGGTTTTCTATCCTCATTTATTTTTTATTTTTTTATTTCTTCCAGTTATGCTAGGAATTTGTATTGGGCGTATTCTTTATGAATGTGTGAAGCCAAACATCCAAAAACTTTACATACATGGGCCATATTGGGTGACGGGTCCATATCCATCTATTGCACCAAATACAATGTATCCCTCATCCTAGATTGTATCCAATATCACAATCGAAAACCCTATCCTAGGCCAACTAGAAACGATTATTGTGTTTCATAGTTTCTCTTGTTGGCATCGAAGACATAAATCATATTATCCTTTTGTGCAAGTAATCTTCAGTTTATATTTTTAGTTAGTTATCTTAGACATATGCATTAAATTTCACAGCTTTTTTGAACTTTAAACAAATTTTCTAGTTTGAATAAGACTCATAGCAGAAGGCTTTGTTGGACGATATTTTTAACATCAGTGGACATTCTCTCTTGGTTTATGCACATTTTACAGAATTTTAGATTATGTTCTTACTTGGAGCTATCTCATCTTTTTGAAAAGCAAAAGAAACATTCTATATTGATATATGAATTGACATACATATGTTCACCTCACAGGCGGAATTGAGAAACTGATTATGATGGATATGTCACATGATATGATCAAGAGGTGCAGAGAAATGGAGGAAAATTCATCTGATTCAAAGCTTGAAGCCTTGTATGTGGTTGGTGATGAAGAATTTTTGCCTGTCAAACAGAGGTAAATCCCATCTATGAATCTCAAGTAGATTGGTCTATTCTGTTTCTTTGCCCATGGTGAGATACATGCTATTGAATTTCTACTTCCATCTATTGCAGTTGCTAGGATATAATCATTATTTTGAACGTTCATTCATTGACTGTTAAAGCTTAAGCCCTGAGTGAAGAAATTTAAAACTACTCATACTGAGCAGTCCCGTTGAACTACTTTTGGTCATCTATTGGGTATTAAAAAAATTAACTTATATTTATCTTATTGGTACCCTTATGCTTGTTTACAGATCTCTAGACCTGGTTATTAGTTGCTTGGGTCTTCATTGGGTGAATGATCTTCCTGGCACTATGATACAAGTAATACTAATATTTCCAGCTCCTAAAATATAACAAAAATGATTTGATCCTAGGCATGAACTCCTGTAACAATTTTGTATGTATTTGGAAACTCATTTGTCTGTAACTCTTATTCGCAGTGCAGAATGGCATTAAAGCCAGATGGACTATTTTTAGTATCTATTCTTGGAGGAGAAACCCTAAGGTAGTCTCTGGTTCCTGTTTCAATATATTGCTTATAATATTGTAAAGTTCTAATTCCTTATGATCTCAAGGTTTTTCTTGGTTTCATTAATTCCCTGTAACTCATGATAATGCTATGGTATCTAGGGAATTGAGAATTGCATGCACAGTGGCACAAATGGAGCGTGAAGGGGGCATAAGTCCTCGGATTTCTCCACTTGCTCAAGTAGGTATGACCCTTTGGAAGTAAGTGTTTGCTACGATATTTATCTTCAAGCTTATTTTTGGTATGGGGGGGATTTTACTTAAGATAATTGTTTCAAAATAATGTATGGGTATGGTAGTGAAGGTAGCACATCGAAGCTTTTGCTTAACTTGGACGGTTAGTTTTATTGATTTTCAATCAACATATTGAAGCAGTTCATTTTATCGTTTAACATTATTAATATTAACTGAGAATATAAGGAATACTTGCAACTTATATTTAGCTAACACATATAATATTTTTTCTCTATTTGTACCCTACGGGGTTAACGGGAAGTTAAAAGTAGTTTCCCAAATTTAAGTTTAATCCTCTTCTCGCATGCTTTTAACTCTTCTTTTGCCAGAAACAATCTTATTTATATGATGAATGCAAAATGCATGTGTGAGGATAGATTTGTTGTTTTACAAAATGTATAGAAATGAACTTAGACTTGTGTTTTCTGTTGAAAATTGGCAGCTGAGGGAGCAATTTCCCTATTAGGGAAGCCCAGCAAACCCTAAGGAAACCCCACCTGCCCTTGGAAAAAATAAATTTGCTCATGGAAAAATATTATTTTTGTTGCTAGACTAAGTCATCTTCAAAAGTACAAGTCGGTCTAAAGGAGAAATTCAACCCCCAAGACCACATATAAATAGACTTAACTTCACATCACTTGGAGGCATCACATCACACATCAAATCATCTTCTATTAGTTTGATCTTCTCTGAAAATTGTAGGTCTGATTTCACACATGCGAAGGAGAGAGAGAGGAGACTTCTGTTGACTGTGTTGACTCTATGTTTTTGGTCCTCTTTGACCAATGTTGACTTGGGGTTGACTTTGATTTGGTTTGACTGAAATCTGATATGTTTTGGAAGGCCACATTGACTGAGCTGTTGACCAAAGTTTTCTGGGCATGTTGACCATCTTTGACTGCAGATCTGAGGCCAGGTTTGCCCACAGGTCAACTGTTGACTTTGATTGATTTTCTGGAGGAATTTTGGATCTGTTTTGACTGAATTTGACTAAGGAAAACAGGTTGCATTCTTTGACTGGTGACCAAACTTTTTGGGGCTGTTTTGACCGTTGACCTTGGACTGGCTAGGGATGTGTTGACTGCTGTTGACTTTGACTAGGCTGAAAAATTGTAGGATTGGTATTTGTTAATTTTAGGTATGTTCTATGCTTAGAGCAAATTTACTTCAATTTTCCATATTAGCTCAATATCAATTCCAGATTAGCAATCACATTTAGCATGATAGTAAAATGCAGATAGAACATAAACATAAATCGCAGAAAACAAGCCAAGACAAGAGGACACAAGATGTGGTGCCAGCCAGGGACAAACCCCAATGTGGGGAAACCCTTGATCAATTCTTCTTATGTTCTTCAATAGTTCAGTAGAGAGAGAGAGAGTACATATACATCAGAAGTCAACATTTTGACTTGACAAAATAAGAGCAGAGATCTTCTCTAAGAAGATGACACATGAGGTAGCAGATCTGAACTCAGGTGATTCCATCACCATGCTGTACCTATCACTGTGCTGCACCATGCTGTTCATCATCACTGTATTGCACCATGCTGCACCCATCATCACTGTGCATCATCAATGTGCTGCACCATGCTGCACCCATCATCACTGTGCATCATCAATTGGAACAACACCATACAATCCTCTAATAGTCTGAGATCTCAACAGTATTACACACAACAGCTCCATACATAATGCTAATGATATGGGTCCTTAAATATCTCACACAGTGACCCAATCAGACTTTACGCAGCAGCCCTATTGGATACTTCTGCCCAACATAACATACCCAAACAAAAATGCTGTTGTTTGGAGCCTCCGTTAGCTGCATATAAAACACTTATTGATAGCGTCCTAGTGCACCCTAAGTGCTGCGGTTAGGAGCCTCCTCTAGCTGCTGTGTGTTTCCTAATATAGCGTGAAAGGATCTCCCTTTACTGCAGATTAGATCTCCCTTTGAGGACTGTCCTTAGGGCTTTTATGGATCTTCCTTTAGCTGCTTATAGAGGCTCCCTTTGAAAGTGAATGGAAGCCTCCATCATGATTGCGTTAAGTGCCTCTTCTTGCTGCATACACACCCCTAATAGGACAGCGTATTAGGGCATCATTTAGCAGTGGTTAGGGCTTCTCCATACCAGCGTTAAGGCTGGCTTCATGGACTGTAATTTAGGGCAGCGTAGGTCTCTTTAGGACAGTGTTAAGCTTGTTCATGTTTAGGCAGCGTAGGTCTTCTCCATGATAGTGTTGGGCTTCTCCACATTAGGGCATCGTAGGTCTCTTTAGGACAGCGTTAAGCTTCTTCATGTTTAGGGAACGTAGAGCTTCTTAGAACAATGTATTTTCTTAGGATCTTCTTCCTTCCACCAAAACCCAAACAAGCGGAGAGGAAGAGATCACATGAGATGATTGACTAAATGACTTACAAGCCACCTCTTTTTGTAGTAAGACGTTGAGGATAGATGGGGGCAATTTCGTTGTTGGCTGACCTTGACGAATTGTTGCATAACACAAATAAATTCATATCTCCATGAATACATGTCGGAATCGGATGATCTTTAGACCAATCCTACACCTCTCGATGAGAGGAATCCAAGAAAAATATCAGCTGCCATAAATACGAAGACCCACATGGAGTTTGGTCCTAGTTGCCAATTTTAACAGTATTTGAGCAGATTTGACTTTTATGCTCATCTTTGATTGGATATTGGATTGTTGATGTGGATAGTCAAGGCTTTGACCTTTCACTTATTGTTGGATGTACTTGGACTATGTATCTTTGTTGAACATATGATGAACATCTAATTGAAGAAGAATATAGTTGGGTTTTCCCCCTTGTGGGGTTTTTCCCTTGTCTTTGACCTAAATCTCTATCTCATTGATCTTGGTTTTCTTCTATTGTGTATATTGTTTACTGTTCTATCTAAAATTGCTCATTGTTATTGATGAGATGTTCAATCCCATTATCTTCTTTATATCAAGCCATGCCTTCATGTAAATTTTTTTTAACATTCATGTAACATTTCCAACTTTCCATCATTTAATCTAACTTTTAATTTTGACTCTGCTTTGTAATGAAACACATTATTTACTGTTTTCTTTAGTGATAGACTCAAGGTTTTTACATTTTCCTCGATGTCTCTGGGCCTTGGATGCTGAATCCTTCTCAGCTGGAGTTTTCAAAACTTTCATCTGCGTTTTCTATCTATTTCCAGGATCATTTTAATTGTGATAATACTAAGTCTATATGGATTTTGTTTTTAATAAACTGTGGATGTTCTTTTTGCTTTAGCTGGAAGTATTGTTCTAAATTACTCTAATTAATGGGTTCCCTCTAGGTGAGAGATGCTGGAAATTTGCTGACAAGGGCCGGGCTTGCACTTCCGGCAGTTGATGTCGATGAGTTTACAATCAGATATGGGAGTGGTATGTTCACTTTCTAATATATGGATATTGTCTTATTTCTAATGTGAGATTTGTATAATACATATTAGCAAAAGATATTTGCAAAATTCTACGGCGGCTGCATGAATTCATATTGATATAAATACTTTGATCATTGATGATAGTAAAACTTGGAATAGAATAAATCATAACTACCATGGGATGCCATAAATCCTAAGTTTCCAAATGAAATAAATGTCTACAGATGGTTAGTTGATTTGTCCTTGAAAGAGAATGCTAAGCAAAGATAGTTTCCATGACTGTTATGTGATGTTTATACACAAGTGAAAAGATGGGTCATGATGAACAAGTGTGTCCATTAGAAAAGTTATCTAGTTCATAATTATTTATTATATTACTAATTTACATTATATACGTGTTTATGTAGCTTGACTAGGTATATATGCTATATATAGCAGTGTTGGAAACATTGGTGAAAAATCACGAAAAATTGGCAACATTGCGATTTTTTATTGCTGCCAAAAAATCACTGGGTAAAAATCTCGTTTTTTTCCTTTGGTGATTTTTCCTGATTTTTTCACCAATTTTGCTGAGAAAATGTTTTCTGGATCCTTGCCAATTTTTTCAACACTGATATATAGATAAATTATAGACTGCATATGCCTTTGGCTATGGTTTCATGTTCATTATGGAATGTCAATGGCCGATGATATTGGGATACAATTTTGAGAAGTCTTTGTGCAAAATATATGACTAATCTACCATCCAACATGTGAAGACAAATTATAACTGATGGGATCATTTGGTAACAAAATCCTAGCTTTTTCTTATTGTTGATAGGCTTGTTACCCACCAAAATGGGTAACCCCATAGGAAATTTTTTATTCTCTTACATTTGGATAGCTAGCTAGCCAGCAGCCCTTGACATTTACTTCTTAATGATGATATGCCATGTGCCTCCACCATTTTCATCTGCCACATACCTCTCGCCATACGACATTTCCACTTGGATGAAGGTGGGATGCGATTCAAAAGGTACTTTGATCACTTGCAATTGGGTGCTTATACTTGTTTGTTTTGGGCATTTAGTATGGATAAAGGGGTGATTTGGAAGATTGACTAATATTGACTATAAATCTATTCTCTCACCTCACTAGGGGGGTTAATCTTTCGCCCTAGTCCAATCGGACTTCCCTTGAGGCCTTAGGGTTATAGGTGGGGAACTACTTGGAAAACCTAGATTGACATAACATGTTCACTATTGCCTACACCATACTTGACACTTTCCATCACATTACAAACCCTATATACCACTTCCATTCTTTGGGTCTAACTCGTCATTACTTCTTTGGGATTTGGCACCCACATGTCCACACTCGAGTAGGGCTGAAAAATAATTGTCTTGGAGGTTGATGGAGCTAAAAGAATGAAAAAGCATATCATGGCCACAACAAAAGAAAAAGAAGAAAATCAAAATGGAAAGATGGATGGTACATAAGTTAGCACGTGGGAAAAAGCCTAGCATGAATTCTACCCTCCTCAATTGCCATCACCTGGTTCTCGAGCACATGATGCTCCTTCACATCAAAATGAACCCTTGCATGTCCCAACCCTGATGGGCGATGAACTGTCTCATCTTAAGGGGTAATATGAAATGCTACATCATAAAGAGCAAACTCTACCCCTTGCGCTATGCTTGTAATACAAAGCATTATCAAGAAGTAAAAGGTGCACTAGAGGGGTGGAAAAGGTAGGCTGAGCAGGGTTACTCATGCCTTCGCGATTGCTTGCCCATCAACCGGTCCCTTTGACTATGAAGCCTTTTCCTCTCCATTTCCATACATTTACACTAACACCTGTTGATTGAAGGGTTGACCTTGGAAATGGCACTTCCCCTTGAGGGTTGGAAGCACCTAATAGGTTTGACCATTAGCCACATCTATCAAGGTAGGGAACAACTTTATAGGACTTGGTCTAGTTAGATATCAGAAGGTGATCCTTGTTTGAAATATTAATATGGCCTTAACATCCAAGTTTGGTTCACTTAGATGCTCATATGCTTTCACTTGAGTTCATTTTGGTTTTGTTAGGTGGTCCACAACAACCCAAACCTTAAGGTCACCCACTCCACAGGTACCTAGGCCTTTTCAAAGAGATAGATGGCTTAGCAGATGCAACGCTGAGAGTCTTGGGCCCCCTGATGACTTGAGCATATATATCATGTCCCAGAGCATCCTCAGGACCTAGGATGTTGGTCTATTTTGACCTATCATTGAGGATTCTTGATGATGGCATTACTGGACCCAACATACCCCCAAGCTGGCCTTGACACTACTTGATGGGTTGGCCTTGATTTAGAGCCCATATGAGGATGGTCTTCCATTGAGAGACTAGGGAGGGATTGTTGCACTTGGAGAATCCCTAACAGTGGAGAGTGGAGTCCCTGATTTGACCATTGGAGACCCATGGAGATGACATGGAGACACCCTAGCTGGATTTGGGACCCCAGAGGAGGATTTGAGGGATATTCCTCAAACTTTGGATGATCTTGGCACCATGACACTTTTTCATGTTAGTTTTTGATTATGATGGTAGTATTAGACATGCGTTATAGTCTTAGATGGTGCTAAGAGACTAAGGAACACATGATCTCCAATACCTAGAAATGGTTTCACGAGATATAAGTCTAAAACACCTTAATTAAATTAATTAGGCAATATTTAAATTATTTCTGAAATTAAACTTGCAAGTTTGTTAATTAAAGTTAATTAATTAAGGATGTTCGAGATTTCTTTGGAGACTTCTATTGATGAAGTCTAATTGATCTTAGACGTTGATGGGGATTTAATCTTGGCTGTTGAAGTCTTAATGAGAGATTATAAGGGTAACTCAAAGGGATGGAGAGAGACAGTTGATCGAGCATCATTTTTCTTGGAAGATCGAGCTACACAGTTCACAGCTTCAGTGAGGGCACAATTCGAGCCAGAGGGAGAGCATCGAAGAGGGAGCAACAGAAAATCAGAGACCAGGATTTCAGAGAGTTTTCCAGTGTTTCTCCAGTGCCGGATTGACAGGAGACAGGAGGCTGAATTATTTGCAGAGAGGGCCACAAAAGCTAGTGCGAATTGCTAGAAACCCTAGTGCGAGTTGTCAGGAGAGCCACAAATCAACAGTTAGAGGCCGGATCTATTTTCGAGAAGAGATGCAAGTGGTTTCTAGTGACAAAGGGAGGCAGGATGACTCACTTAGAGCTAATTTCCAGGCAATGTGAAATTTCTAGAGCCAACAGTGCCAGTTCCACGCTGCAGTGTGAGTAGCAATGTGGGGTTCGAGCAGGCCAGAGGAGGCCGAATTGATTTTCAGAGGTGATCCTTGATCTCCAAATTATTTTGGCCATATATTTGCTGGAGGATTGCCAATTGGGCATCCAGATTATTGTACTCTCAAAATATGCCTCATAATAATAAAATAAACCCACATTTGCTGCTCTGATTTTCCCTTCGGGGTTTTTTCGAGGACATATTCCAAAAATATCGTGTTGATTTTTATGTGTGTGCATCTATTTCTTAGTTCTTGATTTTACTTCCATAGCATAATTTTATTGTGAAGAATTGCAATTTGATTTATTCTTTATTTGCCATGAGGACACCCTTGTGCCCCCACACCCACTTGGGAGCACCATCGGTTTCTTGCTTGGAAAACAAGGGGCCAACCCCTTGTTCACTACGTTTGGAGTCTAGTTCTTCATCATGGCACCCCTTGGACTTCATTAGGCCTCCTCAAAGGCCCAATGACTCACTTTGTTCATCATTTGACCCTCTTGAGAGGCTTCTTATTATCTTATTGAGCAATTTGGTGGGCTTGTCACCAAAAGTATTGTTATTATGCACATTATTTTATTTTAGGGGCTAAATTAGGCTAATTTAGGTAAATCAAATTCATTAGAGAAGTGTATAAATAGAAGTGAGATGATTCATTTTCATCATCATCACTTGGATTGGGTTCTTATCTCTTGTAAGATTTTCACTATCCCTTTTGGAGGAGGATTTTGGATGTAATGGATGAATTTTGATGTTTGGATATCTCTCTCTTGTCTTGGAGCTTCATTGTTGGCATAATTTTGGTGATTGGATATACTCTTTGCACATGTAAGTAATCTTTTCATGTCTATTCTTGCTATTTTCTTTAATACATTGATGTTGCTGGGATTTTCGCTATACTAGATCTGAAATTTACTGCTTTTCTTATGCAAAATTGTGGAATTTAATCTTTTGTAGCATTGCATCATCTTATGTATCATGTGTGAAAGGGTGAATGTCCCTAGAGATCATTTCTATTGAACATATCTGGATAAGTCATCAATTATTGCAAATTGAAGTATAAATTCTTCTAGCAGCTTCTCTCATGCCCTAATTTCCATGCAAAGTTGTCTAGGAGGCTCCTTGATTGGGTTTAGTTCCTCTAAATCACAAATTTCATCTTGACTCCATCTTCCCCAAAGGAATAGGCACGGATCCTTCCGTAGGTGATCATTTTCAAAGAGAATTCCTCTCATCTTCCCCTCTTTCTCTAGGTCTAGCCTCCATAGGTCACCTAGGGCATCACTTTTATCATGATTTAGCCATCAAAAGAATTGAATCTCTTGCTTACTGCGCTGATGTGTCCTTAAGAAACCCTCCAAATTTCACGATTTTTCGACTGTGGGATCTTGAGATATTTCAAGCCCTAGCTCGAAGATCAATTCTTGCCCTTGGTTTCCCATTGGCTAGTAACCTCATTGGGATCATAACACTAAATCATCAAAGCAAGATTGTTTCTTTGATCCTCTTCCTTTCCCCAGTTAGTTCAAGTACATCCTTGATTGATCAACTCCATATCCTTCACCTAATTTCGGGTCATCTTGGCCCTTGGTGGTCCTGCAACTTGTTGAATTCAATTCCACAAAGGTCACTTAGAAGCCTAGCATTCATAAGGCCTTTTGAGACTAGGGGTTTCCTTAACAAAGCATACTCCCAAACCCTATCCTAAAAAGCCCTCTTAGCCCTTGTTAGAGAGCCCATCACCTTGCTTCTAAAGCAAGCAACCTATTTAATTGAGTCTCTCTTGCAAATAGGCTTAGGAATCAGTTCCTGATCTTGTCATTGACTATATCTGTTCTAGTGATTCCTCACATACCAGAACTCCTCCCATTGGTGAAAGTCCATAAAGAGTAGGGAGCCTTAGCTAAGGTGACAGTGGGTTATCTCTCCATGATTGCCCTCGACCTAGTAGTTTCTCTATAGGATCCCCTCCTAGGCTAGGTTGAACAGTAACAGGGCCGCAGTGAGTTCAGGTAGGTTGAGGGCCTCAGACCGTAAGAATAGGTTAGCCGAGGGTTTTCTGTGGGGTACTGAGTGCCCTAACAACCTATGGAAAGGATGTTGTAGCTGTTAGCTAGACTAATTGAGCTGATTAAGTTGACAGACGACTGTAAGGAGGCCCATGGTTGGTGGTTCCATGGATTATATACACTAGGGCATGCCAGCGTGACCTCTTATGAGGAATTTACAGAGAGTTTGTGGAGCGTTTTGACAGGAGGGATCTTGAGGCCCATTTTCGGGAGTTGACCCAGCTCAAGCAAACAGGCAACCAAGAGCACTACATAGCCAAGTTTTTGAGGGTGTCAGTGATGGTGCCAGATTTGTCAGAGGCCAAGAGAGCTTTTCTGTTTGTGAAGGGCCTAATTGAGCCCTTGTGTGGCCTAGTGAGTTCGAGTAGACCTGCTACCCTCCAAGACGTAGTGAGTCGTACCCGGGATTTACAGGACGCAATCCCCAAGACCAGGGAACGAATACCCAATCAACCCCCTTTTCCACAGAGAGGTAGAGACACTCGACCCCCACCATAGAGGGAGATTCAGGGGCATGGCTAGTTGGATGAGGAGACTAGGAGAGACCTCCAGAGGAGGAAGCTGTGTTTCACCTGTTAGGAGCCATGGCAACCAGGGCAAGGTACACTATATAGAGGTGTTCTCTGATAGCGGGCCAGAGGATGATGCTGAGCAAGAGGGAGATGGAGGAGACGGTGAGCTGCAGACTATTGGAGGAGGTGGAGGAGGCCCACCACCCCCACCTGGGGGAGACCCTTTTCAACCCACTGGAGGAGTCATTGCTTCATTGAGGGGAGTCCCCAAGTATTTGACATTGAGGATTAGAGGCACAGTGCAGGGGCAACGCATGGCAGTGCTGGTGGGCAGTGGGGCTACCCACAACTTTATTGGTGCAAAGATGGTGGAGCAGAGAGGTATGCAAACAGAGGGCTTCAAGGGTTTCTCGGTTCTAGTGCCGGGGGATAGGACCATGCAGTGTACTTGATACATCCCTAGTCTGATGGTGACTATGGGAAATTATTCAATGATTGATCATTTCTTTGTGGTGGATGTACCAGACACCAATGTGGTGATGGGTACCCAGTGGCTCTATTCTTTGGGGTGAGTCACTACTGATTGTGTTAAAGAAAAGTGTAACTTGGTTCGGTATTTGTAAATGTAATTTTGATCTTTGTACTTGTCAAGAAAAAGAAATATTATTTTTGTAAATTATTCGAATGAGTTTCTTGCTCATTCATAGGTCTAGGAAAGTCAAAGAATCAAAGTCATGTTAAAGAGCTCTTCTTGAGCATGAGTATGGGTCAACCTAGTGTCAAGTAGCCCTCCAAGACAAGCAACATCCTCCAAAGAAGACTGCAAGCACAACGATGAAGAGAACATCATGTCAGCCTCAAATATATATATAAATGTCGTGTTGGCTCATATAAAAGACACAATGATTCACTTGGTCAAGTTGGCTAAAAAATGGAGACATAACCACTATATATACCAAGTTAAGGTCACCACAAAAGAAGAGACAGGAACTCGCATTTTCTGAGATAATTCGGTTAAGTATAGGGACTGCAATCTGCATTACAGGAGAGTAACAATTCAGACTCATCTACAAACTCAGGTAAGGACAGAGACTCAGATTCACCGTGGTTGTTGGATGCTTACAGGATGGGATCCTTGCAGTTAGGGTGGAAAACAGTGAAACAATTTTGGATGCATACTATAGAGGTATAGTCTCGGCATGGGTGTAATGAAGGTGGTCTCATATCTCTGTGTCGGCATACAATCATAATCTTGGCATATCTTATGAACAATCCTCACAATGACGCACACTGTCTTAGCATACAAACTATCTCGACGCAATACTCAATCAACATACTTAACATAGTCATGTTCTTGACATAATAGTCTTGATCATAGTCCTACCAAAGGTAAGGTCATAATGAAGAACGATGTGATGACCTTGTTGATATTGTGAAGGTCTCTGTGGAAATACAATAGTGATGTTCTTAGTGATGACAACATCTCAGTAGTATAGTGAAGATGATCTCAGCAGTGATAAATAAGAAGATTGGTGTCTTGGTCTTGGAGTGGCATAGACGTTCAAGTGTCATGGTCTTGGTGTTAGTCAATTGGAATCTCTATAAGAAGAATTATGTGCGGGTTTTCCTCTCCACGAGGGAGAGGTTTTGGTCCTGGAAGAATGCCAACTTCTTGTGTTCTTGTCTCTTTTTTTTGGTAGCTATTTGATGAAATAAGAAACACACACTCTAATAATGTCAAAGAGAAGATTGTGCTAATAAGAAAGTAAAATGCCTCACAAATAGTTATTAAGTCAAAGAAGAATCTCATTAACTACATGTGCCCTAGATTCTTCAACAGATTGGAGGAAGCTGGAGATGGAGTTTGTGGGGCTAGATGGGAAACTAGTGTTGTTGAGGGGTATGCACTCATACCCACCATAGACAGTGTCGACACACTCGGATGGAGACTGACCTATGACATGGGGATATATAGTGGGCAATATAGCTTAGGATCTTGAAGGCGGGGACTCAATCACGACCATTGCATCCAGACATTCAGGCGATCTTAGACCGGTACCCAGTAGTCTTTGGAGACATTCCTCCAGGTCGACCACCAGACAGGGGATTTGAGCACACGATTGAGCTGGAGGAGGGGGTAAATGTAGTTATCACCATGCCTTATAGACATCCCAAGGCATATCGGGATGAGATTGAGAGGGCCATACAGGAGTTGCTGGCTTTGGGGCACATCAGACCCAGTTTTAGTCCATTCGCTTCTTTTGTGGTGCTGGTGAAGAAGAAGGATGGTACCCTCCGCATGTGTATTGATTATAGGGCCTTGAATAAGAAGGCGTTGAAGAACTAGTACCCAATCCCATGCATAGATGAGTTGATGGATGAGCTTAGAGGAGCTAAATACTTCTCTAAGATAGATCAGCGCTCGAGATACCATCAGATTCGGGTGTGAGAGCAAGACATCTTGAAGACAAAGTTCCGGTGCCACTATGGGCACTTTGAGTTCTTGGTGATGCCATTCGGGCTAACCAACACTCTAGCTACCTTCTAGTTGTAAAAATTCCTTAAACCCGGGAATTCCTACTGCAACACTGATGATATTTCTTCTACTTGTTAGATTTACATGAATAAGTTATTTGCAGTTTCCTACGACAAACATCGAAATACATACACTGCAGCCTACACCAATTAAATTATATGCCGAAACAAGAACAAAACAATAGAGAAAGATACACACACATGACAGTTATTTTTGGACAAATGTCCCTGGAAAAACCCAATGTGGGAAAACCGGTGCAACAGATCTAAGGGTTTTTATTATTATGTAGTAGTTTTCTGAATACAACTCTGGATGCCCTCCTGACAATCCAGTTACAGAGAAATAAACTGGCAGAAGAAATTTGTGAGATTACCTCACTCTACCCAACAAGTCCCAAAAGATCCGGCAGCTAAACCAACGTGTCCCTGGCTATTTCTGCGCTGCCTCTGCGTGGGCCTAGTGTCAGCCTCTAACGATTTGCATCAGCTCAACTGGGAATCGATTTGCCTTCTGGAGCAGTTTCCAACCCTCCCAGCTCAGAAATGTCAACTCCTTCAGCAAATTCAGACTTCTGGTTGGAGGACTGCGTTGCTTCTGCGTGAGCCCTTCTGGCTCAGCGTCAACCCCTCCTGGGTATTGCGCTGCCTCCTTCTGGTGTCTCTCTGCCTCTCTGCTGTGTATCCTAGCTCAGGAGAAGATTCTCCAACCAAACTATCCCTGCCCCTCATTGCAAAAGCTCACTATCGAAATTCTCCCAGCAGCTGCTCTGCTTCAGAAAATCGAACTTTTGAACTCTCTTTGTGTGTCTTTCCAAATGACCCTCAAGCCTCCTTAAATAATCTCCTCGTTGACATTCAATGGCCCAGATTAGAAGTTAATCAATGGCTAAGATCATTTCTGCTTGATCCTCGTCTTCTTCTAGAAGTTACACCCATAGTTAGATTAATACCCATTAATTATTTTATTTTCCTAAGTTTAGACTTAGGGTCCCATTAAAAATAATTAATTATTTTAATAAAACTGTTTTTGGGTGGAATTTCCCAAAACACTTTTTGGGTTCTTTGGAATACATGTGCCCAAGCCTCCCTGCAAAATTTGAGACTTAGAGCACATCCGATGCTACCAAAAATCAACACTCCCTCTTAGCAAGGAATGTGCTCTAGTAATGCAACCTACTGAAGCATCACTCTGTTTTGTAACATCTCCTTCTGCGCTGCTGATGTCTGACATGCTGTCCACCAACCACTGTGCAAATGTTGCATCTGTATTGTTGCTGACCCTGCCACTATCAACACTGCATTCGTATTGCAACTCCCTCTGAATTTCTGCATCCGTGCTGCTGCTGGCATTGCCACTGCCAACTGCCCTTGCACTGCAAATTGCTGCTGCTATTGCATCAACAACAGAAAAACATCCCAAATTACTGAACTAATCTGTGTTCAGTATGATACCATGTGAATTCTGGAACCTGACTGCTGCTAGTCTCTGCGCTGACCCTCCGAATCTTCTGCGCTGCTGCTGACCTCTGCTCTATGCCATCTTCACTGTTGCCATTTTTGCGCTGTTCAGTCTTTGGCGCTCCTAGCCACTACAACTGTCTCTCTGATACTCCTCAGCACCATCTGACACTAGTCCATCCTGCTACTTCTGATTTAGGCTCCCATCACAAGGAATTGATCCGAGAGGTGGGCTCCTCAAGGATCCTGCCCATCTGTAGCTCTTTCGAACTACAGCTCCAAATCAACCGACCTCCCTCCTAGAGGTATCTCGGCTGTCATGACGAACTCCTCCTCGATCTTCGCGGGTGCAGCCTTCAGATTGTGCTTCTCATCTTTGTCCTTCCTAAGAGGACATTGAGTTGCATAGTGACCCATTTCACCACACCTGAAGCACTTTATCTTCGAGACGTCCTTCTTACATCTCCGCTGCTCCTGCTGCCCCTTCGATGCAAGGGCTGCATTCTCCTCCTCCTCCTTGGGCATCGACCCACCACTGCTGCTTCCGTCAAGCTTACACTTGACCAAGTCTCTCCTCAGCTCCTCTTGCTTAAGAGCTGTCCACATCTCATCCCAATTCGGTAAAGTCGCCTTGCCCAGGATACTCTCGACAAAGACTTGCCACTCATCTGAGATAGAATTGAGGGCCAGTCTAACCAACTCGAAATGTTGAGGTGTACCTCCCACAGTTGATAACTCATTTCGGGTCTCCTGAAGCTTCGCGAGGAACAAATCCACATGCTCCCCCTTCTGCATTTGAGCAGATCTCAATTTTTGCTCAAGGAACATCTTCCGCTGCTTGGAAGATCCCTGATACAGCGTAGACAACGCATCCCACATCTCTTTAGCAGTCCCTCTGCTAGCGATGTGACAGACTATATGATCCTTCACTCCATCAAGGATCATTCTCTTTGCCTTCGGCATTTTTACATTGTACTTCTTTAACGGATCTGCATTTGCAAGCACAACCACCACGCTGTAGACATAGGTCTTGAGAGAATGCTCATCTAGAAGGAATGACATCCTTGCCTTCCAGATGACGTAGTTGGATGCTCCATCCAACCTGTCTTGATCTCTCAACCCACTTGTTGCCATCTCTGCCAATGAAAATGTCGAAAATCGCCTCTCTAGTTCTTATTGTTGTTGCTCGGCCAATAAGAAAACAAACTTCTTGGCGGCAAGTATTATTGAGGAAAAGTTCCCTCACAATGCTTCTCTTCTCTTCTGATGTCTTTCTGACCAACAAAATGGCCTGCAGAAAAAATGCATGCCACCAGCTCTTCCTCACGTTGAGGCTTCAACACTGCTTCCTCTGCCACAACAAGATTTCGATCTGGAAGCCCTTCTCTCTATCGACTCACTCAGAGAGAGTCTGCCTCGAAATTCAACCCTCCCGCTAAGACTGCACAAACCCTTTGGGGTTTTGAACTGCTGCCTCCTGCAGCTATTTCGATCTCCCTCTTCTTCTTAGCGCTGGGTTTTCTGGCATTGTTCTTGCTTCACCTGCACTAGCTCTGATACCATGTGAAAATTTCTACTGCAGCACTGATGATATTTCTTCTACTTGTTAGATTTACATGAACAAGTTATTTGCAATTTCCTACGACAAACATCGAAATACATACACTGCAGCCTACACCAATTAAATTATACGCTGAAACAAGAACATAACAATAGAGAAAGTACACACACATGACACAGTGATTTTTGGACAAATGTCCCCAGAAAAAACCAATGCGAGAAAACCGGTGCAGCAGATCTAAGGGTTTTTATTATTATGTAGTAGTTTTCTGAATACAACTTTGGATGCCCTCCCGACAATCGAGTTACAGAGAAATAAATTGGCAAAAGAAATTTGTGAGGTTGCCTCACTCTACCCGGCAAGTCCTAGCTGATCCGACATCTAAACCAACATGTCCTCGGCTATTTCTGTGCTGCCTTTGCGTGGGCCCAACGTCAACCTCTAAGGCTCTGTGCCAGCTCAATTGGGAATCGATTTGCCTTCTGGAGCAGTTTCTAGCCCTCCCTGCTCAAAAATGTCAGCTCCTTCAACAAATTCAGACTTTTGCTTGGAGGACTGCACTGCTTCTGCGTGAGCCCTTCTAGCTCAGCGTCAACCTCTGCGTGAGCCCTTCTGGCTCAGCGTCAGCTCCTCTTGGTTACTGCGTTGCCTTCTTCTGGTGTCTCTCTGCCTCTCTGCTGCGTATCCTGGCTCAGGAGAAGATTCTCCAACCAAACTATCCCTGCCCCTCACTACAGAAGCTCACTATCGAAATTCTCCTAGTAGCTGCTCTGCTTCAGAAAATCGAACTTCTGAACTCTCTCTGTGTGTCTTTCCAAATGACCCTCAAGCCTCCTTAAATAATCTCCTCGTTGACATTCAACGACCCAGATTAGAAGTTAATCAATGAGTAAGATCCTCTATGCTTGATCCTCATCTTCTTCTAGAAGTTACACCCACAGTTAGATTAATACCCATTAATTATTTTATTTTCCTAAGTTTAGACTTAGGGTCCCATTAAAAATAATTAATTATTTTAATAAAACTATTTCTGGGTGGAATTTCTGAAAATGTTTACTGGGTTCTTTGGAATACATGTGCCCAAGCCTCCCTGCAAAATTTGAGACTTAGAGCACATCCGGTGCTACCAAAAATCAACATCAGTCTTTCATGAACCATGTGTTTCACAAGCAACTTCACAGATTTGTGTTGGTGTTCTTTGACGACATCCTGATTTATAGTAGGACTTGGGAGGAGCATCTGAGATTCTGAGGCACTTGGAGGAGGTGCTACGTATCCTTGAGGACCAACATCTGTACGCCAAGGGTGTCCAAATGCGAGTTTGGGCTGACAGAGATGTTGTACCTTGGCCATGTGCTTAGTGAGGATGGGGTGCGTGTGCACCAGGAGAAGATCAGAGCCATCTTGGATTGGCCCATGCCCAAGAATGTGATAGAGCTGTGGGGATTTTTAGGCATTTGCACCTACTATAGGAAGTTCATGAGGGGATTCTCACAGTTGGTAGCACCCCTCACAGATCTGACCAAGAGAGGGGCTTTCGAGTGGTCTGATGTGGCGCAAGAGGCCTTTGAGCGCCTCAAGGGAGTTATGAGAAGTTGCCTAGTGTTAGCCTTGCCAAATTTTACAAAGCTTTTTGTCTTGAAGTGTGATGCATTTGGGGAGGGCGTTGGGGTTGTTTTGATGCAAGGAGGCCACCCCATATCTTTTGAGAGCCGGAAGCTCCTTCCTCATGAGAGACTGTATGCTATATATGACAAGGAGATGTTGGCCATTATGCGTGCGTTGGCCAAGTTCAGACAGTATCGAGTGGGCAACAAATTCAGAGTGAAGACTAACCATAACAATCTTCGATTCTTTTTGGAGTAGAGGGAGCTCAATGAGCGGCAACAAAAGTGGGTCAGCAAGATCCAAGCCTATGACTTTGACAAAGAGTATGTGAAGGACAACCAGAATGTGGTAGCTGATGCGTTGTCCAGGAGGTCGACGACACTTTCCCTCATGAGTATCTGCCAGGATTGGAGAGCACAACTACTAGTAGAGTACTCCAAGGACAAGCAGGCTTGTGAGATCTTGGATGGCACTTTTGATGATGATAGGTACATGGTGATGGATGAGATGATCTACTAAAGTGGAGGATCAATGTTGCATGAAACGCCCCTCCCCCCCGGATCAAAAGCTGGATTCGCGGCCCATACGGATCCGTGGGTGATTCGGCCTCGGAACCACGGATGGGGCCGAAAAAAAATGATTCCTAGTTTGTGTGAATTGTCCAGCCCAATTCGCAGTTCCGAACGTTTGAGCCACGATTTAATTGTGGTTGGGGGTGGACCCGCACTTTGGAATTGCAGGTGCTATCATAGGTGGTAAACACTTCTTCCACAGAAAGGTGTTGGAGTTCTTATTCTTTCATCCACTGTGTTAAAAGGAACAGGTTAAGTTTAGACCGGGCAGAAAGCTTGGTTTATGTTCACTGCAACTTGCAATTGTTGTCCCATTACTATGATGATGCAAAGATTGTTGGAAATACTCAGGGGGGTGAATCAATATTCCTTTTGAATTGTTACTTTTACCAGTTAGATCAATTATATTTAGAACACAAAATGAACAATAGGAATAAATGCTTTTATTAATATAATCTTTACGATGAATCAAGTACAATGTATATAGGGCTCCAACCCTAGATGAAGACACCGACCTTCAAACTCCCAGGCTTCAGCCTATTGCTAAGCAACAACTTGGACTTTTTGTGAGGCTCCAACCTCTAGGGAACCAACCCTATCTTGTCAAGGCACCAACCTTGGGATTAGGTGTCAATCTACAATTTCACTGTAGTCTCCATGCTACATCATTAATGACAACCTTGTCTCATAGAAGGTATCACCATTGCTCTTCATTATACCCAAGCAAAATCTCCAAGTCACATCATGATGACTAATACATCATGGTCTTCAATAGTCTCCACACAACTTCAATGTGTCTACAGTGAACTGCACTAAGCTCTGCTCAAAGACAACTCTTTGTTTCAACCCTCTGTCCTAAATGTCACAGTAACTGCTTTGGGAGTGAAGCTTCAGGAGTAACTACTTCAAGAATGACTTTTTCAGAGGAGTGATTGTCGCAGTTTCATATTATGCGTTCAATTAAATAAAAAACAACCCTATTCATACTCAGATAATCTTCTTAGATCCGCAGAGCGTCCTTTTGAACTGTTATCTGAATCACTATCAAACACAGATCCGAGCTTTTCAATAAATAACCCAGTCAACAGAATGTTTGACCTTCGGCTTCCTTCTTCTTCTGCTGGACCTTCGGCTTCCTTCTTCGCTTGCTCGACCTTCGGCTTCCACTTTCGTTCACTCGACCTTTGGCTTCCTTTCTTATGCTAATTCACGTTCACGAGTTGTGAACTATCCTTCTTCTCTGTGATAGATACTCGAGATCAATGCTTGAGGTGAAGATTTTAACTTGTATATATACGAGTCTCATCAATACCCAAAAGACACGTTTATTGGAGGAGAGGCCGACTTATGATGTCACATATTAAAATTATATCAGAGAGGCCCTTTTTTTAATATTCATCCAATAGACTTATTATTTATGGAAATCACACAGGAGAGGCTATACCCACATGGAGGTCCGACATCCATGTCATCGCCTTAATCGCAATTGCAATGTCATGAAAAGTGGAGGTTTTACAAGTCATGCTCATGCTCTGTTTTCCGATATAGCTGATTCCCTTACTACCGACGGAGCGGATGCGATATGATATTAAATCATGTTATAATGGTGTAGCGGGTCCGTAATAATATTGTGATCAGAGGTTTTACCGTGACAACCCTATAAGACTTGCGATATGGCAGATGCGATGTTATATTAGGGTTGTTACTATAACTTGTTCGGGTCCGCATGTATTATCGCAATCGCAGTTTTAGTGTGACATTCCTTTAAGACTGGTGATATGACTTCCGACGAGGCGGACGCGATATTACATTAGGGCATGTTCTATTGGAGCAGTCGAGTCCGTAGCTCAAATCACAATTGGGGAATTCGAGTGGTAACAGATAATAAAGCTGCCGATATAATTCCTCCGATAACACTGTTAACTCCTCTGTTATGGCTCCTCTTCCGATAGCTCTACTCCTCCGACGTAATGTTCCTATTTGTTCTTCTGATAACACTTACCCTTGGGCATATGCGATAACCTGCTTCTCTTGCTCTGATAACTTCCTTCTTTGATGGCTTTCGATAAACTCTTCATCTTACTCTTCGGCTTCACGATGGCTTCTCCTCTTTACTCTTTCTCTCTCTTCTGATGGTTTCCAATATCTTTCCTCCTAGGTTCCACTATTTCTATTATGTCTGTATTCAATCCTTGGATCCTCCATCAACAGTATTAAGATCAATGGGCATCAATAGGCAACATTATGTATTAAAGATTTTTCCATCACAAACACTGCTATATTGACATCAATGACAACCTAGATTAACAATCTCCCCGTTCGTCATTGATGGCAATATTCTTCTTCTCTCCCCCTTTGTCATCAATGGCAAAGGAGTGCACAAGGACTCCCCATGTCGAACTACTCCTCTTATCAAACTACTCCCCCTGTCATGGTGCTCTTCTTATTGCTCAAGATAGAAGGATTGTTGTCCGTATTCTGTTGTCTTCCATAGTTAGATTTAAGAGGTCTTCATAGTCCGAAACAAGAAAAAAAGCCACTGAAATTGTCTTTCTCGCTATCTTTCTTCAAATCCGAGTTCTTCTATATTTCTGTGCTTCTCCTTAAGTGACTTCCATTCAATATTTTAACATTATTGCATTCGGATGAAATGGTGAGAGATTGTGCCGCACTGTTGCTATTTTCCAAAGTGACCAACATTACACTGAGCTTATATTCGACTGTGCAACATCTTCGTTCTATAGTACTTTTGATGAGCCATTTTTCTTTGTGTCCTGGTAAAAGTTTCTGCAAGTTATTTCTACTAGCAGATTTGACATCCAGTCTGTCACTGTCTTTTGAATTCTTTTTACTGGTTGACAACTTTTTGCAATAATGATCTAGAATCACAAGCTCCCCCTAGCTGTATGCATGGTCTCTTTTTGGCAGAATCCCATCATCAAACACTCTAAATATCAAGAATATCTTCATGAAGTCAACAACATGTGTTGTTGGCTGGAGAGTTCAGGAGATTTTCAGATTGTATTTTCTTTCTTCTCCATACTTGTGTAACTTTCTTTTCTGGCATGGTTCTAGCTTGTGTAGGAACCCAAGTTAAGTTACAATCACGTGCCATATGACCAATGTTATGACACTTGAAGCATTCTATGTTGTTCATGAATAAGAATTCATGATTTCTTCCTGCAGAACTGCTTCTCAGAGATTGTCGGGGACCATGGTGTCTATCTTTGTGGTATGCCCTACAATCTTTTACCATGTGTCCAAAATTTGTACAAGAATAACAATAACCAAGAAATATACTTTGGTACCTAGGAGAAGAAGGTTTCCTTGATGTACTTCTGAAGTCTTTCTGCCTTGAGATCCTTTGATTATAACCATTGCTTCTTGTGTCCTTGACATCATCTGCATTTCTTCTTGGAATAGGATTTCCTTCATTGTTGCCTTGACTCTTATCCTTGCCTTTGCTGGAACTGGGAGCATCAACATTTCTTTCTGGCTTCCTCACATCCTTTTTGTTTGAAGCATTATCATTCTTGCTTGAGGATTCTCCTTCATAGCCAAGACCTGATTTATCAAATGGGGATCTTTGATGGCTGAGCATGTCATCCAAGGCTTGAGAGCTTTTCAAGAATTTGTCCATCCCTTCAACCTTTTTTCTAAGGGAGACAATCTCTTCTTCCAATCTTTCACAATCATTATTCTTCTTAGCAAGTTGTTTCTCAAACTCTTCCTTGATACGTATTGCTTCATTTGATTCTATTTTAAGGGAGATGATTTCTGATTTCATTCTGAAGATTTCTTCATTTTCCTTAGCTAGACTGCTCTCCATTTCTTCCATGATCCTTGTAGCTTTACATGTTTCGGCCTTGAGAAGGTTGAGGTCGGATTTTAGTTTGAATATTTCTTCATCCTTTGCTTTTAGTTGGCATATCATGGTGTTTTTCTCATTTTCTGCTTCATCAACCTGTCCTTCTATGATTACCAATGCTTCCATTGTCTTCTCAGTTCCTTGTGCTTGTTTCCTTGCTTCTTCTAGTTGTGATCTAAGGGAGGAGACCTCTTCCTTGTAGTGACCAATCTTTGCTTCAAGTTTGTTCAAGCTCCGGTGCCTTTGTTCAAGGTGGCTTGACAAGTTATCTTCCCGTTTCTTTTCTTTATCCAATTGTTTTTTCATGGATATGACTTCTTCATGATGCTTTCTTTTGCTTTGATGAAATTCCTTCTTAAGCTTGGCAAAATCTTCATCCCTTTCTTGTACTTGAAGCTTGACAAGGTCAACTTTCTTCCTTGTTTGGTCTTGGTCACCAGCTAGTGCTTTCTTATTAAGTTCGTCGTTTTCCTTTTTCAAATTGATAAGCTCTTCCATGGCAGCCATAAGTTTAGTGAGGAGATCTTCTTCAAAATATTTTTCATTCTCTTCATCTTCTAGGTCTTATTTAGCCTTGATGTCATCACTCTTATCTTCGTTGATGGGTTCTGGATTTCCTTCTTGTTTCCATCATTTTCTTGACTAGAGATCATTGTCAACGCTCCTTTTGAGTGAATATCATGAAGTTTATCTGATATGCCTTTTGCTGATGAGCATTTTTCAAAATTGGCCTTCATAGAATCAGGTAGCCCATTCAAGATTGCTTTCATTGCTCTTGTATTATGTTCCTTGGATTCTCCATCCATCATGCTATCAACAATCATTGATTTCCATACTTCAATGCCTTGAGTCTTTAAGAAATTCCTCATTCTTGCCTCCCATATATCAAAGTTTCTGTAATATTCCTAATTAGCCATGGCTAATTGGAATATTCGATTTTGCTCAAATTTTGCCTTCTATAGTTATTTATAAATAAAAAGATGAGGAAGGGGGACATAACTCACTTTTAAAATAAAAGTCACTTCCTAGTAGCACAACGTTGTGACTTAAAGGGAAGCCAAGGGGGCCAAAAGGGGACGCAGAGATGGAGCCCACGCAGACACTTGGAGGGATTGCGCAGAAGGGAAGAAACACGTGGCAAGAGAGGAATTACGTGGAGGAGGTGAGCCTAGGGATTAAGAGAGGCAAAGGCCATAAAGGAGAGAGAAGCCCCCTCATTTTGATGATTTAGTTATGAGCATTTGTGATAGTTATTTCGACTTAGAGCACGCTGGCTGTTTAGCTAGTCTGCAACACTGTTTAGTGCATTGAGTGTCTCCGTTCGGAGATCTTACCCTTAGCCCTGAGGGACTTCGAATGCCTGCTCGGGCAAGGTATTTCCATTGGCATTTCAGCAGTAGTTTCATCAGCATTTTAGCAGTAGTTTCATCAGCGTTTTGGAGGACTGCGCAGCACTGAGAGGGGGACGCAGTTCTTTCTGGCAGGAGTCTGGGTTGAGGGTTTGCAGTAGGATTTGTGCTGAGAGATTGAGCAGGGGATCAACCCTTGCATATTGGAGAGTTTTGGCAGAGGTTTCAGGCAGATTTCTGGAGGGTTTCATTCAGTGGCAGCACAGAGCATTGAGGGACTGCGCAGAACCCCAAGGGGGTGATTTTTGGGGGTCGGCCATTTCAGAAAAGCTTTCTGGGTTTTTCTGGGTTTCTTGAGTAGAGTCCGATTCCAGAGTTTCAGCCTTTTCTGAGGAGGGGAGCAGCCCCAAATCCTCATTTGATTTCTAGCAGCAGCAGCAGCACGACAGTTCTCCAGCAGCTTGGATGCAGTTCAGAGAGGGGCCATTCCTTTGCTATTTTGAGTGTATTTCTTCACTTGCCTTGTGCAAGTCGAGGTGCCATCTTTCTGATCACCTCTTGTACTCATTCTATTACTCAGTATAATAAAATGGCTTAGCATTTCTCTCTGCATTTCTTGAGTATCTGCTTATGGTTATATTGTTATATGTTGCACCATTGTTATTTTTATCTCTTGAGCTTCTCGGCTATTATACCACTTGTGTGTTTTCTCCTATACTCTTAGACAGAGTCTGGAAAGGGCCAGGTAGCCTCCAGATCTCGTCCTCTTTTCAGAGGCGACATATCTGGTAAATGCCCTCCCAGTCCATCTCTGGTTGGAGTTTGCTTGTGTTTGAGGAATATTCCTGATAAGGGATATTACAGTGGTATCAGAGCATAGATCTAGCTCAGCCTGTGGAGCTAGCAATCTATGACACCAGGGGAAAAACCCTACATCTGTTACAAAGGTCGGAGATACAGAGACATTGGGCGTAGGTTGGAGAACACTTACGGAGAGGGAGACTGTGTTTCGGTGGTGGACGTAGAACAGGAGGAGCCTGTGGGGGACGCAAAACAGAAGGAGCTTGTGGTGGACGCAAAGCAGGAGGATCCGATGGCAGATGATGACGGGAAGAGATTTGTGGATATGCTCCTCAAATCAGTGCAGGATCTGTCGAGGCAGATTGAGGTGATGGGGCAGAGATTCACGACAGTAGAGGCCAGACAGCGTGAGAGCCCACGGGTTTTCCAGGTTGGTGAGGGATCGGGCACATCCCACCATTTGCCAGAGGAGTGTGATACTGCGCAACACGTGGCCTCACATGCCCCTACATGCTCTACGATGCCCACTTTCTTAGGGCCGTAGCCCAGCAGGAGGCAGAGCTTGGACATATGGGCGATTATTTTGCGGAGTATCAGGCCTATGGGCAGGAGTTCAGGGAAGCCCTCTCATTTAGAGATTTTGTTAAGCTCTAGCAGGATAGTAGACCCCGCGACCATCACAGAGGGTACCGGCATTACCATGATGGTGACACCCACTGTGCAGCGAGTAGATTCCACTTGCCTACGTTTGATGGTTCATCAAACAGTTCGACGAAGTCTTGGGTGGAGAAGTTGGACATTTATTTCCAGCTTAACTAGATGTCGGAGACAGAGGCCATCAAGGTGACAACATTGCATTTGGATGGTGAGGCCCAGGATTGGTGGTTTCATGGGATGGTTACACTCGGGCACTCCACAGTGACGACATATGCTGAGTTTACCAGGAGATTGATGGAGCAATTTGATCGGAGGGATCCAGAGCAGCATTTTGTTGAGCTAACGAGGCTCAAACAGACAGGGAGCCCAGAGACCTACATTGCAGATTTCTTGACGGTCTCCGTGATGGTACCAGACCTATCCACGACGCGGAGGGTCTATATGTACGTTGAGGGGTTAGCAGAGCCACTTCGAGGTTTAGTCTGATCCACTAGACCAGCCACACTCCAGGATGCTATCAGAAGGATCCGGGACTTACAGGATGTCTTACCCAGGACCCGGACACCTTACCCCTAGAGACAGACTTTTCAGTCTAAGGGGAAGGATGTGAGGATTCCACCTCCAAAGGGGAATTGAGGACGAGTACAGATTGACGACGATGCCAAGAGGGAGCTGAAGAAGAAGCGGTTGTGCTTCACCTTTCAGGAGCCATGGGCGCCAGGACATAGATGTGCTGCTGGCAAAGCACATTTTATTGAGATCTTCTTCGAGAACAGTGGAGAAGAGGATGATGAGGATGATGTGGAGGCAGGAGATAGCCATGTCGTACAAGGACCTTTGCCACCTCCACCGCCAGCAGCAGGTGGTGCATCTTTTGCACCCACCGGAGGGGCCCTTGCAGCATTGCGAGGAGTTCCCAAGTATTTGACGCTATGCGTACGGGGGACAGTACGTGGCCAGCGAGTATCAGTTTTGGTTGACAGTGGGGCGACCCACAACTTCATCGATGCACAGATGGTTGACCAGAGAGGTGTACATATAGAGAGCTTCGATGGGTTTTCAGTCTTGGTCCCAGGAGATCAGACCATGACGTGTGCTCGTTATGTTCTAGAGCTTTCAGTGACCATGGGCACCTACACGTTGATTGACCTCTTTTTCGTGGTCGATATTCCGGACACCAACATGATACTGGGTGTTCAGTGGCTTATCACTCTAGGGAAGGTCACGATGGATTGGAAGACCCTAGAGATGGAGTGGGATGATGAGAAGACAGGGAGGCATGAGAAGATACAGGGATAGCACACATATCCGCCTTAGACTGTTTCGGCTCATTAGATGGAGGCAGTCTTCCAGAAGGGAGACATAGAGTGGGCAGTGGAGCTGCATGCATCAGAGGCAGGGACTACAGGGCAGACGGTACATCCAGAGATACAGTCCATCCTTGATCGGTATGCCATAGTGTTTGGGGAGATTCCACCAGGACAACCACTGGATCGGGGGTTTGAGCACACCATCGAGCTTGAGCAGGGCATACAGGCAGTGATTACCACCCCCTATAGGCACCCCAAGGCCTATCGAGATGAGATTGAGCGGGCTATCTAGGAGTTGCTAGCTCTTGGTCACATTCGACCGAGCACGAGTCCTTTTGCTTCTTCCGTGGTGTTGGTGAAGAAGGACGGTACATTGAGGTTGTGCATTGACTACAGGGCCTTGAACAAGAAGACCCCTAAGAATAGGTACCCCATACCGAGGATCGATGAGTTGATGGACGAGTTGAGAGGAGTATGGTTCTTCTCAAAGATTGATTTGAGATCTGGGTACCATCAGATTCACGTGAGGGAGCAGGACATTCCCAAGACCGCCTTCAGGTGTCACTATGGGCACTTTGAGTTCTTGGTGATGCCCTTTGGGCTAACCAACGCCCCTGCTACATTTTAGTCCTGCATGAATCACATTTTCCGTAGTCACTTGAGGAAGTTTGTGTTGGTATTCTTTGATGATATTCTCATTTACAGCAGGACTTGGGAGGAGCATCTCCAGCACATTGAGACAATATTGCGTATCTTACAGGAGCAGTAGTTGTATGCCAAACTCTCCAAGTGTGAGTTTGGGTTGACAGAGATGTTGTATCTGGGACACATCATAGGGGTGGACGGAGTGAGAGTCCACGAGGAGAAGATCATGGCCATTAGAGATGGCTGGAGTCGAGAAACGTGACAGAACTCCGGGGATTCATTGGCATTTGTACTTACTACCGGAAGTTCATCAAGATTTTCTCCCAGCTTGCTGCACCCTTGACAGATTTGATGAGGAAGGGCGCTTTCAGTTGGACGGATACAACGCAGCGAGCCTTTGACAGGCTTAAGGAGGTTATGAGCAGCGGCCCAGTGCTTGCATTGCCAGATTTCACGCAGCCATTCATTTTGGACTGTGACGTGTCGCGAGAGGGGATTGACACAATATTGATGCAGGGAGGTCACCCTATAGCCTATGAGAGCCAAAAGCTCCTTCCCCACTAAAGGTTGTATCCCATATACGACAAGGAGATGCTGGCCATCATGCATGCATTGGCCAAGTTTCGACAGTATTTGGTAGGTAACAGGTTCAGGGTGAGGACTGATCACAACAGCCTCAGGTTCTTTTTGGAGAAGAAGCAAGCTACAGGAGAGGCAGCGGAAGTGGATCAGTAAGATCCAAGCATATGACTTTGACATTGAGTATGTCAAGGGTAAGAACAACATGGTAGCAGATGCCCTTTCACGTAGACCAGCCACGTTGTCTCTTATGAGCTTGGATACAGACTGGAGGGCTTGACTCTTAGTAGAGTACTCCAAGGACAGGTTTGCATGTGAGGTTCTGGATGGGCAGGTGGCAGATGACAGGTACAGGGTGGTCGATGAGATCATCTATTACAGGGACCGGATCTTCTTGACTGAGGGGTCTCAGCTCAAGAAGAAGATACTCCAGGCATCACATGATTCACCATTGGCAGGCCATCAGGGGTTTACCAAAACCTACAGGGCCATTAGAGAGAGGTTCTCATGGAAGGGCCTCAAGGAGGACGTACTCCAGCATATCCGGGAGTGCGATGTTTGCCAGAGGAACAAGGGAGAGATGAGCCATCCTGCGGGATTATTGCAGCCTCTTCCCATTCTGGAGGGGAAGTGGGAGAGTATTTCGATGGACTTCATCACAGGGTTGCCCATGGTACAGGGCAAGGATTGTATCTTTGTTGTCATTGATCGACTGACGAAGTATGCACATTTTTTTGCCATATCCGCACACTATATAGTAGCATAGGTGGCCGAGCTGTTCTTCAAAGAGATTTTCAGGCTACATGGTCTTCCTAAGACCATCGTCAGTGATAGGGACAACCGTTTCATGGGTGGGTTTTGGCAGGAGCTTTTCCGGTTGGTGGGGATAGAGTTGACACCGAGTACCAGTTATCACCCACAAACGGACGGGCAGACAGAGATAGTTAACAAGTGGCTGGAGGGCTACTTGCGTAACTATGTCAGTGGGCAGCAACGAGCATGGCTGAAGTGGCTGCATCTGGGGGAGTACTGCTACAACACTTCACATCACATGTCCATTGGTATGTCACCATTCTATGCCTTATATGGGTATCATCCTTTATCTTTTGCTGACGTGATGTTTGGTGATAGCAAGGCTCCTAGAGCCAAGATTTGGATCCAAGAGAGTCAGGATATCCTCCGAGTTCTCAAGGATAATATGGCTATAGCGCAGAATCAGCAGAAGCTGTATGCCGACAGGGGTCGGGTGGAGAGACAGTTTGAGGTAGGGGACATGGTCTACCTACGATTACAGCCATACCGACAATCGTCACTGAAGCAGAAGGGGGCTGAGAAGCTCAAGCCCCGCTTTTATGGGCCATACAGGGTGATACGCAGGATTGGACAGGTTGCATATGAGTTGGAGTTGCCCCAAGGCAGCAAGATTCATAACATTTTTCATGTATCATGCTTGAAGAAGGCATTGGGGCAGCAGGTGACAGTGATAGATGAGCTACCACCCATGGATGATGAGGGGCATTTGGTGTTGTAGTCAGAGGCTATCATTGATACCAGGGAGAGGTAGCTGCAGAGTAGGCTGGGTCGAGAAGTCTTGGTGAGGTGGAAGAATTTGCCGAATGAGGATGCCACTTGGGAGAGTGAGAAAATCTTGCAGCATCCATCACTTCAGTTGCTTGAGGACAAACAACATTTTGCCGGGGGAGACTGTAATATTTCTAATTAGCCATGGCTAATTGGAATATTCGATTTTGCTCAAATTTTGCCTTCTATAGTTATCTATAAATAAAAAGATGAGGAAGGGGGACATAACTTAATTTTTGAATAAAAGTGACTTCCTAGTAGCACAATGTTGTGACTTAAAGGGGAGCCAAGGGGGCCAAAAGGGGACGCAGAGATGGAGCCCACACAGACACTTGGAGGGACTGCGCAGAAGGGAAGAAACACGTGGCAAGAGAGGAATTACGTGGAGGTGAGCCTAGGGATTGAGAGAGGCAAAGGCTATAAAGGAGAGAGAAGCCCCATCATTTTGATGATTCATTTATGAGCATTTGTGATAGTCATTTCAACTTAGAGCACGCTGGCTGTTTAGCTAGTCTGCAGCACTGTTTAGTGCATTGAGTGTCTCCGTTCGGAGATCTCACCGTTAGCCCTGGGGGACTTCGAGTGCCTACTCGGGCAAGGTATTTCCATTGGCATTTCAGTAGTAGTTTCATTAGCATTTCAGCAGCAGTTTCATCAGGGTTTTGGAGGACTGCGCAGTACTGAGAGGGGGACGCAGTTCTTTCTGGTAGGAGTCTGGGTTGAGGGTTTGCGGTAGGATTTGTGTTGAGAGATTGAGCAGGGGATCAGCCCTTGCATATTGGAGAGTTTTGGCAGAGGTTTCAGGCAGATTTCTGGAGGGTTTCATTCAATGGCAGCGTAGAGCATTGAGGGACTGCGCAGAACCCCAAGGGGGTGATTTTTGGGAGTCGGCCATTTCAGAAAAGCTTTCTGGGTTTTTCTAGGTTTCTTGAGTAGAGTCCGATTCCAAAGTTTCAGCCTTTTTTGAGGAGGGGAGCAGCCCCAAATCCTCATTTGATTTCTAGCAGCAGCAGCAGCACGACAATTCTCTAGTAGCTTGGACGCAGTTCAGAGAGGGGCCATTCCTTTGCTATTCTGAGTATATTTCTTCACTTGCTTTGTGCAAGTTGAGGTGCCATCTTTCTGATCACCTCCTGTACTCATTCTATTACTCAGTATAATAAAATGGCTTAGCATTTCTCTTTGCATTTCTTGAGTATCTACTTTTGGTTATATTGTTATATGTTGCACCAATGTTATTTCTATCTCTTGAGCTTCTCGGCTATTATACCACTTGTGTGTTTTCTCCTATACTCTTAGACAGAGTCTGGAAAGGGCCAGGTAGCCTCCGGATCTCGTTCTCTTTTCAGAGGCGACATATCTAGTAAATTCCCTCCCAGTCCATCTCCGGTTGGAGTTTGCTTGTGTTTGAGGAATATTCATGATAAGGGATATTACAGTTTCCATTGAACAACGAAGCCTTTACAAATTGATTGGCTTCAATTTCTGTGGTTGAGGGAGACACATCTATAGGAGGATTGGAGACTTTCTTCCTTGGCTTCGCCATTTGTGTTCTAATGATCAACCTTCAAACTGTTAGGCTTTGAGTGAAGGTACGGGCTCTGATACCAATTGTTGGAAATACTGATAGGGGGATGAATCAATGTTCCTTTTGAATTGTTACTTTTACCAGTTAGATCACTTATATTTAGAACACAAAATGAACAATAGGAATAATTTCTTTTATTAATATAATCTTTACAGTGACAAGTACAATGTATATAGGGCTCCAACCCTAGATGAAGACACCGATCTTCAAACTCCCAGGCTCCAACCTATTGCCAAGCACCAACTTGGACTTTTTGTGAGGCTCCAACCTCTAGGGCACCAACCCTGTCTTGTCAAGGCACCAACCTTGGGTTTAGGAGCACCAACTCCAAGGACACCAATCCTTCCAATTCTGAGGCACCAACCCCAAGGGCTCCGACCCTATCTTGTCAAGGCACCAACCTTGGATTTAGGAGCACCAACTCCAAGGACACCAATCCTTCCAATTCTGAGGCACCAACCCCAAGGGCTCCAACCCTATCTTTCAAGGCACCTACCTTGTTTGTTCGAGGCTCCAACCTTCAGGGCACCAACCCTCTGGGCTCCAACCCACTGCTATATTTTGTCTAGATATGTTTGATAGTAATTCTCTGCTCCCAAAATCTTCTTCACTGAATTGTGTCAATCTACAGTTTCACTGTAGTCTCCATGCTACATCATTAATGACAACCTTGTCTCATAGAAGGTATCACCATTGCTCTTCATTATACCCAAGCAAAATCTCCAAGTCACATCATGATGACTAATACATCATGGTCTTCAATAGTCTCCACACAACTTCAATGTGTCTACAATGAACTGCACTAAGCTCTGCACAAAGGCAACTCTTTGTTTCAACCCTCTGTCCTAACTGTCACAGTAACTGCTTCGGGAGTGAAGCTTCAGGAGTAACTGCTTCAAGAATGACTTCTTCAGAGGAGTGACTGTCGCAGTTTCATATTGTGTGTTCAATTAAAAAAAAAACCTGTTCATACTCTGATAATCTTCTTAGATCGACAAAGTGTCCCTTTGAATTGTTATTTGAATCATTGTCAAACACAGGTCCTAGCTTTTCAATAAATAACCTAGTCAATAGAATGTTCGACCTTCGGCTTCCTTCTTCTTCCGCCGGACCTTCGACTTCCTTCTTTGCTCGCTCGGCCTTCAGCTTCCACTTTCGTTCGCTCGACCTTTGGCTTCCTTTCTTATGCTAATTCACATTCACGAGTTGTGAACTGTCCTTTTTCTCTGTGATAGATACCCGAGATCAATGCTTGAGGTGAAGTTTTTAACTTGTATATATACGAGTCTCATCAATACCCAAAAGACACGTTTATTGGAGGAGAGGCCGACTTATGATGTCGCATATTAAAATTATATCAGAGGCCCGTTTTTTAATATTCATCCAGTAGACTTATTCTTTACAGAAATCACATAGGAGAGGCTATACCCACATGGAGGTCCCACATCCACGTCATTACCTTAATCGCAATCGCAACTTCATGAAAATCGAAGGTTTTACAAGTCGTGCTCATGCTCTGTTTTCTGATATAGCCGATGCCCTTACTACCGACGGAGTGGATGCGATATGATATTAAATCATGTTATAATGGTGTAGCGGGTTTGTAATAATATCGCGATCGGAGGTTTTACCGTGACAACCCTATAAGACTTAAGATATGGCAGATGCGATGTTATATTAGGGTTGTTACTATAACCTGTTCGGGTCCGCATGTATTATCGCAATCGCAGTTTTAGTGTGACATTCCTTTAAGACTGGTGATATGACTTCCGATGAGGCGGACACGATATTACATTAGGGCGTGTTCTATTGGAGCAATCAGGTCCGCAACTCAAATCGCAATCGGGGAATTCGAGTGGTAACAGATAATAAAGCAACCGATATAATTCCTCCAATAACACTGTTAACTCCTCCGTTATGGCTCCTCTTCCGATAGCTCTACTCCTCCGACGTAATGTTCCTATTTGTTCTTCCGATAGCACTTACCCTTGGGCATATGCGATAACCTGCTTCTCTTGCTCCGATAACTTGCTTCTTTGATGGCTTTCGATAAAATCTTCATCTTACTCTTTGGCTTCATGATGGCTTCTCCTCTTTACCTTTTCTCTTTCTCTTCTGATGGTTTCCAATATCTTTCCTCCTAGGTTCCACTATTTCTATTACGTCTGTATTCAATCCTTGGATCCTCCATGAGCAGTATTAAGATCAATGGGCATCAATAGGCAACATCATGTATTAAAGAATTTGCCATCACAAACACTGCTATATTGACATCAATGACAAACTAGATTAACAAAGACTAATAAAGACCTTGAGGTTTGGGACAAAAATCTAGAGGAGCCCAATTTGGAGGACAGAGTGTTGCGATTAGAGCAACTAGAGGATGCTCTTATCCAGGATGATGATGATCGAGTTGAGATGCCGCCCCCATCCCCTCCCTTGGTTTCCAGGTTCCATTCTTCAACACCAACAACAGGGGCTTCATCTTCATCAGTTCCACAATCACTGCCACAACTTCCAGAGCCACCATCTTCTTCATTGCCACCACGTGGAAGCTCACATCTTGTTCATGTTGGAAGGAGGAGAGATTAGTAGATATATACACAGTTTACTACTTTTGTCATAGATTAGACTTGTAGACTCCTATTGTGAATTTGAACTTTTTTTGTCTTACTCTTCCTAGTTCAGTGTGTACTCGAGTCTTGGTGGTGGCCAAGTGGCCTATTTTGTAAACACTATTATTTGAGTTTTGGACATGATTCATGTTGACAGTTGCTCACTTGCTAGATAAGTTACTTGAATGTCTGATGATTTTATCTTCTAAATGTTTTATGTTTTATGATATGCTTAAAAAATTGATGTATGTTTGTAATTGCTAGAATCTAGATGGTTAATGCTTGAATAATTAATCATTGATGTACAATGAAATCATGGATGCCATATCTATCTTGATTTATGTAAAAATATGTATGTTTTCATGTCTCCTACAACTAATTTGGTATTTGGGATGTTTTTTTTGAATATAAATGCAAAAAAAATTTAAATAAATAAATATATATATATATATATATATATATATATATCTATATCTATATCTATATCTATATCTATATCTATATAGTAGATGCTTTGCTTCCTAGATTTTTGGGAAATGACCCTTCCGTGTCCCTGCTTCCAAAAACCTTCCTCACTTCGTGCAACGTTGGGGAGGATATACTTGGTGTCGGGTTCACAGTTGAGAGAGAGGATCATGCAGGCAACACATGACTCTCCTTTAACTAGACGCTTTGCTTCCTAGATTTTTGGGAAATGACACTTCCGTGTCCCTGCTTCCAAAAACCTTCCTCACTTCGTGCAACGTTGGGGAGGATATACTTGGTGTCGGGTTCACAGTTGAGAGAGAGGATCATGCAGGCAACACATGACTCTCCTTTAGCAGGGCATCAAGGGTTCCTCAAGATGTATCGTGCTATTCGGGAGCGTTTTACTTGGAGGGGTCTCAAGGGAGACGTCTTGAGACGTGCAGGATTGTGATTTCTGTCAGAGGAACAAGGGGGAGTTGACACATCCAATAGGTCTACTCTAGCCTCTCCCTATTCCTGAGGGGAAGTGGGAGAGCATATCCATGGATTTCATCACAGGGCTACCAACAGTCCAGGGGCGTGATTGTATTTATGTAGTGGTGGACAGATTGACAAAATTCGCCCACTTTTTCGCCATCCCAGCTAGATATTCAACATCACAGGTGGCAGAGCTCTTCTTTAGAGAGATCTTCAAGTTGCATGGTCTTCCGAAGACCATTGTTAGTGATCGGGACAACTGGTTTATGGGGGCATTTTGGCAGGAGATTTTCTGGTTGGTGGGTACTGAGCTCACACCCAGAACAAGCTATCACCCCCAGACCGAGATCATGAACAAGTGGCTGGAAGGGTATTTGAGGAACTACGTGACAGGACAACAACATGCATGGGTGAAGTGGCTACACCTGGGGGAGTACTGCTACAACACCACCTATCATGTGTCTATTGGTATGTCTCCCTTCCGTGCTTTGTATGGTTATGATGCTTTGACTTTTGTTGACATGATTTTTGGAGATAGCAGGGCCCCAAGGGCCAAAGATTAGATCCAGGAGAGCCAAGAGATCCTTAGAGCTCTTAAGGATAACTTGTAGACTGCCCAAAATCAACAGAAGATGTATGTTGACAGGCATAGGATTGAGAGGCATTTTGAGGTTGGGGATTTTGTTTTCCTAAGGCTCCAACCTTATAAGCAGTCCACTTTGAAGTAGAAGAGAGCTGAAAAGTTCAAGCCACATTTTTATTGCCCCTACAGGGTAACTAGGCAGGTTGGAGAGGTAGCGGATGAGATGGAACTCTCACTAGGGAGTAGAGTGCACAATGTGTTTCATGTCTCATGTCTGGAAAAGGCCTTGGGACAACAGGTGAAAATTGCCATGGAGTTACCACACCTAGATGATGAGGGACATTTGATTTTGGTACCAGAGGCCATCCTCGAAGTGAGGGAGAGGAAGCTCCAGAACAGGACTATTCGGGAGCTTTTGGTGAAGTGGAAGGAACTACCTGAGGAGGATACCACTTCGGAAGGAGAACATGTACTTCAACGTCCACCACTTCAGTTGCTTGAGGACAAGCAACATCTGGGCAGGGAGGACTGTGATGTCCTTATTACCGCTCAAACTAACAAGCGTCCTAAAGGGGATCCCTAAAGGGAAAATGCCAGGCCAAGGGCAACAATTGGAGTCTTAGCCCACTGTCACCTCAGCGAAGGCTCCCCTCTATTTACATATTTCACCGATGGGAGGAGACCCGGTATATTATAGAGTCACTGATGAAGGATAAGGTAATGAAATGATGTGGAGTGACCCAAATAATCCCTTTCCTGAAGAATTAGAAAGATAGAGCTTGCTTGCTTTCTAAGCAAGGTACAATGTCTTCTAGGGAAAGGATGGGAGGATTTAAGGGTTAGGTTTATGGGATATGACTTATAAAGGAACTTCCCAATCCCTAAAATCCTTATTGCAATTGGTATCTCGGATAGTTCTTGAAAAAATGTCCTTTCATAGGAACGGGACCACACAGGGCCAAGTGGACCCAGTCTAGGGTAGGAGAGAGTATGGCAACCAATGATTACCCCTAACTTGGACAAGGTAAGGAAATGGATCAAAGAAATAATATACACTTAAAGGTTTGAATTGATCCAATAAGGTACTAGACTTTGGGGATGATGAGGCAAAGTTTGATCCCGAGGCTAGGTCTTGGATTTTTTCACAACTCCACTGTTAGAATTGTGTCAAATTTGGAGGAGGTCTTGAGATAATACTAGCTCAAGAAACCCTAAGAGATCAAACTTTTTGGATGGGTAGTTTGCCGGGAAAACGATGCCGTAGGTGACCCAACTTGGCTAGACTGCTAGGTGAAAAAGATGTGATTTTAGGTGACCACCTCTTGGTCGATCAGTGCCTTAGTCTTGGGAGAATGGATTCTATGATGAATATGAGTGAGGACCTTTGGTTCTTGGTCAAGGAGGCTCTGATGATGATGTAGGGGATGCCACATCATCCTACAAGTCTTGGGTCAACTACCAAGTGCATGATACATCTGTGGGTTGGCTGGGCAAAAATGAACCTAGTGCATCTTCCTCGTCCAACGGGAGTATCTCGAGCATTTCTGACCATCCTCGGGGATCCATGGAGTGTTGTCTACTACTGTGGAGGCCCATGGCTCTCAACGCACACCCTACATGTGCCAATGTAGCCCTATGTGTTGGAATTTCTAATTCTAACCCGTTAGAAATTCTTCTTGTACTATCTGGTTTATTTCACCTACTTGTTTAATTACTTAACAAGTTGTTTAACCATATAAATGCTGAAAATAAACACAAGTACACTCTCAACATCTACAAATCATCAACTAAAAGAAAACAAACACACAAGTGACATCGTTATTTTTGGACAAATGTCCTGGAAAAACCCAATGCGGGAAAACCGATGCAGCTATTTAGAGGGTTATATTATTATTCAGTCTATCTGAGTACAATTGGGTGCCTAACCGGCTCACCCGACAAAGAAGAATACATGGCAACAATACCTCTATATCCAGAAACAGGTATTCAGAAAACATGTCTCATGAAACCCTCTCCAACACAACTGAAGCTTAGCGCTGGTCGTTCTGGCCTTTGCGTCAGCCTCCTGCTGACCTGTGTCAACCCCAGGACCCTCTGCATCATCCCTCTAAGGCACTGCGCAGCCTCTAGGACCCTCTGCGTCACTCCAATAACCTCTACGTGGATGACACAGTCCCTCTAGCCTCTGCGCTGTTTCTGCTCAGCTTTGCATAGCTTGGACTGGCCGCTGCTCTTGCTTTCTCTGCTTCTGTGCTGGTCTCTCAGTATTGTCTTTGCCTCTTTGCGTCGTACTCACTGTCCCTTGCTACTGATCACTGATTCAACTTTGCTTAACAACCCCGCTCTAGCAAAATGAATGACTGATCACTCTGGTGTATTCTCCAACTGAACCTCAAGCCTCTTCTTAAACATTTCTCATTGGTCCTTCAACGACCGAGATTAAATCTCTAGTCAACGGCTAAGATTAGATTTGGCTTGATCCATGAATTTTGGAACCTTCTAACCCAGTTTTATATTAATACCCATTAATATTTTATTTTTCCTAAGTTTAGACTTAGGAACTCCATTAAAAATATTAATTATTTTAATATCTCCCAAACCGGGCGCAATCTGTCCAAACCATTTCCGGGTCTTGGAGATCTCATGTGCTTTAGCCTCTCCACGAATTTTCATGGCTAGAGCACATTCGATGCTACCCCAAATCAACACTCCCTCTTAGCGAGGATTGTGCTCTAGTAATACTCCTCACTGAGCATTACCTTGATCATCCAACACCGGTCCCTCTGCTGATGCTAGGCCTCCCCGCCCACCATCCTCTACACTTGCTGCATCTTGTACTGTTGCCCATGGCCCTGCCACTGCCACTGCTGCATCCGTACGACAACTCCCTCTGCATCTGTGCCGCTGCTGGTGCATCCTCCCAGTGTTGCATCTGCACTGCATCCACACTGCATCCTCCTCTCATCATGCTACATCGTGCTACTGCATATTGCTACTGCAATGCAACTCAGTTACTGAGAAGTAAGTAACTAATCCACCGAACTCTGACATCCCTGTCAGGCTAGAAACACTCCTGATGATGAAGCTCCCTCTGCCGCTAATAAGTGCTCCCTCTACTGACCTCTGTGCTACTGCAACAAATCCCTGCATCTCGCACCGTTGCACCCCTCTATGACATCCTACACTAGTGTAACACTCCTGTGCTTCTCGCACTGTTGCAGTTTTCTAGCCTTGTGTTGTCCAGGGACTCTTGCACTGTAGCACTCTTTGCCGCTTCATCCGCATCCGTCTCTACCGACATCCGCCAGCCCTGCTACTCCTCTTCGGGGCTCCCGTAACAAGGTATAATCCAAGAGGTTGGGTACCTCAAGGATCCTGCCCCTCATCGCCTGTAGTCCTTTGACTACAGCTCGATGTCTCCCCACTTCTTCTGAAGTGGCACATGAGCACTCATGGCACAATCGTCATCCTTCGTGACGTCTTTCTTTGCCCTCGATGGTGCTGCCCTGGACTCAGAAGCCTCTCCCTTGTTCTTCTTCCTCGGACACCGGTCCGCATAGTGACCCAGTTCCCCACAATGGAAGCACTTGACCTTGGAGAGGTCCTTCTTCTTTCTCTTCTCTTGCTTTCCCGCAGATGTCAGAGCCGCATCCTCTTCCTCCTCCTTCTTGATCCTGACCTCTTTGCCACTACTCCCCACCTTGGTCAGCCATCTGATCTCTTCTTGACGAAGAGCCGCTCACAGTTCTTCCCAATCCGGAAGACTCGTCTTGCCCAGTATGCTCTAGACAAATATCTCCCAATCCTCGGAGACTGCATTAAGTGCGGTCCTTACCATCAATTCCTCATTTGGCGTGGCCCCTATGGAAGTTAATTGGTCATGGGTCTCCTTCAATCGGTCGAGGAAGACATCTATCTGCTCTTCTCTGTTGACTCCTCTGAGTTTCTCTACTTCCTGCCTAGAAGTTCTCGGGTCGACTCCTGCTGAGTCTCTCTACTTCCCGTCTGGAAGTTCTCGATTCGACTCTTTCGAGTCTCTCTACTTCTTGTCTGGAAGTTCTCTTCTGGACTCCCTTTAAGTCTCCTGGAAATCCTTTTTACCAACGTCAAGTTGCCCCACTTCGATCATCTATGCAACTGCAACACTGATCCGGATTCCTTGGCTAGAAATCTGCCTCGACAGCAACTCCCTCCACCTTGGTCCAGCTTCACTCCGCAAACTACCCATAGCCTCCTATGCCCCAACAACTGAAGGATTGAGCCTCTTGCCTCTGCACAATCCCGACACCGGCAAAACAACTTTCTCAGCCAACTGCGTCAGCCCACCTAGCCTCTGCGTGGCTCTGCATGAGCCTGTTTCTGCTCTCCTCAGCCTCTGTGCTGCCTCTCTCTGGCCCAGACTGATGACGCAGTCCCTCTGCGTCACTCCTTCCTCTATCGCTTTCTGCAAGGATCAGCTCTGTCACTCGGGACAGTTGAATCTGCTGCAAATGCTCTGCTAAGCTGATGCCTTCAGTTTTCCTGTGATCTGCAACCACCCTCTGATACCATGTTGGAATTTCTAATTCTAACCCGTTAGAAATTCTGTTTGTACTATCTGGTTTATTTCACCTACTTGTTTAATTACTTAACAAGTTATTTAACCATATAAATATTGAAAATAAACACAAGTACAGTCTCAACATTTACAGATCATCAACTGAAAGAAAACAAGCACACAAGTGACACCGTTATTTTTGGAAAATGTCCGCGGAAAATCCCAATGTGGGAATACCAGTTCAGCTATTCAGAGGGTTATATTATTATGTAGTCTATCTGAGTACAATTGGGTGCCTAATCGGCTCACCTGACAGAGAAAAGTACACGACAACAATACCTCTATATCCGGAAACAGGTATTCAGAAAACTTGTCCCACAAAACCCTCTCCAGCACAACTGAAACTCAACGTTGACTCTTCTGGCCTCTGCGTCAGCCTCCTGCTGACTTGCGTCAACCTCCTGCTGACCTGCGTCAACCCCAAGACCCTTTGTGTCAGCCCTTCGAGGCACTGCGCAGCCTCTGGGACCCTCTGCGTCACTCCAGCAGCCTCTGCGTGGATGACGCAGTCCCTCTAGCCTCTGCGTTGTTTCTGTTGGGCTCTGCGTAGCCTAGACTGGCTGCTGCTCTCGCTCTTTCTGCTTCTGCGCTGGTCTCTTAGTATTGTCTCTACCTCTCTGCCTCGTACTCACTGCCCCTCGCTGCTGATCACTGATTCAACTTTGCTTAGCAACCCCACTCTAGCAAAATGAATGACTGATCACTCTGGTGTATTCTCCAACTGACCCTCAAGCCTCTTCTTATACATTTCTTGTTGGTCCTTCAATGACCGAGATTAATCTCTAATCAATGACTAAGATTAGATTTGGCTTGATCCATGACTTTTGGAACCTTCTAACCCAGTTTTATATTAATACCCATTAATATTTTATTTTTCGTAAGTTTAGACTTAGGAACTTCATTAAAAATATCAATTATTTTAATATCTCCTAAACCGGGTACAATCTGTTCAAACCATTTCTGGGTCTTGGAGATCTCATGTGCTTTAGCCTCTCCACCAATTTTTATGGCTAGATTACATCCAATGCTACCCAAAATCAACACTATGGAGGATTAAGATCTCGTATAGGGAGACCAAACCCAAGATGGAGACCATCTGCAATCCTGCATAAGATCCAATGCGTCCCTTAGCCTTCCAATACAAGTCATTAGAGAAATCGAGCTAAGTTGCACTGAAACAGATACAGATACGGGGTTTGAAACATATACGACAAATTTTCAAAAAATATGGATACGATACGACAGGAAACGACACACACACACACATATAAATTTAAAAAATAAGAATTTCATATTACCATTCATATTTTAGAATCTAGATTAGATCTAAAAACTAAAAATACATAATCAATTATCATCTATGATCTATCATGATTCATCATCATCAATTCAACATAAACATTGTCATCATCATTAATGATTATTATAACATTCATGATTCAACATATCATCAAGTTATCAACATGACAAGTTACAACATCATTACCAAAATTAATAATGCATACTGCATAGTACAAAGTACAAAATGAACTATGACTGACAGTCTACTATCATTATTCATAATTCATATGGCTGTTCAAAAGTTTAAACACCATCATAAATTACATTTACATATCATCAAATATGTATTCATTCATGTCATTAAGAAGTTCCATATCCTCTCCAGAAGTGGGACTGGGAACATTGCTAGCATGTCCACTTGAAGATCCACCTATTGGTGACTCCACATCAAACAAAGTCATATGAGACATGGCATTCAATGTCATGTCCAAGTCAGGCAACTCTGGTTCCACGTCCCATAATTTGGTGGCCCCAAATTTGTATTCATCTCTCTTGTGTGATAGAAGTCGAAGGTTTGAATGAACATACACTAGTTCCTCGGCCTTCTTAGAGCCCAATCTGTTTCGCTTCACTGAATGGATGAAGCCGTATGTAGTCCAATTCCTTTCTACTGAATAGGAACTAGCAACTTGTGACAAGATCATGATGGCCAATTTTTGGATATGTGGAAGTACGCCACCATAGAAGTTCCACCAATCAATTGGACTTAATCTGGTCTTGTCCTGCATATAATCAATATCACAACCCCAACCCTCTGATCCCACAAAATGAGAAAACTTTGCACGAATCCGAAGCCCAAATGTTGGGATCTACAAAAAGCTTTCTAAAAGCATATTAAATCCTTCTGCGACTTCTGGGTCTTTGTTTGGTGCGGTTCTTTCTGGATCACTTAGCAACTCTGCAACTTAATATTTTGGATTCACTGCATAGGCCAAAATGTGCAATGGGGTGGTCATCTTGTTCCACCTTTTGGTCAATATATCTTTTACTTCTCTGTAAAAGAATTCATCTGGGTCATTCTCTTTGGTATTTATAACCAAACTTATCTTCTCTATCATGGAATCAATGCCCTCATACACCTCTTCCAAATTAGGCATATCAGTGTCAAACATACGGAGCAAATCCATAATTGGCTTAGTAAATGCCAAGAGGTACTCCACCCTATCCTACCATTCATCATCAACAACCAATCGTTTCAGTGCTTGTACTCTATCAGATTGGGATTGCCTCCATTGATTCCAAAGAGAACTGCATACCATTGATTGTAATGCATCTTTCACCTGCATAAGCTTTGTTAAGACTATGATGTGAGAAGCAAATCGAGTCTCGGCAACCTGCAGGTGCCAAATTGCCAATTTTTCAAATTTCAACAAATTAAAAATCATAATTTGATTGAATAACTATTATGATTCCCAAATCATGACATTCTAGAATCCAATTTAGATATTTGAATTTAGGGTCAGAAATTAGAATTTATGAAATAAAATTTAAAGTATAGGTACCTTAAGGAGCTCCAACTTCGCAAATTCCCTGTAGATGCCTTGGGACATGTGGTGGTTTGTGATGAAGGCTTGAATTTCTTTTGCCTCTTCAAAAATAACTTGAATCCACTCAATTTTCTTCCCCATCTTGCTCAACATGCAGTTCAATGAATGTACATCACAAGGGGTCCAAAAGATGTGTTGATATTTGCCTTCAATAATTAGGACTGTTGCTCTACACACCATTGCATTGTTAGTTATTACCTGGACAACATTTTCAGGCCCCACCAATTCAATTGCTTCAATCAAGATGTCAGCAATGAATTGAGAATCTTTCATCTTCTCTTCACAATCCACTGCCTTCAAAAACATTGCCCCATGTGGGCTCTGAGCAATCACATTGATCAAAGGCCTATTTCTTTGATCTTTCCATCCATTAGAAATGATGGACACCCCTGAAATGCACCATGAATTACGAATGGGGTTTAATTTAGCCTCCAAATCTAACTTTTCAGCACTCAACATTGTGGTGCGTACCTTCTCATATCCAGGGCTCTTGAACCCTCTTGGGGCTTCATTCACTGCTTTTATCATCTTTGCCCAATAAGGAGATCACACAAAGTTAAAGGGAAGGCCATTTGCATAAATGCATTCACCTATAACTGCATTTGCTATCTCTCGAGCATCATTATTAAAACTCCTTTCAAGCGGTCCCAAATTAAACTGCTTTGAACAAACAATTCCATGAGAATGAAGTGGAGGCTTTGATGAAGATGCTCCCAACCTTGTTGGGTGTTTTAAATGGGAGGCAAGATTTGCCTCATTTGTTTTAGAATTTGCCTCGCTTCGTTCTTTATGATATTTTGCAAGTTTTACCTTGCTTAAACCATTTCCATCTGTCCCATTTTGTTTAGGTGGGCCACTGCATATTCGAACCCCATTGCCTTTTAACCCAAACAAATGTGCTTTAACCCTTGTGTATGATCTCTTATACTCCTTTTTACACTCACTGCAAACCCATGCCATTGATCGCCCTCGGATCTTCCCAACAACAGTTACATATTTCCAAAGTGGTGACTTTGGATCAACTTTAGGGGCATATTCAATTTCATGTTCTACTTCCTCTGCCTCATGAATGGCTGAACTTGAAGTTGCCATGAATGATGATGATTATGTAATTTTGTAAATGAAATTGCAAAATGAAATTGACAAATATGTATTTCAAAACAAGTTACAAACTTACAAGCCTTGAAAAAGAACAATCATTATTAAAACTTGTGATTGGACTTGTGTCTAATATAGAGATAAGATCAAGTTGGCCTCATTTCCTATATGACACAAACTAATGGTTGCTATTTTCTATTTCAATGGTGGTGCATATCTCAACTAACTTGTTTAAACTTTAAAGTATTTATTTCAGGGCGCAAACTAAAGTTTATTTAGAATATCACAAATACTTTAATACTTTATCATGTTCTGTCCATTGAAATTCTCATCAGATCTATCAACTTTCAAGTTACTGTGGTAGCCAGGTGAGGCACTGAGGGTCTTTGCCACCAGATTGAATCTTTAGATTAGTCTCTCTGAAGTTTAAAAGTTATTTAGTTTAGTCAAGAATCACAAATGAGATATTCCAACTACTAAATTATGCTCTGCAAAGCGTTACTTATAGAAAAGCATATAAAACACTACAAAAATCATAGAACTGTTGATTTGGGGTAGCATCGGATGTGCTCTAGCCACGAAATTTGGTGGAGAGGTTGGGGTACATGAGATCTCCAATACCCAGAAAGGGTTTGGGCAGATTTTAAACAGATCATGAGATATTAAAATAATTAATATTTTTAATGGAGTCCCTAAGTCTAAACTTAGGGAAAATGAAATATTAATGTCTATTAATATGAATCTGTGTTAGAGTGGTTCAAAAGACATGGATTAAGCCAGATCTAATCTTAGTCGTTGATTAGGGACTTAATCTTGGCCGTTGAGATGTCAACAAGAAAAGTATAAGTGGAGGCTTGAGGGCCACTTGGAGAGTACACCAGATGATCAGTAATTCTATTCTCTAGAGCATGGTTTGCTAAGAGAGATAGAATCAGTGATCGGGAGAGCAACTGAGGAGCATTGAGTACAGAGAAATAGAGAAGGTAGAGATTGTGCCGGGAGAGCAGCACAACAACCAAGGAGGGTGACGCAGAGCCAGCAAGGGCTCACGTAGGGCCATGCAGAGGCAGCCAAGTGTTGCGCAGAGCACCAGAGGGGCTAGCGTAGTTGACACAGAGGCTCCCAGAGCTGATGCAGGGCCTCCTGGGGCTGACGCAGGCCTAGAAACGCTGATGCAGGGCGAGCGTGAGACAGAGGGGTTGATGCAATCCAGTTTGGGCAGACGTTGGGGTTGCAGGAGCAGTTTTGTGCTGAGGCGCTGCCAAAAAGATTTTCTGGGGTTTCAACCAGGAGATTTCTCTCAAACTGTGAGGTATAGTTGCTAAAGAAATTTTTTGTTGGGTAGGCCAGTCTCAGCACCCAGATTGTACTCTGATATTGCTTAATAAGAAATCCCTCATATAGCTGCACTGGTTTTCCCGCATTGGGTTTTTCCGGGGACATTGGTCCAAAAATAATGGTGTTATGTGGTGTGTTTGTTCTTGTTTCTTTTAGTAGCTGATTTGTAATATGTTGAGCATGCATTGGTGTTTCTTTTCAGTATTTACTTTGTAAATAACTTGTTAAAGGAAAATAACAAGTAGGTAGGAATAAATCAGAAAAAGTGCATGAAGGGTTTCTAAACTAAGTAAACTTAAAAAATCCAACAGGGTATCAGAGCGTGATTGCAGATCACAGGAGGACTAAAAGACATTAGTCGAGCGGAGCAATAGCAACAGAAAACAACTGTCCCGAGGTGTCAAAAGCTGTTTCTAACAGCGCAGAAGCCAAGGAAGTGTGACGTAGAGCCAACCAGAGCCACGCAAAAGAAGCCGGGAACTGCGCAGAGCCTCAGAGAGGCCAACGTTGCTGACGCACAGGGCCATAGGGCTGACGTAGGGCATCCTAGAGTTGACGCAGAGCCAGCGTGGGGCAGAGAGGGGCTGACGCAGTTTATAGAGAGGCAGTTGCTGGGGTCTAGAAGGCTGTAGGAATATTGCAGAGTGGAGCTGGTGAGGTATTGTAGTCAGAACAGTACCTGACAGAACAGGGCTAGAGGAGTTGTTACCGAGGGTTTCTACCCGAGGAACCTGGATCAGTAGTGCAGTTGCACAAGACGATCAGAAGAGAGGGCATCTCGACAAGCGGCAGAAGGATTTCCAGGAGGGAAATCAGGACTCAGAGGGAGTCTAGAAGAGAACTTCCAGACGGGAAGTAGAGACTCAAAGGAGTTGAACAGAGAACTTCCAGGACGGAAGTAGAGTAGCGTCATGGCACTATACGGGGTAAGGGACCAAGATAGATTGGACGGAACATCGAACTTCGCAGTCTAGAAGGCTAGAATCTTATCAGTGCTTGACAGGAATCGTGTCAAGAACTTTTCCTTGAAGACAATAGCTATCCCAGTCGACCCAAATGATAATGACAAGTACGAAGAGGCGATGATGAGGGCCAAGTGCATTATCCTTGACAGAGTCAAGGATCATATGGTACCACATATAGCCGAGAAGGAAATGACAGTTGAGATGTGGGAGGCTCTCAAGAACCTGTACCAGCATACTCCTGTGCAGAGAAGAATGCTGCTCGAGAACCAGATGAAGTCGTATCAAATGAAGAAGGGTCAAATGATTGACTCCTTCCCCGAAGGACTAAATGAGATCCGAGATCAGTTAACTGCTATAGGAGCGACACTGGATCAAGAGCTTATGGTGAGGACAACCCTGAATGCTGTCTCAGAAGAGTGGGAAGTGTTTGTCCAGAGCATCTTGGGCAGAGGGACTCTCCTACCTTGGGACGAGATGTGGGCAGCTCTTCGCCAGGAAGAGATCAGATAGTAGTCGAAGACAGGTAGCAGCAGCAAAGCGGTCAAGGTCGAGCAGGAGGAGGAGGATGTGGCCCTAACATCTGAGGGAAAGCAAGAGAAGCAGAAGAAGAAAGATCTCTCCAAGATCAAGTGCTTCCACTGTGGGGAGATGGGTCATTATGCGACCCAGTGCCCAAGGAAGAAGAGTAAGGGAGAGTCTTCCGAGACTAAAGCAACGCCAACACAAGCAGAGAAGGAAGTTTTGACAGACGATGACTGTGCCATGAGTGCACACGCACCACTTGAGCGGAAGTGGGGAGACATTGAGCTGTAGTCAGGAGGAATACAGGCGATGAGGGGCAGGATCTTTGAGGTACCCAGCCTCTTGGATTAGACCTTGCTACAGGAGCCTCGATGAGGAGTAGCAGGACTGGCTGAGTGGGTAGAGACAGATGCAGATGGAGCAGCAGAGAGAGCTACAGTGCAGGAGTCCCGAGACAACGCAGAGCTAGCAGGCTGCAGCAATGCGAGAGGCACAGGAGTGTTGCACCAGTGCAGGAAGGCACAGAGAGGTGTGCAACGGTGCGAGATGCAAGGAGTTGTTGCAGCAGCGCAGAGGTCAGAGATAGGGAGCACTTGTCAGCGGTAGAGGGAGCTTCAACATCAAAGGGTGTTTCTAGCCCAACAGGGAGGTCAGTTGGGAGATCAGTTACTTACTTCTCAGTAACTGAGTTGCAGTGCAACAGTGGGCAGCACGATGCAGCATGATGAGAGGAGGTGCAGTGCGGATGCAGTGTTGGGAGAAAGGACCAGCAGCAGCACAGATGCAGAGGGAGCTGTCGTACAGATGCAGCAGTGGCAGTGGCAAAACCATGGGCAGCAGTACAGGAGGCAGCAGTGCAGAGGATGGTGGGCAGGAAGGCCTAGCATCAACACAGGTATCGATGCCGGATGATCAGAGTAATACTCAGTGAGGAGTATTGTTAGAGCACAGTCCTCGCTAAGAGGGAGTGTTGTTTTGGGATAGCATCGGATGTGCTCTAGCCATGAAATTTGGTGGAGAGGTTGGGGCACATGAGATATCCAATACCTAGAAAGAGTTTGGGCAGATTCTAAACAAATCATGAGATATTAAAGTAATTAATATTTTTAATGGAGTTCCTAGGTCTAAACTTAGGGAAAATAAAATATTAATGTGTATTAATATGAATTTGTGTTAGAGTGGTCCAAAAGACATGGATCAAGCCAGATCTAATGTTAGACGTTGATTAGGGACTTATTCTCGGCCATTGAGATGTCAACAGGAAAAGTATAAGAGGAGGCTTGAGGGTCACTTGGAGAGTACCCCAGATGATCAGTAATTCTATTCTCTAGAGCGGGGTTTGCTAAGAGAGATAGAATTAGTGACCGAGAGAGCAGCTGAGGGGCATTAAGTACAGAGAAATAGAGAAGGTAGAGATTGTGCCGGGAGAGCAGTGCAACAGCCAAGGAGGGTGACGCAGAGCCAACGAGGGCTCACGTAGGGCCACGTAGAGGAAGCCAAGTGTTGCGCAGAGCACCAGAGGGGCTAGCGTATCTGACGCAGAGGCTCCCAACGCTGACGCAGGGCCTCCTGGGGCTGACGCAGGTCTAGAAAGGCTGACGCAGGGCCAGTGTGAGACAGAGAGGGGCTGACGCAGTCTAGTTTGGGCAGACGCTGGGGTTGTGTTGTCGCGCGGATTGGCACGACAACGCTCAGACCGGGGGCTGTCACTCTGATCCCCGATCCCTCCGTTTAAGCCTGTCTCCCACGGCTAAGGGGGGTAGACCCTGTGAGGTGATGGAGGCCAACTGCACTAAGATGCACTAAGATGATTTTATTAATTTGATAGATCAGTGCCTTAAGAGATTGGTGCTTAAATGATTACTAGCTAGATGATATAAGAACATGAACCACAGACAGCAATCATTTATCATCAAATAAAGAGAACAATGCTTTAAATATCCAGTAAAACCACAAAGCTCTTCAAATAACGATATCCAGCAAACTAAGAGAAATAAATTGCTTTAAACAACAGCGAAATTAAGAGTCATTAACCAGATATCAATTTCATATCCCGACTTTGGAAATTTTAGATCTCAGCATGAAAGATATAGCATGAATAAAAAGACTGGAACTGGCAGAATAATTTCCCACAAAATTTTTTTTTATACTTTTTTAAAATTTTTTTTTTTTAAATCTAAAAGCTAGAACTAATTAAAAAATAATTAAACTAAGCTAAATTAAAAATTAAAACTCTAAATAAAAAAAAACCTTTTTATATACTTTTTCTTTTTAATAAAAAGATTAAAAAAAAAAAAACCCTAAAAATCTAAACTAAAAAAAATTAAAAATTAAAATCTAAATCTAATTAAAACAAATGAAACGAAGTTGAACTCTAACTAAGCCCTAAAAGTTTTTTTTTATTTTTTTTATTTTATTTTTATTTTTTTTATTTCTTACTTTTTATTTTTCATATGAAACAAAACCTAAAAAAAGAAAAGTGAAAAAATAAAAAGTCTAAATTTAAACTAAGGCAAACTACTCTAAAACTAAAACCAAATGAAATCTTTATATTTTATATAACGAAACTTTAAAATTTAAATTCAATCAACGTCTAAACTAAAACTTAAAGAAATAAAATTTTAATTCTAAAATGAAGTCCGAAAACAATTACGCTACCCTAACAGTCAAAATCACGCAAGCATATTAAGTTTAAACGAGATGAGAAACGACCTGCGGATACGATAGCAATGGGAGAAAGCAGCTGAAAGCCGGAAAAACGCAGGGCTAAGAGAGATAAAACCTGAAGAATGCCAAACGAATTCGAATGCAGTCGATATCAAATCTTCTAACTGTAACAGCTCTTGATACCGTCGGCGGCTAAAATGAATCGCAGCACTGCAGGGCTCCGTAACTGATCACCGTTTTTATGAGCCAGTTATCATGTGCATAAAAAATGCATCAACGTCCTCATGGTCTTAGGCAAGCTAAACCCACGAAAATAAAAGACGGGAACCGACGCTGTTTGAGGAATGGACTGTCTGCAGGCGACGGAAGAGAGGGAACAGCGTTATGCCCTCAATGCGTTCACTTTTCAAGCGATTTCCAAAACTGTTACAGGTTGGTCACCGGCGGATGGGTTTTCGTTTTGCAGTCTAGAAAAATTTGAATTTCTCACTGTTCAGTGCAGAGAACAAACAATGGCCCGTGTAGAACGCTGAAATCATGAGCCGGCTTGCAATGGCTAGCTTTGCTTGCTCTAGAATCGAAGTTAGAAATTTTGCTGAGGCAGCAACTGATTTGACTTTTGCAGATGGAACCCTCGCAATAGATTCCCAGATCTGAAAAATTTTAAACACCTGAAATCCAAAACAGGGAACCTGCCAAAAGAAATTATACAACTGAAAAATCCCAAAGCTCTAGAAAGTATATGCGAAAAGATAAAATCCTTCAAAGCTTGAGTTAAAACACAAAAATCACAGCCCTAGAGCAGCCAGATTTAGCAATGATTACAGTAATACTTTTGAAATATCAGAAACTTTAAATTTTGCTGTGAACAGACTCAAGAAAATCTCTCATGTAAACCAAGAAAGAAAATTTAAATGATTAACCCAGGGCAAAATCAGCTGGGCTCTGCAAAGAAAAGCCTGTGGGAGTCGGCTGGTTCAGCCTAGAACTTCCCCAAACGCCCACCAATATTCTTTACTAAAAATTTTTCCTGCACATCTCAAGCAACCATCAGCAAAGAGAGCAAGAATGCTGCTAGATCTCAGGAAATAATGGAGATACCTGCCATTATTTCAGAAACCCTAGCAACACTCAAACCCTAGCAAGTGAACAAGATACCTGTGCTCACAATACTCTAAAAACAAGCTATTATTAATGGCTGAAAACTGAAATATGCAGAAAAATAAGCATCTCACAGCAATTCCAGAGAGTAACACCAGCAAGATTTGGACCCCAAAGTCTTCTTTTATTAACCAGAAATCAGATTACAAGAGAGCTTTTTCAGTACTGACTCACAGATCGAATGAATCTGAAATGACCACCTAAGACCCTATATAAAGGAAATGATCCCAACGGCTAGTTCGAATGATCCATGTAGAAATGATCTCGACCGTTGATGAGGATCAAGACATCTCTTGATCTCATCCGTCGATTTATTCACTTAAAATATTATTATTTTATTAGTTAGAGTTTTTGCTTTATTTTTTATTATTTTTTATTTATTTCATTTTTAAAATTTTAAAATTTTAAATTTTTTTATTATTTTATTTCATTTTTTAAATTTTTAAATTTCTTAATTTTTATTTATTTTATTATTTTATTTCATTTTTTAAATGGATCATCGAACTAAGCCTTCGGAAACATCACCTAGGACCTAGGACTTAGGACTCATGAGGGGATTTAAAACATTTTCAACCCTCAAGACACATTTCATGATGACTTTTTACAATTTACATCTCAAGGGGACAAACCCACTTAATACAGACCCTCACAAAACACCCAGTTCTGCGACACAACTATAATCTAGCAGATCAACACACTAGGATTCTCCTAAAGTTCTAATGACAAAATCCATCCCGGCTTTGGGGTCAGGTTTGAAGGAAAACTCTGCCGATCCATGGATCGGTGAGACGAAAAACCTTCCGGGACGTAGATTACCACTAGAAAGTTAGGTCCACCTAGGCAATACACATACACGACTCATGTCTGCTAAGATTATTTACAATTCATACATGCAGACTGGGTTTACAATCAAAATGATCAAGCTGCTAATGACTGCAGGATGGCGCGGAAACGCTGATCAGGTGCTGCCCCTTTTTGCAAAAAAAAAGGGGGTGTACTGCATGGGTAGTTGACCAGTAGTGGTCAACAGGTTGTAGGAGCAGTTTTGTGCTGAGGAGCTGCCGGAAGGATTTTCCAGGGTTTTAGCCAGGAGATTTCTCTCAAACTGTGAGGTATAGCTGCTATGGAAATTCTCTGTTGGGTAGGCCAGTGTCGGCACCCAGATTGTACTCTAATACTGCTTAATAAGAAAACCCTCAGATAGCTGCACCGGTTTTCCCGCATTGGGTTTTTCTGGGGACATTAGTCCAAAAATAATGGTGTCATGTGGTGTGTTTGTTCTTGTTTCTTTTAGTTGCTGATCTATAATATGTTGAGCATGCACTGGTGTTTATTTTCAGTATTTACTTTGTAAATAACTTGTTAAAGAAAAATAATAAGTAGGTAGGAATAAATCAGAAAACGTGGATGAAGGTTTTCTAAACTAAGTAAACTAGAAACTTCAACAAGAACATGATGAAGAAAAAGAGAGATGTTTCATGCTACAATTATTGTAAGTACATTGGACATCCCAAGGGCCAAGGATGAACACTGGGGGCTACATTGTGAGAAACGTTAGAAGTAGAATATGCCAAGGCAGGGAGAGAGATATAACACTACTTGATAGTGTCGTAAGGCATTTCTTTGATGGAAATTGTGCATTATGAATGTGCAAAGACATGAAATTTTCAAATTATTTGCCATTAAGATACAGATCAAGAAGGATCTTATGATTGCACTGTGCAATATTTGATATTGGTGGCCAATGACAATAAATAAATATAACCTTCCCACAATCTTGCATCTTGAACGGTTGAACCATACTCTAATGATAGTTTGCTATGTTAGTTTTATGACCACAACAGGAGTGGCATTCTCAAACAAGTGTGGAAGGACATTGAGGCTTCATTGTGCACAAATACTGTGTGATAGGAAAAATCAGGGGTGCAAAGGTAGTGGCATGAAATATTGATGCACTATTTTGACTCTTGAGTTGTTCGGAGAACTACACAAAATGCCTCCAAGCCATGCAAGTGAACACTACATAGTGTTGCAACAAAGAGTTGTTCTACCGAATGAGGCATTGTGCACGACCCCTTCATTGAAAAATGAAAAAAATAAAGTAACAAAATACAATATCTGTTCAGAGCACTTGCAGAAATGGTTTGGTAAAAATGGTTTTGGTTGTTCCACTCACAGTCACTCGACGCTCCAGTCAACGGTGGCAGCTCCAGTGAACGATGACGACACTCAGCACTCCAGTCTCATAGTCGGTGGCTTGGCAGTGGGCACTCACAGTCGACGGCTTGGCAGTCGACACTCACAATTGACGGCTTGGCAGTCGACACTCACAGTTGACGGCTTGGCAGTCGACACTCACAGTCGGCTTGGCTTGGTAGTCGACACTTAGCAAAAATGATAAACGTCAGCAAAATCGATCAACGTAAATAAAGGAAAACCGTAATTTGTAAATAGGTTAGGTTCCGGGCCCGACTCAGTTAAAAAATTAAAAGGCAAAATGTTCAAATCCGTTCCTGGCTGCCAGAAATGGTAAGACGTTTTCCTATTTGGTTCAACAAATCGTGAAATGTTTTTCGTTGAGGTGGATCCATTTCATAAAAACCTAAAACGTATTCATTGTTCATGGAAACGAGCCGATTTTCATCAAAAACGCCAAAACAATGTTTCAGATCCACACCTGTTGTTTCCGAAAAAAAGCTGCCCAAAAACATATTCGACCCGTTTTTAATGCGTTTTGTATTGGAAACCAGATCCAAAACGGAGAATGTCGTTTCTGGGGTGGTCGCTTGGTGTTTCCGACAACTTAGAAATCGAGTAAATGAGCTTACCAATCATGTACCACAAGTGGGGACTTCATAATGGCCTGCCCTCCTATAATGGGCTTCGGGATGTGTGAATGTCTCCTAAATTCCAAATGGGGTTAACCAAGAATCCTATGAGGTGGTTTCTACTTCTAAAGGGGATAATATATTCAAGGTACATCCTTCAAAAGGTGGTGGCATGTGATAGATAGGTGAAAATTCCTAGATCTAACAATCTCAGGAATCCTACTGCAACCAGCGAAATCTACTTTCCTAGATTGTAAATAACATTACACACTTATTTTAGATTTCTTCATGAAATAGTGAAGCAAATTACTGAAGCAGCCTACGCTAATTTAATTATGATTTTGAAACATAGAAATTGAGCAAGGAAAATAGAAACACATAGGACACAATTACTTTTGGACAAAAATTTCCCAGAAAAACCCAATGCGGGAAAACCGGTGCAACAGCTCTGAGGATTTTATTATTATGCAGGAGAAAATATGAGTACAATTCTAGGATGCTCAACTAGAAATCTGATACAGAGAGAATATTGAACAAAATATTGGTGAAATGATCTCACCTTGTCACTAGAGAATCAATGACTGATCCTGCTGCTCTAGAGGCTCTGCGTCACCCTCTGCGTGGCCTCTGCGCGTAAATGCGTCACCATGGGCAGTTTCTGCGTCACCCCTCTTGGGTATTATGTTGCCTCTCCTTTGGATCCTCTGTTGGATGAGAAATCGACTTTCTGCCTCCCAGACTCACACCCTGGCTTTCGACAACTGAATTTCGACTTCCCTCAGCAGGAACTCGACTTCCCCTCAAGGACTGCGCTGCCTCTGCATTAGTACTGCACTGCCTCTATGCCAGTACTATGTAGGCCAACGTCAATATTCCTCTCGACGTCTTTCTGTTCTCTCTCTGCCCCGTACTCTCTGGAAATTCCTTCTTTCGGATTCTCACTATCCCTCTGCTGCAAGAGATTTCCTCAATCGATTTTTCTTCCTTAGAACTTTTCACTTTAGAAAATCGATTTTCTCTATCTCTCTGTATGTTTTCCAAATGACCCTCAAGCCCCTTCTTATATCTTCTTGTTGGACAACTGACGACCTAGGTTAAAACATAATCAAAGGCTCAGATTGTTTTGGCTTGATCCATGGCTTTTTCTAGAAGTTTCACCCCGAATTAGATTAATACCCATCAATATTTTAATTTTCCTAAGTTTAGACTTAAGAACCCCAATAAAAATATTAATTATTTTAATAAAATCACTTATGGGTGGAGTTTCCCAAAATGGTTTCTGGGTTCTTTGGAATACTTGTGCCCAAGCCTCCTTGCAAAATTTGAGGCTTAGAGCACATCCGATGCTACCCCAAATCAACACTCCCTGTCTGCATACCGCTCTGACTCTGAAGCATCGTCTCTGCGCTTTGATGTCTAACTTGCTGTCCACCAACTATTGTGCTGCTGCTGCTACTGTACTACTGCCTTTCACACTGCCACTGCCAATGCTACATCTGTATTGCAACTCCCTCTCAAATGCTGCATCTGCCATGCTGCTAGCACTGCCACTGCTAACACTGCATCCGTACTGCAACTCAGTTGCTAAGAGGAGCAACTGAAAACACCCAAAACTGGATAAGTATTTGGTGGATACTCCTCGATGCTGAAATCCTCACTGCTACTAGTCCCATGCTGCCTCCGAAGCCACTGCGTTGCTAAAGCTCTGCATTTTGCCTCCTCGCACTGCTGCCTCCTTGCTCTGTGTTGCATAGTCTCTGGCTCTCCTAGCCACTACATCTGTTGAATCAAAACTCCATGGCACCAACGGAAACTCCACCATCCCGCTACTACTGATCATGGGCTCCCGTAGCAAGGCGATGATCCAAGAGTTGGGCTCCTCAAGGATCTTGTCCATCTGTAGCTCTATCAAACTACAGTTCTATATCAGCCCACTTCCCTCCTGGAGGTATCTTGGCTATCATGGCGAACTCCTCCTCCTGTTGAATCTTTGCGGTTGCAACCTTGGGATCATGCTTCTCATCTTTGTCCTTTTTCTTCAAAGGACATTGGGATGCATAGTGGCCCATCTTGCCACATCTGAAGCACTTCACCTTGGAGACGTCCTTCTTTGTCTCTGTTGCCTCTGTCGTCCCTTCAATGCAAAGGTTGCTTTATCGTCTTCCTCCACTTTGGGCGTCAACCCACAACTGCTGCTACTGCTATCAAGTTTGACCTTGAGCAGGTCTCTCCTCAGCTCTTCTTGTTTCAGAGCTGCTGACATCTCGTCCCAATTTGGAAATGCTGCTCTGCCCAGGATACTTTGGACAAAGATTTGCTAATCATCCAAGATGAAATTTAGAGCCAGTCTCACTAACTCTGAATCCTGATGTGCATGTCCCGCAGCTGACAGCTCATCACGAGTCTCCTTCAGTTTCGTGAGGAACAGATCCACACGTTCTCCCTTCTGGATTGGAGCAGATCTCAGCTTCTGCTCGGAAGATCTCTGATATAATGTGGCCAAGGCATCCCACATCTCCTTATTGGTCACTTTGCTTGCAACGTGGTACACCACGTGATCCTTGACTGCATCCAGGATCATCCTCTTTGCCTTAGCCATCTCAGCTTTGTACTTCTTTAGCGGATCTGCATCCGCCGGGACAACGACCACATTATCAATATACGTCTTGAGGGCATGCTCATTTAGCAAGGAAGTCATTCGAGCCTTCCAGATGGCATAGTTGGGTGCCCCGTCCAACCTGTCCTAGTCCATCTACTCCAAAAAACTGTTGAACAACTCCCTCTTTCTCCCTACTGCGTAGCTCCTAGGTTGGCTTACGCACTTCTTGATGGAGTTGGTAAGTTGATGCTCTGCAAATGAGAAATGCTGATTTCTTCAGCAAGAAATCATTGAGGAAGTATTCCCTCACTATGCGATCTCCTTCTTCCTCTGACGACTTTTCTACCCAACACTTTACTTGCAGAAAATTGCATCCCCCTAGCTTTGTGTGGCTCTGCGTAGCTTCCTTTGCCTTGGCAAGATTTCAATTTGGAGGTCTTACTTCTGTCGGCTCACTCAGAGAGAGACACCCACGAAAATATAGCCCTTGCTTTAGTGTTAGGTCTACTCTTCCTGTTTCACATCAACAACTTTGATACCATGTGAAAATTTCTAGATCTAACAATCTCAGGAATCCTACTGCAATCAGCTAAATCTACTTCTCCTAGATTGTAAATAACATTACACACTTATTTCAGATTTCTTCATGAAATATCGAAGCAAATTACTGAAGCAGCCTACACCAATTTAATTATGATTTTGAAACATAGAAACTGAGCAAGGAAAATAGAAACACATAGGACACAGTTATCTTTGGACAAAAAGGTCCCTGGAAAAACCCAATGCGGGAAAACCGGTGCAGCAGCTCTGAGGGTTTTATTATTATGTAAGAGAAAATCTGAGTACAATTTTAGGATGCTCAACTAGCAATCTGATACAGTGAGAATACTGAACAAACGATTGGTGAAATGATCTCACCTTGTCACTGGAGAATCAGTGACTGATACTGCTGCTCTGTAGGCTCTTCGTCACCCTCTGCGCGGCCTCTGTGTAGAACTGCGTCACCATGGGCAGTTTCTGCGTCACCCCTCTTGGGTATTACGCTACCTCTCCTTTGGATCCTCTGCTGGCTGAGAAATCGACTTTTTGCCTCCCAGACTCACACCCTGGCTTCTAGCAACTGAATTTCAACTTCCCTCAGCAGGAACTCGACTTCCCCTCAAGGATTGCACTGCCTTTGCATCAGTATTGCGTAGGCCAGTGTCAACCTTCCTCTGTATGTCTTTCTGTTCTCTCTCTACCCCGTACTCTCTGGAAATTCTTTCTTCCGGATTCTCACCGCCCCTCTGCTGCAAGAAATTTCCTCAATCGATTTTTCTTCTTTAGAACTTTTCACTTCAGAAAATCGATTTTCTCTATCTCTCTGTATGTTTTCTAAACGACCCTCAAGTCCCTTCTTATATCTTTCTGTTGGACAACCAACGACCTAGATTAAAACATAATCAAAGGCTCAGATCATTTTGGCTTGATCCATGGCTTTTTTCTAGAATCTCCCCCCTGATTAGATTAATACCCATTAATATTTTAATTTTCATAAGTTTAGACTTAGGAACCCCATTAAGAATATTAATTATTTTAATAAAATCACTTCTAGGTGGAATTTCCCAAAACAGTTTCTGGGTTCTTTGGAATACCCGTGCCCAAGCCTTCCTGCAAAATTTGAGGCTTAGAGCACATCCGATGCTACCCCAAATCAACAATGAGAAGGGTCAGCCCTCCGTCACATGCTGGGGTACAAGGGTAGCTAATAAGAGCGAAACCCACACTTGGGTTTATAATGTATAGGAAGGAGCAATTGTGGTACATGAGGTGCCATGACTTTGATTTTCCCACCCTTCTTTATATGCCTTTTGCCTTTTTATGATTTTCTTCGGTTAATTGCTAGGGGCTCAAGGGGTAATAACATGATATATAAGATATAGCAGTGAATATCCCCTTTTAAGGCAGGGCGGTTCTTTTCCCACCAGGGGTTGGGACAATCATGTATTCCTATATGATGAAGGAGGCTTATAGAACCTATAGGAACCAGGGTGATGGCCATGATTATGGGGTAGAGCTGATGCATTGGCTTTTTCCCAAGTGCTAAATGTGTTTGTCCCGACCATCTTTTGCATTTTGTGGTACATTTTCTCGTTGAATGTGGCCAGATATGTTTTTATCTTTCTTTTTAGCTGCATCAACCTCTGTCCGTCGTTCTAGGCCATGACCCAAGGTGTGGGCAAGGGGAAGGGGCAAGCTAACCCTATGTGGACCCAGTGGAGGAATGTGGACCCAAGTGGGAGAAATGATGAATAGGGTAATAATGAGTAATAATGAGTGGAAAGAAGGTAATATAAGCGGATAAGGGAGCGGGACCACACAACCAAAATTGGGGTTTCCCATGAAATACCATCTTTAGAGCCAAATTGCTAGTAAAAAAGATCCCACAGGACTAGAATGCAAGGTTAATATCGAAAAGGGGTCTAGGGGACAAGGGCACATACCTAACCCATTCTCTCTTTCGAATCCCCCATTAATCCATGCCCAAAAGTGTCCATGATAAGCAAACTCCAATACCCAATTACCAAATGACAAGGCATACCTTTAGGTTCGGGAGGCCCACCTTCAAACATATGATCATGGCAGATGGGCGAGGGACCACATGGCTGCCTCAGTTAGCAGAGAAATGGAACAATGAGCTAGCTGGTGGCTGCAAGGGGTTGTTGGCTGCCGGCTGAGGACCATCTTGGAGAAAAAAATTCTCCTAGGGACATCACCCACAAAATGGTGGGTAACAATGCCCACTTAGCAAGTTTTGCTAAGTAAATACATTTTTGCACAATTTTGGTATTTTGGCATGTTTGACTTAGGAAAGGTGGGTTAGGAGATTCCCCACTTGACTTTTTGAGGAATGAAGGCTCCCAAACATTAGAAGGTGAAATAAATCAAAGTGCAAGTGGAATGTGGGGGCCACTCAAAAGGGAATTCGTACCCCTTAGGAGAGTTCAAATTTATGGAAAGAGAGAGATGAGGGAACTCGACTTGTGGTACGCACATGGAGGAAAAAGGGGGCAACAAGATAAATAGAGGTGGAGGGCCTCATTTTGGGACTTTTTTTCCAATTTGAGAAGTGAACCCTTGTATGCTTGGGTTGTTGAGCCAAGTCTACACTGTGTTGTTTAGCACATGAGGTTTCCAAGCCAGAATCTCACCTCCATCTTTTGTGGACATCGAGTGCCACCATAAGGGAGTCCATTGCTTCGTCACAAAGCTATTTTGGGAATATTTGTTGGGGAATTCGACCATCTTTTGGAGCAGCCAAGATGCAGAAGAGGAAATATTCATTCCTTGGAGAAATACTCACCGGGCGCAATGGGTTCCGAGCTTTTCAAGAGAAGTTTGTCTTCGTATTTGCTAGATATTTTGCTGGGTTGAAGGGATAGGATCTTGGAGGAGCATTTCTGGTATGTTTGGCAATGCATAGAGGGTCTTTGGCTAGGTCTGCGCAGGGTGTGGAGCTGAGGGAGTTGAGGGGTGATTATTGTCGGGAAATTTGGAGATATTGCTGGGATACTTGCAGAGAAATTTTGGAGGGGTTTTTCACAGAGAGCTTGGTTGATAGCAGCACATTCTCCTCAGCGGTGCGTGTACCATACAGAGCAGGGAGTGCGTAGATTTTAGGGCTTCCCGAGCCAATCAGAAGTAGCCCAATCCCTTGCTGGGGTTTTGTGGGTTCAGAGTCTAGAGGCTGTGGCTAATTTGGCCGAATTTTCTGAGCAGTTTGGAGGGCTACAACAATAGTTCTTTCTCAGCAGTGCAACAGTCTATTTCTGGTTGGGCACAGTCACTTTAGCAGATCCATTTTCAGCACTTGGGTGCCTTCATCTCCACCTGGGTTATTGCCTGCCTTGCTGTAGCAAGCCCAAGTTCCACTATCTTCACATATATTGTACTCTTTCCTATTCAGTTAATAAAATGGCTCAGCTTGGCGCAGTTTTTGGTGTTCACTGTTGTTTCTGATGTATGGGCTGAATTTTGTGTGTGCATGCTAGTATTTTCTCTTGTTACCGTTGTTATTTCCTATTAGGAATATTACAATATATGTGAAAATCTAAAGAATTAATCTCTGTGGAAGAAATGCGAGGTCTAAAGCTCTCTTATAACTATTTCTATGGTTCATCTGAGATTTTCTATGGTAATATTCATATGTTCCCTTTGAGGTAAGCGTTGATCTCTCTATGGTGGTATTGTCAATCCAGGAATTATGTCAAGTTCAAGTAATTGAGTACGAGACTCTATGGAAAGATCGCTGATTTGAAATTGAGGAAAAATCCATGTTTCATTTCCCTCAAAGGCTCAATGGTATGGTTGTATCTATGAGGCCTAGTTTAAGTCTGAATTGTAGAAGAAGCAATCTGAGTTGCTTGAATCCAAGTTTGTTCAAGTTAAGAATCCAACCAAAACTTTGGAAAATGTAACATCCTTCTCTGTAGAATTCAGAAAGAAAGTCTGAATCAGTGCGTCAAGTTATCTCTATGAATATAGGATCGACCTAGTTATTCATGATAGAAAGACAATCCCCTTTATTAAAAAGTCAACCTAATTGAAGTGGAAGTTGGCTTCCCTGTTACTATATGTGTTTCATATATGAAATGTTGTCTAATGCTAAAATATGAAGTACCAAAATGCTTGAGTGATATGAGTCTTAAGGTAAGACACGATTTTTGTTATAAGTGAAGTTGGAAAAAGGGAAAGTCTAAGTCAAATCTTATTGATCCCAATAATGGATGGCAAGTTTCTTATTTGCAAATGATGTCAGAGCATTGCCTTGAAATCTCAAGGCTTGGAAGTTTCTTCAAGAGCTTATATATTTTGCTTAAGACCTTGATGATGTTGCGTAAAGATACACTGTTGTTACAGTGATAGAAGAGTTTTTCGTGATCATTGCAAATATATATGCAAAGATGCTAGAACATATCAAGAGGTCGAAATTACTCTTCAAAGCTTGAAGGTTGATCAAATTATGAGCAAAATACATTGCTGAAAGTTTGAATATCTGACCAATGTTTTCAATTTGCAATACCCTAGTAAGGGTTCGAACAAGGAAGCCCTAGGGATTGTGAAACCCTAGGTTCGCTGATGTTGATAATAGAGTTGAAAAAGAATGCAAGGTTGCTAAGAATAATGAAGATAAGCGTTACTCATCTAGGGTTTGTAAACCCTATACTAAACCTGAAAGATCATTAGGGTTTGGAGTTAAAACCTTTGCCATTCAACTGTTAACCCTTTCTAGTCAAAGAGATTTGTGAAAGCCTTGGAATTTTGGTTTGATTGTTTCTGCTTAAATAGAGAAACCCTAGCTCCTAGAAGTTTTGACATTCAGATGATGAGGTTGATTTGCAGATTGGATTCAAGAAGATTAAAGATCAAGAGGGAGCTGTCATGATATCAAAAGATAAGTATCTTGTATTTCTTTTATTGTTTTAATCATTACTAACATTGGATTGTTTATGAACCCTAGGTAGGGTTTGAAGAAGAAAATCTAACTTATGACCGCTTGAAAAACCCTAACTCCTTAATGATGTGGATGATGTGGATTCCTTGATTTCTTGATGATGATATAGAATTCTTGATGATATGAATTCTTTATGATGTGGATTTCTTGATGATGATGTAGGCTCCTTGATGATATAGATTCCCTAATGGCAATATGGACTCCTTGATAATTTGAACTTCTTAATGATGTTTTGAACTCCTTGATGATGTGGTCTCTTTGATGATGATGTGGACAAGGTTAAGTCCTTGATGATAATGTGGATTCGTTGATAATGTGGATTCGTTGATGATGTGGACTCCTTGATGATGATGTGGACTCCTTGTTGATGATATGAATGAAGTTAACTCCTTCATGATGTGAACAAAGTTGACTGCATCTGAAAAAGTTAAGATCAAGAGGGAGTTGACACACTCTCAAGAGGTAAGTACTTTATTGATTGTTTCTCTTGTCCTTTTATGTCTTGCTTGGTTGTATTTGTTCTTCCATGGTCTCCCAGTGAAGATTGCAGATACATGATGAAGTATGTCCAGGGTTGTGGCAATCGTTGAAAAGATGGAAGAACAAAGTGACAAGAAGACTCATGATTGGATGGGCTTTGGACTCAGAGGGAGCAGACAAGATCATCCTGATTGAAGCATGTTTTGATCCATGATGTAAAGAAGTCAATTGAGAAGATGGCTTGAAGTCTTGAAGATTAATGCAGATTTAAATATGTTGAAAAAGAGCTCGTGACTTTTCTGCTATGCGTTGATGATGTTTTTCTAACGAGGATTGAGGTTGTCTTCATCCAGTGTAAGAGGGAGAATTTTAAGATTGAAAGTATGGCATGAGCCTGGTGAAATCTCTGTAAAGGTTGTGGCATAATGGATTGTGAGTCCATGAATGTTTGCTTAAGGAAAAATTTGAAGAAGCTACGAGACTTTGTTGTTGATTTGATGAATCCCTCTGATTGGGTCGTTGAACCAACCAGTGCATGAAATTATCGACTCTATCTGGATTGGATGTATCTTGGGTGTTGTGTTAGTCTAAATGACGTGGATGATCCTACTGCATGTAGCACGATTGAAGCTGGAAATGCAACTAATTTGTGAAGCTGGTTGTTGATCTATTTAATCTTGTGTTGGATAGTAGGTTGTTGATATTTGTTTCTATGAGAAGCCACTTGTTGTTTGCTAGATTCTTCCATGACTGTTAATGTTTTCTTCTGTGAGAAGCCCTAGCTGAAGCTGGATGAATAGTTGGATGTTGTTGTCTATTGGAATGTTTGATAAGTGTTGAAAACTACCATGGTTACTTTCCTGCTGCTGAGATGGTTGTTGATGATTATGTGAATGGCTAAGAATCTCGTTGGAGAGGGAGCATTGATTGATAGCATTATGAATCTTCCTTAGGTTGTGTGTTGGGAGACCTATGGATTGGTTGGGAAGATTGTCACTCCCAATGTTGCACGAAGCGCCCCCCCCCCCATGGTTCCAAGCCCCGAAGTGCATCCCGTACGGAAGCGCCTAGGAAGCTTGGCTGGAAGCGCTCTTTAGAAATTCGGAAGCGCCGCTTCCAATTTTTTTGCTGCTCCCTGGAAATTCGGAAGTGTGGTACGGAAGCATCGAAGCGCGCTTCGTACGACGCTTCGGGCGTCGGAAGCATGGCGCTTTGGAGGAGGAAGCGTACGCTTCCCGAAAAGCATTTAGAAAATTCGTTTTTTTTTAATTTTAGCTGAGTTTGCTTGTTGGGGGTGGGTCCACCTTGGGTTAGGGTGACGAATGAAGGCAAAAAAAATATAAATATAGCAGATGCTCCCTCATGGTAATGTTAAATTCTTAAAGTAAAAGGATGAAAATGAAAAATAAAGGAGAATGTCACTTTTACTTAAATTTTTAACATTACCATGAAATGACTCGGGATGTTTGAGAGTGGTTCCAGCCTCATTGGACTTCATATGGAGAAAATAGAATTTCATATCCTATTCAAAATTCAGCAGACTTAACAGTTTTCAGGAATTCAGGATCAATGGGATTGTGGCATTTCATTAGATTATATCAAGTATGAAGGTATGCGATTAGCATTTAATCAAGAGCACCAAGCCCTATATGTACCCTAGTGTTGGTGGTGTTAATTGTTGAACTCCTTTGTCACGCGGCATGCCCTTAGCAAAAAATTACCTTTCAATCAAGTCAAAATCATCGATCAAGCATGTTAAGCTTTTTCTACCATATTTTAAGTCTTGAATTAGGTAGTTTGATCAAAATTGGGCAATGTTGACTAATATCCCTAGACAATCGAGGTAGAGGCAAAGGCTAGACAAGAGGAGAAGAATCTAGAATCTAGATTCTAGATGGTTGATGCATCTAAATGGTGGATGCTCGAATAATTAATCATTAATGTACAATGGATGCTATATCTATCTTGATTTATGCAAAAATATGCATGTTTTCATGTCTTCTACAATTAATTTGCTATTTGGGATGTTTGTTTTGAGTATAAATGCAAAAAAATATAAATATATATATGTATATAGCAGACGCTTCCGCGGACGCTTCGCTTCCTAGATTTTTGGAAAATGACGCTTTCACGTCCCCGCTTCCAAAAAACGCTTCCGCTTCGCCCCCGCTTCATGCAACATTGGTCACTCCCTTAGGTTGTGAGCCGAGAGACCAATGAATCTAGTTGGGGAGCTTGGTTCTGAGTCCTGACGTGATCCCTTAGGTTTTTACCGAGAAACCAGTTTTGTCAGGGACACTGATTTTTTGATCTCTCCCTTAGGTGTTGACCGAGAGACCTATGGTTTGGTTGGGGAGATTGATCTTGAGTTCCTTTCCTTAGGCTGCGACCGGGAGATCTATGGTTTGGTTAGGAAGGATGAGTTCTCTCCCTTAGGCTATGGGTCATGAGACCTTTTTTGTGGTTAGGGATTGAGATAGGAATTCATCCCTTAGGCTGTGGGTCGGGAGACATTGTTTGTGGTCGATGAGATGTACCCTGTGGATATGATTGGTTTGACCTCATTGATGGATCCCACTGGTCGGTAGGGCACTAACTTGGATGCCGTGCGATTGTCGTTTGTGGGATGTGTTGGATGCTATGTGTCTTTCTTTATCATGACACTGATGATCTCTCCCTTAGGTTGTGTGCCGGGAGACCTATGGTTTGGTTGGGGAGATTAATCTTGACAAAGAGAGAGACTTGTACTTGTAATCCTTTAGGTTGTGGGCCAGGAGACTTATGGATTGGTCAGCGAAATTGATCTTGAGAGAGAATGAAAAAATACCTCTCTGGCTAAGAGGAAGTGTTGGAAAATATAGTAGCCATAATTGGTATTTTCATAATGAAGAATAATTGAAAATTCGAATTTTGATTTTTTCCTCCAAAATCTTCAAGTCAGCCTCATATTATTTTAGGTCAGCTGGGCCCCTAAGAGGCTCACACTCAACCCCCTTCAAAAGGCTATATAAAGGAGAGCCTTCCTCATTACACATCCAGCGAATTTCAGAAGGACTAAAGGAGGACCGAAAATCTGAAGGAGGGCATGGCACTTGGCTTGGCATTTGATCTTGGTTCTTGGTTTCTGGTTTGGCTATTATCTGGTTATGGTTATTTCTAATGTATTTACTATTGATGAATCTGGAATGTTGAAATTTGGTACCAGAGGACAGGTGGTTCCCTTAGGCTTTGATCTTTGGCCTAGGGAAAAGTGTCCAAAAGAATTTAAGTTTTCTCCTAAAGTAACTTTATAATTTTTATAAAGTTAAATCTAATTTAAAAGTGACTTTAAGTGATAAAGTTACTAAGTCTAATTTTAAAGTGACTTTTATAAAGTCAATGAAAAATTAGAAAGGAAAAGTGACTTTGGAAATAAATGACTAAGTGGGTCTTTATTAAAGTGGGGTGAATTAAAAAATAAAAAGTGAGATTTAAATGAGCATATAATCTCAACCTTAGATCTCAATCTATTTCAGCCATTGGATTTAGGGATCACCCAAAAGTCACTTGGGGTTAGATTAAAGGAGGAAAAGGAGGAAAAGGTCATTCATTCTTTCATGAGCAGACTGGGAGAAGGAGAGCAAGAGAGCAAGAGAGATTTCTGAGCAGGGCGGAGAAGGAGACAGCAGCTTGGCACACATTCCAAGGCAGCAGTTGAGCAGATTTGTACAGCTGGTTCAACACACAGTGAAAGGCAGATTTTGGCACGATTTTTGAGGAGTGGTTTGCACAAAAATCGAGGAGCAGTTTGCTGATTTTTCTGCACGCAAAACGAGAGCCGTACAACGCATTTAATGCTAGACGTACAACAACATTTAATGCTGAAAGTGGGCACGAAAATTGAGGAGGCCGTACAACATTTATTGCTGTCCTGTTTGCTGTAATTTCCAGTTTGCTGTGAGGCATGGGAAAAGAGATAAGTTGTAAATTTGCTTGCTGATTTTTGCTGAATATTTCTCACTGTAAAAAGACAATTTTCAGAAATAAAGAAGAGCTCTCAAACTGGTTTTCCCCAAGAGTTGTAAGGGGTTTTTCCAGGGTCAAGTTGACCAAAAATCTCAGTGTTTAAATGTGTTTTAATGGCTGTTTATTATTGCTGATTTTTATTTCTGCAATTTCCAGCATTCTGTAAAATTTCCAGAATTTGTGTTTTCAGCAATATTTATTTTTTCAGCTTGTTAAATGTATGGTTATGGGAAAGGGCATTTAATTACATGGGAGAAATAAGGTGAAACTGAAAACTGGGGTGGGAAAACAGAAATTTCTACATGGTATCAGAGCTTGAGTGCTGAAGGGCAGTTTGGGACAGGAAAAGGAAAAATTACAGCTGCTGATTTTTCACTCAGAAAATTCCAGCAAGCTGATTTTTTCATAAACAACAGTTTTATCTTTACTACAACAGTGTTATTTTTCAGTTTTAGGACAGTAGGATGTCATTGGGACTGAGGGTGGAGGATAGGCTGGATGGGCATACAAATTACAGCATTTGGAAGGATAGAATGCAGAGTATCTTTGAGGAGGCAGAAGTCTGGGATATCATGGTGCATACCACACAGAACCCTGTTGTTGTGCCTACTGATGCTACTCAGTTGGCTGAGTATAATAAGAAGAACAATAAGGGTAAGAGGCTGATTCTAGACGGAATCAAAGACCATTGCATTCCTCATGTGAGAGGAAAGAGCAATGCCCATGAGATGTGGACAGCATTGTCCAATCTCTACCAGAGTACCAATGAGAACCGGAAGATGGTCCTGAAGGAGAAGCTGAAGAACATTAAGATGGGTAATGATAGTGCAGCTGGATATCTCACAAAGATTACTAATGTGAGAGATGAGTTGGCAGCGATTGGCGAGGCCATTCCACCCACTGAGTTGGTGCGGATTGCGGTGAATGGCCTCCCCCGTTCATGGTTGAACTTTGCTGATGGGGTTTGTGCACGTGAGACCCTTCCCACATGGGAGAGGTTTTGGGATGATTGCATTCAGACGGAGATCAGGAAAGGTCAGCTTGGGGCAGCCAAGCCAGTTGAGCAGGATGAGGATGTAGCATTGGTGGCAGGAGGCAAGAAAGGCAAAGGGAAGAAGCAGGCTTCCACAAGCAGTGGTGGGGGCAAAGGCAAAGGTAAAGGTAAACATGGAAATACACAGAAGGACTATTCTAAGGTGAAGTGTTGGAATTGTCAAAAGATGGGACACTATGCAGTTGTGTGTCCGGAGAAGAAGAAGAAGAAGGGGAAGAACCAGGACGTGGCAGCTTCAGCAAAGATTGAGGACTTTGCAAGTCGTTTTGACCGGGAGTTTGCGTTCACTACGTGTGAGTCCTCTAGTGTAGGATCACCTGCCACACAGGTTCAGAGGGAGCATGCTTTTCCCTCGATTAGCGGAGCATCTTCAGGTATCTGGTATGTGGACAGTGGGGCTTCACGTCACATGACAGGAGTCCGTGAGTACTTCTCAGAGCTTTCAGAGAGTGGCACTCATATAGAGGTAGTACTCGGTGATGACAGAGTTGTTAGAGCAATCAGGGTGGGGACACTGACATTTCAAAGGGAGTCCAAACCTCCCTTGAAAGTGTCAGATGTTCTTTATGTGCCAGGGATGAGGAAGAACCTCATATCCGTCTCAGCTTTGGAGGATAGAGGATATGAGGTACTGTTCAAGGGAGGACAGGTGTTGATGTATCCTAGGGGCACTCCAGCTGATTCAGCTAGAGTGATAGGTGTACGCCATGCAAAGGTGTACAAGTTTGCATTCCAGCCCCTTTTGGCATTGAGCAGTAGCACTGACAGCAGAGCTAGCAGTTCTGAGCTGTGTGAGATTTGGCACCGCAGGATGGGACATATGTATCATGGAGCCTTGAGGACATTGTGGGAGATCACTACAGGTGTGCCAGATTTCAGTACTGATCACTTTGATACTTGCAGAGGTTGTGCGATGGGCAAGTTTGCCAAATCCCCTTTTCCCAACAGTGACAGCAGAGCGACTGGGATACTTGATTTGATTCATTCTGATGTGAGCGGTCGGATGTCTCATGTTTCCTTGAGTGGATATGAGTACTATGTTTTATTCATTGATGATCACTCCAGGAGGACCTGGATTTATTTCTTGAAGACCAAGAGTGAGGTCTTCAAGCGGTTTCAGGAGTTCAAAGCTCTTGTGGAGACATAGACAGGTCGGAAGATCAAGTCCCTGAGGTCGGACAATGGAGGAGAGTACACCCTTGGAGAGTTTGTTGATTATTGTGCGGAGGCAGGCATTAGGAGGGAGTTCACTGTTCCTTACAACCCCCAACAGAAAGGGGTTGTGGACAGGAAGAACAAATCCATCATAGGGTCTGCCAAAGCCATGTTACATGATCAGGGGTTGCCATTGTTCTTGTGGGCAGAGGCCTGCAACACAACTGTTTACTTGCAGAACAGGAGTCCGCATCGTGCCTTGGGGCACATGACTCCGGAGGAGGCTTTCTCTGGGAAGAAGCCTGATATTGGCCATCTTCATATCTTTGGATGCATTACATACTCCTATATACCCAAGGAGAAGAGGACCAAACTAGAGCCCATCGTAGAGAAGGGTATCTTTGTGGGCTACAGTGAGACCTCAAAGGCCTTTCAGATTTACATTCCTGCACAGAGGAGAGTTGTCAGACGGGATGTGAAGTTTGAGGAGGACAGGGCCTTTAGGAGGTCACGGGAGTTAGAGTATCTGGATCAGCCAGACCCTCAACAGCAGTTGAGTCAGTTGCAGGGATCCAGTGGGCAGGGATCAGGAGGATCCGGAGGTACATCTATGAGGATGTCAGGTCCGTCAGTGAGCAGTGGCTCGCCGAGCCAGAGGGGTGGTGCTCCGGGCAGCATGCAGAGCAATTCACAAAGCAGTTCACTAGGGAGTCCACTGATGGACAGTTCACATGGTACCTCAGCTTCTACAGGTTCAGGTGCAGGTAGGAGGACAGCAGACAGACAGTCAGGAGTTCAGGCTACTGGTGGTGATGATGAGGAGGACTTTCATTCTCCTATGGGAGAAGCATGCTCAGGGAAGAGGAAGCCCAAGTGGCTTCAGGACACCTTGAGAGATGCCTCATCTGTTGCTGAGCTGAAGAGGCCAGTCAGAGAGAGTAGACCACCTGAGAGGTTTTGTAGCTATATGGCGATGGTTACCAACATCCTTGACTCTGAGCCTTCTAGCTATGAGGAGGCAGCTAGCCAGCAGGTCTGGAGAGAGGCCATGCAGGAGGAGTATTCTTCTGTCATGAAGAATGATGTTTGGGAGGTGGTGCCGAGGCCTGAGAGCAAATCCGTGGTTACTTCCAGATGGCTTTACAAGGTAAAGCATGTTGTAGATGGCAGCATTGAGAAATTCAAAGCAAGGTTTGTGGCTAGAGGGTTCTCCCAGGTAGAGGGAGTTGATTATGAGGAGACCTTCGCTCCCGTGGCTCGATATACTTTGATCCGCTCCATTATATCGATAGCAGCAGAGATGGGTTGGAAGATCCACCAGATGGATGTGAAGATTGCATTTCTCAATGGCTTCATACAGGAGGAGGTGTACATTGAGCAGCCACAGGGCTTTGAGGTGCATGGGAAGGAGTCCCATGTGTGCAGACTGAAAAAGGCCCTTTATGGCCTGAAGCAAGCTCCCAGAGCTTGGTACTCCAGGATAGATACATATTTGTAGGGGATGGGTTTCACAAAGAGTGACGCAGATCCGAACCTTTACTTTATTGTGATTGGTGAGGAGCCTCTCATTCTGGCGCTGTATGTGGATGACTTGGTCATTACAGGTGCAGAGAGACTCATAGAGCACTGCAAGAGAGATCTTGTGACAGAGTTTGAGATGAAGGACATCGGCTTGATGCATTACCTTTTGGGCTTGGAGGTGTGGCAGGAGGAGGGGCATTTCTTCCTGGGGCATGGGAAGTATATTGTGGACATCCTTAGCAGATTCCACATGGAGGATTGTAGACCCATGTCGACACCGATGATCACCAACTAGAAGAAGATTCATGCTTCGGATTCCGAGTTGGTGGATCCCACATTGTACAAGTAGCTGATTGGTTCCTTGATGTATTTGGTCAACACTAGACCAGATATCTGTTTTGCAGTCAACACGATGAGTCAGTTTATGTGTGAGCCTAGGAAGGTTCACTGGGTGGCTGCAAAACACATTTTGCGGTACTTGCAGGGGACAGTGGATTATGGTCTGGACTACAGGCAGGGAGATGGGGTGAGATTGGCAGGATACACTGATTCTGATTGGGCAAGTTGTGCTTCTGATAGGAAGAGCACTTCAAGGTGTTGTTTTGGGTTGGGTTCAACAGTAGTGTCATGGTTCAGCCAGAAGCAGCAGTCAGTAGCACTGAGTTTAGCGGAAGCAGAGTATATGGCAACCACTCTAGCTAGTTGTGAGGCCATTTGGCTTCGCAAGATGTTGTTTGGCTTATTTGGTCAGCCGTTGAGACCTTCAATGATTTACTGTGATAATCAGAGTTGCATTAAACTCACGGAGAATCCAGTATTTCATGATAGGTCAAAGCATATTGAGATCAGATATCATTTCATCAGAGACTATGTTCAGAAGGGAGCTGTGAAGCTTGAGTATATTTCCACTGATGAGCAGGTTGCAAATATTCTTACCAAAGCCTTACCACGGGGCAAGCATGTCTACTTTAGAGACAAGATGGGTGTGGTGAGGAACACCTTCCTCGGTAACAGGGAGTGTTGAAATTTGGTACCAGAGGACAGGTGGTTCCCTTAGGCTTTGATCTTTGGCCTAGGGAAAAGTGTCCAAAAGAATTTAATTTTTCTCCTAAAGTAACTTTATAATTTTTATAAAGTTAAATCTAATTTAAAAGTGACTTTAAGTGATAAAGTTACTAAGTCTAATTTTAAAGTGACTTTTATAAAGTCAATGAAAAATTAGAAAGGAAAAGTGACTTTGGAAATAAATGACTAAGTGGGTCTTTATTAAAGTGGGGTGAATTAAAAAAAAAAAAAGTGAGATTTAAATGAGCATTTAATCTTAGCCTTAGATCTCAATCTATTTCAGCCATTGGATTTAGGGATCACCCAAAAGTCACTTGGGGTTAGATTAAAGGAGGAAAAGGTCATTCATTCTTTCATGAGCAGATTGGGAGAAGGAGAGCAAGAGAGCAAGAGAGATTTTTGAGCAGGGAGGAGAAGGAGACAGCAGCTTGGCACACATTCCAAGGCAGCAGTTGAGAAGATTTGTACAGCTGGTTCAGCACACAGTGAAAGGCAGATTTTGGCACGATTTTCGAGGAGTGGTTTGCACAAAAATCGAGGAGCAGTTTGCTGATTTTTCTGCACGCAAAACGAGGGCCGTACAACGCATTTATTGCAGTCCGTACAACGCATTTAATGCTGGCCGTACAACAGCATTTAATGCTGAAAGTGGGCACGAAAATCGAGGAGGCCGTACAACATTTATTGCTGTCCTGTTTGCTGTAATTTCCAGTTTGCTGTGAGGCATGGGAAAAGAGATAAGTTGTAAATTTGCTTGCTGATTTTTGTTGAATATTTCTCACTGTAAAAAGACAATTTTCAGAAATAAAGAAGAGCTCTCAAACTGGTTTTCCCCAAGAGTTGTAGGGGGTTTTTCCAGGGTCAAGTTGACCAAAAATCTTAGTGTTTAAATGTGTTTTAATGGCTGTTTATTACTGCTGATTTTTATTTCTGCAATTTCCAGCATTCTGTAAAATTTCCAGAATTTGTGTTTTCAGCAATATTTATTTTTTCAGCTTGTTAAATGTATGGTTATGGGAAAGGGCATTTAACTACATGGGAGAAATAAGGTGAAACTGAAAACCGGGGTGGGAAAACAGAAATTTTTACATGGAACTCTCTTTCTGTCTAAGGAAAGAATTTTTTAGGTTTTCCCCTTGTGGGTTTTGCCCTGGCCTCAGGACTAATTTCTGTATCTCTTGTCTCATAGTTTCATGGTTATTTTTCTACTTCTTTTCATGGTTTCATGGTTATTTTTCTACTACTTTTCATGGTTTAATGGTTGATATTTTCTTCTGTATAACTTAATGATTTTTGAATGTGAATACTATGTAAATTTAATGCTAACTGATCACTGGAAGTAGTTATCATGTAGAAGAAAAATATTTTTAGCCAGTGTCCTAGAAAATCAACAGAAACTTGTCTATTCTTCGTTACATGTGAAACTTTGCTACTTTCTCAGTACTGAGGGTCTAGATATCATTAAGTAGAACTCTAAGTTAATTTTCTTAGGTCATGACTAACTTTTGTTGACTTTTTCGCTTTGATTAGCAATTCAACTGGTCTCGTCTGTCCTGTAGTAATGTGCATTGTATTTTTACTTTTTAATTTCTGGATCTAGTGGTATTAGAGCTATGTAAATGAGCTTCTGGTGGTTATAACTTATGAGTTATGTACAAATTTACAATGATTTGTGATCTAGAAGAATGAATGCTGAGCTCATTTTATGCTCGGAATTATTTGGGGTGGTGTTTAATGCACGAAGGAAGTTAATGCAATATTCCAGCCTCATTATGATCCACTGGTTTAAATCTTGAAGTTAGTGGCAGTCTAATGATAAGAACACTGAATTATAATTTTAGGAAGCTTGCACTTTGTTCTTGTACCTGCAAGAAGAGGAGTAATTTGGATGTGAACGGGAAGTGCATATTGTTTCTACAAAATATTTTGTTATATTTTCTCTAGTTCTAGTCTTTTGAGTTTCCATCAATTTTTTTTTTTCTCTACGAGAATTTGTAACTTATATTCAAATCTCAAGGTTCAGAAAATGCTGGAAAAAAAAAACATAAACATTATGAGCATGTTAAAAGATAAAAGAGAAACACTCAGGCCTATATGTATTTTTACTAAGATTCAGGCCTATATATATTTTGAATGTGTACATTTTATTTTATATTTATTTCTTTCCAATTTGTTTTACACTGGCATGTGCCACGGCTTTCGATCCGTGATGTTTTGTCTTACACATTTTCTGTAGCTTGGATTTTGAATCCCGAAACGTAAGGCATGATCATTTGTGCATATCTCTAATTTTCGAAAATTGGTTTCAGTCGGCTGTTCATTGATGTTGCTGTTACATTGAACTATTTTATAAAAACTATCACTACATTCAAGACCTCTGATCAAAATACACCTTGTTAGGTGCATTACAACTTATGTATTTCTTAAAAGGAGTTTGGAAGTTGAGGCTCATGTGTAAATGGGCATACTTTTCAAAGAGTGAGTATCTCTTTACTGTAATTAGCCGATGCAGAGGTTTCCTCGTGATATTGCAATTGACAATTCAATTATTTTAGCATGGTAAATATGGCTCTGTAGATTAGAGAAATATATCTCCTAATAGCATTTCCCTGTAATTCATGCCCTTATTTCTAGAAAGCATTCTAAATCACCATTCAATGGTAGAACAAACATGTGAAATTAAAAACTGATTGGATGATATTGAGGTTTTAATAGAGACATGTAACAGCTTCAATGCTTCATATGTTTTTAATGCCAACTTGAGAGTCCAACAGCAGTTGAGGCTGGGATCATGTACATAAAAAAAGGTTTTTTCGTTGATGTTCATAAATGATCAAGAATAGGTCAATGGGACTAGAGAGAACAGTCAATGGTCACTCATTATGCAAGTGCGTAGAACACTCATAGATACTAAAATTTTAAATGTTATCAAAATTATATACAATTTACCAAATGTAGAAGGTAAATTGTGATTCATTTGAATCTCTCTGGTAGGGCATATCGTAGGAAAATGTATTGAAATCTGATATAGACGTAAGTTGTATCCCTTCATTTTGATATTTGTAAGTGTTTTTCTCACTGATTTATTGTTTGCTATTCAATTTGGAAATTTTCTCCTCTTATGCTTGTCTACTAACTTTATATTATGATGTGTTTTTGTTGTGGGGCAGCTCTAGAGCTTATTGAGCACCTCCGTTCGATGGGTGAAACCAACGCTCTTCTGCAGAGAAATCAGGTGAGACTAAACTGCAATTGCAGTTGATTTACGATAGAAGACTCTTGCTCTGTCGAAGCAGATCATTTCGACTTTAAACAGCCTGACTTTATAGATGTATGAACCATTTTGTATTTTATATCTGGCCAGATACTGAAAAAGGAGACTGCTTTAGCAACTGCTTCCATTTATCAATCAATGTTTGGAGGAGAAGATGGTACCATCCCAGCCACATTTCAGGTAATACTACTATATTGAAGATTCACTAGCAAGTAGTCCTTTACTTTTCTCACATGGGTGGGTATGGTGGAGATAATGAATCATACGTGCTATATTAATCAGGTTATTTATATGACTGGCTGGGCACCACATCCTTCGCAACAGAAGCCGAAAAGGAGAGGCTCAGCTACTGTTTCATTTGAGGATCTTCAGAGAGAGTTTGCGACCTCCCAGTAGACTCCATAATTAAACCACCTGGCAGTAGTGTTTGGTAACTTAAGCGTAACTAGAAAGTATTTTATATCTGGTTTGAAATGAACATTCTATGGTCTTTCTTGGAAATTCCTGTATTTCAATGACTGGTTATTTTCTTAAATAATGACAGACACCATTGAAACATGAAGTATAATATCTGCGGGTTTCTTGTAACTGAACATGTTTTAAGTGAAGTTGGGAGAGAGGCCGTGTAATGCGCTATCATATTTTAACGTAGCGAGCTGTGGGTAGGCGACTCAATTTTGTTTCCTGCTGAGATTCACGGTCCCTGTAAATGATTTCCACTGTTTATTTGCATAACACACATTTAAAGTAAAATTATAGCCGTGGATGGGTTTGGTTCATTTGATGGGTATATACATCTGATTTTTACCGGATATTTTGAAATATTATTTTATATGATGTAGTAATCAAATCATGAATGAAGTCCATAAATTTTGTTTCTGTTGCGCACTCATTTTCTTGAGATATACTCTTCAGCATATGCTCTATGTGAAGATGACTTCCTTAAAATGTACTTTAGAACGGTCTTGAGACATACTCCTAGCGTATACTCTATATGAAGATTACTTTTTAAAAATGTACGTTTAGGACGGAAGACAGGGAGTTATGGGCTAGGGACCATTTGTGGTGAAATGTCTTTTGTAATATCAGTATTAACCTTGGATTTATAGTGTTTGCAAAACATTTTATAGTGCAAAATTTGAAGATAGGTTTGTTAGGATATTCCGACACATAGGATATAGTTAAGTTCAACTTGGTCTAGCATAGAGTTAGGTTAGAGTTAGGTAAAGTGTGTTTCTTTACCGTTGTACATTTTGTAACTTACAATCCGACGGTCACGATATGTAGTGATTCGACGGTTCACTCTCACCTCGGTATTACCGACACTTGATCCGTGGCTTGACACCTGATTGGTCCATGAGTTCTATTTAAAGCGCATGGAGGGTCATTGTTCGGGCAATCCGTGCATGAGAGAAGCTTATGTAAATTTTCATTCTTTGATTAATAAATTGTCTGTACCCACGTTGGGACAGGCCGTGGACTGTTTCCCTCCTTGCACTCTGAGGGTTTTAACCACGTCAAAAATACTGGTGTATTGATTTGAGATCTGGTTGTGAGCGGTGTCCTTTTGGTATTCTTTCTGAGGAACTTACCCTGTAAATTCCTACATGGTATCGGAGCTATTTGAGGGCCGCGTCCGTTGGTGATCCAAATTTGAAGCCGGTAGAACTGCATGCGGCTGTCGTTTCCTAGATCTGCTGTTTCTGACTGCTTTCGGGCCGAGAGGACTGCTCTGTTGCGTTCGGAGCATCTGTTTCAGTGAGGAACCCCTTTCGTTTCACGCGAAAAGGTTTCCGGTAGCCCTAGCTGCGTCATTTTTCAGATCGGGAGGTATACAGTGTTTTTTTTTTGCAGTTTACTGTCATTTTCTCTCTGCTTATTTCGGTTTCGGTTTATTTAGCCTTTTTTTTCCCGGATCTATACCTTTCATTTCTGCGTATGCTCTTTGCCCTGCGACTCTGTGCGATCTGGGCAAATCAGAAACAGAAAGAAAGGATTTTTCTCATGCGTATGCTCTTTTCCCTGCACCTTAGTGTGATCTTGGAAAATCAGAAACATTGAGAAAAATATTTAGTTTTTCGGTTAAAAGCTAACTTTGAGATTTTTTTTTAAAATTCTAGTTTTTTGGCTAAAGCTAACTTTGAGCCGTAAGGTTCGTTTTTCTTTGCATATTCGTGTTGGGTTTTGTGTTTTGTGTTTTGTAGGGGAAAAGAGCCTTCCCAAGGCAAGCACGCAAATCGAGGCCCCCCCCTCTCTCTCTCTCTCTCTCTCAAATATTTTGTATAGATCAATTGGTTCAAAGACTTTTTAAGAGAGTAGAGGTCTTGGGTTCAAGTCTCCATTTTGTGGGGGCGGATTTTTTCATTCCCGCACATTCGCGCACTTTGCCGGCAACGTCAACAATTTTTTTTTCAAAAAGCCATAACTTCTTCATCCGGAAGCCTTTTTCAGAGCCGTTTTTTTTAAAACCGCCTATTTTTTCGAGATCTATCCATTGGACCACTTACTTTCAGCATCTTCAGCTTCAGGATTTTTTTTCAAAAAATGGAAAGTCCATGCCAAGTCATTCTTGACAGCACTAACTACTTCCAATGGGTAGCCTACATGGGAGATTTACTTAGAAGTAAAGGTCTCTTCAGAATAGCCACAGACCAAGAGAAGAAACCCAAAGATGAAGACAAGGCCGAAAAATGGGAAAATAGACAAGATCAAGCACGTGGTTTGATAGGAATGTCTGTTTCTCCTGATCTTAGATTCCACATTGCAGAAATTGAAACTCCTCATGAAGCATTAGAAAAACTTGCTAAAGTTTTTGGGATTAAAAATGAAATTAGAGCCCATCAACTTGAGAATGAGTTGCTTACTTTGGATCCTAATAATTTTTCTTGCATTGAAGATTTCTTGTCCAAATTCAAGACCCTTAGATATCTCTTGGAAGGTGTTAAAGTTAAGAAAGAAGATGGTAACCTTATTTATTCCATCCTTACTAAGTTGGGACCAGCCTACTCTGTATTTGTTTCCACTTTCCATTCTACAAGGGAAGCTTTCATTTGTCAAGGCAAAGACTACAAACCCCCTTCCTTTGACTCCTTTTGTGATTCCTTAATAAGAGAACAAGAAAAACTCTTACACCTTGGTCTTCTTAATCTTGGAAACTCTTCCTCGAAAGCGTTAGCCGCCCAGCAGCAACCAAATTCAAAGAATCCTAAGAAGTCTTATCCTCAAAGGAATGGTCCTAAACCAACTCAGCCTCAAGATGAAAGATCATTTCAGCAAAATGACAAGACCAATAAAAACAAATGGAAGAGGACTGACAGACATTGTAACTTTTGTAATCGAGATGGCCACTTAGAATCTAAATGCTTTAAGAAGATGGAAGCCTTGGAAGCCGCAATGAAGAAACATAACATCCATCTGGAGCCTACTTCAACTTCAACTTCCGGAACGGCACTTTCTGCATGTCATCGTCAATCATCTCAGTCTGGTTATGCATTAAATGTATCTTCTTCTTCTTCTCATTCTCATGAGTGGCTCATTGATTCTGGAGCCTCTTGTCACATGGCCAAAAACCAAGCCATGTTTTCTTCTTTAAATGATTGTAACACCAAAAATATATATGTTGGTGATGATAGATCTCTTAATGTTGTAGGGACTGGAACTGTTCATCTAGACAATGGTCAGTTCAATGATGTATTATGTGTTCCAAACTTATCCTGCAACCTTCTATCTGTCTATCAGATAACTCATTCAGGTGAAGGTAAAATTGTTGAATTTTCACCTCATGATGTTGTAATCAAGGATCTAAAAGATCCTAAACAGATTCTAGCTACTGGTCTTGCTGATGATTCCAAAAGGTTGTATAAGTTTCACAACTTTGGGTCATCCCATCTTCCCTCAGTGTTTGTTGCTCATAATGATGAAGTGAGCAAACTTTGGCATGAGCGGTTTGGTCACTTAAACTATCGCTCCCTTCAGCATCTATGTAAAGAAAATATGGTGACAGGTCTTCCTATGGTATCTTGCAAAGATGGTGTTTGTTCCGGATGTGTACTCGGAAAACATCATCGGGACAGTTTTGACAAACGTGCCTCTTGGCACGCCTCAGCCCCTTTACAGCTTGTGCACAGTGATTTATGTGGTCCTCTTCCTGTTGCTTCATTCTCTGGCTGCAAGTACTTCTTAACTTTCATTGATGATTTCTCTAGACGCACTTGGGTATACTTCTTAAAACTCAAGAGCGAAGTATTTAGCACTTTTTTGGCCTTCAAAGCATTTGTTGAAAAACAATCTGGACATCAAATTCTTAAGCTAAGAACTGATAATGGTGGAGAATATGTTAAAAACGCATTCATCAACTTTTGCACCGAAAATGGAATTCAAATGCAACATACTGTTCCATACACTCCACAACAAAATGGTGTAGCTGAAAGGAAAAATCGCACCTTAAAGGAAATGGCTAATTGTATGCTGCAATCTAAAGGACTCAGTCTTAGTTTTTGGGCCGAAGCAATTAATTGTGCAAATTATATAATCAATCGCACTCCTACTAAGGTTCTAGAGAATATCACTCCAGAAGAAGCTTGGAGTTCCATTAAACCAGATGTAAGTCACTTTCGTGTGTTTGGAAGTGAAGCATGGGCCCATATTCCAGATGAAAAGCATAAAGCTTTAGAACCTAAGAGTGAGAAATGTACTTTTGTTGGATATTCTGAAGATGTAAAAGGTTATAGACTTATTCCATTTAAGTCCAAAAATGTTATCATTAGAAGAGATGTAAAATTTGATGAAAATAAATCGGCCTGCGAGCCTAGTCCGGCGGATGTGCCACCTCTTCCTATCTCTTCTATCTTTGAAAACATTTCTTCTTCTGATGATGAAAGCGAGGATGATAATCCTCCCCCACCTTCTCAGGATCCTCAACTTCCAAGATGGGTCCGTGCTACTCGGGATGCAGCAGGTGATCTTGCCGGTGATCCTACAGATCAGCGACGTACACGTTCTCAGTTTGAAAGAGCCTCTTCTTTACTGGCTCAAGCTCCAGTAAATCATGATCCTGACACTTTTGCAGAAGCTTCAGGCCATCCACATTGGGAAGCAGCTATGAATGAAGAATATCATTCATTGATGACAAATGATACATGGGATCTTGTTCCTCTACCAAAGGGACGCAAACTTGTTAGATGCAAATGGGTTTACAGAACCAAGTATGGACCAGATGGGAAAGTTGATAAACATAAGGCTCGTCTAGTTGCTAAGGGCTTTTCACAGGTTGAAGGCATTGACTACACTGAAACCTTCTCTCCAGTTGCCAAAATGAACTCTATCCGCCTTGTTCTTTCCCTTGCTGCCTCTTTAAAATGGGAAGTCCATCAAATGGATGTTAAATCTGCCTTCTTGCATGGGGACTTGCAGGAAGAAATCTATATGGAACAACCCATTGGCTTCATACAAACAGACTCCAGCCTCGTTTGTCGACTTAAGAAATCCCTTTATGGCCTCAAGCAAGCTCCTCGGGCTTGGTATGCCAAAATGGATAGCTTTCTTTTAGAATCTGGCTTTTCTAGGTGTCATTCTGACAATACTGTCTACACCAAGAAAGTGGGCAACTCTCTTATCATCCTTGTTCTTTATGTTGATGATCTTATTCTTACTGGTAGTGATCCCAACCTTATAAACCATGTGAAGTCCAGCCTTAAAAAGAAATTTGAAATGACAGACTTAGGACACTTACACTATTTTCTCGGTCTTCAAGTCTTGCAATCCCAAGAAGGTATTTTCCTTTCCCAGTCCAAGTATGCTTGTGATATTCTTCGTCATTTTCACATGGAAGACTGTAAGCCAGCCCCTTCTCCCTTTCAGTCTGGAGTCAAACTTTCAGTCTCTTGTACTTCTCCTGAAGTTGATGCTACCTTATACCGTCAACTTGTCGGAAAACTCTTGTATTTAACCCATACTCGTCCTGATCTTTCCTTTGCTGTTGGCCTTGTTGCTCGTTTTATGCAAAACCCCCGTGAAAGTCATTGGAAAGCAGCTAAAAGAATACTTCGTTATGTTCGAGGTACAGTACAGTTTGGGATTCATTACAGTGCCAAAGCAGCTCCTCTGTTAGTTGGTTTCACTGATTCTGATTGGGCTGGTGACCTTGATGATCGGAAGTCTACTGCCGGTTATGTCTTCACTCTTGGTTCAGGACCTATTACATGGGCTTGTAAGAAACAGGCTGCCATTTCTCTTTCGTCAGCAGAAGCAGAGTATCGTGGTGCCGTGGAAGCTAGTAAGGAAGCCTTGTGGCTTCGTCAGATCCTATCAGAGTTTGGCTTTGAGCAGCAGCATCCAACCACACTTTGGTGTGATAATCAAAGTGCCATTCAGCTATGCAAAGATCCAGTCCAGCATCAGCGCAGCAAACACATTGAACTACACATGCACTTCATCAGAAAGCTCATTCATGACCATGTTCTTGAAGTGCAATATTGTCCAACGGATGATCAGGTTGCAGACATCTTCACAAAGGCTCTCACAGAGGCGAAGTTCACTAAACTTCGATATATGCTTGGAGTTCAGGAAGTTGTCACTAAGGGGGGATAGGCTCTAGTGCCTCCTTCCTTCTCCTATTGTGTCATATTTGTAAATCCTTCAATCCTATCCCAAGTTGTTCTTAAGGGGGGATGTTAGGATATTCCGACACATAGGATATAGTTAAGTTCAACTTGGTCTAGCATAGAGTTAGGTTAGAGTTAGGTAAAATGTGTTTCTTTACCGTTGTACATTTTGTAACTTACAATCCGACGGTCACGATATGTAGTGATCCGACGGTTCACTCTCACCTCGGTATTACCGACACTTGATCCGTGGCTTGACACCCGATTGGTCCATGAGTTCTATTTAAAGCGCATGGAGGGTCATTGTTCGGGCAATCCGTGCATGAGAGAAGCTTATGTAAATTTTCATTCTTTGATTAATAAATTGTCTGTACCCACGTTGGGACAGGCCGTGGACTGTTTCCCTCCTTGCACTCTGAGGGTTTTAACCACGTCAAAAATACTGGTGTATTGATTTGAGATCTGGTTGTGAGCGGTGTCCTTTTGGTATTCTTTCTGAGGAACTTACCCTGTAAATTCCTACAAGGTTTACTTATAAAAAGATTTTATCTTTTCATATGATGTTAAGATGAATATATATGCCATGTGCTGAATTCATACTAAGCATGCAAGAAATTATATATGTTCATTTTCAGACATTAAAAGTATTTTAATAATAAGATTTTTATTTTTTTTTCAATTGTCTTATATAATATATACACAATTGAAATATATTAATTAATATGGAGATTAAAATATTTTATTTAAGATCTGATTTAAAATATCTATAAACATTGATGGAATTACACATCTTTTTCAACATGTAAAACCCTCTATGAATCCCCTAACACCATGGACACCATTTTGAATGCCCCTATAGAGGATGCTATCTTTTCTTTGGAAGGCATTGAATTTGGGGTTAGGCAACTTCCTAATGAGAAAGCTAAAGACATTGAAGGCTACCAATCTGAACATTTTAAAATGGGAAAATCTATCCTCCTCCCACATATACACAAGCTATTTAACTTAGCATTGAAGCAAGGCTTCCCTAAGCCTTGGATACAGAGCCTTATTAAGAGTGGGGATTGTTGATTTTCTAGTGCAATCAAGACTAGTAATTTTTTTAAAATTGATAACTACTTCCAATGATACAATTAGTCTTCTTATAGCATTCCAATCATTAAGCAGTTATACATGAAAAAATTCAACTATTCACTTTTCTTCAACAGTGCAATAGAGATCACAGTAAATAGTAAAACAAGAGACAATAGACACCAATATTTAGGCTAGCATCCAAGGAAAAACCCATTAGGGGAAAACCCAACAATCTTCCCTTATGAGAAAGAGAATTCAGTTCATGAAAATGTACATCAGATTATTCCAACAAGATTCCAAATTCTAACCTCAATATTTCCAAGTCAAACTAATGAATGGAGAGAGAAAATAGTCAACCATGGTCAATGTCCAAGTATATAACTCTGAACAAGATGGCTGAAATTCGATCAAAACCTCAGTCAATAAACTAGTCAGAGTCTCAGTCAAAGGACAAATTTGACTTGCAGTGAACAACGCAAAAATAGGACAAAATCTCGGTAAAATGAAGTCAACGGATCCCTAAAATATTCGGCCTCCAAAACTGTCAAAGAGCTTAGTCGAACAGAAGTAAAATCTCCCAAGTCAACGCTGGTCAAACAAAAGAATAAGAGGCTAGTCAATGTAGAGCATAAATACTCTTTGACTCCTTTGCATGTGTGGACTTCTTCTTGTGATTTTAGATCGAATGATTTGATGTGAAGTGTGCCAAATGAACTCCAATGAACTTTTATTTATATGTGGTTTAGGAGGAGGGTTTTGACCTTAGGGTCAAACCCATTCATCATGTGTGGCCGACTTGGTCAATGCGAAAATACTAATTTTCTCCATCAATTTGCCAATGAAAATATCGACCATAACTACCATTTTTTCAACACTCCCTCTTAGCTAGGGACGTACTTTTCAATCTCTCTCAAGATTAATCTCCCCGACCAATCCAGAGGCCTCTCAACAACTTTCCAAGGGAGAGATTAGATGTACAAGTCTCTCTTTCTTTCAAGATCAATCTCCCTGACCAATCCATAGGTCTCTCAGCAACTGCCCAAGGGAGGGATCACAAGTGTCACCATAAGAAAAGATACATATCATCAAAACACACCCCATAAGCCAAAATCCAATGGCATCTAGGTCAATGTCCAACTGACCAATGAGATCAATCAATGAGGCCAAACTCTCCAGACATATACACTAGTTACACAGGGTACATCTCCTTGACCATTAATAAGGTCTCTCGGTCCACGACTCAAGGGAGGAATCTCTATCTCAATCCCCAACTATACAATCTCTTAGTCAAATGACCCAACAAAGAGAATATCAAAATCAGTGTCCCTGACCAAATTGGTCTCTTAGTCATCATGACCCAAGGGATCACTTTATGCCTTACAACCAAGCTCCCAAACCAGACTCGCTGATCTCTTGGTCCACTGACCTAAGGTAGGGACAATCTTCCTGACCATACTCTATCGCCTCTCAACTACAGCCCAAGGAAGATTGTCAATCGCATGATGCTATACAATCAGTGCTCCCTCTCTGAAAGAGGGATTCTCAACAACTCCAAGTTGTTTTCTAGGAGAAGAAAACTTCATCTAGGACAATGGCTTTGTAAAAAAATCAACAATCTGCTCATCAATAGGGACATACTCGAGCCTCATAGCTCCTCGTTGGACAATATTTTGGAGGTAATGATACTTGATATCAATGTGCTTCGACCTGTCATGAAAAACTAGGTTCTCAGAAAGCCTCACACGACTTCGATTATCACAATATATAATGGTCAATTCCAACCCTTGATCAAACAATCCTACAAACAACTTTCTAAACCACACAACTTCACAATTGGCTAAACATGCAACTATATACTCAACTTTAGTCATACTCAGAGAAACATAAGTTTTCTTTTTACTAGACCATGAAATCAAAGTGGAGCCCAAGCTAAAACATAATCCAAAAGTGCTATTTCTATCACTAGAGCTTCTAGCCCAATCAACATCAGTGAAGCCATACAATTTCCATTCTCCATTAGAAACATATCTCAGACCATATTCAATGGTGCACCACAAATATCTCAATATATGTTTTGCTGCAACCCAATGCACATGTTAGGGCTCAACCAAGAATTGGCTCAACGTGTTCACAACATAGTAAATATCAGGTCTAATGTTCACAAGATAGTTCAATGAGCCAATCAATTTGTGATACATAGAGGGATCAACCAAATCAGAATCACAGTCATGTATCCTTTTCAAATTTGTCACCATCGGAATATCCATGGACTTGCAGTCCATCATGCCAAATCTTTGAAGGATCTTAATAGTGTATTTGCCTTGTCCAACAAAGATTCCATCAAGCTTTTTCCAAATTTCCAATCCCAAATAGTAATGCATAAGACCAAGATCCTTCATTTCAAATTTAGAAATCAACTCCCTCTTACACTGGATAATTAGAACTTCAACCCTTGTCAGAAACAAATCATCTACATACAACAACAAAATCAAGGGCTTACCTTCAACAAATTTGAAGTACAAATTTGGATCAACATCAATTTTTTTGAAACCAAGACTTAACAAATAGGCATCAATATGGGAGTACCATGCATGAGGAGCCTACTTCAGCCCATACTGAGATTTCCTCAATTTGCAAACACATCTCTTTATAATAATGGACCTCAAAGCCTTGAGGTTGTTCAACATAGACTTCCTCTTCAATGACTCCATTCAGAAAAATAGTGTTGACATCCATTTGATGTAGTTTCCAACCTACAACAGAGGCAATAGTAATGATAGATCTAGCAGAAGCATACTTGGAAACGGGAGCAAACATGTCTTCATAATCCTCTCCCTCTTTCAGGGAGAATCCTTGGGACACAAATCATGCCTTGTACTTCTCAACACTTCCTTAAGTTGCATGCTTGATTTTCTAGATCCATTTGGAAGACACAATAGATTTCCCTTTAGGTCCTGGCACAATATCCCAAACATCATTATCAAAAATAGATTGGTTCTCTTCAATCATAGCATCTTTCCAAACTTGATGCTTAGCTTCTTCATAGGTGGATGGCTTAGATTCAATGATCTTACACATCATTGTTGCATAACCAGAGTACTTCTTTGACCTCTTGCTTCCCCTAAAGGTCCCACCAGGAGCAACATGTCCTTCAAGTTCCTTCAATGTTCTTTCGAGACATGAAAGTTTCTTTCTAGTCTTAGGTACCATGGCTCTTGGAGAGTCAACAAATTCATGATCGATTTAGGTTCTTGTTGACAGTGTTGGAAATTCGTCAACCAAGGGTATCTCCCCGATGTGAAGCCCCAATTAGACCTCACACTGTTTGGTGTAGGAGCCCTATCCAAAATATTAGCCTGGTTGCCATATATCTTAAAGATATGCCTTGGCTCTAACTACCAGCAAGAGAGAGGGATGGAATGGTGTCTTCGAAAAGAAAGGTGTGCCTAGTGAGTGTTTAGTTGTAAATGTGTCAAGGTTCTTCTACTGCGGAGAGGGGAGAAAAGTGAGCCTCTAAGTGAGAGGTAGTAGTACCACCCAAGAAGAGACACACATGAACCGAAAGGATCCATCTAACATCCAGTGGAATAGTCCACAGAGGATGCGATGATCATTACAACCAACAAACATAGAAAGATTTGTCTAATATCCCGCAGAATAGTTCACAAGGATGGGACTGCAATAATAACCATTATAATACATTCCTAATAAGATAAGTACTAAAATAGCAGAAATATTTCAACTATCTTAGCACATGTGAAAGAAAACATGAAATACAAACATGCGTAGAATAGTCTTACAAAAGTTCATAATCCATGCATGAAGAACGTGCTAGCCTTGAAAGCTTCTGTGATTAAGTAAAAGTTCCAAGACACATGTTTACAATGTGCATCACTAGCTTCAGTAGTGGAACATTGGAGCCACTCCTTGCTCCTCAAAGAACTAGCTTATCTCTCTAATGCCTTGCGGGAGGAGCCAAAGTGAAAATTGTTTTGCTCATACAATGAGGGAGTATATATAACCAAGGGTGTCTCTTTGACTACCCTCATGACTATTTGACTTCCTATGAATTTTCAACTTACATGACTCTTTACATTCCATGTGTGTCCTTTGGACTTCCACTTTACAATACATTTTGAATACAATATACATGATCCACAATAGTGATGTGGCATATGACCACTCATGACATGACATTGCTGACATGGATTGCTTGATGATGTGGCAATGTCAAGTCACTGTTGCTGCTAAGTGTTGGATATCTTCTTGAAGGTGCTTTCTCTTCACCTCCGCATGGCTTGGTGGTGCAAAATATTTAATGATCTCCAGTCTTGGATAGTGGTTGCAAGCTAGTGTCCCTTCGCTTTTTATTGATCGATCAAATTGTAAGTTCAACGACAAGAGAGTCTTTAAGCATGCTTCCCTCCTCCTTCTCCTTCTCCATCATCTTGCCATGACATTATAGGGTACCTGTTCCTGCAAATCATTCATGACGAGATGACATCAATTTGAAAACCCCCTAGTCTAAGATGATGCATTCTGATCCACTAGTTGAGCCGGAAACAAGTGACAGTTTGGGGAGAGGGACTCAGTGATTGCGTAGTGCGCAGTTCCAGCAGCCAGGGGAAAAGCTTGAGCTCTGAGACTGCGCAATGCACAACTTAGGCAATCCTGAAGGACAAGACTACACATTTTCCAGAGTCAATGGGGACAGGCTGAGGGAATGGACACTGGGAGAGTCAACTATGTAGTTCTCGAAGTCAAGGGAGGTTGGGCTACTACACAGTTGCGCAGTTCAAGGACTCACGGCATGATCTTGAGGCTTGGGGATGCAAAGTGCACAATTTAAGCTAGGCTGGAAGACATAACTGCACAATTCTGGAGGTCAAGGCTCAGGCTTGGGCATAGGAGCTACGCAGTGCATAAGTCCTGAGAGACAGGAACTGCGCATTGCGTAGTGCCAAGCAACAAGGTCACAACTTAGAGGGCCGAGACTGCACAATGTGCAGTTCAAAAGGGGCCCAGTGAAGCTAAGTTTCTCGGTCGGGAAGTTTTTTTTGAAAATGGCTAAGTGTGGGATGGGTGTTATATAGGAAAATTACCTCCTCGTCAACTTAGAGGAGAAGAGCAGGATGACTGAAGGACTGACCAAGTTCACAAGCCCATTTGCCAAGCTAACACTATCTAGGAACTAGCAACTTGCTTTATAAAGCTTCCTAGCAAGGCTAAGGGTGCGTTAGTGCCTAGGGTAACTTTGTTTGTTACCTCGGGAAGGGCGTTAGTAAACCTAATTGAGCTTCTATGGGTCAAAGGAACGAGTTGACCAAGAAATATCCCAAGATTCTCTCCTATGTTAGCTCATAAAAGCAGGGAAACATCAGAACTTGACCTGTTTGGAGGAATTACTAATTCCTAATGGAGTCTACAAACGGGAAAGAGCACAAAGGCATGGAAACATCACTGCTTTTGCCTAATGGAACTCATGAAGGATTTGGCAAGGCTTATCCTCTCATGCTATATATGAAAGGCTAGGGCCATTGTGGAAAAGGTCGAAACATTTGAAAGGATTGCCTATTTGACTATCGAGCATAGTCTCTGACTAAGGCATAACAAGAGGTTAAGAAGGGAGAGAGAGAGAGGAGCTAGAGGAGTAAGGGAAGACTGATACAACTGATGGTATTAATCACTCTTTTCTACATCAATATACAACTGCAATTGTGTTTTCCACTCCGCGATGTTGGTAGTGTAATTTGTTTACATATTCATGCAATGTCATTATTATGAGTGACTTAGATACATGTAATTAGATATATTTATATGTTAATGCATTGTTTGTCAAAGTTATATGCTTTGATATTACGCTTGTCTTATCTATGTGCAAGTTTTGATTTGGAGCTAGCTAAGGGGTCTTTCGCCTTGCTACTTTGCGTTCTCCAACAACACCACACCAAGACTTGAGGTAATAAGTCATTCTTCCTGCTTTGATTCTCATTTGTTTAAAATAGATATGCATGCATCTTTGTGACATTTGCAACTAATATGACAACCTGCCAAGGATCCCGGGAAGATCCTTGAGGGTTTCTACATCACCAAACACCCATGCATTAATACCTATAGCAGAATTGGCGACTCCACTAGGGACTACACTTAGTTCCTGGTTTTCTCCCAAAGTTCATAGATCTTTTTGTCTTCCAAGCCTTCCTGTACTTTTTGATCCCCTTTCTGACCACTCAGGACTATACAACACCCTTCTCTCAGTGCTCAACCCTAGATTTGATCCCCACAACCTCCTTTTTGAGCCTTTTTCCTCACTAACGATGTCTGCTAGTGTAAACAATGCTTTATAAAGCACTGTGGCCTCACACACAATGCGTTAGTGCTGCAAGTAACTCTCTATGCCCTCTATTACAGAGCGTTAGCCAACCATTTCTTAATAAACAGACTGCTCTGTGACCTCATGGGTTGGGAAATCTGCTTGTAGACTGATCAGGGATCTGCAAATGTGCTTGTTTGATTGATCTATCTCCTGAACAATTTTTTTTTATAAAGAAAATAGTGTTACTTCTTAAAGTTTTTGTTTTCATAAAAGAAAAAATAAAAGATCTTTACTGTTTTCTGCTTAGTTGGTTAGATCTACATTATTTGGTTTCAAAAAGTTGTTAGTGAGAATTGTTAGTTTTGTTGGTGTTGTTAGTGTTTTACTGAATTGGATGCATGGTATATATATTGATGTATAAATGACTCTCCCTTTGTAGAAGCAAATTCTTCATCGAAAGTGAAATTTACAAGCACTATTTTTGCATGATTTGAGTCAGAGTCCCATATAACTTCATATGTCAACACTGCTACCGAAGACTCTAACGAAGTACATTTACAATCTACGTAATAAAATCAATCAGCAACTATTTTTAGAGTAAACACACATTAGTTTAGGCTAGGATCTTGGGTTAGGTAGTTGTGAGTTAACTGTCCAAGATCATACATCGAAACCATTAACAAGAGAAATCCTTCTGCACTCATACTATCCGGGACCACTCCAGTAAAAGAAGAGCTAAATACGAGACAACATCAGACTATAAATGAAGGTAGCCCACCTTTGCTTACATCTCCTTTGGATATTATGTGTATCGGGGATCCCTTCAGGGATATCGGAGCTGAGTCGGGGACTTAGGTATCCTGCCCAGACAACGTATTGTCTGCGACTATGTCCCCCTCAGTAGTGTCTTTGTTAAAATTGGCAACTAGGGCCAAACTCCATGTGGGTCATCTTATTCATGGCTAATAATATTTTTTTATTAGATTCCTCTCGTCAAGAGGTGTAGGATTGATCTAAAGATCATCTGATTCTGATAAGTATTTATGGAGATATGAATTTATTTTGATTATGGAATAATTATCAAGTCGGCCAACAACTCATGTAGGCTCAGAAGCCCAACAGTTGCATCTATTCAATCATCAACATTTGTATATAAATACAGGAGGTATTTTCCTCATTTGCACACAATCATCTCATCACATCTCTCTCTCTCCTGCACAGAAAAGAGGCCCTTCTCCTACTACGCAGAAAGAGACTCTTCTCTCACATGTGTGGAAGGAAGGACACAAAGTTAGGGCTGAAATTGCAGATCGGAAGTTTTACCAGTGTTGACCATCTTTCTCTCTATCAGAATTGCACTGTAGGTGGATTCGACTCTCCTCAGAAGGCCACATTTTTTCGTGAAGGAATCAAGCCGATCCGACGGTCAGTTTGCAAGATATTGTCTGCCCTAGTTGAGGGTTGATCTAGGGTTTGCTGCTACTGATGTAAATCAGATTTATGTACTATTTCTCTTTGCTGAATTATTGAAGATAAAAGAAGATTTGATCAAAGGGTTTCCCCATATTGGGGTTTGTCCCTGGCTAGCCACCACATCTTGTGTCTCTTGTCTTGGCTTGTTTTCTGTCGATCGTTTAATGTTCTATCTGCACTTTACTTTATGTACATGTGATTGCTAATCTGTGGATAATAATAATAAAAAGAAGTAAATTTCTCTAAGCATAGAACATACCATAATTTAACATGGTATCAGAGCCGAGGTGAAGACAAAGCCTGAGCAAGAGCAAGAGCAATCACCGAAGAGAAGATTGGCAAGGCCATCCTAAAGGAACTATGGGGTCCTCAACACTCTTCCCTGTCGAAGACAAGCTACGTGGGAAAGCTGACTATCATGGATGGAAGATGTCTCTCGATCTAACCTTAGAAGATCAAGGAGTGTTGGACCATGTGAGAGGCAATATTGTTGAGCCTCCATCAAATGCATTCGTTGCTGCCAGGAACAAATGGAAAATCGGCGAAGTCAAAACAAAGAAGATCATCTGGGACTCTATCGACAAGCGCTTGGTGGTCTACATCTCTGACTTGAACACCTCCAAGAAAGTCTACAATAGACTGGTGAGTTTATTTGAAGTTAATGATGCAAATCAAGTCTTGTTTCTTAGAAATAAGTGAAAGGAAATTAAGAAGGGCAAAGATGAGAGTATGCAAGCATACTTCTTAAGAATCACCGAGATCAGGAATGATCTCCTATCTATTTGGGGAGACTATTACTGATAGGGAAATGGCACTGATGACTCTTGGAGGATTACCATCCGAATGGTACGTGTTCAAGACTACTCTTTTGAACAATAATGTAATTCCTGGTTTCGAGGAATTAATGTCTAGATGCATTAAAGAAGAAACAAGGGTAGAAGAGCAAGAAATGCCCATGCCTAAAGGTCCTCCTGCCGCCTTTTCTTCTCATGCTAAGAAAAGAAATAATTCCAGGGCTAAATAACTAAGGAAGGCTGGACCTAAGGGTGGAAGAAAAGGACGATGTTACATTTGCGATAAAGCAGGTCACTATTCAAGGGAGTGCCCTGATAGAAGGGACTCACACCGGGACGATGATCAAAAGCCCTCTCATGGATATCAAAGGAATGAAAAATCTAATAGCAGAGGTAAAAGGAGTGCTGGAAGTCAAGGAAGAGGAGAATCATTCAAGAAGGCTTGAAATTCCAGGTATGAATCTAACACTATTGACAATAAGTGGGATGAATATTATCTACCAGCTGCTCTATCTACCTATGCTCCTTCGGGCTCGCTGGGAATTTGGCTTATTGGTAGTGGTGCCTCAAGGAACTTCACTGGTTACAAAGAAGTTCTCCATAATCTGATAGAGAAAGAAACTAACCTGGAAATTGTCCTTGGATATAATATGAAATATCCCATGAAAGGTGTAGGCAATGTCTCTCTTAAATTGATTCAAGGTAATATGATCCACTTACAGGATGTATTATATGTACCTGACCCCAAAAAGAACCTGGTGTTCATTTCGGCAAAGGAAGACGAAGGCTACAAGGTGGTTTTCATCAATGGCAAGGTACGTGCATGGAAAAACAATATTAAAGATGCCTTCACTCTTGGATTTCGAGTTGATTCATTATATCAGGTTGGAGGAAGTCTGCTAGGTGTCATGTCTTGTGACACATCTCAAGCCTTGATCAAGAATCAAACTGAAAATAAGATCAAGATGTTAAGGACTGATAATGGAACTGAATATGAATCTAACGAGTTTCATGACTTTTGTAAAGAGGCTAGCATTAAGAGGGAGACTACTACACCATATACTCCTGAACAGAATGGTGTACGATTGTGGAAGCTGTCCGTGCCAAGCTCCATGATCAAAGAATTCCGAAGTTGCAAGCACTGTCGTATATGTACAAAACCGATGCCCTAATCAAGCATTGGGTTCCAAGACTCCTGAAGAAATGTTCACCGGTAAGAAACCTGACATATCTGATTTTAGAATTTTTGGAAGCCTTGTATATTTTCATGTGCCGAAAGAGAAAAGGAATAAATTGGGTGCATCTGGGAAGAAAGGAATCTTCGTGGGCTATGGTGAAAATACTAAGGGCTATAGAATCTATGTAGCTGATCAAAGGGAAGTCGTGATGTAGACTCTTCTCTCACATGTGTGGAAGGAAGGACACAAATTTAGGGCTACAACTGCAGATCAGAATTTTGACCACTGTTGACCATCTTTTTCTCTCTCAGAACTGCGCTGTAGGTGGATCTGACTCTCCTTAGAAGGCCACATTTTTTGGTGAAGGAATCAAGCCGATCCCACTGTTGGTTTGCAAGATATTGTCTGCCCTAGTTGAGGGCTGATCTAGGGTTTGCTGCTGCTGATGTAAATAAGATTTATGTACTATCTCTCTTTGCTAAATTATTGAAGATAAAAGAAGATTTGATCAAAGGGTTTCCCCATATTGGGGTTTGTCCCTGGCTAGCCGCCACATCTTGTGTCTCTTGTCTTAGCTTGTTTTCTGTCGATCATTTAAAGTTCTATCTGCACTTTACTTTATGTACATATGATTGCTAATATGTGGATAATAATAATAAAAAGAAGTAAATTGCTCTAAGCATAGAACATACCATAATTTAATAGTCTGTGATTTGAGGTATCCTTAGTGGCCATACTTTTAGGGACGAACACAAAGTGACTGGGGTAGGTTGCTCTGGTACCTAACACAGACGAACCTACTCTGTCTTTGATTTTTGGGAGGGTGCTCGTCTTCACGAGAGAACTTGGGCCCCTTAATCTTAGGTTCGGGCAAAGCTCAAGAGTAAGTGTAACTGCACATTTGGCCAACTCTCTCTTTTATCCATTGCGATACTGGGTTTCATCTCCAGTGATCGGTGGTTATTAGACAGGTTCATTTCCCTTTTCTTGTTGATTGATTTCCTTAGTGTATTTTTTATGTTTTAAGTGCAAGATTGTTATCACCGAGACTTTAATAAATATCACTGTAAAATCTATTGATAAAATTTATCGACTACCATGGCTACATCTGGCCCTCGTCATCAATCTAGACAGTTTTTAGGTCTTCCCCAACTCATTGTGGAGGATCCGCCGAGCCCCACTGAACTGGATTACCCGTCTTTTGGAAATTAATCTTCGAGATCTAACATTGAATCAGTTTGGACATCCCACGATTCAAGCTTACTGGAAGATTTCTTTATTGAAGGTTTCATTCCTCCATACAATCCTCCGATCACAAATCTGTTGGGACCACTCTTGATTCTAGTTGCATTTGTACCTCCTATGTCTTCTGTTGGACCTACACCACCCATCCCATCGACGACTAATGGGTCGTGGGCTTTTGTGGACACTTTTGGTCCACCACCACCTCCCTAGTCGACAGTCAGTACCACACCTTTGATGGAAAACCTTGCTATCCCACCTGTCCTAGGTTCAAACCCCATCATGACACCAACATGAGAGGAACCCTATATATACAGGTTTCTGCCCCATTTGTGTCAGCTCCCAGACCTTCGACAAGTGCTACATATAACGCTCCTTATAACGCTGCATATAACACGGTTAGCATGGGTCCCTTCAACAACCCCTTTGGTTGGAATCCATTGTTTAGTTCCAACCCCCAGGTTCAGATGCCTAGGGGCAATGTTCCCAATATGCACATACCGGTCAGGAACGTTATAGTTCTCCCTTGTTTACAGGACAACAGGGATAGTCATTGATTGACATGAACCCTCCTTATGTTAGTCAAGGACCTATAGTTAATTATGTGGCGAGCGGGATCCCTCAACAAGGTCCCACTCAATCCATATGGGCACCCCACTCTCAACCTCAAATGAGTCAAGGGGGCATTCCTTATCCTAGGGGCACTTATAACCCTCAGTCTAACAATCACTATGGACAACCACAGTACATGATTGTACCCCAAGGAAATTACTATTCCACGCACCCTGTGTATAATATTGGGAACAACATGATGGGAGGACCACAAGGATCCTCAAGTCATATGTCATCGCCTTGGTCCGATTTAGGGGCATCAAACACCTTGTCTTTCTTGGCAATGCTTGATATCCCCGACTTGTACAAACTCACCAATGACCCCATCTATCACACCTTACTTTGGCTTCCAATCATGCACAAAATTTCGACAGACAAGCCAAAGTTCGAAGGGAAACAAGGGAGAGGATCTAGGTACGCACATCACCACCTATCATTTATGGTGCGTTTCCAACTCCATGGTGGATGATAGTATCTGGCTACGACTCTTTCCCCTCACCCTTATTGTCAATGTAGCTAAGTGGTACATTGAGTTACCACGCGCGTCAGTCGATACATTTGGCGCTTTAGCGATGGAATTCTTAAAGCATTTTCGGCTACCCATCCGCTATGACACTGGGACAGAACTCCTTACCTCATTACGTCACGACACTGCCACTCACATCTCTGATCATATCCATGAATGGAGACGTAGGCAGAGGCTAGTAAAAGCTCTCCACCTAGACTATCTATTAGTGGATTGGTTCTGCAAATCTCTTCTCCCCCAAATCGCTAAATGTTAATTTTAGGTATGTTCTATGCGAGAGAAATTTATTTCAATTTCTTTTCCAGATTAGCAATCACATCAGCATAAAGTAAACTGCAGATAGAACATAAATATAAATCGCAGAACACAATCCAAGACAAGAGGACACAAGATGTGGCGCTAGCTAGGGACAAATCCCAATGTGGGGAAACCCTTGATCAATTCTTCTTTTATGTTCTTCAAAGTTCAGCAGAGAAAGTGAGAGAGATAGTACATGTACAATAGAAGTCAATAATTTGACTTTTGATATCGCATGAGATCAGTTGAAGACATATTGCTTCAACTGATTCTCTAAGGTGACTCCTTCACCTATCATAGTGTTGCCTTTCGTCCATTTGCTGCACCTTACCATTTAGCACCATGCGGTACCATCATAATGCTGGACCTAGATGACTGAGCTGCTCTCATCTGCTCTCATCATCATGCTACCCATTATGCTGCATCTTCCATCATCATGCAACCCTATTCATCATCATGCTGCTCCTTATACATCAACATGCAGTCTCATTGCTGATCATGCTACCCTTTACATCATCATGATCATGCTGCCCTTTTGTTGAGATCATTATTGATGTACATGCACATTAGTGCCATTGAGATCAAGTTGGAGAGATCATCTTTTATACCGTCCTTCACGAAGATATGAGAGTTATATTGAGATCAATAACATGATCCTATAACTGCCATAAGAATGTAAGTATATCACGAAGATCACACATTGATCAAATCGTTGTGATCTTCTATACTGTTCTAGTTATGCCGAGAACGTAGCCCTACAGTTCCAAACCACTGCTGGTCATTATGTTGAGACTACTACTATCTCTATGACCTGTGACTAAATGTTTCCATGAACTGTGATTAAATGTCATTATGACCTGCATATAAATGATTCCATGGACTGCGTATAAAGAGTTTCCATGATATGTGTATTAGAGTCTTCATGATCTGCATATAAGGATATCCATGACCTCCATGAACTGAGTATTACTGTCTCCATGATCTGCGTATAGGTGTCCCTCATACCAGCGTATAAGAGTCTCTATGACTGCGTTAAGGTGTCATCATTGACTGCGTATCTGCTCCTCTCATTGACTATAACATCCTCTGAGAACAACATATATCATCCACTATGAACAACGTATATGATCCACTATGAACAGTGTATATGATCCAATATGATCAGTGTATATGATCCACTATGAACAACGTATTTCTACGACATTTAAGGTCTCCATTTTCTGTGTATAAGAATCTTTATGACCTGCAGCTAGGGCATGTTTTTACTGTGGCTAGGGCATCATATACTTAGCGCAACTTACTCTTTTGTGTCTCTCCTTCACCAAAAACCCAAAATGTGGAGAGGAGGAGACCACTTAAAGAGTATATCTCTTTTAAAATGACTTCAGGTCTTGTCTATTTATACTAAAACGTAGATGATGAATAGACACGTCTATTGGGCTTCTGAGCCTACTCAAGTTGCTGGCCGACTTGACAATTTGTTTTATAGCATAAATAAATTCATAACTTCATAAATACTTATCGGAATCAGATGATCTTTAGATCAATCCTACGTCTCTCGATGAGAGGGATCCAACAAAAATATCAGCTACCATAAATAAGATGACCCACATGGAGTTTGGCCGTAGTTTCCAATTTTAACATTCCCTCTCAACTAGGAAGAACTTCATCCGCTGATCCATATGTCCAATTGTACTATCTCTGCCATCAGTGGCCTGCACTGCTTTGCTCTACTCTGCTCAGCTCTGCTCTGCTCTCTGCCATCAGTGGCCTGCACTGCTCTGCTTAGCTATGCTCAGCTCAACTTAGCTCTGATCTACTTAGCTTAGCTCTTCTCTGCTTAGCTCTACTCAGCTTAGCTCTGCTTAGCTTTGCTCAGCTTAGCTTAGCTTAGCTCAGCTCTGCTCTGCTTAGCTCTGCTCTGCTCTGTTGAACCATGAAGAAGAAGAATTGATCAAGAATTTCTAATACCATTTTTCACTGACCCAAAGTCAGTCTCAGAGTGTGTACCACTGATCCCAGGCCAGTCCTCAACCGACTCGAAGTCAGTGTCATAGTAGGTACAAATCCTACCACTGGTCACAAACCAGTACTCTACTGACTCGAAGTCAGTCTCAGAATATGTACCACTGGTCCCAGACCAGTCCTCTACTGACCCGAAGTCAGTGTCATATTAGGTACAACTCCTACCACTGGTCCCAGAACAGTACTCTACTAACTCAAAATTAGTCTCAGAGTATGTACCACTGGTCCTAGACTAGTCCTCTACTGACCCGAAGTCAGTGTCATAGTAGGTACAACTCCTACCACTGGTCCTAGACCAGTACCATTGATCCCAGATCAATGAAGGTTATCCTAGCATAGGGAGTACGATAGATACAACGATGCGTCCATCGGTACTACTATGGTCCCTATCCTCATTTCCCTACTCATTGATCAGATGAGGGGTACTTCCCATGAGTCCCAGACTGCATGCATAGGATGCCTTGACAGGAGAGCTAATCATCCTGTCCACAGGAGAGCGAATCATCCTGTCTAGTGGATGCCATGGAGAACTAATCATCCTGGCCCACAGGAGAGCGAATCATCTTGTTCCCCTATCGCCATGGAGAACACATCATCCATGCATAATAGGAGAGCTAATCATCTTGCTACACAATCGTCATGGATAACACATCATCCAGACCTCACAAGAGAACTAATCATCCTGCTACACAATCGTTATGGAGAACACATCATCCAAACCTCACAGGAGAACTAATCATCCTGCTACACAAGAGAGTGAATCATCTTGTCCACAGGAGAGCGAATCATCCTGTCCAGTGCGCACCACCAAGGGAGGGTGAGTCACCCTGTGGTCGTATGTTGCTCTAGTAAGAACCGCAAGCCCCTAGAGCTCTCAGAGCTCAATGTATACAACATGCAAGACCCTTGTACAAGGGTCTCTTAATGACTCCAAGTCGTTCGGGAAAATCACAGATTTGATCTTTCCCCGGGGCTTAGACAAAGTGTAGCGACCTGTACATCATCTCATAGCGATGGAGCTTCCTTGCTCATAGACTTACCATATCCCAGATAAGGTAGTATCTGATGTCTATCTGTTGGAGCAATCGTCGAATACGGGATTCCTCAATAATCGAATCCCACCTCTGGTTGTCACAGAGAATCACAGTGGTATTCATCATGTGTACAAACAACTCATTGAAGAGCTTCCCCAACCACGCAGCTTCATACGAGATCATACACGTAGATATGTATCCGGTCTTGGTGATGCTTATAACAACCGACTTTTGCTTCCTGTTCATCCATGATATCGAAGCAGAATCAAAAGAGAAACAACACTAAGAAGTGCTCTAGTGATCCTCCACACTGCCTGCCTAATCAACGTTCGAATAATCATGCAGTTTCATATTTCAGGCAGTGTATCTCAATCCATGAGAGATTGTGCCTTGAAGATATCTCAGAGGCTTCTTGGCACCAATATAGTGAAGCTCAACCAAATATGAGCTCGCCATGCTAATTGCAAAACATATGTCTAGACGGAGGTTCACCATGAACATCAACGTGAATGAGTTTATGAAACTCAGAGGCATTTCCAAAATCTGGTCCGACATCACTACCATATAATTTCTGAAAGTTAAGATCCTCGAGGTAGTCATAGCCTTGCAGTTTATCTTTCCACATCTGAAATCCAACACCCTCTTACTTCTGCAAATGAGAGGGTTTGCACTTGTCAGAAATAGGTCATCCTTATAAGGTGCCGGTATGAGGTCTATCATCCACAACCTTTGAGTAATGGTTTGGATCAGTTTCAATCCTAGTGAATCTCAGCCTCATCTGACAGCTATCAGTCCTCTCATACAATGCCCAGGGAGTTTTGCTTCAAGCCATAGTGGGCTTTCTTCCACCTATATGAGATTCTTGATCCTGAATCTTGAACTCCTCGGGTTGTTCCAAACCTGTGGACCTGCTACATGAGGGGAATGGTCCCCTTATAAGATTTTTCTTTGGTACATCTCAGACATGTACTTTCATGATCTTTTTGAATTCAGGTATCCCTGCCACCATCTGACTCATAGACCTCCGGTGCTATGTGTCAATGGACATGGTCCCCATTGGACTTCCTGCAACTTGATACAACCCTGAACTTAAAAACATCTTGAAAATTATATTTTCAAACACGTACCTTTCCATTGATGAGTGCCACCCTGAAACCTTTGACTTCCATTGCTGAAATGGACACCAGGTTCTTCTTGCGATGCATATTTATATCCAATTAAGTGCTTGGGGTTCCTTAATTTCTATGAAGAGTTGGCCATTTCCTTGATGACCTACATTACGTGTCATTTCTTTGATCATTGAAGATGTCCCTGTTGTTATCATCATTAAGTGATGTGTCCCTTCCATACGAACACTCTTTTGCAATAATGGCCAAACTAGTTATCTGCCTTTCCTTTCACCCTGAGATCCGGTCTTCCAATGAAGTGATCTTTAGGTAGGCCATATTCCGCTGCGTCATTCTGATGATATTCTCTGCTTCGACTTCACCCTTAGTGAATGAGAAGAGGGATGATGATCCCATTGATCCTTTTGTCTTGTCCCAACTGTCTTTGGTGATTGCTCTTTCACTCTTGCTTGGGCATTGTCTTCACCTCAGCTCTGATCCCATGTTAATTTTAGGTATGTTCTATGCCAAAGAAATTTATTTCAATTTCTTTTCTAGATTAGCAATCACATCAACATAAAATAAACTGCAGATAGAACATAAATATAAATCGCAAAAGACAAGCCAAGACAAGAGGACGAAAGATGTGGCGCTAGCTAGGGACAAACCCCAATGTGGGAAAACCCTTGATCAATTCTTCTTTTATGTTCTTCAAAGTTCAACAGAGAAAGTGAGAGAGATATTACATTTACAATAGAAGTCAATATTTTGACTTTTGATATCGCAAGAGATCAGTTGAAGACATATTTCTTTAACTGATTCTCTAAGGTGACTCCTTCACCTATCATAGTGCCGCCTTTCATCCATTTGCTACACCTTACCATTTAGCACCATGCTGTACCATCACAGTGCTGGACCTAGATGATTGAGCTGCTCTCATCTGCTCTCATCATCACGCTGCCCATTATGCTGCATCTTCCATCATCATGCAGCCCTATTCATCATCATGCTGCTCCTTATACATCAGCATGCAGTCTCATTGCTGATCATGTTTCCCTTTACATCATCATGATCATGCTGCCCTTTTGCTAAGATCATCATTGATGTACATTCACATTAGTTCCTTTGAGATCAAGTTGGAGAGATCATCTATTATACCATCCTTCACGGAGATATGAGAGTTATATTGAGATCAAGAACATGATCCTGTAACTGCCATAACACTGTAAGTATATCATAGAGATCACACATTGATCAAATCATTGTGATCTTCTATACTGTTCTAGTTATGCCGAGAACGTAGCCCTACAGTTCCAAACCACTGCTGGTCATTATGTTGAGACTACTACTGTCTCTATGACCTATGACTAAATGTTTCCATGAACCGTGATTAAATTTCATTACGACCTGCATATAAATGATTCCATGGACTGCGTATAAAGAGTTTCCATGATCTGCGTATTAGAGTCTTCATGATCTACATATAAGGATCTCCATGACCTGTGCATAAGAGTCTTCATGAACTGCGTATTACTGTCTCCATGATCTGCGTATAGGTATCCCTCATACCAGCGTATAAGAGTCTCTATGACTGCGTTAAGGTGTCATCATTGACTGTGTATCTGCTCCCCTCATTGACTGCATTAAAGTGTTTCTATGACCAGCATATAATATCCTTTGAGAAAGTGTGTATCATCCAATATGAACAACGTATATGATCCACTATGAACAACATATATGATCCACTATGATCAGCGTATATGATCCACTATGAATAGTGTATTTGTACGATGTATAAGGTCTCCATTATCTGTGTATAAGAATATTTATGACCTGCAGCTAGGGCATGTTTGTACTGTGGCTAGGGCATCATATACTTAGCCCAACTTACTCTTTTGTGTCTCTCCTTCACCAAAAACCCAAAACGTGGGGAGGAGGAGATCACTTAAAGAGTATATCTCTTTTAAAATGACTTCAAGTCTTCTCTATTTATACTAAAACGTAAATGATGAATAGACACGTCTATTGGGCTTCTGAGCCTACTCAAGTTGCTGGTCGACTTGACAATTTGTTTTATAACATAAATAAATTCATAACTTCATAAATACTTATTGGAATTGGATGATATTTAGATCAATCCTACACCTCTCGATGAGAGGGATCCAATAAAAATATTGGCTGTCATAAATAAGATGACCCACATGGAGTTTGGCCCTAGTTTCCAATTTTAACACTAAAGATGTCGCCTTAGGTGGTGCAATCACAGAAGACCAATCCATTCATCGTGCCCAACACTTGGATTTGATATATTCGTAGTCTGGCACTTTATACGACATTATTCCCAATGCCCCTCGAAACTTGAATGCTACCGCTACTCAGCCATCTGATCCTCATGCTGGTGGTATTATCGGTGCTACCTCCAGGGTTGCTGTAAAACAAATTAGCGGTCACATTGCTCAGTTATCAGTTTACCCCTCTACCAAATCGACCGCTCTTCCTACCGCTACGATAAACTCTATGCAGTCTACACAAAAACCCAATGGTAAGAACAAGAAGAATAAGAAAAATACCGCTCCTTTTGAAGAGCAGTCAACCAAGTAGTACAACCCAAAGCAGAAGGCTATTGCACCCTTTGACGATGGAAAGGACAAACCTGCTAACCCTTGCAAAATCTGTGCGGAAGACCACATGACATATCGTTGTCCGCGTCTCCAATAATGTACATATTTAATTGCTAAAAAGGACACTGGCAGGACCCCTGTGGTCCTAAAAAATGCCTTCCTTGCTTAGCAGCAATACCACCTTATTGCAAACCAACCCCAACCCCCGCAAGGGGACAACGACGGTTCGCATCATCCTTCAGCTGGTGAAGGACCATCTACCGTTTACACCTTTGAAACAATAGATCTACAAACAAGAGACGAAACTTATGGAGCTCCAGTTGCTAATGCTGAGGAAACCTCCTTGAGTCAAAACCCACAGCTGCCTAACGATCTTCATATTGAAAGGCCAGTTGCTAATCTTGTGATTCACCCCCCAAAAGGGGCACTCTGTTGCACAACGCATAATACATCTGCACGTGCTTCCTAGAACTATTATATTGTAGAAGATTTGGCGCAAGCACCGTCAGCTATATTGGCGCTTGAAGTATTACAAACTTGTCCAGCACAAAGGAAAGCTTTGATTTCGGTAATTTTTGGGGTCGACCCTCATGATTCCATGCTTGCAATTTTTGGCATTGACAAATGTAAACCTCCCCTTTCACACCAACTTGCATTTCAGGTGCAAATATTTTCGGAAGGGTGAGGAGCACATAGAACTGTCATTGACGAAGGTGCTTCAACCTGTGTCATGTCGGCTTCATGTTGGCTCGCTTTGGGTTCTCCAACCCTATCCCTGCCATCAAATTCCCTTAAAGATTTTGACGGGCACACTTTTATCCTAAAAGGTTACCTAGCCAGTTACCCCATCACTTTGAGAGGGAAAACGGTAACGGTGGACATCGAAGTTGTAGATAGAAAGCTCAACTATAATCTATTGTTGGGTCGCAATTGGACTTAAACCATGACCTCCATTGTGTCTACTATATTTCACATCATCCTATTTCCATTGGATGGAAGGATAGTCATAGTGGACCAGCTGTCCTTTTGCACCCTAGATTACTCCCCGTTACCCAGCAGCTTTGTACCCTTAGTGGGTGGTGTACCTGACTCTTACATCAATATTGGTACTGGTCTATTGAAGGGCTCTTCCTTGATGAGTTGTTTTCCTCTCTCACCATTTGCGGTTCCACATACGGTCTCTATGGTTTCATCCATTCCTCATGAACTGACCGATCCTTGGATCCTCCTGGACCCTTCAAACATTGACGCTTACGGAGAACAAATGCCACTGTCACCAACTGAATTGGCCTACCAAGTCGTTCAATCCGCATTTGAATCTCCAGTCACTTTGGTAACAACCAACAATACCTCCTCCCCTCTCATAAATGCTCCTTCTTATGATCTCCTCAATTAAGTCCTACCTTTGGACGAAGCTATTCGAGAGATCATGTGTTTTGAAGAGCGACCTTGGGAGGATTCTCACCATCGTGTCTCAATATCTGATTCAGACACGATGCCCATTCAAATCTTGTCTTATGACACACCTGAAATCGTTCCCTCGCCTTATACGACTATCCAAACTTTGGATTTAGAAGGGAACATGGGAAATCTTTCAAAGACATTGCTCATCGATATTTCTGTCAAGACAGGCATCGTGGAAAACATCCAGGTTGGAGCTGATTTCACTCCTGAGGAAATTGCAATCTTCACCTGCCTTTTTAAGGAATTCCGTGATGTATTCGCTTGGTCTTATGAGGAAATGCCTGACATAGATCCATCTATTGTCGAGCATGAGATCAAGGTATATGACAATGCCAAGCCTGTCTGCTAAAGGCTTCGACTAGTCCACTCCCGCAAAACTGCAGTCATCAAGACTGAGGTGGAAAAATTGTTACATGTTGGTTTTGTCTACCCCATTCCCTTAATAGAATGGGTTTCCAATCTGGTTCCTGTCGATAAGAAACAAGGTACCATCTACGTTTGTGTCGACTATCGAGACTTGAACGTCATGTGTCCAAAGGATAATTATTTGATACTGTTCATCGACGACTGCGCTAGTTGTGAATCCTTCTCATTTATGGATGGTTTCTTAGGATACAACCAGGTCGTTATAAAACCGAAGGACTAGCACAAAACCACCTTCATTTTCCCTTGGGGTATCTTTGCATATCGAAAACTCCCATTTAGTTTAAAAAATGCTGGAGCAACATTTCAAAGGGCTATGGACTATGCATTTCACGATATCAAAAATATTTTTCAAGCTTACTTGGATGACCTTCTAGCCCATTCCAAGAAGCGAGCCCAACACTTATATCACTTACGAGCAATATTTCTTAGGTGCAGGTTCTACAACATATGTCTGAATCCACATAAATGCATTTTCTTTGTCGAGTCTAGACGCCTACTTGGTTTCATTGTCTCCAAGTACAGGATTAGGGTTGATCCCAATAAGGTAAAGGAAATTACTCAATTGCCTACACCACAATTCATTTTGCAACTCCAATGTTTGCAAGGGAAAGCAAACTTTTGATGACATTTCATCGTAAACTATGTCGAGTAACGAAAGACTTTATGCGCCTACTCAAGAAAGGAGTACCATACTTGTGGGATGATCAAGCTCAACGATCATTTGATGCCTTGAAAAAGGCACTTCTATTAGCCCCACTCCTTAGTGCTCCCAACTACGGGCACGACTTTCTCTTATACTTGGCAGCCTCGACATCCTCTCTTGGAATGGTCTTGGTTCAAACTCATGATGAGCTAAGTGAGCATGTGATCTATTATCTGTCGAAAGACCTAGTTGGGCTCAAATTTAGATATTCACATGTGGAAAAGTTGTCCTTGGCAGTTGTCTTTGCTGTCAATCGATTTCGACACTATATACTGCTGCGACAGACTACTGTCATCGCTTTGGAGAATCCCATGAGACACATTTTGTCTTGTCAAGTCATTGGAGGAAAATATTCCAAATGGATAGTTATCCTCCAACAATTTGATTTGGTTTTCGCCACTGCCAAGGCGAAAAAATCCTTAGTCTTCGCCGAACTTTTGTCGGATCTTCCCATTGTCGATCCCAACAAGATAGCCCATGATCCTCTTCTGGATGAAGCTGTCTATCTGATCAACTTTACTGACCTTTGGTATGGTAACATTTTTGTATACCTATAAGTGCAATGTTTCCACCCTGAACTATCATCAGGTGACCGTCGTTGCATCCACCACCAAGCACGACACTATTTAGTGCCAAATGATACGTTATATCGCTGTGGTGCTGATACAGTTCTTTGACATTGCCTCGCTCATGAAGAGGCGAAACAAGTTTTAAATGACTGCCATGTTGGGGCTTGTGGCAATCATATTTCTGGCATGTCTACTGCTCAGAAACTTTTACATGTAGGCTACTACTGGCCAACCTTGTTCAAAGATTGTATCAAGGCTGTCTAGCAGTGCCACCCTTGTTAAGTGTTTACAAAGAAAATGCATGCTCCTCTAGCCCTACTACACTTGGTTATCTCTATTGGCCCCTTTTCCAAATGGGGGATAGACTTCATCACTTGCAACCCCACTTCCTCTGCCGGACACAACTACATTATTGTAGTTGTGGACTATTTCACAAAATGGGCCGAATCCCTTCCCACTTTCCGGGCCGATGGAGAAACCACGATGATATTCCTATTTAATCAGGTCATCTATCACTTTGGTGTGCTCCACATGATCGTTACAGAACATGGGTCTCATTTTCAGAATCACATGATGTTTGAATTAACATCGTTGCTCAGTTTTCACTAGGACCAATTATCGTCCTACTACCCCTAGGTTAATGGCCAAGTAGAAGCCGTTAATGGCATATTAAAGACCATGATCCGCAGATTAGTAGGGAATAAAAAAACCCACTGGAATCAAATGTTATATCCTGCGTTGTGGGCATACTGAACTTTGGTAAAAACAGCTACAGGCTTTACACCTTTTCAACTAGCTTATGGCTTGGAAGCAGTTTTACCTATCGAGTGTCAGATCCCTTCCTTAAAAATCGTTGTTGAACTCTTGCTCGACACCAATGTTGAAGAAGAGCGCCTGCTATACCTCAATCAACTAGATGAAACCTGTCGAGATGCCGAATTGGCACTCAAAGCCCACAAGCGCCGGGTCAAAGCCCAGTATGACAAAAAGGTCAAGCCTTGTTCTTACCAAGAGGGAGATCTTTTTTTACTCTATGATAAAAAACATGACCTCTTGGGGGTAGGAACACTTCAACCCTTATGGCTTGGTCCATATATTTTCATGAAGGCCCTCTCAAAAGGGGCATATGAACTTTAGGACTGGGAAGGCATCCCGCTCGCTGAGCCCCGAAACGGGATCTATTTGAAATAGTATTATGCCTAGTACTGCACTAGGCATGTGCTTTGTAATTTATGTATTTATAAGTTTTTCTTCTTTTTGATGTGACTGGACATTTTTTGGTATTTTTTGAAGTATTTGTCTCATACATATTTCTCGTTGTGCAGATGTCTTCATTACCCTTAGCATACGTAGGATATGCAGATGGTGCCAGTTGTCACACACGACACATTGCATCAGTTGCTTGGGTCATTTACACACTTGAGTCAGAACTGCTTTGTTCCAATGGGGGTCTTTCTTAGTACTTCCACCAACAATATTGCTGAGTACATGTCTGTAATGTCACTTCTCACTGAAGCGTCATCTTGGGACATCTCCAATTTGGTGGCCAGGTTAGATTCTCAGCTTGTCGTTATGCAATTGACAAATCATTATCACATTCGTAATCCAATCTTGTTACATCACTATCTAAGGGTACGACTCTTGGAACGTCAATTTGAGTTTATTACATATGAACACATTCCTTGAGAATTTAATACAATTGTTGATTCATTGGCAAACTATGTGCTAGACTGGCATCTACCTCATTCATTATAGATACATGTATGAAAGTAAATATTTACATAGTTAAAAATTTACAAAAACACTTAAAAAACATTTACATCATAAAATACCAAAATATATGTAGATATATATATGTTGAATCCAATCTTTTACATCAGAAATTTTCCCAAAACTTGGGCGTTTTTAAGTACAAAATGGCTACTAAGCTTAGTTATAAACACCCGCTGGCTATACCATGTGCCTGCTAATAGAGCCTACTGCTCATGAAAAGTCAATACAACTCTAGCTATCCTCTGAAGAGGAACTAGAAACCGCTTAGGCACACCAACTGTGTGTCGCTGCACGTGAGCGAGAATCTCCCTCATAGGAAGGGGGGGAACACCCATACTCAGTCCTTCAAGGTTCCTCAAAACCTCGCGAAGACTCTGAGCATCGTCCCCACCTTCGGGTAGTTGGCCACCTCCCCTGCAAGTCACACCGGTGCCACATCTGTGTCAAGCAAAAAGCTTCATGTTAGTACTAAGTTCACCCATAAAATCAACAAAAACATAACATAAACATTCAAAATCTTAAAAATACTTAAGTACTCTCAATAAACCTTCTTACCTTGAGGCCCCCAGTTTGTACCAGGTGACAAAATCAAGTCAGGATCACCTATGAAGTCCATGCCCTCGTAGGCATAATCATCTATCATCACGATCTGACCACTGAGCCATTCGAAGAAATCCTCTTTGAAAAAATGCGGATGGGCCCTCCTCTAGTGCGAGGATCGAGAGATGGCCATCACCTCTGCCTAGGCTCTCTCGGATCAAGTGGACCTAAACTCATTCGTGGTCGCATAACTGGCACCCTCTCAAGTATAAAGGATACAATGAGAGTACCATACCCAAAAATCTGTTGGGTTTGGGTCTTACATGTAGTCAACTCTGCCTTCAGCGGATGAAGCACCGCCTCACACCAGTTGAAGATCTATGGTTGAACACAATCAACAACAAGTAACAATTGGGCCTTTGTCGCGACATGGGGACTTTTAGACCCCACCAAGTGCACAATCATCCATAATATAGCCCTCATAGACCTGGATCTAATCCGCTCTATAGGGACCTTGTTGCTCACATGGCCACTCTCAGGAATACAATAAGCTCGTACCAGCTCTAAAGTGGATAAGGGATCGGACCTGCCACTAGTTATATTTTCTCGTGCTCCTCTACACGACAAACCTGTCAGATAATAGATGTCATCTCGGTCAATTGAAAGCTCATGGTCCCTACACTGAATGATCCAGCTCAAAAGTTCCTCCTAACCTTTCATCAGGTCCAGTTGTGCATATTTCATCAAATCACATCGGTGCAATGAAAGTACACAAGATGGATCATTTCATATAAGTAATTCCTGTTGATCATGGGCTTGTTCTCTCCATAAACTAGTTACGATGGTTCAGAACCTGCACAAATCAACCTAAAAATTAGTGCAAATGGGGCAATAAAGCTCAAGAAAACACTTGCTAGGGTTTTAGAGTGCACCCTCATGCACTAATGCCCCCTTTTGTGGAAAACAGGGAGGATTAACACCCTCCTCTAGGTCGTAAAGGGTGTTTAACGCTCCCTACAGGCCTAGAAGGGGGCATTAGGCACAGTTAATGAACTAGGGCTCCCCAAATCTCTAAAAATACACCCCCAATGCAGCTAAAAAAGGTTAAATAATGCAAGATAAAGGTTTTGGCATCTACCTGGGACAGACGGAAAGTCGAATGGTCGCCCGGATCGCCCACAATCATCCGTGGAAGATATGCTCCTCTTTAGCTCCAAAACACTCTCACAGCTCTGAAATGATGAAAATGGTGAAAGTGGAGGCTCAAAAACTCCCTTATAGTCACTTTGGAGACATGACTTATCTTAATTGAAGTCAGTAAATTAGAAGTAGTTCATTTTCTATGATATTTATTAGGCACCATGGCCCTATATTGTCAGAAATTACTCATGTTGATGAAAGGATCTTCAGGGCTGAAGTGCAGAAATGACCGTGTTCGATTCTCAATGAGCGCTTTCTTTTATGGGATCTTTTCTCTCTCTTTAATTGAAAAATCCTCGGATTTTTTGTCATCGAGCTCATTAAACTCCTACGACGACGATGTGAGCAACTTTTTTTTCTCTCTTTTTCTAGCTCACTAAACTGAAAAAGATAGACTGAGCATTCTTTTTGGAACTTTTTCTCGCTAATAAAATCGGAAAAAACCTCAAGTTACTTCCTCGGGATCGTTAAAAACTTGGAGAAGCTCTGAGCATTCTTTTTAGGAACTTTTCTCACTCGTCAAATTGAAAAAACCCCGAGTTTTTGTCATAATGCTCGTTAAACTTCTACGACGACGATATGAGTGCTTTCTTTTTTGGGACTCTTTATTGATTTTAAATTGAAAAACCCCTGAGTTTTTCCCTTCTTCAGGCTCGTTAAATCTATGAAGGAATGAGCAGTTCTTTTACCTCTTTTTCCTCACTCACTAAACTGAAAATGATACCTCGAGTTTTCTGCATTTGACTTGTTAAAATTTGATGAAGATCTATTGAGTTTGTCGTCGCGTGACTCATTAAAAATTCATGATGAATATCAAGTTTGGTTTGTCTCCTCGTACTCGTAAAAAAATGAGGCAAACATCTATTGAGCGTTGGTTTATCTCTTTATTCGAACTTAGTAGATTAACTTATGGAAAAAGAACCTTTTCAAGTATACTATTAAACCTTTGTCGCACCCAGTTAAAAACTATGAAAAAGGGACCACCCTGGAGTCGTTCTTTATGATCTTTTCAGACTCTCGAAAAAAGACCACCGAGTTGTCCCATATGGACTCATTAAACTAAACATATGAAGAATAGAGTTTCTCTTTACGATCTTTTCAGACTCTTAAAACATGAAAAGACCAATGAGTTTACCTATTTGGACTCACTAAATTAATAAGATTGGGAAAGTGGACAATACAATTGCTTTGTGTCAGTATTTTGAAAAGAGTTTTTTGGCAGCAGTCACTCCCTTGAACATGGCACTCCCTCAGATAAACCTTCCTTGTGATGGCCTCTCAATATGAACCTTACCATCCTATGAGTTTAGCCTATATACCCCGATGTTATTGCATCTCTGTATCCTAACACTCTTTGGTGTTCATGAGTCTAGTGCTGCATGGTTAAAACCGTTGTGTCGTGCCTTTTATTGTTCAAGGGAAAACCTTTATCTTCTGTTTCCTCCATCAAACCATCAAGCATATTCTTCCATCATGCCCTTTGTCATTTTGACCCAATGCTAAAAAAGATTCTTCAAAAAACAATCATTCTTGTCTTGTTTCGTGTCGACTGATGTAGGACACATTATTGCCTACCTTTCGACAGGTCTCTTCCTATCGACTTCAACACTTTATCTAGGAAGCAGACCCAGAAACACTTCAGTGCCTTAGAACTTGCAGACATTAGTGGCAGGTTACCTTATGTTTGGTCAGGGGTTTTCATTATTGGCTCCTGGTTAAATGATTCTATGAGTGTTCGACGATAAAAACATTATTCACACTCGCTAGATTGTATTGTGCATCTTGGAGACCATCACCATTATCGGTGCCCATCCTTGCATCTGTTAAGAATCTCCATTATTAACTGGTTATCAGACGATTTCATACATGTTCGACCTCAATGCCTTTATTCACATGTATCAAACTATGCTGTTACAATGAAACATAAATCAAGACCTTGGGTAGAGGCTTACATCAATCATCCTTGTTTCCTCTCCCAAGTTGCGTTTATTGTTATTTTGGAGACAACTCATCAGAATGATCTTATTATGACACATGTTCCATATTGTGCTTATCGGCGGCCACGATCGTCATATCTCTTTGTTGATAAATCACTCTGACATAGCTACTGAGCGTGGGAATTCCCGACTCAGGAATGATTTTAGATTTTTTTATATATGTGTTGTATCAAGTTTCTTGTACTCCCGAAGCTCTGATCCTCTCTCTTTTTTCCAAAGAAAAGGATAGTTATATATAAAGTATTTCAGCCATCATCGCTGCCTCTGATCTCACACTTTAGGGTGAATTTATTATACAAGAAAATGACCTCCTCATCAAATTAGAGGAGAAGAACAGGATGACTAAAGGACTAACCAAGTTCACAGGCCTATTTGCCAAGCTAACGCTATCGAGGAACTAGCAACCTACTTTATAAATATTCCTAGCAAGGCTAAGGGTGCATTAGTGCCTAGGGTAACTATGTTTGTTACCTCACGAAGGGCGTTAGTAAACCTAATTAAGTTTCCATGGGTCAAAGGAATGAGTTGACCGAGAAATATCCCAAGATTCTCTTGTATGTCAGCTCAAAAAACCAGGGAAACATTAGAACTCGACCTGTTTGGAGGAATTACTAATTCCTAATGGAGTATACAAACGGGAAAGAGCACACAGGCATGGAAACATCACTGATTTTTCCTAATGGAACTCATGAAGGATTTGGCAAGGATTATCCTTTCATGATATATATGAAAGGCTAGGGCCATTGTGGAAAAGGTCGAACCATTTGAAAGGATTGCCTATTTGACTGTTGAGCATAGTCTCTGACTAAGTCATGGCAAGAGGTTAAGAAGGGAGAGAGAGAGAGGAGTTGGAGGAGTAAGGGAAGGCTAATACAATTGATGGTTGTAATCACTATTTTCTACATCAATATAGAATTGCAATTGTGCTGTCCACTCTGCGATGTTGGTAGTGTAATTTGTTTACACTTTCATGCAATGTCATTATTATGGGTGGCTTAGATACATGTAATTAGATATCTTTATATGTTAATGCATTGTTTGTCAAAGTTATATGCTATGATATTACACTTGTCTTATATATGTGCAGGTTTGGATCTGGAGCTGGCTAAAGGGTCTTCCGCCTTGCTACTTTGCACTCTCCAACAACAACACACCAAGACTTGAGGTAATAAGTCCTTCTTCTTGCTTTGATTCTAATTTGTTTAACATAGATATGAATGCATCTTTGTGATAGCTGCAGCTAATTTGATAGTTTGCCAAGGATCTCGGGAAGATCCTTGAGGGTTTCTACATCACCAAACACCCGTGCACTAATCCCTATAGCAATAGGTGATGAACCTTGACTGTGATCACACAATTATAATACTTTGATGACACGACAACATAGATCATATGAACATATGAACACAATATCTCCCTCTGTGAGACAACGTTATGACAAGGCACGACAAGTGCAACACTTAAGATAGACTTTGGGACAACTGTGACGACACTTTTTCCATAATGCTCAATACTTTGTGCATGAGTGTGACAAATTTTTACATAGTTAGAACAAATCATATACACAAAGACATAGCTTTGAAATCATCAGAATAGGCTTGCAAACATTGTGTGACAACTAAACATGTCGAAAGACGATAGTTAACCCAACATGCAAAAGGGAACAAAACACTGCAAGAAAGCTCATGAAATAAGCTCTAATGTTTGCGAAAACAATGTACAAGACTAAGGAAGGCTCTGAAATTGAGTGTAAGCCAAAATTTTGGAGGGTGTTGCAGCAACTACAACACTTGGCAACACACTAGTTGAACTCCAACTTCTCTGTCTCAGCTAACTTCTTCTGTGCAGGGCCTCCATTCTTCAGGGAGTATTGATTCATCATGTAGATTACTTTGGTCTTCCCAGGAATAGACATAGTCCCCCTTATACCTTATTTATTGAACACGACATAAGATTCAATAATATCACAATGTCTGGAGGTGGGAAGGGTAGTGTAGCTCACGAGCTTAAGATTTTAAGAGTACAATTTTTCATCTATGGTGTTGCTCTACTGCCAACAAGTCTGGATAGTATCCCGACAGAGTCACACAGGAACAAAAACATTGCTCCACTGCCAGTGAGCCTAGATAGTACGTTGGTAGAGTTTCTTGCTTCACCTCTCTACGCAGGAAGGCTTTTATCTTCTTTTGCCTTTATTTATTTATTTTAAAGAGAACTCGACACTTATTTTTTTTGGGGCGAAAGAGGGATATCAAATTATTGAGAGTAGAAGAGGTTGTTCCTTCAGAGAAAGATATAGAGACCTCTGATTTAGGTTTGCTCATTTAGATTTTCCCCTTCTCCACTTCTACTAGTTAGATAAGCATGAAGACAATGAAACATAAAGACCAAGTGTAGGCATGAGATTTTTGGAATAGACACGGGTTCATGGTTGGAACAAAACTCTCCTTATGGACGGATCATATTTTACATTGAATATAACTAACATAAGGAAGATGAACTCGAGGTTATCCAAATGTTGAAGTGTCACAAGACTCTTTAGAATTCAGCCACACACATACTAAGAAGCCAAAACAGGTCCAGACACAACACTTATTCACATGATGAAAACAAAAGGAGACAAACAACAAGAAACAAAAACAAAAGAAACAAAACAAAAAGGAAATAAAACACACAAGAAGGAAACAAAACCAGAAGACAAGCAAAAGAAGCTAAACCAAAGCACAATGCAATAAAAAAGTAAGAAAATAGAGAGAGACTAAAGAGAACAGCACGAGATGAGTGCGAGATAAGGAATTTAACTAGGACGCAACTAATCCTACTCCTAAACTAACAAATATAAGGTCAGGGTCACGTATAACAAAATTTCCAATGTAGCCACCATAATTGTTCCCAACCTGCAATCACAAAGATGTGATCGATTAAAAAATATATAAAGCAATGTGTAAGAGAAAAGATGAGAGCTTGAATAATTTGCACAAAAAATTGAAGGTCTTGCCTGTGGGTAGAAAGGTGTGTCACAACCACTACTTTTATCTAATTCACATTCTTACCTTTCCAATGGAAACATAATCAGAAAAACCTCGAAGAGTTCTTTCGAATGCACCTTCTTTTGTGTCATCATGCTTAGAAAGCATGAGAAAAGGCTGAAACCTATTTATTGCAATGGAGCTTGCTGAGTAAGATTTCACCAACCATTCAACGATTGGATCATGAAATTCATGATGATCTTCTTATGAAATTAGGAGTGCCACATGATTCACAAGAGTTGGGGGAGTAACAAAATGAGTGGGCTTAGTAGATTCCTCTTATGAAATTAGGAGTGTCTCATGATTCACAAGAGTTGGGGGAGTAGGAAAATGAGTGGGTTCAGGGTCACCATGTAAAGAGATAAGAACCAAGCACTCAAACTCTTGCTTCAAGAAGTCCTGATTCATGTCCTTTTCAGGAATTTCACAACAAAGGTGAAGGAATCAGTCAAAAAAATCTTCAAATGACATTGAGCTTCATTCTTAAGAGATTGATTATTTTACAAGCATCTCAGTAATTATACCTATCAAAGGCTTGATGAAACTCCTTGAGGAAGTTACCAAGGGTATTGATGCAAGCAGGTAGCAAGGTATGACACCATCGATTAACACGACCTTCAAGGGTGAGGAAGAAAAGCACACAAGAAAACTCTTCATCATTGATTTTGTAATATTCACAAAATTTAGGAAAATCAGAAATGTGCTTGGTTATGGATCTTTCATCCTCACCATCAAAATTTAACAGGGACAAGCGATAGAGAGGTTCACTGGGGATTGAAAATTGATAAAGGGAAAAATTAGAGAAACACCCATTGAGTAAGATTTGAGGGTGAACCATTTTAGATAAGAGGCTTGAACCCGATTCAACGGTCTCAACTTGTCATCTGGCCCTCCTTTTAGTGCCATTGTTAACGATGTTAAAAATATGTCAACCAAGGGGTCTCCCCGATGTGAAGCCCCAATTATACCTCACACTGTTTGGTGCAGGAGCCCTATCCAGAATATCATCCTCGTTGCCATATATCTTAAAGATATGCCTTGGCTCTAACTGCCAGCAAGAGAGAGGGATGCAATGGTGTCTTCAAAAGGAAAGGTGTGCCTAGTGAGTGTTCAATTGTAAATGTGTCAAGGTTATTCTACTACGGAGAGGGGAGAAAAGTGATCTTCTAAGTGAGAGGTAGTAGTACCACCCAAGAAGAGATTCACATGAACTGGAAGGATCCATCTAACATCCAGCAGAATAGTCCACAGAGGATGCGATGATTGTTACAACCAACAAATGAAGAAATATCTGTCTAGTTTCCTGTAGAATAGTCCACAAGGATGGGACAACAATAACAAGCATTACGACACATTTTAAATAAGATAAGTACTAAAATAACCGAAATAGTTCAACTATCTTAGCACATGTGTAATCAAACATGAAATACAAACATCTGTAGAATAGTCCTACAAACATTCATAATCCATGCATGAAGAAAGAGCTAGACTTGAATGCTTCTGTTATTAAGTAAAAGTTCCAAGACACATGTTTACAATGTACATCACTAGCTCCAGTAGTGGAACATTGGAGCCACTCCTTGCTCCTCAAAGAACTAGCTTATCTCTTTGATGCCTTGCAGGAGGAGCCAAGGTGAAAATTCCTTTGCTCATAAAATGAGGGAGTATATATAACCAAGGGCGACTCTTTGACTACCCTCATGGCTATTTGACTTCCTATGACTTTTCAACTTACATGACTCTTTACATTCCATGTGTGTCCTTTGGACTTCCACTTTACAATACATTTTGAATACGATTTACATGATCGACAATAGTGATGTGGCATATGACCACTCATGACATGACATGACATGATAATGATGACATGGACTGCTTGATGATGTGTCAATTTCAAGTCATTCTTGTTTCTAACTCTTAGATGCCTTATTGAAGGTTCTTTCTCATCACCTTCGCATTGCTTGGTGGTGCGGAATCTTCAATATATCCAGTCTTGGATAGTGGTTGCAAACTAGTGTCCCTTCACTTTCTCTTGATCGATCAACTTGCAATTTCAACTACAAGAGAGTCTTTAAGCATGATTCCCTCCTTCTTCTCCTTCTCCGTCATATTGCCATGAAATAATAGGGTACCTGTTCCTGCGATTCACTCATGACGAGACGACATGTTAATTTTAGGTATGTTCTATGCTTAGAGCAATTTATTTCAATTTTCATAGTTAGCTCAATATCTTTTCCAGATTAGTAATCACATCAACATTAAAGTAAACTGTATATAGAACATAAACATAAATCGTAGAAGACAAGCCAAGACAAGAGGACACAAGATGTGGTGCTAGCCAGGGATAAACCCCAATGTGGGGAAACCCTTGATTAATTCTTCTTATATGTCTTCAATAGTTTAGTAGAGAGAGAGAGATAGTACATTTACAATAGAAGTCAACACTTAAAATTTCTAGATAAGAGAATAGATCATCTCTACATGAGAGTAGTTGAAGTCATGCTGCTTCAACTGATTCTCCAAGGTGACTCCTTCACCTATCATTGTGTTGAATCTCGTCATCATGCTACACCTCACTATGCTGCACTGATCATCACATTGATGGACCTCATTCTGCCACTGCTGTCCCATACAGTTGTCCCATTGTTAGTGATATTACCATTCCATGGTTACCATACTGTTGTCCTGTCTACTTGCTCCAACAAGCATCATTGCTGCTCCATGCGTCACCATTCTTGCGGCTGTCCATGCTTTACCATGTTGCATTTCTATCCCATTTAGACATGTTGTACCTTAGCATTTTTGGTGTACTAATGTGCTCAATTGCTCCAACAGGCTGCAAGGAAAACTGATCAACTCTTTTGACCCAACATCCCTCCACCAAACACTGCTGTCATTTGTTTGCACTGCTATTTGCCGCACCCCTGGTTAGGGCATCTACTGCAACCCTAGTTTCATCCCACAGTAAAAAAACTAACCCTTTAAGGGTTGCGTCATACCCTCAAAGGTCTCCTCCTCTCCCACGCTGCTTGCTTAGGGTACTGTCAACCCTTGACAACCCTCACACAACCTCTAGCTGTGTGATATGGCCTGTGGCCTAGCACAACAGATTGTTGTAGCAATAGACCTCTGAAAATGTGCTCAAACAACTTCCAAACAACAACGTATTTGACCCTTAGGAACTCGGCCTAACAGTCATCCTTCTTGGCCCTCTACACAGCAAACTCGAACCTTGTTTACATCACTGTTCCAGCCCTAAAACAATTTGCACTTGCCTCAGCCACTCGGCCTCCTGTAGCAGACTTCAGATCCCTTTCTTCCATGCTGTCCAGACTCCAGAACTCCTCCTGTTCTCTTCTAGGTTGCTGCGGCTAGGGTATATCCATACCACCCTTAGGACATCATATAAGCTTCTCCATAGGGCTTGATATGACAACAGTTAGGTCTTCTTAGGATCTTGGATAGGCCTCCTCTATACAACGTATAGGAACCTTTCTTCAACTGCAAATATATGACTGCATTATACCTTCTTTCACTGTGGCTAGATCATGAATAGATCCCTTTCAACTACGGCTAGATGTTCCTCTCTTCAATTGCGTCTAGGGCACCTTGATTTGCTGCGTATAGAACCCTTTCTTTACTGCGACTAGGGCTTCTCCCTCTTGATCTCTCTAACCACAAAAACAAGACGAGTGGAGAAAGATCTTAGGAGAAGTGTGTGTAAAATAACTCTCAAGTCATCTCGTTTTATACTAAAACATTGAGCACTTGTGGGGTTTATTGGTTGCTGGCCGACCTTAAGGAATTATCTTATAACACAAATAAATTCATATCTCCATGAATACTTATTGGAATCAGATGATCTTTAGATCAATCCTACACCTCTTGATGGGAGGGATCCAAGAAAAATATCAGCTGCCATAAATAAGATGATCCACATGGAGTTTGGCCCTAGTTGCCAATTTAACACTCCCTCTCAACTAGGGAGAACTCCATCCACTGATCCATCTGTCTGATTGTACTATCTCTGCCATCAGTGCCTTGCACTATTCGGCTCTGCTCTGCTATGCTCTACTGAACCATGAAGAAGAAGAATTGATCGAGAATGTCTCATACCATTCTCTACTGACCTGAAGTCAATTTCATATGAGGAGAGTGTGTCATACCACTCTTACTGACTCGAAGTCAGTTTCATTGATCCCAGATTAATGGAGGTCATCCTAGCATAAGTAGTATGGTAGATACAACGATGCGTCCATCGATAGTACGACTATGGTCCCTAACCCCATTTCCTTTCTCATTGATCAGATGAGAGGTACTTCCCATGAGTCCAAAACTGCATGGGTAGGATGCCTCGATAGGAGAACTAATCATCCTGTCTACAGGAGAATGAATCATCTTGTCCCATAGTCACCACAGGAGAACTAATTATCCCTTCCCATAGGAGAACTAATCATCCTGTTCCACAGTCGCCACGAGGTGTCACAGGGAAGGCTGAGCCATTCACCTTGTATGCAACACACCATTAGGGGAGGGTGAGTCGCCCTATGGTCGCGTGTTGCTACAGTAAGTACCTCAAGCTCCTTAGAGCTCTTAGAGCTCAATGCATGCAATATGCAAGACCCTTATAAGAAGGTCTCTCAACGACTCCAAGTTGTTCAGGAAAGTCACAGATTTGACGTTTCCCCGGGGCTTTGACAAAATGTCTCCAACCTGTACATCAGTCTCAATGCGTTGGAGCCTCCTCACTCACCGACTTAGCATATCCAATAAGGTAGTATCTGATGTCTATCTACTGAAGCAATCATCAAATACGAGATTCCTCAATAATCGAATCCCCCCTGGTTGTCACAAAGAATCATAGTGGTATTCATCATGTGTACAAACAACTCACTAAAGAGCTTCCACAACTAGGCAACTTCACACGAGATCATACTCGTAGCTATGTATTCGGTCTTGGTGGTGCTTATAGCAACCGACTTCCGCTTCCTTCTCATCCATATATTGAAGCAGAATCCAAAGAGAACTAGAACTCAAAAGTTCTCTTGTGATCCTCCACACTGCTTGCCCAATCAACATTCGAATAATCATGCAACTTCACATTTCCAGCATTGTATCTCAATCCATGAGAGATTGTGCCTCGAAGATCTCTCAAAAGATTCTTGGCACCAATCTAGTGAGGCTCAACCATTTATGAGATCATCATGCTAACTGCAAAACATATGTCCAGATGAAAGTTCACTAAGAACATCAATGCAAATGAGTTTATGAAACTTAGATGCATTTCCCAAATCTGGTCCGGCATCACTACCACATAACTTCTGAAAGTGAAGCTCCATCAAGGTAGTCACAGGCTTGCAGTTCACCATTCCCAATCCGGAATCCCACTCCCTCTTACTTATGCAAATGAGAGGGTCTGCACCTGTTAGAAATAGGTCATCCTCAGAAGGTGCCAATATGAGAGGTCTATCATTGACAACCTTCGAGCAATGGTTTGGATTGGCTTCACTCCTAGTGAATCTCAGCTTCATTAGACAGCTATAAATCCTCTCATACTATGCATGGGGTGTTTTGCTTCAGGCCATAGAGGGTTTTCTTCTACCTGCATACATGAGATTATCGATGAATCTCAAACCCTCAGGTTGTTCCAAGCCTGTGGACCTGCTACATGAGGGGAATGGTCCCCTTGTGATATTTTCGTTCGGTACATCTTAGACATGTACCTTCATTCTCTTTTTGAATTCAGGCATCTCGGTCACCATCTGACTCACATCGGGTAGGACCCCACAATGAGTAGATCTTCGGTGCTATAGTTGAGATGTGTCAACTGACATGGTCCCCAATGGACCATCCTGCAACTTGGTACAAATTACCAACCCTGAATCCATGAGTAAAGCATATTTGAAAATTCTATTTTCAAACATGTACCTTTCCATCGATGAATGCCACCCTGAAACCTTTGACTTCCATTGCCGAAATGGACACCAGGTTCTTCTTGCGATCAAGTACATAAAAGAGATTCTGTAAATGAATTGAGTTACCCTCATTCAATTGAGGGGTAACTTTTCCTACACCCTTTCTAGGATAGGTGGCATCAGCTCCAAATATAATCCCACAATTGTTTCTTACCAAATTCAAGAGAGCACCGTTCTATCTGATGAAGTGCCTGGAAGCACTATAATCAATAAGCCAGATTCCCACAGAATTTGAAGAAGAGGGCTATTACAAGATAACTTTATCTTATCAAGAAAAACATTTGATTTTGCATTAATGGGGTTCCTTACTTTCTCTGAAGAGTCGTCCATTTCCTTGATGACATGCATTACATGTCATTCCTCTAATCATTGAAGATGTCCCTGGAATGATTGTTATCATCATCAAGTGATGTGTCCCTACCGTTCGGACACTCCTTCACATAATCGCTGAAAAGGTCATCTGCCTTTCTTTCCACCCTTAGATCTGGACTTCCCAATGAAGTGATCTTTAGGTAGGCCATCATAAAATTCCGCTGCGTCATTCTGATAATGTTCTCTTCTTAGATTTCACCCTAGGTGAATTTGAAGAGGGATGAGGAATCCATTGATCCTTTTGTCCTTTCTCAACCATCTTTGATGATTTCTCTTTCACTCTTGCTTGTGCATTGTCTTCACCTCACCTCTGATACCATGTTAGTTGTAGGTATGTTCTACGCTTAGAGCAATTTATTTCAATTTTCGTAGTTATCTCAATATATTTTCCAGATTAGCAATCACATTAGCATTAAAGTAAACTGCAGATAGAACATAAACATAAATCACAAAAGACAACCCAAGACAAGTGGACACAAGATGTGGTGCTAGCCAGGGATAAACCTCAATGTGGGGAAACCCTTGATCAATTCTTCTTATATGTCTTCAATAGTTCAATAAAGAGAGAGAGAGAGAGAGAGAGAGAGAGAGAGAGAGATAGTAAATTTACAGCAAAAGTCAACACTTAGACTTTCTAGATAAGAGAATATATCATCTCTACATGAGATCAGTTGAAGACATGCTGCTTCAACTGATTCTCCTAGGTGACTCCTTCACCTATCATTGTGTTTCATCTCGTCATCATGCTGCACCTCACCGTGTTGCACCATGCTGCACTCATCATCACATTGCTGGACCTCATGCTGCCACTACTGTCCCATACAACTATCCCATTGTTAGTGATTATTACCATTCCATGGTTACCATACTGCTGTCCTGTTTGCTTGCTCCAACAAGATTTATTGCTGCTCCACGCATCACCATGCTTGCAGCTATCCATGCTTTACCATGCTACATTTTTGTCCCATTTAGACATGTTGTAGCTTAGCATGTTTGGTGTACTAATGTGCTCAATTCGATCCAATAGGCTCCAAGGAAAACTGATCCAAACTGGTCAACTCTTTTGACCCAACATCCCTCCACCAAACACTGTTGTCAGTTGTTTGCACTGCTATTTGCTGCACTCCTGGTTAGGGCACTTACTACAACCCTAGTTTCATCGCACATTGAACAAACTAACCCTTTAAGGGTTGCGTCATACCCTCAAAGGTCTCCTCCTCACCCACGCTGCTTGCTTAGGGTACTGTCCACCCTTGACAACCCTCACACAACCTCTAGCTGTGTGATATGGCCTATGGCCTAGCACAACAGATTGCTGTAGCAACAAACCTTTGAAAATGTGCTCAAACAACTTCCAAACAACAATGTATTTGACCCTTAGGAACTTGGCCTAACAATCATCCTTCTCGGCCCTCTACACAACAAACTTGGACCTTGTTTACATCACTGTTCCAACCCTAAAACAATCTGCACTTGCCTCAGCCACTTGGCCTCCTGTAGCAGACTTCGGATCCTTTTCTTCCACGCTGTCTAGACTCTAGAACTCCTCCTATTCTATTCTAGGCTGCTGTGGCTAGGGTATATCCATACCACCCTTAGGACATCATATAAGCTTCTCCATAGGGCAGCGTAGAGCCTAGGGCTTGATATGACAACAGTTAGGTCTTCTTAGGATCTCGGATAGGCCTCCTCTATATAGCGTATAGGAACCTTTATTCAACTGCAAATATATGATTGTATTAGACCTTCTTTTGCTACGGCTAGGGCATGACTAGATCCCCTTCAACTATGGCTAGATGTTCCTCTCTTCAACTGCGTCTAGGGCACCTTGATTTGCTGCGTATAGAACCCTTTCTTTACTGCGTCTAGGGCTTCTCCCTCTTGATCTCTCTAACCACAAAACCCAGACGAGTGGAGAGAGATCTTAGGAGAAGTGTGTGTAAAATGACTCTCAAGTCATCTCCTTTTATACTAAAACGTTGAGCACTTGTGGGGTTTATTGGTTGCTGGTCGACCTTGACGAATTGTCTTATAAAAAAAATAAATTCATATCTCCATGAATACTTATCAGAATCTGATGATCTTTAGATCAATCCTACAGCTCTCGATGAGAGGGATACAAGAAAAATATTAGCTGCTATAAATAAGATGATCCACATGGAGTTTGGCCCTAGTTGCCATTTTAACATGACATGAATCCGAGAACCCCTTAGTCTAAGATGATGCATTATGATCCACCAATTGAGCCCAAAACAAGTGATAGGTTGGGAAGAGGGACTCAGTGACTGTGTAATTCCAACAGCTAGGGGAAAATCTTGAGATTTGAGACTGTGCAGTGCACAACTCAGGCAGGCTTGAAGGACAAGACTATGCAGTTTCCAGAGTTAGTGGGGATAGGTTGAGGGAATGGACATTGAGAGAGACAACTATGCATTTATGGGAGTCAAGGGAGGTTGGGATAATACACAGCTATGTAGTTCAATAACTCAGGCGATGAGTTTGAGGCTTGGGGATGCGAAGTGTGTAGTTTAAGATGTGCTGGAGGATATAACTGCGTAATTCTAGAGGTCAAAGCTGGGGCTTGGGCATAGGAACTACGCAATATAATAGTCTTGGGAGAGAGGAACTACACATTGCACAGTGGCAAGCAACAAGGTCACAACTTAGAGGGCTGAGACTGCATAGTGCACAATTTAGAAGGGGCCCGATGAAGCTAAGTTGCTTGGTTGGGAAGTTTCTTTGAAAATGGCTACATGGGATAGGTGATGAATTTTGATGACACGACAACATAGATCACCTAAACATATGAAAAAAGCATCTCCCTTCGTGTGACAACTTTGTGATAAGGTATGACAAGTGCGACACTTAAGATAGACTTTGGGACGACCGCGACGACACTTGTGCGAAAATGTTCAAGACTTTGTGCATGGGTGCAACAAATGTTTACATAGTTAGAACAACTCATATACACAAAGACAAACCTTTGAAACCATCATAGTAGTCTTGCAAACATTGTGCGACAGCCAAACATGTCGAAAGATGATAGTTAACCCAACATGAAAAAGGGAACAAAACATTGCAAGGAAGCTCATGAAATAAGCTCTAATATTTGTGACAACAATGTACAAGACCAAGGAAGGCTCCAAAGTTGAAAGTCAGCCAAAATTTTGGAGGGTGTTGCAGCAGCTACAACAATTCTTGAGATTTTGATTCCACATTCTTTGGAGCCACCTGAATATCATCATCAGAGTCCAAGTGTGAACCCTTGGATTTCCATAAAGCAACATCTTCATTAAAGATGAAATCCCTACAAGTTTCAGTAGAATTTTTCCCTAGTACATGGACCCTAAAGGCCTTTCAATTTTCACTATAGCCAACAAAAGTTCCTTTCTTGTCAAAAGATTCCAACTTTGTCCTTATTGGGCACTTGGACATAAACAAGACAACCAAAAATTCTCAAATGCTCAAAATTGGGTCTCTCATCTATGAAGACTTATTTAGGAGTCTTTTAATCCAATACTCAGTGAGGGCATCTGTTTTGAACATAAACAGTTGTCCTTGCAACTCATGAAGCATGGCCTAGGAGGCTTCCATAATAGTCATATTATTTCTTTCAACAATCTCATTTTGTTGAGGATAGTACGAAACTATCAACTCCCTCTTAATTTCAAAATCTCTATAGAAGGCAATCATTTCTTTGGGTACATAATTTTTAGACCTTGAAGTCTTGATCCTTCGCCCTGTAGCATTTTCAACCTGTGCCTTGAATTCTCAAAACTTCTCAAATACATCATGCTTGTATTTTAAGAAATAAACTCATGTTTTATGAGTAATCATCAATAAAAGAGACATAGTACATGTGACCACCCAAGGATTTACCAAACATAGGCCCAAAAAAATTAGAGTGTATAAGATCTAAGATTCCTTTGGATGTACTCTCACTGCTAGTACATCTTCCTTTAACATTTTTCCCAAGAGCACATCCTTTGCAAATCCCATCATGCTAAATCTTGATTTCAGGTACACCTTTAACAAAATATTTCAATCTATACAAGGATTTATTAATGAACATGAGCGTACCTTTGATGCCATAGCTCACAACGATCAGATGTGTTGTGTATCAAGGCTTGAATTGAGTGACCAAGGAGACGATATAGGCCTCCAATTCACACACCAATGACTTTAGTAGATTCAAACGAGGCATCCTTCTTCCATACTAAAACTTGTCTATCCACAAAAGAAATAATATACCCTTTGTCTTCAAAAGATGAAATGGACAACAAATTCTTCTTCAAACCAGGAACATAGAGAATATTGTTAATAGATATATTACCTCCTGATTCCAATTAGAAGAATGATGAACCTATTGCCTTGACTTCATATTTTCCATTATCTCCAAGCTCGATCCGTTGAGCTATCTTCTTTTTAACTAATTCAGAGAGATGTTCACGACTTCTAGTCATGTGCCTAGAGGTACCAATGTCAACCAACAATATTTCATCATGACCTATAATGGAAAAAACAATATTTCATCATCAAAATATCTTTCTTTAGGCCTACTCTCATGTGAGGATTCATAAAGGGCAATTGTAGAAGAATGATGCTTCCTTTTCCTCTTTCGATCATTATTCCTTTGAGGGCAGTTTTTTTCATGGTGACCATATGCTTGGAAATGGAAGCATTGAACGTTTTCCATATCTCTTATATCACTTCTATCTTGAGAGGGAGGAAGCGATCTTCTTGTTGGAGAATCTCGTAGGGAAGCTATTTAAACAATTATTTTTATCCTTAATAGTTGCTTGTGAACTTTACATATCTTTTCATTTTTCTTTGTTAATCTTTTCATCAAATAATTATCAATAGCATAAACCATGAAGATCATACAACAACAAATGCAAGAATTAGGCTCCATGTCAGGGAAAAACCCCTCGAAAGGGGAAAACCTATTAAGAATCTCTTCTTTTTTTATAGAATCAGTGCAAATGAGAAATCCAAGACCCAAAGACCAATTTCAACCTCCTCCAAGCACAAAGTCAGCCCTCTAATAAGATCTCTTCCAAACAAGACTAAAATCTCCTCAAGTCAACATAGTCAAACCCTAGAATGTTGAAAATGGCAACAAGAAATGCTAAAAATAGAAGTGCTAAAAATAGCAATACTATAAATAGCAGTTTGGGTACCAGTGCTGGATTGAGTAACAGGGAATGAAAAATGGAAGTGCTAAAAATAACATTCTATTTTTAGTAGTTCGGGATGGATTCTTATTTTTAGTTAGTCCCTGGACTAAAATAGTAAGTAAAATTCCAATTTGAACTTAATAGCTGTTTGAAAATAAATTAATTAATTCACCATGAGTTAATTAATGTGAAAAATCAAACAAGAAGTCTATGTGAGGACATGCAACAGTTTCTCCATTAATTGAGGAATTTACCATCAGTTAAAGAGATAAGGATGAGTTGTAATTAGTTGACATAGTTAACTGAGTCAAGTCCAGTTAGATTAATCCAAACAGTTTGTTCAATTAATTATGAGTTTAGTTAGTTAATGCTTGCATGCATGTAATTGCTGCTCTCCAGATAATTGATTATTCTCTCATGAATAACTCATGCATGTTAGTTCATACAGAGATCCAATTGAGATTAGAGGAGGGATAATGTACTATTAGTTAGATGGATTTTTCCTATAAAGGAAACTCATCTATGCAGAAGGATTTATCTCTTTCAGGATTGTGTAGTTAGATCAAAGGTTAGTGAGTGTGTGAAGAGGCCAATTCACACAAGTGGCTGCACTGGACCCCAAGGAAAATTTCACAAAGTAATAAGAGGCTTAGAGGGTAGAGGAGAAGGTTTGAGAGAGGCCTTTGACTGTCTATGAGCAACAGAGCGATTGTAGAGAGAACAAGATAGCTTGTGAGTTGATTCATTTTGTAATCTAGACTATATTTCCACTTGTATGATAATACAAAGTTGGGGTTTTAGGCTGAGGCTTTCCCCGTGATATTTCTTCTGTGTTATGTATGATTGATTTCTCATTCTCAGTTATATGTGTTCTCTTGATCTTTCTCAATTCGATTAAGCTTCCGCAAAGTACTGTAGAAGTAGATCTTGTGTTGTGTTTTAGTATATTGGATAATCTGTTGATCTACAGTGGGAATTTCTACATGGTATCAGAGCAAATGTGATCAAGGAGAAGAAAAATATACAAGAAGGAGAAGTTTGAAGTTTATGTTCTTGAATATATAAATCAAGTTCTTATCACATCTCAATTTCACCAATGGTGTTCATTGGTTTAAGACTCGAGTATGCCCTTGATGGCAGCTTGAATTATATAGCCTGGAAGGATCACATGGAGGCAGTATTAGAGGATAAATGTCTAAAGGACTTCATTGATCAAGAATTCCCCAAGCTAACTGATGCTACTCAACTGGTGGAATGGAGGAAATGTGTGGCTAGAGCAAGGAGAATCCTCCTGGAGGGAGTTCGAGATCACATTGTCTTGAGCCTCCGTGGGAAGGTGTTAAATTGGAATCTAGGGCCAAACTTCATGTGGGTCATCTTATTCATGGCTAATAATAATTTTATTAGATTCCTCTCATTGAGAGGTGTAGTATTGATCTAAAGATCATCCGATTTCGATAAGTATTTATGGAGATATGAATTTATTTTGATTATGGAATTATTATCAAGCCGACCTACAACTCATGTAGGCTTAGAAGCCCAACAGTCGCATCTATTCAAACATCAACGTTGTGTATAAATACAGGAGTACTTTTCCTCATTTGCACTCACTCATCTCATCACATCTCTGTCTCTCTCTACTGCACAGAAAAGAGTCTCTTCTCTATTGCGCAGAAAAGGGCCTCTCTCTCACCCATGTGAAGTCGGAAGCTGCTAAAATTGAAGTTGCAACTGTAGATCCAAACTTTGACCAGAGTTGAAAATCAAACCTCCTCTTTTGAGCTACACTGTAGGTTCATCTGAACCTCCTCTAAAGGCTGCAACTTTTGGTGGTGGAATCAAGTCGATCCGATGGACGATTTGTGAGATATCGACTACCCTAGTTTGAAGGAAGCTGCTGAAACTGGAGCTGCAACTGCAGATCCAAAGTTTTACCAGCGTGGACCATCAAATCTCCTCTTCTAATCTGTGCTGTAGGTTCATCTGAACCTCCTATGAAGGCTGCAACTTTTGGTGGTGGAATCAAGTCGATCCGACGGACGATTTGCGAGATATCAACTGCCCTAGTTTGAAGGAAGCTGCTGAAACTGAAGCTGCACCTACAGATCCAAAGATGACCAGCGTGGACCATCTAACCTCATCTTCTGATCTGCGCTGTAGGTTCATCTGAACCTCCTTTGAAGGCTACAACTTTTGGTGGTGGAATCAAGCCGATTCGACGGTCGGTTTGTGAGATATTGACTGCCCTAGTTTTGATGATGAAGCTACTAAGATGTTGCTAATCTAGGGTTTGCTACTGTTGATATAAATCAGATTTATTGTACTATTTCTCTTTGCTGAATTATTGAAGATAAAAGAATATTTGATCAAAGGGTTCCCCCACACATTGTGGGGTTTGTTCCTGGCTAGCCGCCACATCTTGTGTCTCTTGTATTGGCTTGTTTCCTGTCGATTGTTTAATGTCCTATCTGCACTTTACTTTATGTACATGTGATTTCTAATCTGTGGAATATAATAAGAAAAAGAAGTAAACTGTTATAAGCATAGAAAATACCATAACTTAACATGGTATCGGAGCTGAGGTGAAGATAAAGCCCAAGCAAGAGCAAGAGAAATCACCGAAGAGAAGATTGGCAAGGCTATCCTAAAAGAACTATGGGGTTGTCAACACTCTTTCCTGCCGAAGACAAGCTCTGTGAGAAAGCTCACTATCATAGATGGAAGATGTCTATTGATCTAACCCTAGAATATCAAGGAGTGTTGGACCATGTAAGAGGCAATATTGTTGAGGCTCCATCAAATGCATCCGCTGCTGCTTAGAAAAAATGGAAAAACGGAGAAGTCAAAACAAAGAAGATCATCCAAGACTCTATCCACAAGCACTTGGTGGCCTACATATCTGAGCTGGACACCTCCAAGGAAATCTACAATAGACTAGTGAGCATATTTAAAGTTAATGATGCAAATCAAGTTCTGTTTCTTAGAAATAAACTAAGGGAAATCAAGAAGGGTAAAGATGAGAATATGCAAGCATACTTTTTAAGAATTACCAAGATCAAGAACGATCTCATATCTATTGGGGAGACTATTACTGACAGAGAAATGGCACTCACAACACTTGGAGGATTACCATCTGAATGGTATGTGTTCAGGACTACTCTTCTAAACAATAATATAATTCATGGTTTCGAGGAATTAATGGCTAGATGCATTCAAGAAGAAACAAGGGTAGAAGAGCAAGAAATGCCCATGCCTAAAGGTCCTCCTGTTACCTTTTCTTCTCATGCTAAGAAAAGAAATAATTCCGGGACTAAATCAAAAGGAAATGCTAGACCTAAGGGTGGAAGAAAATGATGATGTTACATCTGCGATAAAGCAGGTCACTATGCAAGGGAGTGCCCTAATAGAAAGGACTCACACCAGGATGATGATCAAAATCCCTCTGATGGCAATCAAAGGAATCACAAATTCAATAGAAAAGGTAAGAGGAGAGCAGGGAATCAAGACAACCATTCAAGAAGGCTAGAAATTCCAGGATGTATTAAATGCACCTGACCTCAAAAAGAACCTGGTGTCCATCTCAGCAATGGAAGACAAAGGCTACAAGGTAACCTTCAGCGATGGCAAGGTACGTATATGGAAAATAATGTGAAAGATGCCTTTACTCTTGGGTTTCTTGTTGATTCATTATATCAGGTCGATGGAAGTCCACTAGTTGTCATGTCTTATGACACATCTCTTCAATCCAAACTTTGGCATCGGAGGTTTGCCCCCCTTCATTATAAAGCTCTACTCGGTGTAAGACAAATGGTGACAGGGATGCCCGAATCCCAAGTAGATAAAGAAGGTGTGTGTCCAGGATGTGCCGAAGGAAAGCTCAAAAAGGTACCATTCCCCTCAAGCCAAAGCAAGAACTCCGATATATTATAGTTGGTTCACTCAGGCATATCTGAGGCTGGCACTAAGAGGGAGACTACTACACCACATACTCTTGAGCAGAATGGTGTGGTGAAAAGGAATAACCGTACGATTATGGAAGCTGTCTCTATGGGTAGATGATGTAACAATGCCTGATGTGGAGGAAGTCATGGATCCTATTTATCTACTTGAGCTTTCCTCTTCTAGAAAGAGCCCTTCATGGCTTAGGGGGATACTTGATGATGCTGAAGCACATGCTGCACCCCGAGGAACCTTCCGTGAAAGTAAGAAACATAACAAGTATCAGGGTTACTTGACCATCATGAGCACGATCATAAAAAATCAGCCTTCATCATTCTTAGATGCTGTCAAGCATCAAGTATGGAAGGATGATATGACCAAAGAATATGAGTCTATTATGGAGAATGATGTCTTGGAAATAGTTCCCAGATCCCAGGACAAGACAATTGTTACTTCAAAATGGCTTTACAAGATAAAGCTGCAGTAGATGGAAGTACAAAATAGTATAAGGCTTGTTTTGTTGCTCGTGGTTTCCCCCAGAAGGAAGGTATAGATTGTGATATTTGTACTTGTTGCCAGATATACGACCATCCGCTTGATCATAGCCTTTATGGCTTCACAAGGATGGAACCTACATCAGATGGATGTAAAGACCCCGTTATTGCATGGTTCGATCAAAGAAGAGGTCTATGTGGAGCAACCCGAAGGATTTGAGATTTATGATTGAAAATCTCATATATGCACATTGAAGAAGGTTCTCTATGGGCTAAAGCAAGCACCTCGAGCATGGTATGAGAGGATCGATAGCTACTTGATGAAGTTGGGATTCACTAGGAGTGAAGCCGATCCTAACCTTTAGCTCAAGGTTGAAGATGACAAGCCTCTCATATTGGTGTTATATGTGGATAACCTCTTTTGAACAGGTGCATACCCTCTCATTCACAAATGTAAGAGGGAGTTGGCTTCTGAATTTGAAATAAAGAACCAAGGACTTGAAGTGTGGCAGAAGCCAAGGGAAATTTTCCTATGTCAAGGAAAATTTGTGGTGAAGATTTTGAAGAGATTTGGTATGATGGACTGCAAGTCTATGACTACCTCGAGGATCTTAACTTTCAGAAGTTATATGGTAGTGATGTCGGACCAGATTTGGGAAATGCCTTTGAGTTTCAAAAACTCATTCGCGTTGATGTTCTTGGTGAATCTCCATCCAAACATATGTTTTGCAGTTAGCATTGTGAGCTCATATTTGGTTGAGCCTCACTAGATTGGTGCCAAGAATCTCTTGAGATGTCTTTAGAACACAATATCTCATGGATTGAGATACACTGCCAGAAATATGAAACTACATGATTATTCAAATGCTGATTAGGCAGGTAGTGTGGAGGATCACTGGAGCACTTTTAATGTTGTTTCTATTTGGATTCTGCTTCGATATAATGGATGAGCAGGAAGCAGAAGTCGGTTGCCATAAGCACCGCCGAGACCAGATACATATCTACGAGTATGATCTCGTATGAGGCTGCCTAGTTGGGGAAGCTCTTTAGTGAGCTCTTTGAACACATACCACTGTGATTCTTTGTAACAACCAGAGGTGGGATTTGATTATTGAGGAATCCCGTATTCGTCGATTGCTCCAGCAGATAGACATCATCTGGGATATGGTAAGTCAATGAGCAAGGAGGCACCATTACATTAAGATGATGTACAGGTCAATACACCTTGTCAAAGCCCAGAGGAAAGATCTAATCTGTGATTTTCCCAAAAGACTTGGAGTTGTCAAGAAACCCTTGTACAGGGGTCATGTTGCATACATTGAGCTCTGGAAGTTCTGAGGGCTTTCGGTTCTTACTGGAGCAACATACGACTACAGGGTGACTCACCCTCCCCTGGTGGTGCACACTGGAACAAGATGATTTGCTCTCTTGTGGGACAAGATGATTCACTCTCTTGTGGAATAGGATGATTCACTCTCCTGTGTAGCTGGATGATTAGTTCTCTTGTGATGCCTGGATTGATGTGTTCTCCGTGGAGATTGTATCAAGATTGATGTGTTCTCCACGGCGGTCGGGATTGATGTGTTCTCCATGGCGATTGTAGCAGGATTGATGTGTTCTCCATGGCGACCTGGATTAATGTGTTCTGCATGGCGATTGTAGCAGGATTGATGTGTTCTCCTATGAGGACGGGATTGATTAAGTTCTCCTGTTGAGACATCCTACCCATGCAGTCTGGGACTTATGGGAAGTACCTCTCAACTAATCAATGAGCAGGGAAATGAAGTTAGGGACCATAGTAGTACCGATGGAAACATCATTGTATCTACCGTACTCCCTATGCAAGAATGACATCCATTGATCTGGGATCAATGATACTGGTCTGGGACCAGTGGTAGGAGTGGTACATTCTATGACATTGAATTCGGTTCAGTTGAGACTAGTCTCGGACCAGTGGTATGCACTTTGAGACTGGCTTTGAGTCAGTGGAGGATGTTACTGGTCTGGGACCAGTGGTAGGAGTTGTACATACTATGACACTGACTTCAGGTTGGTTGGGACTGGTCTGGGACCAGTGGTACATACTCTGAGGCTGACTTTAAGTCAGTATGATACATCGTCGATCATTTCTTCTTCTTCATAATTCAGAAAAAAGTAGAGCAGAACAAAACAAAGTAGAGCAGAGCAGAATAGAGCAGAGCAGTACAGATTAGTATAGGGTAGAACAAGACAAAGCAGAATAGGCAGAACAAAGTAGAGCAGGGCAAGGGTCAGGCTGTACAGGGCAGTGCATTTGATGGATGAATAGTAGTGACCGACAGACAGATTGTAGATGAAGTTCTCCCTAGTTGAGAGGGAGTGTTAAAGTGGCAACTAGGGCCAAAATTCATGTGGGTCATCTTATTCATGGCTAATAATATTTTTATTAGATTCCTCTCATCGAGAGGTGTAGGATTGATTTAAAGATCATCATATTCCAATAAGTATTTATGGAGATATGAATTTATTTTGATTATGGAATTATTATCAAGCCGACCTACAACTCATGTAGGCTTAGAAGCCCAACAGTCGCATCTATTCAAACATTAATGTTGTGTATAAATACAGGTGGAATTTTTGTTATTTTCACTCATTCATCTCATCACATCTCTCTCTCTATTGCACATAAAAGAGTCTCTTCTCTACTGCATGGAAAAGGGTCTCTCTCTCACACATGTGAAGCCAGAAGCTGCTAAAACTGAAGCTGCAACTGCAGATCCAAACTTTGACCAGCATTGACCATCAAACCTCCTCTTCTGATTTTCATTGTAGGTTCATTTGAACCTCCTCTGAAGGTTGCAACTTTTGGTGGTGGGATCAAGTCGATTTGACGGACGATTTGCGAGATATCGACTACCCTAGTTTGAAGGAAGCTGCTGAAATTGAAGCTGCAACTGTAGATCCAAATTTTGAACAACGTGGACCATCAAGCCTCCTCTTCTGATCTGTGTTGTAGGTTCATCTGAACCTCCTTTGAAGGCTGCAACTTTTGGTGGTGGAATCAAGTCGATCCGACGGACAGTTTGCGAGATATCGACTGCCCTAGTTTGAAGGAAGCTGCTGAAACTGAAGCTGCAACTGCAGATCCAAAGTTTGACTAGTGTGGACCATCTAACCTCCTCTTCTAATCTACACTATAGGTTCATCTGAACCTCCTCTGAAGGCTACAAATTTTGGTGGTGGAATCAAGTCAATCCGATGGTTGGTTTGTGAGATATTGACTGCCCTGGTTTTGATGATGAAGCCGCTAATGCTAATGCTGCTGATCTAGGGTTTGCTACTATTGATATAAATTAGATTTATTTTACTATTTCTCTCTGCTGAATTATTGAAGATAAAAGAAGATTTGATCAAAGGGTTTCCCCACACATTGTGGGGTTTGTCCCTTGCTAACCGCCACATCTTGTGTCTCTTGTCTTGGCTTGTTTTTTGTCGATCGTTTAATGTTCTATCTACACTTTACTTTATGTGCATGTGATTGCTAATTTTTGGAATATAATAAGAAAAAGAAGTAAAATTTTATAAGCATATAACATACCATAACTTAACATGGTATCGAAGCTGAGGTGAAGACAAAGCTCGAGCAAGAGCAAGAGTAATCAATGAAGAGAAGATTGGCAAGGCTATCCTAAAAGAACTATGGGGTCCTCAACACTCTTTCTGTTGGTCCCTATAATACTAGTAATTACCCAATTACTATTGTAGTTGCATCCCTTATTAATATTTTTGTGCCCCTATTATCCCCATATTGTTATTACTGTGCCCCATAAAATCCCTCTATTGTTATTTTTATGGCTTTATATTATTATTGTTAGGTTGGCTGGGTTATATTGTGACTCCTTAGACTCCTATATATAGAAATGTTGTCATTTGAATCATCCAAGAATTGTTCATTTATGTAATGTAAAGGAGGTTGCCCCTTCGAAGAGGGTAAATTATAAGGCATTGATCTATCTTTTCTATCTTTTCTTGAGCTAGTTTCATAACATTTGGTATTAGAGCTTTGGATTCTAGGGTTTCACTGCTCCAAATAGGTCATCGTGGCATTTTCGCTATAACTTTTTTCTGTGACGTTTCAAAAGTTGTAAGAAAAACTCATTTGAGAAGAAATCGCGATGAACCTCGGGTCCAAATTTCAGAGCTTTTTGCGCTATATTTGCGGAGATATGATCTGAGGAATTTGGTCTTTTTGCAGACTCCTCAATTACATTCCAAATAGGTGACCTGGGGAAAATCATCATAACTTTCTCTCTGGGGATAGGATTGAAATTTCATAAGAAGGTATAGAAATAGGACGGACTGTAGTTTCTTGTATGCATTTTTTAGATCCAAAGGTCGAAATAGTGACTCGTGGTACGTTGTATAAGTTCGCTCTACTGAACTAGTCTATAATCAAGTCACTGTGGGAGATTTCACATAACTCTTTCTTGGAGAATCCAATTTGGGTCAAACTTGTGGCATTGGAAAGAGGACATAGAGGGCTACTGCAGGTCACAAATTTAGAACTAGATGATTGGAAAGTACAGAGATACATCAGAGGCAATATCGAGCTCCTACAAAGTGAAAAAAGGTGTGTAGATTTTCTTAAATTTTTTTAGCTTAGTTTGAAAATTTATTTTGAAGGAATTCAAAGGGCATAGTAGAGCATTATTATCGGTAACTGATGCCCCGAGGAAAGAAAATGCAAACACCTAGTAAGGAACCTGAAACCTCTAGCATGACTCATGAAGAAGAGGAAGAAATGCTATATTATATATCAAAATTACAAGAACAAGTGCAACAAATGTCATTGTCAGAAAAGCTAACAGAAGCTAAGATAAATGGCGTGGAAGCTAAGATGAATGGCATGGATGTTAATATGGACAACTTGAAGATATATTTGAACACAAATTTGAAGACAGGCATGTCAGATTTGAAGACAGATTTGACAAATTTTTTACAAGAAATACTTACCAATGGTGAAAAGGTAGTAAAGGAAACTCATGGTGCGAACAAAAGAAATGTTAATCATGATTTCTTAGACTTTAATGTGGGATCGAAAACCCACCATATTCCAAAAATTGATATGAGGAAGTTTGATGGCAAGGATCCCGCAACATGGATATTACAAATGGAGCAATTTTTCGATCTCAATAATGTGCAAAACACACAAAAGGTACGTATTGCAACTTTATATTTTGAACCAAATCAGTTTGTATGGTGTCAATGGCTTTGCTCTCGTAAAAAAATTATCACTTGGGCAATTTTTACGAAAGAATTGATAGCACATTATGAGGATACAAAAAGCAACATTATTTTTAACCAATTGATAAGTCTCAAACAAAAGGGTTCAATAATGGAGCACATTGAGGAGTTCCAAAAATCGAACATAAGGGTAAAAGATATTCTAGAGGAGCATAGGATTGATGTGTTCATAGGGATTTTAAAGTATAATATCCAAAATGATGTTCGCCTTTGGGAACCTGATTCATTAGAGAAGGCATTCAGGTTAGCAAGAAAAATGGAAAGCAAAATTATGGCAACCAGGAAGCATACCACTCACAACTATAAAGATGGAAGTGTGGTTGCTCCTAGTCTTCCACAACCTATAAGATTGACACCACAAAAATTGGAAGAAAAAAGAGCAAAAGGGATTTGTTACAGTTGTGATAGGAAATACACTAAAGGTCATAAGTGTGCTGAGAAGAAATTATTCTACATAGATTGTGAAGAGGAAGAAGAAAAGGAGCAAGAAAGGTCAAAAGAAGAGGATATACTCCAGGAACAAAGCCTAGATAAAGAAGAAATGAATCCGACCATATCTTGTAATGCATTGGTGGGAATTACCACTCCTCAAGCCATCAAGATAGAAGGACAAATCAAGAAGAAAAAGGTACTAGTGTTGATTGATTCAGGAAGTACCCACAATTTTATTCATTGTAAGGTAGAAAAAGAATTGAATTGCTTCTTATACCCAGCACCTGAGTGTCAAGTGATGGTTGCAAATGGAGGAACAATAAATTTCTCTGGAAAGTGTCACAATATCAAGCTATCGATGGGAGAATCTGTATTGACTAGCCCAATGCTTTCCATTCCAATGGGAGGTGCTGATGTTGTACTAGGAGTACAATGGCTACAATCCTTGGGTACAATAGCTTTCAATTTTCAAGAAATTTTCATGAAATTTTCTGTGGAAGGAAAGGAAGTTGAATTAAGGGGTATTGCAGGGAAACCAGGAAAGATAATTAGCTCTAATGGTATGACAAAGCTTCTAAAAAAGGAACAAAGGGGTGTAATTGCACAATTATGTTCGCTAGATGTTTCCACATTGCAATCATCTATTTCTCCAGATCTCCAAAAAGTCTTGGACAATCATTCCAAGGTATTTGAGACTCCCAAAGGTCTCCCACCTATTCGTGATCATGATCATGCTATTCATTTGATTCCAGGAAGTGTTCCTCCAAACATCAGGCTGTACAGATATCCCTATGCCCAAAAGAGTGAAATTGAACGTATGGTTGCAGAAATGCTAGAGGCTGGTATAATTCAGCCAAGTCAAAGTTCTTTCTCTGCTCCAGTAGTAATAGTGCACAAGAAGGATGGATCATGGCACATGTGTCCGGATTATAGGGAGCTCAACAAGCTCACTATTAAAGATAAGTTTCCCATTCCCGTCATTGATGAATTACTGGATGAATTGCATGGATCAATTTACTTCACCAAGTTGGATCTTCGTTCAGGATATCATCAAATCAGAATGAAGACTGAAGACATTCTAAAAACAACATTTAAAACTCATGAGGGTCATTATGAATTTTTGGTCATGCCTTTTGGCCTTACCAATGCACCTTCAACATTTCAAGGTTTGATGAATTCCATTTTCAAACCATTCCTTGGAAAATTTGTGTTATTATTTTTTGATGATATACTAATCTACAACAAGTCTTGGAAGGATCATGTTGAACATGTTGACAGGGTGCTACAACTATTGGAGGAGAAACAATTATATGCAAAAAGATCCAAATGTTTCTTTGGAGTACAAGAGGTGGAATATCTACGTCATATTGTATCTCATGAAGGAGTTAAGGTAGACCCTAGCAAAATTAAAGCCATTAAGGAATGGAAAATCCCCACATCCATAAAGCATCTGCGAAGATTTCTCGGGTTGACAGGGTATTATCGCAAGTTTGTTAAGAATTTTGGGAGAATAGCAGCACCTATAACAACATTATTGAAGAAAGATGCATTTTCATGAACTCCAGAAGCAGCAAAGGCCTTCGAACATCTTAAAGAGGCAATGTGCCAAGCACTGGTCTTAGCTACACTAGACTTCACAAAAACCTTTATTGTGGAATGCGTGCTTCAGGGAATGGAATTGGTGCTGTTTTAATGCAAGATGAAAGACCCATTGCTTTTGAAAGTCGTCCAATCAAGGGAAAGTTTTTACACAAAGCTATTTATGAGAAGGAAATGTTGACAATACTCCATGCACTTAAGAAATGGCGACCCTACCTAATGGGAAGACACTTCAAGGTAAAAACGGATCATGATAGCCTTAAATACTTTTTAGAACAATGATTATCCTCCGAAGAGCAACAAAAGTGGGTCACAAAGATGTTGGGTTATGACTTTAAATCATCTACAAAAAAGGGAAGCAAAATGTGGTGGCAGATGCACTCTCAAGAAAGGATGAGGATGTGGAAGCATTGTTTTGTGCCATTTCTATTATCCAACCAGATTGGATAAACGAAGCAAGGGAGGAATGGAAGAATGATGAAGAAGTATGGGCACTTATTCAAAAGTTACAACAAGATTCCAGTACGTCTGATACATTTAGCTGGCAAAATGATTCTTTATGGTACAAAGATCGCTTATACCTCTGTAAGAATTCCCAACTAAAACAAAAGATTCTTATGGAATTGCACAATTCTCCCTTAGGAGGGCACTCAGGATTTTTAAAAACTTACCACAGGGTTAAGAAGGAATTTTTTTGGGATGGCCTTAAATTGGATATTCAAAAATTTGTGGCGGAATGTTTGGTTTGCCAACAAAATAAAGTTGAAACAATTAAGACACCGGGTCTATTACAACCTTTATCCATTCCAAGCCAACGTTGGGAGGAGGTTTCAATGCATTTTATCACAGGTTTACCCAAGTCTGAGGGAAAGAGTTTCATCATGGTGGTAGTTGACAGACTTACCAAGTATGCACACTTTTGTGCATTATCACATCCATTTAAAGCTAGTACAGTTTCTACTGCATTTATGGAAACAATTCAAAAGCTACATGGAAACCCAAATATTATTGTAAGTGACAAAGATCCCATTTTCACTGGAAATTTTTGGACAAAATTATTTTCTTGTCTTGATACTCAGTCAGCTGATAGCTCATCTTATCATCCTCAATCTGATGGGAAAATTGAGATAGTAAACAAATGTTTGGAAGGATATCTTCGTTGCTTTGTATCTGATAAACATACACAATGGGTCAAATGGTTGCCTCTGGCTGAATGGTGGTATAAAACTTCCTTCCATCCAACAACAAAAATGACCCCATTTATGGCACTTTATGGATATCAGCCACCATCCATCACATCATATTTAAGATAAAATTCTAAGGTTCAAGCAGTGGAACATCACATCGAACATCAACAACAATTCCTTCAACTCTTAAAGGATAACCTCGTGTTGGCACATAATAGAATGAAACAACAAGAAGATCAACATCGCAACGAAAGAAGTTTTGATGTAGGTGATTGGGTATTCCTACGGCTACAACCATATAAGCAAATGTCCCTCAAGAAAGCTAAGAAGGATAATAAATTATCACCAAAGTATTATGGTCCGTACAAGGTGTTGCAAAAGATTGGTACTATGGCATACAAATTGGAGCTTCCTGCAGCTTCTTGATTGCACCCAGTTTTCCATGTTTCATGTTTAAAGAAGGTTATAGGCGACAAGCTCCCAGTTCAAACAATATTGCCAGAACTTGACGAGGAAGGAAAAATTATATTGGAACTAGAAGCAGTCACAGAAACAAGAACTCAACAGCTACGAAATCGATCAATTTCAAAGTATCTTATCAAGTGGAAGAACTTATCCGCTGAAAATTCCACATGGGAGGATGAGAATTTTATACAGAAGCATCCAGAACTACTCAAGTGTTGAGGACAACACTTTTTTTTGAAGGAGAGGGGCATGTTGGGTCCCTATAATACTAGTAATTACCCCATTACTATTGTAGTTGCATCCCTTATTAATATTTTTGTGCCCCTATTATCCCCATATTGTTATTACTGTGCCCCATAGAATCCCTTTATTGTTATTTTTGTGGCTTTATATTATTATTGTTAGGTCGGCTGGGTTATATTGTGACTCCTTAGACTCCTATATATAGAAAGGAGGTTTTTTCATTTGAATCATCCAAGAATTGTTCATTTATGTAATGTAAAGGAGGTTGACCCCTCGAATAGGCTAAATTCTAAGGCGTTGATCTATCTTTTCTATCTTTTCTTGAGCTGGTTTCATAACACTTTCCTACCGAAGACAAGCTCTGTGAGAAAGCTGACTATCATGGATGGAAGATGTCTATCAATCTAACCCTAGAAGATCAAGGAGTGCTAGACCATGTAAGAGGCAATGTTGTTGAGGCTCCATCAAATGCATCCTCTACTGCCTGGAACAAATGGAAAAATGGAGAAGTCAAAACAAAGAAGATCATCCGGGACTCTATCCACAAGCACTTGGTGGCCTACATCTCTGAACTGGACACCTCAAAGGAAATCTACGATAGACTGGTTAGTATATTTAAAGTTAATGATGCAAATCAAGTTTTGTTTCTTAGAAATAAACTAAGGGAAATCAAGAAGGGTAAAGAGGAGAATATGCTAGCATACTTCTTAAGAATCACCGAGATCAAGAACGATCTCATATCTATTGGGGAGACTATTACTAACAAAGAAATGGAACTCATGACTCTTGGAGGATTACCATATGAATGGTATGTGTTCAGGACTACTCTTCTGAACAATAATATAATTCCTGGTTTCGAGGAATTAATGGCTAGATGCATTCAAGAAGAAACAAGGGTAGAAGAGCAAGAAATGCCCATGCCTAAAGGTCCTCCAGCTGCCTTTTCTTCTCATGCTAAGAAAAGAAATAATTATGGGACTAAATCAAAAGGAAAGGCTGGACCTAAGGGTGGAAGAAAAGGATGATGTTACATCTGCGATAAAGAAGGTCACTATGCAAGGGGGTGCCTTGATAGAAAGGACTCACACTGGGACAATGATCAAAATCCCTCTGATGGCAATCAAAGGAATCACAAATACAATAGAAAAGGTAAGAGGAGAGATGGGAATCAAGGAAGAGGACAACCATTCAAGAAGGCTATAAATTCTAGGATGTATTAAATGCACTTAACCTCAAAAATAACCTGGTGTCCATCTCGGCAATGGAAGACAAAGGCTACAAGGTAACCTTCAGCGATGGCAAGGTACATATATGGAAAAATAATGTTAAAGATGCCTTTACTCTTGGGTTTCGTGTTGATTCGTTATATCAGGTCGATGGATGTTTGCTAGGTTTCATGTCTTATGACACATCTCTTCTGTCCAAAATTTGGCATCGAAGGTTTCCCCCCTTCACTATAAAGCTCTACTCGGTGTAAGACAAATGGTGACAGGGATGCCCGAATTCCGAGTAGAGAAAGAAGGTGTATGTCCAGGATGTGCCGAAGGAAAGCTCAAAAGGGGACCATTCCTGTTAAGCCAAAGCAAGACCTCTGATATATTATAGTTGGTTCACTCAAGCATATCTGAGGCTGGCATTAAGAGGGAGACTACTACACCACATACTCCTGAGTAGAATGGTGTGGCGGAAAGGAAGAACCGTATGATTGTGGAAGCTGTCTCTATGGGTACATGATGTAACAATCCATGATGTGGAGGAACCCATGGATACTATTTATCCACCTAAGCCTTCCTCTTCTAGGAAGTGGCCTTCATGGATTAGGGGGATACTTGATGATGCTGAAGGACATGCTACACCCCGAGGAACCTTCTGTGAAAGTAAGGAACCTAACAAGTATTAGGGATACCTAACCATCATGAGCACGATCATACAAAATGAGCCTTCATCATTCTTAGATGCCGTCAAGCATCAAGTATGGAAGGATGCTATGGCCAAAGAATATGAGTCTATTATGGAGAATGATGTCTGGGAAGTAGTTCCCAGACCCTAGGACAAGACAATTGTTACTTCAAAATGGCTTTACAAGATAAAGCTGCAACCGATGGAAGTATGGAATAGTATAAGGTTGGTTTTGTTTCTCGTGGTTTCTCCCAGAAGGAAGGTATAGACTATGATATTTTCACCTGTTTCCAGATATACGACCATCCACTTGATCATAGCCCTTGTGGCTTACAAGGATGGAACCTACATCAGATGGATGTCAAGACCACGTTCTTGCATGGTTCGATCAAAGAAGAGGTCTAAGTGGAGAAACCCAAAGGATTTGAGATTTAGGATTGAAAATCTCATGTATGCAGGTTGAAGAAGGCTCTCTATGGGCTGAAGCAAGCACCCTGAGCATGGTATGAGAGGATCGATAGCTACTTGATGAAGTTGGGATTCACTAGGAGTGAAGCCGATCCTAACCTTTAGCTTAAGGTTGAAGATGACAAGCCTCTCATACTGGTGTTGTATGTGGATAACCTCTTTCTAACAAGTGCATATCCTCTCATTCACAAATGTAAGAGGGAGTTGGCTTCTGAATTTGAAATGAAGAACCAAGGACTTGAAGTGTGGTAGAAGCCAAGGGAAATTTTCCTATCTCAAGGAAAATATGTGGTGAAGATTCTGAAAATATTTGGTATGATGGACTGCAAGCCTGTGACTACCTCGAGTATCTTAACTTTCAGAAGTTATATGGTAGTGATGTCAGACTAGATTTGGGAAATGCCTCTGAGTTTCAAAAACTCATTCACGTTGATGTTCTTGGTGAAACTTAGTCCGAACATATGTTTTGCAGTTAGCATTGTGAGCTCATATTTAGTTGAGCCTCACTAGATTGGTGCCAAGAATATTTTGAGATGTCTTCAGGACATAATCTCTCATGGATTGAGATACATTTTCAAAAATATGAAACTGCATGATTATTCGAATGTTGATTAGGTAGGTAGTGTGGAGGATAATTGGAGCACTTTTAGTGCTATTTCTCTTTGGATTCTGCTTCAATATAATGGATGAGTAGGAACCAGAAGTCGGTTGCCATAAGCACTGCCGAGACCAGATACATATCTACGAGCATGATCTCGTATGAAGCTGCCTAGTTGGGGAAGCTCTTTAGTGAGCTGTATGAACACATACCACTATGATTCTCTGTAACAACCAGAGGTGGGATTCGATTATTGAGGAATCCCATATTCTTCGATTGCTCCAGCAGATAGACATCATCTGGGATATGGTAAGTCGATGAGCAAGGCGGCTCCATCGCATTAATATGATGTACAAGTCGATACACCTTGTCATAGCCCCGAGGGAAGATCTAATTTGTGATTTTCCCAAATGACTTGGAGTCGTCAAGAAACCCTTGTACAAGGGTCCTGCATGTTGCATACATTGAGCTCTGGGAGCTCTGAGGGCTTGCGGTTCTTACTGGAGCAACATACAACCATAGGGTGACTCAACCTCCCTTGGTGGTGTGCACTAGAACAAGATGATTCGCTCTCTTGTGGGACAAGATGATTCGCTTTCTTGTGGAACAGGATGATTCACTCTCTTATGGAACAGGATGATTCGCTCTCCTGTGTAGTAGGATGATTAGTTCTCTTCTGAGGCCTGGATTGATGTGTTCTCCATGGCGATTATAGCAGGATTGATGTGTTCTCCTGTGAGGACAGGATTGATTAAGTTCTCCTGTCGAGACATCCTACCCATGCAGTCTGGGACTTATGGGAAGTACCTCTCATCTGATCAATGAGCAGGGAAATGAAGTTAGGGACCATAGTAGTACCGATGGACGCATCGTTGTATCTATTGTACTCCCTATGTTAAGATGACCTCCATTGATCTAGGATCAATGATACTAGTCTGGGACCAGTGGTAGGAGTGGTACATTCTATGACACTGACTTCGGGTTAGTTGAGACTGGTCTGGGACCAGTGGTACGCACTCTGAGATTGACTTTGAGTCAGTGGAGGATGTTACTGGTCTAGGACCAGTGGTAGGAGTTGTACATACTATGACACTGACTTCGAGTCGGTTGAGATTGGTCTGGGACTAGTGGTACATACTCTGAGGCTGAATTTAAGTCAGTATGATACATCCTCGATCATTTCTTCTTCTTTATAATTCGGACAAAAGCAACGCAGAACAAAACAAAAGAAGAGAAGAACAAAACAAAGCAGAGCAGAGTAGAACAATGCAAAGCAGAACAGGCAGAATAGAGCAGAGAAGGGCAAGGGTCGGGCTGAACAGGGCAGTGCATTTGATGGATGAATAGTAGCGATCGACAGACAGATTGCAGATGAAGTTCTCCCTAGTTGAGAGCGAGTGTTAAATTGGAAACTAGAGCCAAAATTCATGTGGGTCATCTTGTTCATGGCTAATAATATTTTTATTAGATTCCTCTCATCGATAGGTGTAGGATTGATCTAAAGATCATCCGATTCTGATAAGTATTTATGGAGATATGAATTTATTTTGATTATGGAATTATTATCAAGCTGACCTACAACTCATGTAGGCTCAGGAGCCCAACAGTCGCATCCATTCAAACATTGACACTATGTATAAATACAAGAGGAATTTTCCTCATTTTCACTCACTCATCTCATCACATCTCTCTCTCTCTACTGTGCAGAAAAGTGTCTCTTCTCTACTGCACAAAAAAGGGTCTCTCTCTCACACATGTGAAGTCAGAAGCTGCTGAAATTGAAGCTACAACTGCAGATCCAAACTTTGACCAACGTTGGCCATCAAACCTCCTATTTTGATCTACACTGTATGTTCATCTAAACCTCCTCTAAAGGCTGCAACTTTTGGTGGTGGAATCAAGTCGATCCGACGGACGATTTGCGAGATATTGACTGCCGTAGTTTGAAGGAAGCTGTTGAAATTGAAGCTGCAACTGCAGATCCAAATTTTGACCAACGTTGAGCATCAAACCTCCTCTTCTGATCTACACTGTAGATTCATCTAAACCTCCTCTGAAGGTTGCAACTTGTGGTAGTGGAATCAAGTCGATCTAACAGACGATTTGCGAGATATCGACTGCCCTAGTTTGAAGGAAGCTGTTGAAACTGAAGCTGCAACTGCAGATCCAAAGTTTGACCAGCGTGGACCATCTAACCTCCTATTCTGATATATGCTTTAAGTTCATCTGAACCTCCTCTGAAGGCTGCAACTTTTGGTGGTGGAATCAAGCCGATCCGACGGTCGGTTTGTGAGATATCGACTGCCCTAGTTTTGATGATGAAGCTGCTAATGCTGATGCTGCTGATCTAGGGTTTGCTACTGTTGATATAAATCAGATTTATTGTACTATTTCTCTCTACCAAATTATTGAAGATAAAAGAAGATTTGATCAAAGGGTTTCCCCACACATTGTGAGGTTTGTCCCTGGCTAGCCGCCACATCTTGTGTCTCTTGTCTTGGCTTGTTTTCTGTCGATTGTTTAATGTTCTATATTCACTTTACTTTATGTACATGTGGTTGCTAATCTGTGGATTATAATAAGAAAAAGCAGTAAATTGTTATAAGCATAGAACATACCATGACTTAACAGAAGGAGACTCCATTTTCGATGTGGAAAACATTGAAAGATTTAAATCAGAATAGTAGTGATCAGAGGAAGCTGGCACTGAAAGACAAGCTTCATAAGATCAAGTGTGAAAAGGGCGACATGATCTCTACGTATCTGAACAAGCTCACAACATGCAGGGATGAGCTTGGAAGTGTAGGGATCATGACAGCTGATGATGACATGGTGAGTCTTGCACTACTCAGTCTTCCTAATAGTTGGCATAGCTACTAGGACTCGGATAATGGAAGAGAGAAAATGCTAGATTGGGAATGACTTTGGTCGTAAAATATGTAGGAGGAGATAAGAAGCACCACTAGAGATGATTCTTCATCCATGGAGGATGAAGAAAATTGAACCTCAGCGAGTAAGGCGAAGAAGGGGATGGAGAAGGATTCTCTTTCCCAATCCAGTTCTTCCCAAGATGGGCAGAAGTTTGACAAATTGAAAGTGCGATGCTTTCGTTGTCATGAATTGGTCCATTTTGCTACAAATTGTCCATTGAAGAAATCCAAGAAGGGATCCGTGGAAGGATCAGAAGGTGAGGCACTGGCCTCACAGTTCGAGTTGGATTTCACACTGTTCGCATGCATGGTTTCATCCATGGTGGGAAGTGGTTGGTTTCTTGACAGTGGAGCTTCTTTCCACATGACCGACGACAAGAGTTTGTTCAGTACTTTGGAGGAGAAAGATCTCTAGATACTCATAGTGATGGGTAATGATGAAAAGTATACTGTCTCAGGTGTAGGTACGGTTGTTTTTCAGAGGGAGCATGGCGCTCACATTACCTTGACCAATGTCAAGTATGTACTGGGACTAAAGAGAAATTTAGTGTCGATCATGATGCTAGAAGATAGAGGCTATGATGTAGTCTATAATAAGGGAAAGGTTTTCGTTCGACACATCACCATGAGACAGGTGAAGTAGACTAGTTCACAAGTCAAGAACCTGTATGCTCTTGAGGTTCAAGATGCATGCAAAGCCTTGAGGAGCAAGACAACTGATGGAGACTTTGTGGTTGAGAGGGAGAGTACATTACCTCTCAACATGCAGCACCAGAAGAAGTCTCAAACGATTGTGGAGGAGCCACAATTAGTGAAGCAGCTTTAGGAGGTTGTGGAGTAGCCAGAACTAGAGAAGCCGAGAGGAGACCGAGTAGAGACATCTACCCATGAAGAGACCTCTAGTAGGGGGAAATTTTGAGCCAAGTGGGCAGAGGGATCACATGCATCCATACCTCTAGGTAGGAGGTGGGGCGGTGTGGATAGATCCTCCCAAGAAGGTTGGAATAGGGGTAGGATCCTTGAGGTACCCAACCTCTTTGATTCGACTTTACTACAGGAGCCCTGATGAGGAGTAGTAGGATTGGCTGATTGGGTAGATACAGATGCGGATGGAGTGGTAGAGAGAGCTACAGTGCAAGAGTCCCAAGACAGTGTAGAGCTAGTAGGCTGCAACAATGCGAGAGGTACAAGAGTGTTGCACCAGTGCAGGATAGCACAGAGAGGTGTGCAATGGTGCGAGATGCATGGAGTGTTGCAGAAACTCAGAGGTTAGAGAGGGAGAACTTGTCAGCAGCAAGTAGAGCTTCAGCATCAGAGTACGTTTCTAGCCCAATAGAAAGGTCAGTTGGGAGTTTTTTGTTTCTAGAGTTGCTAGAGCAACCACACTTGGTAGAAGTGTTGCATGCAAAACATTCCAAAGGTACAAGATCAAGTTCAATTTGAAGCCTTTCTTGTTGAGAGGGAGTGTTGAAAATGGCAACAAGAAATGCTAAAAATGGAAGTGCTAAAAATAACACTGCTATAAATAGTAGTTTGGGTACCAGTGCTGGATTGAGCAACATGGAATCAAAAATGGAAGTGCTAAAAATAACATTCTATTTTTAGCAGTTCGGGATGGATTCCTATTTTTAGTCAGTCCCTGGACTAAAATAGGAAGTAAAATTCGAATTTGAACTTAACCGCTGTTTGAAAATAAATTAATTAATTCACCATGAGTTAATTAGTTGTGAAAAATCAAACATGAAGTCTATGTGAGGACATGCAACAGTTTCTCCATTAATTGAGGAATTTATCTATCAGTTAAAGAGATAAGGATGAGTTGTAATATTGAGTTGTAATTAGTTGACTTAGTTAACTGAGTCAAGTCCAGTTAGATTAATTCAAACAATTTGTTGAATTAATTGTGAGTTCAGTTAGTTAATGATTGCATGCATGTAACTGCTTCTCTCTAGATAACTGAATATTCTCTCATTAATAACTCATGCATGTCAGTTCAGACGGAGACCCAGTTGAGATTAGAGGAAGGACAATGTACTATTAGTTATATGGATTTTTCCTATAAAGGAAACTCCTCTATACAGAAGGATTTATCTCCTTCAGGATTGCGCAGATAGATCAAAGGTTAGTGAGTATGTGAAGAGGCCAATTCACACAAGTGGCTGCATTGGACCCCAAGGAAAATTGCGAAAAGAAATAGGAGGCTTGGAGGGTAGAGGAGAAGGTTTGAGAGAGGCCTTTGACTGTCTATGAGCAGTAGAGGGATTGCAAAGAGAATAAGATAGCTTGTGAGCTGATTCTTTTTGTAATCCAGACTATATTTCCACTTGTATGATAATACAAAGTTGGGGTTTTAGGTTGAGGCTTTCCTCGTGATATTTCTTCTGTGTTATGTGTGATTGATTTCTCATTCTCAGTTATATCTGTTCTCCTGATCTTGCTAAATTCGATTAATCTTCCGCAAAATGTTGTAGAAATAGATCTTGTATTGTGTTTTAGTATATTGCATAATCTGTTGATCTACAGTGGGAATTTCTACATAGAATTCGGCCCTTGCAACAAAAGCTTTAGCCTCCCTATAATATAATTTCAGACTTGTAATTACGTCTGCAAATTTGGCTTCCTGCAATCCTAAAATTTTCGCACGTGTGAAATCTTCTAGGGAAGCTTTTATTCGTTTTGGCCTTTCCTTATTTTCTACTAGACCTTTCACTTATTCCTTGTCTTCTTTGCTTTTTTTTCTTCCTTCTTCTCGTAGAGACTAAACTATAGAAGTGTGTCCTAATGAATCGAACTCATCTCATTTATATACCCTTCACATGTGGTGAATAGGCCTCTCTTAGGCCGACTTATCCTGGTAGGGCCTACTTGTGCTTGAAGGTCTTCTTGACCTTGTAGACACAAAAATAAATTATTTTTCATGTTACAACTTTGCCCAAATGTGTATTATACAATTGATATTAACTTTCTTGACTCATGAAAATAATTCTTATGACATGACAAACCCTAGAAACATGAAGAACATGCTTAACCTAGAGGACCAATCATATTGAGCTTCTTTCCTCTTGGATGTTAAGGATCCATCCTCTTTCCTTTAATCTTGTGACAAGGTTCAGACCATCAATCTTTCATATAACTTTCCTCTAGTCATCATCAATAAAGGAATTATATTGAGCCCACCAAAGTAGAGCTAATCATAGCTCCCTCTGAACATGAAAGTGATCTTCATTGTTATCGAAACATGAACATAAGTTTATCTTCTTATACTGCTACCTTTCAATCCCAAAATGATGTAGACATCTTGACCACATTACCAAAGCCATCCACTCAATACAAATGTTCTTTGGATTGAGTTCAAAACCAATAGTTGTATTTGCCTCAACTGTCATTTTTGTAACATTCTTCCAAGTAGAAAGACTATATACCAACTAGATAACCAATGCCAAGAATATCAATATAATAATTACCTCATTATGATGGCCTTTCATCAAAATATCAAATTCTGCTTGTTTCTTTTGAGATCAACATCTTTTCGTATGGTCCTTCTCCATTTTGTACAATAATCCTTCTCCATGCATTCACTTTTAATCATGGTGTCCATAGAATGAACAACAAGCTACAATATCTTCCTTGGAGTTGTCATTATAAACTCTCTTTCTTTCATCAGGAGACCCTATTTGATTCTGATTTTTTTCATGCTGTTTTGCGAGAGACTCTTGATCTTTAGTTATGCCAAATTTCTTCTTCTAAGCATCGAGTACCCATATGAAAGACTTGTTGAGCACATTCTTATAACGAACTCTTTCTGCAAGATTCTTGTAGATATGAACTCTACCTTCTAGAGAAGAGTTACTTAAAAACATGCATACCTCTTGTTCCATATAACCATCTTTCAAACTGTCATTCGACCATCTGCATGCCTTCATCCTTCAAGACTATTGTTTCCATACTAGATGGAATACATACTAGTCTTGTCATAATGCTTCTTTTAATAACCTTCCTAAATGATGGTTCTTATTGGAGGACCTTGACGATCCTTCTTTGCAAGATGACTACCTCTAACATTATGTTAGAAAAATGCTTGATGACCTATAATGTGCAATATGCTCAATATTCTCATTCTTGTAAGCGAGATGATTCCTTCCAAAGCAAATTCATCATTTAGATTCTAATTCCTCTACTATTATATGCTTCTTTCTATGATGCGATGCTTTACAAAATCCAAGACTCTTCTAGAGTTTGCAACGATGTATGCTACTCTACTTTCTACTTTCTAGTAAAAGAAAAAAAAAATGCAAATGAACCTAATAGTGATGGAGCTTCCTTCAATAGTAAATATCCTTGGGATCTTCTCCTTTCAACATCTTCTCAAGTTCTCCCTTTTCTTCAAATATGTGAGCTTCACTCCTTTCCTTTCTTTTGTTGTTTTTCTTGTTTGGACAATCCCTATTAAAATGCCCATACTCATTGCATCCAAAGCATTGAATTTTGGACATATCCTGTTTTCCTTTGGACTTTCCAAACTTCCGTTTCTTCTTCTTCTTGGATTTTACAACAAAGGATTGAGACTTCTCATTTGATTCGGTGTCATCGTTTTCCTTCAATCTTGTTTCTTCCAAGGCACATTAAGCCCATAGTTCATCAAAAGGAGTAATATATTTTCTTGAGTAGACATTAGTTGCAAAACTGCTCTATTATGGTGGCAAATCATTTAGTACACAAGCGATCATCTCTAAATAGCAACTTCCCCAAGCCCTTGCAAAAAATCCATTAATTGTGATATTTTCATGAGATATGTGTCCATATCTTCATTCTTTGATATCCTTGTTCTATATACTTGATTTCTCAAGGATATTTTCTGACCTAATGTATTATAGAGTACAATTTCACCAACTTATCATAAATTTCTTTAGATGAATTCAAATCAGCAACAAAGGGAATGAGAAGATATTTTATGGATTCAATAAGAATACTTTGTTCCCTCACTTCTCCCTTCTTGTATTGTGCTAATTCTTGAGTCTTCTCTTTGTCTGATTGAGTCACTTTGCCCATAACATACTCCATGACCTCATTTTCTGTGAAAACCAAATCAATCCTTTTCTTCCATGCTAAAAACTTTGCTGATCCACAAAGCTTATTGCTCTCCTTGCAAAATGTAGCAATTTGATATGTGGATTGAGACATAGAAAATACTATGGTATGTACTTGTCAAACAAGTGTTCTTCTTGATGATGCCTTCAATTATCATGATACTTTCAAAGCCTTTCACGAGAATTCAAAAAATGTCCTAGAGTGATGACTTCTAGGATGCAAAAATACTTTTCCTTAAAATGTGTGTTCCAATTGAGGCTTCAAATTAATGACCTTCCAAGAGAGAGATAAAATGTCTTCAATGGAGAAGTAATGATATTTCCTTTAAAATGACAGAGTGCACTATAGATCCTTCAACAAGAGCTTTTAGTGTTCTCCCTTCAATGAGAGTTCTTCCATAATGCTTCCTTTAATGAGAACTTCATGTAGTATCCTTTGAGCATTTCCTTGTGTCCTTGTCTTATGTCCCTTCTTGCAAATAATGTCCTTCAATGAATGTCTTCCACTTATGCCAACAAAAATGATCTTCAAGTTGCCTTATTCTCACCTAAGATTTGATACCATGTTGGAGAATCTAGTAGGGAAGTGATTTAAACAATTCTCATTATCCTTAATAATTTATTGTGAAATTTATTTATCTTCTTACTATTCTTTGTTAGATATTTTCATCAAACAATTTTCGAGAGCATAAACCATGAAGATCATAAAACAATAGACACAAGAATTAGGCTCCATGTTAGGGAAAAACCCCTCCAAAGGGGAAAACCCAGTAAGAATATCCTTTTTTTTTATAGAATTAGTTCAAATGAGGAATCCAATACCCAAAGACCAAAGTCAACCTCTTCCAAGAACCAAGTCAGCCCTCCAATGAGATCTCTTCCAAACAAGACAAAAATCTCCTCAAGTCAACATAGTCAAACTCTTCTAAAGGTAGTCAAACCTTAGACTTCATCCCCTACAACAAAAGTTTCGGCCTCCCTGTAATAGAATTTCAGACTTGCAATTATGTATGCAACTTTGGCCTCTTGCAACCCTAAATTTTTTGCACGTGCAAAATCTTCTAGGGAATATTTTCTTCGTTTTGACCTTTCCCTCTTTTCTACTAGACTTTTGACTTATTCCTTATCTTCATCACTGATTTTTCTTCCTTATTTTATAGATCTAATGCTAAAGTGTGTCCTAATGAATAGAACTCATCTCCTTTATATACCATTCACATGTGGTCGAATATGCCTTTCTTAGGCCAACTTATCACTTGTAGGGTCCACTTGTGCTTGGAGGTATTTTTGACTTGCTAGACACAAAAATAAATTATTTTTCATGTTAAAACTTGCCCAAATGGGTCTTATGACATGACAAACCCGAGAAGCATGAGGAAAATGCTTAACCTAGATGAACAATTAAAAGAAGCATGAAACCCAGGCTTAAAAATAATAATTTTTCTTTCTTCTTTTGTTTGTTACATAAGATATACATAATGACATGAGTAAAATGACAATTATGAAGACCTAAACTAGTTACGTTTTCCAACAATTCTTTGTGAAGAAGGTTCCCTTGGAGCAAGTCTTGAATTAGGTATTCTCCGTCAACTTCTTTGAAATCTTCCAAAGTTTCTTCTCCCCTTGCTATTCATTGAGTGGGTTGCAAAAGCTTGAGAGTCTTCACCTGAATTTGCAATGTGGCCTTTGGAAAGGAGTCTCGATTCTCATTGTATGTAGGAAACCCACAACTTATCAAAAGAAAGTTAATTTTCTCTACCACTAATACTTTTCACAAAAGGATTCCAAGATTTAGCTGACCACCCAATGCGATAACTACCAGTTCTTTGTTGGATACTTCTTCTTCAATAGCTTTGAGTTGATATCTTATTTGATATATCCTTACAAAATATTATGCCAACATATCATAATTTGTCAAATTGATATTGTGAAGCTGTCCCCTTAAACTTATATATTGATTGATGTTTCCGATAGTGTACAATCCAATAATGGCATCATACATCTCCTTGGGAGATCGATGATCAACAATATAGGGAATTAGATGATGCCTAACAAATTCCACAATGATGCTTCTTTCCAAGATGTCATCTTCCTGAAATTTGCATTTTCTTGCTTGGTCAGCTAGTTCAGTAACTTTTCTTGTAAATATGCCCAAGGCCTTGTGCCTTGCAAGCATTAGGTCAATTGTAGCCTTCCATGCCCTGTAATTTGTATCTCCTTCAAGTTTTTTCTCGGTCTTCATGAAGGAATTCATGATGAAGATGTCCAACCAAAATAGAAAGTAGAATCCCAATAGTCTTTAAAGTGATTCTCAATGCTCTTCAAGGTGATGTCAATGCTCTTTCCCTTCACCAAGCTCTCATACCATGTTGATTTTCTAGTGCAATCAAGAATAGTAAAAATTTTCAAATTGATAACTAATTCCAATGATACAATTAGTCTTCTTATGTTTACTTTAGGTATGTTCTATGCTAGAGAAATTTATTTAAATTTTCACAATTAGCAATCAAATCAACATTAAAGTAAATTGCAGATAGAACATGAATATAAATCACAAAAGACAATCCAAGACAAGAGGACACAAGATGTGGCGCTAGCCAGGGACAAACCCCATAATGTGGGGAAACCCTTGATCAATTCTTCTTTTGTGTTCTTCAAAGTTCAACAGAGAAAGTGAGAGAGATAGTACATTTACAATAGAAGTCAACACTTTGACTTTTGACATCAACGGAGATCAGTTGAAGACATATTGCTTCAACTGATTCTCTAAGGTGACTTCTTCACCTATCATAGTGCTGCATCTCGTCCATTTGCTGCACCTTACCATGTAGCACCATCATGCTGCATCATGCATCATCATGCTGCTCATGATCACTATGTTGCCCATACATCATGCTGTCCATGATCTCATATATCATGCTGCCCTTGCATCACGTTGCCCATGATGCTGCCCATTCATCATGTTGCCCATGATCTCATACATCATGCAGCCTTTACATCATGTTGCCCATGATGCTGCCCATTCATCATGTTTCCCATGATCTCATACATCATGCTGCCCATGATCTCATCTATCATGCTGCCCATTCATCATGCTGCCCATAATGCTGCCCGTGATCTCATTATGCTACCCATACATCATTCTTTAGTTCATATACATATTAGCCTTAGCTGCTTGCTATGGCTTGTAGCCTAGCAAAGCAGCTAGGCTATAGTTCCACGCAATCCCATTATTGAGTCAGGGCTGCGTACTTCACACAGCGTATTGGTATTCCTCTTGGAAGCTACAGGTTTCCTTTCATTGCTGCATATAATCATTGGAAATGTTGCATTTGACTACGGATATTCCACTGCAGCTTCATCAAATCTCCTTCAAGTATGCCGAGAGCCCAAAACGTATGATAATGCTGCGTTTGACTGCGGCTTCATACATATACCCAATACATAGATTTATGTTGTTCTTTCTGCCTTCTTCCATGATGTCCTGAGGCTATCCTTGCTGCGGCTCCTTCATGTATGATCTGCGGCTACCTAAGTGATTATGACTAAGGCTCTGCCTTCATACTTAGCTGCGGTTATGACTGAGGAATGACGATGTGGAAAGTATCGTATGAACAAGTGTTTCCATGGTTGCGTACATGCTACGTATGTACAATATGGCATCATGTTGACTGTGTATAGGAGTCTCCATTGTTGCGTATAGTGTCATCAATGACCAACGTTCTTCATAACCAACGTATCACTGTCTATATGACCAGTGTTCTTCATAACCAACGTATCACTGTCTATATGACCAGCGTTCTTCATAACCATGTTGGATTGTAGTTATGACTGAAGCAGATTAGGGCAACACGTTATGTCTTCATTACTTACTGTGGCTGACAGTGTATCTATATTGCATATGTGACTGTGTTCCATCCATGCTGAGTTCCTTCCCTTACTGCAGCTGACAACATATATATATATTGCGTATATGACTGCGTGGCCATGTTGTGCATGACAACGTATATATATTGCTGCGTATATACTAGTATTTCCATCCACGCTATGGTCCTTCCCTTATATCATATGAATGTTTGTGCATATATTGCTACAACATCATCCACGTATAAGCTAGGGCATCATCCAATGTATCTTCTTGTGTGTCTCCCGTTCACCAAAAACCCAAGACGTGTTGAGGAGGAGGTCACATGAAGAGTGTGTCACTAATGACTCCAAATCCTCTCTTATTTATACTAAAAATGTAGAGGTTGAATAGACATGTCAGTTGGGCTTTAGATCCTACATAAGATGTTGGCCGACTTAACAATTTGTCCATAACATAAATAAATTCATAACTTCATAAATACTTATAGGAATCGGATGATCTTTAGATCAATCCTACACCACTCGATGAGAGGGATCCAATAAAAATATCAGCTACCATAAATAAGATAACCCACATGGAGTTTGGTCCTAATTTCCAATTTAACACTCCCTCTCAACTAGGGAGAACTCCATCCGCTGATCCATATGTCCGACTGTACTATCTCTACTATCAGTGCCCTACACTGCTCTGCCCAACTCTGCTAGCCCTGCTCTGCTCTACTCTGCTCTACTCTGCTCTGCTCTGCTCTGCTGGCTTTGCTCTGCTCTGCTTAGTTCTACTAGCTCTTTTCTTCTCTGCTCAGCTCTACTGGCTCTGCTCTGCTCAACTTAGCTCCGGTAAACTATGAAGAAGAAGAATTGATCGAGAATGTCTCATACCATTCTCCACTGACTTGAAGTTAGTCTCAGAGTGTGTACCACTAGTCCCAGACCAGTCTCAACCAACCCAAAGTCAATGTCATAATGGGTAGCACTCTCACTGGTCCCAGACCAGTCCTACACTGACCAGAAGTCAGTCTCAGAGTATGTACCACTGGTCCTAGACTAGTCTCAACTGACCTGAAGTCAACATCATAGTAGGTACAACTCTCACTAGTCCCAGACCAGTCTTAATCGACCCGAAGTGAGTGTCATAGTAGGTACAACTCCTACAATTGGTCCCAGACCATTATCATTGATCCCAAATCAATGAAGGTCATCCTAGCATAGGGAGTACGGTAGATACATCGATGCATCCATCAGTACTACTATGGTCCCTGTCCTCATTTCCCTGCTCATTGATCATATGAGAGGTACTTCCCATGAGTCCCAGACTGCATGGGTAGGATGCCTCGATAGGAGAACTTAATCAACCCTGTCCTCACAGGAGAGCTAATCATCCTGCTACACAATCACCATGGAGAACACATCATCCAGGCCTCACAGGAGAGCTAATCATCCTGCTACATAATCATCATGGAGAACACATCATCCAGACCTCACAGAAGAATTAATCATCTTGCTACATAATCGTATCCAAACAGCTCACTGAAGAGATTTCGTAACCAGACTGCCTCTCAGGTAGCCATGCTAGCAACAATATACTCTACCTCGGCGGTGCTCAAAGCCATCGACTTCTGCTTCTTGCTCATCTAGGATATCGAAGCAGATCCCAAGGAGAACCAGCACTGAGAAGTGCTCTAATGATCCTCCAGACTGCTTGCCCACTCAACATTTGAAATATTTCGGAAGTGTTTCTCAATCCATGAGAGATTGTGCCCTGAAGATATCTCACAAGATTCTAGCCACCAATCCAATGAAACTCAACCAAATATGAGCTCACCTTACTAACTGCGAAACATAGGTCCGGATGAAGGTTCAACAAGAACATCAATGCGAATGAGTTTTATGAAACTCAGAGGCATTTCCCAAATCTGGTCCGACATCACTACCATATAACTTCTGAAAGTTAAGATCCTCGAGGTAGTCACAGGCTTGCAGTTTATCTTTCCACATTCGGAATTCAACTCCCTCTATCTTCTACAAATGAGAGGGTCTACACCTATTAGACATAGGTGCCAGTATGAGAGGTCTATCATCCACAACCTTCGAGTAATGGTTTGGATCGGTTTCACTCCTAGTGAATCTCAGCTTCATCAGACAACTATCAATCCTCTCATACTACACCCGAGGTGTTTTGCTTCAAGCCATAGAGGGTTTTCTTCCACCTGTATACAAGAGATTCCCAATCATGAATCTCAAACTCCTCAGGTTGTTCCAAACCTATGGACTTGCTGCATGAGGGGAATGGTCCCCCTCTTAATATTTTCCTTTGGTACATTTCAAACATGTACCTTCATGCTCTTTTTGAATTTAGGCATCCCTGTCACCATCTGACTCACAGACCTCTGGTGTTGTGTCAACGGACATGGTCCCCAGTGGACTTCTGAAAGCTTGATACAACCCTGTACTCAAAAACATCTTTGAAAAATATATTTTCAAACACGTACCTTTCCATCGATGAGTGCCACCCTGTAACCTTTGACTTTCATTGCTGAAATGGACATCAGGTTCTTCTTGTGATCAGGTACATAAAAGAGATTCTGTAAGTGAATCAAGTTACCCTCATTCAATTGAGGGGTAACATTCCCTACACCCTTTTCGGGAAAGGTGGCATCGGCTCCAAGTATAATTCCATGATTGTTTCCATCTCTACCAAATTAGAGAGTGCACATATCTATCCGATGAAGTGCCTGGGGTTCCTTGATTTCTTTGAAGAGTCGACCATCTCTCCTTGATGAAATGTATTACCTGTCATTCCCTTGACCTTGGTATGATTTTTTTATCTTCATCAAGAGAAGTGTCTCTGCCATTCAGACACTCCTTCGCATAATGGCCAAACTTATTGCAACCAAAGCATCTGCCTTTCCTTCCACCCTTAGATCCAAACTTCCTGATGAAGTGATCTTTAGGTAGGCCATCAGAACCTTCCACTGCACCATTGTGATAACATTCTCTGCATCGACTTCACCCTGGGTGAATTATGAGGAACCCATTGATCCTTTTGTCTTGTCCCAACTATTGTCGATGATTGCTCTTTCCCTCTTGCTTGGGCATTGTCTTCACCTCAACTCCAATACCATGTTATTTTTAGGTATGTTCTATGCTAGAGAAATTTACTTAAATTTTCACAGTTAGCAATCACATCATCATTAAAGTAAAATGCAGATAGAACATGAATATAAATTGCAGAAGATAAGCCAAGACAAGAGGACACACGATGTGGCACTAGCTAGGGACAAACCCCACAATGTGGAGAAACCCTTGAGCAATTCTTCTTTTATGTTCTTCAAAGTTCAACAGAAAAAGTGAGAGAGATAGTACATTTACAATAGAAGTCAACACTTTGACTTTTGATATTTACAAATATTAGTTGAAGACATATTGCTTGAACTGATTATCTAAGGTGACTTCTTCACCTATCACAGTGCTACATCTTGTCCATTTGCTGCACCTTACCATATAGCACCATCATGCTGCATCATGCATCATCATGCTGCTCATGATCACTATGCTCCCCATACATCATGCTGTCCATGATCTCTACATCATGCTGCCTTTGCATCATGTTGCCCATGATGCTGCCCATTCATCATGCTACCCATGATCTCATACATCATGCTGCCCTTGCATCATGTTGCCCATGATGCTTTCCATGATCTCATACATCATGTTACCCATGATCTCATCTATCATGCTGCCCATGATCTCATCTATCATGATGCCCATTCATCATGCTACCCATAATGTTGCCCATACATCATGCTACCCATGATCTCATAATGCTACCCATACATCATTCTTTAGTTCAGATACATATCAGCCTTAACTGCTTTCTATGGCTTACAGCCTAGAAAAGTAGCTAGGCTATAGTTCCACACAATCCCATTATTTAGTCAGGGTTGCATACTTCACACAACGTATTGGTATTCCTCTTGGTAGCTATAGGTTTCCTTTCATTGTTGTGTATAATCATTAGCAATGGTGTGTTTGACTGTGGCTATTCCATTGCAGCTTCATCAAATCTCCTTCAAGTATGCCGAGAGCCCAGAACGTATGATAATGTTGCATTTGACTGTGGCTTCATACATATACCCAATACATAGATTTATGTTGTTCTTTATGCCTTCTTTCACAATGTCCTGAGGCTATCCTTACTGTGGCTCCTTCATGTATGATCTGCAGATAACTAAGTGATTATGACTGAGGCTCTGCCTTCATACTTGGCTACGGTTGTGACTGAGGAATGACGACGTGGAAAGTATCGTATGTACAAGTGTTTCCATGGCTGCGTATATGCTGCGTATGTACAATATGGCATCATGTTGACTATGTATAAGAGTCTCCATTGCTGCGTATAGTGTCATCAATGACCAGGGTTCTTCATAACCAGTGTATCACTGTCTATATGACCAGCATTCTTCATAACCATGTTGGACTGCAGTTACGACTAAAGTAGATTAGGGCATCACGTTATGTCTTCATTACTTACTGTGGCTGACAGTGTATTTATATTGCATATGTGACTGCGTTCCATCCACGTTGAGTTCCTTCCCTTACTGCGGCTGACAACGTATATATATATATATTGCGTATATGACTGTGTGGACATGCTATGCATGACAGTGTATATATATATTGCTGCATATATACTAGTATTTCCATCTACGATGTGTTCCTTCCCTTATATATAATGAATGTTTGTGCATATATTGCTAGGGCATCATCCACGTATAAGCTAGGGCATCATCCAATGTATCTTCTTGTGTGTCTCTCCTTCACCAAAAACCCAAGACGTGGTGAGGAGGAGATCACATGAAGAGTGTGTCACTAATGACTCCAAATCCTCTCTTATTTATACTAAAAATGTAGAGGTTGAATAGACACGTCGGTTGGGCTTCAAAGCCTACATAAGATGCTGGTCGACTTAACAATTTGTCCATAACATAAATAAATTCATAACTTCATAAATACTTATCGGAATTGGATGATCTTTAGATCAATCCTACACCTCTCGATGAGAGGGATCCAATAAAAATATCAGTTGTGATAAATAAGTTGATCCACATGGAGTTTGGCCCTAGTTGCCAATTTAACATCTTATAACATTCCAATCATTAAATTTATACATGAAAAAATTCAACCATTTACTTTTCTTCAATAGAGCAATAGAGATCACAATATACAGTAAAAAAAGAGAGAAAAGACACCAATATTTAGGCTAGAAGCCAGGGAAAAATATGTAAGGAGAAAACCCAACAATATTTTCTTATGAGAGAGAATTTAGTTCATCAAAATGTACATTACAATATTCCAACAAGATTCCAATTTTTGACCTCAATATTTCCAAGTCAAACTAGTCAACAAAGAGAGAAAGTAGTCAACCTTGGTTAATGTCCAAGTGTGTAATAGAAGGCATGAATTTCAACTTGAAGTAGCTCTTAATATGAGGGTCAAAATTTGGTCAAAACCTCAGTCAACGAACCAGTGAAAATCTGTCAAAGGATAGAGTTGACCTATGATCAACTTGCAGTCAATGACCTAGAAACATGAGAAAATATCGGTCAAATGAAGTGTTAAAATTGGTAACTAGGGACAAACTTCATGTCAGTCACCTTATTTATGGATGCTGATATTTTTCCTAGATTCCTCTCATCGAGAAGTGTAGGATTGATCTAAAGATCATCCGATTTCGACAAGTATTTATGAAGATATGAATTTATTTTGATTATGGACAAATTTTCAAGTTCGGCCAGCAACTTATGTAGGCTCAAAAGCCAAATAGTCATGTCTATTCAACCCCAACATTTTGCATATAAATACAAGGAGCATTCTCCTCAGTTGCACACTTCACTTCTCATCACACATCTCTCTCTCTCCTGCGCAGAAAAGAGTCTCTTCTTTCTCCTGCGTAGAAAGGCTATCTCTCTCACACGTGTGGAAAAGAGGACGCAGATTTCTAGGGCTGAAGCTGCAGAAAGGAACTTTGACCAGCACTGACCAGCATGGACTCCTCTTTTACTGTGCATTTGGTGTGGCTAATTCTCCTTGGAAGGCTGCAATTTTTGGCATCGGAATCAAGGTGATATGACCTCTGGTTTGATAGATATTAACTGCCCTAGTTTAGGGCTGATCTAGGGTTTGCTGTTGCTAATATAAATCAGATTTTTGTACTATTTCTCTCTGCTAAATTATTGAAGATAAAAGAAGATTTGGTCAAAGGGTTTCCCCATATTGGGGTCTATCCCTGGCTAGCTGCCACATCTTGTGTCTCTTGTCTTGGCTTGTTTTCTGTTGATCGTTTAAATGTTCTATCTGCACTTTACGTTATGTACATGTGATTTATAATCTGTGGATAATAATAAGAAAAACAAAGTAAACTGCTCTAAGCATAGAACATACCATAATTTAACATGGTATTAGAGTTGAGGTGAAGACAAAGCCCAAGCAAGAGCAAGAGAAAGAGCAATCACCAAAGAGAAGGTTGGCAAGGCTATCTAAAAGGAATTATGGGGTCCTCAACACACTTCGCTACTAAAGACAAATTCCATGAGAAGTCTGACTACCACGGATGGAAGATGTCTCTCGATCTAACATTAGAAGAAAAAGAAGTGCTGGACCATGTGAGAGGCGGAGTTGTTGAGCCTCCATCAAATGCATCTGCTACTGCTAGTAACAAATGGACCAAGGAAGAAGTCAAAGAAAAGAAGATCATCTAGGACTCTATCGACAAGCGCTTGGTGGCCTATGTTTATGAGTTGAACACCTCCAAGGAAATCTACGATAGAATGGTGAGTTTATTTAAAGTTAATGATGCAAATCAAATCCTGTTTCTTAGAAATAATCTGAAGGAAATTAAGAAGGGAAAAAATGAAAATATGCAAGCATATTTCTTAAAGATCACCGAGATCAAGAACGATCTCATATCTATTGGGGAAGTAATTCCTGATAGGGAAATGGTACTCACAACTCTTGGAGGACTACCATTTGAATGGTATATATTCAAGACTACTCTCCTCAACAATAATGTAATTCCTGGATTTGAGGAATTAATGGCAAGATGCATTCAAGAAGAAGCAAGAATGGAAGAACAAGAAATGACCACACTTAAAGGTCATCCCGCTGCCTTTTCTTCTCATGCTAAAAGAAGAAACAATTCTGAGGCTAAATCCAAAGGAAAGGCTGGACCAAAGGGTGGAAGAAAAGGATGATGTTACCATTGCAATAAACCAGGTCATTATGCAAGGGAATGCCCTGATAAAAGGAACTCACACTGGAATGATGATCAAAATCCATCTCAAAGCAATCAAAGAAATGGCAAGTCAAATGGCCGACATAAAAGGAGTGCTGGAAATCAAGGAAGAGGACAAACATTCAAGAAGGCAAGAAATTCCAGGTATGAATATAACACTGTTGACAATAAGCAAGATGAATATTATCTACTAGCTGCTCTATCTACCATTGCTCCCCCGAACTCGTTGGGAAATTGGCTTATTGATAGTGGTGCCTCAAGGCACTTCACTAGTTAGAAAGAAGCTCTTTATAATCTGGTAGAGAAAGAAACCAACTTGGAAATATTTCTTGGAGGCAATTCAAAATATCCCTTGAAAGGTGTAGGAAATGTCATTCTTCAACTGAATCAAGGTAATACCATCCACTTACAAGATGTATTATATGTACCTGATCTAAAAAAGAACCTGGTGTCCATTTCAGCAATGGAAGACAAAGGCTACAAGGTGGCTTTCAGTGATGGCAAGGTACGTGTATGGAAAAATAACTTTAAATATGCTTTTACTCTTGGGTTTCGAGTTGATTCATTATATTAGGTCAGAGGAAGTCTGTTGGGTGTCATGTCTTGTGACACATCTCATCATTTTGAACTATGGCATCAGAGGTTTTCTCACCTTCATTATAAAGCTCTACCTGATGTAAGAAAAATGGTAACCGAGATGCCTGAGTTCAGAATTAGAGCAAGAAGGTGTATGTCCAGGATGTGCCGAAGGAAAGCTCAAAAGGGGACCATTCCCCTCAAGCCAAAGCAAGACCTCTGATATATTGCAGTTGGTTCACTCAGACATATCTGATATGATTCCTATGAACTCCTTGGGAGGATATTTATATTACCTCACCTTTACAGATGATTATTCTCGCAAGACTTGGATATATTTTTTGAAAAAGAAGGATGAAGTGTTCTCCTAGTTTCGACACTTCAAAGCCTTGATCGAGAATCAAACCGAAAAGAAGATCAAGATCCTAAGGACTGATAATGGGACTGAATATGAATCCAATGAGTTTCATGAATTTTGCAAAGAGGCTGGTATTAAGAGGGAGACCACTACATCATATACTCCTGAGAAGAATGGTGTGGCAGAAAGGAAGAATCGTACGATTGTGGAAGCTGTCCATGCTATGCTCCATGATCAAAGACTTCCAAAGTTTCTATGGGTCGAAGCTGCAAACACCGCCGTATATGTACAAAATTGATGCCCTCATCAAGCATTGGGTTCCAAAACTCCTGAAGAAATGTTCACCGGTAAGAAACCTGACGTATCTCATTTTATAACTTTTGGAAGCCCTGTATATTTTTATGTGCCGAAAGAGAAAAGGAATAAATTGGGTGCATCTGGAAAGAAAGGAATCTTTGTGGGTTATAGTGAAAATACTAAGGGCTATAGAATCTATGTAGCTGGTCAAAGGGAAGTCGAGATTAGTCATGATGTCACCTTTGACAAAGATATGGCCCTTAGCAAGGTGGACAATCTTCCTACTTTGAGGAGCTCTCAAGAAGCTGACACTAGGGAATTGAAAGAAAAAGAAGATGAGACAATGCCCGATATGGAAGAACCCCTGGATCCTATTGATCCTCCTCTGCCTGAGCCTTCCTCTTCAAGGAAGAGGCCTTCATGGCTTAGGGGGACACTTGACGATGCTGAAGGACACACAACACCCCGAGGAACCTTCCATGAAAGTAAGAAATTGAACAGGTATCAAGGATACCTGACCATCATGAGCACGATCATCCAAAATGAGCCTTCATCATTCACAGATGCCATCAAGCATCAAGTATGGAAGGATGCTGTGACCGAAGAATATGAGTCTATTATGAAGAACGATGTCTGGGATGTGGTCCTTAGACCCCAAGACATGACAGTTGTAACTTCAAAATGGCTTTACAAGATCAAGCATGCAGCTAATGGAAGTACGAAAAAGTATAAGGCTCGTTTTGTTGCTCGTGGCTTCTCCCAGAAGGAAGGTATAGACTATGACAAGATATTTGCACCTATGTCCAAATATACCACCATCCGCTTGATCATAGCCCTTACTGCTTCGCAAGGATGGAACCTACATCAGATGGATGTCAAGATTGCATTCTTACATGGTTTGATCAAAGAGGAGGTATATGTGGAGCAACTCGAAGGATTTGAATTTTATGAATGAGAATCTCATGTGTGCAGGTCGAAAAAGGCCCTCTATGGGCTAAAGCAAGCACCTCGAGCATGGTATGAGAGAATCGATAGCTATTTGATGAAGTTGTGTTAAGTTATGGTATGTTCTATGCTTATAAAAATTTGCTTCTTTTTCTTATTATATTCCACCAATTAGAAATCACATGTACATAAAGTAAAGTGCAGATAGAACATTAAACGATCGACATAAAACAAGCCAAGACAAGAGACACAAGATGTGGCAGCTAGCCAGGGACAAACCCCACAATGTGTGGGGAAACCCTTTGATCAAATCTTCTTTTATCTTCCATAATTCAGCAGAGAGAAATAGTACAATAAATCTGATTCATATCAGTAGTAGCAAACCCTAGATCAGCAGCATCAGCATTAGCGGCTTCATTATCAAACTAGGGCAGACCATATCTCACAAACCGACTGTCGGATTGACTTCATTCCCCCACCAAAAGTTTCGGCTTCCAGAGGAGGTTCAGATGAACCTACAACACAGTTCATAAGAGGAGATATTCTAGGCCACGCAAGTCAATCTTTACTTCTGCAGTTGCAGCTTCAATTTCAGCAGTTTCCGGCTTCAAACTAGGGCAGTCGATATCTTGCAAACCGTTCGTCGGATTGACTTCATTCCACCACCAAAAGTTGCGGCTTTCAAAGGAGATTCAGATGAACCTATAGCGTAGTTCAGATGAGGATATCTTCTAGGCCACGCAAGTCAATCTTTACTTCTGCAGTTGCAGCTTCAGTTTCAGCAGTTTTCGGCTTCAAACTAGGGCAGTCGATATCTTGCAAACCGTTCGTCAGATTGACTTCATTCCACCACCAAAAGTTGCAGCTTTCAAAGGAGATTCAGATGAACCTACATCACAGTTCTAAAGAGGAGATCTTCTAGGCCACGCAAGTCAATCTTTACTTCTGCAGTTCCAGCTTCAAATTCAACAGCTTCCGGCTTCACATGTGTGAGAGAGAGAGACCCATTTCAGCGCAGTAGAGAAGAGACTCGTATCTGCGCAGTAGAGAGAGAGAGATGTGATGAGATGAGTGAGTCCAAATGAGGAAAAGTCCTCTTATATTTATACACAACGTTGGTGGGTGAATAGATGCGACTGTTGGGCTTCTGAGCCTACATGAGTTGTAGGTTGGCTTGATAATAATTCCATAATCAAAATAAATTCATATCTCCATGAATACTTATCGGAATTGGATGATCTTTATATCAATCCTACACCTCTCGACGAGAGGAATCTAATAAAAATATTATCAGCCATGAATAAGATGACCCACATCAATTTTTGCCCTGGTTGCCAATTTTAACACTCCCTCTCAACCATGGAGAACTTCATCTGCAATCTGTCTATCGGTCGTTACTATTCATCCATCAAATGCACTGCCCTGTATAGCCTGACCCTTACCCTGCTCTGCTCTATTCTGCCTGTTCTTCTTTGTCTTGTTCTGCCTGCACTGATCTGTACTGTTTTGCTCTGTTCTGCTCTGCTTTTGTCCGAATTATGAAGAAGAAGAAATGATCGAGGATGTATCATACTGACTCAAAGTCAGTCTCAGAGTATGTACCATTGGTCCCAGACCAGTCTCAACCAACCCAAAGTCAGCGTCATAGTGAGTACAACTCCAATGGTCCCAGACCAATATCATCCTCCACTGACTCAAAGTCAGTCTCAGAGTATGTACCACTGATCCCAGACCAGTCTCAACCGACCCAAAGTCAGCGTCATAGTATGGTACAACTCCTACCACTGGTCCCAGACTAGTATCATTGATCCCAGATCAATGGAGGTCATCCTAGCGTAGGGAGTACGGTAGTTACAACGATGCGTCCATCGGTACTACTATGGTCCCTAACTTCATTTCCCTGCTTATTGATCAGATGAGAGGTACTTTCCATGAGTCCCAGACTGCATGGGTAGGATGCCTCGACAAGAGAACTAATCAATCCCGTCCTCATAGGAGAACACATCAATCCTGCTACAATTTCCATGGAGAACACATCAATCCAGGCCTCACAAGAGAACACATCAATCCTGCTACAATTGCCATGGAGAACACATCAATCCAGGCCTCACAGGAGAACACATCAATCCTGCTACAATTGCCGTGGAGAACACATCAATCCAGGCTGCTATGGAGAACACATCAATCCAGGCCTCACAGGAGAACTAATCATCCTGCTATACAGGAGAGCGAATCATCCTGTTCCACAAGAGAGCGAATCATCTTGTCCCACAAGAGAGCGAATTATCTTGTTCCAGTGTGCACCACCAGGGGAGGGTGAGTCACCCTGTGGTCATATGTTGCTCCAGTAGGAACTGCAAGCCCTTAAAGCTCCCAGAGCTCAATGTATGCAACATGCAGGACCCTTGTACAAAGGTTTCTTGCCGACTCCAAGTCGTTTTGGAAAATCACAGATTAGATCTTTCCTCGGGGCTTTGACAAGGTGTATCAACCTGTACATCATCTTAATGTGATGGAGCTTCCTTGCTCATCAAATTACCATATCCCAGATGATGTCTATCTACTGGAGCAATCGACGAATACGGGATTCCTCAATAATCGAATCCCACCTCTGGTTGTTATAGAGAATCAGAGTGGTATCCAATGTAAATCCAAACAGCTCACTGAAGAGCTTTCGCAACCAGACTGCCTCACACGAGGTCATGCTAGCAACAATATATCCTGCTTTGGCGGTGCTCAGAGTCACCAACTTCTGCTTCCTGCTTATCCAGAATATCGAAGCAGATCCCAAGGTGAAACAGTACCCGGAAGTGCTCTTACGGTCCACCACACTGCCTGCCCAATCAACATCAGTATATCCAAGTAGTCTCACATCTCCGGCAGTGTATCTTAATCCATGAGAGATTGTGTCCTGAAGACATCTCAAAAGATTCTTGGCATTAATCCAGTGAGGCTCAACCAAATATGAGCTCACAATGCTAACTGCAAAACATATGTTCGGACGGAGGTTTACCAAGAACATCAATTTGAATGAGTTTTTGAAACTCAGAGGCATTTCCCAAGTCTGGTCCGACATCACTACCATATAACTTCTAAAATTTAAGATCCTCGAGGTAGTCACAGGCTTGTAGTCCATCATACCGAATCTTTCCAATATATTTACCACATATTTTCCTTGAGATAGGAAAGTTTCCCTTGGCTTCTGCTACACTTCAAGTCCTTGGTTCTTCATTTCAAATTCAGAAGCCATCTCCCTCTTACATTTGTGAATGAGAGGGTTTGCACCTATAGAAAGAGGTCATCCACATGCAACACCAGTATGATAGGTTTGTCATCTTCAACCTTAAAGTAAAGGTTAGGATCGACTTCACTCCTAGTGAATCCCAACTTCATCAAGTAGCTATCGATCCTCTCATACCATGCTTGGGGTGCTTGCTTCAGCCCATAGAGAGCCTTCTTCAACCTGCATACATGAGCTTTTCAATCATAAATCTCAAATCCTTCGGGTTGCTCCACGTAGACCTCTTCTTTGATCAAACCGTGCAAGAATGTAGTCTTGACATCCATCTGATGTAGGTTCCATCCTTGTGAAGTGGCAAGGGCTATGATCGAGCGGATGGTCGTATATCTGGCAACAGGTGCAAATATCACATCATAGTCTATACCTTCCTTCTGGGAGAAACCATGAGCAACAAAATGAGCCTTATACTTTTCCATACTTCCATCTGCTGCATGCTATATCTTGTAAATCCATTTGGAAGTAACAACTGTCTTGCCCTGGGGTCTGGGAACTACTTCCCAGACATCATTCTCCATAATAGACTCATATTCTATGGTCATAACACCCTTCCATAGTTAATGCTTGACGACATCTGAGAATGATGAAGGCTCATTTTGTATGATCGTGCTCATGATGGTCAGGTATCCCTGATACCTATTAGGTTTCTTACTTTCACAAAAAGTTCCTCGGGGTGCAGCATGTCCTTCAGCATCATCAACTAGGCCCCTAAGCCATGAAGGCCTCTTCCTAGAAGAGGAAGGCTCATGTGGAGGAGGATCAATCGGATCCATGGGTTCTTCTACATCAGGCATTGATTCATCAACCTTTTCTTTCGATTCCCTGCTGTCAGCTTCTTGAGAGCTCCTCAAAGTCAGAAGATTGTTCACCTTGCTGAGAGCCATATCTTCGTCAAAGGTGACATCATGAGTAATTACGACTTCCCTTTGACCGGCTAGATGGATTCTATAGTCTTTAGTATTTTCACCATATCCCTCGAAAATTCCCTTCTTTCCAGATACACCCAATTTATTTCTTTTCTCTTTCGGCACATGAAAATATACAGGGCTTCCAAAAATTCTGAAATAAGAAACATCAGGTTTCTTACCAGTGAACTATTCTTCAGGAGTCTTGGAACCCAATGCTTGATGAGGGCATCAAATTTTGTACATATACGACAGCGTTTGTAGTTTTAGCCCATAGAAGATTTGGAAGTCTTTAATCATGTAGCATGGCCCGGACAGCTTCCACAATCGTGCGGTTCTTCCTTCCCACCACACCATTCTGCTCAGGAGTATGTGGTGTAGTAGTCTCCCTCTTAATGCCAACCTCAGGTATGCCTGAGTGAACCAACTGTAATATATTGGAGGTCTTGCTTTGGCTTGAGGGGAATGGTCCCCTTTTGAGCATTCCTTTGGCACATCCCGGACATACACCTTCTTTCTCTACTTGGAATTCGAGCATCCCTATTACCATCTGTCTTACATCGGGTAGAGCTTTGTAATGAAGGTGGGAAAACCTCCGATGCCAAAGTTCGAACTAAAGAGTTGAGTCACAAGACATGACACCTAGCAGACTTCCATCGACCTGATATAATGAATCAACACTAAACCCAAGAGTAAAGGCATCTTTAACATTATTTTTCCATATACATACCTTGCCACTGCTGAAGGTTACCTTGTAGCCTCTGTCTTCCATTGCCAAGATGGACACTAGGTTCCTTTTGAGGTCAGGTGCATTTAATACATCTTGGATTTTCTAGCCTTCTTGAATGGTTGTCCTCTTCCTCGATCACCAGCTCTCCTCTTACCTTTGCTTGTTGAATTTGTCATTCCTTTGATTTGCCATCAGAGGGATTTTGATCATCGTCTCAGTGTGAGTCCTTTCTTCTCTTTGCATGAGAAAAAAAGGCAGTAGGAGAACCTTTAGGCATGGGCATTTCTTGCACTTCTTCCCTTGTTTCTTCTTGAATGCATCTAGCCATTAATTCCTCGAAACCAGGAATTACATTATAGTTCAGAAGAGTAGTATTGAACACATACCATTCGGATGGTAATCCTCCAAGAGTTGTGAGTGCCATTTCTCTGTCAGTAATAGTTTCCCCAATAGATAGGAGATCGTTCTTGATCTCAGTGATTCTTAAGAAGTATGCTTGCATACTTTCATCCTAAATCTTCTTGATTCTAAGAAACAAAACTTGATTTGCATCATTAACTTTAAATAAACTCACCAATCTATTGTAGATTTCCTTGGAGGTGTCCAGTTCAGAGATGTAGGCCACCAAGTGCTTGTTGATAGAGTCCCGGATGATCTTCTATTGTTTTGACTTCTCCATTTTTCCATTTGTTCCAGGCAGCAGCGGATGCATTTGATGGAGGCTCAATAATATTGCCTCCAACACTCCTTGATTCTCAAGGGTTAGATCAATAGACATCTTCCATCCGTGATAGTCAGCTTTCTCATGGAGCTTGTCTTCGGCATGAAAGAGTGTTGAGGACCCCATAGTTCTTTTAGGATAGCCTTGCCAATCTTCTCTTCAATGATTGCTCTTGCTCTTGCTCGGGCTTTGTCTTCACCTCAGCTCTGATACCATGTTAAGTTATGGTATATTCTATGCTTATAACAATTTACTTCTTTTTCTTATTATATTCCATCGATTAGCAATCACATGTACATAAAGTAAAGTGCAGATAGAACATTAAACGATCGACAGAAAAAAAGCCAAGACAAGAGACACAAGATGTGGCGGTTAGCCAGGGACAAACCCCACAATGTGTGGGGAAACCCTTTGATCAAATCTTATTTTATCTTCAATAATTCAGCAGAGAGAAATAGTACAATAAATCTGATTCATATCAGCAGTAGCAAACCCTAGATCAGCAGCATCAACATTAGCGGCTTCATTATCAAACTAGGGCAGACCATATCTCACAAACCGGCCGTCATATTGATTTCATTCCACCACCAAAAGTTTTAGCTTCCAGAGTAGGTTCAGATGAACCTAAAACATAGTTCAGATGAGGAGATCTTCTAGGCCACGCAAGTCAATCTTTACTTTTGCAATTGCAGCTTCAGTTTCAGCAGTTTCCGGCTTCAAACTAGGGCAGCCGATATCTTGCAAACCGTTCGTCGGATTGACTTCATTCCACCACCAAAAGTTGCGGCTTTCAAAGGAGATTCAGATGAACCTATAGCATAGTTTAGATGAGGAGATATTCTAGGCCACGCAAGTCAATCTTTACTTCTGCAGTTGCAGCTTCAGTTTCAGCAGTTTCCGGCTTCAAACTAGGGCAGTCGATATCTTGCAAACCGTTCGTCGGATTGACTTCATTCCACCACCAAAAGTTGCAGCTTTCAAAGGAGATTCAGATGAACCTACAGTGCAGTTCCAAAGAGGAGATATTCTAGGCCACGGAAGTCAATCTTTACTTCTGCAGTTGCAGCTTCAAATTCAACAGCTTCCGGCTTCACATGTGTGAGAGAGAGAGACCCATTTCAGCGCAGTAGAGAAGAGACTCATATCTGCGCAGTAGAGAGAGAGAGATGTGATGAGATGAGTGAGTCCAAATGAGGAAAAGTCCTCTTATATTTATACACAACATTGGTGGGTGAATAGATGCAACTGTTGGGCTTCTGAGCCTACATGAGTTGTAGGTCGGCTTGATAATAATTCCATAATCAAAATAAATTCATATCTCCATGAATACTTATCGGAATTGGATGATCTCTATATCAATCCTACACCTCTCGATGAGAGGGATCTAATAAAAATATTATTAGCCATGAATAAGATGACCCAAATGAAGTTTTGAACTGGTTACCAATTTTAACAAGCTGGGATTCACTAGAAGTGAAGTTGACCCTAACCTTTACTTTAAGGTTATAGATGACAAGCCTCTCATACCGGTGCTTTATGTTGACGACCTCTTTCTAATAAGTGCAGAACCTCTCATTCACAAATGTAAGAGCGAGTTGGCTTTTGAATTCGAGATGAAAGATCTAGGTCTCATGCACTATTTCCTAGGACTTGAAGTCTATCAGAAACTAGAGGAGATTTTCCTATCTCAAGGAAAGTATGTGGTGAAGATACTGGAAAGATTTGGCATGGTGGACTACAAGCCCGTAACTACACCAATGGAGCTTAACTTTAAGAAGTTAAGTGGTAGTGCTACCAGACTTGTTTTACAAAATGATACCGAGTATTGACAACTTGTCGGAGGATTAATGTTCTTGGTGAACTCCCGTCTGGATATATGATTTACAGTCAACAGTTTGAGTCAACATATGGTTAAGCCTTGCCACTCACATTGGATTGGTGCCAAGAATCTGCTGAGATACTTCATGGCGCAATCACTCATGGATTAAGATACACTGTCGGAAATGTGAGACTACTTGGTATACTGATGTTAATTGGGCAGGCAATGTGGAGGACCGAAAGAGCACCTCCGGGTGCTATTTCTCTTTGGTATTTGCCTCGATATCTTGGATGAGCAGGAAGCAGAAGTCAGTGGCTTTGAGCACCGCCGAGGTAGAATACATTACTTCTAGCATGGCCTCCTGTGAGGCAGTTTGGTTGCGAAAGCTCTTTAGTGAGCTGTTTGGATTTACATTGGATACCACTGTGATTCTATGTGACAACCAGAGCAGGATCCGTTTATTATAAAATCTCGTATTTCATGATCACTCCATGCATATCGATATCAGGTACCACTATATTCGAGATATGGTGCAGTGAGGAGCAATAAGGCTCCAACATATCGGTACAGATGAACAGGTCGCCGACATTCTAACAAAGCCCCTAGGAAAGGTCAAATTCCTGACTTTCCGAGAATGACTTAGTGTCATTCAGAGACCCTCTAATGAGGGTCAAGTATGATGTACTGAGCTCTAGGAGCTCCAGGGGGGCGCGAGGCACTTCTTGGAGCGACATATGACCACAGGGTGACTCACCATCCCCTGTTGGTGCACTTTGTACAGGGTAAAAGGTTCAACCTTCTCCTCTGACACCCCATGGTGATTGTGGAATAGGATGATTAGTTCTCCTATGGGCCAGGATGATTTGTTCTTCATGGCGATTGTGGAACAGGATGATTAGTTTTCCTCTGGGCCAGGATGATTCATTGTCCATGGCGATTGTGGAATAGGATGATTCGTTCTCCTGTAGGCCAGGATGATTAGTTCTCTATGGCATCCACTGGACAGGATGATTTGTTGTCCTGTGGACAGGATGATTAGTTCTCCTATCGAGGCATCCTACCCATGCAGTCTGGGACTCATGGGAAGTACCTCTCATCTGATCAATGAGCAGGGAAATGAGGATAGGGACCATAATAGTTCTATTAATGGACACATTGTGGTATCTACCGTACTCCCTATGCTAGGATGACCTCCATTGATCTGGGATCAATGATACTGGTCTGGGACCAGTGAGAGTGGTACACACTCTGAGACTAACTTCAGGTTAGTGGAGGATGGTATGATACATCCTCGGTCATTTCTTCTTCTTCATAATTCGAGCAAAGCAGAGTAGAGCAAAGCAGAGCAGAGCAAAGTAGAGCAGAGCAGAACAAAGTAGAGCAAAGCAAAGCAAAGCATAGAAAGTAGGGTCAAGCCATACAGGACAGTGCATTTGATGGATGGACAGTAGTGACGGTCCAACCGATTGCAGAAGAAGTTCTCCCTAGTTGAGACAGAGTGTTAAAATTGGAAACTATGGCCAAACTTCATGTGGGTCACCTTATTTATGGATGCTGATATTTTTCCTAGATTCCTCTCGTCGAGAGGTGTAGGATTGATCTAAATATCATCCAATTCTGACAAGTATTTATTTTGATTCAAATTGTCAAGGTCGGCCAACAACTTATATAGGCTCAAAAGCCCAATAGTCATGTCCATTCAACCCCAACGTTTTGGATATAAATACTAGAAGCATTCTCCTCATTTGCACACTTCACTTCTCATCACACATCTCTCTCTCTCCTGCGCAGAAAAGAGTCTCTTTTATCTCCTGCGCAGAAAGGCTCTCTCTCTCACATGTGTGGAAAAGAGGACCCAGATTTCTAGGGTTGAAGCTACAGAAAGGAACTTTGACCAACGTTGACCAACGTGGACCCCTCTTTGACTGTGAGTTTGTTGTGGCTAATTCTCTTTGGAAGGCCACTATTTTTGGCACCAGAATTAAGGTGACCTCACCTCCGGTTTGACAGATATTGACTGCCCTAGTTTAGGGCTGATCTAGGGTTTGCTGCTGCTGATATAAATCAGATTTTTGCACTATTTCTCTCTGCTGAATTATTGAAGATAAAAGAAGATTTGATCGAAGGGTTTCCCCATATTGGGGTTTGTCCCTGGCTAGCCACCACATTTTGTGTCTCTTGTCTTGGCTTGTTTTCTATTGATCGTTTAAATGTTCTATCTACACTTTACTTTATGTACATGTGGTTACTAATCTATGGATAATAATAAGAAAAACAAGTAAACTACTCTAAGCATAGAACATACCATAATTTAACATGAAGTCAAAAATCCCTGAAATATTTGGCCTCCAAAAAAGTCAAAGATATTGGCCAAATAAAAGTAAACTCCCCCAAATAAACACTAGTCAAACATAAGAATAAGAGGTTGGTCAATGCAGAACATAAATACTCTTTTACTCCTTTGCACGTGTGGATTTCTTGTTGTGATTTTAGATTCAATGAGTTGATGTGATGTGTGCCAAATGAACTACAATGAAATTCTATTTATATGTGGTTTAGGAGGATGGTTTTGACCTTAGGGTCAAACCCATTCATCATGTGGGGATGACTTGTGCACTTTAGGCTGACTTGGTCAACATGAAAAATATGAATTTTCTTCATCAATTTGCCAATGAAAACACTGACCATAGCTACCAATTTTTCGATAGGGATAAAAGAATTCATTCTAATTATAGGACCATTATGATTAGCCACATCTTAGCCAAGTTGTACAAGCTTATTTTGGGAAAGAAGATTAGCTTTTGGCTTGAAAACCATGGCAAAAGAGGTTAATGCCAATCTAGGTTTAGGAGATATAATTCAACCATGGACCATCTTGTTATTCTTAGGATAATTTCAAAGGAATGTCGCAATAATAAAACTAATCTCTTATGTTGTTTTGTTGGCTTTATAAAATATTTTGACAACATTCCAAGAATAAAGCTATGGAATAGGCTAAAAGAGATGATCATTCCATTTGAGTTGAGGTTGTTGTGATAAGGTTGTATGAGAATGTTATTTCCAAGCTTAAGACCACTAAGGGTCGGTTTGAGGAAATTAAATGCATAATTGGAGTCAAGTAAGGGTGTACCCTATTTGCTACCCTTTTTGGCATATACCTCGATAACCTAAAAGAGTGTTTAGAAGATGCATGTTTGGTTGGACCCACGCTTACTAGTATGGTCATAACTCTTCTCCTTCATGCTGATAATATTGTTCTTATTGTTTTGAGGCTTCTGCGACTTGTATTTTGTATAGAGTTTTCTTCCGGAATCATCGCACGCATAATTTTTTGAATCGATGTTTCGAGCCATCCAACGTGGCTTATTGATATCTCTTGATGATGAGCCATGGTGGATGGCTCAAAACATCGATTCAAACAATTATGGATGCGATGATTTCGGAAGAAAACTCTACACAAAATATTGTTCTTTTGTCAAGCAACTTAGAGTCCTCCATGATTTTTTCTCCAAGATGGATATGACTATAACTACTGAGAAAACTAAATTCATGATAATTAAATTAAAAAACAACACCTATGATACTTATGACAATAACTTCTTGGATAAGTTCATACAAATATCTAGGAATTGGCATCCATCATATGCTCAATTGGAATTATAGAATTGAGAAAAGGGTAAATGTAGGTTGGAAAGCTTATTATGGGTTTGAAAACAATTGTAAGTTCGCATATCTTTTGATTTGGGATAAAAGGAAGCTCTTCTTTGAGACTCTTGTCGTTCATGTTATTTTATATGGATGTGAGGGTTGGGGTTGCAGTATATCTAGAGAGTCATGGAGGAGGATTGAATAAATCCAAAAGTAGTCCATAAAATACAAATTCAAGATTAAAGTAAATACTCCCTACCCTACCCTCTTGCTTGAAGTAATTATTTCCTCCATTGAAAGCATGATTATGGCTAAGTATCTTATGTATAAGAAGTTATACAACATGGATGCCAAGAGGTTTCTAAAATTACTTCTAACTCTAGCCAAAGCCCCCACCATTGAGTGAGGGTGGAACTTGGTTAGACCATTGGGGAATAAATGATATTATCTTGTAGAATTTAGATAATATTAAAAATATTGTTACTTCCAAATCTAAGGAGAAATTGTGGGGAAATAAAAAATTGGAGGGAAAAAGGAAACTACGATATTATGAGGAGGTGATCAACCCCATATGGGTCTTTGTGGACATCATATATATATATAGGTGGATATTGGTGGTCACCCTCCTATTCCACTTAGACCTCCATTTGGTTTCTTTAGTTTCCTTGATTATAGCAACATTTACTATTTTTAGTAGTTTTTCGGGTCCTAAACTTCCGTAGTTGTTTTGACCCCATAAACGACATTTTTTTGAGGTTTGTAGCTGGCCCATCATCATAGGAAAGTGCCTACCGTAAATCTTGTAGTACTTAGAGAGATATTTCCAACAAGGTATTGTACATGCTAAACGAAGATCATATGAAAAAGAACTAACCCTAATGGTGCCCACAAACTCTTGGCATTCCATCTCCTGGGGTTAGGGTTCTTGGTTGTTTAGGGTTTCCATTTGTTATTCAATAATAAAAAGGCCCTTGAGCCTCATTGTAATACATTTCATAGGCATGTAGCCACCACATATCTTCTCAGAGATAATATACCATCACCTGAGCTAGTTTATTTCCATTATTCTTGTAAGCATATTTCAGTTCTTTGATATTAATGAAATGAAGATTTATTTTTGTTGCATCTTTGTGTTTATGTTTATATTTGTATTCTGTTGCATTCCTGCATAAGTTTGGATCAATGGTATCAAAGCAATCTTATCCTTATCTATTTTTATTTGCATCTCACCAATGAGTTCAGGGTATTAGGAGTTAGGGCTCAAACTAGTTGAACCTTTGCAAGACCAGCTTCGCAAACCCGACGACCTCCCATGGAGGAAGAAAATAAAGATGAGGGAGTAGGAGATCCTTTCAAAATATTGCTCGAGGAATCCCTTGAGTGACAGAGGAACACAATGATGGATAAGTTTGCCCGGATCCTTCAATGACTACCCATAGGTGATGCATCTTCATCCAACAACCACTCTGTAGGGTCCACTCCCTTTATGGTACACGTCAACTTCGACATTCCCATATTTCAAGGCCAGATATATGACGACACCGTAGATAGATGGTTAAATTTGTTGGAAGGATATTTTTTGGTTAATGACTTTTCCAATCGGGAAAATATTATTTTTTCACTCCTTAAAGCCTCCCCCATGTCAAGGACTAGTGGGAAACCTACTGTGAATAAAATTACGAGAGAGAACCCTCACTGTTTTCAACTGCACCCACTTGGAATTATTTATGAAACACATCAAGGAACAATATTACCATGTCGGGAGCTATGAAGATAAATACATAAAGTGGACCACGCTATGGCAGGGAAGGGACCATGACGTGCTAAAGTTCACAAATATTTTTCATACCCTTCGTACAAAGTTGCGTATCAAGGATTCTGAGCGGAATTTGCTACGCAAGTACCACAAATGTCTACACAAGTACATCTAGGATGAGATGGAGTTCTTGGACATCTCCTCGCTTGGCGTCGCCTATCGATACACTATCAAGATCAAGAAAAAATTTAAACAGAAAAAGAGAGACTTTGGATCTGTGAATCTGAAGCAAGGGAAAAGCACCCAAAACCACAGAGCAAAGGACAAAGCTAAGGGAGGGTGACCTAGGATAACCCACTGAAGCTGCAAGAAAATAAAAACACCACGAAGACAAAGAAGGACAAAAGGAAATGGGTGAGTTCCATAAGAGCCCCACTCATAACACAAGTGAATGTTGAGCCAAGAAGACACTAGTTGCCAAGTTGAAGGCTTCCAAATCAGATGCATGTTCTGACATTGAGTTAGGACATGACAAGGGGAATGAAAAAGGGAAGCAAATTATTGATTCAAAGCCTAGTTCCACCATCACCACCACCAAGATCCAGAGGATTGAGTTTGAAAATCCAGAGGAGGGGGAGTGACTCTTCCAATCACAGATGTGGGTGAAGGGTTCTTTGCTGTAGTTCATTGTCGACAATGGAAGCCAAATGAACATCATTTCAGCAAAGGTCGTGAAGCGGTTGGGCCTATCAACCACACCACACCTGCAGTCGTACACTATTGGGTGGCTTCACCAAGGACGAGATCTCTGCGTCATCCAACAATGTCGCCTTCCCTGCAACATCAAGCTCTTCACAGATGAGGTACTGTGTTATGTTGCTCCTTTTAAGGTTTGTGATGTATTATTAAGCCAACCATACTTGTGGAAGTGTCATGCTATTTATGAGTCTAGGTATCACTGTTGTTATTTCTTTGGACAATAAGTTATCCATGATACTGGAGGTAGCACTGCCTACCACCATCTCTTTGATCTCTTCGAAGAAATGCAGTAAAATCATTTCCCATAACGGGAAATTTGTCTTCCTTATGATTGACCCTCAAGGCAAGAAGAGGATTATGGCCACATCCACAGCCTCTAGACACGGCTCCTCTGCATGACAACAACAAACGGATAAGGTCATGGAGGAGTACATGGACATCTTCACCTCACCCACAGGGTACCCCTGCAATGTCAGGTCAAACACTCCATTGACCTGACACCAGGCATGCCATTATCCAATGGACCGATCTATTGACACTCTATTTTGGAGAACGATGAAATTAAGAGGAAGCTTCAAGAGTTGTTGCAGAAAGGGAACATCAGGCTAAGTTCATCACCCTATGGGAGCTCGATCGTTTTGGTATAGAAGAAAGACGACACCTGGAGACTCTGTATTGATTATCGAGTACTGAATAAGATCACTATCTAGAATAGGTATCTAATCCCACAGATTGATGACCTTTTGGACCAACTCAAGGGGGCCAAATATTTCAACAAGATTGATTTGAAGTCTGGCTATCACTAGGTGCAAATCCAAAGAGGGCCTTTTCGAATGGATGGTCATGCCTTTTGGGTTGACAAATTCCCCCGCAACCATCATGAGGTTGATGGACAACATATTGTAGCCCTTAACCAACTCATTTGTGGTAGTGTATTTGGACAACATCCTGATCTTCAGCCAGAGTTGGGAAGTGCACCTAGACCATATTCAACAGGTCCTCCAAACCATGTGACAATGCACGTTGTGTGCCAATTTGGAGAAATTCACTTTTGGTATTGATGAGTGGGGTGTGCATGTGGACCCAACCAAGATACAAGTTATTAGAGATTTGTTAGCCCTAACCACTCTCATAGAGATACTCAACTTTCTGGGTCTTCCTAATTTATACCGTAGGTTTGTGTTGGGTTTCTTCTCATATCTCTTGGCCTTTGAGTCAAGTCACCAAGGGTGGAGTGAAAGGAAAGTTCTTCTAGTCTGAATCCCAACATAAGAAATTTTGCAAGTTGAAGCATTGCCTCTGCTATGCACCAGTGCTTACATTACCAAACTTACAATAACCATTTGAGATTGAGACAAATGCCTCTGACTATGCCATCAGGGTAGTTCTTACTCAACAGGGGCTTCTAGTGGCATATAACAGTGAGACACTTTTAGGGACAGTCCAAAAGTATCCACTTATGAAAAATATATATATTCCATTATGCAGGCCCGTCGGTAATGGAAGCATTACATTTCGGGGAAGGAAATGGTCATCTACACATACCACCAACCCCTGTAGTTCATAGAGACACAAGGAAAGTTGCATAATGATTGCCATCAGAAGTGGTCCACATATCTATAATAGTTCCATTTGAACATCAAGTATAAGAAGGGAAACACTAATAATGTTGTAGACTATCTCAATTGACCACCAGTTATGATGCTGACCACTATGCTCGACTCTTGTGGACATGAGACTTCAGGGGGTGGCTGCATCTTTACAAGAGCAATCCAAAATTCAACAACACATACTAGATGCTCATGTTAGGAAAACAGGTTCCAGATTTTCACCTCCAGGGCACACTATTATGCCACCTTGGACACCTCTGTGTTCCTTCAAGCAAGTGTTCCAAGATGATTTAGGAGGCACACTACAATCAAGTCGCTGAACATTTCAGAGTAGAGAAAATAGTGGCAATGCTGCATAAGTATTTTTATTGGCCGAACATTCGTCAGGATGTTGGGAATTACATCAGATCCTGCACTGCTCGCACCTTCCAAATTGAAAATCAAGAAGCAATGCTTATATACTCCCATTCCTACTCCTAGTCGGCCTTGGGAATCCATCTCCATAGATTACATGTCGAGCCTTCCTTCTACTGAGCATGGAAACGACTGTGTTTTCATGTTGGTTGACAAATTCTCTAAGATGGCCATTCTAACGACCTGTAAGAAGAGTATCACAACATAAGGCACTACTAAACTCTTCTTTGAATGAGTGTGGGTACACTTTGGGATCCCATAGTCCATTATCTTAGATCGGGACAACAGGTTCCTGAGTACATTTTGGTCAAGCCTCTGGTTGATGCTAGATACCAAGCTCACTAAGTCCACGACCTTCCACCCCCAAACTGATGGTAAAACAAAATTCGCCAACAGGATGATCATGCACATGTACAACTTGAAGTATCCATGCACATGGGATGAAAGCATCTGTTGTGTCCAACATAACTACAACATAGATCTCCATAGCTCAACTAGCCACAACCCCTTTCAAGTGGGATTAGGATTCTAGCCACTATGTCCCATTAATGTGGCCATACCATTTGCAGCTACTCAGGCAGATTCGGCTCATGTCCATTCCGAAGTTGACAAGGCTAACAAATTCATTGAGTGCATTCAATACATCTGCCAATAGGTCCATGAGATATTGGATAGAGCTAATGCTAAATATAAACATCTTCATGATCAACTTAGGTGCCACACAAGTTTCAGGTGGGTGACAAAGTTTGGTTACATTTGTAGCAGGATCACCCGTTGGGCCCCACCACAAGCTTCGTCTGCTCCAATATGGGTCATACACCATCACCAAGGCTATAGGGGACAATTTACTTTGAGCTAAACATTCCACCATTAATTGGCTTGCACCTAGTATTTAATGTGGACCAAGTGAGACCATACTTTCCCCCTTTTTTGGACACATCCAACATTGCTGAGAAACTGATACCGTTAGAGCTCAACCTAAGCTTCATAAAACATGCCACAACTGACAGGATCATGGACACACATATCAAGAGCACTTTCCAGTAGAGGATCCAACTATATCAAGTTTTTAAACCAGACCAACTCCTTCACGAAAGCAAGTGGCTCACTAGGGACCAAGTTCAACAAAAATTTCCTCACCTCATGGAGGCTTTTCACGCAATGGGGAACATTGCTTCCTAAGGGGGGAAGACTTATCCAATTGGATAGTGGTGGCCACCTGCATATTCCACCTAGACCTCGAGTCAATTTCATTGGTTTCCTTAATTATAGAAACATTTACTATTTTTAGCAGTTTTTAGGTCTTGAACTTTTGGAGTTGTTTTGACCCCAAAACGACGGTTTTTTGAGGTCCTCTGTAGTCCCATAACCATAGGAAAGGGCCTACCTCCAAACCTATATTAATTAGAGAGATATTTCTAATGAGATATCGTACGCACCAAATGGAGATCATATGACCAAGTTATGACCCCTAGAAGTTGGCTTCCCAACTAACCTAACAGGGCCCACAAACTCTTGGCGTTCCATCTCTTCGGGTTAGGTTTTTTTGGTTGTTTAGTGTTTCTTTTTGTTGTTCAATAATAAAAAGGCCCTTGAGCCTCATTGTAAGATAGTTTAGAGGCATGTAGTCAACACATCTCTTTTCAGACATAAGCTACCACGCCTAAGCTAGTTTATTTCCATTCGGCTTGTAAGCATCTTTAAGTTCTTTGATATTAATAAAATGAAAATTTATTTCTGCCACATCTTTGTGTTTATGTTTATATTTTTATTCATTGTGTTCCTACATAATTTTGGATCATATATATATATATATATATATATATATATATATATCACATAGGCCTTGTTTGAATTACTACAATGTGTTACCGATTCACCATGGTTTATATATATATTTGTTAAAACACATGTCAACTCCATTGAGTAAGGAAGGATTTACACATCTCTTTCATATTGGAATGTAATATCAATAACAAAAATAACAATACAAATAACCAAATATGTATATGTATTTTTATTTTTTTATTATATCCCACATTGCCTCTCTTATATAGTGAATATTTTATTTTCATTTTAAAAGGAAATGTGCCAACTTCGCTTAAACATGGAAGAAATTACACATATCCCTCATACTAGACTATACAATGCACCTCTCAACACAAGAAGCCGAATAATGTAATATGTTGAAAATAAATGAATCTAACATGGATAAATAAATCAGTACATAACATCAAATATGACTTCAATCGATGTCTATTGTAGATGAATAGTAAAACATATCGGTTGCCAAGTGCTTCAATATAAATTCTTGTTTATAATTCCTTGCCTTGCTAAGGACTATAGCACTCACTTCACGATCAAATTCCATTGACTATCGACTATTTTGCCAAATTTTTGCAATTTTAACCAAAGTTCCGAGAAAATGTTAAATATTCTTATTTTTTGTGAATTCAAAAATCATTTTATAATTTTTGGAAATCTTATTTCAAATTTTCCATTGGCAGAGTGACGCTTGATGTGACATAAGTTTCCTAGTGGATGGCGATTTATTTTCGGAATTTGTTATTTCTTGACAAATCATTAAAAAAAAAGACTAATTTTATGAGTGGCCATTTCGTCAGTGAGTGCATTGACACTATTATGCCTGACACTACTATTTCTCTGCCTAATGATGCCAGAACTAACAGGGTTGTAGGCCCCTACATAAGTCGGCGGGGGAGGGCTAACTCATACTATTTTGTTGTCAGAGAAAGGGTGTGAAGGATGTGCAGGAGAAAGGGTGTTCAGAGAAATTGTGAGCGAGGGAGTTTGTTTAAGAGCATGGACTATATCAAGTCAAATATTTCTTCCTCCACATTCTACATAAGGTTAATTTAACATGCGGAGTTGAGGCATGGAAGAAAAGGATAATTCTGTGATAGGCGGAGGAAGGAGAAAGGCTCTGCCCAATGATGCCATAATTGATGAGGTTACAGGGCCCTTATGTACTAAGAAGGTGGGGGGGTGAACTGCTACTATTTTGTTGTGTGGATAAAGTGTGTGTGGGAAGTGTGGGAGAAAGGGTGTGCAGATAAATTATGCATGGGGGAGTATTTTAAAGAGTATCCTGGACTATATCGAGTCAAACCTTCTTCCTCTGCAATATGTGCAACCCTAATTTAATATTCAAAGTCAAATCACAGACAAAAAAGGATAATTTTGTGATATGAAGAGAAAGGAGAAAGGTTGTGGGGGAGTGTGACAGAAAGGGTGTGCAGAGAAATTGGGTGTAGGGGAGTCTGTTAAGGATCAATGATTATATCGAGTCGATCTTTCTTCCTTTGCAGTGTGAATAAAGCTAATTTAGTATGCAGACTGTGACATGGCCAAAAACGACTAATTTTGTGAGTGATGATTTTGTTAGTGAGTGCTCTAACACTGTTATGCTTGAGATTACTACTGCTCTGCGCAATGATGCCAAAGATTATGGGGGTTCCAAGTGCTTTACATAAGCGTGGAGGGGGGGGGGGGGGTTTGAATAAATATGATTTTAAATATTAATTTAATATGAAACTTCTATGATTTTTTTATGCGGAGAAATTGTGTGAAAGGGAGCTTGTTAAAGAGTAGGGACTATATCAATTCAATCTTTCTTCCTCCACACTTTTCATAAGGCGAATTTAATATGTGGAGTTGAGGCATGGACAATAAAGAATAATTTTGTGATATGCAAAGGAAGGAGAAAGGTCGTGGGGGGAAGTGCGATAGAAAGGGTGTGTGGAGAAATTGGCTACAGGGGAGTTTGTTAAGGAGTAAGGACTACGTTGAGTCAAAATTTCTTCCTATAAATTGTTCATAAAGCTAACTTAGTATGTGTAGTCAAGGCATTTTTTATTTTTTTATTTTGTGAGTAGCCATTTTGTTAGTTAGTGCTCTAACATTGTTATACCTGAGCTTTCTACTTCTCTATCCAATTATGCCAAAGTTGGGTGTGAAAGAAAATTTCTGAGCTCTAACATTGACATTGACGCTATCATAGGGTGTGCAGAGAAATTGGTTGTAGGGGAGTTTGTTAAGGAGTAAGGACTATGTTGAGTCAAGATTTCTTCCTATACATTGCGCATAAAGCTAATTTAGTATGTGTAGTCTAGGCATTTTTTATTTTTTATTTTATTTTGTGAGTAGCCATTTTGTTAGTTAGTGCTCTAACATTGTTATACCTGAGATTTCTACTTCTCTATCCAATGATGCCAAAGTTGGGTGCGGAAGAAAATTTCTGAGCACTAACATTGACGTTGACACTATCATAGCTACTGCTAGTGCATTTCACTCATATTTTATTTTAATTTTTTTCTTCCAACTTAATCTTTTACAAATTTAGTTGTGCGGGAGAACAAGTACATTCGCGAATCTGTGCAAAATGAAACATTATGCAGAGGTAAGTGTGGTGAAGCAACTCTGCACTTGGACAGATATTAATTAGGGGAATTTTGAGGTCTAAAATGGGCCTCCTAAGAAAAATGTACAACCAAAATAAAATTTATAAGAACCAATAGGATTCAAGACGATGATGTCAACCATGGGGGATGATTCACCATTTTTGGAGTAAAAAAGTAAAATGATTAAAAACTAATAAAATAATAAAACTACTTTTTGAACTTGTATTTTCAACTTATCTCCCTAAGGTTTTACTCAAATTTTTAGCAGGAGTACACATTGGATGCAAAATTTAATTCCTCATCCAAGGAGTACCCATGTTGCATACTTTTGATGGACCGTGCTATACGAAAAATGAGAAATACATGAAAAATATGATTGCGATCACATTTTTCATGTATTTCTCATTTTTCATGTAATATGGTCCATCGAAATTATGCAACATGGGTACTCCTTGGATGAGGAATAAAATTTTGCATCCAACGAGTGTTTTTTCTCAAAATTTGAGTAAACCCATAGGGAGATAAGTTGAAAAAATAGTTTTTTCTTTTTTCCATATAAAATTTGATGATGTAATCTAATATTATTATATTATTTATAATTTCCTTAGGAGGCCCATTTTAGACCTCAACAATCCCCATATTCTACAAGAATATTTGAGAACATGTAGTTTCTTAACTTTAATTAGTTACCTACTCTATTTGATATATGCAAAGTGACTGGATATAGAAGATTCAAAAGAGATGGGGCAAGTTTTGGATTGGCAAGACTTTTTCCAATTTTTAGGAAACATGTAACACTTATGAGCCAATATGCATAATTAATTAATACTAATAGCAAGTTCGAAGGAGACAGAGCAAGTTGTGGAGTGACAAGAATTTCAAAGGAGGAAGTACTCATGGAGAACTGTTTAGGAGACATTGAGGTTACAACTTGTTTCTAAACGAGAGTTTCACAAGGCTATTGAAGACTTTACACTTGCTATTGCTTGTCAAGAGTGGAACGATGGAGCTTTTATTCACAATTTTATGCGATATTAAGTGAAGTGTCCCTTTTGTGCGGAAGAATAGTTATGAAAAGCAGGAAATACAAACATTGTTCAACGTTGTTTTATATGTCTACATACATTTTTGCATACCTTCCTTTATACAACATTACATATTAACAAGAACACATGCACATTCAGAGCCATCAAACATAATTTTTAGAACCAGACATCGGACCACTCGAAAATCAATTTTGCTAGAGCTCTTTTGCATTTCAATATCAAATAAAATGCATCTAGTTTATATTTTGTTTTTTATTATTCCGAAATAAAATATTTTGTACATTCAAGCTATGAAAATAATTGATTCCATTAAGTAAATCGACAAATAAAGTGTGATTGAAAAATAAATAATGGGAATTTCACATTACAATTTACAGAGAAAGCACAACGACACATTTGTCGTTGGCATAAACTTGTAATTCAATTTATTATTAATATTAGTACGCACCTCGTCTGGGAATATAACAATAGTCTCATGGTCAAATTCCATTAACTATTAATTACTATTTTTACTACTTAGTATCTAAAACATATCATGAAATTTTGAAACCTAATATGATGATTCTAATTACTAATTCATTTATTTATTATTATTATTAGTAGTCACTACCTCATCGGGGACTACAACACTCACTTCGTGGTGAAAGTATGTTGACTCTCTATTATTTTGCTGAGTTTTTTTATTACATTTTTTCTACCTGCAAGTGCATTAGTAAGATGTTCAAAAAAAAGGATATCATGAATAATATATCATCTTTATCTTTACTTACTATTTAATATGTATGTTGAAAATTTAAAAGGTAATGTAACAATTGTAACCACTAATTCTTGTCATGTTGTCCATAGGTGCATTGGCCATGTATTTGTCATGCAATTTTTTAGCATACACATTGTGAATGCATGTTCGATTACTTTTCAGAGGAGCTATTTACAAATAGATTTCTTGTCCAAGTTGTACGATGGTCATTCTGTTAGTTGCATGGCATGAGGGATTTTCTCTGCAAGCTCATTTCGAATGAAGGTGCAAAATGTGTAGCATTTTTGTCAGGTAAACAATGCATGCTTTCTTCTATATGCGAGTACTTAGAGTGTTTATACAATATATGTTACAACCCTGTAGCAATGAGGTGTAGGGTTAAAAAATTGGATAATATGAAAGTGATAAAAATGTTTGTAAGATATACATTATTGTCATGTAGCTTTTATGTCTGAATTGTTTTCGTGCTATGAAATTAGCACCTTTTTCCCCACTTATTTCTATATATTTGATCTAATTCATATCATTGAAAAAGGGAAAATGAACACAAGTAGAATAGATACAGTTAAAGACAATGTTAACTTTTCTAAGAGGCCTGTTTATGTTTTATTTATTGTCATTTGATTATTATTATTATTTTTTGAATAAGATTGATTCTATTAAAGATACAAAAATAGTGTTACAAGGAGGCTCTAGCCTCTACAAAAACTGTAACAGAGAATTAACTAAGCTTTAGCCATCAGTGACTGAAAATTTGGACTACCCACTCGGGGAAACCAGTCTCAAGAAGGTTTGAGTTGCCCAATCAGGGGAAACCAACTTAAAAAAAAACAAAGTTTGAGAGTTTTCCAGCATAACAGAAAATAACCAGACAAAATCTAACTCCACGTAACAACCATCACATGAAACATCCATAAGAAAAAACTTGATGACACTGAACCTGGAGAAGGAAGAAGAGCCGACTAGGTGTCAGTGTCTCCTCCACATAGCGACACCCTTAAGCATAAGGATCATCCTCGGGTGGTGTCTCCTCCATGATTCGACACCTATAATCAGATGGGTCATCGTCGGTATGTTGCTGGCCACTGGTCGTGGCATCCCGCTTCCTAGTGTCGTCTGGAATGCTTGTTCCTACTGTCTCCTTGCCATGTCCTCCTGGGAATTCCTTCGTGGGGTTCCTTGCTTCCTGGTTGGGGCGAGCTGCTTCCAGTCTGTTTCAAACCTCCTCCTGCGAGTTGCTCCTATTGCTATCGCCATTCTTGTTCCTAATGTTGCTGGCCTGGACAATATTGCGTTGAGGCTCCTCTCTGAAGGCAATGGATACTATGGCAATGATATAGGGGTGGTTTAGGGTGAATTTGAATTGGAAGTGAGTGGAGTGTGAGGGGTTCAGTGATTGCTTAGAGCTAGTTTGAGGCTGCTGGGTTTCCACTATATGACTTTGTCTAGCTCTCTGGCCTTGTCCCCTTCCCCTTCCACTGTGAGCAGTAGGATAAAGACCCCTGCTTAGAGCCGCGGACATAGGAGAGGAGGAGTCTGCCTGAGCTGAATTAGATGGGGAAAGCGAGGGCGAGCATATTTCTCTCCCACGACTACTTCCCCTGCGGCTTCTCATTCTGTGCCTGAGGTGGGGCATGTTGACAGGGTAGATACCAGTACGCTGGGTGCAGGTAGGAGTTGGAGATGGGGTGGAGCAACTTGAGAAGGCGAGGGAGTGGGGAATACGAGTGCCAGAGGCAGAATTAAGACCAAAGACAACAAATTGGTAATGGCAGAGTGGGTTATGGGAGAAATGAGCACCTTCAATGAACTCAATGCAACATAGAAGCTGACAGCGTCTCCCTAAAGCTATTCTGGAGCTCTGCTGTGCCGCTGCGGGAAGGCAATTGCAGGCGAGAGGAGGCAGAGCAGGGGGAGCTTGGAGGTTATTCTCCATATTGAGGTCCAGAACCAGAAGTAGGTGGCCTTGACTCTCTCCCTTCATTAAGGATTTTTGGTAATCATGCTTCATTAAATCACGCTTCATTAAATGACCATAAATGTTGGTGGTGGGCTTTGCGTTGGCAGTGCGGGAGTCCATGTGTCTATAGCACTTTCCCGCCTAGAGGATTGTCATTGTGTAGGCGGCATTAATCACCCGCATCTGGGGGTCATTTGATTATTATTACATTATACAACTCTGTGTTTTTTTTCTATATTTTTTATGTACTTTAACTAAAAACAAGTTTTTTTCAATTTTAAGGAAACATGTAACACTTAGATATTCAGATCCAAGAGAGCAATTATAAGGAATATGGTACTTTGAATATTTCTATAAAACATTTGTGCAAATGTATATTTTTACATTTGTTAATTTTTTAGTTTAATATATGTAACAAGGAGCTATAAATTAGAATTTGTTGAAACTAAAATCTATTTATTAGTTTACCTATATGCATAAAAATCAAATTCTATCTGGTAACTATGAAATTGATATTAGAATACACATTAGCAATGAATTTGTGCTATTTGGTTCTGTCTTCATGAACCAATTATTACTCAGTAACAATTATAATGTCCTTCTAAGAAGTGGTTTGAATGCATTATTTGTAATCAGGCAAAAAATATCAAATTTAGATGATGTGACAATAATCATGGACAAAGAAGTAGAGATGGCGATGAAAACTATTACGAAAGAAGATATTGTAGGAGACGAAGAGAAAGGAACAAAAGAAGAAAGGTAGTTATGTCTAGGTTTAATTAATTGTTATCAATTTCGTTTTCTATTTTCTTGAATCAATTTCAATTCAATGCTCATGTCTAAGAAAAAAGAGATCGATTCTATGCCATTATCGATTCTATGCCATTATTGATTGAAAATATCAGTAACAACATAACAAGAAGCATTTTCCATGGCATTATCTTAGTTACATGTCAAACTTTTTTTGTCAAAGCAAATAAGACAAAACCAATACTCCGTGCAAATTTGATGAATAAGAAAGCTGGAATGACAACATTGTTTCTGCTAACATAGTTTTTTAAAAAACATGAGGCAAAACATATTGCAAATGTTGGTGTTTCTACTAGAAATTTCGAAATAATTCCAAAGCACAAATGCAATAGTGGTGAATGTGAGAAAAATATTTGTCTAAATAGCTTTACCATTGTAGAAAACATTTGTCTTGTTTCTGCAAAGCACCGATTCTTTCCAAATATGGCGATTACAAATATGTCCTATAGTCAAGATCCGTTTCTAGCTGGCACAATGGGTGTCATTGCAATTGCAACAAAACATATATCAATGCAATGTGTACTAGAAACCAAAGTTGGTAATACAGAATAGGACATGGAAACAATAAGCTTTTATTTATTTGAATGTTTCAATGCTAGCAACTTATTATTGTCTCTTGTATGTTTTACATGTAATTTTCTACAGATACTTCATATGTGACACGTTCAAGTACACAAAAAATTCTTTCAACATATCTTTCAATTCAAAAGCAATTGTAGGAAAATGGTTTTTCACTCATCTTGCTAAGAAATATAGTCAGAAAAAAATAAAGAGTTTTATGAACTTCACAATCCACATTCATATGTTCATTGAAAGAAAAAAATAAAGTTCAAAATTTAAGAAAACTGATATCTTTGCCGAGTGGAATATGCACAATAAAATCTATTATATTGTATATATATAAAGAAAGGAAGAAGGATAGAAAGACATTTGATTTCAAGTTACTAAGTCTTGGTTTTCTATATCAATTTTACATCACTTGGAAGGAAAATTGACATTGACTAGTGCATATACAAATCCATTTGAGACTATATGTGTGAAATGTAGTAGTCCAATTACAACTGCTAGAACTATGAATGAAATTATGGTTTATTGTACCTTTTGTAGTGGAAATTGTCACTTTGTTTATTTCCATTGATTAAATTGTATCATACATGCAAATGCTAGGACTACGATATATGTGTTCTAAGAGGCATGGAACTCTAGAAAGTCTTACTTGATCAATGAAAAGTTTCCTATTAGCAATACTGTGTGGATAAATCATTTGTTATTGATTTGTTGTCTAATTTTAAGATACATGGCACATTTATAATAAACCATCAAAACGTGATTTTATTTGTATAATGGCGATTCTCTTTGTTTACATTATCAAATAATCCACTACAATATGGTTCTCATTGCTTGCATTGTCAAGAAATCTATTGATGGTATTCTTGTTCTCTTTGTTTGCATTTTCAGGAAAATTATTGATGGTATTCTGGTTCTCTTCGCTTGCATTTTCAAGCAACCTATTGATGATACTCTGATAAGACTATTAGCAGGGAGTAGAGGGGGTGTTCACACTTTTGCACCTCCACATATCTGCACTTTCAACGTTAACACCATGTTTTATTTATTGCTTGAAAAAATTGAACATTATCAAAGAGATTTTCTAGTTTGTTGGATGATTGAGATCTAATTTCATCTTTTGGTTACTTGATTTTGGCTGGCAAGGAATAGGGGAAGTGTTTGCACTTCCGCACATTCACATATTCACAGTCCTAATCTTAACATGACCTTATACTTTCTTCTTGCAAAATTTGACTATTGTCGGACAACCTTCCACTTTTTTGGATGATTGGGATCTGATTTCATGTTATGGTTAGTTGATCTACTATTCTCTTTGCTTGCATTTTCAAGCAGTCTACTATTGGTATTTTGGAGATAGTATTACTATCATGGGGCTTCACTCAATGAACCTCTGACATATCACTTGTGTTCGTGCCATACTAAACAATACCCTTAATTTGACAACATATTGGAAAATACCTCTAAAAAATCACATTATTTAACCCCCTACCAATATGAATCCAATACATCTTCCCAATTAAAAAACCCCTACTTTCACTAGATATTGTAGGTATTCATTTTTTCATTAACATTTTTTATACCCGTTTATTTTTTGCCATTAACTTTGAGCTCCATTTTTTATACCTGCCAATATATTGGAAAATACCTCTAAAAAATCACATTATTTAATCCCCTACCAATATGAACCCAATACATCTTCCCAATTAAAAAACCCCTACTTTCACTAGATATTGTAGGTATTCATTTTTTCATTAACATTTTTATACCTGTTTATTTTTTGCCATTAACTTTGAGCTCCATTTTTTATACCTACCAATATAAAAACCTTTTACCCCCTAATATATGCTCAATATATTATGTCGTTTTTCCTCAATATATATCCCCCAATATGAATTCACATGGTATGGTATTTATCCCTATTGAAGCCCCCATGATTATTATCAAGTTGTCAAAATCAAGAGGTGTTCTATGGAAAGTGCATATATCTTTCTTACTAGTAACTCGTAAGATTGAATTCCCATTCAATATTGGCAAGAGATGGGGAGCCATTCACATTTTTATGCTTCCGCACATCCACACTTCCAAGCTTAACATCGTCTTCTACTTTTGGTTCAAGAATTTGAGCACTTCCAAGAGTTTTTCCGATTCATTGGATAGTTGGAATTTAATTTCATCTTGTGGTTACATAATCTGTAGCTATTAACATTGTACAAAAACATATTTCAATGAATTTCTTTGTTCAAGTTCTATGTTTTGTACATTGCTATTTACTAAGATTATTTACTATGTTTAGATTGTGATGTGTAGATGGTTAATTGTACTATGTCATGTCTACTTTTTCGCAATTTGATTTCTTACATTGTTTTATTGATTTACCGAATTTGCAAATTCTATAATTAGTAAAACAATATTACAAAATGTATTTCCTCTGCACGTAGTTTATATTAGGAAAAAAATATGTGAAGAGTCTCTTTACTTGAATATTTTAAGGTTATATGGGTCCTTAATTCTTGTTTAACATATTTAGAAGGAAAAATTTTCATTTAATAATATTTGACAATGATAATTATACTTTTTAGTTTAACTCAAAGTATCTGAAATTTTCATGCAAAAATTAGAGCTACCAATGTTACATTGTTATTTTGTTTTTTAGTTTCCCAAAATTAAAAAAAAAAGACGTGCAAATAAAATATACAATATGTTGCAATTCATTGTATTTGAAACTCAGATTTTACATTTCAAAGGTAGACTAAAACAATTTCCAAGCTTCATTGGTGTCAACTTAACAAAGATTGTTTCTTGTTTCAAGACCTTTGCATAGTCCGCAAAACAGTTAACATTGATACATTGTGCAGAGGAATATTTGTTCCCCCACCCACCCGGTCGTTTCTTCCTGTGCACAATGGCCCTATCCAATCCCCCTTGCTTCGAGCATTGTCAAAGACTTTTTTTTCAATTTTTTTGATAGTTGTGATCTGATTTCTTCTTGTAATTACGTGATCTCTAGCTATTAACATTATAGAAAAACATATTTCAATTAATTTATTTACTTAAGTTCAGTGTTTTGTAATATGTTATTTACTAACATTATTTACTATGTTTTGATTGTAATGTGTAACTAGTTCACTGTGCTATGTCGTATCTGTTTTTTTGCAATGTGATATCTTACATTGTTTTATTGATTTATGAAAATTCCAAATCCTATAATTAGTCGAACAATATTATAGAACATATTTCGGAGCTGTTTTCAATTGTACAATTTGACTAGATTAGAAAACGAAAACAAAAACTTTCACACATAACATTTACATTCTTGTGATGATCCACTTTTGCATAATTTACAAAATTTATGTTCCATGAACATGATTAGAGTATAGGTGATGCAATGTTATTAGAATATTCTACTATATGTTTCTTGACATACATTTCTTCATTTATTTGTAATACATTAACATATTTCTAATAACTTGTTATAACTAATTTCTATAAAAAGGGTTTGTCATGCAAAATTTAAACAAATTTCTAAACCAATCATTATCATATAGAACTCAAACAAATTTGTAAACCGAATGCTTATTTGAAGAAACGATGTATGGAAGAGTATGACATAACTTACAAAATATTTTGCATGTATACATATGTGTATATTCCATAATATTCCAATATGTTTTTTTTTTACACTGCCAAGAAAATTACAATATATAGCCTTTAACATATGTTGACTTTCAAAATTGGTTGAGAAAGTAGCAAAACTTGGTAACTATTTATTTACTAATCAACCATAGTTCCTAGAGGTTTATGCTTCTATTGATTTTATTGCAAGAATGGAGGTTTTATTGCTTCATTCATGTTTTGCAAGAGCTCTTCTAATAATGTTTTTACGATGCCCAATTTATCTTTCAGTTGCCTAAGTGTTTATTGAAGTTTTATATGTTATCCATTAGTGTTAAATTATCTTGGTTAAGCATTAAGATATCTTTCCTGAGCATTAGGTATCTTGGCTCTCTACATATACCTTTTCATGTATTCTTTTTCCGTTGCTTCTATCATCCATTTTTCTCAATGTTGGTATTGCAATAATAACAACTAAGTTGTGGTATTCTAAGTGGCAAAGTGTCCTCTCCCCGCCCTCGTCTCTCTTCTCCTTCAAAGATGATGATACCAACAAGAATTAGAAAATTCAAACAAACAATAGAAATAAAGAAAATTCTAATAACACTTATCAGTTTCAAAAGAAACAAAGCAATTCAATTGCCTAGAACTTTTACAAGTGAGTTCAGTGCTAATGAGTCTACAATAAAATGAACATTGGAAAATCAATTTCCTATAGCTATTAGAAATTATCTTAGATCCAGCATACCTACATATAATGCGTTAGAGGTGATAAGTCATCTAAATCACAAATTGACATCAAAGTTTTGAAATGACATTTAACTACTATCGATTTTAATGGTATTCATTAATCAGTGATTTCCATCAATCTGGCTAGTACTGATTTCCCCGATCTGCAATAAAAAAAGATTGCTATGAAATCAGTTACATTAAACCATATCCTTTTTTCTTAAATTCCAACTCAATATTATCCATTTCATAGGATTGCATTTCATAATTCATTAGAGGAAATTTCAGCCTAAAAGTGGCCTCCTAAGGAAAAATAATAAGATAAAAGTTATGAATTTTGGAGGAAAAAGAAGAAAACTACTTTTTTAATTGTATTTTTAGCTTTTCTCCTTGTAAGTTTACTCAAATTTCAAGTGTAGTTGGATATGGAAGTAAATTTCACATCCAATGAGTACCCATTATGCATACTTCTGAAAAGACCCACATTGATAAAAAATGAGTATACATTAAAAAATGTGTTAAACATGTTTTTTTAATGTGTCTTCAATTTTTATATATGTGGGTCTTCCTAGAAGTATGCATAATGGGTACTCGTTGGATGTGGAATTTAATTCTGTATGCAATGAGTGTGTACACTTGAAATTTGAGTAAACCTATAAGGAGAGAAGCCAAAAATACAATTAAAAAAATAGTTTTCTTACTTTACCTCCAAAATATTTACGTGTATCTTTTTTTTTTTAAATTTAAAGGATTTTGATTGGTTTACATATTATGCCATGGAAATTACATGAAAATTTCATGGACACTTTTAGGTTGAAATTTGTTCTAATGGCTTCGTTTGACATGATTTAGAAATCGATATCAACCTACTATTTTATTAATATCCTAAATCTCATTCTATTTTGATTAAATAAAGCTCACCTTCCAATAAATACAAGTTTTTTTACATTTACTCAGTGAACCAATGCATATTCACAACATTTACTCTGTTATCTTATTTTTCTATTAGCCAATTTTTTGCTATCAAAATAAAGTCAAAGAACCTTGGCATTGGTGTTTATCAAATACTAAGTGCATTAATGGTTTCACATTTTTCAATTGAACATCTATTATCCAAGATTAGATGAACCTTTTTTTTAATATGTGTGAGGAAGAACTGTTGTGTGGGAGAACAAATATGCGGAGCATACTACACATAAATCAATTAAGTCACAATTTTGGGTTGTTAATGTTTGTGACATGATAAGTTTAGTTTATGTGTTTATCAAATGTAGAATAAGTATAGATGATTAATTGTATTTGCGAGGAAATTTTGTATCTTGACTCAATATGGTTTTTGTCGCTTCACGTTAAACTAAAAACTAGCATTTCAAAACTATTATCTTTATAACATGAGTTTTAGTAATCTCCAATATATGATGATCATTGTAAAGATTTTTCTCTACACCTCTGCATTTTGCATAATGAGAAAGATTTCACACAAGATAACGACATAAGAGTACAGGGTAATATTAATTATTAAAATAACATACACTAAAAAAAACCATAAATTTGAAAATCAAATTGTGAAAATTTACTATTCTAAATGGATTAGACATTAGAAAATCCTGAAATTGAAAATTGCAACTATAACTTACATTGAAACTGATACGTGTTTTCTTGGAGCATGGTAATGGTGTTAATCATGCCCAGTCACCCAAAGGATGTGTAGGAGATATCAATTTGCATTGAAGTTATATCAATTTACAAATATAAACCATATAAAATTAAATATTTATACATTTAAACTCTATCGATTTAAGCATTTATGTATTTACAGATTCAAACCAATTAATTACAATATTTAACCATTTATCAGACCTAAAGGATTTTATATATAAAACTTAAAAGTTTGATTTACACATATAAATATAAATATTGTCCAATATCTAAGTTTGAAGCTTTTAGATTTTTAGTGTGCGAAAAAAGTAACATAAACATTCCCCTCTTTGCACATAAATACTAGATATTTTGTTGTGTGAAGAAAGAGTGTGTGAAGGTAGCATATGCGGAGTTGTTTTTGTTCCTTGGTCCATACACATTCTTCGCGCACACTTTTTAGTGAACTTCCCACACATGACTTATGTTGCAATCCCTGCACAAATTTTCTCTATATACCAAAACAAAGCTTATTATCCTCATAGCTTAGATTGTCTATGTGCCTTGTTGGAAGTTCATATTTCGAAGAATAAATCTCAACAACAAGATGGACCATAGGATTTTGCAAATGGAGATGTTGAGCCATTATAAAGGGAAATAGATTGCATCTAGATCTATGAATGATTAACAAGAGGTCAATTGTAAAATCAATATATATTATTACAGGAAATCAAAATCCCGGGAAGGGTTTGTTTACTGACTCCATTTTATCGATTAATGTATATCTTTGACCTTTTGAATGTACGAGAATTATAGGAAAGGAGGGTTATTGTATTAGTGTGCATAGAGGAATAATTAAAATATTGAGCCATTAGCATAAGTCTTCCATAGATAGGAATGCACTAAATGTGCCTTGAGCAAAATACAATGAGCATAAAATGAAGTGTTTGAGTTTGAAATGTTTTCTAGGAAACAACTTAATTAACTCTCATGCGAAATTCCCTACAAAATCATTAAATTCTTCAGTACCACATAAAATGTTTCTCCCGAATTGAGAAATAATAGAATAGCATTTAATCATATTTTTGAATAAGTAACGTTTAATTCCCATGGGTAACATGCATCTATAAGCCTCTTTTTAATTCATTGGCTATACCCTACGTCAATGTATATCACCATTGGTTTAGCCGTTGCTCTGCTCTGGGTGTACAATCTTATTTTCCCCATCTTTCTGCAAACCAAAAAATATTTCCATAACTTAATTTTCATATTTGTCTATTTCCCTTTCTGGTTAACATAAGCATTTATTCTGTGAACTGACACATAATCAGGAGGTCGTTTTAATGCTTGATAGCACTTATGTCCTGTATCTTCGCATACATTTTCGCATGTTACATATTGATCAATTAACATTTTAGGCTTATTAAAATTTGGCACATAACAAGTTTTGGTTACGTAAATACTAAGTGCGTTTGTGTGGACACCTCATATAATTATATAGTTTTTGGTGCTAATATTCAAACTTGAGACTAGATACAAAATAAGTGCGAAGGTGCAGAGCTTCACATAACCAGAAAAGATCCACATAATAGGTATTAGGCCACTCCACGCAATAGATAAAATGACATAAAAAATAGAATAAAAAACTTTAAAATCAAATTCCTCCTCCATACATTTATTTTTGCAAACTGCAAATCGTCAATTTTTACGTTATTGGATACACATTTTCTCGTTCAGTAACAAAGTTTTTATTGGTAAAACAAATATAGCAATTACTTTATGTTCACAATTTTTTTTATTAATTGTGATTAAATTATTTTAATAATGAAATGGTTATGCTTCACACTGCAATTTGCGGAATGCAGATGAAGTAGAATAAAGGTTCCATCTGCATTATGCATATATCATTTAGATATTTTGGGTTTTTCTCAAAATTTAATAATCATTAGAGAACTTTTAGGGTTTAAAATGGGTCTCGTAAGAAAAATGTACAACCAAAGTAAACTTTATAAGAACCAATGGGATTCAAGATGATAATGTCAACCATGGGGGATGATTCACCATTTTTGAGGTAAAAAAGTAAAAAAATAAAAAATAAAAAATAATAAAACTACTTTTTCAACTTATCTTCCTAAGGTTTTACTCAAATTTCGAGTGGGAGTACTCGTTGGATGCAAAATTTAATTCCTCATCCAAGGAGTACCCATGTTGCATATTTTCGATGGACCTTGCTACATGAAAATTGAGAAATACATGAAAAAACTTGATTGCAATCATGTTTTTCATGTATTTCTTGTTTTTTGTGTAGAAGGGTCTATCGAAAGTATGAAATATGGGTACTCCTTGGATAAGGAATCAAATTCTGCATCCAATGAGTTTTCCTGCTTGAAATTTGAGTAAATTGATAGGGAGATAAGTTGAAAGCACGAGTTGAAAAAATAGTTTTTCCTTTTTTCCCTCTAAAATTTGATGATGTAATCTAATATTATTTTATTATTTCCACTATTATTTTATAATTTCCTTAGAAGACCCATTTTATACCTCAAAATTCTCCTAATGAAAATTTACCAAACTATTTATCGCTTTAATTAAATAAATTGATTTAACATAGTCAGATAAACATGTTTTTAAAGATATTTATCCATTTATTCATGCATTTTAACATTGCTTTCAATTCACTCAGGACAACACTCTACATTTGATCACGGTGTTGTGCGATATGCTAAATAAAAACCTTTTTAATGCATCAAATAAATCACTAAAGATCAATAGAGTGTAAAGCATAATATATTAAAAACTAAAGATGAATTCCAAAACACAAGGATTGGACACTGTAGTGACAAACCTAGGGTGCTAGATTAGGCTAAATTTATTATCGACCAGGGTAAGTAAACTTCGAGGCATGCGTCTAAAATCTATAGACTAAAGGGATTCCTAACTAAGTGTTCATTGTGGTAGGTTACAATACTTCTTTACAGAAGGTTAAGATATGTTCCCTATCACTTTAACGCTCAGGTCACTCAACTCATCTAACTGTCCTAAAGACACTGTGTATTGCTAGACCGAGATTTTAATCCCCTTACAAGGATGCTGTGCGTAAAAGATCTATCTAGTTAACACTCAGCATTTAACACTCAACATTCATGAAAGATCAAAAGCATACTACAAATTTAAATACATGCAAACAGAGTCTATGAAGATGCTTTAAAAATATAACGATGGATCAGATCTCTTACGAGATACGGTTCAATGATCTTAACGATAAATCCTTTAAGCTATCACCATAAACACCATTCATAAGGATTGCTAATTAAATCAACAAAATCATAAGCATAACTCTAATGACTATGCATGCTATTCAATATTCAAAAGCTGCTAATGAAATGAAAATGACAGTATACCCGTCCACGCAGGGCCCGTCCGCGTTTCAATGGTATACTGGAATACGCTCAAGCAACTAAGGTATTAACGCATGAACAATGTTATAATGAAACCGTGACTGTAATCGAGTTCTGGTATTAAGTTCTGAAGATCATACAAAAGCTCTGTTTTTAAAACGATATACAGAGATCAACAACCATGTAACTGTCACCATATACGTGTTTTAAAAACAACTAATACCCGGCTTTCATTTGGATTGAATGTACATTCACTATGCAGCTATTTCCACTTTTACTATGGAATGATTTTTGGGTCATTTCCATTCTAAACCGATTTCCAAAAAGAAACAAAACAAAACTGGTTTGGGGAAACTTATGGCTGTTGCTGCGTTTGTCACCAAAAAGGCTGGGGCTTTGACCAGCGTTGACCGCATAACAAGGAGTGTTGGATTCGCTGTAGGATCGATGTTTCTCCATGCTTGTACATTCTAGTTTTCGTTCCTACCCCTTGCTTTAGCTTGCCTGTCATGCCACGTGTCAGATGATGAACCATTTACAGGATGTTGTAACTTCCTGTAACCTTTTTATTAAAAACTCCTAATTTCTAACATAAAAACTCATAAATTAACTTTAATGCAAACTAACAACTATGATACTGTTAATTGATCAATTTCAAGGAATATAAGGGATCTATGGAGGAAAAAGTTAGGCAAATGATGATGTTTTTAAAAGGAAAAGATGGTAATGGAATGGTACCAACATCTCCCCAAAGCTTAATGAATTAGCATGTCCTCATGCTAATCCTGATGTGCTGCCTCTAAACTCTGTCCCTGCTTGCACCTCTGCTGCTTTCAACAATGCATCCATGTTCTTCTTAGCTTGGGCATGTTTCTGACTGTGGAGCTCTTGCTTTAAACTCTTGTACTTATCCTTGAGGGCTTTCTTTTGGTTATACCATTTGGTTGCCCACTTGCAAATGTCAGTTTGTTCAGCCTCGAGTTCCTTGATTTTCTCCCTCAACTTCTCATTTTTCTGTTGAGTCTCTTTACTCTATGCTCTTAGCATTTCATTCTCTTTCTTGATGACTTTTTCTAGCATGTTGTTCTCCATCAGTTCTTCCTTTAACTTTTCAATTTGCTTTTCTAGCTTCCTTTGTTTCTTAATGGCGGGTGGTGACTCTTTTTCTTTCCTATTATTGCTTTCAACCTCCATCTCAGCTTCTGGTCCAGGTTGTGAGTGAGCACTACTCTCAATGTCCATTGGTATAGGTGCATTCGATTCTGGTTGGTCTTCTTGTAGCTGAGTCTTTTGTGCTCTCTTGGATCTTCTTGTATAGGTAGTAAAATTTTTATCTTTCTCTGCTTTCTAGGCATCCTCTTTTCTCATTTTCCTCGTCCTCACACTACTAATGGGTGGAGGTACATTACTTGATTTGTGCACAGGAATCTCTTCATAAATGTCATGCATAAATCCCGAGTGTTCTTGCTGTTCTTGCTCATCCTCTTCATCTTTGATTTGGTTGGCAGCCAAGAATTCCTTCCACGTTCTTCCTCTTCTCTGTAATTCATACTCAATAATAATTTTAATTAGCCCGAAATGATATAAGCTCTTGTCCTCATTACCTTTTTTCTTTTGGATGGTTTTTGACATTTTGGTTAGGTTCTGCGAGAGGAAATATGGTAAACTAATAGTGCAATGCCCTTTTAAATGTAACAATAGTTTGATGTGGTATAAATAAACGATTTTGTAGCGGCCCTCACAAGTGACAAATTTTTGGATGACATACACCATTTCGTCCCATGGATGCATCAGCCAGCTCCTAGGGACACCTTTCTTCCAGTTAATGGATGAAACCCTCGATCTGGACATGAATTGGATCTATGACTTCTCTTTGAATTGTTTTGTCTTGAAGTATTTCTCCCCTTCTGGGCTGATCCCTAAGGACTGTGCTATGGTGTCTTCTGAGACCCTGAATGAAAAATTACCTATCAAGGCTTTCTCCCCATTGAATGTAAAGGAAAAATGTTTAGTGACTTCCTCATTGCTTCCATGAAACTTCTCCAAGAAGGGTAGCCATTGTTTTTCTTTTAGAATTGCAATGCAGTCATCGTGGTATTGAGAACTGTCAAATGTGCTTGGATCTACCCTATTAGTCATTTTGACAGAGAAATTTTTCTCTAACCCTCTTCGTTTGTTCTTACGAATTTAACAAAGGTATTTTGGTCTGTTACCTTTGTCTTCCGCTCCACACTGCTGACCTGGTGGCACCCTCTTTTCTTCAAAACTAGCTCCTTCAATGACTTAAGCGATGCGCAGATGACTGTCTTGTAATTATGGTGGAGGTCGAAACTTGTAAACCCAAATGACTGTGTTTTCCTTTCGTAGCACTTGCTACTCTCAGTATTTGCTGTTGAAATCACGAAAGTCGAATTGCTAATATATAACAACTGAGAATGAAATGAATTTTCTTTTTTAATAACTGAACTGACTCAATTCATAGCATATTCATATTTTATGACAAAGGAGTAGTTGTACCGGGTCGTATGAATACCATCATGAGAATGCTGGAGGCATGTATGGAGTACTAGAGTATGATATCAGATAGTTGTTTGCATCATTCGGCTTCGTTGGGTGGTTATGTTATAATTCGGTCGATTCAAACATAATGAAAAAAACCGTATAGCATTTGGATTTCAAACAATTCACCACATGTCCCTCGTTCATTGGTACATGGCTGAATAGAGATGTTGGACAGGCAGTAGGGTTTGATTGGCCGATAAAGAGTTAATAACAAAGGCTGGAAGGGTGATATGAGAGGGGATTGAGAAATCGAATGGAGAGTATGGGGATTTTAAAAATCGTATAAATATGGGATAGGTTAGAGTGTTGGGAGATGATAGGGATTAATAATATGATAAGGGCTGATAGGTATGTAGGTGTTTTAGAAATTGATCGTAGCAGTCATAGTCATCACATTTAACATTAAAAATTAGTATAAGAATTTAAATGTTAAAAATAAAGAATACATTACACTTTTATTGGTTTATCAAGCGTTGAATTGGCATGCTAGGTAGGACTAGTCTTTCTTGACTAATCTTTGTTGTTCATGATAGGTCCCTCTGAGATGAATTTGAATGCAACAGGTCCCTCTATGATCTAGAAAATGTTTGTGCAGCTTCTTTAAAGTCTGGAAAATAACTTTATGTGTGCAGGTTCCTTGATCTTTGGTGTTTGATGAAGCCTTGGTGACAAGCAACCTTTGAATCTCTGTTGAAACTTTGTTGAAGCTTTGCTGAAGTAACTTGAGATAACAGTCTCTTAACAGGTCCCTTTTTATGTATGTTGAACAAGTCCCACTACTGTTGGTGCTGGTAACATGGTCTTCTGAGCAGAACAGGTCCCACTGCATAGTGTTTTTAAAAAGGTCCCTTTGATTAGAACAAAGACAAAAACAACTTCTTTATTGAAATCTGGAGTGCTGAAACAAACTCTTTGGAAATTTACAGTGAGGAGATGAGATAAGAAATCTTTGAGAATTTACAATGAGGAGATGAGATAAGAAAACAAAATGCTGATGCTTCTCCCCCACTAAAGCGTTGACTTGTCCTCAATTCATTATTCAATTGATCAATCAAACAAGAAACAAAAAGAAAAGGAATTCTTACCAGCCAACGAATTGGTTTTCAAGTAAGAATTCTGGGTTAGAGTGTGCCAGAGTCTGGTTTTCACATCTAACCCATTTTTTTATTTGTTTTTTTTTTTAATTTTTTTATTTGTTTTTGTTTTTGTTTTTTTTTTAAATTTTTTAATTTGTTTGTTTGTTTGTTTTTTTGTTGTTGTTGTTGTTGTTGTTGTTTTTTTTTTTTTTTTTTTTTTTTTTTTTTTTTTCAGTAATTTCTTTTGAATTTCTAAATTGAAATGAAATGAACTAAGGCAGAGATACTACAGCTGAAGGCTGCAATATCTCAATTTCTCTCTGTTGAGATACAGTTTGAAGAAAATTTTGCTTGCTGATGGGCTTATTGTAAAGTTTCAAGCGATGACCATTGACAGTAAAGGAGTGGCCTTCTCCATCAATAGTGATGAGCTTGACTGATCCATTGTCATAAACTTGGATGATTGTGTATGGGCCCATCCAATGTGTGGTAAACTTGGCTTTATGATCTCTGAATTTAGAATCAAAGAGTAAAGCCCAGTCTCCTTCCTTGAACTGCTTCTTCTTGATATGTGCATCATGCCACTGCTTCCTTTGTTTTTGCATGAGGATTTTTGTTTCCTTTGCTTGCTGCCTCATTTCATCCAACTGGTTCAACTACTGAATTCTTTCTTGTTGTGCTTCATTCAGATCAATTCCCAAATCTGCAGCCATCTTAAAAGTATGTATTTAAAACTCAATAGGAAGCATTACCTCTTTGCCATACACCAACTGATATGGTGTAAATCCTGTAGTATTCTTCCACGTGATTCTATAAGCCCAGAGTGCATGTTTGAGCTTCTCTTCCCAATTCTTTCTGTTCATTGCCACAGTTTTAGTGATAATTCCTTCCAAAGTTTTATTTGTGGATTCCACCTGGCCATTGGCCTGTGGATGGTAAGGTGTACTTCTTTTGTGCTTGATTTGATATTTTTCTGTGATGTCCTTAACTAACTTTGAAGTAAACTGAGTACCTTGATCAGTTACTATCTCCCTTGGTACTCCATACCTTACAAAAATCTCTTCAAAAAGGAAGATTACCACTATTTGTTCAGTTGCTCTAACTAGTGCTTTTGCTTCAGCCCATTTTGTTACGTAATCGGTACATACTAAGATGTACTTCTTACCATTGGAGGTTGGACTAATGGGTCCTATGAAATCTAGAGCTCATTTTTCAAATGGCTCTAGGTGCACTTGGGGCTGAAGTGGCATCTCATATGTAGCTATTGGCCTGCCCATTCTTTGGCAGCTATCACAACTCTTCACGTACTTCTTGGAATCCTTAAAAATGGATGGCCAGTAGTATCCAAGACTAAGAATCTTGAATGTTGTTCGCTTAGCTGCAAAATTCCCACCACACGGTTCATCATGGAAAGATTTTAAAATATCAATTATCTCATCATTTCTTACACATCGTCTAATAATCATATCATAAACAGTGTAAAATAAATTGCCATTAATCCATGAGTATCGGCACTTTATTTGACTAGCCTCTTCTTTTCCTTTGGAGTAAAGTATTGAGGTGTTTTTCCTGTAGACAAATAATTGGCCAAGTTAGCATACCAAGGATTCACTTTTGAAATTGCAAATATATTTTCATCTGGAAAAGAATCTTCAACCAGAAAAACCTCACCTTGATTTTGCAGTCTAGAAAGAAAATCTGCCACTTGATTCTCCTTACCTGGTCTATCTAACACTGTGATGTTAAATTCTTGTAACAATACTAACCATTTGGTAACTCTACCACTAGTTACTGGTTTATTCATTAAATGCCTAATGGCAGAATGGCTAGTATGTACAAAAACTTCATAACCAGTTATATAATGTCGAAATTTATTCACAACATATATGATGGCAAGCATTTCTTTTTTTGTGACTGTGTAGTTTAATTCTGCAAGTGTTAGATTTTTTCTAATGAAATAGATGGCATAATGACAAGACTCCTCTTTTTGGCCCAATGAGGCACCTATTGCAGTATCAGATGCATCCATAAAGATGTGAAATGGTAGGTTCCAGTTAGGTCCTTTTAAGACTAGTGTGGTTGACAACTTCTTTTTGAGTGTTTCAAATGCTTGCTGGCAATTCTCATTCTAGTTGAAAAGTAAATCTTTGGCTAGGAGCTTAAACAAAGGTGAAGCTATTTTACTAAAATGTTCAATAAACCTTCTGTAATAGCTTGCATTCCCAAGGAAACTTCTTACCTCTTTTTGAGTCTTCGGAATTGGCAAATTGACAATGATCTGGATTTTTGATGGATCAACTTTAATGCCTTAAAAGGAAATATAGTGGCATAATACTATCCCCTTGTTTAACATCATAAATCACTTTTCATTGCTAAGGGACAAATTAGCGTCAATACATCTCTTCAGAACTTTTTCAAGATTCTCTAATGCATGCTCAAATGAATCGCCATACACTGAAAAATCATCCATGTAAACTTCAACGCAATCATGAAATAAATCAGCAAAAATAGCTAACACAGCTCTCTGAAATGTAGCTGGAGCATTGCAAATTCCAAATGGCAAAACATTATAAGCATAAGTGCCCTAGGGACAAGTAAAATTGGTTTTGTCCTAGTCCTCTAAGGCTATCCTGATATAGTTGTAGCCACTGAAACCATCAAGAAAAGAGAATGATGATTTCCCAGCTAATGTGTCTAGCACTTGGTCAATAAATGGTAGTGGGAAATAATATTTGAGCGTTGCTTTGTTCAATTGTCTGTAATCAACACAAATATGCCACTTACCATTTTTCTTGGGCACTACTACCAATGGGGATACCCACTGACTCTCAGAGATAGGATAGATAAAATTAACTTTCAATAGTTTTTGTAATTCCTCTTTGACAATATCCTGGAGCATGGGGTTCATTCGTCTCTGTGGTTGCTTCACTGGTTTGATAGTACTATCAGTATAAATATGGCGAGTGCATGCTTCAGGGTGAATCCCGTGCATATCGGTGTAGTCCCAAGCAAATGCTTTCTGGTATTTTCTTAATAATTGAATCAATTTCTCTTGCTGAGATGAGTCTAGGTGAGTGCCAATATTCATAGTTTTTCTTGGACTAATCTCTATGGTTTGACTCTGTGTGTTTGTGATGGATTGAATGGGAAAAATATCGTGGAATGTTGTTTGTAAATATTGAATGGTGCATGTTTCTGGAAAATTTTGGGCTAAAAGTTCATCGGCATCATGATATTGGTCATTTCTCAAATTTTCGGAAATATCAGGTTGAGAAAGGAACAATTCTACCAAATCATCATTATTATGTTCTTGAAAATCATAGATTTGGTTGATGCTAAAAATAGATTGTACTTCTTCTTTATCATTGTATTTCTCGTCAAGCCATAAATTGTGTGCTACTGCTGGTGATTGTGCTGATGGGTAAAGAGTGAGTTGTTTTCTTTCAGTTCCTCATGAAATGATCATATTACCCGATCGACATCCTATGAATGCATCAACAGTTGCTAACCATGGTCTACCAAGGATGATAGGGTGCCCTGCTAAATTGGATTTGGGTTGGAGAACTAAAAAGTCCACTGGATACTCCCAAGAGTTCAGTGAAACGATTATGTCCTCCAAAATCCCTTCAGGAATCACTTTAGACCTATCAGCGAGTTCTAGAACAATTGTTGTGTGTTGCAAATTTGTGAGCTGGAGTGTTTTCATGGTTTCAAGAGTCATGACATTTATTGCGGCCCCAAGATCTATTAAGGTGTTTGGAATATGTATGTTGTTAATGATTGTAATGACTCTGGGAATACCAGGATCAACATACTTTTCCATTGAGATGGTGTTTGTCATAAGGCTAGCTAAATGTCCAATAACATGAATGGTTTGTGGATCAACCCTTTTCCTAGTGGGCTTCTTAAGGCACAATTCTTTGATTGCTTTAGTATATATGGGAATGTCTTTTATGGCTTGTAGTAGTGGAATTTTTATATAGACATTCTTGAGCTCGTCTAAAACATCAAACTGTGGTATAGACATTGGAAGTTTTGTTTGGACCAATCGGTCTGGAAAAGGTGGTGGATGCAATGGTTGCATTTGTTTATTTTTGGTGTCATCGTTTTGTTTTCTTTGATTTGCAGTTTCATTTTCATTTTCTTCGTTTTCTTCTTGTTTATCAGTTGTTGGAGATTCTTTGTGAAGTACCTTACCAAGCCTCAAATTGATATTTTGCAAGGGTAATGTGGGATATGAGGTTCCCTCATCTACATTGTAGGCTGGCCTCTCTGCTCTGTTATTTGGATTTGGTACAGGTTGAGCATGGATTTGAGTAGGTCTGGGAGGTTGTGAGTTAGATGGAAGTTGTAATTGTGGTGGATTTATTGGTGGAGGAGCAGGCAATGCTTATTGAGTGGGTTGAGATTGATGTGGGTAAACAACTTGCTGCTGAGGATATCGCTGATATGATTGATGATATGGCGAGTATGGCTGATGATATTGTTGATATGGCTGCAAGTATGGTTGGTATGATTGAGGATATGAATGATATTGTTGAGAGTATTGTTGAGATGGTCTCCATTATTGTTGGGGGTAATTTTGGTGCTGCCATGGCATGGGTACATTCCATGAATTCTAAGCATACATCTGATCATGTACAAGAAATTGCAAATTCTGATTTGGGAAAATTGAGGTGCTGGTTTTGGCTGCATGGTCTCTTTGCGCCCATGTAATACACATTTTCCATATCTGCATTAGCTGCCACATTACAATTATGCAAAATCTTGACTTTAGAGCAATGAAATATATCATGATTTTCAGTACAAAAGGCACAAACTTGAATGTTTTCTAATGGGCAGTCTTTTAAGGCATGTTTCTTCTGGCATTTTGGGCAAAAGATAGCCATCATCTGATCTTCCTCTTCTTGTCTCTTCTTATCTTTTAAAGTGTCAATTTGAGTTCCTAAGGTACTTAACAGATCTGTTTTGAATTCCTCTAACAGGTTCCCTATTTCAGCCCTTGCGACACTTGATGAAGCAGATTTTGTGGCTTTCGATGATATGGTTCTTTTTCCAATTTTGGCTTTGCTCCTAGAATACTTTTCACATAACTCAGCAATTTCTTCAAAAGGTAAAGTAGAAATGTCACCTTTTCCCATCAAGTTAAGATCATCTAAGTATTCCTCTCGAATGCCTTTCAAGAATATTGTTCGAATCAAATCAAGAGGCATGGTTCAGTGTTTTGATTTTTGTAAGTTGTAAACAAACCGTTCTAAGTATTCCTCTAAATTTTCATCCTCTTGTTGGTTCATCCTAAAGATATCATCTTTGGAATCTTTCGATCTACAATAAGGTTGGTATTTCTTTAGGAATATTCTTCTCATGCCATCCAAATCAGTTATCACATGTTCACCAAGCCCCATGAACCATCTTAATGCTGATGCTTTTAATGTTGCTGGGAAGAGTCTAAGCCTATGGGCATCATCTGTGTAACCATATGTTCGACATACAATGTCAAACTCAAACAAGAATGAATCTGGGTCTTTTGAAGCCATGCCATAAAAGTTTGGTACCATAGATGGAGGTATGTTTTTCATTTTTATTTCATCATCTTCTTGTGGTTCTTGGATAGGAAATTTAAAGGTTGACTCTTCCTCGTCTCTTCAACCTTGATTTGGTACTGATCCATCTCCTTCCTCAGCCATTTTGATAGGTTCCTTTGTTCCTTGTTTAGTGTCACTTGTTTCAAAGAGAAGATTAAAGAAAGATTGTTGAGTCACTGTGCTACTTTCTCCTTGTATAGAGGATCCAGGGAAGTGTTTCTTCTGTGATTTATGTGCTAATAGAATTTGCCTCTCGATGAGTGTGAGTCTTTTCCCTGATTTTTGTTTATCCTATAATTCTCGTGTGGTGACTTCCTCAGCAGGTGTGGTGTGTTCAATGTTTCCTAAAGGGTCTGCTCCTGATGGTAGGTTAGTTTTTGGATGGGGGGTTTTGATGAATCTACCTTTATTATCTCTAGATCTAGGCATAAGTAAACATGACTTCTAAATTTATGTTTTTGCTTGTTTTTGTTTATTATTATTTTTTTTTCGAAATCCTGTAACTACGCCTCCCTGGAAATGGTGCCAAAATGTAGTGACAAACCTAGGGTGCTAGATTAGGCTAAATTTATTATCGACCAGGGTAAGTAAACTTCGAGGCATGCGTCTAAAATCTATAGACATAAAGGATTCCTAACTAAGTGTTCATTGTGGTAGGTTACAATACTTCTTTACGAAAGGTTAATATATGTTCCCTATCACTTTAACGCTCAGGTCACTCAACTCATCTAACTGTCCTAAAGACACTATGTATTGCTAGACCGAGATTTTAATCCCCTTACAAGGATGCTGTGCGTAAAAGCTCTGTCTAGTTAACACTCAATATTTAACACTCAACATTCATGAAAAATCAAAAGCATACTACAAATTTAAATACATGCAAACAGAGTCTATGAAGATGCTTTAAAAATATAACGATGGATCAGATCTCTTACGAGATACGGTTCAATGATCTTAACGATAAATCCTTTAAGCTATCACCATAAACACCATTCATAAGGATTTCTAATTAAATCAACGAAATCATAAGCATAACTCTAATGACTGTGCATGCTATTCAATATTCAAAAGCTGCTAATGAAATGAAAATGACAATATACCCATCCACGCAGGGCCCGTCCGTGTTTCAATGGTATACTGGAATACGCTCATGAAACTAAGGTATTAACGCATGAACTATAGGCTCTAGTGCCTCCTTCCTTCTCCTATTGTGTCATATTTGTAAATCCTTCAATCCTATCCCAAGTTGTTCTTAAGGGGGGATGTTAGGATATTCCGACACATAGGATATAGTTAAGTTCAACTTGGTCTAGTATAGAGTTAGGTTAGAGTTAGGTAAAGTGTGTTTCTTTACCGTTGTACTTTTTGTAACTTACAATCCGACGGTCACGATATGTAGTGATTCGACGGTTCACTCTCACCTCGGTATTACCGACACTTGATCCGTGGCTTGACACCCGATTGGTCCATGAGTTCTATTTAAAGCGCATGGAGGGTCATTGTTCGGGTAATCCGTGCATGAGAGAAGCTTATGTAAATTTTCATTCTTTGATTAATAAATTGCCTGTAGTACCCACGTTGGGACAGGCCGTGGACTGTTTCCCTCCTTGCACTTTGAGGGTTTTAACCACGTCAAAAATACTGGTGTATTGATTTGAGATCTGGTTGTGAGCGGTGTCCTTTTGGTATTCTTTCTGAGGAACTTACCCTGTAAATTCCTACATGGTATCAGAGCTATTTGAGGGCCGCGTCCGTTGGTGATCCAAATCTGAAGCCGGTAGAACTGCATGCGGCTGTCGTTTCCTAGATCTGCTATTTCTGACTGCTTTCGGGCCGAGAGGACTGCTCTGTTGCGTTCGGAGCATCTGTTCCAGTGAGGAACCCCTTTCGTTTCACGCGAAAAGGTTTCCGGTAGCCCTAGCTGCGTCATTTTTCAGATCGGGAGGTATACAGTGTTTTTTTTGCAGTTTACTGTTATTTTCTCTCTGCTTATTTCGGTTTCGGTTTATTTAGCCTTTTTTTTTTAACCGGATCTATACCTTTCATTTCTGCATATGCTCTTTGCCCTACGACTCTGTGCGATCTGGGCAAATCAGAAACAGAAAGGAAGGATTTTTCTCATGCGTATGCTCTTTTCCCTGCACCTTAGTGTGATCTCGGAAAATCAGAAACATTGAGAAAAATATTTAGTTTTTCGGCTAAAGCTAACTTTGAGATTTTTTTTAAAATTTCTAGTTTTTTGGCTAAAGCTAACTTCGAGCCGCAAGGTTCATTTTTCTTTGCATATTCGTGTTGGGTTTTGTGTTTTGTGTTTTGTAGGGAAAAAGAGGTTTCTCAAGGCAAGCACGCAAACCAAGCCCCCCCCTCTCTCTCTCTCTCTCTCTCAAATTTTTTGTATAGATCAATTGGCTCAAAGCTATTTTAAGAGAGTAGAGGTCTTGGGTTCAAGTCTCCATTTTGTGGGGGCGGATTTTTTTCATTCCCGCACATTCGCGCACTTTGCCGGCAACTTCAACAATTATTTTTCAAAAAGCCATAACTTCTTCATCCGGAAGCCTTTTTCAGAGCCGTTTTTTTTAAAACCGCCTATTTTTTCGAGATCTATCCATTGGAACACTTACTTTTAGCATCTTCAGCTTCAGTTTTTTTAAAAATGGAAAGCCCATGCCAAGTCATTCTTGACAGCACTAACTACTTCCAATGGGTAGCCTACATCGAAGATTTACTTAGAAGTAAAGGTCTCTTCAGAATAGCCACAGACCAAGAGAAGAAACCAAAAGATGAAGACAAGGCGGCAAAATGGGAAAATAGACAAGATCAAGCACGTGGTTTGATAGGGATGTCTATTTCTCCTGATCTTAGATTCCACATTGCAGAACTTGAGACTCCTCATGAAGCATTAGAAAAACTTGCTAAAGTTTTTGGGATTAAAAATGAAATTAGAGCCCATCAACTTGAAAATGAGCTGCTTACTTTGGATCCTAATAATTTTTCTTGCATTGAAGATTTCTTGTCCAAATTCAAGAACCTTAGATATCTCTTGGAAGGTGTTAAAGTTAAGAAAGAAGATGGTAACCTTATTTATTCCATCCTTACTAAGTTGGGACCAGCCTACTCTGTATTTGTTTCCACTTTCCATTCTACAAGGGAAGCTTTCATTTGTCAAGGACAAGACTACAAGGCCCCTTCCTTTGACTCCTTTTGTGATTCCTTAATAAGAGAACAAGAAAAACTCTTACACCTTGGTCTTCTTAATCTTGGAAACTCTTCCACGAAAGCGTTAGCCGCCCAGCAACAACCAAATTCAAAGAATCCTAAGAAGTCATATCCTCAAAAGAATGGTCCTAAACCATCTCAGCCTCAAAATGAAAGATCATTTCAGCAAAATGATAAGACCAATAAAAACAAATGGAAGAAGACTGATAGACATTGTAACTTTTGTAATCGAGATGGCCACTTAGAATCTAAATGCTTTAAGAAGATGGAAGCCTTGGAAGCCGCAATGAAGAAACATAACATCCATGTGGAGCCTACTTCAACTTCAACTTCCGGAATGGCACTTTCTGCATGTCATTATCAATCATCTCAGTCTGGTTATGCATTAAATGTATCTTCTTCTTCTTCTCATTCTCATGAGTGGCTCATTGATTCTGGAGCCTCTTGTCACATGGCCAAAAACCAAGCCATGTTTTCTTCTTTAAATGATTGTAACACCAAAAATATATATATTGGTGATGATAGATCTCTTAATGTTGTAGGGACTGGAACTGTTCATCTAGACAATGGTCAGTTTAATGATGTATTATGTGTTCCAACCTTATCCTGCAACCTTCTATCTGTCTATCAGATAACTCATTCAGGTGAAGGTAAAATTGTTGAATTTTCACCTCATGATGTTGTAATCAAGGATCTAAAAGATCCTAAACAGATTCTAGCTACTGGTCTTGCTGATGATTCCAAAAGGTTGTATAAGTTTCACAACTTTGGGTCATCAAATCTTCCCTCAGTATTTGTTGCTCATAATGATGAAGTGAGCAAACTTTGGCATGAGCGATTTGGTCACTTAAACTATCGCTCCCTTCAGCATCTATGTAAAGAAAATATGGTGACAGGTCTTCCTATGGTATCTTGCAGAGATGGTGTTTGTTCCGGATGTGTACTCGGAAAACATCATCGGGACAGTTTTGACAAACGTGCCTCTTGGCACGCCTCAGCCCCTTTACAGCTTGTGCACAGTGATTTATGTGGTCCTCTTCCTGTTGCTTCATTCTCTGGCTGCAAGTACTTCTTAACTTTCATTGATGATTTCTCCAGACGCACTTGGGTATACTTCTTAAAACTCAAGAGCGAAGTATTTAACACTTTTTTGGCCTTCAAAGCCTTTGTTGAAAAACAATCTGGACATCAAATTCTTAAGCTAAGAACTGATAATGGTGGAGAATATGTTAAAAACACATTCATCAACTTTTGCACCGAAAATGGAATTCAAATGCAACATACTGTTCCATACACTCCACAACAAAATGGTGTAGCTGAAAGGAAAAATCGCACCTTAAAGGAAATGGCTAATTGTATGCTGCAATCTAAAGGACTCAGTCTTAGTTTTTGGGCCGAAGCAATTAATTGTGCAAATTATATAATCAATCGCACTCCTACTAAGGTTCTAGAGAATATCACTCCAGAAGAAGCTTGGAGTTCCATTAAACCAGATGTAAGTCACTTTCGTGTGTTTGGAAGTGAAGCATGGGCCCATATTCCAGATGAAAAGCATAAAGCTTTAGAACCTAAGAGTGAGAAATGTACTTTTGTTGGATATTCTGAAGATGTAAAAGGTTATAGACTTATTCCATTTAAGTCCAAAAATGTTATCATTAGAAGAGATGTAAAGTTTGATGAAAATAAATCGGCCTGCGAGCCTAGTCCGGCGGATGTGCCACCTCTTCCTATCTCTTCTACTTTTGAAAACATTTCTTCTTCAGATGATGAAAGCGAGGATGATAATCCTCCCCCACCTTCTCAGGATCCTCAACTTCCAAGATGGGTCCGTGCTACTCGGGATGCAGCAGGTGATCTTGCCGGTGATCCTACAGATCAGCGACGTACACGTTCTCAGTTTGAAAGAGCCTCTTCTTTACTGGCTCAAGCTCCAGTAAATCATGATCCTGACACTTTTGCAGAAGCTTCAGGCCATCCACATTGGGAAGCAGCTATGAATGAAGAATATCATTCATTGATGACAAATGATACATGGGATCTTGTTCCTCTACCAAAGGGACGCAAACTTGTTAGATGTAAATGGGTTTACAGAACCAAGTATGGACCAGATGGGAAAGTTGATAAACATAAAGCTCGTCTCGTTGCTAAGGGCTTTTCACAGGTTGAAGGCATTGACTACACTGAAACCTTCTCCCCTGTTGCCAAAATGAACTCTATCCGCCTTGTTCTTTCCCTTGCTGCCTCTTTAAAATGGGAAGTCCATCAGATGGATGTTAAATCTGCCTTCTTGCATGGGGACTTGCAGGAAGAAATCTATATGGAACAACCCATTGGCTTCATACAAACAGACTCCAGCCTTGTTTGTCGACTTAAGAAATCCCTTTATGGCCTCAAGCAAGCTCCTCGGGCTTGGTATGCCAAAATGGATAGCTTTCTTTTAGAATCTGGCTTTTCTAGGTGTCATTCTGACAATACTGTCTACACCAAGAAAGTGGGAAACTCTCTTATCATCCTTGTTCTTTATGTTGATGATCTTATTCTTACTGGTAGTGATCCCAACCTTATAAACCATGTGAAGTCCAGCCTTAAAAGGAAATTTGAAATGACAGACTTAGGACACTTACACTATTTTCTCGGTCTTCAAGTCTTGCAATCCCAAGAGGGTATTTTCCTTTCCCAGTCCAAGTATGCTTGTGATATTCTTCGTCATTTTCACATGGAAGACTGTAAGCCAGCCCCTTCTCCCTTTCAGTCTGGAGTCAAACTTTCAGTCTCTTGTACTTCTCCTGAAGTTGATGCTACCTTATACCGTCAACTTGTCGGAAAACTCTTGTATTTAACCCATACTCGTCCTGATCTTTCCTTTGTTGTTGGCCTTGTTGCTCTTTTTATGCAAAACCCCCGTGAAAGTCATTGGAAAGCAGCTAAAAGAATACTTCGTTATGTTCGAGGTACAGTACAGTTTGGGATTCATTACAGTGCCAAAGCAGCTCCTCTGTTAGTTGGTTTCACTGATTCTGATTGGGCTGGTGACCCTGATGATCGGAAGTCTACTGCCGGTTATGTCTTCACTCTTGGTTCAGGACCTATTACATGGGCTTGTAAGAAACAGGCTGCCATTTCTCTTTCATCAGCAGAAGCAGAGTATCGTGGTGCCGTGGAAGCTAGTAAGGAAGCCTTGTGGCTTCGTCAGATCCTATCAGAGTTTGGCTTTGAGCAGCAGCATCCAACCACACTTTGGTGTGATAATCAAAGTGCCATTCAGCTATGCAAAGATCCAGTCCAGCATCAGCGCAGCAAACACATTGAACTACACATGCACTTCATCAGAAAGCTCATTCATGACCATGTTCTTGAAGTGCAATATTGTCCAACAGATGATCAGGTTGCAGACATCTTCACAAAGGCTCTCACAGAGGCGAAGTTCACTAAACTTCGATATATGCTTGGAGTTCAGGAAGTTGTCACTAAGGGGGGATAGGCTCTAGTGCCTCCTTCCTTCTCCTATTGTGTCATATTTGTAAATCCTTCAATCCTATCCCAAGTTGTTCTTAGGGGGGGATGTTAGGATATTCCGACACATAGGATATAGTTAAGTTCAACTTGGTCTAGTATAGAGTTAGGTTAGAGTTAGGTAAAGTGTGTTTCTTTACCGTTGTACTTTTTGTAACTTACAATCCGACGGTCACGATATGTAGTGATCCGACGGTTCACTCTCACCTCGGTATTACCGACACTTGATCCGTGGCTTGACACCTGATTGGTCCATGAGTTCTATTTAAAGCGCATGGAGGGTCATTGTTCGGGTAATCCGTGCATGAGAGAAGCTTATGTAAATTTTCATTCTTTGATTAATAAATTGCCTGTAGTACCCACGTTGGGATAGGCCGTGGACTGTTTCCCTCCTTGCACTTTGAGGGTTTTAACCACGTCAAAAATACTGGTGTATTGATTTGAGATCTGGTTGTGAGCGGTGTCCTTTTGGTATTCTTTCTGAGGAACTTACCCTGTAAATTCCTACATGAACAATGTTATAATGAAACCGTGACTGTAATCGAGTTCTGGTATTAAGTTCTGAAGATCATACAAAAGCTTTGTTTTTAAAATGATATACAGAGATCAACAACCATGTAATTGTCACCATATCCGTGTTTTAAAAACAACTAATACCCGGATTTAATTTGGATTGAATGTACATTCACTATGCAGCTGTTTCTTCTTTTACTATGGAATGATTTTTGGGTCATTTCCATTCTAAACCGATTTCCAAAAAGAAACAAAACGAAACCAGTTTGGGGAAACTTATGGCTATTGCTGCGTTTGTCACCAAAAAGGCTGGGGCTTTGACCAACGTCGACCGCATAACAAGGAGTGTTGGATTCGCTGTAGGATCGATATTTCTCCATGCTTGTACATTCTAGTTTTTGTTCCTACCCCTTGCTTTAGCTTGCTTGTCATGCCACGTGTCAGATGATGACCCATTTACAGGATGTTGTAACTTCCTGTAACCTTTTTATTAAAAAATCCTAATTTTTAACATAAAAACTCATAAATTAACTTTAATGCAAACTAACAACTATGATACTGTTAACTAATCAATTTCAAGGAATATAAGGGATCTATGGAGGAAAAAGGTAGGCAAATGATGATGTTTTTAAAAGGAAAATATGGTAATGGAATGGTACCAACAGACACCTCATCCCAAAGAAACAAAATGATCATCTCATCGAATTTTAAATAAAAATAAAGAAAAAATAATATGTGGATGCGATAACAGGAAAAGGGAAAGCTTGAACAATCGACAATGTTAGAAGCATTTGTAAATGAAACTAAGTATTAATTTATGCAAAAAAATATAACAGTGTTGATAACAACTTGAAAAAAATTGCTTCACCATTAAAAAAGGAAAATAAGCATAGATCCAATTTTTTTTTAAGATTAATACATACCCAAAAGCTATTAACTATGAAGGGTAGTTATGGAACACGATTCTTTAGTCCTAAACTTGCTTACGACAGAAGGTGAAACTCACAATGTACTTGTTTCTCCATGTGAGCCAATCTACCTTCAATGTGATTTAGTTTTTCCTATAAACGCTCTTGACGCCTCTGTATATTTGTTAATTTTTCTTGCATTTGCCACTGGGTGCCTTGGATATCATTCATGAATGAGATGATAGTATTCTGGTCATCATGTTTGTTTCTTATGAGCTATTCCAGAAGCATTTTGAGATATGCAATCTCATTACCAAATTTACATTGATCAAATGCAGAGTCATTAAAATTAGTTCTGTTGATAGGGCTAGCATCTATAGCCTCCCCATGACCAATTCTCTCTATATAAAGTTGACTTGATTATGCTCATTCACGAACTCGGTGCCTCACTCTACCTTGTTCATGTGGCATCTTGTATTTCATCAGAAAACAAAAAAGACTCAAATACAATAATGTTATGGACAAGCTAGACTAACAAAAACTTTTACATTAAACATAACAACAACTCAACTAATAACAACAACAACCCACTTAGACTTGCATTGCAATGAAGTTAGACCTAGTCCCGAAAAATATTGTCTAAATTAATAGTCATAGAAAACAAAAGAAAGTTATAGGATAATAGCTAATAATAACACAATATACTAAAACCAGAGAATAAAAGAGTTCCACCTTACTCTGTTATCGATTTCAGAAATAACAGAATAACATATAATTAATATATTTTTTGAATAAGTAGTGTTTATTTCCCATGGGTAACATATATCTATATGCATATCTTTAATTCGCTAGATATACCCTACGTCAATGTAGATCACCTCTGATTTAGTTGTTGCTTTGCTCCAGGTGTAAATCTTATTTTCCCCATAATTTCACAAACCAAAAAATATTTCCCTAACTTAATTGTATATTTGTCTATTTCACTTTTTGATTGACGTAAACACTTATTCGGTGAATCGACACATAATTAGGAGATCATTTCAATTCTTAATAACACTTACTTTAACGCATTGTAGAATGATTATTATTTTTAACAAATCAATCGATATTATAATAGACTTTTCAACATTTATTCAGTGAATGCATGCATAAACATGGCTTTGCAACTAGTATTCGTTCTAGTAGACTGGAAGGATGTGTGAAAGAATGAAATGTGTAGCAGAACCTTCATTCCATGTTTTTTACACTGTTAGCACTTGAATTTGGCCTCAGGCTGAAAAAGACAAAATCCAAGGCAACATCAAACCACTTAGCCTCGTAGCTAGCCCTACGGGGACAGGAGAGGGCTCTCTCCGGGTCTATCTCGGCAAAAGGTCTTCAAAGGGCTGAGATGACCAATAAAGAACACTGATTTTAGGCTAGTAAACTGATAGGGAAAGTTTGATTTTAAAATTTTAGGGTTTTGTTGGAAAACTGAGCACGGCAATTTTGGGTGCGGGGATGAGACACAGTTTTTGCAGAGGTCTTTTTGGGGCAAGGTAGGAGATTGCCTTGATGCCTTTGAAATAAGTGAATGGATAGATATGACCGGTGAGGAGCTAAGGAGAGCAAGAAACCATCGATATTTCTCCTTAAACAGATGAAAACATAGATATTAAGCAAACTTAAAGGCAGAGCATAGAAACCATGAATTCTACCTTAACACTTCATTTACTTAATTTGCAGAAGAGAAGAGTAGGAAAATGATACACATAACAAACTTACAAGTACATGAGAGAAACACACCATCAACACAAATCACCACAGGAATCCCAAATAGTGCTGCAAAACCCTGGTTTTTCCTTTGCCAAAATTGCAGAGATACAAAGAGTAATACAATCTAAGCTTATCCCTCAAGAGTCCAACCATGAAAATGACTAAGAAAGTACATAATATAGGCAAGCTAACACATCTCCTTGCCTATAGGGGTCGAGCTCATCATCCTAGGAGCTGTTTTAACCAATTCTAAACTGAGAACTACAATCTAGGCAATCAAAACAACTTGCCTCTATAAGTTAGGAAACCAATTCATTCATTAATTTTTTGCTATTTTATGAATGAATCTTCTAGCATAGGTAAAAAAGTGTCATGTCAACATAAAATTAAATCAATTACATCAAGGAGGATGAAAAATCCCACCAAAAATTCAAAACTGGTCAAATGCTGCGTTTTCCTGAGCTGAGGGTGAAAAATTGAGAAAATGTCCTGATGCGTAGCGCGCCATTTCTCAACGCGTAGCGCGCCTTTGAGCCAACTTGTGGGGCACTTCCCGGCATCCAAATGAGGCACAAGTGGGCTTGTTGGAAAGGTCTGGATGTCTACTCTCCATCCCAAGTGGAATTTCTCCATTTTGTGCCCATTTGCCCCTCCAGAAATGCAATATCCCAAGACTGCTTCCTGTGTGTCCAAAAAGTGGCAGAAGGTCATTTTTTGCTTGTTTTTTGACCTTTTGGGGGCCCAAACCTCAATGAAATGTCTTGGAAGTGGCTGAGCAAGTGTAATTTGTCATGAAAAATCCAAAAATGTTGAGTTTTTGTGAAATGGACCTCCCCAACTTCAGGGTAGCGCGCGGCGCGCTACGCGTTGAGGGCAAAAACCTGTTTTTAGCAAAAAAAAATTCAAAATTGACCAAAATTGCTCCAAATTTTCTGAATTTTGAGTTGGGGGTGTATCATTGAGCACCATGCTCCTTCAAGGTGGCTTCAGCCAAAATCTGAAGTGGATCGGGCCTTTTCCTCCGTTTTAGTGCCTTGGCCAAGCGTGCTTTGAGTACCTTCATTTTCGCTTTGCACACATGCATGCGGGCCCAATAATGATTCTTCATGTGGCAGAGCATATCTTTGTCCCTGTTTTCCTTGGCTAGCAACTTCTCGAAATGAGTGTTCACCCGAATGAGCATAGACCCTTGCTCAATAGGTGTCAAATCACCGGGTCTCTTGTGAGCCAAGTTCCGGTCTTCTCGGATCCTCCGCAACTCATCAAGAGTGTGTTCATCCTCTAACTGTTTGTTGTGGTGCTCTAAGTATGTGATTGTCCAATTTGCCATTTCCAACTTCTGTTGTAACAGGTCATTTTCAGCCTTTTGCTGCTGAATGATCTCCTTTAGCTCTAAGCTAGGAGAGCTAATATCAAGGTCAATAATATCTATGTCCAGATCACCTGATGGCCCCTCATCAATCATGGGTTGCTTGCCTCTCTCTTGTACCTGTGCTGCTGTCGAAAGCGAGGCCCCTTCCACCTGATGTGGAGATAACACTCGCTGTGCTGATGAAGAAGGCGAGACCCCTTCCACCTGGTGTGGAGATAATACTCGCCGTGCAGATGCAAATAAGGCCCTGTGGCCTCTCTGGTATGTAACACATGCTGGAGTGCTGACATGCTCGGGCTCTGGAAAGTGAAACTGATGTGAAGGCCCTCCCTCATCATGGACAATCTCAGGAGGTGGCTGTGGCACCATGAAGAAGTCGCGAGAAATGAAATCCTCCCAAGCAATACCCTGCTGTGCCAACTGATGCATCACTATGATCTCGATCAGTGCATAATGATATATACTTTTGTGTTGCTATGCGGGGTTCTTCCTTTGCACTACGGGCACCATCTTCTCTATATTTCGGCACATGAAAAATGGAATGTTCATCATTCGTACCCAGGTGAAATGCATCAACAAACGGATATGGTACGAATATAAACGTGAAAATCTGCCCTCACAAGTGAAATAGCGCATAATGAGCCTCATCAAGGGTGCATACTCATCCCTTAGGAATCTGAAAGGAAAAATAGCAGTTAGGTGTCTCATGCACCCAGGTTTGATATATGGTTGATAATGAAATCTGTCTAGCTGCTGGCGCTTGTTCCACTCCTCCCCAACATTTGGTATCCCGGTGGCTTGAGCAACAATTTCAGGTGATAGGGTGAAATCCACTCCTGCAAGGTTCACATGACCATTGTGCAAATGTAGGACAAACAAGCGGACTAGTTCTCTGTGGTGTTGAATTTGTGAGATCCTCTCACAATATCCGAAGCATGATTGATACTGAAAACATGTCATTGCAAGTGGACAAGCTTGCAACTAAGCCAAAGAAGTGGGCTCCTCCCTGACATGCCGACCACCCTTACCACCCTTGTGATGCCTCCTTGGCACTTCTACCTCCGGTGTTGAATCACTGTCATAACTCTGCTGATAATCTGATTCGGTTTCTGACATGGTTTTGAAGGCAAGATGGCTGAAATGTATTGCTGACTTTGCACCCAATTAACTGCTGTTTGACTTTTTCAAATGCTGTCACCAAGGGGACATAAATACAAGGGAATTGTTAGGGATAGGGGAACATGAGGGAATTAGGGACAATAAACATAAAGGAGGAATTCAGGGAAGGCAACATGGGAAATCACAAAATTGTGGGATTTTAAGGTGAAGTAGGGTTTGGGAATTTAGTAGGTTTTAGGGATTTTAGAGAGGAAAATTATGAAATTTTATGGGAAAATTTGAAGGAGAATGTTGATGAAAATGAGGGAAAAGAGGGATCACAAATGGGCAACCTTGGACAACAAAAAAAATTTGAAACCCTAGCACCATTAAGACTTTAAATCTTCCATAGCAAAGTAGGGTTTTGACTTCTCATTTTCGTGGCATTTAAACATATTAATTTCTCATTCATCTTGCAAAACCAAATCTAGCCATGGAGGAGAGGCCTACCTGCAATTTGCTTGAGAGAAAAGTGGATTTGGTAGCTTGCTGACAGTTTGTTGAGCGAAAAACCCAACGCGTAGCGCGCCTCTGACGTGTAGCGCACGAGCAAATTTTCTCTGAAAAAGGCAGCCTGATGCGTAGCGTGCGCCTGACGCGTAGCACGCCCTCCCTGATGCGTAGCGCGCCTCTGAAACTGCCCAATTTGCTCAATGACTCTTGAAATCGCCTTTGCAAGGATTCACTTAGCTTGTGAGAGGCAAATGAGTTGCTAATGAAGGGTGATGTGCTTTTATAGGCTTCCTTTAGATTTTTATTTGCACAAAACCCACTTTATAATGTTTGAGTGTTGACACTTTTTTTTGAATTAATTGGCTCTGACTTTTGGTTTCCTTTCTTTAAAAAAATGGTTGAAATGATGATTTCTTCTGAAAATTTTTGCAGGGATAGCTTCTAAGATGCTTTGGCAAAGGAGACCAAGGCTGCGCTTCGACATTTGGAGAATTTGAAATTTTGACAATTTTTACAAAAACGAGATAATGACCTTTGTTTTTCAAAAACAGAGTTTTGAAAAAAAGGTGAAAATTTAGCTGTACAATAGTGAGAATTATTGAAATGATGTTTTATGAAGGACATCCCTCTGGCCTACTGGTCCTTTATGACCTCTCAAGACAAAAATTGACACAACCCTAGACCTAAGACCTCGAAATTTAAAACAAGATTAATGACCCTTTGAAGATTTTATTTACTTAAACAAACCTGAACCAGCAGTGCCAAACAGGAGGGGAATAAAAGACACAAACTCCCTCCACCAGGATTATGGCATGCCTAACGGAATGCAACATGATCACACTGATGGGACACCTAATCATGAAATGCAAAGAGCTTTGATCTCTCGTGGAGGGCTACTAGACCGACTCTAACATACACCTCCATATATGTTACTCCTCTGCACATATCAAGTTTCTAGAGTGTGTATTTTTATTTTTATTTTTTTATTTTTATTTTTATTTTTATTTTTTATTATTTATTTATTTTATTTATTTTTATTTTTTTTTTTTATTTTTATTTATTTATTTATTTATTTTTTTAATATTTTTTTTTAATTTTTATTTATTTAATTTTTTTTTTTTTTTTTTTTTTTTTTTTTTGAATAAAGACTAATTCTATTAAGATAAGAAAAGTATAGTACAATCAAGCTTGCATGCAAGTGAAGCAGAGAAGCATGGGAGCCAAAGGAGATAGGCTATCTACCTCTCTCCTTAGAGACAAACAAGGAAAGGGCCATGGAGAACACGATAATACAAAAAGCTAGAACTAAGTAGAGAAATCTACCCCAAGAGGGCAATTACTACCACACGACATTTTTTGCCTTTTTTCTTGCTTACTTTGACCCATCCAGTGGAGTTTGGCTGAGTCATAACAAGTTGTAGACTATTCTGCTCAGGCGGCGGAATATCCTTATCAGAGTCTGAGGACGAAGATAAATGAGAACGTTTCTGAGAGAACTGAGGGGCAGAGGGGACTGTCGGACCGACCGAGGGAGTGTCCAGTGGAAGCTCATCATTATGCCCATCTACATCAATTTCTTCCTCATCTGAGCTAGAGGAATCTGTATTGTCCATAGGAGGGGGAGGCACACAGGGATTCTAGCTCTTGGATTTGGGTTTGCGATTCAGATTCTTTTTTTTGTCGGGGAACTAGGTACATGTGCTCTGGAGGTGCCCCGTTTGATGACAATGGCGGCAGTGGAAGGCTGTATTATCATAATCCAAGGTTTGAGTCCAGTGGAAATCTCCAATCTTGAGATTAATCTGATCCGACAATCCTTTGCTGATATCTATTTCTGCACAAATTCTACCGTAGGTGTATAATCCATTTTCCCTTCTTGAAGAATCTATAGCCAGGCATTGTCCTAAAGTGTCTCCAATGGCTAAGAAGACAACGTTATGCCATAGATGTGCAGAAGATTCGGGAGCTTGACCCAAATGGGAAGCTTGGTGATGACAGCTATAGAAAGGTCGAAGTCTGGAAACCATGGGGTGAGAAAAAGTCCAGCTGAACCCCAGAACCAAGGGCCTCCCGTTAAGGCCTTCTGGTAATCTTCATCTAAGTCAAAAACCACAATGAAGAATCCTTTTGAACATAAGAAGATCTTACTTTTTCTTGTCCAATTTGAATGGATCCATTGGTATAGATATGATGTGCGAGGCTAGAGTCCATTAAATTTGCATATGAGAGTAGATTCTGCAAATATCTGGTAGCTATCGTCAATCTCAGGACGAGAGAGAATGATGGAAGGAATTTCCTCTGATTTGTCTACTAAGAAAGGATTTGAAGCCCCAGAAGGTTGAGCTTCTTTCGAAGAGGACTGAGGTTGGGCAGCGTCTTTATGGATTGCATCTTTGTAAGAGAAAGAAGGGGCAGAGGAGGCCTGCCCCATGGAACCACCTCTTAAACGAAAGGATGCCACAATAGAAGCATCCTTATGAATGCTGTAAGAGGAGAGTGGAAGGGGATTCATAAGTTGCTTACCCTTATATAGCAATCTGAGGTAAGAGGAGGGGATCCCCAGCCAGCATTCGAGTTTTTGCAGAAGATCCTGCACGAGATCTATTGCGTGTACCCATTGCATCATCGTCTTGCCCGTGAGTTTGACTTGGATATGAAATGCATGTGTTTCTTCAGGCATATCTGGCTGGTCCAAGAGAGGAAACTGCTTCCAACAAACAACAGACAGATCCATGTCTAGATTCGCTAGTCTTTGAGCATTGACCAGAGCTGGACGAGGGGCACATCTGCAGTTGATGTGTATTATCTTCCTTGGTGCCTTTACAGGCCTCTCAAGTGGATTCGGGAAGCTGATCCGTTTTGATTTAGGTTCTGGTTCTGTCTGAGGGTGAGTTTGCCCATCTGCATCAGATTCGCCGTGCGCCTTTGTGTTCCCAGAGATTTCCTTCCGAGTACGTTGGGGAAATATTGAGGGGGCGAGATCTGGTCCCAGTTGAGTTGTTCTAGATGCTCTGTTTGGTAAAAACCTGTAAGGAGGTTGCAGAGGGCTCAAAGTTATCCAAATCACCACTTTTTCCTTCCAGCCCCAAATTGGTGATTGAGGATCTCCATCTGTGACTGCAGACATACATGGCGGCACTAAAGATATTCTGCAGCTGCCTCCATCATACGCCGCGGCCGAGGATAGAGGGAACCAGCCTCGCGTGCACCTTTGTGAAGCATAAGCAGTAACCCCAAGATGCCTGCTCTGCAGTATAAAAGCTCCGACAATGCATAAGTCCCAGCTCTCCACGTCTTTTTTATTCCAGTAAACAGTTCTGGGTATAGATGTTACTGATAAGTCCACTACTGGGTCAAAGCCCTCGCCGCCATATGGCTCCCTAAGCGCCAGTCGTGGAAAAACCAGAGGGAACTCCGTCTGAGGGAGAAAATGACGGCCCCAGCCGTAACTGGGATCACACCGATGAGCAAACTCTGCTTGACCTAGAACCTTGCGACCCACAGCAAGAAACCCCAGCCTCTCGGCGGCGCCGTGGCTGCTGTAGCAGGAAGCCAAAACCATAGTCCGTGCTGAATCCATTCTCCTTCAGAAATCGGTTTTCCACCAGTTCACAAGCAATTATTAAGGTTCTTCTAGAGTGTGTATTACCAAATATTAAAAACTTAATTCGGGCTAATAATGAAATGGTTATGCCTCACATTGTAATTTGTGAAGTGCAGAGATGCGAGATTAATTGACTAAAGCAATGTGACATTCGCGTTTTGTCGCTAATAGCAAAATTAGTAATTAGTAACTAGATTACATGCAATTAAAACAAAGCCCATAATTCATGCAATTTGGACAAATAATAGTTGATGCTTTATTATATTCAATTCCATTTTGTCTAAGTAACCAATGTATAAAAAAAATATCTACCCATGGTTACATTGTTTCAAAAAGCTCATTTCATATGTAAATAACCTAACTAAAAAAAAATTTCATACCACTCTCATACTAAGTCCTTTATATACACATATTTTTCGTTACAAATCCTAAAGCTATTGTCACCCCATTCTCTAATTTCTTATTTTTAATGACTATTATCTTTGAGAATTAAACAAACTACAATTAGAAACAATTGCCTATTTTTGTATTGAAATAAAGAGGTATTTTGGCTTCTTCATCATCCTTGTTCACAAAAAAATGATAACTGAGCAGATAAGACAAACAATACTATAAATTCTATTGCCATAAAGAGTGCATCTATAAGCTATGAGTTTCTCAGAAATGTCAATTAGAATTTCTGCTTCATTCCTTTTTGTATACTAAAATTTTCCCCTTTATATCGTAAAGATTATGGGTTTTTTGAGTGATGTATATTGTTCCATGCTACTTTCTACAATGTTGAAACAAGAATACTTAAACTTCATCCTCCATTTCATTTCTAGATTCTGAATAATTTTCCATATTTCATTCATTTGTGTTCCCCTGTTCATTTTGACCTGGAAAACCTTTAGATGAAAGGAACTCATTACAATTTCATTAGGGGAATTTTGAAATCTAAAATGGGCCTCCTAATGAAATTATAAAATAATAGTGGAAATAATAAAATAAGATTAGATTACATCATCAAATTTAGAGGGAAAAAAAGAAAAAACTATTTTTTCAACTTATCTCCCTATGGGTTTATTCAAATTTCAAGCTAAAACACTCGTTGGATGAAAAATTTGATTCCTCATCCAAGGAGCACCCATGTTGCATACTTTCAATGGACTCTACTACAAGAAAAATGAGAATTACATGAAAAACGTGACTGTAATCATGTTTTTTCATGTATTTCTCATTTTTTGTGTAGCAAGGTCCATCGAAAGTATGGAACATGGGTACTATTTGGACAAGGAATTAAATTTTGCACCCAATAAGTACTCCCGCTCGAAATGTAAGTAAAGTTTTAGGGAGATAGGTTGAAAATATGAGTTCAAAAGGTAGTTTTATTATTTTATTATTATTTAATCCTTTTACTTTTTTACTCCCAAAATGGTGAATCATCCCCCATGGTTGACATCATCATTTGAATCCTATTGGTTCTTACAAAGTTTATTTTGGTTGCACATTTTTCTTAGGAGGCCCATTTTAGACCTAAAAATTCCCCTAATGCTCCTTACTCTAAACAATGTAAAAAGGTGACAACTCTGTAGTACTAATAAAAAAGAATCAAGAAACAAAAACTATTAGCAAAATTCAGTAGGATTGAATTCACATAAGCTCTAAATAAATAATGATTTTATCATCACTCTGCTACAAATGCTCATGATTTCAATAACACTTACTATTTATATTTGAAAATATATATGTTAATAATAGAATTAAGCCTTAATTATGTTTCTATGATGTCCTCATTACATATTTGATTACTTTTTAATATCTGGTAATTTTATGAAAAACAAGGAAATGTGTGCAATAAGCGTGCGATGAATATTGTTTCAATATGTTATAATGGATACTAGCTGTAGAGCCTTGTGCATCGTCTTGACTTATTAACAAGTGTTATGATTATGCTCTGATACACTGAATAAATGTCAAAAATACTATTTTATAATACTGATGAATACAATCTTTTTGATATGTTTGTGACAAATAATCATTACACATGTGTAGAGTGTGAAGATGTAGAGAAATCTTCCATTGTGCGAAATAAATATGTGAATAGAAGTGTGCGGAGGAGATCCAAAGATTGTTTCAATTTGGTATGATGGATATTGGTTGCGAGGACCTATGCATACTCTTGAATTATTTACAAACATCAAATTGTTGGAAATAATACTGAGAGGGGGGTGAATCAGTATTATCAGATCAATAATTTCATTTCCCAAACATATTTATATACACTACTTCAGTGAAGTGAACTGGCGCGTACATGTGACTATGCTTAAAGAAACTAGCGTATATGCAGAGAACTTGTGATTTAGACAATTTATCATGTGTTGAGCTTAAACGAGTATATCAGAGATTTATTAGACAGTGTAGTAAAAGAAGAATAAATCATCACACATAAGCAACACACATGAACCCCAAAATTTAAGGTGGAAACCCAATGTGGGTAAAAACCACCTACTGTTGTCATCTCTGTCTCCTTTTAGTAATAAGAAAATGTGTTTACAATCTTGTATTAGTGCAGAATCATACTAGTACACAGGCTTCTACTCGCAGAAGGTTACAACCTTCTCTCGTTTTCCAGCTTCTACTGGAAGGGATCTACAACCCCCCAGCTCTTGTACTAGCCAATATATTTTCTAGTATGTAGGTGCCAGCCTACAGAAAACTCCACTCTTCCACTAGGAATCACGTTTCATAAATTTTCAGACTGGATACTCCTAGATCACAACACCACCAGATGAAGGCCACGTTTTATCAAATTTTCACACTGGACCCATCAAAGCATTTTAAACTTAAACTGCATCAACCAATATTTAATTAATTTGAACAATCAGATCACTGACACCAGAACACTGTGCTGAACCCAGAACCCTGCATCATCATCCAGAACCAGCTGTAACCTCAAAAATCATGCATTAGAGTGTATACACTACTTGGTTGAACCCAACCTGCGTGTATACGCTACTTCCTTTAACCCAACCTGCGTATATCTCTAAAGATACTAAATCATAAACTTCTGAACCATAGACTGTACCAATCAGTGACATTATGAAGATCTACTATCATATTACAGAGTTCAAAATAGATAGCAATAAGGATCACCCTTCCTTCTCAATTAATCAATCAATCAAACTCAATTTCCTTATACAACGGTTCTACGTTCAGATCTAAGAAGACTTCATTGATAGACATCAATAAAACAACATAATTTGATCAAATAGATTAGTCAGATATGAAAAGAATATTTTCTTTTTGTATATGCTACTTGAAAGAGTCGAACCTGCATGTACATGCACTTTGACCGAGACGAACTTGCGTACAGATCTGAAAATTTTGACTCAGAACTTTACTGCAATTCTAGACTTCAGACAAACCCAGATCATGATAGATAACAAATAGAACAGGCACAAAACATCAGATTTGGTCTTCAACCAATATCAGATAATTCAAGAATAAGTCATTTCAAGTCTCATGATTCTTGATCCAATGTTGAACTCAAGGTGCACATGAATATTTCAGATCTAGTCCCAAACATAACCCTGCAACATAATATATACTTCAGATAGAAGTATTCCTTAGAATCTGATTTCTTGCACACATTGGCCTAATGATCTTCTCCTCCTTATATACTCTTAGGCCTTTCTCAATACCTTGGACCAAAACTACTTAGGACCAATACCTTGGACCCAATACCTAGGGTCAATACCTTGGACCAAATGCCTTGGACCAATTACCTTGGACCAAAATACCTTGGATCAAATACCTTGGACTAAAAACTTGGTTTTCCAACATGTAAACGCTTTTCCTCCAGTGAAAGTGCGTTTATACGTCATACGCTACTTTTGTTCTGTTAAACCGCGTGTATACTTGCCTTGGAAAAAGTGAACCAACGTATACCTCTCTTTCTTCATTCTTTGGAGTTTGATCTGTAATCCTTTGCTGTTGACCTGTTACACTGTGAACTTTCATCTGAGTGAGTTGCCATCAAGGACAACACCTAGATCATAATGCCAACAATCTCCCCATTTGGACTTGATGGCAACAACACTCTCCCTCTTTGACATCAAGGGCAAAGGGCGGACCAAGATATTCTTTCCCCTATGCTGTTCATGCCCCCCCTACGCACATGCTCAATTCTCTGATTGAGCTCCCATTTGTACATGCTGATATGTGCTGAAACCGTCCATGTTCCCCCTGAGCACAAGCAAAGTTTGCAAAAATATTCTCCAAAAGAATAACATGACTCTGTAACTCAACTACGTGAGTATGACCTTTCTATCACCAATGACTCATACATACATCCATCTCCCAACCAAGTGGGGATATACCAAATTTTGACTCATCTACCCAACCAAGTGGGGATATACCAATTGTTTATGATAGAAATATAATTACATCATCCATCCCATGCAAAGTGGGGATAAAAATTACATCATTTGTCCAATAGGACTCATTCAAATGCATGAGAAGACATATCACACCCTAGACTTTTACATGACTTAAGAAACAAAAGGTATAAATATCTGAATCCATTGCTGGACTCAACAACCATAATGCCAACAATGCAGAATGCGAGTGAAGGTTAATGCTCCCCCTGAACCTGTGCTACCTGTGCATTGTTAACAAGTCAATGATCAAGGCATCTTTGTCAGTTAGATAAAAAATTAATGAACAAAGCATATCAATAGACTGTAAGCATCAACATCAGACAGAGCACCCATATTAGAGCCTACTCCACTGTTTTTCTTTTCTAAAAAACATATACGCTCCTTGACCCATGGAAACCTGCGTGTGTATGTGACTATACTTCATGAAACCCGTGTATAATAACCTTTCTTTGAAAAATTTGATTTAACAGTAGGATGATGCAGCAAGTACTCCCAACTTTTGTCTGAGATATTCAAATGTTTCTCTGGGTAGTGGTTTAGTGAATATATCAACACCATGTTCTTTGGAGGGAACATACTCCAATTTGACCTTTTTTTCAAGCACTTGTTCACATAGAAAATGGTATTTGATGGGTATGTGGTTGGTTTTGGAGTGCATGACTGGATTCTTTGAAATAATGATGGCACTTGTATTATCACAAAGAATTGAGATGGGCGGAGTACATGTTATTTGAATTTCTTGCAAGGTTTTCATCATCCAAAGTAGTTGTGTGCAGCAAGATGCAATAGCCACATATTCTTCTTCAGCTGTAGATAAAGCAATTGAACTTTGTTTCTTGCTGAACCAAGACACTAACCTAGAACCCATATAGAATGCACCACCACTAGTACTTTTTCTGTCATCGACACTTCCTGCCCAATCTGCATCTGTATATGCATGAAGAGTAAGATCTACATCTCTAGGATACCATAAACCAAAGTCTTGAGTTTCTTGCAAATTTTTGAAATTTTTTTTGACTGCCTGAAGGTGTGATTCCTTTGGATTTGCTTGGAATCCTCCAACTATTCCCACTACATGCATGATGTCAGGTTGGGTACCTGTTAGATAAATCAGACTGCCATTCATGGATTTGTAAGTTGGTTGATGTACTGCTGCTGATTCATCATTTGAGTTGAGACTGCATCCTGTTACGATTGGGGTACATACAGGTTTAAAATCTACCATTCCATACCTTTTCAATATCTGTTTGAGATATTTTGTTTGTGAAAGAAAAATACCATCTTTATTTTATTGAACTTGTAGAACAAGAAAATGGGTAAGTTCACCAAGCAAGGACATTTCAAATTCTTGCTGCATTATTGAAGAAAAATTCTAACTCATGGATTATTCATTGCTACCAAAAATGATATCATCAACATAAACAATAATAATTAGTAGTTTCAATGTTTGTATATAGATTGCTATCTGCTGAACCTTTTGTAAAACCTTGTTGGTGTAGATATTTGTCAAGGCGATAATACCAAGTCCTTAGAGCCTGTTTCAGACCATAAAGGGCCTTATTGAGTCTTCATACAAGTTTTGCATCATTTCCAAGAATGAATCCTTTTGGCTATTCAATATAAACTTCTTCTTCTAAATCTCCATTCACGAAGGCTGATTTTACATCCATTTGGTATACTTTGAATTTCTGAAAGCTAGAAAGAGCAAGAAACATCCTTATAGCTTTAAGTCTGGCAACAGGTGCAAAATTTTCTTCAAAATCTATACCTTCTTGTTGAGCATACCCTTTACAAACAAGTCTGGCCTTGTTTCTAATGACTTCTCCATTTTCATTCAGCTTGTTTTTGAATATCCATTTAGTTCCTATAATATTTTTATCATGAGGTCTAGGAACTAATTCCCAAGTATCATTTTTTTGAATTTGCTCAAGTTCTTCATCCATGGCCTTGACCCAACAATCATCTTTGCATGATTCTTTTATATTTTGAGGTTCGGTGGAGTATAGTAATGCTAGATAGCTTGAGTTCCCTGTAATCATTCTTCTTGTCTGTACACCCGCCTCTTTTTCCCCTAAAATTTGAGTTTCTGGATGATTTTTCTGAACATACCTAGACGAAGTCTTTTCTTCTACCATTATCTCTTCTTCTGCTGCTCATTGGTTTCTTCTTCAATATGATTTTGATTTGATTTGGGAAAATAATCCCCATATTCTTCATTGTCATAATCTTCTGTTGATTTTATCTATTTTGGATTTTTGCATGCTTCATCAACTACAACATCAATGCTTTCAAAATTTTTTCCAAGTCTTTTATTATAACATTTATATCCTTTAATTCTGGAATAATAACTAAGAAGAATACCTTCATTTTCTCTAGGTTCAAACTTACCAAGTTTTTCATCAGTCCTTCTAATATATCATTTTATTCCAAAAACTTTAAAGTGTTTTACAGTAGGAGTCTTACCATACCAAACTTCATGTGGAGTTTGAGTGCTATTTACTCAAACATTTTCTTGGTTGAGAATAGTTATGGCAGTGAATGCAGATTCACCCCAGAAGGTTGTGGGAGTTCTAGATTGATCTATCATAGCTCGAGCCATTTGTTGAACTATTATGTTCATTATTTCTACCACACCATTTTTCTGAGGAGTCTTTATGGTGGAGAATTGCCTTTTTATTCCATGTTGTTCACAAAAGTCAAAGAATTCATCCAAGGTAAATTCCCCTCCTCTATCAGATTTGAGGCATTTGATTTTTCAATCTGATTCATTTTCAACCAAAACTTTGAAGGCTTGGAACTTTTAAAAAGCTTCATCTTTATGCTTTAGAAGACATATCCAGCACATTCTGGAGAAATCATCAATGAACAAAATAAAGTATTCTTCTCCACGAGGTGACTTTTTCCTTGATGGTCCACATAAATCAGTATGGACAAGTTCAAGAGGCTTACTAGCTGAACCTTCTTTTTTAATGAAGTGAACTCTGGTTTGTTTGCTGATTTGACATGGTTTACATATTGTATTTTCTGGGATGCTGATATCGGGAAGATCACGAACAACCTTGAATCTACATGCTTTTCTTATTTGAGAAAAGCTTAGATGTCCCAATCTTCTATGCCACAGCCAGTTTTCATCATTTTTCTTAGATAGCACTGTTGTTGTCCTCCCTTGGGTATGCATAAGTTGTTTGGATTTCTTGTACCTTTGATCACGGTCTCTCCTATATCAAGCTCACGAACAACACATCCGTTTCATCGAAACACCACTTCATTTCCTTGATCACACATTTGACTAAAACTCAACAGTTTATGCTTTAAACCGTCTACATACATAACATTTCCAGCTTTAACCTTTTCTTTCAAGAAAATAGATCCTTTACCTTTATGATAGAAGGAGTGTCATTTCCAAATGAGACATTTGTTTCCTTTTCTAAGGCATTCTATGAGCGAAGTTTTTCTTTGTTACCTGTCATGTGTTTTGAGCATCCATTTTCGATGTACCACTGATTTTCTTGTCCTTCTGCATACAATGCTATACCACATCTTTCTGTTTGAGATTCTTTCCTTCTCCATATCTTGGGATTTAATGGAGTTTTCTCCTTTTGAGATGTTTGTCGAAATTTTCTCTTGCATTCAGATTCTTCATGACCAAAGTTGTTACAGATTGAGCATTCTATTTCATTTTCAAGAAGAGAAAAGTTATTATAGGAACTTTTCTTGATCCTTGTTACATTCCTTTTATTTCATTCTTCTCTAGTCATGATGGTTTTGTAAGCAACACATTGAGCAGCTTTGTGTCCAAAATTATGACATGAAAAACATTGCCCACTAAAGAAGTTACTGCTACTATCGAATCTATTGACCCGATGATTGTAGTTTCTATTGATAATCATCTTTGGAGCAAATGGAGTATGATTTACCTGAGGTTGGTTGTGGCTTCTATTCATCCTTGGAGTAAATTGTGTCTGATTTACCCGGTGATTTGCTTTATGTCTTTGCTGACGATTGTCATACTGTTCACTGGTCTTTGCTGCATCAAGATAACTTTTGGTGGAGGTTGACGAATTCTGTGATTGAGATGCTTCTTCAGTGTATCCAAGACCTGTATTTATCAGAGGAGAACACTAAAATTTGATAATTTCATTTAAAGTTTTTGATCCTTTAGCAAATATAAGATTGAGAGATTTCGTGTTCTCAAGATCCTTTCTTAGACCCACAATTTCACATTCTAGTTTTCAATTGTGTTTTTCCTTTTTAGCAAGTGGTATGTCAAGGTATCTATAATCATGTTCTTTTCTTCTAAACAAATTTTGAGTTTATATATTTCTTCATGAAGGTCTTCCTCTTCTAAAGAATCCCAAAATTTATCACCGTCATAAGTGATGAGAAGTTTGTAATCTTGTCCAGTTTCATCTTCATCACTGTTAGATAAACCATCTCTATCTTCATGAGTATAGTAACTCCTTTTATTCGCAACTTGTTTTCTATTCCATTTTGCATATTCCTTTCCATTTTCAAATTTATCCTTATGTGGACATCTAGCAGCATAATGACCGACTTTGCCACAAGAAAAGCATTTGAAGGGTAACTTACCTCTAAACCTTGCAGAACCCTGTTGAAGCTTTTCGACAAAGTTTATCTGATCTTCTTCTTCTGAAATATGTCCTGATTCATTGTGTTCTTCCTTACCTTTTATTGAAGCTTTGAATGCGGCTTCTCTCATATCTGATGGTCCTCCTTTTCTCATCTCAAAGGTAGTTAAGATTCCGTAAAGCTGTGTCATAGTGATATTTTGCAGATCCTGTTTTTCTTCTATGGTAGACACTTTGGATTCAAATTTAGCAGACAAGGGTCTCAAAACTTTCTGAACTAAGGTAACTTCCTTAATTTCTTCACCTAGATTCTTCATACAATTGACAACCTCATCTATACGTAGGAAGTAACTAGCTATACTTTCATCACTATGCATCTTAAGAGTTTCATATTGAATTATGATTTTGAAGCTTAGCACGTTTTACTTGAGAGTCTCCTTCGTAGCTCAGAATGATTTTGTCCCATATTTATTTCGCTGATTTGAGCTGCATGACTTTGAAAAACTTTGATTGTGACAGACTTCCCAATAAAGTATTGACAGCTTTAGCATTGGTTTCATATTGCTTTTTACCTACCGTATCTGTAGGAATTGCTGTTGGAAATGTATATCCTCCTTCCACAATTTCCCAGACATCCATTCCAAGTGATTGTAGATAGGTTGTGGTTCTTATTTTCTAATAAACAAAGTTGCTCCCATCAAAGATTGGCGGTTTGATGGATGCCATGCTTTCTTGATTATTCATGTTGATGGATCTCCCTTCAAGCGATCAAGCTTCTTCTGAAGGGCCTGCTTTGATACCAATTGTTGGAAATAATACTGAGAGGGTGTTGAATCAGTATTATCAGATCAATAATTTCATTTCCCAAACAAATTTGTATACGCTACTTCAGTGAAGTGAACTGGCGTGTACATGTGACTGAGCTTAAAGAACTAGTGTATATGCAGAGAACTTGTGATTTAGACATTTTATCATGTGTTGAGCTTAAACTAGTATATCAAATATTTATTAGACAGTGCAGTAAAAGCAGAATAAAGCATCGCACATAAGTGTTAATTTTAGGTATGTTCTATGCTAGATAAATTTATTTAATTTCTTTTCCATATTAGCAATCACATCAGCATAAAGTAAACTGCAGAGGGAACATAAATATAAATCGCAGAAGACAAGCCAAGACAAGCAGACACAAGATGTGGCGCAAGTTAGGGACAAACCCCACAATGTGTGGTGAAACCCTTGATCAATTCTTCTTTTATGTTCTTCAAAGTTCATCAGAGAAAGATAGAGATAGAGATAGTACATGTTGGAAATAATACTAAGAGGGGGGGGGGGGGGGGGGTGAATCAGTATTATCAAGTCAAATATTACCTTTTTCAAATTCAGATGATATACACTACTTCAACTAATTAAACTCGCGTATATACGCAACTATGTCGAAATAAAACCGCGTATACAATCAAACTTATAATTTACTTTATCTGTCAGATGTTGATTGTTAATCTGTGTATCAGAATCAATTAATCAGTAACCAGGAACAATAAAAATATAGCAGAAGACAATCATACACAAGAATACAAGATATAAGGTGGAAACCCAATGTGGGTGAAAACCACCTGCTGCAATTTGTCTCTATCTTCTCTTTAATTAGAAACTTATTTTTACAATTGTACTAGTGCAGTCCTTTACTAGTACGCAGGCTGTAACCTGTAGAGAGCTACAACCCTCTCCCATTTTCCAGCTTCTCCTGGAAGGGATCTACAACCCCCTTATCTCTTGCACTAGCCAAGATACTAGTACGTAGGTGCTGGCCTACAGAAGGCTACAACCTTCTCTTCCTTTCAGGGACAACGTTTCATAAATTTTCAGACTGGATCCACAAATAACATCAATCAAACATCAAGAATTTCTGCATTAACCAATCACCTTCTCACCAATCAAAAAATGAATAAAAAATAAACACTTCTCTGACAACTGTACCCAGATCACAATAACAGTAACCACACACCAAATCTGAACCCAGAACACTACAGCAATAAACAGAAGCAACAAGATCACAACTCAAAATATATACGCTACTTTAATAGCCTGAAACCTGTGTGCATACACTTCTGAGTATGGAACAACCTGCGTATACGCTGTTTTCCTTCATTGAACCTGCGTATATACGCGCCTTAGCTGAACTGAACCTGCGTACAGATCTACAAAAGATAATTCACTCTTTCAAATATTCAGGCACTGATTAACCCAGATTATCAGATTTATAGATCACGCATGCGCCATATATAACAGATCAAAATCATGCAAAGATATTATCATTCAAGCCAAGAGATTATGACCCATCAATAGAACTTATCCTTCTTTTCGCTAAGGTTCCTCCTTCATTCATATCCAGATCTGCTCCACAACGCTAATCACCAATATTTCAGATCTCGCACTTTATCAGATATTCAATAATAATTCAGATGACCCTTTGCCACATGATCTCCTTCCTCTTTTATAGTTTTAGGCCTTCCACAATACCACGGTCCAAAACCATAATACACCAACACCACTGACCCAATACCTGGGATCAACACTTCTAATAAGGTACCATGGTCCAAAACCATAAGTTCAAATACCAAGGACTAACTACCACGGACCAAGGGTAAGTTCTCCAACATATACGCGCTTTTCCTTGCATGAAAGTGCATGTATACGCATACACGCCTTTGAAACGTCTAACCCACATGTATACGCGTCTTCGTTTAGATGAACCTGCGTATATGTCTTTTCCTTCATTCTGAAAGCCTGAACTGAGATCTGTTACCAAAGAGAGTTGCCATCAAGGACAACAATGCCATAATGCCAACAATCTCCCCCTTTGGACTTGATGGCAACCCAAAATCCTTAAGTCATTCCCCCCCTTTGTCATCAAGGGCAAAGGGTTGTGCTCCCTTGAGTACATGCTAAAATTTCTGCCCTGTTGTGCTGACCATGCTCCCCCTGACAAGATCTGCAAAAGATGTTCTTCAAGAAGAACCATGACTTATACATTGTAAAACACCTTCCTATCATAAAAAGACTCAATACATACATCCATCACCCAACCAAGTGGGGATACATTAGAAAATTACATATGACAACCAAGTTCATTACATGTTCATCCCAGGCATAGTGGGGAAACCAAGATAGGCTGTTACATGACTTTGACACCATAAAAGAGATACCACAAAAGAGATACATGACATAGAGACGAAATATCTAGAACAAGACTTATGAAAGTCACAAATAACTGATAGCAGCAGCATCTGTCAATCACAATTCAGATCAGAACTAAGATTTCCTTCTATTCTCCCTCTGCCTCTGCTCCACCTAAAACCAACAACAGCTGTGAACTAGAACCAAAAGCTTCTAAGATAATGCCAACAATGCATTATTAGAAGATTATCTGCTCCCCCTGAACCTGTGCCAGATGGTCTCTGTCAGACCCATATCAGACTCTCTTCAATCAGAGTCTGTCCTTGTTGATTTTCTTCAGAACTCCATGTATGAGACTGCACCTACATAAATCGGCGTATGTACGCGTATCTTCCTAATTCAACTTGCGTACACCCATTTTTCTCTGAAATAGACATGATTTAACAGAAAGATGATGAATAAACTACTCCCAACTTCTATCTGAGGTATTCAAATGTCTCCCTGGGCAGTGGTTTGGTGAGAATATCAGTAACTTGTTCCTTAGAAGGAACATACTCCAATTTGACCTTTTGTTCCAACACTTGTTCCCGGAGAAAGTGATACTTGATCGGTATGTGCTTGGTATTTGAATGCATGACTGGGTTCTTTGAAATTATAATTGCACTTGTATTATCACATAAGATGGAGATAGGTGGTGTACAAGTGATTTGAAAATCTTGTAAGGTCTGCATCATCCAAAGAAGTTGAGTGCAGCAAGATGCAGCAGCCACATATTCCACTTCAGCTGTAGATAAAGCAATCGAACTCTGTTTCTTGCTGAACCAAGATACTAATCTGGAACCCATAAAGAATGCACCACCACTTGTGCTCTCCCTGTCATCCACGCTTCTGGCCCAATCTGCATCTGTGTAAGCATGAAGTGTGAGATTTGTATCTCTAGGATACCATAAGCCATAGTTTTGAGTTCCTTGAAGGTACTTGAAGATTCTCTTGACTACCTGAAGATGAGTTTCCTTTGGATTTTCTTGAAATCTTCCAACTATTCCCACTGCATGCATGATGTCTGGTCGGGTACTTGTCAAATAAAGTAGACTTCCAATCATAGATCTGTAGGTTGGTTGATGCACTGCTGCTGATTCATCATTTGCACTGAGGCTGCATCCTGTGACCATGGGGGTACATACTGGTTTTGCATCATCCATGCCATATTTCTTCAAAATCTGCTTGAGATACTTGGTTTGAGACAAGAAGATACCGCCTTCATTTTGTTGGATTTGCAAACCAAGAAAATATGTCAGTTCTCCAAGAAAAGACATTTCGAATTATTTCTTTATCACCAAGGCAAAGATTTGACTCATAGCTTCTTCATTGCTGCCAAAGATAATATCATCTACATACACAACAAGTATTAGCAATTTGTCATTTTCAATTTTTATGTAAAGATTGCTATCTGCTGATCCCTTTGAAAAACCTTGTTGATGAAGATATTTGTCCAAATGGTAGTACCAAGCCCTTGGAGCTTGTTTAAGACCATAGAGAGCCTTTTTTAGTCTACATACAAGATTTGGATCATTCCCAAGGATGAAACCATCTGGTTTCTCAATGTACACTTCTTCTTCTAAGTCCCCATTTAGAAAGGTTGATTTCACATCCATTTGAAAAACTTTGAACTTCTGAAAGCTTGAGAGAGCAAGGAACATTCAGATAGCCTCAAGTCTAGCAACAAGAGAAAAAGTTTCTTCAAAGTCTATTCCTTCTTGTTGAGCATACCCTTTACACACAAGTCTAGCCTTGTTTCTAATTACTTCCCCATTTTCATTCAACTTATTTTTGAAGATCCATTTTGTCCCTATGACATTCTTATCTTTTGGTCTAGGAACCAACTCCCAAGTGTTGTTCTTTTCAATCTTCTCAAGTTCTTCATCCATCGCCTTGACCCAACATTCATCTTTGCATGCCTCTCTTACATTTTGTGGTTCAGTGGAGGAGAGCAATGCCAAATAGCTTGAGGCTTCTGCAATTGTTCTCCTTGTTTGTACACCTGCTTCTTTCTGCCCCAAAATATGAGATTCTGGATGATTCTTCTGAACGTACCTGGAATCTGGATGGAGTCTTCTCTTCTATCCTTATTTGCTCCTCAAGTGCCTCCTAAGGTTCTTCTTCATCATCTGTCTGATTTGGAGAGTAGTCTTCATCCTCTTCGATATTTTCATGATTTACTTACCTAGGGATGTATCCTTTTTCATCAACCATTACATCAATGCTGTCAACAATTCTTCCAAGTCTTTTATTGTAACACTTATATGCTTTGCTGTGGGGAGAATAACCAAGGAGAATGCCTTCATCTACTCTAGGTTCAAGTTTGCCAAGCTGTTCATCAGTATTCTTAATATAGCATTTGCTCCCAAAAATTTTGAAATGCTTTACTGAAGGAGTCTCACCATACTAGAGCTCATGAGGAGTTTGAGTGCTGTTCACTCTAACATTTGTTTTGTTGAGAATAACAACCGCAATAAATGCAGCTTCACCCCAGAAGGTTGCGGGAGTCCTGGACTCATCAAGCATAGCACGAGCCATTTGTTGGACCGTTTTGTTCATCCTTTCCACCAATGCATTTTGCTGAGGAGTCCTAGTTGTAGAGAATTCCCTTCTTATTCCATGTTCTTCACATAAATCGAAAAATTCATTTGAGGTAAACTCCCCACCTCTGTCGGACCTGAGGCACTTAATTTTGTGATCTGATTCGTTTTCAGCCAAGGCTTTGAAAGATTTGAATTTTTCGAATGCTTCGTCCTTGTGTTTCATAAGTCCCAACCAAACCATCCTAGAGAAGTCGTCAATGAATAATATAAAGTATTCTTCTCCTCGAGGTGACCTTGTCCTAAATGGACCACATACATCTGTATGGACTAGTTCAAGAGGCATGCTGGCTGATCCTTCCTTCTCAGGGAAGTTAGTTCTGGTTTGCTTAACAAATTGAAATGATTTGCATATGGTGTTGTCTGGAATTTTGATATCTGGAAGACCATGAACTGCCTGGTATTTGCATGCTTTCATTATTTGTGAAAAGCTTAGATGCTCCAACCTCTGGTGCCATAACCAATGTTCATCATCCTTGCTCAAATAGCATTGTTGTTGTCCTTCTTCAAATATGTATAGATTATTTGGAGTTCTTCTGCCTTTGATCACTGTTTTTCCTGTATCAAGATCACGAACACTACATCCATTTGATCGAAATATTACTCTGTTCCTTGATCGCACATCTGACTGACACTTAGTAGATTATGCTTCAAGCCATCAACATACAAAACATTTCCAGCTTTGACCTTTTCTTTCAACTGAGCAGTGCCTTTTCCTTTTATGGCTGCAGGGGTATCATTTCCAAAAGAATCTTTCTTTCCCTTTTCTAAAGCAGTATATCACCTGTCATATGCTTCGAACATCCGCTGTCGATGTACCATAGATTTTCTTGTCCTTCTGCATAAAAAGCTATCCCACATCTTTCTGTTTTTAGTTCCTTTATTCTCCATGTTCTGGTGCTTGAGGCTTGTTCTTTTGTCTGCCGAAACCTGGTCCTACATTCAGAATCTTCATGACCGAAGTTATTACAAATAGAACATTCAATTTCATTTTCAAGGGCCGAAAAGTTGTTATAGGTCCTTTTCGTAATCCCAGCCATATTTCTTTGTTTTTGAGCTTCTCTAGTCATGATTGTCTTATAAGCAACACATTGAGCTGCTTTGTGACCAAAGTTATGGCAAGAGAAACATTGGCCATTGAAGAAACTTCTGAGATTATCAAATCTACCATCCAAATGATTGTTATTTCTATTGTCATCCATTCTTGAAGCAAATTGAGAAGTTTTTACCTGTGGCTGGTTGTAGCTTTTGTTCACCCTTAAGATGGATTGCCCCTGGTTTACCTGGTAGTCTTTGTTTGTTCTTGATGTAATTCGTCCCTGCTTTACTTGGTGATCTCCATTGGGATTTTTCTCATTCCTCCTTGCTGCATCAAGATAACTCCTTGAGGTGGATGCTTGAGATGTTTCTCCATTATAACCCAGACTTGTCTTGATTAGTGGAGAACGCTGTACATTGATAATCTCATCCAGAGTTTCAGATCCTTTAACAAATTTAAGATTAAGAGCCTTTGTTTTCTCAATTTATTTTCTAAGGCCAACAATTTCACATTCTAACTTCTCAAGAGATTTTTCTTTTTCATCAAGTTGGAATTGCAGAGTATCAGTGATCATATCTTTTTCTTCTAAACATATTTTGAATCGAGAAATCTCTTCATAAAAACCATATACATATATAGCGTCCATGTAATAATCATCTTCAAAGGCCATTAAAAGTTTATAATCATTACCTCGTTCATCTTCGTCACTATTTGATAGGCCATCACTGTCTTCATGAGTGTAGTAACTTTTCTTAGTTGCATTCTGTTTCTTGTTCCATCTAACAGGTTCCTTCCCTTTATCAGTCTTATCCTTGTGAGGACATTTGGTAGCATAGTGACCGACTCTTCCACAAGCAAAGCATTTGAAAGGTAACTTACCTCAGAACTGTCCAGTACCCCGTTGAAGATTTCTGACAAAATTTGATTCTTCTTCTTCTTCTGACATGTGTCCTGACTCATAGTACTCTCCTTTGCCTGAAGCCTTGAAGGCAGCTTCTCTCCTGTCTGATGGACCTCCTTTCCTCATTTCATAAGCAGTTAGAATTCCATGCAGCTGTGACATTTTAAGGCTTTGTAGATTCTCTTTTTCTTCTATTGCAGAAACTTTAGATTCAAACCTAGGGGACAAAGATCATAGAACTTTTTCAACCACAATAGCCTTTTTTATTTCTTCACCCAAATTTTTCATACAATTAACAATCTCATCTACACGAAGAAAATAGTTAGCCACACTTTCATCATTATACATCCTGAGATTTTCATACTGAATCCTGAGGGTTTGAAGTTTTTCTCGTTTTACCTGATCATCTCCTTCATAGCTCAGAACAATCTTGTCCCATATCTCTTTTGCGGATTTAAACTGCATTACCTTGACAAATTCTGATTGAGATAGGCATCCTAATAGAGTATTGACCGCCTTTGCATTTGTTTCATATTTCTTCTTCTCAGCCAGATCTGTAGGAGTTGCTGATGGAAAAGTATACCCTGTATATATGATATCCTAGACTTCTGTACCAAGAGATTGAAGATAGGCAGTAACTCTTACCTTCCAATAAACAAAGTTTGTCCCATCAAAAATCGGTGGCCTGATTGATGCTTCCCTCTCGTAGTTGCTCATGATGAACGATCTTCCTTCAAGTGATCAAGCTTCTTCTGAAGGATCAACTCTGATACCAATTGTTGGAAATAATACTGAGAGGGGGGGGGGGGTGAATTAGTATTATCAAGTCAAATATTCCCTTTTTCAAATTCAGATGATATAAGCTACTTCAACTAATTAAACCCGCGTATATACGCAACTATGTCAAAATAAAACCGCGTATACAATGAAAAATTATAATTTACTTTATCTGTCAGATGTTGATTGTTAATTTGTGTATTAGAATCAATTAACCAGTAACCAGGAACAGTAAAAACAGAGCAGAAGACAATCATACACAAAAACACAAGATATAAGGTGGAAACCCAATGTGGGTGAAAACCACCTGCTGTAATTTGTCTCTATCTTCTCCTTAATTAGAAACTTCTTTTTACAATTGTACTGGTGCAGTCCTTTACCAGTACGCAGGCTGCAACCTGCAGAGAGCTACAACCCTCTCTCGTTTTCTAGCTTCTCCTGGAAGGGAGCTACAACTCACTTGGCTCTTGCACTAGCCAAGATACTAGTACGTAGGTGTTGGCCTACAGAAGGCTACAACCTTCTCTTCCTTTCAGGGACCAGGTTTCATAAATTTTCAGACTAGATCCACAAATAACATCAATCAAACATAAATAATTTCTGCATTAACCAATCACCTTCTCACCAATAAAAAACTGAATCAAAATAAACACTTCTCTGACAACTATACCCAGATCACAGTAACAGTAACCACACACCAAATCTGAACCTAGAACACTACAACAATAAATAGAAGCAGCAAGATCACAACTCAAAATATATACGCTACTTTAATAGCCTAAAACCTGCGTGCATACGCTTCTGAGTATGGAACAACCTGTGTATATGCTGTTTTCCTTCACTGAACCTGCGTATATACGCGCCTTAGCTTAACTGAACTTGCATACAGATCTACAAAAGATAATTCACTCTTTCAAATATTCAGGCACTGATTAACCCAAATTATCAGATTTATAGATCACGCATGTGCCATATATAAAATATCAAAATCATGCAAAGATATTATCATTCAAGCCAAGAGATTATGACCCATCAATAGAACTTATCCTTCTTTTCGCTAAGGTTCCTCCTTCATTCAGATCCAGATCGGCTCCACAACGCTAATCACCAATATTTCAGATCTCGCACTTTATCAGATATTCACTAATAATTCAGATGACCCTTTGCCACATGATCTCCTTCCTCTTTTATAGTTTTAGGCCTTCCCCAATACCACGGTCCAAAACCATAATACACCAATACCACGGACCCAATACCTGGGATCAACACTTCTAACGAGGTACCATGGTCCAAAACCATAAGTTCAAATACCAAGGACTACTACCATGGACCAAGGGTAAGTTATCTAGCATATACGCGCTTTTCCTTGCATGAAAGTGCGTGTATACACATATGCGCCTTTGAAATGTCTAACCCACGTGTATATGCGTCTTCGTCTAGATGAACCTGCGTATATGTCTTTTCCTTCATTCTGAAAGCCTGAACTGAGATCTCTTACCAAAGAGAGTTTCCATCAAGGACAACAATGCCATAATTCCAACAGTACATTTAGAACAGAAGTCAACACTTGACTTATCTAGATCATTTCATATAACAATGAGATTAGTTGAAGACATTATGCTTCAACTAATTCTCAAGGTGACGGCTTCACTTGTCGTAGTGCTGCATCTTGATCCACTAGCTACACCACTGCATATGCACTAATCATGATTATCATCATGCTGCCCATGTCCATGATCTCATCATGGTTCATGCCCATGCTCCATGTATTATGTCATATGTCATGCTGTTGCCCAACTTCCATGTATTATGTCATACATCATGCTGCTGCCTATGACTGCGTTAAATATGCCTAGATCACACACACCCCTTTTCTGATTTCTTCAAACTAAGAATATCACCTTTATATCTTATATATGTTGAGACTTATAGTTGTGACATCATACGAGGTTTCATTTGTTGCTTCATGTATCGAGTTTGTGACTACACTTAAAACAACTAGGTGTAGTCAAACCTTACTACGGCTTGTCCTAACATGGGAAGATACCAGAGGTATTGTTTCTTCTTGTTAGTGGATCTTTGCATCCATATTCTCATGAAATTTCAGAGATGAAACTCGAGTTTTGTTCCTCTCTTTGTAGCGTATACATGACTCCAAAATATGAGAAGTTCTGTGTCTCCTTTTGACAGCAATAACAGGTCTTCTCGCTATGCTATGATGTCTGTGCTGTAGGAGTTTCCATTGACCAATGTATATGTCTCCTTGTTCTGCGTATATGTCTCCTCATGCTGACTACGTATTTTCTCCTTGTGCTATGTATATGTCTCCTCATGCTGACAGTGTATTGTTTCTTTGTGCTGCGTATATGTCTCCTCATTCTGTCAGCATATTGTTGTCAGGCCAGGGTAACTCCAAAATGAGCGAGAGAGAAAACTGATCATGTTATTCATTAGCTAACTCATGTTTATATACAAAAATAAAACGGATCAGTTCATCTTCTAGATGACTGTCCAGTTCACCCATCTGTTTCGGATTAGGTGTCAACATTCCCCCCCTTAATCTGAAGGGATGTTGGTGAGTCCAAGCATCATTCTGAATCTTTCAAGCTTTTCTCTTCCAAGTGCTTTGGTGAAGATGTCTGCAATTTGCTCGTTTGTGGAACAATGACGGAGATGGATTGTTTTGGCCTCAACATGATGTTGGATCAGATGATATTTAGTATTGATGTGCTTAGTACGATCATGGAACTTTGGGTTCTTGGCCAACTTTATTGCAGATGTGTTATCAATCATGAGTGGAGTTGATTGTATTTGTTTTACTTGCAAATCTTCAAGAATTTTCCTGAGCCACACAATTTCTTTCATTGTTTCAGCTGCTGCCACATATTCTGCTCTTGTTGTGGAATCTGCTGGTACTTATTGTTTGCGTGATCTCCAGGAGACAGCTCCTGATCCAAGACTCATAGCATATCCTGAAGTAGATACCCCAGTTTCTTTGTCTCCATCGAAGTTTGAATCAGAGTATCCAATCAAGTTGAAGTCGTCCACCTGTGTATACTTGATTCCAAGGTCTTGAGTTCCCTTCAAGTACCTTAGAACTCTTTTTGCAGCAGACCAATGTCCCTCACAAGGCTTTTGCATGAACCTGGAGAGGATTCCGACAGCAAATGAAATGTCTGGTCTGGTAGTAGTGAGGTAGATGAGACTTCCTACAAGCTGTCTATACTTTGTTGCATCCTCAAATTCCTTTCCTTCAATAGATGTGAGCTTCAAGTTTTGTTCCATTGGAGTACAAAGGGGATTTCACTCTGTCATGCCAAATCTGTTTAACAAATCTCCAATGTATTTCTTTTGAGAAAGAAATATGGACTTTGGATGTTGGGTTACTTCAATGCCAAGATAGTAATGAACATAGCCCAAATCAGTCATTTCAAAATTTTTTCCTAATTCTTTCTTTATGGATGCAATATAGCTTTCATTGTTCCCTGTCATTAAAAGATCATCTACATATACCACAAGATATACAACTGTTTTGCCAACTTTCTTGATAAATAAAGTTGCATCATCAATATCAAAATGTTTGAAGTTGAGTTTCAGGAGATGCTCAGTTAGTTTTTCATACCAGGCTCGTGGTGCTTGTTTGAGGCCATACAAGGACTTCACAAGTTTGCATACTTTGTGTTCATGTCCTTTCACAGCAAATACTTCAAGCTGGGACATAAAAACATTCTCTTTTAGATCTCCATTCAAGAATGCAGTTTTTACATCCATTTGATGGACTTTCCAACCGTTTTGAGCAGCTAGTGCAAAGAGTGTCTAAATGGTGGCCCATTTTGCTGTGGGAGCAAAAGTTTCCTCATAATCAACCCCTTCCTTCTGTGCAAAACCTTTTGCCACAAGCCTAGCTTTGGGCTTGTCAAGTGAGCCATCAACTTTGTACTTGTTCTTGTAGACCCACTTGTAGCCAATTGGTTTGGTTCCAAATGGAGGATCAATCAACTTCCAAGTGCCATTCTTTATGAGGGCATCATACTCCTTCTGCATCGCTTCTTTCCATTCATCATGAGAAGCAGCTTCTTTGAAGGAAGCTGGTTCAAAATCTGTAGACAAGTTCAATTCACAATCATAAGTAACATCCATATCAACAGGTGAATTAGAGTTATCTACATCACCTCCATCTTGTCGGTTTGTATTTCTGGTTCCTGTTTTTCCAATTTCATCAGGATGAACACTTTCAAGTGTCTTTGTCAGCCAATTTGGGGGACCTTTCTGAGATGGTCCAGGCTGTTCTGTTGATTGAGTTGGGACTGAATCAAGATTAAGTCTCCCAATTCTATCAATTACATCACTAAAAGCATCATCCATTGTTGGAGTGTCATGCAGGGGAGATTGTTCTTCAGAAGGAGATTCCACATGTTGATCTAGTATAGGAATCCCCCCTTCAAGATGTGGAATCTGATTATCAAACTCTTGGAATGATTTCGGTTTTGTGAATCTATCCAAGCGATCAAGTTGCCGCTCAACAACACTGTCAGATTTGGATGATTCAAGAAAAATGACATCTCTAGATAAAACAAACTTTTTATTTACTTCATCATAGAGGCGGTATGCTTTAGATGTGTTTGAATACCCCAGGAAGATACACTTACGACTTCTAGCACCAAGTTTGTTTCTATGTACCTTTGGTATTAAAGCATAACAGGTGGAACCAAATATCCTAAGATGTTTTACCGAAGGAACATGTCCATACCACAATTCATAAGGAGTCTTGTTTCTTATAGCATTAGATGGACATCTATTCTTTATATATGCAGAACATAGAACAGCATCAGCCCAAAACATTGTCTTTACATTTTTGAAGAAAAGCATGGATCGTACCATATTCAAGATTGTTCTATTCATTCTTTCTGCTACACCATTCTGTTGAGGATTATAAGGTACAGTTGTTTGATGTTTAATCCCATGTTGGCGAAGATAGTGTTCAAATTCATTTGATGTATATTCTTTTCCATTATCAGTGCGAATAGACCCAATATGAGATTGTGAATCATTTTCAATCCACTTATGAAAATTCTTGAATGTTTGAAAAGCATCAGATTTGTTCTTCAATAAGTAAACCCAACACATTCTGGTGTAATCATTAATAAATGTCATGATATATTTATTTCCATTTGCAGAAGAAATAGGCATTGGACCACATAAATATGAATGAATGAGTTCAAGCTTCCTATGTGCTCTTGAATGTGAATCATGAAAAGACTGTTTGCTATGCTTTCCTAGAATGCAAGCATCACATTGCTTATGTTTTCTAGGAATTGTAGGCAAACCAGCAACACCATTTTTCTTCAACAAGCGGAGACTATCATAGTTTAAATGTCCAAATCTAGCATGCCATAATAAACTTGACGGAAGTGTACCTTCTTCATGATGAGAAATATATGAGAAATGTTGTGCATGAGCAGAAGTTCCTTGCAGTTTAAGAAGTCTTTCTTCTTCTATACCCCTCATGACAAGTGAATGGTCAGATGCCTTTCTTACCTCAAGCTTTCCATCAAACATATGAATGGAGTGACCTTGCTGGTGGATGTGGACCAGTGACAGCAAGTTTCTCTTGAGCTGTGGGAGATATAGAACATGATCCAGAAGAAAGTCTGGAAGACCAGGCAGTTTAAGCCTGATTGTGCCAAGCCCTGATGGCTTGATTTTTGACTGATCTGCAAAGTATACTGCTCCATCAACATTGTCAGTGAAATCTTCAAAAAATTCTTTCCTATGAGTCATATGACAGGTTGCTCCTGAATCAAGCAACCAGTCATTTTTCGAAGAAGCAAGTGAAGCATTAAACAAATCTTCATTTACTCCAATGTTACATTGTACCTCAATATAGTGAGCGGATTCAGGTGCTTTACCTTTGTCTGTGTCATCAGTTTTACCTTTCTGCTGATTTCTTCTCTGCTCAACTTTGTCCCATGGTAGCTTGCATGTAGAAGCATCATGTGATCCATTTCGTTTGCAGCGAATGCAATGCAGATCTGCCTTTTCTGCTTGAGAATGTCTGCCCCCCTGCCTCTGAAGTATCTTCCTCTTCCTCTTCGACCACCTCTTCCTCTTGTAGAATCTTGAGCAGGATGCTTTTCTTTATGAGCAAGGCAAACAGTCTCTTCAGAAGATTCAGGGACTTTTTTCTTTCCAAAGGCTTTCTCTCTTTCAACAAAATTTTTCACAAGAGACTCAAAGGTTATGTCTTTAAGATTTCCATTTGCTTGTAAAGACTCAAGATAATTGGAGTAGGTAGGATAGAGTGCTTTGAGAAAGGCAATAAGAGAGATATCCAGCTCAACCTTAGTGGATTTAATATCATGCATTATAGACTTTATTTCAGATGCAAGAGCAAGGGGATCATTATTTTTCAGTTCAAGAGTGAAGAGTTTAATCATGAGCTGAACAACTTCAAGTGCAGAATGTGAATTATAGAGTTCTTTCAGCTTTTGTAAAGCTTCAAAGGCAGTGGAATAGGATGAAATATGACGACTTACTTCTTCATTTACAGATGCTGCGATCAATGCATAGGCTTTGCTGTTCTTGTTTTCCCAGATGAAAAGTTCTTTATCTGATGTAGGCTGCACAGGGTCTTTGTCTTCTTCTCCGACACACACTCCTTTCCACAGCTCATTGTAGATGAGGGTGTGTTTTACCATCCGAGACCATTCAGAATAGTTCTCCTTGCCAGTGAGAACTATTCCGACCATAGAGATGATTGAATGCATTCTGTAAAAAACTTCTGCTTGATAAAAAAATTCTACAAATCCCTCTAATGTGTGACAGAAGGCATCAGAATTTCATTGAAATATTATAACACTTTATGCTTCAATACAGCATAAAAACAAACTGTGCAAATGTTCTGACTGATATGACTTTGAATGCTTTTGAAAACTGCTTATATAACCCCTTTGAAAACTGCTTACAATTCAAAAACTGCCATCATAAATACATATCAACAGCACACATTATACCGCCATTTGCCATTCTCAAACTTTCGGGACTCATAGTGAGAAAGAATATGGTTATATGTATAAAACTGAATCAAACTGCGCAATACCATATGGTTATATGCATAAAACTAAATCAAACTGCGCAATACCATAATTATAACAGCTTCATAATTGGCACAAGGATTACTTTTACACATTGACATATCATTTTCAATGAGGACAACGACACCCGCTGAGGCACAAGCAGCCGCAAACGTTAATGTTGCAATAACCCCGTCACCAACAACAAATATGCTAACAAATAGACTCCGTTTCAGAGTGGCACAGCTCTTACAATAAAACGGAGGCCGCCAAATGGTCGTTGCAGAGACGATCCAAAGGATTTAAAGCTCACCCACGACTGCTGGGCTCACTCCATTGAATACAACAAGCAATCTGAGGGCGTTGATGGTCATGAAGCGATACAACTGAAGCTATACAAGACCCCACTTCTACAATAACTACAACAATAACACCTACCAAACATGCGGATGCAATCGCGTGGATGGTTCAAACGACCTGTCAGCAGTTCTGCTCAGCAGGCATGTGGAAAGCAAGGAAATGTAAACTGTTGTCCTTTCCAATCTTGGTCACAGTTTCCAGTCGTGGCAGCGAAAGCTTCACTAATCTGACTCTCTGTCAAGATGGAGAGATTTCCTTGCTGCGAAAAAGCTCATACAAACAAAGGGGCGTGGACCAAAGAAGAAGACTGTCAGGAATGAGAGCTGATAAAAAAAACGGAATGAGAGAACCATCAAATCGAATCTGTGAGAAGGTCAATCGTTCTCATCTGAAACGCGCAAGGGAGCTCTCAAAAACATAACCGATACATTCATGGATTCATGCGCAGAGAGGGGCAGCTCTGATATGTCAGGCAAACGTTTATAAAAAATAATGCGCAGAGAGGAGCAGCTCTGATATGTCAGGCAAACGTTTATAAAAAAATAATGCGCAATCTCTGGCAGTCAGAGAGCGCAGTCTCTGGCAGTCAGGCCAGGCAGAGGCAGAGCCAGGGAATCAAGGTCAGAGTAGCGCTCAGGACTGAGCAGCTCTCAGGACAGGAGTTACAACTATTTTAGGGACTGGGACCTGAGCTCTGATACCATGTCAGGCCAGGGTAACTCCAGAATGAGCGAGAGAGAAAACTGATAATGTTATTCATTAGCTAACTCATGTTTATATACAAAAATAAAACGGATCAGTTCATCTTCTAGATGACTGTCCAGTTCACCCATCCGTTTCAGATTAGGTGTCAACAATTGTCTCCTTGTGCTACGTATATGTCTCCTTAGCGTTGAGACTTCTTCCATTGACTATGTTATGTGACTCCATGATCTGTGTGATATGTCTTCATGACCGCGTGGATATGGTCACCATCTACCATGTGGATAGATGGCCTGATCAAGAACATTGTGTAGATACTACTTCATTACTATGGATCATTTCTAGGGTAAATATCTCTCTCTCTCTCTCTCTCTCTCTCTCTCTATATATATATATATATATATATATATATATATATATATATATATATATATATATATATATATATATATATATATATATATATATATATATATATATATATATATATATATATATATATATATATATATATATATATATAACTATGACAGACCATGAAAACCTGCATGTAATTATGTGCGTATATTTGCTGTGTATCCACCTGTATGTATTATCTCTACATGTTGCGTTGTGTCATTGCCCATGAATGACTGCAGCTCCATTGCAACTTCATTCCCTATACCCTGCGTATAAAGGGAAACATATATTTATCATATGTACAAGTGCTTTCGTGGCTGAGTATATGGCATCATGTTTATGGTGTATAGCTGTGTGTTAGAAGTAGGGCATCATAGACCAGCACTCATTCTCATGGTGTCTCTCTCCTGCTCCAAAAACCCAAGACGTGGAGAGGAGGAGATCACCTCAATGTATTTAAATGACATCAAATCTTCTTCAATCTATACTAAAACATATATGATGAATAGACATGACGTTTGGGCTTCTTGAGCCTACGTAAGAGCTGGTCGGATAGATAATAAAACCATAATTTAAATAAATTCATATCTCCATAAATACTTATCGGAATCGGATGATCTTTGGATCAATACTACACCTCTTGGCGGGAGGGATCCAATAAAAATATCAGTTTCCATAAATAAGCTGACCCACATGGAGTTTGGCCCTAGTTGTCAATTTAACACTCCCTCTCAACTAGGGAGAACTCCATCCCCCATATGTTTGACTGTACTATCTCTGCCATCAGTTCCCTGCACTACTCTGTCCAGCTCTGCCCAGATCTGCTGGCTCTGCTCTACTCTGCTAAGCTCTACTAGCTTTGCTTTTCTTTGCTCAGCTCTTCTCATCTTAACTCTGCTCAGCTCTACTTTGCTCAGCTCTATTGGCTTTGCTATGCTCTGCTCAGCTCTGCTCAGCTTAGCTCTGCTAGCTCTACTCTACTCTACTCAACTCAACTCAGCTTAGCTCTGCTCGGCTAAGCTCTGCTCGCTCTACTCTTCTCTACTTAGCTCTGCTGAACTATGAAGAAGAAGAATTGATCGAGAATGTCTCATACCATTCTCCACTGACCTGAAGTTAGTCTCAGAGTGTGTACTGCTGGTACCAGACCAGTCTCAACTAACCCGAAGTCAGTGTCATAGAATGCAACACTCCTACCACTGGTCCCAAACCAGTATCATTGATCCCAGATCAATGGAGGTCATCCTAGCATAGGGAGTACAGTAGATACAGTGATGCATCCATCGGTACTACTATGGCCCATAACTTCATTTCCCTACTCATTGATCAGATGATAGGTACTTCCCATGAGTCCCAGACAGCATGGGTAGGATGTCTCGATAAGAGAACTTAATCAATCTTGTCCTCACAGGAGAACACATCAATCTTGCTACAATTTCCATGGAGAACACATCAATCCAAGCCTCACAGGAGAACACATCATTCCTGCTACAATCGCCATGGAGAACACATCAATCCAGGCCTCACAGGAGAACACATCAATCCTACTACAATCACCATGGAGAACACATCAATCCAGGCCTTACAGGAGAACACATCAATCCTGCTACAATCACCATGGAGAACACATCAATCCTGCTACAATTGCCATGGAGAACACATCAATCCAGGCCTCACAAGAAAACACATCAATCCTTCTACAATCTCCATGGAGAACACATCAATCCAGGCCTCACAAGAGAACACATCATCCTGCTACATAGGAGAGGGAATCATCCTGTTCCACAAGAGAGCGAATCATCTTGTCCCATAAGAGAGTGAATCATCTTGTCCCTGTGCACACCACCAGGGGAGGGTGAGTCACCCTGTGGTCATACGTTGCTCCAGTAAGAACTGCAAGCCCCCAGAGCTCCCAGAGCTTAATTTATGCAACATGCAGGACCCTTGTACAAGGGTTTCTTAACGACTCCAAGTCATTCTAGAAAATCACAAATTTGATCTTTCCCCAGGGCTTTGACAAAGTGTATCGACTTGTACATCATATTAATGCGATGAAGCCTCCTTGCTCATCGACTTACCATATCCCAGATAAGGTAGTATCTGATGTCTATCTGTTGGAGAAATAGTCAAATATGAGATTCCTTAATAATCGAATCCCACCTCTGGTTGTTACAGAGAATCACATTGATATTCATCATGTGTACGAACAACTCACTAAAGAGCTTCCCCAACCAGGCAGCTTCATACGAGATCATACTCGTAGATATGTATCCGGTTTTGGTGGTGCTTATGGCAACTGACTTCTTCTTCCTGCTCATCCATGATATCGAAGCAGAATCCAAAGAGAAACAACACTGAGAAGTGCTCCAGTGATTCTCCACACTGTCTGCCCAATTAGCATTCAAATAATCATGCAGTTTCATATTTCCGGTAGTGTATCTCAATCCATGAGAGATTGTGCCCTGAAGACATCTCAGAAGATTCTTGGCACCAATCAAGTGAGGCTCAATCAAATATGAGTTCCTTGCAAAACATATGTTCGGAATCCAACTCCCTCTTACTTCTGCAAATGAGAGGGTCTGCAACTGTCAGAAATAGTTCGTCCACATAAGATGTCAGTATGAGAGGTCTATCATCCAGAGCCTTCGGATAATGGTTTGGATCGATTTCACTCCTTAGTGAATCTTAGCTTCATCAAACAGCTATCAGTCCTCTCATACTATGCACGAGGTGTTTTGCTTCAAGCCATAGAGGGCTTTCTTCCACATGCATACATGAGATTCCCATTCATGAATCTTAAACTCCACGGGTTGTTTCAAACATATGGAATTGCTACATAAGGGGGATGGTCCCCTTGTAAGATTTTCCTTCGGTACATCTCAGACATGTACTTTCATGCTCTTTTTGAATTCAGGCTTCCTTGTCACCATCAGACTCACGGACCTCCAGTGATATGTGTCAATGGACATGGTCCCCGGTGGACTTCCTATAACTTAATACATCCCTGAACTCAAAAGAATATTTGAAAATTCTATTTTCAAACACGTACCTTTCCATCGACGAATGTCACCTTTGAACCTTTGACTTCCATTATTGGGGTTCCTTGCTTCCTTGAAGAGTCAGCCGTGTCTTTGATGACCTGCATCTCTGTCATTCGGACACTCCTTTGCATAAGGGTCGAACTTATCATTAAGACATCTATCTTTCCTTCCACCCTTAGATCCGAACTTCACATATATTTTAGGTAGGCCATCAGAAACTTCCGCTGCGTCATTCTGATAACATTCTCTGCTTCGAATTCACTCTAGGTGAATTATGAGGAACCCATTGATCCTTCTATCTTTTCCCAACTATCTTCGGTGTTTGCTCTTTCACTCTTGCTTGGACATTGTCTTCACCTCAGCTCTGATTCCATGCTAATTTTAGGTATGTTCAATGCTAGAGAAATATATTTAATTTCTTTTCCATATTAGCAATCACATCAGCATAAAGTAAACTGCATATAGAACATAAATATAAATCTCAGAACACAAGCGAAGACAATAGGACACAAGATGTGGTGCAAGCTAGGGACAAACCCCACAATGTGTGGGGAAAACCTTGATCAATTCTTCTTTTATGTTCTTCAAAGTTTAGTAGTGCTGCATCTTTATCCACTAGCTGCATCACTGCAAATGCAATAATCATGATTATCATCATGCTGCCCATGTCCATGATCTCATCATGCTTCATGCCCATGCTCCATGTATTATTTCATACATCATGTTGTTGCCCAAGTTCCATGTATTATGTCATACATCATGTTGCTACCTATGACTACGTTAAATATGCCCAGATCACACACACCCGTTTTTTTATTTCTTCACACTAAGAATATCACCTTGAGATCTTATATATGCTGAGACTTACAGTGGTGACATCATATGGGGTTTCATTTGTTGCTTCATGTATCAAGGTTGCGACTGCACTTAAAACAACCAGGTGCAGTCAAACCTTTCTGTGGCTTGTCCTAACATGCGAAGATCTCAGAGGTATTGTCTCTTCTTGTTAGCAGATCTTTGCATCCATATTCTCATGAAATTTTAGAGATGAAACCCGAGTTCTGTTCCTCTCTTTGTAGCAAATACATGAGTCCAAAATATGCAAAGTTCTGTGTCTCCTTTTGACAGTGAGAACAGGTCTCCTCGTTGTGCTATGATGTCTACGTTGTAGGAGTTTCCATTGACCAGCGTATATGTCTCCTTGTTCTGTGTATATGTCTCCTCATGCTGACTGCGTATTGTCTCCTTGTGCTGCGTATATGTCTCCTCATGCTAACAACGTATTGTCTCCTTGTGCTGCGTATATGTCTCCTCATGCTGACAACGTATTGTCTTCTTGTCCTGCGTTTATGTCTCCTCAACATTGAGACTTCTTCCATTGACTGCATTATGTGACTCCATGATCTGCGTGATAGGTCTTCATGACTGCGTGGATATGGTCACCATCTGTCGTGTGGATAGATGTCCTGATCAAGAACATCGTGTAAATACTACTTTATTACTGCGGCTCATTTCCAGCGTAAATACATATGTAACTATGACAGCCCATGAAAACCTGCATGTAATTCTGTGCGTATATTTGCTGTGTATCCACCTGCATGTATTATCTCTGCATGTTGCATTGTGTCATTGCCCATGAATGACTGCGGCTCCACTGCAGCTTCATTCCCTATACCCTGTGTATAAAGAGCAGCATATATATATCATATGTACAGGTGCTTTCGTGGCTGAGTATATGGCATCATGTTTATGGTGTATTGTTGTGTGTTAGAACTAGGGCATCATAGGCCAACGTTCATTCTCATGGTGTCTCTCTCCTGCTCCAAAAACCCAAGACGTGGAGAGGAGCACATCACCTCAATGTATTCAAATGACATCAAATCTTCTCTAATTTATACTAAAACATATATGATGAATAGACATGACGCTTGGGCTTCTTGAGCCTATGTAAGAGCTGGTCGGCTAGATAATAAAATCATAATCTAAATAAATTCATATCTCCATAAATACATATCGGAATTGGATGATTTTTGGATCAATCCTACACCTCTCAATGAGAGGGATCTAATAAAAATATCAGCTACCATAAATAAGCTGACCCACATGGAGTTTGGCCCTAGTTACCAATTTAACAATAAGCAACACACATGAACACCAAGATTTAAGGTGGAAACCGAATGTGGGTAAAAGGCACTTGTTGTTGTCATCTCTGTCTTCTTTTAATAATAAGAAAATATGTTTACAATCTTGTACTGATGTAGATTCATACCAGTATGCAGGCTTCTACCTGCAGAAGGTTACAACCTTCTCTCATTTTCTAGCTTCTATTGGAAGGGAGCTACAACCCCCTAGCTCTTGTACTAGCCAATATGTTTACTAGTATGTAGGTGCTAGCCTACAAAAATATCCACTCTTCCACCAGGGACTACGTTTCATAAATTTTTGGACCGGATACTCCTGTATCACAACACCACAAGTTTAAGGTCACGTTTCATCAAATATTCACACTGGACCCATCAAAGCCTTTTAAACTTAAACTGCATCAACCAATATTCAGTTAATCTGAACAATTAGATCACTCACACCAGAACACTATGCTGAAACTAGAACCCTGCATCATCATCCAGAACCAGCTGTAACCTCAAAAATCATGCATTAGAGTGTATACGCTACTTGGTTGAACCCAACTTGCATGTATATGCTACTTCCTTTAACCCAACCTGCGTATCTCTAAAGATACTGAATCATAAAATTTTGAACCACAAATTGTACCAATCAGTGACATTCTGAAGATCTACTGCCATATTACAGAGTTCAAAATAGATAGAAACAAGTATCACCCTTCCTTCTCAATCAATCAATCAATCAAACTCGATTTCCTTATACAACAGTTCTACGTTCAGATCTAAGAAGACTTCATTGACAGACATCAGTAAAACAACAGAGTTTGATTAGATAGATCAGTCAAATCTGAAAAGACGATTTTCTTTTTGTATACGCTACTTGAAAGAGTTCAACCTGCATGTACATGCCATTTGGCCAAGATGAACCTGCATACAGATTTGCAAATTTTGACTCAGAACTTTGCTGCAATTCTAGACTTCAGACAAACCCGGATCATGATAGATAACAAATAGAACAGATGCAAAACATTAGGTCTGGTCTTCAACCAATATCAGATCATTAAAGAATAAGTAATTTCAAGTCTCATGATTTCTGATCTAATGTTGAACTCAAGGTGCACATGAATATTTCAGATCCAGTCCCAAACATAACCCTGCAACATAATATATACTTTAGATAGAAGTATTCCTTAGAATCTCATTGCTTGCACACCTGTTGAAGCCCCGAAAATCAGGTCGACAACAAGGGGGATACCCACCCGGTCCGGACCTTGGTTGGCAGCGCCTTATCCGTTTGGTATAGCGGGTTCGACTGGGGATAATGGGACCAGTTTCCCAATCTAAGGGTGTGTGTGTGTGCAGAGTTGGATGTTGCTGATCTAAGAATACTTAAAGCTAATCTAATTCAAACTTTTAAACTAAATCTATGCTACTATAATCTAATGAAAAACAACACATCTAATCTATGCTAACCCGGGGTGTATTTCTTCTATTATGTGATCTAAAAATATTTCAAACAATAACTGGTAATAAAGATCATTCAACTATCATAAGAATAGAAATCAATTAAGATGAACTACTTTGCATAAAAAGTTAGGCAAAACAGTTGTGAACAACATATCACATAATAAGTTATTCATATATCAGACATAAATAAATGGCTCCATCGTACAAAAGTGCCAAATGGTAACTCACACATTCATGCAATAACATATAAACAACTAAAACTGTATATCACTTTAAGAATATAAGCAGAAATGGTCAAGAGATAAAAGTACCATTTATGACTGATCCTACTCATAAGCTTCAAGCAACAATGATTTATCTCTCCTTGCTCTAACATCTACTAAGAGTATAGAAGTGCAACATCAGTAGTAGATATCAAATGCAAACATTAATAAACCTTGATCCATCCATTCATCAAAGACCCCCTCCGAGGGTGCAAAAGTGCATGTTCTGAGGACAAGGTTTTTGACAAATTTCTGGACCCTTCTCCAAATGCATGAGAAGGGTTTAAATACTGCTAACTAATTAACTTAATTACATAAATTTAGGATACGGTTTAAATGACCACCCTTCTTCTAAAGCAAAACTATTTCTAAAAACTGAATCTAATTCCTAACTATTTCTGCATTTTCTCCTTAAATGTTGCGAGCATTCAATCATTCGCCTGGGAAGAATCGGCTGGTTGCCTTCTGCTTTTGTTTGAGTTATGCAAATAGAAATGGCAAGCGCTGGCACCACTTTTTAGTATACTAGAAGATATTTTTGAGAATTATCTTTTGGTTGGGTGAATTTACTGCGTATATACTTGGCAACAACCCAAATTTCCCTCAAACTGCTTCTGCTTTTTCTATTTCAGTTTCCAGACTTGCGAATGACTAAGCAAGTTAGGGACTTTGCTTTCTGAACAATTTTCTTAGTGATGCGCGATTAGCGCTAGGCACTAATCGTGCATCGAAAACTGCCTCTGTTCTTTGATCCGGGCTTTTCTAGTGCGTTTTCCTTCTTTAGGGCCTTTTTCCTTTACCGGGTAGAAGTTTCAGGATTTTTTGTAAACATGCTGCTTTTGTGAGCTTTCTGACCCTGAATGTTGAATCACCTATCGACCTCAGCATCTGTTGAGTGATACTCTGGAATCTGTGGTTCTGTTGCATGCGACATCCGTTCATGAAGGCATCTCTTCTCTATTCTCCGAGAATTGACGCTTTCCCCTTTTCCTTAGATGTTTCCTGCTCATTGCTTCATATTGTTTCCTATTTTTCATTCCTGCAGTTCACGCAAAGGAAAAGAGTAATGATAATAAATACTGATACGAAAGCTCTAACCTCTATGAATGTATAAAATCATGACACCCATCGTGAACTGACTCTTCGAAAAACACAAAATCGTCCTTCATTAACACTTTGGCATATGTTCATTAATTTCTTTTAAGGCGCGCGCCTAATTTTTGTCTATAGACAACTTTTCTTGAATGTTGAGCCGAGGAAATTTGCGATGGGCGATGGCAGCATCGCGTCATCGCATTACCTAGATATGTCATCGCAAATTTTTTTAGATCGGATTATCGCAGATCGCGTTGATCGCAGATCGCGTTTATCGCAGATTGTAGATATCGCAAGATCGCAGCATCACGGATCGCATGAGTCATTAAATCATTGTGTGCTACTTATGCGATATTGCGATATGCGACGTCGCACATCGACTGTCGGAGATTTCTTAAGATTTTCATTTAAGAGCGCTTCTTAATGTGTGCGATGTGATGAATTTCACGTCGCTTCTTCGCAGTTTTTATTATGTTCATAAGGGGGTGTTTTATCTTCTCCACACGATGCGACATAATTTCAAGGAGTAGAATACAAAAAGTTTTATAAAATGTTTTTTGAATTTTTTATTAAGGGTCCCCATTTGTTTAGTGTTATTGCTAATACTAAACAAAGAGGGGGGTTGTTGGTGGCCACAACAACACCCTAGCCTAATGATCTCCTCCTCCTTATATACTCTTAGGCCTTTCTCAATACCTTGGACCAAAACCACTTAGGACCAATACTGTGGACCCAATACCTATGGTCAATACCTTAGGCCAAATGCCTCAGATCAATTACCTTGGACCAAAATAACTTCAATCAAATACCTTGGACCAAAAACGTGGTTTTCCAACATGTACGCGCTTTTCCTCCTGTGAAAGTGCGTGTGTACGTTATATGATACTTTTCTTCTGTTAAACCATGTGTATACGTGCCTTGGACAAAGTGAACCAATGTATACCTCTCTTTCTTCATCCTTTGGAGTTTGATCTGTAATCCTTTTCAATTGACCTGCTGCACTATGAACTTTCATCTGAGTGAGTTTCCATCAAGGACAACACCTGTATCATAATGCCAACACAAATACTATTAAGCACTCAAACGATGTGATGATTACGCGTCTATTCACCGAATAAATGCTAAAAATAGAATTTTATAATAGCAATAGATACAATTTTATTGATATGTTTCTAGCTAGTAATCATTACATAATACATCATATGTTATTAAGAACTTGAGTAATGATGTGATTGTTCATCAATTAGTGGAATAGATATTAATAGTACTGCTAAGCCTTAATTAATTATTCAATGCTAAGTGCAGAGTTATCTGCACCGTAGTTAGTATTCATCACTGCAGGTTCCTGCATCTTTGAAAACCGTTTTCCGTCTGAACATAATTTTTCCATATATGGCTACCATGCACACTTGTCCTTTCTCACATGCTCAAGTACTAAGTTCTTTCAACAATTTGCATGTTACCTGTTATCGGTTTATGCTTTGACGTGTACAAATGATATGGATAACATGCTTGCGTTTGGTCGTTGTAATAGCGATGTGTATTAATCAGATAAACAACCGCACTAATTTTTTGATTAATAAAGAGACATAACCTTAATAACAGACTGTATGAAAGCGTCATACTTAACATGTAGTTAATTTGTCAATGTGAAGAGCCTCATACTAAATTCGAAGTGTGGAGGGCACTTCCATCACACAATGAAATATTTCATGGTAAGCTTCACACAAAGAAAGCTTCGCATAATACTGGAGTTCTTTGTCTCAACAATATCCACTTTGAGAGATATGCTATTGTGTTTTGACACAACATGTAGTTTCGATGGCTTTGATCATTTAAAAGCTAGTATTGTACAAAAGGAAGGTGTAGGGGAGAACTATGTGGTGGTAGAATGCATGTGGAAGTGATGAACATTGCAACATAAAGATTGTGTTTGCCAAACTAGCATAGATGACCTAATTATTTTTTAACAAGTAATGCGTCCATAGTTGCATTGGCCAGGGGTCTGTAGTTTCCAATGCATATTTACTTAGTTCTCAAGGGGGCAGTCATGGACAGTTTTTTCCAAAGTGCATTTCTACATGCTCTGCTAAATTGTCGTTTTACTAGTTGTTAAAAATGCAGAGATGTAGACCAAACTTTCATTGTGGAGTGTGGAAGTCTAGATGAAGCTATGCGAAGATGCCTTTCATTATGCAAGATATGAATATGTGGAGGAAAACTATGCAAAGGTGGATTTCATTGTGCAGGGTTGATGTGATATGTAAGCATTAGAGTAGCATGTAAATAAGTAAAGCTCTAAACTCTGCACAGTGAAAACTTATCCCATTATCATTTTACTTGCCTCTTTGTGCAGGGTCCACATTTTTTGTTTCCATAATTGTTTCTACAATCTATCGCCTCTTTTGGTAGCTATCAACTCTGGAATTTGTTTCTTCTTTTGGTAGTTATCGATGTGCCGATACGATTAAGTTAGTGTGAGACTCTTAGTTTCTATAATGAATATATGGAGAGAATGTGAAGCATTTTCTAAGCATATAAGGTTTTCAACTTACTCTTTAAACCTTGAAAATTATAAGACCTCTCCAATGCCAACTCATTCAGATGAAATCTCATTGAACTTTAAATTGGTCCCAATGATTAAAGTTGATGTCTCTTCCCCATCCAAGATCATTGTGTGCAGGTGTGGAAGAAGGGCAGGGATTTAGGTGCGAATGTGGAAATAATGGTAGATTGAGGAAATGTGACCATTCTCGAACAACAAGAAAATTGTAGATTGTGGAAATGTGTGTGAAATGTGAAGATGCAGATAAAGCTTTCATTGTACGCATTGCATAAATTCTATGAAAGTGCAAAAATAACATGGATTATGTGACATATGGATTTCATTATGCAACATGCAGAGGTACAGAGGAAAGCTATGTGAAATAACGGTAGATTGCAGAAAAAATGATACATTAAAGTGTCAAAGCAGAAATCATGATGGATTATGGACCCCACATAGCCTTAATCAATTAATTAGCACAAACATGGCTTTCATTTTGTAGAGTGTGGAGTGTGGAGGTGGATCTTATTATGTGGAATGTGGAGGTGTATCTCATTATGTGGAATGTGGAGGTACATTTCATTTTTCACAATGTGGATGTGTGGAACCATGAATAACAATAGATTTCAGAAATATAGCACTCTCGAATAATGAAAAAACACGAACCCCACACTGCATTAATCACTTAATTAGTGGTAGAGGCAAGGACCATGCTGCGTTGTAGCTATTAATATTGTTTGTAAGATTCACTATATTAAATACCATTCATAACCAAAACAAAAAATATTGGATATAAAGAAGTTAGAAGGTTCTTATCTAGTGGCATTTTTCGGAGAGAAAATCAAAGTTTTAAAGCCTCCAACATCAATCCTTTTCAAAGATCATCCAAAAACAAAGCACCATCTCATTATATAGTTGTCACTATGGCTATCTAATTGAAATTCTCACTATATAGCTGTAACTAGGTTGGTTTTGTAAGGGAAAAGTAAGGAAGAGCTCATTGTGGCTTATGATTAATTTTATACTTTAGACTTTTATTAAAAATCCATTTTAAGTTAGATTATTGAGAGGAAACTACAAAATGAAACTAAGGCACATATTTTTTGTGTTTTAAAAATTGGTGTGAAGATGGAGTTATATACATACATACATACATACATACATACATACACACACACACACACACACACACACACATATATATATATATATTGTGGAGAAAAACAAGGGATGCTTTCCCATATTTGTGGATGCATTCTTAATAAACTTATTGGCGTAGACTAGAGCACTTACATAAGGAGGTTTATGCAGGGCTGATGTTGATGGAATCCTTAGCAATTGCATCAACATAGATGATTGCATGTAAGCCATTGAGATTCAAATCGAACATATGTTGGGAAGGAACTATACAAATGCATAGCTACATTCATAACTAGGGAGTAAACCAATTTACGGGTTAATCAAATGGGTCAAGCATATGGATTATTACATCTCTATATCTATCTCGACTTATCATTCCACATCAAATCCACAAAAACACCAAATGAAGTTTGGAACAAATTGGAACGACTCTTTAGAAAGTAGAATGTATTATGAAAACATCAGTCGGAGAATGAGCTCATTAGTTTGAGCTTGAGTAACTTCAACACTATCTAGGATTTCTTCAATTTTAAATCAATATCGCTTCAACTTGTAAAGTGTGGCATAAAAAAGAAGGAAGAACAACTCATTCTTTCAATTCTATATAAACTGGTCCTTGAATACTTAGTTTTTTTTCTACCTTCTAGCAACATAATCCACATTAGAGCTACTTGGAAGATGCATTAATTGGATCTTTTTCATAGTCTCACTAACCTATGAAAAAGATAAACTTGTTCAAATGGGTTTCCTCAAGACAACAAAGGCACACACACTTATTGCAAATGGGAGAAGGGAGACTAGAAAGAAGCTTAATAAACAATTCAAAAGAAAGAAAGACTAAGATTAAAAGGTGGAGCACAATCCAAAATCTATACAATAGTCCTCCAACAATAAAACTAGGAAAACAATGGAGAAGGTGATATATGCTTACTTCAACAAATCTAATCATGAAGAATATTCATGCATGAGGAAGTATATTGATTAGATAACCCATATTTATGAGAAACATATTAGATATAGTTACCAAATTAATGAGAATATTACTAAGTTTCCATTTTTTAGAAGTTACAAGAGGTCATTTAGTGGTGATGTTTACCTCATTTTTAAAAGTGGTGCTAGTAGCACCCCCTTTTTTGGAGTGGGATTTTTTTTTAAACATTTAATTCTTCTTATCTATAAAGTATCAACATTTATTTTTGTTTATCAATTTTGTCATATATATCTATATATCTATATATAATTTTATTTTTGGGGTACAAAGTATGAATTAATTGAAAATATGGCCTCAATGATTGGTACCTTCGAAAATAAAAAAAAACATAAAATAGATTCTAACTCCAAAAGCAATTGTTTCATGTTTTTTTTTTTCATTTATTTAAATAATTGATTTTTTAAAATAATTTACATTAAAAATAATTAAATAGGATATATATATATATATATATATATATATATATATATATATATATATATATATATATATATATATATATATATATATATGAAGAGGGAAAAATAATAAAAAATAAAAAATCAAAATAAAAACACCTTCTCTTTTAAAAAAATTGCAAAACACCTTTAAAAAATAAAATGCATAATTTAAAAAGTAAAATTTAATTTTATTAATACAATTATTTTTAAATTTTCATTAAAATATAGAAATAAAACTAAATCTAAAAAAAATAAATTATTATTATTATTATTTTCTAAAGATGAAAAAGGGAAAGAAACAAACCACATAATGTGGAGGAAATGTTGGCATCACCACTGAGACCCCACTCCTATGCCTTGCCCATGGTTGGCCCACACAAAGAGGATAACATGTTGTATATAGGAGCAATTGTATCCTTTACACAATAGGCTATGCTCCTTACATGGGTCAACTAGGGTAAGGGGTAGGAACGGGGGTGTAGTGATGCCTGACATCAACCCTATGTTTTATAGTTTTATTTTTTTATTTTTTAAAATTTTTAGTTTTTATATATTTATTTATTTTTAAAATTTAATTGGTTTTCGTTTGTTTTTTAATTTTTTTCTTCTATTTTTTTTTTGATTTTTTCTTTTAAATAATTCTTTTTTTTTGTTTATAAGTTTCTCTTTCTAAATTTCCTTAAAATCAATTTATATATATATATATATATATATATATATATATATATATATATATATATATATATATATATATATATATTTGATGTAGCTTTTCAAAAAAGGTGTTTTTTAATGATTATGTTTACACTAGCCATGATTTTCTAGACTATAGCTTAAAATATGTAGTAATTATAATGCCCCTTTAAAAATGGGGTGTTATTGGTTTTATTATAATTACACAAATTATTCAGATTTATACTTAAAATAATATTTCAATTTTAAGTTAAGAAAAAAAATAAGAGGTGTCATTTCTAGTAGTAAGTTTCAATTTCATGGTCGATTTTTAAGTTTTGTTTGCAATGATACATATTGTTAAGGATAATATTTCAAATGAGTTATAATTTAACATTAAAAAAAATATTGTTCTTGATAGAACCACTCTTTGATTTAGGTGTTGATAAATATTTTCATAGTAATGATATTGGTCCTTTATTGGTTTTAATGAAAAATGTTGTAATTATAACTCTAAAAAAATAGTGCCATAAGTGGCACCATTTTTTGATTTGAGGGTCTTTTTTCATGTTTTCTACACAAAAATATAGGTTTTTGTCAGTATAGTTCTTGTTAAGTTGATAATTTTGTTAATATCAATGAAACTTATAATATCAAGAAGAAAGTTGAGAAATCTAAAAAGCCACAAGATTAAAAAGGCAAAGGCAAGGAAACATCTTATGCACTTGTTATTGTCCCTTCCTTATTATCTACGTTGGTTCTTGATTTAGGAGCCTTGAACCATATGTCCTCATCACAATAAATATTTAATTATTTGAAGCCATGCACTAGTCCTACCATCTTAATGGGAGGTAATACACCAATTTAGTCATGTGGGAAAATATACCATTGATTTAGATCATTAGTATTTTTCAAAATGTATGTGTACCTTCCTTATCCATCAACTTTATTTTTATCTATCATATCACCCATTTAGGTATCGGAAATTTAGTGGATTTCACACCTAATTTAGTAACGATTACATAAATTTTGATGGAACAAAGGTTGTTGGAAAAACATATCTCTAGTCCAAGTTGTATGTCTTTTCTATTTTTACTCCAAAATCTCCTTCTAATGTACTTCTAACACATCGTGATAAGTCAAGCAAGTTGTGGCATAAAAAATTTATTCACCTTACCTATAATTTTCTACAGTGGCTCAGCAAGCAAGGTATGGTGATAGGATTGTCAAAAAATAAGTATTTGGATGGTGTATGTCAGGGTTTCATCCTTAGCAAACACCCAGAAGAAAATTTTGAAAATAGGCATTGAGATTCTCATCAAATCCTGAGCTTTCTCACATTATTATCACAATCCATTTCCTCACCCATCATGAATAGGGCTTAGTATGTTTTTACCTTCATTGGTGATTGGTTAGGTTACACCTTGATATACTTTCTCAAGTAGAAGTTAGAGGTTTTTGAGTGTTTCAAATACTTCAAAGGTCTTGCAAAGAAGTGAGAAAGTGAATCAAGCTACTATGTCTAGGAATTGGGGGGAATTATTTGAACAAAGATGTCTAGCATATATGTGTATAGACATGTTGATTCAGATTGGATCATTATATTGTTTTTCATCCATCTCGATGCATTTGGAGTGGAAAAAGTGGTGGAATCAACTCACAGGACCATTTTTACTAGCGGGAGCTAATTTGGAAAAATGGGGTCAAAAATGTTCCAGGAGCGTTTCGAGGCATCAAACAATGATTTTTTGGGGTAAAATTTTTCTACTTTAACGTAGCACCATTTCACACTTTTCTACACACACATATCTTTCCAACGATGCAATAAGCATGTCAATCGAAATCCATATGAAAACGTTATGCCACTAAGAAGTTGACCTTCCTGTTTTCACACCTATAGTTTGGGAGGATGTTGCGTCAACCCCCTTACTCATGGAAAAGGGTCTAGCCACGTGATTATGATGTAAAATACTCTATAAGAGTCTATATTCTAGCTCTAGTTAAGAGTTGATATAGTCAAACTTAACCACTAGTATGCTATTAGGTTGTGTTATAACTGGGCCATTAGGAGGAAGAGACATTCCATTCTTTTGAGAGTATTTTGTTCCATAGATGAGCAAAGATAACCAAGAGAGATAGGAGGTAGATCACATAGAGAGGGCTTGTGCACTATAGCATCCCACAGGTCACATGCATTACTTCGTTGTACCTGCAACCTTATTTCCAAACAGAGAAAAAGAGTGAAGCAACCTGACCTTCTAGTTGGGTTTTCTCCTGAAAAGGTTTCCCAGAGAGCATAACTTGTGTCTTATGTGTGTTTTTGAGCTTATATTTTCATTCTCTACTTTTCTACATAATTTACATTCACATGCATGCACTAAGTATAGTTAAATCTACATATCTTAAAGTTTAATAAAACTATAATAGTATATAATATCACATTTTTAATATAATATTATTAGATATATTGTGACAAACTCTCTAGTGGAATATCCCCGGTAGTTTATGGATCACATGCAGTTTATTATTTTCACTTCACTAAATCCTTTTATACTTCTACATATTTACCAAGTGATTCACTGTGCAATACTTCATAGAGTGCTCACTTTGGAGTGAAGAAGACATCTACTTCATAGAAGGTTGTTTAGTCAACAATAGACTATTATATTCTTCTTCTTATTTATTGGTGGGAATGGGAGGGGGTGGCTCTTCCCAATAGGTTTTCCCTCTTTCCTCACTTTTTGGGATTATTTTTTGGTACTTGGGTACTTAACTTGGCTTCATATTGTCGAGACTCAATTTTTCATGTATCATACTCATATAAGTTAGGCTTAATCAGGGTGTTGTTGTACATTCATCATTTCCCTCACATGCATAATTTTCTCTATCCTTGAGAACATTTACAGTGCTTCATCATATGCAATATCATGAAAAAATACCATTGGTTAGAAAAACCAATTTTTCATAAACCATCATAGTGAACTCATCAATTATAGGGATTGTTCTTGGGTAAATTCCACTTTAGGGATAAGATCACTTCATTCTTTAATTCTAGGGGTATATCCTAATTTCTAGGAGCTAGAACACTTATTTTCTCCAATGTATGGATAATTCATCTTTTCTAGGAATAAGTGTGCACTTGAGGAGGGTTAGGCCCTCTACTTTCTAGGAATAAAAGCACATGATCTAGTTGAATAAACTTGGCTAGTAAAATCTAAGTTAACTCCCTCATGAAAGCATATTTCACTTATCTAATTAGGTCATATATGATATATCATTCTTTGCATGTAGTTAAGCCTAGCATAGTTACATGGACACTAATTCAATTCCATTGCATTCCATTTCATTGTATTGTATTGTTTCACCTTTGGATGATTCTTTTCCATAGATTAATGATAATTATTTTTCTCCATTAATTATTTTTCTCTTCTTCTCTCTCAAATTGTTAATTGTATTTCTTCTTAGTTATATTCTAGTTCATTTTTTTATTATCTAAAGTAGACATGCCATCATGTTCAACCTTTCTATGCCATAAGTTTGAAATATGTGTAGGTATGTTGAGCTCCTATCTCCTTATGAAGCTAACTCAACTAATAAAAAGAGTGTCTCAATTTGAATTTCCCTACACACCCATTAGACCAAATCAAGTGCTTTGTAGATACTAGCCTATTCTTTTTGAATGATTCATAGATTAACCCAAAGAAATGTTTCACAAAGAGGGTTTCATGATCATGATCATCAATGCCATAAAACTGGTACTCCTTAATCACACCATGTTATTCTAGAGTGGTATACTTACCATCAGTGCTCACCTATGCATGTCTATACATGACATAAATGAATGCACTCCTTACAAATAATGTGATTCTCTAATTCTATCCCTAACATCAAATCTCACTCACGTATGTTTATACACTATATGAATGAATATAGACACTTGCATGTAGTACAAGTCATCCATTAGTAAAACTTTAATTTTTGTGCATATGATAAAAAATAATGTGTGTGGAAACTAAACAAAAATGCTTGATCAGAATAATATACTTTCATTGTATCTCTCCATTGGGGAGAATACATGCAATTTTTGACAAGGTTTACCATTGATAAGATTGTGCCCCACCCATGAGATTGTCTAAATCGGGAAGCTTGCCACTTAGACCCATGAGAGTGTTTGATATATTTATAAATCTAGTTTTGATACTTCTCCATGAATTATGAATTAAATATATTTTATTCAAGCAAGTCAATCCTCTTAGAGGCCACACATGTTGAACAAGACTAATTCATGGTAGCATACTCAGACCTTTTCCATGTGACCACAATATATGAAAATCTATAGTGTCTAAGATTCATAGGAAAATTCCTATGGAATAATGTCAAATTACCACATAAAAATCATATTCTTTTGCCTATACATGTTCTACTAAAGAAAACATGTTCATGATTCCTTTTTCATAATATCAATGAAATAAAACCATTTATTATGACAAGAGGGTCATCTTTCTAGTGACTTTTGGAAAAATTCTATAATTGTGTCATGATATTTGTAATTCAACATGCTATCATAGAAAAAAAAGTGTCGTGAACTCTATTGGGCCTAATATTCCATATTCTAACTTTATCAAACATTCTAGGAGATTTTGATATCAAGATTTCCTTCTTGAAATTCCTCAAATAATTCAACTTCCACCATCTTCATAACATGCTCACAATGCTCATAATACATGCCTTTGGATAAGTATTGCCTAAAAACTGCTTCCAATCTAAAAACTCTACCACCTTCTCTCTGATGCCTTCTAGAAGTATATACTATGTAGAACATTTTTTCATATAGCCCCATCCGATTTCAATTTGTTTTACACATCGAGTTTAATTCCCAAACCCCATTGTTCATTGCTAAGATTTAAAATTGAATATAAATTCAATTAAAACACTAGAAGCTACCACTACTCTTTTACAAATTAAATAATGAATTTCACAAGCATACATGAAATCTAGAAATTGGTTTTTGGTAAATCAGACCCTGGAAAAACCCTATAGGGAAAAATAGTAGGAAGATGATTTTTATTTTCTTTTCTAAGAGAGATTTACAACATTAATTACACAACAGGGGTACTTATCTTCCTTGAAATTCAATTCAACTCCTAGAAAATCAATTCGTTATCTAGAAATTTGTGCCATTGTCCAGTAATCTATGCTCCTGGGATTTGTGCCATTGTCCAGACTTTTTCCCTTGAAAATCATGCCATTTTTTAACAATTATAGCCCTTGATTCTATGCCATAGTTTGACTTTTCTACCGTCAATTTTCATGGATCAAACAAACATATTTCTCCCTCAAAATTTGTGCTATTAGACGAGGAATTTATCCTCAAAATTCACCTTGTGAAACCTATGTCTTCTCCTCGATTTTTGGGCCTATACTTTAATGATCTCATAACGTCAGACTGAAAAAGGTGGGTTCACTTGTTTCCTAGGCTTAGTAGAAAGCACTAGGAAGCACCTCCTTGGTACCTTTTTCAACACTCCCTCTTATTGAGGAAGGTGTTTCTCACCACTCCCATATTATCCCTAAAGTAGACATACTTGTACCTTGGAAAGGAATTGGTGAGAATGTTTTCAACCTATTCATTGATAGATATGTACTCTAGCTTCATTGTCCCTCTTTAAACATAATCCTGGATGAAGTAGTATTTGATCTCAATATGCTTTGACCTGTCATGAAATAATAAATTCTCTGTGAGTTTAATACAAATTTGATTATCACAATAAATCGTAGTTGGTATCATCCACTAATAAAATAATCCATACAACATCTTGCAAAGCCAAATGGCCTTGAAAATGATCTAACTAGCTACAATGTACTTAGCCTCCACGGAACTCAATGTCGTTAGTCTTTATTTCTTGTTGAACCACAACACCACTACTGAACCCAACATGAAACAACATCCAAATGTATTCTTCTTGTCACTAACATTTCCTACCCAATATGATTCTATACAATCTATCAACCTGAGTCCATACCCCTGGACATAGTTCAATTAATAATCCATTTTGTTTTGTAGGTACAGTAACACATGTTTCATAGCCACCCAATGCACCCTCCTAGGTTCCATCATAATCTGACTCAACATGTTGACTACAAAATATATTTCTGGTCTAATGTTGACTAGATACATTACTGATCTGATCAATTGACGATATAAAGTGGGGTCTACCAACTCGAAATTAGAGGCATGTAGCTTCTTCCAATTGATAATCATCGATGTCGCCATAGGCCTATAATCCTCCATAATAAATCTCTTGAGTGTGTTCTGTGCATACCTACCCTAGCCCAATAAGACATGCCCATCCTCCTACCAAACCTCTAACCCCAAAAAATAGTGCATAAATCCTATATCAATCATCTCGAACTCTGAAAAAATATGTCTCTTTTAGTTCTCAATGAGTCTCTCCTCTCTTGGAATGAATAATAATCAACATATAGTACAAGAATGATAAGATACTCGCTAACCATAATGTAATATAGGTTCAAATCCACATCACTCTTCTTGAAACCCGTATGTTGCAAGTAGGAGTCAACCCTCAAGTACCATGCTCTTGGTTCCTAATTACGACCATATAATGCTTTCTTAATCCTGCATACATGAGACTCTCTCTCATGAACCTCACAGCCCTATGGAAACCTCATCTTGTATGACTCCATTGAGAAAGGTAGACTTCACATCCATTTGGTGAATCTTCCAACCCATCTATACTGTAATGGATATCACTGCTCTAATTGAGGTGTATTAAGCCATTGGTGTGAATTTCTTATTATAATAAAATCCCTCTCCCCGTGAGAACCCTTGCGTTGGAAAATTGAGTTTTAAAATTCTCCATGCCACCATCCACAACATGTTTTAACTTGTAAAGGCACGTGGAAGTCACCATTGAATTTCCCTCAGGTCTCAAAACTATCTCCCAAACATAATTCTTTATGATGGAAGCATACTCTTCCAACATGGCATCCAATCCATATTTTCTGACTCGTAGCCTCCTCATAGCTAGATGGATCAATCTCCACAACACTAGTGACAAAGCCACCAAACTACTCTTTTGGTTTTCTCTCCATAACTGACCACTTGGGTCTTCCCACCAACTCATGTGCTTCCTTCAAGTTCTCATTAATCCATCTTGGCTTCCTCTTCCCTGAAGTAGCCTCTTGAACTATTGTGGGAAAATCATCCCCTAGAGCCTAAAATATTGATGAGGATGCCCTTGTGGCCTGCAGTGAACCTATACTCTGGGAATTTGTGCTCTGTGATCTTGAAACATGTGAACCTGTTACCCCATAAGTTGGCAATCCTCGTGACCCTTGTGAACCTAAGTGTGAAGAATCTAAAACCTATGGTGTACTCCCCTACTACTCTACATGATCTTCCTCCCGCGACTTCCTCAAGGCCCTCTTCTCAAACTTCACATCCCACCTACGAAAAAATTTCCTTTTGGCCTAGGAGGATTTATGTAATCCAAAATTATTACCTTCTCTATGGTGGGTTCCAATTTTGTCCTCTTCTCCTCATGGACATGTGAATAAGTAAGGCACCCAAAAATCCTAAATTTCCCAATTTCAGGCTTCTTCCTAGAAAAATACTCCTCAAGAGTCTTACTCCCCAACACTCTATGTGGACTCTTGTCCTGCAGATATATTATAGTGTCAGAAGCTTCAACTCATAAAAAGAAAGGTAGCCTTTGATGTAACATGGCTTTCACTACCCCTATTATGGTCCTGTTACTCCTCTCATCAAACCCATTTTGCTAGGGGTTATATAGGACTATAAACTCTCTCTTGGTGCTCACTTTCGCACACAATTCCTTCATCTCATTGGAGGTATACTTTGTTATGAAACCAGCTCAAGAAAAGATAGAAAAGATAGATCAACGCCTTAGAATTCAGACTCTTCGAGGGGGCAACCTCCTTTACATTACATAAATGAACAATTATTTGATCATACAAATGAAAAAACCTCCTTTCTATATATAGGATTCTAAGGAGTCACAATATAATCCAGCCGACCTAACAATAATAATATAAAGCCACAAAAATAACATTAGAGGGATTCTATGGGGCACATAAATAAAAATATGAGGGTAATAGGGGCACAAAAATATAAATAAGGGGTATAACTACAATAGTAATGGGGTAATCACTAGTATTATAGGGACCCAACATGCCCCTCTCCTTCAAAAAAGTGTTGTCCTCAACGCTTGAGTAGTTCTGGATACTTCTGCATAAAATTCTCATCCTCCCATGTGGAATCTTCAGCGGATAAGTTCTTCCACTTGATAAGATACTCTGAAATTGATCGATTTCGTAGCTGTCGAGTTCTTGTTTCTGTGACTGCTTCCGGTTCCAATATAATTTTTCCTTCCTCGTCAAGTTCTGGCAATATTGTTTGAATTGGGAGCTTGTCGCCTATAACCTTCTTTAAACATGAAACATGGAAACATGGGTGCAATCGAGAAGCTGCAAGAAGCTCCAATTTGTATGCCATAGTACCAATCTTTTGCAACACCTTGTACGGACCATAATACTTTGGTGATAATTTATTATCCTTCTTAGCTTGCTTTAGGGACATTTGCTTATATGGTTGTAGCCGTAGGAATACCCAATCACCTACATCAAAACTTCTTTCACTGCGATGTTGATCTGCCTGTTTTTTCATTCTATTTTGTTCCAACACGAGGTTATCCTTTAAGAGTTGGAGGACTTGTTGTTGATGTTCGATGTGATGTTCCACTGCCTGAACCTTAGAATTTTCTCTTAAATATGATGTGATGGATGGTGGTTGATACCCATAAAGTGCCATAAATGGGGTCATTTTTGTTGTTGTATGGAAGGAAGTGTTATACCACCATTCAGCCAGAGGCAACCATTTGACCCATTGTGTCTGTTTATCAGATACAAAGCAACGAAGATATCCTTCAAAACATTTGTTTACTATCTCAGTTTGCCCATCAGATTGAGGATGATAAGATGAGCTATGAGCTAACTGAGTACCAAGACAAGAAAATAATTATGTCCAAAAATTTCCAGTGAAATGGGATCTCTGTCACTTACAATAATCTTTGGGTTTCCATGTAGCTTTTGAACTGTTTCCATAAATGCAGTAGAAACTGTACTGGCTTTAAATGGATGTGATAATGCACAAAAGTGTGCATACTTGGTAAGTTTGTCAACTACCACCATGATGACACTCTTTCCCTCAGACTTGGGTAAACCTGTGATAAAATCCATTGAAACCTCCTCCCAACGTTGGCTTGGAATGGATAAAGGTTGTAATAGACCCGGTGTCTTAACTGTTTCAACTTTATTTTGCTGGCAAACCAAACATTCCGATGTAAGCTTTTAAAAATCCTGAGTGCCCTCCTAAGGGAGAAGTGTGCAATTCCATAAGAATCTTTTGTTTTAGCTGGGAATTCTTACAGAGGTATAAGCGATCTTTGTACCATAACGAATCATTTTGCCAGCTAAATGTATCAGAAGTACTGGAATCTTGTTGTAGCTTTCGAATAAGTGCCCACACTTCTTCGTCATTCTTCCATTCCTCCCTTGCTTCGTTTATCCAATCTGGTTGGATAATAGAAATGGCACACAACAATGCTTCCACATCCTCATCCTTTCTTGAGAGTGCATCTGCCACCACATTTTGCTTCCCTTTTTTGTAGATGATTTCAAAGTCATAACCCAACATCTTTGTGACCCACTTTTGTTGCTCTTCAGAGGATAATCTTTGTTCTAAAAAGTATTTAAGGCTATCATGATCCATTTTTACCTTGAAGTGTCTTCCCATTAGGTAGGGTCGCCATTTCTTAAGTGCATGGAGTATTGCCAACATTTCCTTCTCATAAATAGCTTTGCTTAAAAACTTTCCCTTGATTGGACGACTTTCAAAAGCAATGGGTCTTTCATCTTGCATTAGAACAGCACCAATTCCATTTCCTGAAGCATCACATTCCACAATAAAGGTTTTTGTGAAGTCTGGTGTAGCTAAGACCGGTGCTTGGCACATTGCCTCTTTAAGATGTTCAAAGGCCTTTGTTGCTTCCGGAGTCCATGAAAATGAATCTTTCTTCAATAATGTTGTTAGAGGTGCTGCTATTCTCCCATAATTCTTAACAAACTTGCGATAATACCCTGTCAACCCAAGAAATCCTCGCAGATGCTTTATGGATGTGGGGATTTTCCATTCCTTAATGGCTTTAATTTTGCTAGGGTCTACCTTAACTCCTTCATGAGATACAATATGACCCAAATATTCCACCTCCTGGACTCCAAAGAAACATTTGGATCTTTTTGCATATAATTGTTTCTCCTCCAATAGTTGTAGCACCTTGTCAACATGTTCAACATGATCCTTCCAAGACTTGCTGTAGATTAGTATATCATCAAAAAATACTAACACAAATTTTCTAAGGAATGGTTTGAAAATTGAATTCATCAAACCTTGAAATGTTGAAGGTGCATTGGTAAGGCCAAAAGGCATGACCAAAAATTCATAATGACCCTCATGAGTTCTAAATGTCGTTTTCAGAATGTCTTCAATCTTCATTCTGATTTGATGATATCCCGAACGAAGATCCAACTTGGTGAAGTAAATTGATCCATGCAATTCATCCAGTAATTCATCAATGACAGGAATGGGGAACTTATCTTTAATAGTGAGCTTGTTGAGCTCCCTATAATCTGGACACATGCGCCATGATCCATCCTTCTTGTGCACCAATACTACTGGAGCTGAGAAAGAACTTTGACTCGGTTGAATTATACCAGCCTCTAGCATTTCTGCAACCATACGTTCAATTTCACTTTTTTGGACATAGGGATATCTGTACGGCCTGATGTTTGGAGGAACACTTCCTGAAATCAGATGAATAGCATGATCATGATCACGCATAGGTGGGAGACCTTTGGGAGTCTCAAATACCTTGGAATGATTGTCCAGGACTTTTTGGAGATCTGGAGAAATAGATGATTCCAATGTGGAAACATCTAGCGAACATAATTGTGCAATTACACCTCTTTGCTCCTTTTTTAGAAGCTTTGTCATGCCATTAGAGCTGATTATCTTTCCTGGTTTCCCTGCAATACCCCTTAATTCAACTTCCTTTCCTTCCGTAGAAAATTTGATGAAAAGTTCTTGAAAATTAAAAGCTATTGTACCCAAGGATTGTAGCCATTGGACTCCTAGTACAACATCAGCACCTCCCATTGGAATGGAAAGCATTGGGCTAGTCAATACATATTCTCCCATGGATAGCTTGATATTATGGCACTTTCCAGAGAAATTTATTGTTCCTCCATTTGCAATCATCACTTGACACTCTGGTGCTGGATATAGGAAGCAATTCAATTCTTTTGCTACCCTACAATGAATAAAATTGTGGGTGCTTCCTGAATCAATCAACACTATTACCTTTTTCTTCTTGATTTGTCCTTCTATCTTGATGGTTTGAGGAGTGGTAATTCCTGCCAATGCATTACAAGATATGGTAGGATTTATTTTTTCTTCATCTAGGCTTTGTTCCTGGAGTATATCCTCTTCTTTTGACCTTTCTTGCTCCTTTTCTTCTTCCTCTTCACAATCTATGTAGAATAATTTCTTCTCAGCACACTTATGACCTTTTGTGTATTTGCTATCACAACTGTAACAAAGCCCTTTTGCTCTTTTTTCTTCCAATTGTTGTGGTGTCAACCTTGTAGGTTGTGGAAGACTAGGGGCAACAACACTTCCGTCTTTATAGTTGTGAGTGGTATGCTTCCTAGTTGCCATAATTTTGCTTTCCATTTTTCTTGCTAACCTGAATGCCTTCTCTAATGAATCAGGTTCCCAAAGGCGAACATCATGTTGGATATTATCCTTTAAAGACCCTATGAACACATCAATCCTATGCTCCTCTGGAATTTCTTTTACCCTTATTTTCAATTTTTGGAACTCCTCAATGTGCTCCATTATTGAACCCTTTTGTTTGAGACTTATCAATTGGCTAAAAAAAGTGTTGCTTTTTGTATCCTCATAATGTGCTATCAATTCTTCCGTAAAAATTTCCCAAGTGATAAATTGTTTACAAGAACAAAGCCATTGATACCATACAAACTGATTTGGTTCCAAATATACAGTTGCCATACGTACCTTTTGTGCGTTTTTCACATTATTGAGATCGAAGAATTGCTCCATCTGTAATATCCATGTGGCAGGATCCTTGCCATCAAACTTCCTCATATCGATTTTTGGAATATGGTGATTCTTCGATCCAACATTAGCATCTATGAAATCATGATTAACATTTCTTTTGTTCTCATCATGAGTTTCCTTTACTACCTTTTCACCATTAGTAAGTATTTCTTGTAGAAAATTTGTCAAATCTGTCTTCAAATCTTCCATGCCTGTCTTCAAATTTGTGTTCAAATCTGTCTTCAAATCTGCCATGCTTGTCTTCAAATTTGTGTTCAAATCTATCTTCAAATTGTCCACCTTAGCTTCCATGCCATTAATCTTAGCTTCCACGCATTTATCTTAGCTTCTGTTAACTTTTGTGAGTGTGACATTTGTTGCACTTGTTCTTGTAATTTTGATATATCATGTAGCATTTCCTCCTCTTCTTCATGAATCATGCTAGAGCTTTCAGGTTCCTTACTAGGTGTTTGCATTTTATTTCCTTGGGGCATAAGTTACCGGTAATAATGCTCTACTATGCCCTTTGAATTCCTTCAAAATAATTTTTCAAACTAAGCTTAAGCAAAAATTTAAAAAAAATCTACACACCTTTTTTCACTTTGTAGGAGCTTGATATTGCCTCTGATGTATCTCTGTACTTTCCAATCATCTAGTTTTGAATTTGTGATCTATAGAAGCTCTATGTGTCCTCTTTCCAATGCCACCAGTCTGATCCAAATTGGATTCTCCAAGAAAGAGTTATGCGCAATCTCCCAAGATGACCTGATTATAGACCTTTCCAGAAGAGCGAAATTGTATGAAGTGCCATGTGTACAATTTTCGATATTTGGTTCTGAAAATGATATACAAGAAACTACAGTCCGTCCTCTTTCTGTACCTTCTGACGAAATTTCAATCTGATTCCTAGAGAGAAAGTTATGACGATTTCCCCTAGGTCACCTGTTTTGAATGTAATTCAGGAGTCTGCAAAAAGACCAAATTCCTCAGATCATATCTCCGCAAATATCACGCAAAAAGCTCTGAAATTTAGACCCAAGGTTCAACGCAATTTCTTCTCAAATGGTTTGTTTTTGCGACTTCTGAAACGTCACAGAAAAAAAAGTTATAGTGAAAATTCCACGATGACCTGTTTGGAGCAGCGAAACCCTAGAATCCAAAGCTCTGATACCAAATGTTATGAAACCAATGCAAGAAAAGATAGAAGAGTTAGATCAACGCCTTAGAATTCAGCCTCTTCGAGGGGGAAACCTCCTTTACATTACATAAATGAACAATTATTCGATCATACAAATGACAAAACCTCCTTTCTATATATAGGAGTCTAAGGAGTCACAATATAATCCAGCCGACCTAACAATAATAATATAAAGCCACAAAAATAAAAATAGAGGGATTCTACGGGGCACAGAAATAACAATATGGGGGTAATAGGGGCACAACAATATAAATAAGGGGTATAACTACAATAGTAATGGGGTAATCACTAGTATTATGGGGACCCAACGTACTTGCCCCCATTGTCTATTCTTAAGATCTTGATTTTCTTCCCTATTTGGTTCTCCACAAGAGCCTTAAACTCTTAAAACCTATTGAAGATCTGATCCTTAGTCTTCATGAAGAAAATATAGGTCTTCCTGGAGCACTCATTGATGAAAGTATCATAATAAGAAAATCCACTCAAGGAGACAAAAGACATAGGACCACATACATCAAAGTGAATAAAATTAAGAATACCTGCTACCTTGCTGTCAATGCATAGGAAAGGAGTCTTGGTGTACTTTCCCAAAGAAAATCCCCTAAACACATCATGATGCTTAGTACATAAAACATTAGAGTGAATAAAATTAAGAATATGTGCTACCTTGGTATCAATGCTGAGGAAAGGAGTCTTGGTGTACTTTCCTAAAGAACATCCCCTACACACACCATGATGCTTAGTACTGAAATCTGGTAAAACTATAACTATATTCCTCAGTACCCTGAATTCTCCATGGTACAAGTGGGAAATTATCCTATTCCATAACTCGCACAATTCACTGCTGCTAGTTGTCAACAATAAGGCTATGGTAGGCTAACACATGAGCATGTAGATTCTCCCATGGCGAACTCTAATCACTTTTGTAGAAGTGATAATGGATCCCCTAGGATACATGAATATCTTTCCATCTTGGAAAAATACCATATATCTCCTGATGTGAATACTAGAAGCTAAAATCAGGTTCTTCTTTAGCCCTGCAACATATAATACCTCTGCCACTTTCAAGGAACTTTATCACTCCCTCTAAAACAATGCAATCCCTACACTTGTTTCTATAACAGTGGAATCATATCCAAGCACCGCCTCAAAATCTATGCTAGCATTTGTAAGGATTCTGAAGTGCTATCTGAATCCTTTCATATGGTGAGGATCTCCACTGTCTGCATAGCATACAGTAGGAGTTGTAATGTTGAAAATGAAACAAGAAAACTCAATTTGACTTTGCCTTGGTCAAACTAGAGAAAATTCGAATTTCCATTTCAGCAGAAATCTTGGAGGTAGTTAACTAAGGTGACTTAGAAAATGTCACTCAATTAATTTGAGTTGGGGAATGTTATGCTATTGACTTGCGAGAAGATACCAGAATACCAAATATGTGAAGAAATATACCTAGAACAAATAACAATAAGAAATAACAGCAAGTATTTTATTATTCAGAAAGGAAAGCAATGTTCACTTGCTTCTTCGAGGGGGCAACCTCCAATAGAGTTGGGCTCAATTACAAAATAAGACACAATGCTCCTCGAGGGGGCAACCTCCAATAGAGTTGGGCTCAATTACAAAATAAGACACAATGCTCCTCAAGGGGAGTCTCTATCCTTTATATAGGATTCATACATGCAATACCATGGGTCAATACCATGGTTCTTATTAATACCATCTATCTAATACCATGGCACATTTGCAACTATCTGTGGTCCCTTCTTTAAATATTGGTCAACCACTTACAATTATTAATATGGGCTTTATTGACTCTTTACTTAACTATACTATGACTCAACCCTATTACATAAATAAGGGGGTTGGGGTTGGACCCTAACATGCCCTCCCACATATAATTAGCCTTGTCCTCAAGGCTAAAGCTGCGGAAACTACTGAAGGACAGTGGTTGGTTCCCAGGTCGCATCTTCTAGAGAGGTGTCTTTCCACTTGAAAAGGACTTCCTTGATCATGCGGCCGCTTAGGTGCCATACTTGCTTGTCAAGAACCTATTCAGGTTGGAGCCAGATTAAACCTTCTTCGTCCAATTCTGGTAGACTGGTTTGAATTCAGCAGTGGTTCCCAATCACTTTCTTGAGGCATGAGACATGGAAGACTGGATGGATTTTTGCCGTGGGTGGTAAAGCTAGCTTGTAGGCTACTTCTCCTATGCGCTGAAGTACTTGATATGGTTCGAAGAATTTTTGAGATAATTTCTGGTAGCCCTTGTCTTTGAGTGATGTTTGCTTATATGGTTGCAGCTTCAAAAATACCAGATCCCCTTCTTGAAATTTGCGTTCTGAACGATATTGATCTGCCTGTTGCTTCATGTGGTTTTGAGCTTGATAGAGATTCTCTCTAAGGTGGGCCAGCATGGTTGTGCGATTCTGTAGGAGTTGATCCACTACTTGTACCTTCAAGCCTCCCTGGATATAAGAAGTAGGTGAAGGAGGGAGTTGACCATAAACTGCTTCATATGGAGTCATTTTGGTGGTGGCGTGATAGTTAGTGTTATACCACCATTCCGCTAGAGGTAACCAATGTACCCATAGATTTTGCTTTTCTGAAGTGAAACACCTAAGGTAGGTCTCCAGACATTTGTTGACTACTTTAGTTTGACCATCTGTTTGGGGAAGTACTGAGTTGTAGTTGGGTACCTTGTAGCCTGAAGAGTTCCTGCCAAAAGTTACTGGTGAAGTTCGGATCACGATCAAATACAATGGAAGGTGGCATGCCATGCAATTTGAAGATCTGGTCCATCAAATATTGAGCCACCAAAGCCGGTGTAAAAGGGTGGGGTAGGGCACAAAAATGAGCATACTTAGAAAGTCGGTCCACAACCACCATGATGACTAACTTGTTGCCTGACTTCAGAAGACCCATAATGAAGTCCATAGAAACCTCCATCCAGATTGAGGCTAGGATGGGCAAGGGCTATAATGTGACTGGGGATTTGACTGTTCCTCCTTTGTGGCGCTGACATATGTCACACTCAACTACTAAAGTAAGAATGTCCTTTTTCATGCCTGTCCAAAAGAATGAACGTCGAGTGCGAGCATAAGTCTTCTGAAAGCCTGAATGTCTTGCAGTGGGAGATGAGTGCAACTCCACCAAAATGCGACTTTTGAGGGTGGATGTTGGTGATATCACGACTCTGTCCTTGTAGTGAAGAAGCTCATCCTGCCAAGTGTAGCCCACTGTGGAATTTGGATCCGCTAGCAATTTATTAATGATTTGGGAGAGCGAAGGATGTGAAAACCATTCCTTACGAGCCTCTTCAATCCATTTTGGAATAAGAAGGGAGATTGCGAGTAGGGTGATTTCCTCCTCAAATTGGTGTGATAAAGCATCTGTTATGAAATTTTGGTGCCCTTTCTTGTAAATTATCTCATAATCATATCCCAACATTTTGGCGAGCCATTTATTTTGTTGTGGCGAGGATAGGCGTTGCCCCAAAAAATATTTAAGGCTTTGATGATCTGTGCGGATTTGGAAATGCCGCCCTAATAAGTATGGTCGCCAGGTATCTACTTCATGTAAGATGACCATCATCTCCTTGTCATAGGTAGATTGTCCCATATTTGTCCCACTTAGTTGTTGGTTAGTGAAGGCCAAGGGTCGACCTTCCTACATTAAGACTGCCCAATACCCATACCTGAAGCATCACATTCAATCACAAAATATTTGGTGAAGTCGGGTAGTGCTAATACGGGAGTGGAACACATGGCATGTTTGAGAGCTTAAATTCCTGTTGTGCTTCATCATTCTAGAGAAATGAATTTTTCTTGAGAAGGTGAGTGAGGGGTCTAGCAATGCAACTTGGACAATTTTGCGATAGTAGCCTGTGAGACCCAAGAATCCTCTCAAGCTCTTCAAGGTTTTTGGTTGAGGCCAATCCTACATTGCCTGGATCTTTTTGGGGTCCACCCTAACACCTTCACACCCCACAATGTGGCCCAAATACTCAACTTCTGCCATGCCAAAAGTCACTTGGACATCTTGACAAATAATTTATGCTTCTAGAGCAGTTGCAAAAGCAGATCTACATGCTGAAGATGTGTGGCCCAGGTGTAGCTGTAGATGAGGATGTCATCAAAGAAAACAAGGACAAATTTTCTGAGATATGGTTTGAGCAAGTGGTTCATGATGCTCTGAAAAGTGTATGGGGCATTACAAAGGCCAAATGGTATGACTAGGAATTCATAATGGCCTTCATGAGTTCAGAAAGCAGTCTTTGGAATGTTTACTTCTTTCATGCGAATTTGGTGATAGCCTGAGCGACGGCCTAACTTAGTAAAGAATTGAGCCCCATTTAGTTCATCCAGCAAATCATCGACAACCAGGATTGGAAATTTATCTTTGACCGTCAGCTTGTTGAGGGCCCTGAAGTCTGGACACATATTCCATTCCCCATCTTTCTTGAGCACCATGACCATAGGCGATGAATAAGGACTAATGCTAGGATGAATGATGCCTGCTTCCAGGAATTCCTTGATGATTTTTTCAATTTCATTCTTTTGGGTGAACGGATAGCTATATGGGTGCACATTTGGTGGTTGGGCCCCTGGGACCAAAGTAATGCTATGATCATGTTGCCCTCTTAAGGGTGGAAGCTCATGAGGCTTGTCAAAGACCGGCAGATGGTTGTTTAAGATCTGTTGCATCTAAGGATGAACATGAAGAGAAGTGGGTTCAAACGCTTGGATGGCATTAAATTGGGCTATAACTCCATGGTGGTCCTTTTTAAACAAATTTTCCATCCTATGTGAGTTGATGATAGATGGAGCACCCGCCCAGAGTCCTCAGAGGGTATATGTGTGGTTGTTTTGCTTAAAGCTCATATATAACTCTTGGAAATCCATTGTGATTGGGCCGAGTGTGTGGAGCCATTCAGCACCAAAGACATTGTCACACCCTCCCATGTGTATGGCAAACACGTGGGTCTTTAGCTGATAATCCTCCATTTGAAGTTTCACATTTTCACAGCGGCCTTCACATTTCATTGTCCCCCCATCAACAATTTGGACCTGGAAATTAGAGACTGCTCTGACAGAACAATGAACTACTTCAGCGACTATTTGATGGATAATGTTATGCATACTGCCACTATCAATCAAGACTACTACAGGGCGATGCTTAATAAAACCTCGGGAGAAGAAATCCCTGCCAAAGCATGAAGCGATGTAACTGGTTCATCCGGTGTAGCTGGGAGTGCATTGTCTGGCTGGTTGTCCTCATCTTCCTCCTCTGGTTCCTCAAACGGTGGGGCTTCCTCCGTGGAACTGTGATCAGTAGCATCAATTTGAAAGAATTTGAGTTCCTTGCATTTATGCCCCAGGGATTATTTCTCATCACAGTAGTTACACAATCCTTGCTTTCTTCTTTTTGACATTTCCACTAGTGACACCTTTTGAACCTTAAGTGTTTGGGTAGTGCTTGGAGCTTGGGTGGGGTGACGCTTGGCTATGAAATTTGGATGAGCTGATTGAGCTACTAACGTGCGTTCTACTTCACGAGCTATCTTGCAAGCATCAAGCCATAAGATTGGGTGTTGCAGTCGGACGTGGGCTTGTTGGCTTCTTTGAGACTGCTGATAAAACATTCCAAGTAAAACTCATCTTGTAGACCTCCTGTGTGGAAGGCTAAGGCTTCAAAGGCTGTAATATATTCTTGCACTATTCTTGTATGTTGGAGCTTAGTAAGATGACCCAAAAAATTAGATTCATGGTCGAAGCGATCCGTAAGGGCTTTTTTGAATACCTGCTAAGTCATGGGCCTTCCATAGCAACATTGATGCCACTGCCACCATTGGCATCTTTTGTTGTCCAAATACATGCTACCCACACTAAGCTGAGTCGCATCATCTTTGATGTGTTTTAGTGTTAAATATTGCTCCATTTGTGCTATCCATGTGGCTGGATGAGAGCCATCAAATTTATACATGTCCAGCTTGGGTGGTCATGGCTGGGACTATTGGTGGTTGCCAAAGAGGTGAAGAGAATGGCTAGACTCACCCTCAATGTTTTCATTGAAAGCATATGCCTCTGATTGTTCCTCCGACTTGCCCTTTGTGAGTGTGTCAGCTAAGGTCTTGATCGACGTCAGTATTGCGTCTAACTTTTGTTCAAGGGTGTTGATATTCTCATTGGCCATAGCTTGAGCTCTGGTTTGTACCATGCACTGACCTGGTGCACTGCGAAAAAAAAATAAATAAAAAAAAATGGGACCACCCGAAATTTTTGAGCTAACAAGTGAATGGTACCACCTTGCTCAGCTCATCGACTTGATTCTTATGGGCTAAGTCTCCTCTAAGTGTCCCGGGAGGGTCTCAGACATTTTTTTTTTACTACAAAAGGATTTTTACTCCTCGCTTAGGAATACCGCAGTGGCCGAATCCCAGAAAAGTCAATTCTTCCCATTGTCTTGCGAGAATCATGCCCATGTATAGGGGCCCACACAAATAGTCTGATATATCGGCTAACCCTCAGCTACAGAGTATGATAAGGAATGTGGCAGTGATCGAACCCCTGTTGCTAGATCTAAATGGCAGATCTGATTGTGGTGACTGCTACAGAACCCAACGACTAGATCTGAATGGTGGATCTGATAGATCTGAATGGTAGATTTGAGAGTTTTGAATGGTGGAACTGATTTTTGCAGCTGCGAAAGAGCCCTACATGCTAGATTTGATCTAGCAAAGATGATGCGTGATCTAGAGAGAGACAAGGGAACTATGGTCTCAAGGAGTGTCAGGTGCTACATATTGCAATATACATAAGGGTCTGAAAGTAGTACTCGGCTCAATCTTTCAGGGCACTAACCAAGGAGGATCAAATGTACCCTTAGCTGTACAACCTGACTACCCTCGCGTGAGTAATCTCCACAAGCGTTGTTCTTGGTGTAATGTAGCAGCAATATGGCCGATGGTTTATCTATGGCGAGGCTTCAAGAGAACCTAGGGGGTTTCTGATATACCCAAAGGGTACTTAGAAGATATTCTGTGCACGGTTCTGTCTAATGTGCTACTACTCGAACGGGTATCCACAGGGGTTACAAGGGAGTCCAAAAAGCATGACCACCTCTTGTATTTCCTGTGTGCATTCCTCCCCAAATCTTCAGGTTTATATGCTCAACAATAGATCTCGTGGATTAAAGACGTTGGAACACGTCTCTATGCAATTTTTTTTTTTCTAAAAATGGAGATCCCACTGGCCCTGGAAAGTGATCTGATACCACTTGTTATGCTCTTGACTTGTGAGAAGATACCAGAATACCAAATATGCGAAGAAATATATCAAGAACACAAAACAATAAGAAATAGCAGCAAGTATTTTATTATTCAGAAAGGAAAGCAATGTTCATTTGCCTCTTCGAGGAGGGAACCTCCAATAGAGCTGGGCTCAATTACAAAATAAGACACGATGCTCCTCGAGGGGAGTCTCTGTCCTTTATATAGGATTCATACATTCAATACCATGGGTCAATACCATGGTTCTTATTAATACCATCTATCTAATACCATCGCCCATTTTCAACTAACTGCGGTCCCTCCTTTAAATGCAGGTCAACCACTTATAATTATTAATATGGGCTTTATTGAATAATTACTTAACTATACTATGACTTGACCCTATTACATAAATAAGGGGGTTAGGGTTGGACCCTAACAGGGAAGCTTGAGTTTAGTTCATTATATTGATTGCTAATTTTTGGCAATCTATTTCAGTTAAAATGAGTTATGGTCAGTTAAACTAGTTCTAACTGTCAAAGAAACTAGTGGAGGTCAAGTTGTGGAAGTGTAACTCCAACCACACTCAATGATAAACCAATGAAATAATCAATGAACCCAAAATAATTTATGCATGCAGAGAATTCGAGTTACCTAGTTGAGATGGAGATTCCAAGGAAGTGTAATATCAGTTGTAGACTATTTTTAAGTGTATAAGTGGTGCATACAGTCAGAGGATGAGCCTAGAGGAATTGCATAATCTAATTGAGGGAATTTCCTAAATAATTGGGGATAATTTACTCAAGGAACACTGCAAGGAAATGGGATCTTAAAGGGCTTGAAAATTGGCTAAGTGTTGGCCGAAGCCAGTCAATTAGGTAGGGGGATAGACTATACACTTGCAGGTTGTGCTCAGGCTTGAGCATCATATGTGTTTCATCTTTATTCTTTGATTAATGAAATACAGATAAGAAGGGGTTTTTAGCAATTGATTTCCCCTAGATAAATCCTTATGCATGTGTGGTAATTCTTCTTGCATGTTTATGGTTTTTGTTCTCAATTGCGAATTGAATTCTGCATAATAATAGAGTATATTTGAGTCTTGTGTTTTAGTAAATTTCATGAGCAGTTTAAAATATACACAATATTTTCTACATCGTAATGGAGTATGATTCACAGTAGATTAGAAATTTCAAAGTCGTTATTGTAGGAGGATCGGATTTTCATGATAAATTCTTCAGAGCTAGAAGGATGGATTTCTATGGACTAAGACTTGAGTATGCTCTTGAGGGAAGGTCGAACTATGTTTCTTGGAAGGACCACATGGACGTAGTGATGGAAGATAATGGATTGAAGGAATTTATCAATAATGACATCCTAAAACCAAAAACAACTTATACTCATGATCTAGGAAGATGGAAGAAGTTTGTAACCAAGGTAAGGAGAATCATATTAGAGGGAGTATGAGACCAAAACATCTCAAATCTCCACGGGAAGAGACTCTATATGTAATGTGGAAAGCACTGACATATTTGTTCCAGAATAGTAGTGATCACAAGAAGTTGCGCTCAAGGATAAAATTTGAAATATTAAGATGCAGAAGAATGACACTATTCTACAGTACCTGAGAAGGTTCACACAATTTCATGATGAACATGGTCAAGTTGGTGTTATTGTTGCAGAAGATGATTTGGTAAGCCTATCCCTTCTAGGCCTTCCCAAGATGTAGCACAACTAACAAGATTCGGTGAATGGGAGGGAGAAAATACCAAATTGGGAATGCCTATGGCATGATTTGGTACAGGAGGAAATAAGGCAGAATACTAGAGACAAGATTTCATCCATGGGCGAGGATGATGAAAATTGTGCCTTGGCTAGAAAGGCAAAGAAGGGAAAAGGGAAGAAATCCCAATCCAAACTAGAATCTAGTGAAGGGGTGTTATAGACATTTTTGGGCATTGCGAACCCAATCAAACATGTCCATAAATCAAGGGCTCCTAAGTCCCTAAAAGTGTTGTTCCATACCCTAAAAGAACAAGGTCATCTGATTACATCATCTCCTAGAAGTTCTCCATGAAAAACTTCTCGAAATTGGTAAAAACTGGACCATCTCACTTGCTCCATGGTCAAAGTGCAATGCATCCCACATAATGCACATGGGAGGTGCGATGCATACTGAAAAGCCCTTCTATGGGGTGCGATGGGCGAGAGTGGACAAATGGCAGAGACAGTTTGCGAGGTGGATGATCATGGAATCTTCCAGAAACTTCTCTTGTGACACTTGCCTCTCTGAATTCACCTAGGGATGAGTAAGAAATCATCAATCTCCAAGTGGAATCAAGAACTATCAGAGAGAGGACACTAATCAGAATCCTAGAAGCTGACTCACCCCCCTGCAATCATCTATATATGGATCCCTCATCCCAGAGATCCAGAGGCTGGAATTTTGTATCTTGTAAGGAAGTGCTATTGGTTTCTTATTGGAATATCATAGTGTTGGGTGATCTAATCTTTTCATGAGGTGAAATAAGGGCTTTCATGCTAGAGGGTGACGCTGGGTCAAAACAATTGGTTGTAATCCTCTTTGCTTATTCTTGATATTAATAAAGATATTCAATTTTTCCTCCACATTCTTGTATGTTTGATGATATATGCGTTTGTGTGGTCAATATACATTTGGTCCTATATTGTTTATGATTGTAGATCTCTGTTCTTCGATAGTATTATGCTGCTTTGATTCCACAGGTACTCTTTGAAGCTGGGTAGACGAAGGAGAAGCGACAAGGATCTGTCAGAAGGGAGAGGAACCGAGTAAGGAACCAAGCGCAAGACTGAGTTTTGTGTCCTTCTTCCACTCTTATCTACTTCTCATAAAGGAAAATGAAAGTGGTTTTAGTTTGTTTGTTTCTAAGATAGCTACCAGTCTTAGTGGGACTAGCAGCTCCGAGTGGACACTAGATTTCACTATAACAAAATGGCGACTTTGCTGGGGAGCGAATAGATTGTTTGTTTGTCTATATTTGTTTGTTTTATAAACTTATAGACGGAGCCTGAAGTCAAGCCAGCTAGCCTTCGAACTACATTTGCTATGCAAGTGCAAAGTAGATCAATGCTGCTTCAGTCTATCTCCAGGTTTTGTTTATAAACTGAACAATTGATTTGAAAACCTTCTAATTGCCCTGGTGGTGGCTCTAGTAATCTCATTAGATCAGCCCCTGTGATTTCTATTTACTCTACATCATTTGCTCGGCCTAAATCCCTGAACTGAGCTGCAAACTGTGACCAAGAGCCAAGTAAAGTCTCATCCTGGTACCATAGCACCCTCTCTTCAAGGAAACCAGTATGCATCGCACCTCCAGTGTGCAGTGGGTGGGATGCATCCCTGTTTCCCTGTGTTATAGGTGCGATGATCAGAAAAGGCTAATTTTGCCTCCAGGTTTTGGTTTTTCTTCACTCTTTTCAGCTCTATTCAGGAGTTTTGCTGTCTATGATCAGTATACCACTGTGGAAACTCCCTTTCTTTCCATCATTCCGCCTTCATTATGCAAAGAACTGTGAACGTTTTTATGTATTTTCCACCATTTTCAGTTTCCTTTTACAAAGTAGTAGCATAGTCGAACTGTCGTCTTTTGATTTGAAAGTGTCACAAGTGTTGTTTTCAGTCAAAGAAAATAATTCTATTTTTCTTGGTGGTCGATTATATAGTTACTCTTGTATTTGATTTGAATTAGTAGTTTTTCAAGTGTTGAAAGTAGTTTTCAATTCAAAATAGTAGGTGTCGTCATTACCTTCCTTTCGTTTTGAAGAGAAATTTGTTACTACTGTCGCTTTGAAAGATAATTCAGATTTGTACTTAGCATTCTTCTTGTCATTCACACATTAAGAAAGCTGAAAACAAATACATGCATGTGCATTTTCATTTAGACTGCTTGTTGGTTTGATTTAGGACGGTGCATCTAGTGTGTGCTCTTTGTTCTATGTTGAAAGAATATCATCTCTCTTTCTTTAGTAGCTAGGATTTTCATTTCAAAAAGAAGATTAAATGATTGTTTATCATCTTAGATTGCATTTTAGGAATTGTACATCTACATCATGCGGTGAACCTAAAAGGAAAATTTCTTAAGAAAGATCAACTGTAAAATAAATTTAATGAACCTAAAAATGCTTTGGAACCTAACGCACAACGTCTAGAAGTCTAGGCTAGAGACGTATTCCAGCATCGTAAAGCTTGGTAACTGTCGCTTTCACTGTTGGTTGGGTGATTCCTCCTATTTGAGATGAAAAGTGCCAGCATGAACTTGTGCTCCCACGTACCGTCGAGTATATATTGGGAGACCACAATAGGCTATATCCTTTATCCATAGTAAGCCATGTCTGTCGCCCTATTGATCATAATGCAGTGAACACAACATTCGGGAAGATTGACTGCCGTACCGTAAAAAGTATTCTGTAGTTTTGCGATTGGTTTGGTAATCCCTCTGTCTAGATTTCCATAGTAGTCTCTTTCGTTCATTTTCAGACTCCTTAAAGGAAAAGGTCCATCTGAGCACTTGTCACTTCAGGCTCATTAAACATCGAAGGCGACTAGAGTCATCTTTTGTTTTTTCTCGACTCTTAAAAATTGAAAAAACAAGTTGTGTCAAAGCGTCTAAAATTCATTTAATTCGGAAACATTTTCCCCTTTATTTTTAGTTGATCAAGTAATCCACAATCATGGAAGAAATTCAATTGAAACCTCGTCGTTTGCGGAGGCTTACGAGTCAACCATCTTTGTCCCCAAAATCAAAACTATTCCAGACAAAGCGAACTCGTTTAACTGGCTCAAAGTCCCCTGGTCGGGTTGGAACAAGTGTTTCAACACCCTCGGAGACTCTGGTTACTCCAAACATTTCTGGTACCCCTGCCTTTACAGAAGAAGTTTCGCAGCCACAAGAGGACAATAGAACTGATCCTAGTGTGAAGGTAAACACTTCTATACCTGAACCGGCTACATCCATAGCTGATTCGGAAGGTGTTGTTCCCCAAACATTAGTCGTTGCAGAATCTATACCTTCTTCGGCACCAGAAATATTTTACGGACCTGACGGTCTACCTCTTTCACCCGGTTTGATTGCTATAGAAGAGATTATGGAGGATCCACCATCTAGTACTCCATCATAATTTGGAGTCGGGATCACTCTATATCCTTCTTCATTAGAAATTAGTCCACCGTTATTGGAAGTTCCTGTAGAATTGCTAGGAAACCTTTTGGATAGACTAGATATGTCTGAACAACCGTCGACATCTAGGACTATGTCATCTGACATAGCAGCAGTAGAACTTCCTGCTGCTACTCCGAAAATGTTCGCCGGCATACCATTTGTCGCAACTAGCTCTCAATCACTGGATGGGATCCATCTAAGGGCTCTTTCGACAGTATTGTCTATTCCCGTTTGTTCATCCGGAATAATATCTGGAATATCTTATGTTGAGTCTCGGCAAATTGATCCTTCGCAATGTCAATTTGGGCAGTTCGGTCCTCAAAGGCAAATAATTCCCTTAAGCGCCAGATTACCGCCTTATGGGGGGTAATATGCCCTTTCATTGTCGCCTCCGGGAGGTCAAACATACGAGAGTTTGCAACAGAATTCAAGTTATGCTAGAATTACATCCAGCAGTTGGATACCAATACTACCTCAACAACCAAGAGTTGTATACTCAATGCAACAAAGTATGCCTATGTCAAATATCCCCACTACACCGGCTATTGTGACGGTGTCGCAAGTACAAGCGTTACCTGTTGTATGCCAACCTCAAGTCTCTCAGGTCGCAATCCAATAGCCCCTTGTCCCTACGACGCCACCACAATCATTGGTTAGTGGCTCCTTAACTGGAGTGACCCAAGCTCAAACGAGTACCATTACCCCTCATCTTGGTCAAGTAGCCAGTATTGGGCAACAACACATGGTCTCACAACCATGGCTGGTGCAATATCAACAACCACAATTCCAACAAGTTTACCAAGGATCTGAGCACCAAGTATTTGCAAGTAATGGGCAGCCATATATTCAAAACGGACAACATCAACCATTTCATAATGGTTATGCCCATCAACCTTATCAAAGTTATCAGCATCAAATGCACTATGCTGGTATGCAAAGACCCACTGCTCAGGCAATCCCATCTTATCCTGGGTATGCTTCACCGAACCTGAATCAACAGTTGCCCTTCGTGGCAACTTTAGAGCTACTAGATCTAAATCGGCTAACAAACAATCCAATCGCTTACGCCCTTTGGTGGCCAGCGACTCCTCATAAACTTTCGTCAGATATTCCTAAATTTAATGGAAATCTGGGTGAAGACCCATCGAATCATGTGATGACCTTTCACCTGTGGTGTTCATCTAACACTCTAAATTATGATTCAATCAGGCTTCGCCTTTTTCAGCGAACGTTAATTGGCCCAATAGCAAAATGGTATATCGAATTGCCTAGAGCTTCGTTTGATAACTTCAGTACCCTAGCCACAATATTTTTAACCCATTTTCAGTTACCCATAAGGTACGAAATGGGAATAGAGCTTCTTACCAATTTCAAAAAAATGATGGCCACTCACATATCTGATCATATTCATGAGTGGCGATGTCATCGTAGAATGGTAAAAACATATGTTCCTGATCAGTTGTTGGCTGAATGGTTTATTAATTCATTGTTACCTTCTATTATGGAAGATGTGGCAAAGGGAGGAGTTATCACTGAAGAGCAAGTAATTTCTCATGCCCAATATCTAGACTTGATTTATACTCAGTTTGGCATGCTCTACGATAAAATCCCTAATGCTCCTAGACCAGAATTTTCCATTCCTCCATCTCCTAAATCAAACAAAGACTCTCATGCCGGGGACGGCGTGATAGGAACGACCAGCACAAAAACTATAAAGGCTAAGTCGAAAAAGGCTCGTACAGTTTCAGGTCAAAATGCAAATGAAGAACTTCTTGCCTCAGAAGTAAATGCCGTGTCGACTGACAAAGGCAAAGAAACCAAGCAACCAGGAGGCAAGAATAAAAAGAAAGGGAAGAAGAAAAACAGGAAGAGTCATCCCCTAAAAAATCTTCTGCAAACCCTTCTGGAGAAAGGAAACCAAATCCTCCATGCCTAATATGTGATGAGGATCATTGGACAAGAGAGTGTCCGTATAAAGCTGAGCTTAGAAAATTCTTCAAGAATTCAAAAACCTCAGCAGTATTAACTAATCCGTTTCCAAATCCAGGAACAAATCTAGTTGCTAGTGACAATGCTTCCCCATCCCAAGTGCTAATGTTGTTGGTTTCAAAGCAACAAAACAATTCTTTGATATCGACAAGGAATAAAGATTACGAGAATCCAAAGCTGCCGGACAACAAGGCCAATGATCAACCTAGTAGTTCGCCAACAACTTCGACCGAAGTTGTGCCACACATCATTCCTGAACTAATGATAAAGCTGCCAAAGGGAGTAGTACACAAATCAACATTTAATCCTCATGCTAGAGCAGCACAACATTATAATATAGTGGAGAATTTGTCCCAATCGCCATCTGCTATGTCGACACTTGAGGTTCTGCAAAATTACCCCTCTCAAAAGTAGGCTTTATTATCAGCGATAGGTGGGATTGACCCAACAGATTCCAATCTTGTGTCCTTTAATCACAAAGTATATGACCCTCAGTTACCAACTCAACTATCTTTCCTTATTCAAGTGAAAGCCCTCAACAAAACTGTTCATCGAACAATTATTGATGAGGGGGCATCTACATGTATTATGTCGATGAGTTGCTGGAAAACTTTAGGATCTCCACCCTTGTCACGATATTCGACAACATTAAAAGCATTTGATGGATGAACATACACCCCATATAGGATTTTAAGTAACTTGCAAGTTGAACTGGGGGGCAAAATAGTAGAAATAGATGTTGAAGTTATCGATGGAAACCTCGATTACAACATCCTACTAGGAAGGCCCTGGATTTATGCTATGGCTACCATTGTGTCGACCTACTTTAGAAAGATTGCATTTCCTTTTCAAGGAGGAATTACAATCGTCGACCAACAAACCTTTCTCCCCAACAGTTCACAAGTTACGGGAAGCATTCCAATGATCCATGGAAGCCCTCGTTCGCTTCAAAATATCGGATTAGGCCTACTAAAAGACCCTATATTAATGGAGAATTTTTCCCTACCGCCTCCAAACGATCTGGCAAAAGTGGCCACGGTGGGAACCTACAACATGATATCTTCTAGATTCAGAAGATTGCTGAACATTTTGTCAACATGGATCATTGCCCTAATAGAAATATTGTAGCAATCAATTTTCTTGGTCTGGGGGGAAAAGTCAAGTCAACACTCATCGAATGTTTGGATAAATAGGTCTAAGGAATATGGCACCTCTTCAGATCCTTGGTCGCATGTACACTCTACAGACGAAGGAATCATTCAATTAATGATGATAGGAGAGGCACCATAAGAAGATTACCACCATCGTTCCCATCTTCCAGATTACCACGAAGATTATTCCAACAACCTTAATCATCCTTCAGTTTTTGATTTTCTATCAAATACTATAAATACGGTGGATTATGAGGATAGTTCTTTTACTGTATCAACCTCATTAAAAAATGAAACGACTCCCTTTCCAATTCGAGTCTTTGATTACGATCTCGTAAAATCCAAGTCGAGTCTTTCGAAGATCTCGAGGGTAAACCTTCATTCCAACCACTGAGTTGAATGCAATGAAGCTTGGGGGGCATGCACCTCGATTTGTGTTATTTTGCTGCAGGCATGCAAACTTATCACGAGCAGTGTTACCGCAGGGTTCAAGCCCGTTAAAAAATAAACCCACCGCGAGTAGTGTTACCGCAGGGTTCAAGCTCATTAAAAAATAAACCCGCCATGCGCAGTTTTTATGTGGAGTTCAAGCTCATTAAAAATTAAACATAAACAATGAGCAAACGTTCCCCCAGAGTTTAAGATCATTAAAAAATGAACCAATTTCCGGTAAATAACCATTGCAAATGCATTATCATCAGCTTTTGAGCCCTGGTCATATTCTCATCATCACCTCCACCCCGTTTTAGCCAATCAATCACCTCCATTTGATTGTTTGTCCCTTTTGAGGAACAGCTGTGAAGAGTGATCCTGTTAGCCATCCTTGTGACATTGCCATGACTGGAAAATTCCAAACCTTACCTGGAATTAGTTGCTACCTGAAATTATCACTCGTTCCTCAAAAACGAGTCTCCTTTAAGCTCTTTTCACCTGACTCGTAAAATATGAAAAGATTGCCGAGAGATTGGCCTCTCCAGCTCGTTAAAGCGACCGGAAGTGATATCCCTCCTCTAGATTTTAATCTTTTTGGACTTGAGGGATTATTACACAAAAATATCGAGTGCTTGTTTTGTTCAGCTCATTAAAATTACCGAAAATTCATCCCTTTCATATTATTTTATACTTTTTCGGACTGAAGGGATTATATGATGAAAAAGGATTATTGGAGTTTCCTTTACATCCCTTTCAGACTCTCTAAAATTGAAAAGGACCGAGTTATCTTTGTCGTTAAACTCGTTGAAACTGAATAGCGACAAACTTGTCCATACAGACAAGAACGAGTTTCACTGTCACTAGGCTCATTAAAATATAGCGACGGGTTTGCCCGAAGGGTAGATTATAGAACAAGCATATGTTATCCTCCTCAAGCTTGACAAAAATAAAGAGGTACTGGTCAGCAATGACTGGGGAAAAATTGGGAAGAAAACTTGAAGAAACTTTATTGGTAGCAAGTTGCTCTTGAACATGACACTTCACTCTGCATCCAAATCGGGTTGGGTTGTTTCGTTCACTCGTCATATCACCATTGGTCCATCACACCATCCACATTTGGGGTTAACGCTACCAATCCATCATGTCAGTTTCATCGGTATGTTCAAGAGAAGTTGCTTAGAGAATTCACCTGTGTCTCATCCGCTGCAATACATTCACGCTCCATTCTTTCATGACCGCCACCCTGAACCTTGTATCATCAGATCGTTTTCACCTCCAAAATCATTTACTCCGTTCCGTGTCGTAGATGTGGGATTCATTAAGGCCCTCCTACGGCGGGTTGCTTCTTGTCGACATCAGCTCATTATCCAAGAAGTCAACTTAGGAACAACCCTTTCAGTACTTTGAAGCTTGCATGCCTCAATGGCAAGTTTCTCACTTTCGGCGACAGGTTTACATCAATGGCCTTCGACCGAAAGATTTTACGTGGTGTTCGATGCTAAGTTCCTTATTCACGCGACACGAATTGTACTGTAGTACCTTGAGGGTCATCATCATTATCAGTGATTCCTCTCGTGCATGTTAACAGCTTACATCATTGGCTGGTAATCAGGCGATGTCTTTCCATGTTCGACTCCAGAACATCTTTCACATGGATTGACTTGTACTCCGAGTGAAGATTGAATGAGTTTGAAGACCCCGGATCTAGTTTCATCCATCTGGGCTACGATATATTTAGGAAAATAAAGACATCAAATGTACATTGTTGCTACACAGATGATCATCCAAATCAAAGGATGATGACTCTATTAGAATCATTAGTCTCCCGCACAGACAGTTGTCTGTCTTATGTACATGAAAATGAATTTATAAAGCTGAGCATGGGAATGCCCGCCTCAGCTAGGTCATGAAAAATATTATGAAGATAATGTATTGTATTGTATCTTATTACAGGTCACCTTCCAGCTCGAAAAAACTTCAGATCCTCACGATAAAGCATTTCACCCGACATCAAAAGATTAACGACCTCATGCTTTAGGGGGCAACGGTTATAGACATTTTTGGGCACTGCAACCCAAATCAAACATGTCCATAAACCAAGGGCTCCTAAGTCCCTAAAAGTGTTGTTCCATACCCTAAAAGAACAAGGTCAGCTGATTAAATCATCTCCCACAAGTTCTCCATGAAAAACTGCTCAGAACTAGTCAAAACTGGACCATCTCACCTACTCCATGGTCAAAGTGCAATGCATCCTACCTAATGCACACAGGAGGTGCGATGCATACTAAAAATCCCTTCTATGGGGTGTGATGGGTGGGAGTGGACAAATGGCAGAGACAGTTTACGAGGTGGATGATCATGGAATCATCCAAAAACTTCTCCTGTGACACTTGCCTCTCTGAATTCGCCCAGGGATGAGTAAGAGATCATCAATCTCCAAGTGGAATCAAGAACTATTAGAGAGATAGACTCGCCCCCCTGCAATCATCTATATATGGATCCATCATCCCAAAGATCCAGAGGCTAGAATTTTGTATCTTGTAAGGAAGTGCTATTGGTTTCATGTTGGAATATCATAGTGTTGGGTGATCTAAGCTTTTCATGAGGTGAAAGAAGAGATTTCATGTTGGACGGTGATGCTGGGTCAGAACAATTGGTTGTAATCCTCTTTGCTTATTCTTGATATTAATAAAGCTATTCAAGTTTTCCTCCACATTCTTGTACGTTTGATGATATATGTGTTTGCGTGGTCAATATACATTTGGTCCTATATTGTTTATAATTGTAGGTCTCTGTTCTTCGATAGTATTATGCTGCTATGATTCCACAGGTGCTCTTTGAAGCTAGGTAGACGAAGGAGAAGCGGCAAGGATCTATCAGAAGGGAGAGGAACTGAGTAAGGAACCAAGCGCAAGACTGAGTTTGGTGTCCTTCATTCCACTCTTATCTACTTCTCATAAAGGAAATCGAAATTTGTTTTAGTTTGTTTGTTTCTAAGATAGCTACCAGTCTTAGTTGGACTAGTAGCTCTGAGTGGACACTAGATTTCCCGATAACAAGGGGGCAAGAAGAAAGAATTGCTTAGAATCAAGTTCTTTCACTATCATGAATTCAAGAACTATGCCACAAAGTGTCCACACAAGAAGGCAAGAAAGAAGACCTCAGGAGGAGAAGCAGGGGAATCTTTGGATTCACAGTTTGAGATTGACTTTACCTTCATTGCATGCATGGTCAACATAGTGATGGGGAGCGTGTGGTACGTAGATAATGGTGCCTCATTCCACATGATGGGGAATAGGGATTTTTTCAACTATTTAGAAGAGAAATATCTCCAGATGCACATCGAGATGGGAGATGGTGGAAGGTACAATATGACTAAGATTGGTATAGTCACCTTTTAGAGGGAGTCAAGCTCCCCTCTTAGAATCAACGATGTGATGTTTGTTTTAGGTCTAGAGAAAAATATCATCTCTGTTGTATTTTTGGAAGACCATGGTTATGATGTGATATTTAGTAAAGGGAAAAAATTCCTAAGACACATAGCCATGGGATAGGTGAAGTAGATCAGGGTTTGTGTGAAGAACCTATAAAAGATAGAAGTGGAGGATTGTGCTGCATTGAGCACAGAGGTAGAGAAGGTGCAATGCCATGATGTCGGTGGGATTTTGCATAGAATACTTGGCCATTTGCATCATGGAGCTTTGAATATTATTCAACAAATAACCACATGCCTCCCAAAAGGAGCAATAGAGTAGTAGGATACATGAAAAGGGTGTACCTTTGTGAAGTACACAAAAGCCACTGTCCATGATCAGGGCAACAAAGAACATGCAGTCCTTGAAAGGACCCACACTAATGTCTGTGGACCTCTCTCGACAACCTCCACTACCAGGAACAATTTTTTTTTCATTTTTGTTGATGACTTCTCATGGAAGTGATGGATCTTCTTCATGCGGAATAAGGATGAGAAATTATCCAAGTTTGTAGAATTCAAGGCACTCGTTGAGAAAGAAATGGGAAAGAAGGTGAAGGATTCAAGAATTTTGATCAAGAGTCTTATGTGTACAAACTCAAGTGAGCATTGTATTGTCTCAAGCAAGCACCCTATGCTTGGTACTCCAGGATCGATAACTATCTCACAAGTTTTGGATTCACCAAATGTGACGCGAATGAAAACCTCTATTATATTTTGGTAGAAGGTAAATTGTTGATTATTGTCTTATATGTTTATTACTTGTTTTTGACTGGTGATTATTAGTTGATCAGATCTTGAAAGGAGGACCTTGCAAGAGAGTTTGAAAGGAAGGACATGGGTTTCATGCTCTACTTCCTAAGATTGGAAGTATGGCAAGGTGATGGGGAATTGTTTGTCTTTCAAGGAAAGTATGCCAATGAGAAACTTCAAAGGTTTCGCATGGACAATTGAAAACCCATGGTGATACTTCTAATGACAAAATGGTGGAAAGAGGATGCCACTTCAGGTGAGGAAGTGGATTCTACTATTTATCAACATTTGGTGGGTTCACTAATGTATCTTGTGAACACATGGCCAGATATGTGCTATGCAGTCAACCAATTGAGTCAAACTATGGTAAGGCCAACCAAATTATTTTGGAGGGAAGTTAAGCATGTTCTAAGGTACCTCAGAGGCATGAATCATTTTATACTTTGGTACAAATGGAAAGAGGGACTGAATATATGTGGCTTCAGAGATTCGGATTGGGTGGGGAGTCCATCAAATCGGAAGAACATCAGATGGAATTTTCAATGTTGGGTCCACAACAGTTTCTTGGTACAATAGGAAGAAAATATCTGTGTCCCTCAACTCAGTAGAAGTAGAGTGCATGGCTTCCAGTCAAGCAACATGTGAGGTGACCTGGATGAGAAAGATACTTGTTGGATTGTTTGGTCAGATGATGGATCCAACTATGATCTCCTGTGATAATCATTGTTGCAGCAAGCTCTTTGAACTATTTTTCACAATCAATTAAAGCATATAGATATCTAGTATCACAATTTATGGGACTATGTGCATAGGCGGATAATGTTGTTGCAGTAAATTCCTACAGAGGAACAAGATGTTGACATTTTGACAAAGGCCTTGTCAAGAGGGAAGTTTGAGTTCCATAGGTGTAGGATAGGGGTGGTTGATAATCCGTCTTTGCTAAGAGGAAGTGTTGAAAATGCAAGAAGAAAATATTAGTTTGACTTTTCCTTGGTCAAACTAGAGAAAATTTGAATTTTCATTTCAATAGAAATATTGGAGGTAGTTAACTGAGGTGACATGACACATGTCACTTAGTTAACCCAATTAATTTAAGTTGGGGAATATTGAGTTCAGTTCAGTATGATTGATTTCTATTTGTAACAATGTATTTTAGTTAAATTGAGTTATGGTCAGTTAAACTAGTTCTAACTGTTGGAGAAACTAGTGGAGGTCAAGTTGTGGAAGTGTAACTTCAACCACACTCAGTGACCAACCAATTAGCTAATCAATCAACCCAAAATAATTCATGCATGTAGAGAATTCGAGTTAACCATTCCAAATGGACATTCCAAGGAAGTGTACTATCAGTTGTAGACTATTCCGAAGTGTATAGGTGGTTCATGCAGTAAGAGGATGAGCCTAGAGGAATTGCATAATACAATTGAGGGAATGTCCTAAATAATAAGGGTTCAGTTCCTCAAGGAAGAACAAAAGGAAATAGAATCTTGGAGGGCTTAAAAATTGGCTAAGTATTGGCCATAGTTAGTTAGTCAAGTAGGGGCATAGACTATACACTTGTAGGTTGTGCTCAGGCTTGAGCAACATATGTATCTCATCTCTATTATTTGATTAATGAAATACACATAGGAAGGGGTTTTGAGCAATTTCTTTCGCCTAGATAAATCCATATGCATGTGTGATAATTCTTCTTTCATGTTTATGATTTGTGTTCTCGATCGTGAATTGAATTCCACAAAATAATAGAGTATATTTGAATCTTTTGTTTTATTAAATTTCATGAGTAGTTTCAAATCTACACAATAATTTCTACATGTAACACTAGTGGAAAGACTTACCACTAAGGAAAAATTTGTGTCAAATATGGTGGAAAACTTATCCACCTCGACTGATGCTACAACACCCTTCTTCTTCCCCTTCTTATTGAGACATTGAAAGGCATAGTGACCCATATTTTGGCAAGAAAAGCATCTCACTTTGTTCATGTCCTTCTCTTGTATTCTTTGTTTCCCCTTCTACTACTTGGTCTCACTAGCTTACCCCTTCTTGGGTTTCTCCTTTACCTTAGCTACAAGGCACACATTCTCCTCCTCATCAACACCATCATGCTAGTTTCCACTCCCTGCACTCCTCCTGGTCTCCTCCCAGATGAAATCATCCCATGTCCTCCCCTAATTTGGAATATGCTCTCTAGAAATAATTCCATTAATGAATCCATACCACTTCTTGGGAAAACCACTCAATATTGTCATAACCAACAGGTCATTAGGGATAGCCACTCCCACTGCAACCAACTGATCTCTCACCTGTGTGATCTTGGTAAGCTATGAGGTCATTGTGTTAGTCTTCATCATCTTGGTGTTCCTTAGTTTCTCACATAACACCATCTTCTAATTCTTATTGGTACTTTGGTAAAGTGTTATTAAGGAATACCACATCTCATATGAAAAATTATTCCTTTACATGTGAGGTATAAGGAAATATTTTATTGCATCAAGAAGGATCATCTTAGCCTTTACATTATTCTTGTTGAATTTTTCCAACTGAACATGATTTGTAGGTGGTTTTATTGCACTCTTGACAATATCCCACAACACAAAATCCTCAAGCAACAAAACTATCCTTTGCTTCCATGAACCAAAATTTTCAACCCCACTCAACCTATCCTCCACCCTCAAACCAGTAGCCATCTGACCCTCTTAACCAACAAAACTTCTCAACACTGAAAATGAGAAAACACTCTCCCTCTCAACCACAAATATATTGTATATAGGATATTTTATGCTTCTTAGATACACTTTATCAACTATAGGTTTACTTGGTGCTATGATACCATGTAGAAAATGTTTTCATGTAGCCCCACCTAGTTTCAATTTGTATTGCACATCAAGTTTAATGCTCAAACCCCATTCTTCATTTCTAAGATTTAAACTTGAACATAAATTAAATTAAAACACTAGAATTTACCACTACTCTTTTACAAATTAGCTGATAAATCTCACAAGCATAAAAACAATTTAGACATTGATTTTTTGTCAATCATACATTGGAAAAACCCCAAAGGGAAAACCAATAGGAAGAGGATTTTTAATTTCTTTTTGTAGAGAAATTTATAGCGTTAATTACATAATAGGGATACTTATCTCCCTCCTTGAAATTTAGGTAAGATCCTGGAAAATTGAGCTTCTATCTAGAAATCCATGCCACAATCCAACAATCTCTACCCTTGGAATTTGTGCCACTATCCAGACTTCCTCCCTAAAAAATTGTGCCACTTTTCAACACTTCTAGCCCTTTATTTTCATGCCACAATTTGGCTTTTCTTCCCTTTATTTTCATGGCCCATACATCCAAATTTCTCCCTCGAAATATACGTTGTCAGACCAAGAATTTATCCTCAAATTTCACACTATTAGACCTCTATATTCTCCTTAATTTTGGGCTTGTAGTCACCTTGGAAAATACACTAAAGCTACTTCAAGAAATGTGTTGAAGATGTTGTTGTACCCCCATTTTCATGCCACTATATAACCCTTGAAACTCAGGCTATTGCATAGTCTCTCCTTCACCAAATGATTGCTTTATCGACCTTCTCCTTAGTTCTCCTCTCCTCCTCTCCTCTTCTCCAAAATATACACATGAAGAGTGGGCCTCCATTTTACTTTTTCCTCCTTTTTAGCCTCCATAAGGATGAGAATACCTATCCCTAAGATCAATGGTTGAGATTAGATCTTAGCTTCTCTTGATCAAGGGTGGAGATCTAGTCTCACCCCCTCTCATGTCTCACCCTCCATTAATGAGCCCCTCAAGTGACTTTAATAACTTGTTGTACCATGTACTTTGTGCCTCATAAAATCACTTTAAAAACATAAGTCACTTTGATATTATAAAGCACAATTTACTTTTGGACCTCATAAAGTAACTAAAAAGTCACATGACTTTAATAATCTCATAAAGTCACACTAAAAAGGTGGGTTCACTTGTTTTCATAGGCTTAGGAAAAAAGCACTAGGAAACACATCATTGGTACCCTTTTTGTTATGAAACCAGCTCACAAAAAGATCAATTCATTAGAATTCAACCTCTTCGAGGGGGAAACCTTCTTTACATTAAAAAAATGAAGAATTCTTGGATGATACAAATGAAAAGACTTCCTTTCTATATATAGGAGTCTAAGGGGTCATAATATAATCAGAGTTGACATAACAATAATAATGTAAGGGCGTAATAATAACAATAGTGGACTTCTATGGAGCACAATAATAACAATATGGGGACTACATGGGCACAACAATATAATAAGGGGTTGTACTAATAACAATAAGGGGTTACACTAGTAGTATAGGGACCTAACATGCCCCTCTCCTTCAAAAAGTTTTGTCCTCAACGCTTGAGTAGTTCTTGATGCTCTTGTATAAAATTCTTGTTCCCCCATGTGGAATCTTCAGCGAGTAAGTTCTTCCACTTGATGAGATACTTTGAAATTGATTGATTTCATAGCAGTCAGATTCTTGTTTCTGTGACTGCTCTAGGCTCCAATATGATTTTCCTTCCTTGTCAAGTTCTGGCAATATTGTTTGAACTGGGATCTTCTGCAACTTTTGAATGAGTGGCCACACTTCTTCGTTCCATTCATACCTTGTTTCGTTTATCCAATCTAGTTGGATAATAGAAATGGTGCAAAACAATGCTTCCACATCCTCATCCTTTCTTGAGAGTGCATCTGCCACAAACTTTTTCTTCCCTTTTTGTAGATGATTTAAAAGTCATAACCCAACATCTTTGTGACCCAATTTTGTTCCTCTTCAAAGAATAATCTTTGTTCTAAAAATTATTTAATACTATCATGACCCATTTTTACCTTGAAGTGTCTTCCCATTATGTAAGGTCACCATTTCTTAAGTGCGTGTAGTATTGCCAACATTTCCTTCTCATAAATAGCTTTCTTGAGGGACATTTGTTTATATGTATGTAACCATAAAAATACCCAATCACCTACATCAAAACTTCTTTCATTGCGATGTTGATCTACCTGTTGTTTCATTCGATTCTGCACCAAAGTGGTGTTATCCTTTAAAATTTGGAGAACTTGTTGTTTATGCTCGATGTGATCTTTCATTGCTTGAATCTTTTTCTTCTTGATATGTCCTTCTATCTTGAGAGTTTGTGTGGTAATTTCTTCCAATGTTTTACAATATATGGTCAGATTCATTTCTTGATGCTTTATGTGATCTTTTACTTCTTGAACATTTTTCTTCTTGATATGTCCTTCTATCTTGATAGTTTGAGGAGTGGTAATTCCGGCCATTGCATTACAAGATATGGTTGGATTCATTTCTTCTTTCTTGATGTGGTCTTTCACTTCTTGAACCTTTTTCTTCTTGATATGTCCTTCTATCTTAAGAGTTTGAGGAGTAATAATTATTTCCAATTCTTTACAAGATGTGGTCGGATTCATTTCTTCTTTCTATGGGGTTGGTTCCTGGTGTATATACTCTTCTTTTGATGTTTCCTGATCCATTTCTTCCTCCTCTCCATAATCAATGTAAAGTAATTTCTTCTCAACGCACTTCTGAACTTTAATGTATTTTTTATCACAATTGTAACAAAGCCCTTTTTCTCTTTTTTCTTCCAATTGTTATGGTGTAACCCTTATAGGTTGTGGAAGGCTAGGAGAAACAACACTTCCATATTTATAGCTATGAGGGATAGACTTCCTTGTTGCCATAATTTTTCTTTCCACTTTGTAGCAAAGCCATTTTGCTCTTTTTTCTTCCAATTTTTGTGGTGTTTCTCTAAAGAAGGTGTTGCTCTTTGTATCCTCATAATGTGCTATAATTTCCTCCGTGAAAATTGACCACATAACAAGTGGTTTATGAGAACAAAGCCCTTTATACCATAAAAATTGATCTTGTTCTAAATATGAAGATGCAATACATACCTTTTGTAACAGTGGTACAACATGTAGATCAAAATATTTCTCCATCTATAGTATCCAATTTACCGGATCCTTGCCATCAAACTTCCTCATCTCGATTTTCTTGATTTTAGGAGCTCGATCTTGAAACGGCTGTAACTATGTAATTTTAGGTCTCCAAGTTCTGAAATTTATTCTTGCAGTATCTTTCTGAGTTCTCTTTCTAACCGCACAAGTCTAATCAAAATTTGATTATCCATGAAAGAGTTATGCCAAATCTCCCACGGTGACTTGATTATAGACTATTTCAGTAAAGAAAACTTGTACGATGTGCCATGTCTCACTGTTTTGACCTTAGTACCTGAAACTGATATACAGAAAACTACAAGTTCTCTTTCTAAAACTTCTTACGAAATTTCTATCTGATGATCAGAGAGACAATTATGATGATTTTCCCCAGGTCACCTATTTAGAATGTAATTCGAGAGTCTACAAAAACGATAACTTCCTCAGATCATATATCTGCAACTATAGTGAGACAAGATCTAAAATTTAGACCCAAGGTTTAGATCGGATTCTTCTCAAATGGGTTTTTGTTTTAGCTTCTGAAACTTTGTATCAACAAAGTTATAGTGAAAATTCCATGATGTCCTATTTTAGATGAAATTTAGGAGCTTGGACAAACCCTAACTTCCTCAAATCATATATCTAAAAGTATAGCGACACAAGATCTGAAATTTAGACCTGAGGTTCAACAAGAATTTTCCTCAAATGGGTTTTATTTTTTCACTTCTGAACCATTGCAGAAAATTTTTTATAGCAAAAATACCATGATGACCTATTTGGAGCAGTGAAACCCTAGAATCCAAAGCTCTGATACCAAATGTTATGAAACCAGCTCACAAAAAGATAGAAAAGATAGATCAAAGCCTTAGAATTTAGCCTCTTCGAGGGGGCAACCTCCTTTACATTACACAAATGAACAATTCTTGGATGATACAAATGAAAATACTTCCTTTCTATATATAGGAGTCTAAGGGGTCATAACATAATCAGAGCGACATAACAATAATAATCTAAGGGCACACTAATAACAATAGTGGGCTTCTATGGGGAACAATAATGACAATATGGGGACTACATGAGCACAACAATATAATAAGGGGGTTGTAATAATAACAATAAGGGGTTACACTAGTAGTATAGGGACCTAATACTTTTCAACATACTAGCATGTCTACCTTCAAATAAGATCCCAACAAATAGCTTAATCATTTTCATATATATGTTACATGTAATTTTCTATGGATATTCCACTTAAATAGTTCATCACAATAAATATTACAATATTATGAAATCTTTTCCTATGTTGTGTATTATCTTAAATCTTATCTTTAATATTTCTAGGGTAGTGTATAAGAAAATGAACACATGACCCACACAAATGAACATAATATGTGGCCAAGGAAACCTAATATGGGAAGAGAACTAGCTAGAAGGTGAGCTCTATGCTCTATATTTTTTTTTCTTAGTTATAAAATGCAAGTGCAAAGAAAAGACCACTTGTATCCATGTATAGTGTTCCTTGAATTGATGTTACAAATATCCTACCTTTATTATTCTTTGATATCCTACTAGATTCTCTACTTAACTATGGAACAACAAAAATACCAAAACAATGAAACCCCTTACTTTCCTAGAAACTTAACATTTAATATAGTGTCATAGGCATCTAGGATTAGGATTAGGGTTTTTGCATGCTTCAACCCTCAATTAATCAAAAGGAGTATACAAACAATTTTTTTGACATTATCTTATAAATCCCAATGATCTTATTTCACTAGATAGCTCTTATTATTCTCATATGCCATTTCCAAAATTTTAAGATACATTATAAGATTATTTATTCTTGTACATAACCCTTTTTATTCAAAATAAATTTTACTATTTCACTTGTAGATATATTTTTAATTAAAAAATTCAAATAATATATTCCTATTTGACAAATCGTGAGGTAGAGCTTAATGATGCTTATTGATATCATGTTGGAAACATATGTGTACATTAATCTTTTTCTTTGATCGGATGGGATTTACATTGCTCACATATTTTATGAAGTGGTTTTTTCACGCACATTTAAATAATATTTTATAAAGTTTGATAAAAGTGGTTTCTAAACTTTATAGAATACATGTTTTTCAATAAACCAAAATCATATATATCAGAAAGTGAAGAGCAAGAAATTTGATTTTGAAAATGTCGTCTGATGGGATCCAATGGAGGGGGGGACGATTGAGATCAATGATGTTTTAACTACTTAAAGAATGTCTCCAGCCATGGCTTGATGAGGCATTCACGGTTTCCACCAGTATCGAGTGTAAGGTAGCACACATGCAGGCAGAATATGCACTTGACGAAGCAATTGAAACAGAGACTGAGGTGTCAGCAGCCCGCGTCGAATAGGTACAGCGGATGGCGGAAGAGTTTGCTGCAAGTACGAGCGAAGCATAGAAGTTGCTGACTAACCTCCATGTGAAGATTGTCACACCCGCCGAGTGACTCGGGATGAGTCACGATGATTGTGTTGGGGGACTGTTGGGTAGCGAAGGCCCCACATAATGGTTTTTGGGGCTCAAAGCCCAAAATTTTGGGTAAAGGTATGGTAAAGACTCCATGAGATGCGCGGAGCGCGAAATGTAAAGAGTCAAGTCAAAGGGTTGTCTGCCCAAAGATGATGTAAAATGTGTCGGCCTGTCCATGGTCCACGGGCCATGGAAATGTATAAATAAAGCAAGGCTCTATGGTTAGAAAGTAGTTTTTGGGAAGTATTCTTTTGATCTAGAATGTAATGGGTTTATGAGGCAAGAAGTCTTGTAGCGCCTATAAGTCTGAGTCAAGGGAGTTGGTAGAGAGATCGAGGCTCTACAGCTGTGTGCGCAGAGGCCTGGTAGAATTCGTAGCTATGTGTGTGGACCCTTGCAACTGAGTGTGTAGGGAAGATCTAGTTGTACTAAAGAGAAGATCAATAAAGATAAGAATTTCTGAATCATTGTGTGGTTTCCACACCTTTGGGATGTCTAGATGTGGTTTGGAGGGTTTTCGAACTGTTCTGTAGCTTCGCGCTACTCTACTTCCAAGTAGATCCGGAACAAGGAAAATCCTTAATATTTATTATTACTGAGTTCGTTATAGATCAGATCTACTTCTTACAACCATTAAGCAAACATTTAATAAATATAGCCACTGTGTGCAATTATAAAGCAAGATCTAAACCCATATAACAAATCATGCATAAATTCAAAACATAAGCAACTGACGGATTCACAATAAACCACATAATGATTCATAAATTTGTATCTTTATTGATTTTCTCTTCAGTACAACTAGATTTGCCCTGCGCACTCAGCTGCAGGGGTCCGTGCACACAGCTGCGGATTCTACCAGGCCTCTGCGCACATAGCTGCAGAGCCTCGATCTCTCTACCAACTCCCTTGACTCAGACTTACAGATGCTACATGACTTCTTGCCTCATAAACCCATTACATTCCATATCAAAAGAATACTTCCCAAAAACTACTTTCTAACCATAGAGTCTTGATCTATTTATACATTTCCATGGCCCACGGACCATGGACAGGCCGACTCATTTTACATCATCTTTGGGCAGACAACCCTTTGACTTGACTCCTTACATTTCGTGCTCCGTGCATCTCGTGGAGTCTTTACCATACCTTTACCCAAAATTTCATGCTTTGAGCCCCAAAAATGGTTACACGTGGCCTTTGCTACCCAATAGTCCCCCAACACAATAATCGTGACTCATCCCAAGTCACTCGGCAGGTGCAACAATCTTTGCACGGAGGTCAGTCAACAACTTCTGTTCTTCACTCGAACTTGCAGCAAACTCTTCCACCATCTGCTGTACCTGTTTGACGCGGGCCACCGACACCTCAGTCTTTATTTCAGCTGCTTTGCCGAGTGCATATTCTGCCTACATGTGTGCTACCTTGTGCTCGATAGCAGTGGAAACCGCGAATGCCTCATCAAGCCATGGCTGGAGACGTTCTTTAAGCACTACTTCCTTCTGTCGAGCAGCATCAACTTGTATCTTCAGGGCCTGGGCCTCCCTCATCTTGGCCAAGTGTTGCGTAATAACAACCATCTGTGCAGTTCCTCTGACATTATCATAGGCTTGTTGGAGCTCCTTGGCCTTTGTTTCCAGTCGCTGTAAGGTTGGATCTTCCTGGAGTGAATTGAGCATAATAAGCGACTGATCCAATAAGTCGGTGCACTCCTTCATGGCGTGTGTGATCATTTCCTACTTGGATTTAATGATGCCTCTGCACTACTCGATGACCTTTGGTGGTGTCGAAGGCTGTACCTACAGTTTCAGCTCTGCAATCTGCATGCTGAGATCCAACTGAATCGTCGCAGCCTCCTCCTTTGCTTCACGGAATCCACTAGCCAGCTTGTGGATTCGAATGCCAACAGGCAACTCGGTTGCAATCTCCATCTCAGGGGCTTGTGAACATGCTTCCCCTACCAGTTGCTCGAACTGCTAACTCTGTGCGATGGCTTTGTCTCGTTGGAGGCTCAGTTGTTCTATATTATTTCTTTGTTCGCTAAGGACCTATTCCACGTGTCCTTCCCTGTAGTGGAGCTCCATCGTGGCACTATCCTGGAGCTAGTACAAGCTTTCATGTGGGAGAGCAGCCAAATTTAATCCGAGCCTCGTAAGCCAACCCACCACAGCTTTGTCTACCGCCTTTTCTGTTATCAATGCTTCTGTTGGGATCATGATAGTATGAGCCATTTGGGCCTTTAACAGCTCCTCAGTGGCTGACATACCGGTACATCCCTGAGTAGTAATGGTTCCTGGCTGTGATGCCAGTGTCCCAAGTTCCTGTATCTCCGTGCGGAGCGCCCCCAACACACTTGTTGCTCTAAGATGGCCTCGTCTATTTCTTCCTGGGTGACTTTGCAGACTATGTCCCCTATGTCACCTAGGTCGCCCACAATCAATGTGGTCACTCCTCCGCCTGATTTAGACACCTTGGCCTTTTTCCACGGCTTCATCCATTCTATCGCGGCGGCCGTTTTAAGGGTGTCCCCGTGGTGGTTGGCAGTGTTCCTTCTGTCCCTGTTTCCTTGGTGGTCTCTGTGGGCACCTTCAAACCATTTTCATCCTTTATCATCACAGCTCCCCCTGCTGGTGCCTTGCCTGTCAAAGTCAGCACCACTTCCTGGGCCGCTCGAACTTCCGCAGCATGTTGTTCATTCCACTTCTGCTGTGTGGCACACTTAGCTTCAACCTTCTGTTTCTGGATGGTGGCCTCATCGTGCCCCACCGCATCTGGTCTACACCATTCTAGTGGCCAAGTATCCAATACCGCATCAATAGCTTCATCAATGGCAATGAAAGGAAGTGTAGTCCACATCTAGTCGGGGTCCTTGCGCGCTTGGATGTAGACAAAGTGCATGTTTTCTTTAAACTCAACTATGTGCTTCACACTGTCATAGATTTCGTTGGACAGCTAGGGTTGCTGGGTGACCCAGTGTCGAACGTTTGTGTCCATCAATATCCAAAAACTCTTGATGCCCTAGATTCTTGCAGCATCCTTGGTTGCCCAGAGTGACGCAAATTTGGCATCTTCTTGCCAATCCTGGTCCAAAGAGGGAAAATGGTTGTCTTCGGGTAATTCAATGGTAACCAACACGATGGACAAGAGCAGCCACGCATAGTGGAAGGTCTTACCCTCCACTTGGACCTCCCTACAGTTAGTCAAAAACTTGTCACAAAGGAACTACGCCCAATTGAACCATTCCCCTGCTGTGCATTTCTCAGCTAGCGTGATGACTATCGCTGGAACCTCGTTGCTGCATTTCCACATCACTTTCCCTGCCAGCAACTGGGTAGCAACATAGACTGCTTTGTCTGAAATACTGTCAATAGTATACCCTCGCTACCCTTTCTCCAGCTTGTATTTCTTTTTCAGGTTTTCTGTCATTGTCACATCGCCACTCTTATCAATGATCTCCCTGGGGTCTCTTCCTTCGCAGGGGAGCTGTGAGATCCTATGAATAAGTTCTGCCATGAAGTGGACGGGGTTATCTATCCATAAGTAGCCATCGTGTACCAGACAGAGCAGCTGCCTGATGACCAATATTGTAATAGGGGGTCGGGGAAAGTGGGGAATGGATAGGAGATAGAGCAACTTGGCTTCCTCCACCTTTCGCAGCCATTCCTTCGGCTGAAGTATCATAACCATCCCTTCTGCGCTTTGCTCCATGAGTTCATTGGTCGCCAAATGGGGAAATTTTTCTGTATCTGCAAGGTCCCAGTCTTCAAATTTCATCGTCGAAATATGGCCAATCACCGAGCCTTCAAGTGGAACCCCTTTTGGAAGAGACGGGGTGATGAGGATGTTGTCAACGTCATCTAGATTTGCAGGGACCTTAGCCTTCCCTTTGCTTGGAGGAACATACTTGGGTCATTGGACTGGCTAGATATTTGCTTTGCCTTCCTCGTCTGGGTTTATTTCTTCGACATAGGTCGGAGGTCCCTCTTCCTCCTCGTCGCTTTCAATTGTAACAACTTTGGCCTTTTCTTCCACTGTGAGCTTGCTAAATCATAGATGTTGCAGCGACCTTCTTACTTGGCCAGGTATCTGTGGGTCCTTCTTGGTCCGCGGTGTCCTGGGTGATTTAGGGATTTCAGCTTCCTGTGGTGTAGGATTTTGTGGAACCTCCTTGGTGGTCATTGACTTGAGGAACGCCTCTCACCATACCTTGGGCATTGCCTGAAACCACGGGCTTTCTTCCATCGGTGTGTCATCCATCTTGCTCTTGTTGGCTTGAACCCAGGGCGTTCTATTCTTCGAATGATCAGGCTTTGTTGTGTGCCCCTTCCCTTGCTTGTTATATATGATTTCAAATTCAAATTCGGCCTTTCGCCCTATTCGTGGCTCATTAATGTGATCTTGGTGGTTACCCCTTTGCCTTAATTGCCCGCCGCCTGCTCCTTGGCATCTTAAATGGGACATCTTATCATGAACAGTACCTACAACGGTCGCCTTCCATCCTTCCCCCACGGCAGCACAACCCATGGTACGCGGATGCGTCCTATGCAGGTGATTGGCCTTACGTGCCACGGCCAAATCACGTAGCTTTCCTGCAGCCTATTTTAGAGTTCTGTGCCCTCCTTCAACTGCGTGGATCACTGAGACTAGGCCTCCTATGGATAGTCAGGTGGTTGCACCCTTCGTGCGAGCCTTCATCTTCCTTGCTAGCCTAGGCTGTGGGCACCCTTCGCATTCCTGTGAGTCTAGTAGCGTATTGCGGTCGGTGCTCCCTTGTGCCCTAGGGTGCAGTCGCAACCATGATAGCAGGATCACGGCTTGTGCTAGTATCGTAGGAGGGTCATCCAGGTTTGGTTCCTTTCCCCGTGTGCTGGTACGACCTGTTTGTGTGTCTCCTATTTTGATTTTATCAATTTCTTCATCCAGCCTCACGCTTTTCCTTCTTAGTCGTGCCCTGCTTTCCTCCAGTTCATGAATTCTCAGGTTACCGCATTGAATGGCTTCCTGCAACCACCAGATCACTTCGTTGAGGCCTGCCTATTTAGGTCGAGTAGCAGGGGCAGTGGTCGGTGAAATGCCCTTTATTTCCTGTCCGACCGGGGATAGAGTTTCTTCGGCCCACCCTGCTCTGTTCACGGTCTTATCAGCCCACCCTGCTCTGGTCAGTTGGGTCGATGATTACGCAGCATACCACTGTGTCTATTGTTGTAGATGGGGGTCTACCCAGCTTCATCTTAGTTGCCTTGGCTGCGTTTTCCATGTGCATCTGCCAATCCATACCCAGAACTGCCTTCTACCTCCACATTCATTCCTCCTCATCTTCCTATGTGCATGCCACATCGGTGCGCGTGGCGCTCCTTTTGTCATACTATGCGGCTCCTATTTTATGATTGAAGTACCAGGGTTAACAAACTGCTCCTCATTTGTTGCACTATTACTTGCTAGTCGTTGCCTTACTTCAGTGGTTATGTGCCACAGTGATCTAATCATCATATTACAATTGAGTGTGGTGACTTCCTGCAATCTATTCTACCATCTTTCAATCTCCTCATCTGAATCCGATGTGCACGAACTATCACACTCCCATGAGAGTCTTCCATTTGTTGAGGGATTCACCCGACCCTGGTCTTGCACTGTTATCTGGTAGATGCAGTCTAGTTCATCGTCACTGTCTTCGTCGTGCACCGGCTCGGTGTAGTGCGCTCCTTCAGCTGGGTCCAGTGGAACTATGACACGAAGTGCCTTTTTCTCAAATGTCATTTTCTGTATTTTTAAGTTGATAACCCCATTCATGTCTGTGGCCCAATCTATTCCTAGTAATGTAGGGTGTGGATTACTGTCATCAACAATTTCTATTACCTCAAAATCAGTCTGCGTACTTACTCCTTTAATGTCCACTGTCACCCCTTGCATTCGTCCCATTGGTAGTATCTTTTGCTGATTTTCCATCCGTAGTTGAATAGGAGACCACTGTAGTGTAGGCCTACCCATGCGTTCCCACGTTTGTTTAGGCAACACATTTGCATTTGACCCTAGATCCAAAATGACTTGGTCCATCTCGTATTCACCGATTTGCGTCGTCAGTCACATCTCCTGCCCAGTGCGTAGAGCATGTTTCCCTAGTTTCCGAACTACGCGTAGTTCCCCTGATCCCACGCATCTAGTAATTAGCTCTTGGAGTCCTTTAACTGCCCTATTATCGCGTAGAAACTTCATACATGTCTCTAAAAAGGTGGTAAGCATAGAGGGATCCATTCCCGGCTCAATTGGATCCCTATCACCTGGGGTAGAGACTTCTGTGAAGCTCTTCTGAGCTTCTTTAGATGTCCCTTTCGCCTGTTCTATTTCCAAGTCAGGTTCCTTTGTTAGATCATCATGATCCTTCTCATCTTCTCTAGACTGTTTCATCACATCTCCTCCGGTGGTTGCGCCACTTCTTAGTACCATGTTTACACTGGGGTCCTCTTCGCAAGGTTTTGATCTCATCATTTGGACATTTTGAGTTAGAGTGGGCTGCAATACCCCCTTTTCATGCATTTGGGCAATAAGCATTGGACAGTCTACCATTTCATGGTCAAATTGCTCACAATATGGACAAGATATCCTCGTTGGATTCATATAGTCATGAGCGTAGTGCCCTGGTCCTCCATAGTTATAATAGATCAACTGTCCACGCCCTCGCCTGGGCCCCATTCCTCTTCCTCGCCCACGTCCTTGAAATCCCCCACGTGGCCTGACGGCTGGGTCGAAACCCTGCGCTTCAGTCTGCACTCGATAGGCCGGGGTTCTTTCCATCATTAAATCATAACTTCGACAAGTTCGCTCATCGTGACCCACTGATCTACAAAAGTTGCAATATAGCTACTGCGGGGTCTAGGTATACTTCTACAACAGGTGGTAGTTGTCTATTGCGTGCTTTCCTCCCACTTGACAAATTGTGCACCAGAGCATGGGTGCTGCACTTGGCCCTGCTTGTACCTCTAGCTTCAATGGCATCGGGCCCCCTCCCACCAGATAGTTCACGAAGATGGGGCGGTGTTTCTTGTCATGTCCTTGGCTCTTGCACTTAATTCACCCTCCCTCTGTACGCGCCTCTGGTCGGAGTGCCCTTTCTTGCTTCTAGCTTTGCATTTCTAAGCATAGGTTTTATAGTTGCAAGTGGATTTGCTGAACTCCCAACCCTGGTTCCTGTATTGGAGTTTCATGAAACCTCATTGCTATCTCTAATGATTCGGCTTGGGTTGAGATCTTTTGCTGTGATAGCGCCATCCTCAGATGTGGTGTCAAAGGTGCCACAAACCATGCACAATGCTGTGCATTTGTCAACTTCATGTTAGCCTTAAGAATTGTGCTTTTCAATCTCTAATCCAAATCCCACGGGGTTTCACCAAGTAACATTGTGATCTCCTTGAACCCAATGACTGACTGCATCTCCGATTTTGGCCGACTAAATTCTCTAGTCAATGCGTCCTAGATCACCGCTATTCTCGCATTCGAATGATAGCTTGAGTACTTTATATACCACGTCAACGTGCGGTCCTGCAACGCACTAACTAGAGTTGCCTTTTTGATGTTATCATCCGTTATACCATGGGCTTACCATACAACCCTTACCACAAACTAGAACTGACCTGGTTCCTCATTTCCTACACCTCTAAATACTGGCAACTTGACTGTACTTTCCATTGCAAGCTTCGGTGGTGGCAGAGGTGGGGTCAAAAAAGAGGGCTTCGATGTAGGAGAAGTAGGTGATGGCATGGAAGATGGTGGTATCGGTGGGATGTGCTGCCCATTCAACTGAACTGCACTTCTTAGAGAGAACCCCACGAGTTCTTCCTTGCTTTCTTGCGAAATAGAAACTAGTGGGTTGTTCTCTAATCCTTCGGTTCCCCTGTAGCCTCTTCCACTCTGCGTTACGCTAGACATCAATAAACGTGCATAAACCATTTTTCACATAACAAAATTTTAATCCAAGTATTCAACAATTTGATGTACTTACCCTGCGGTCCTTGGAGAAAATGCCTTTCTGCTTCACTATAGCTCACAGTTGTGTTTATCGCAAACTCATTAATGAACCTTCCTATTATTCGATCCAACCACTGATCTACTACGTGTGCGATTTTGTCTTCAGATGCTTCTAGCCGGCCCGCCAATTCTGGAGTCGACATTATGGGTTGCTCTAGTCTGCACCTTCCCACACTGTCAGCTAGCCTCGCAATCTAGTCGTACAGATCTGTCAAGAAAGATGCAAATAAGATCTCGTGGGCCTCTGTGTATATGTAACGATCCACCACCTTTTTTTTGATATCCACTGATTTTCATTTTCCTGAACCATTAGCTCGTGGAGCTTCTGATCCAACCAATCTTCAAGCTCTTTCTTTGTAGGGTTCTAGTGTTTCGACATCAGACATCCCTTAGGCAGATCCCAGTCCTGGCAATAGAACCATTTGTTGGCTTATTGAGCCCTGACCCAGGTTCGGAAGAGTTTTTAGCCAAACAAATCCTGCAGCTACCAACCCTTTTGGCAACAGCCTGTGGAGCGCGGACTAATGTCTCACTCGGGGAAGTAGGGGAGGGTGCAGGAACTAGGTTTCTGCACCCTTGGGATGTCTAGATGTGGTCTGGAGGGCTTGCGAACCGTTCTGTAGCTTCACGCTACTCTGCTTTCGTGTAGATCCAGAACAAGGAAAATCCTTCATATTGATTATAACTGAGTTCGTTACAGATCAAATCTACTTCTTACAACCCTTAAGCAAACATTTAATAAAAATAGTTAGTGTTCATAATTATAAAGCAAGATCTAAAATCAATAACATATCATGCATAAATTCAGAACATAAGCAACAGATGGATTCGCAAGAAACCACACAATGATTTAGAAATTATTATCTTTATTGATCTTCTCTTCAGTACAACTAGATCCACCCTACGCACTTAGCTATAGGGGTCCGTGCACACAGCTGCGGATTCTACCAGGCCTCTATGCAAACAGTTGCGGAGCCTTGATCTCTCTACCAACTCCCTTGACTCAGACTTACAGACGCTACAAGATTTCTTGCCTCATAAACCCATTAAATTCTAGATCAAAATAATGCTTTCCAAAAACTACTTTCTAACCATAGAGCCTTCCTCTATTTATACATTTCCATGGCCCGTGGACCATGGACAAGTCGACTCATTTTACATCATCTTTGGGCAGACAACCTTTGACTTGACTCTTTACATTTCACGCTCTGCACATCTCATGAAGTCTTTACCATACCTTTACCCAAAATTTCAGGCTTTGAGCCCCAAAAACCATTACGCAGGGCCTTTGCTACCCAACATTGGGTAACAAACTTATCTCTTCTTTAACCCTTGTTTTGAATTGATATGATTTGAATTGTAGTTATGCCTTATATCGAGTTGGGTATAAATGTAAGTATATAATTTTACATGATTTGACTTGTGTTCACTTTTGTAACATTATGTTTTTATATATAACATATGTTATAAAGAAAATTATCTTATTAAAAGTAACCCTCATAAAAAAGGATGTGCACCATGAATTTTATAAAAAGCTTTTTGTTTGATATATCCCCATTTTATAATTTCCCCTTAAATAATTTCTAAAATTTAGAAATTTTGAATTATTTTATAAGATTTATGTTTTTTTTATAGGAAAATAATTTAATGGATTACAAAAGATACAAAGTCAGTGTTAGGATTTTATATTTAATAGGAAAAGTTTTATTTTGAATCAAATCCATAGTGTATGTATTTATTATGAAAAAGTTAATAATAACACTATATAATTTAATGTTTTCAATAGATTTGGAAGGGATATGGTAATTGTTAGCCCTGAGGTGCAGTGTTGCTATTTTGAAGACTAAAGGAGGGAAATGGTCTATTCTATTATCGTGGAGAGGTTCCCATACGGTCCATCACCTCACTTTTCTCACTCATCCACTCCCATCCACATTCACTCATGTCCTAACCCAACCCTCACATCATAACAAAACTCACTTTTGCCTTGGCCCTACGTGAATTAATCCATTTTTGCCCCCTATGTATTATTATTTTTCAGAGCACATGAAAACATGCACTAATGTGCAAAAGCCCCCCAAAACCTTATCTTTCCATCCATATGCACCCCTTTGCACATTTCTCAAGGTCATCCCATACCTTTGTGTCCCCTGCCATCAATCTTCCCACTGATCTAACGGTGCACACTTCATCTGACCAACATTATATGCTCACCTACTTCCACCAATCACCATCGTTAGATAATTTCCGCCAGATCTAACAGCTATTGCGCATATCGCTTGGGCAAACAAGAGAGAGGGATACCCACCCGATAAAGCGGTTTCCTCTCTCTCCTTCATCGCTACGTGGCGCCCGATGAATGAAATTGGGCGGGCTCCGACCTTTACCACTTACTGCCCGATGACTGCTCCATATAAACGATTTCCACTTGAGTAAACCGCTCTCGGGGTCGTTCGATCTACCCATCTAATATCTGATGGCTCAGACTTATTCTGCTCCTGCCACATCTTCAAGCCTCCGACGATTGATCTCTTTTGCCCATTCCTTCCGAACCAATGACCCTTGTTCACGATCACCATAGTTCATCCTCCACCTCCTAGCCAACATCTCGACCATTGATCCATCCCATCCAATGGCCCATGTGCCCCCATACCCCACGTCCCACCAATCACCCGGAGAGGAAATTTTTTGGCTTTTTCAGTGTTTTTGATAGTCAAACAGTTGAACTGAAATAACAAAAGGCATGGTCGAAAGGGGAAACACAATAGCACGATGCAACCAAACCAATAGAAATGATCATGGAACATTACTGGCATGAGAAAACCACCTGTGAGCATGATGAAATTACCAGAATTTGATTACTGTGTTTTTTAGAAACAGACCACTTTGAGCTCATGTTTGTCTAGTTATGGCATCAAGTAGTTTGAAGACAGAGGGGATAGATTAAGACATCTTGAGCCTCAGAGAGTTCGAGAGTATTGTAAAAAGCCTATAAATCGCTGAAACTTCGATGGAATAGAGGTTCAACTTTTTGAGACTGTGGATACTCTATTCCTCCCAACATCTCATCTTCATTCTTGTAATACAAGCTTCTTTTTCTATTACATGTTCAATTGCCATCTTCTCCTCTATTCTAAGCTTGCACTTGAATAGGTTATTCATGTTTTCTTCTGTGTCTAATGCTAGATAACTGTCATCTTATCTCTATGTTTATAAATTAGATTTGTAAGCTTCATTTACTTTCTGTAGCGAGCCATTCATATGTGTTTATGTATGTATCTTCTAGTACAGTCAGGATTCTCCATCTATTCACTGAATCTATAACTATTGAGCATTAGTGGTCGAAAGCCTTGTCAAGCTGAGGGTGTTCATGCATGTCTTGAGTGAAAACAGAGTTGAAACTATCATCTGACTTGATCCAAACCCCAATCCATTCCAATAGTTCATAGAACGATATCGAAGATTTATATGTTACCAGGCATCTCCGAGCTACAACCTAGGAGAGTTTCTTGGAGTGCTAACATAATTGGTACCGTTGCCGGGGAAAGGAGACTGAAGCTCAGCTTCCCTAGGGGACGACAGAGATCCAACTTTGATGATAGACAAAGCCTGGACACTATTTGGGTTGTAGTCATCTATCTGGCGACTCTAATAGAGGATGAACCTCTTGGAAACTCCACTCCATATTTCTGGCTTAGTTTGTGAGGCATACTCGGAGAAATCCTCAAAAGTCATGAGCTGACCCAGTACCTGATCCTGAAAAAATCATCAAAGAAAGAAAGGCATTGTAGAAAGTAGCATCAGGTTCAGGTAGCTCTAAACAATATTCTATATCTCTTAAAGGAAATCCTGTAATAGAACAAATACATGTTGAGAGTATAGCATCAAATACTAGCAGTGAAGAAAAAATATCACAGATTCATAGAGTTCCTTATTCTTTAGGTTCTTCTTTCGTTGTAAGCTCAAAGGAAGCCTCTCCTCCTATCCATCATACTCCTTTAGTCCTATCAGTCACTCCTCAACCCTCTGTCATTCAGACTTCCAGTACCCTTATAGCCACCATAGCTATGGCAACACCTACCAAAATGGAAAGAATCATAGCTGCTAGGTATGGACCTCTAGTACTACCCACTCCTTTGAATGCCATTCCTACTAGAGAATATCAGAAGTATATGCCTAATTTCACTGGGATTGAAGGTGTTAGAGCTGAGGAACATCTTGAATCATTCTATAGCTATGCTGATAACCTGGACATTAGTGAAGCTGATGTATGGATGAGAGTCTTTGTCCAAAGTCTAGATGGAGAGGCTAGAAAATGGTTCAAATAACTGACCCCAAGGTCTATAGTAGATTTTGAGGCTTTAGATGATGCATTCCTAAAGCATTGGGGGGATAAGAAGGATCTACTCTACTACCACACTGAGTTTGGGAACTTAAAGAGGGAAAATGGTGATTTTTTGTCTGATTTTAATAAGAGGTTTAACTGCATGTACAACAAGATACCAACTGAAGTAAAACCCACCACTACTTTTGCTAAACTCACCTATGCCAACGCCTTTGATTCTGACTTCTGTCTACTGTTGAGGGAGAGACAATGTGCTACCTTGGATGATATGTACAATGCAGCCTTGGAAGTAGAATCAAACATCATGGTTGTAAAGAAGCTCAAGGGGAATGTTCATAGAAGGAGATAGAGGGGTGAACCTTCATCATCTTTTGATCCCAAGATAGATAAAATTACCAAGATGATAGAGTCACTAGCCTCTGAAATCTCCAAATTAAAGTTTGAACATCACCCTGGGAAAGGAAGAGTTCCTAATACCTTTTCTCCTAGAAATCCAAATCCATATAGAAGAGCTAATGAGCAGTTGTAGATTCTGTAAAGAAGAAAAGATGCCAATGAAGACCAAAGGGTGAAGACCCCTTTCTAGAATGTAGTCATGGAAGAAGAATAGTTTGAAGAAGATGATGAGATCCATTGTCCGGAAGACAAAGGCAATGCCTCCTTTTTGACCTTAGCTGCCTATGAAAGTGATTATTGAATGACCAGATCAACCAAGAGTGGGATGGTGGAGTTGTTTTGCAAATTGACGATCAACACAGATATGATCTAAGGTTGAAGATGAATACTGCCAAGGAAACTCCTGTTCAGAAAGCTATTGTCCCTGCAATACAACAAGCTAATAAGCAAAAATGACCAACAGTGATCCCATCATCCTCAAAGCATCATCTCACGAGGTAAGAGGCTTTGACAAGTTTCCTTCGCCTTTCAGCTTTGAATAAGAAATTCAGAAGCTAAGAATACCTATACCTCTGATGGAACTAGTGAAGAATGAGTCTTTCAAGAGATATATCCTTGAGGCCCTTGAGCCTAAAGCCATCCAAGCCTCCATTGACTATCTAAATCTATAAGATGACAAACCGGTTGTTGTTCTCAGCCCAATGATTGAAAATTATGATGACAGCTCCCCATCATTCTATGTCTCTTTGACTATTCATGAAAAAATCCTTCACAACTACCTTCTGGACACAGGAGCTAGCCATAATCTAATGCCAAAGGCTATCATGGATGAGTTGGGTCTTGACATTACCAAGTCTTATCATGACCTGTTTTCTTTTGACTCTAGAAAAGTGAAATGTTTGGGATTAATCAAAGACCTAGCCATCACCTTGTCTTAGCTACCCATGAAGAGCATGATGATGGATATTGTGGTAGAAGATGTACCCCCCAAGTTTGGCATGTTTCTTTCCAGAGGTTGGATCAAGAGATTAGGTGTAACATTACAAAATGATCTGTCCTATGCTATTGTCCCAGTTTTTGGAGGTGAGAGTAGGAGATTACACAGAGAAGTGCAGTTGGCTTATATCATCAGTGATGAAAGGAATCCCACTAATCATCCCATCTATGCTGTTGACACTAATTTTGGAGCCTGCATTCTTCATATTGAAGAATCTCAGTTGGCCTCCATGCAACTTAGGACATCAGTTTGCCAGATCACAGATGAAGAAAGCCCACAAATTTGGGACATGTTCTTTGATGGAGCTTGCTCTAAGGAAGTTGCAGGGGTAGGTGTAGTCCTTATGTCCCCCACACAAGAATGCATTCATTTGTCTTTCAAGTTAACTTTTCAAGTCACAAATAACATATTTGAGTATGAAGCCTTGATATTGGGCTTAAACATTGCTAAATAAATGGGCATCAAAGGTCTGAAGGTGTTTGGAGATGCAAACCTTATCATTCGGTAGGTGAATAAAACTTTCCAAGCAAAGCATCCAAGGTTAAAAGCATACAGATATGAGGTATGGATGCTCAACAGTTCTTTTAATAGTTTCAGCATTTCTTACATCCCTAGAATGAAGAACCAGCTTGTTGATTCCCTTGTTGTGTCTGATAGCACATTTATTCCTCCTTTGCCTCCTAAATTGACTTATGAAGTTTAGGTGAAATATAGACCATCTCTGCCTGACAATGTCAAATACTAGAAAGTTTTTGAAGATGATGATGAAATTAATAGGTTTTTACAAGTCATTGATGAATTTTCTGAAATGCACATTGACCAAGAAAATGAAACCATTGAAGAATGCAACCAGTCCAAGCTAAAGGACAAGATTGGTCAAGATAGCATTGTTCAACTACCTAGTAACCATATACCCAAAGGATTGGTGCCCCTAGAGAAGTTTTTTGATCATAATGATGTACCTTATAAGCCTGCCAAAAAAGAAAATGAGTCTGCAGTTCATAGACATAATGTAGGGAGTCACACCCATCTAAATCACATAAATATGTCCACTCACTTATCTTTTGCCCAAAGTTCTGAGCATTACACCCTGATGAAACAATTTGTTGATATTTTTTCTTGGGAGTATAGTGATCTTAGGACCTATGACACCAACATCATTCAACATAAGATTCCACTGGAGAAGAACACCATCCCTTTTAAGCAGAAATTAAGACCTATCATCCCTCTCTTATTTCATTTGATTGAAAAGGAAATAAAGAAGTTGTTGGATGCCAAGATCATAGTTCCCATAAGGTATTCAAAGTGGATAGCTAACCTTGTGGTAGTAAGAAAGAAGAATGGAGAAATCAGGCTTTGTGCTAACTTCAGGAATCTGAACAAATGCTCTAAAAAGGACAGCTACCCCTTGCCTAAGATGGAACACTTGCTGCAAAAAGTTTTAGGGGCTAGAGTCACGTATTTCTTAGATGGATTTTCAGGGTATAATCAGATTGCTATACATCCTTAAGATCAGGAAAAGACTGCCTTCACTACTCCTTGGGGCACTTTCATGTACTCCAAGATGCCTTTTGGACTGATGAATGTTGGGGCTACTTTTCAGAGGGCCATGGACATAGCCTTTGTGGGAGTGAAGGACAAGTTTGTCCTTATTTAACTTGATGACATAATAGTCTTTTCCAATGGTCACAAGGACCATTTGAAGCATTTGAAGAAGGTGTTCCTAAAGTGCAGACGATTTGGAATTTCTGTGAACCTAAAGAATTCATAGTTTTCTCTAGAAGAAGGCAAACTTCTGGGACATATTGTTTCTGCTGAAGATGTGAAGATTGATCCAGAAAGAGTTCAAGAAATTTAGAAATTGTCTATCCCAAGGTCAAAAAGGGACATTCAATATTTCTGGGTAAGATTACCTTTGTCAGGAGGTTTATTCCAAACTTTGTGGAGCCAGTGAAGCACATCACTTCCATGCTGAAGAAAGGATTAGAAATAAAATGGATAGATGGTGCAAGAAGCTCTTTTGAAGCCATCAAACAAGCCATCATGGAAGCTCCCACTCTAATTAGCCCAAATTATACCAGGGAGTTTTATATCTTCTCTTTTGCCTCTTATGATACACTTGTAGTAGTTCTATTGCAGAAAAATGATGAAGGTGTAGAGCACCCTGTGGCCTTTTTCAGCAAAACTCTGAGGGATGCTGAACTAAGATATGACCTTATTGAAAAACAAGCTTATGCTCTCATAAAATCTTTAAAGGCATTCAAAATTTATATTTTGCATTCCAAAGTGGTTGCGTATGTGCCTTTAGCCTCAATAAAAGATGTCCTAACTCAACCAGATAATGATGGAAAGAGAGCTAAATGGATTGCAAAATTCATAGAGTTCAACATAGAGGTGAAGCCCACCAAGCTTGTCAAAGGCCAGGGCTCGGCTAATCTTATGGCCGAGGAAAATCACAGTTTTTTAGACATCAATTGCATGGGTTCAAATTTAGGTGGTGAGTGAATAGAGGAAGTAGTAGAAGAGAAAGAGTAGAATCAGTCTTTGGCTAAAAATCTAGCCACCTATGAATGGTATTCTAGTGTTCATTTTTTGCAGAAGCTAGAAGTCCCTCCAGGGCATAGCTCAAGTCAAGCCTGGGCCATTAAGCTCAGATCAGCCAAATTCTACATTAATAAAAGCCTGCTTTATTGGAGCGACCCATCAGGGATCCTCTTGAGATGTTTAAACAAAGGACAATATGTGGAAGTCATGCACCAGTTCCATTCTAGCATCTGTGGAGGGCATCATTATTGGGAAACCACAACCCACAAGATCCCGAGAGTTGGGTATTATTGGCCTACTCCCTTCTCATGTATTTTCTTTTGTGAAGTCTTGTGACAAATGTTAGAGGTTTGCAGGAAGACAACAACCAAATTCTCTGCCCTTGAAGCCAGCACATGCCAATGGTCCCTTCCAGTAGTGGGGCTTGGACTTCATAAGTGAGATCAATCCACATTCTAGTGGCCAACACAAATGGATCTTGGTAGCCACTAATTATTTCACCAAATGGATTTAGGCTATACCCACTAAAAATGCTAATCATCAGGTTATCATAAAGTTATTGAATGAGAATATTTTCACTAGATTTGGTTGCCCAACCAAACTAGTCACTAATAATGCAACAACTTTCAGGGCAAAAGAATCGGTGGACATGTGTGAATCCATGGGAATTCAATTGGTGCATTCTACCTCATATTATCCTCAAGGAAATGGCCTGGCAGAATCATCTAACACGAGTCTTGTAAAGATAATCAAAAAACTGTTGGAGGACAACAAAAAGAGCTAGGATTCCAAGTTGAAGTTTGCACTGTGGGCTAACAGAGTTACCAATAAGAAGTCCATAGGAAATTCTCCATTTAAGTTGGTTTATGGAGCTGATGCTATTTTTCCTATCCAACTAATTCTCCCTGTGGCCAAATTCTTGCAAGAAGAACAGGATGAGGAGAATGACATGGTGAGGAGAATGAGTAACTTGGTTGAATTACAACAGATCAAAGAACAACTAGTTGCGAAGTCAAGAATTCATCAGAAGAAGATCAAAGAAACCTTTGATAGAAAGACAAAAATGGGTAGTTTTCAGGTTGGTGACTGGGTTCTCAAATGGGATGCATTGAAGGAAAAGAAGGGCAGCCATGGTAAATTTGATGCCTTATGGACGGGATTGTTTGTCATTGCTCAAGTTCAGATGAAAATTACTTTAATTTTGCACAATTTGGAGGGGGAAGGTGTTTTTGATGGCCCAATCAATGGGCGGTTTTTGAAACTTTACTTCATATGAGGCTTTAAGGCCTTAATATTGTAATAGGTTTTTTTAGTTTTTGTTTTTTATGAAAATAAACTCCATGCCCAATGGAACACTAGGAGATAAGTTTGTTTTGGTTGTTACTAGAAAGGTAGTAGTCTACAGTCCTTGAAACCAGGCTTTCATCCCCAAAAGGAGCCAGTGTTAGCCCTGAGGTGCAGTGTTGCTATTTTGAAGACTAAAGGAGGGAAATGGTCTATTCTGCTGTCGTGGAGAGGTTCCCATGTAGTCCATAATCTCACTTTTCTCACTCATCCACTCCCATCCACAATCACTCATGTCCTAACCCAACCCTCACATCATATCAAAACTCACTTTCGCCTTGGCCCTACGTGAATTAATCCATTTTTGCCCCCTATGTATTATTATTTTTTAGAGCGCATGAAAACATGCACTAATGTGAGAAAGCCCCCAAAAACCTTACCTTTCCATCCATATGTGCCCATTTGCACATTTCTCGAGGTCATCCCATACCTTCGTGTCCCCTGCCATCAATCTTCCCACTGATCTGATGGTCCACACTTCATCCGACCAACATTATATGCTCACCCGCTTCCACCAATCACCACTGTTAGATCATTTCTGCCAGATCTAATAGATATCGCGCATATCGCTCGGGCAAACAAGAGAGAGGGATACCCACCTGATACAACGGTTTCCTCTCTCTCCTCTGCTGCTATGTGCCGCCTAATGAATGGAATTGGGCGGGCTCCGACCTTTACCACTTACCACCCGATGAACACCCAATATAAACCATTTCCACTTGAGTAAATCGCTCCTAGGCATTATTATTCGATCACCTCCACCACCCGATAGTCATTTGATATACCCATCTAAGATCTAACAGCTCAGACTTATTTTGCTCCCGCCACGACTTCAAGCCTCCAGCGATTGATCTCCTCCGTCCATTCCTCCCAATCCAATGGTCCTCATTCATGATCACCATAGTTCATCCTTCGCCGCCTGGCCAACATCCTGACCATCGATCCATCCCATCCAACGGACCACGTGCCCCCGTACCCCATGTCCCACTAGTCACCCGGGGAGGAAATTGGTTGGCTTTGTCAGTGTTTTTGACAGTTGGACAGTTGAACTGAAATAACAGAATGCATGATCGAAAGGGTAAAAAACAATAGCACGATGTAGCCGAACCAATAAAAATGATTATGGAACATTGCTAGCACGAGCGAACCACCTCACAGTGTGGCGAAATTACTAGAATTTGATTACCGTGTTTGTTAGAAATAGAGCTCTCTGAGCTCATGTTTGTCTAGTTATGGCATCAAGTAGTTAGAAGATAGAAGGGATAGATTAAGACATCTTGAGCCTCAGAGAGTTTGAGAGTATTTTAAAAAGCTTATAAATGGCTGAAAGTTCAATGGAATAGAGGTTCAACTTTTGGAGACTGTGGATACTTTGTTCCTCCCAACATCTCATCTTCATTCCAGTAATACAAGCTTCTTTTGTTGTTACATGTTCAATTTCCATCTTCGCCTCTATTCTAAGCTTGCACTTGAATAGGTTATTCATGTTTTCATCTGTGTCTAATGCTAGATAATTGTCATCTTATCTATGCATTGATAAATTAGATTTGCAAGCTTCATTTACTTTCTGTAGCTAGCCATTCATATGTGTTTATGTATGTATCTACTGGTACAGTGAGGATTCTCCATCTATTCACTGAATCTATAAACTATTGAGCATTAGTGGTTGAAAGCATTGTCAAGCTGAGGGTGTTCATGCATGTCTTGAGTGAAAACGGAGTGGAAGCAGTCATCTAACTTGATCCAAACCCCAATCCATTCCAATAGTTCAAAGAATGATATTGAAGTTTTATATGTTACCAGGCATCTCCGAGCTATAACCTAGGAGAGTTTCCTGGAGTGCTAACAGTAATAAAAAAATGTTATATAAAAATGATTTAGGATGAAATTTAATATTGTGTGCATGCGTGTATAAGGTGCATAAGAATGAAGTTAATAAGGCTAGGTGTTAGAGCCTTAGAATAATCAAATCCATATATGATCGAAAACCCATTTTGTAAATTGATATAATAAAAGACTAATTGTATTTGTTTGAGGGGTTGTGATTATGATTAAAGACTTTAAAATATTGAGGTAGACACCAACTATAAGGGGCATATTAGCATGGAAAAGATGGGTTTTAAGAGATATAATAAGGTTAGTGATTATAGGATAAGGGTCTTATGTGGAATAGAATTTGAAGAGATAGATTCATTTAAAGAGGGTCAAATTGGGCTACAACATTTGGCTCCTACTAGGGATGGCACCTCCATGTGAGGTAGTAATAATTGTAGATCATGTGACTTCAAATGTTAGGCGTGGAGTCATTTTGTATTTGAAAATCAAGAAAACAACCTCTTTCTTAAATGGTTTATGTGGCTAGTGGATCGCATTTAGTAAACAATGATATAGTTAATGTGAGTTGCAAACTTGTCTTATTCATAACTTCTTATGTGTAAATCTTCATAAGTATGCGGTGAGAGGTCATTCTTATAGGAACCCAAGATTAATAGTGCATGCCATGAGTAGTGGATCCCACTTCTTATTGTACTAATTGGAAATGCATCATTTTATCAAATTTATTAACCCCATTAAATTCATCGAGCAAGTCAATTATGTTAATCATCATGAAATTTTCGAAAAAATTTCAATCATAGTCATTGATATTTGCTAATATCAATCATTGGATTAATCATATGAATAGAATTTCGTTATACCCCTTGCAACTTTCTTCCTGATGTCAAACTCAGTCATTGGATGTGAAAAACTATAGACTGTTTCATCTATTGGGTAACTTATGAGTTGTGGAATACTTCACATGTTTTTTACCCCATTGAAATGTGGACCATTAATTTATGACTTGCGGGCCATTGGATCTATCATATGGAAATTTGGAGATTATTCCCCACATATGTTGAAACTGAATGCTCAATATGAGCCATCAATTTGACATTGAAGATCACTTGTATGATTCAATTAATAAACAACTTGATAAAAAAATATTTTTATATGGTTTTTTTGTTATTTTCTAAGGTGCATGACATCATCCCTCTCTCTCTCTTCAATTTTTTGCATTCTGGATCCATTTTCATTGTTAAGAGAAATAAAAGCTTCTTATGGCTCAAACCTTTATTTCATAGCGAAGAAAAAGGAAAAGAAGAGAAAATTCTTATGCATAAGGAAACAAACATAATTTATCCTAGAAAAATGAACAAAATACTTCATATCTTAATGCCAAATCTGATCAATAGTAAGAGTGACATAGTGATTAATCACATAAGATCTAAGTATCAAAAACTTGATGAGCATGTTTTTAATAAAGTATGAGATATTATTTTCTACTTTTAGTCTATGAGGTCATTACTCAAGGTAATTAGTAAAAATAATAAGGTATCAGAGGTCAATTCCAACTGTTTATAATCATAGATCAAAGTGGTTTATGGTGGAAATTCATTTAGAAATAAAAAGTTTAGTATGTAAGGTATGATTACTCCTAAGAGAGATGTTCAATGATTGAGACGATAAAGTAAATATTTGTATGAGTGCCCTATTTTCCTTCTCAGAGTTGCTACACTACTAAATAATGTCCATAGCCCATGGTGTAGTCACCTCAACATTACAGACCTTGCTTCACTTCCCACGCACATCCATAGCCCTGACGAAGATACCTGCATTCCCCTCTAAGATAATGTGAAGATACAATTGTGTTAAATCAATATGTTTACACACTAAGTCTTACCCTAATACCACAAACCTTGCTCCACTACTAGCAAATGACTATAGCCCCAACATAGGTGTCTGCATCCCTTGATTATATGTAAATATACAATAGTAAAATTTATGTTAAGTTGAGATGTTTATGCACTAGGTCTTACCATAATACCATAGACCTTGCTCTGCTGTCAGTGAGTGTCTATAGCCTTGGTGGAGATGTCTTCATTCCTTGATTATATGTGTGGTATGTTCATTATTATAACATAGAGGGATGATGCCTAATAATGAAGGTAATATGTTGTATTCACGTCAATTATTTTTCATTAATTATGTTAATCTCTCTTCTTATGTTAATCTCTCACAGCTTCAAATATACCCACACATAAATATTTATAATTTATATTACATTGAATCTAAAATTTTGAGTTGACTAAAAGTGGTTAGTTAGAATTGGGTATCTAAGCCCTTTTTGATATGGTTAGCCAAAGAAAATCCCATTTCAACCTACTGTCATAAGAAAGATATCTTTAGTGACATTTCCCCAAAATCATTAAGATTATGTTTACTAAGTAGGGGTCATCAATCACTAGATCGTTCTTGCTATAATCAATTAAGGTGTTTAAGATAAAAGGGTTCTATCTTTATTCATTATAACTTTTAAGCATATGTAATAACAATTATAAAAAGGTTTATTTATGTACACTTTATATACATTTTGTGGTTTCATTAGCAAACACAATAAAGGAAATCGAATAGCTATGCAACCAAGTTAGAAACTTACTGACTCCATACTTCTTACCTTTGTGCTTCATGATTATCTAGAATACTAATATGTTAAGCAACTACAAAAAGAGTAACATTTCTCATTTAACTTGATTCATAGAAATAGTTTGATGTATGAATGATAATAGGTTGATATCCTTTTAAAAACCTCCTCCATATAGTCCTCCACAAACTCATATTACTTTGTGTGAATGTTCAATTGATAAGAACATACTAACATAACACATCTGCAAAATATTCATGATTTATTCCCTAGTTGCAACTATCTAACATCATACCGAGGTTAGTCATATGAAAACCCATATCCTTTTCACATTCTTTCATATAATAACATAATTTTGTGCTAGAATCATGCTTATCAGTAAAAGCTGATTTTTCCTTAAACAATTTTAAGAATGATTGGATATTCATTTTTTTCCAATAAGGTTTGAAGCAAAAAATGAAACATGCACACCTTTCTGAAAGACACTCTACAACATTTTCAAGACTGTGAACTTCAACTATCCCTTCCTAGTTTCGTTCCAACACTTCAATGGTTTTATTTATGATATGAAGGGGTATTTGTCCTTCTTCAACATTGGCTTTAATAATTATGTTCTTATATGCATGCATAATTTGTATGATGTTATCAAATATTTGATCCATAAATGTTGAAGTAACAAAGCTCACATCATTTGAAACAAATTTATGAGATAATTCATTTGCAATTCCATGTATTAGAATGTTTTGAAGAGATTTATTATGAGTGACAATATTTTTATAAATATATTTAAATTTCTTATCCAAAACATTTGAGTATGCAAATTTTCAATTTATTTGAGAAAGGTATTAGTATTGATTTTGAAGAAATATGAGAAAGTTTCACTTATATGAGTTTTATATTCTTTAGATAATTTCTGATCAAGAACCCCTAAAGAACCATCTACATAATGATTTGTCATAAGGAAAGGAAAAATCAAGACTGTCAGGTTCATCATCCTATATATAATTTTCATAGGTAGGCTCATGAATAGGAAAATGGAAAATATTAATTCAGTTACATTCTCATGTTCATTATGCTTATAATTCTCAAAGGAATCATGATTACGTAATCATTGTAAACTAGAACTTGTAAATGAATTATCACTCATTTCAGCGTCACAACAAGGAGTTAATTATTCATCTTCATATTCATCATATGTTGGTGGTTTAGAATAATCAACATGAAGGTTGAATGGAATAAAATTATAGCTATCACATAAATTTTCTTTGGAAGATGACTAAAATACCAAAATGTTAGACCAAAGATCACATCAAGGGGAGGGGGTGAATTGATGTGGCAACGATTTATCATTTCACAACCTTTTATCTATGAATATTTATGAACCAATGTATTATAACTATTTGAAGAATATCACTAAATAGAAAAATGCATCAAGAAGTCATCATCACATAAAAAATACATCAAGAATCCATCCCATCAACACAATAGGACACACGTTTTTTACGTTGAAACCCTTGTGGGAGAAAACCACAAATTATTCTTCCTCTTCTTCTTCTTCTTCAAATAATTACATATATTTGCATGCATCGATTTGCTAGAGGCACCCAACCCCAAAATATGTAAGCAACTACTTGTGGTAGGATATAACCTGATTGAGGCACCAACCTTGAAAAAGTGCAAGCAACTACTCGCTATAGGCTAAAACTTGATTAAGGCACCAACCTCAAAAGTTAGCAAGCTTTGACTTGCTATATGCTTCAACCTGATTGAGGCACCCACCTCCTTTTTCAACTTCTTGTGGATCACTTTTCATAAAATTTCAAATTGGATCCATCTCCTCTTGAATCAATATAAATATTCAAGTTGAACAAACGAATGTTTTCATATTGTTGTTAATACCCTATCCATACTCTGTTTTAACATGTTCATCAATCTAGTCACATGAAACTCTTCTTAGAACATGTTATTTCCATATACCCAACTTCAATTGCAACTTGCTCATAAGCTTCCAAAACACATAACATTGATTTTGATCATCAAAAATACATCATCAATATTTTTCATTCCTCTAGGATTGTTCAACACTAAACCCTAATTATCATGCTTCCTCTGGAATCCAATTTAGCCTTAAAATGAGCTCAGAAACCTCCAAAAACCATATAGAACTATATAAAGCCATACAAAAATTAATTGTTCTACATGATAGATTGAGGGTACACTCTATAAAAAAACACTTTATAGGCGCTAGAAAGTGCCTAATTGTTCATCATAATGGTTAAATACGGTGTGTCAATAAACCCTATATAAAAAAAATTGCCTAAGTTTGATTGGACTTGAGTCGATGACTTGCACCAAACAAACCATGCCACATAACCAACTAACCTTCCTGTTGATTCATAACTTGTGGTGGAGATTGGTTTTACATATTCGGACCACCATGCCCAAGAAAGAAAAATGAGCATCATCCCCTTCAAAAGCCTATTCACCAATACAAAGCATACACACATCCAAAGGGTCAAACCATCAACTAGGTGTATAACACATTAACCATGCCATTTCTACACATCTTTAACTCCATATTGATCATATAAATCTCATGGTTTGAATGTGTGTTATTCGTTGTAGTTTTGGAGTTGATCTTAGGGCTGAACAATGCCCAACATGACCTTCATTCAAACATGAATTCACCCATAAGCCGGGGCTTAAATTTTCATGAGATCATAACCATGTGACCTTAAAATTTGTGCTCTTCCCCTTTCCTTATACCTTGTGACCATGATATGTGACCTTGTCCTGGGGGTCCATGGTCACCCACATGATGAAATCATCATTCCATGTGGCAACCTGAGAGGGGTGCCACATGTCACTCATTTTTTCCCATTTGACCAACCAAAAGCTTACCATTTTAGCTTTCCATGTAGCAATCCCTAGAGGTGCCATGTAATCCTACTGAAACGTCACCTCATCCAACCAAATCATACCAAGTCATCCTTTATTCTACGTTATGGCTAACTGTGCATGGGGGCCATGTCACTACTAAATCATCCAACTAAATATTTCCACGTGTCACTTTCGGATTGGCCAATGATCTCAGTTAAACTTCACATACGTTCCATCTACCTTTCAAATTATTCAACCAAGAATCTTATATGTCAGACCTGAGAACGACGCTTGACCTTTAACACATTAAACTTCATGCAAGTTTGGTCATGATCTCCTGAAGGTTAAAACTTTGAATCATGGATTTGCCTAGAACGTGCACACTATTTAACAAATTGGTGATTTTGAGTTTTTCTCTATAGTTTAGGTCCTTCATCTAATGTTGATCTTCAATTGGACATAACTTCTCATCTTGGAGGAGTTTTTCAGAGTGTGATATATCGTTGGAAATTTCTCGATGAGGAAAACCAAACCATGTTTTTCATAGATTCATTAGGGCATCATATCATTGTGAAAAAAATCAATAAACATCATACGTATTTTGAGTTTACCTGATGTCAAGGGCATGCAAGAGATCTGGTTGTCATACTACTTTCTTTGATTCATGAATGACGCTACTGCTATGTTCAACATCCCCTTTGACAATAATGACACTTGTTGTCCTCAATGACAACACTATGTGCAACAATACTCCCCTTTGTCATTGATGGCAACACCACTAGAGATTAATGGTCAGGCCAAGTTCTCCTTGACATAGTTAAAACTCCCACCTAAAATAGTGTTGAGGAATTCCCTTCTGTGATTGATAATATTTCTCCCTCTTTCTTTCCTCCCTTCTGTAAATGCTTGCATCTTCTCCTCCAATATTTCTTCTCATCAATGTATGTTAGTATCTCCTACTCCTATTCAAAGTTTGTCAACATTTGCATCAATGTCTACATTTTCTCCCACTTTGATATCAATGGAAAAGGGAAATGAATGTCCTCCAATGCTTCCATAGCTATGAATGAAATTGATCTTATTATAATTATAGTCTCCTTACTATTATCTTCTTTTTTCTGCAAATACTTTCCATATGTCTCAATGTTTGCATTCTCTAGTTGATGTTGAAATTTCCTAGTAGATCTGATGAAGTATTCCCCCTGAGACCATCCTTCCTATAAGTTATTGTGAATACTCATAAATTGTTCTTGAACTTTCTTATGGACTTGATAGAGTCTCCCCCTTCGATCAACAGTTCCACTTGTCAATGCTCACCAATTTTCTTTGAACTTTCATATGGACATGATAGAGGCTCCCTATGATACTATGCCTAACACTATCTCATTGTTGAGAGAATAAACTCACCAGTGACGTTGGAGGATATCAAGTCAAACATAAATCTTAGAGAGAATTAAGAAGATTAACAAGATATGGAAACTGTGGGAGGTAGACCATCATGGTAAATAAGATTAAACTTCACATGCATAGTGCATGGGAAGAACTAGCCACAACACCCACCTCTTAAATGACCTTAATAAGTTAATAGATTAATTAGAATTATTTAAAATTTTATTTCTATGCTAAAAAAGAAGTTAGGGAAGTGTTATCGTATCATCATATTTTTTCTTTGTTAAAAGGTCAAGAAGGTTGGTAGTGTGACAAATATTTTGACAATTAGATCAAATGGGAGTATACGATGGAAAATATAAGATAAAGTGATGTTCATTTTAAACCCTCCTAGGATTGCACTGGTCATAAAAAATTTCATTCCATGGTGGTTTTCAAATCAACCGATGCCCAATTTGGCTATGAACCTCATGAGAATTAGTTTTAATATTAGTATTGATCATTTTCTTCTAACACTAGTCAAGACAATAAGATCATTTTAGTTTTCTATATTGAGATTGATCACCTCATAATACCATAGTTTCCTTTTTCCCACCATTTCTTTATTTTCCCACAATTTCTCCTTAAATTTGGAAGTAATAATATTTCTAATATTATCTGAATTCTAAAAGATGATATCCTCCTTTAATCCCCAGTGGTCTAGCCAAGACTGGGCATCTTTATACCACCCTATCTTTAGTCTAATGCGGGGTTTCTGGTTAGAGTTAGAAGCAATTTTCATAAACCTCTTAGCATCCATGTTGTAAATATTCTTCTTATACATAATATACCTAGTCATACCCATCCTTTCAATGGCGGGGGGGTGGGGGGATCCTTGCTTCAATCAGGAGGATGGGATAGGGAGTATTTCCTCTAATTCTGAGCTTGTAGGATACGAATTTGGATTTGTTCAATCTTCTTCCATGAATCTCTACGTATACTAAAACCCAAAACTAGCATATATATCCATGCTAATTATGGATCTACTAAGTTTCGAGAGGAATCAAATATCTTGAGGTGCAAACCTTTCCTTAATTTTCACATTAAAAATTAGGTTTGCATCTTGAGAGGTTTTATCCCTCTTGATGCTTGGTAGATCTAGAGTTAATATGGATCTATGCTAAATTATTTGAAAGTAAACCATAATAGATCCATCTTCAATTTGGATCTATGATAAAGTAGTTGAAAATAAACCATCATAGATCCATTGTCAATCTAGATCTACCAAGCATCAAGAGGGATCAAATCTCTCAAAATGAAAACATGTTTTTTAGTACAAATATTGAGGAAATTTTGATTCCTTTTGAACATAACTACTAGCACAAATCCATGTTAAAATCGAATCTATTAAGTGTTGAGAGGGATCAGATATTTTGATATGTAAACCTCGTTTCGAGTGCAAAGATTGAATTATGGTTTGTAAGTCTAGAGATTTGATCCTTCTTAGTGCTTGATAAATCTTGGTAACATGGATCTTTGTTGGTTATGTATGTATGTATGTATTAATTTCATGGTAATCATGGAAGGAAACCAACATGGATCCATCTTCAATTTGAATGTACCAAACCTCAAGAGGGATCAAATCTCTAAGAAATGCATACTCCTTTTTAGTGCAAAATTTGAGGAAATTTTATTCCTTTTAACCATAAATATCAACTTATATCCATGTTAAAAGTGGATCCATCAAGCTCTTAGAGGGTGTTGATGGTGTTGGACATGCCAACATGTCAGGGGATCTCCCCGGTAAGAAGTCCCAACTAGACCTCAAACCATTTGGTGTAGGAGTCCTAGCAATGGGTCATACGACATCGCCTTGAACGCGGTTGCGCACATAGGCAAATAAGATAGCCCTGTTGGTAGCAAGGGTGTGACATATACAACAAATCAAGGAAGGTACATGAGTGTGCCCCTTGGAAACCTGTTAAAGCATGGAGTTAAGAAGGGAACACACGAGCAAAGATGCATCACAAACTCGAAGGAAAGTAAGCTGAAAATCCAAAGTGATGGTTAAACCAACAACACATTTCACTAATATTCATACATACATATACAGAAAGAGTCTATACACATGTGTAAGAAAACATACACATATATCATTTAGGGTAAATAATATAGCTGAAATACAATATGACATATGCATGAAACGTATTGGCTCTGTTATATTAAGAAGTGAAAGTTCCAATCATACAATACAACCATGACCGACCACTAGCCCTGACAGAGGAACGTTACAGTCATTGCCACCTTCTCCTCCAAGGAGATGTACTAGCTCTACACTGTTGAGAAGCCAAGGTTCATTACAATACTCTCCAAGCTTTCTCTAAGATTGATCCAAGTGGTTCTAGAGAGACACACAGGACAAAGATGGCTCAAAAATCAAAGTGTTTGGATTGTGCTCAAACTAGGACTAGATCGAAGACCTCGTCGTCCTAATCATGGTGGTGTGAATGGTTTGTCAAATCGAGTTCGTATGGGAAAGATAGAGCTATTCAAAGTTTGACATGACAAGGGAAAAGTGGGGCCCACAAGTGTGCCACATGGCATCCCAGTAAGCAGGCGGGACCCACATGGCAGCCCATCAGCCATTGACACTTGGCGATTTCTCATTTGTCTCCTAAATTTTCATAAGAGACAAAATCATGGAAAATGGTTAAATAAATAACCATATAACAAAATTTTGTTAAATATATTGTTAAAAATAACTATATAAAATCAATCGAAGACATGGTTTCGGGATCCGTGACAACAAACCCCGCTGAACCCTTTTAGACAGCCTTATCACAATAATCAGAACCATATTATATGGCATTGGCGGCCACAACCTCCATCAAATCTTCCACAACTGTTGCACCCTTATATATATATATATATATATATATATATATATATATATATATATATATATATATATATATATATATATATATATCTATATATATATATATATATATATATATATATATATATATATATATATTGATTGGTGTAACCCTGAGAAAGGCGCCGATACCTCCATGTCTGCTGATTGACGATAAGTCCAACCACCGATATGGATATCGGCGAAGTCCCGAAAATCAGGCCGATATATGCGCCAACGCCCATTTTAGTCGCTGGTTGCAACTGCCAATTGCTGATATGTATAAGTGCGGGTTTTCTGGGGTTTTTGGTTTATAAAAGGCTTATATATGGGAGAGGTAGGATTTGATCCCTCGACCTCTCCTCAACGAATCCTATTATTTACTATTAGGCCAAGGGAAATCCATTGATGAGTTTCTTTATAAACACAAATTTTCACCTCTACACGTATTTTGAGGAGGAGAGAGACTACAGGCACAAATTTTGAGGAAAAATTCAAGCATGGATTTCAAGGTAGTGAATTAATTAATATTTTAATGCAGGAACCATGAATTTTGCAGGAGGGCAAAATTTTCACTTTGTCAGAATTTGACAAGTTTTATATGGTTTTTACACCTCTCATCACCACGAACACAATGGTGTTGTTCGTTTCTTCATCAGAGGTCTGCATTTTCTAGTCAGTTCCAGAATGCACGTGGAACCATGATTTCAGCAAAAACAGGGAGCAGAACCATGAGCCATGAAATTTTCCCAAGGAGGTAAAATTTTGACATTTCAGAATATAGTCAAGTTTATACTTGTTTTTCATGGTTTTCCATAGGGATCACAATGGTGAGATCAGATTCACCATCTCAGTTGCATATTTGCAGTCCATCCATGGAACAAAATCTTTGAGGAATCCTGGGGGAATCTAGAAGATTCCTTGAGCCCAGAATTCTCAACTTCTCAGAATTCGGATTTTGGACAGTCGATTCAGCACTACTCGACGCCACAAAGCTAATGGTGGCTTCAAATTTCTTATTCTCTCATTTCTTCTTCTAGTCACTTTTCTAAGTGCCAGTGCAGATGTCCACATTCATGTGCGAGCAACCATCTTCATGAGATTGACGCTGTGAGAGCAATGGTCTGAGCAACTTCAGTAGTGAGACATCCACTTCTTTAGATGGCCCTTGGTTGTGAGGTATATGATGTGTTCATGTACTTCTTATTTCTGCATTATGTTGTACAGATCCATGATTGATGTTGATGCAGGATCTTTTTTATTACATGTTGTCATGATTCCTTGCTTGATTTGATGTGGAATCTTTTTATGTGATGTAATTTCTATCATAACTCCTCATGTTATTTTTTGAGATCCCTTGTGGTATGTTGCTGGGATACTCTTGTTGTCGTCATGCATGTGTTTTGCTTTGACATCCCTTTTGTGCCATGTTGGTGGGATGCGCACCATGATTGTTTTGTGTCATAATGATAGGAGTCTTTTGATTGAGATTTCTAGTTGTGGAACATCTCTTAGAGCCACTCCTGCATGAGGGAATTCTTCCTTGTATGACTGAGACATCATCTCTTGTGTACATCACCATTATTGACGACACTTAATGCATCAGCCTATACCATATTGATACCGGGGCCCAAAGATGTAGTCCCTCCTGGATGAACTCCGTTATCAACGTCTTGTTATTTCATGTGTTGATGATTTATATGTTCCTCTTCTTTACAACATGAAGATGTATTCGTTAATGTTCTTTTAAAAAGAAAATTTTAACACATCATGAAAGTAAAAGGTCTTGGAAGGGTCCTTCTTCACACCCGGGCCTGGATCAAGTGGTATTGGGGCAGGTATTTACGTGTATGTGAATTACAGCGTGAACAATGGAACGTGCAATGATAGAGGATGAGAGAGCGATGTGCAAGACCATGCTAGACATATCCAAGAAAGTGGAAATTGTGTATGAAACTCTATAGAAGAAACAGAGGAAAAGGAGTGGTTACAGCCACAGAAGAGGCCATGGAGGAACTGAAGCAAAAAAAACATAATATTCAAACAGAGAATGATGAATTGAAGATGCATCTACATGAAGAGAAGGAGGAGAACCAAAGTTTGCTACTACAAGTGCAAGAAAAGGACAAGGCCTTGGAAAATCTGTAGCATAATCCATGTAAGGTAAAAAGTAGTTCTCCATCTTCATGTATGTTTCCTAATGATGATTTTGCTATGTTTGAAAATCACACAAAAGGAATTGGCTCCAAACTATTGAAGAGAATGGGGTATGAAGGAAAATTCTTGGGCGTTAATGGCCAAGGCATTGTCAATCCCATCCAACTAGAGGAATTACTGTGTCAAGCAGGACTTGGGTATGTCAGGAAAGAATTTGGGGAATGCGCTGAGATAGTTAGCGAACCACCAACAACGGATGATGATCAACCCTCATTAGTTCTTTCCAAATCAAAAGAGAAGGTAAAAGGTGTTGATTTACTTTCAATTTCATCTTCTCATAGTATGATGTCTATTGGAGATTTAGAGATCCCGATTACAGGTACAAATATGAGGCTCCTTACAAAGACAAGGCATGAGGAGAAAGAGCTTGGTGCTAACAACCAAGGCATAAATCAACCTTTGGAGGTTGTGCATGAACCATGATTTGCCATCTCACGATACACCAGAGGAGAGTGCTCAATGGTGTCAGATTTGTCCGAGACATAATCAAGGAAAGAGAATGATGGGAAAACATCCTCATCATCACATGGCAGTTCCCATTGCAGGGAGAGAGCTGAGGCAAGCCCTCATCACCATACTGACATCAAATATAGCAAAGGAAGGTATAATCACTTTCGATCTTCAAATGTTCATTTTGATTATGATCATGTTGTTAATGATGAATGAAGATTAAGGCATTGGAAAACATGCACCTTTTGTGGTTTACCTAACCATACCTTTTCCAAGTGTTGGAAAAGAATGGCAGCACTCATGAGGCGTGAAAAACCATCTCAACAGCATGAAAAGAACCAGGTTAAGCAGATATGGAGGAAGAAAACATACTGCAATCATTGTGACAGAAATGACCATCAAAGAGCCACTTACTGGAACCTCCATCCAGAGTAGTGCCTTAAAGACAAAGCATCAGTGTGTGAACCAGGTAAAGCAGTTGTCTGATAAGAAAAACCACTTCAGGGAGGTGACCCATTCACATTGATCAGTGAGAAATGGTTTCTAGACATGTTTTCGTCTCATGGTCATTCTTTTGTAAATCATTTGTTGCATTTTTAAAATGTAAACGTGATGATGTGTTTCTATCATGTAGTCAGCAACAATGATGTCTGGTCATGTTTTGAGTTGTATATTATACTCTGAAAGTGATGTTATGTTTATATCGCTTGTCAAAGCAATAGTGTTTGGCCTTATGTATGTAAATCATGTGTTGTAGTGATGATGTGTTTTCCATCACTTTTAGAAGCAACCATAATGGGTTGGCCTTGTTGTCATAGTTGGGGTATTACATCCATCTTGTTGTAAACTTGACCACTGAGTATGAGTTATAAACTCATGGCAAGTATGGGACGTTTGGGTCTTTAGTTGGTCATGTCATTCAAAGCATGTAATTTGCAAAAAAATGCACTACAGGTTGCAGAGGTAGTAGGTGTCGGCTCATCGCTTAAGGCTCCGTAGAAAAAAGGTGAAGGAGATGGAAGCGAGACCTTTTCAGGACATTTGTGATGTAGACAGGGTATAGAGAGAGATGCAGATTACTTTTAATGCTTTTGGAGGACCAAAAGATCCTCAATGGGGAGGATTGATCTAGGTGGATCTTTAGACACCATGGCATGGAAACGCTTGAAAATTAAAGTGTTTGGAATGATGTTGACTAGAGCATAGATCTCATCTTCCTGATCGCGGAGGTGTGCATGGTTCGTCAATCTGAGTCCGGATGATGAAGTTATCGCGAAACGAGTTGCCTTGGTTCCTTTGAAAAAGGGAGGTTTTTTCATAAGAAATGGACTTAAAGCCTTTATAAGGCAAATCGCATCAGGAATCGTGTCAAGGGTAGACTTAAGGCGAGCCCTTGGAACCCCCAATCAGCGATCTCCGATTAATCAGGATCGAAGACAGGAAATCAGTGAGGACGGGACTTTAGAACCAGCGATGGAGTGATTTCTGATATCAGATGTTACACAGTAATTTGTCACCATCCCTGTTACTCCTCTTTTCGTACATTAGAGGACTCATTCTAGGAGTTATAAGAAATGACAAGGGCTAAAAACACTTGCATTATGTTCCCCTGAGTATGTACTCCATGTTCCCTGAAGACACCTTCTGCAGATCATCCCTAAAAGGTGCTCTTTTTCCATTGGCGCAAGTCCACAGTATCCTACCCGCGCCAATGATGGAGATCCTCAAAAGAGGGCGCGACCATTGGCACTCTGTCTTAGAGCAATAGTCGCGCCAACCAAATTTAGTCGTGCTTTTTGCCTTAATGCACGTCCGACTGTTGTTTCCTTCATTACATGGAGCTTTTCTGAGGATAGAAAATCAGTCTTTTGTCGAGCTTTATCCGTCTTTATGGCTTTTGCTAATCCACAAAAGGTGTCCCGGTTCATCGCATCCTCCTCCCTTCTTCATCTATATAAGCTTGTCATTATGCATTAGACAAGCTAGAGTGTTGGTGTTAGTGTTATGCTAGTGATTTGGTGATTGAGTTATAGTAGTGATGATTATTGGTCATGGAGTGTTAGATGTTGAGTTCTTGGAGGAATGCTAGTGAGTGCTAGAGAGGTTATGCTTCCGGAGAGGAGATGCATGTCAAGACACATATAGTTATTCGCCCAGCCAGGAGAAGGGTCGACGTCAGAACAATGGTTGTAACTTTTCCTGTTTATTAATTGATGAGCGACTGCTATTATAGTTCCAATCTCATTATCTGTCATGGTGATGTTGATTTATTTCCTTTCTGACTGAAATATAGTTGTGCCTTGGTAGTTTCTATGTTGGTATCTGTCTCTTTCTTTGCATGTGCAGGTGTTCGTTTATGATCTGTTGGAGCAAGGGAGCGAGGATATCAACTCTGCTTCAATCATAGCGTTGGACTCCAGGTTAGTCTTCTTGATTCACCTTTGATGCATAACTAGGAACTTGCGTAGCAGTGTGGTTTGTTTGTGGCTAGTTCTGTGATAGGCTAGTGGGATCGCCTCTGTCTGCAGAGGGGATTTCCCTTACCAACAAATTGGCGACTCCACTGGGGAGAAACTATTTGATTTCTGTCTTGCATGTTAATTTTCTTCTGCTTGCTTGAGTGCATGAGCTTCCTGAGTCAGTTTTGAGTTGATTCTTCACTGTTTGACCCATCTAAGCACTGTCAACCCGACCTGAGGTCGTATCATTTATCTTTCTAGTTGGCAAGCTTGATTGGCGCAGTTATTTCTCTGACAGTCGCGCCAGTTGGCGCACGTTGCTCAAGAGCAGCTCGCGCCAATTCTGTGGTAGCGCAAGTTGCAGGCTGACAATCGCGCCAGCTCTGTAAATTTTGCCTGTGTGTGGGTGGAAAGCTCATTCAGTCTTTTTATATATCTCTTTCAGCCTCTGGAACTGTGTTGAACCTCTGCTTGACTGGTCTTAGCCTGTATCCCTCAGCTGTTTGCTTATTTCCAGTGACTTTGCATGTCTAGCCTTCTGTGGGAAGTTTTGGTCTCTTGATTATCCAGTCAGCTTGTTGATTGTGTTCTGCACTTATTCAGTGATTTGTTAAAGCTTGATCTTCTATACTCTGAATACTTCACTTCTAGCTTCTTTGGATTTCACTAGTTTTTGTGTTTTTCCTTGCTTGCATGGTTCATTTTGTGTTTTAGGATTGGTTCTATTTCATTAACTGAACTTGGATTGTGCATATCTCTTAGAATTTGTTTACATGCATCATGCCATCTTAAAGGAAAGAAAAACAAAAAAATCTCTTGCATTATAGTAGTTAGCATTTACTGTTATTTGTTGCTATTAAAAAGAAAAAGACAAAATTTCGTTTCTTGTTATTAGCTGCATTAGGATCTTTGTTGAAGTGATCATTTCGTTTGTGAAAAAGATTTCAACCCTCCTGTAGATAGAACTCATTGAATCAAATGATTTAATTTTGGCATATAGTTTGCATGTAAGAAGTTTTGAGATATCACATACGGTAGGACCAAAAAACTGAAACATAATCAAAGATAAACTTTAAAATGAACTAAATGAACATAACAACGCATTGGAACATAACGCAAACACTCTAGAGGTCTAGGTTAGAGACGTGTTCCGGCGTCTTTAAACCTGGTAGTTTATCGTCGAGTGGTTGGGTGATTCCTCCACGGTGAAACGATAGGTGCCAATACGGACTGTGCTCCCACGTACCGTCGAGTATATATTGGGAGACCCCTATAGGAATAAAGCCTTTATCCATAGGAATCCGTGTCAGCCGCCCTACGATTCGCAATGCAGTGAACACAGCATTCACGAAGATCGACCACCCGTACCCTAAAAAGTATTCTGTGGTTTTGCGAAAAGTTTGGCACACCCTCTACCTAGAATTCCAGAGCAGTCACTTTTGATCCTTTTCGGACTCCCTAAACGAAAAGGTGCCTGTGAGCGTCTTGTCACTTCGTGCTCATTAAATATTCGAAGGAGACTAGAGTCATCTTTTATCCTTTTCTCGACTCTTAAAAAATGAAAAGGTTAAGTTCAGTGTCTTAAAATTTATTGGCCACGATAACATCTACCCAATTAGCTTTCGTTTGCGTCAGTCCGAAGTAGGAGTTATCTCGATAAACTTCTCAAGTTTCATCCTGGCAAAATTACCAGTTTCGTCTTTTACCGAAACACCGGTGGTAAGTCTTCCTGTGGTTCTAAGTATACAACCACTTAGTTCTCGCGCCCCGGGTGACGAGACTTATCAGTTTCATTGGAACCCTACGTGGGAACCTTTTGAGGGCGGTATCCCTTTTTGGGACCATCCTTCTCCTCGTGGGTCAGTCCCACCAGTTTCATCCGACATGGATGATTTGTCTCCTACAACGACCGATGAGTCCGTTGCAACGAGCGGTGACATTCCCACCTCAACGGACCCTATACATGTTAGTAGTACGCCTACTACTACAAATTTACCACTGGGCTATAAAGCTTTGAGAGATGCTACGCCTTCTGGAACTCCGTTCACAGGTCCCATTTGGTCATCACACACTTTTCCTACTACGGAGCCTTTTACTCCACCAAGTCGCAGTCTATCTGTTACCTCCGTCACAACCGCTCCAACGGTATGTGCAGCCCCCTTGACTTCTATTTCTAGTCGTCCCTTAGCTTCTTTGTTTGGAGTTTTTGACCCCATGACAAATGTCCCAATGCAGGAGCCATATGATCCATATTTGTCATCTCAACCGGTTGTTGAGGTATCGGTCCCATTGTCAATTGATTGGACCTCCACCTCTTTCCATGGTGGTCAGGTTTTATCCGCGCAATCTCCAATACAACCCCCTCAAGACCAACTAGGGCAATCCGTTTATGGAAACCCTTTTGTTACTGTTGCTCCTTTTTCCTCTTCTTATATGCAACCTTCTGGTAACTCAGGTCAGTCGTCTTTTCAACAAGTCCAACCTGGTATCCAGCAAGGCTATCCCGTTGGACAAAGTGGTCAACAAACTATTAACCCAAACCAATCCAATGTCCAGTATAGTCCAATGTCTGGACAAGTTACTCAACCACTCGGTCAACCTACTGTCCAGTATTCACAACCCTCTGGGCAGGTTGGTCAGCCTCAAACACAGTTAGGCCAACCAACTGCCCAGTCTCCTCAACCATCTAGTCTGCTAGGACAACCTTCAACTGCGCAACAACAGTTCCAGCAGGTAGGCCAACCTCAGTATCAGCAGGTACAACCTTCTGGACAGATCGGCCAACCTCACCATCAACAAGGTTTTCCCTCTGGCCAGATAGCCCACCCTATAGGACAGTCTATTGACGCTGCCCAATCCGGTCCGTGGCCCCAAATGGGACCCCAATACCCATCTGGTCTTCAAATGCAGGCCGGGTCTCAATCACAAACTTTTTACCCAACCCAGCCCGGTCCTTCAACTCAATTCAGAGCCCCACCACTGTATGGCTACCAACAACCTCAAGGGCAATTTTCGTTTGCCCCGTACCAGAACTACCAGCAACTGCAAGCAAATCCCTCGCAACCTTATCGACAGCAATACGGCACACCTGCAGCATCATTTGGTAATCCTTATGCTGGGGGGCACTATACAAATCCCTATGGCCAATCCACTATAGGGGTAAATCCTTCCGGACAAACTCTATGGGGGCAACCACCACGTGGCTGGAATCCTGGTGCTTCACCCTACCAACAGCCCCAGATGCCTTTCAATCCTCAATTACCATTCTTAGCGACTTTGGAATTACCAGATGTATCCAAATTAACCAATGATCCTATTCTTCATAATCCTTATTGGCCTCTAGTTCCAACTAAAATACCTGGTGACTGTCCAAAATTCGATGGTAAAGCCAATGAAGACCCGCAAGCCCATGTTATGACCTATCATTTGTGGTGTTCATCTAATTCATGGCTTGACGATTCGATTCGGCTTCGCCTTTTTCAAAGGACTCTCATTGGCTCTGCTGCTAAGTGGTATATCGAACTTCATCGTGGGTCTTTTCAAGATTTCAATTCCTTGGCTATGGCATTTCTCACTCACTTCCAGTTACCCGTTCGATACGAAACGGGTACTCACCTCCTCACTTCCTTAAGACAAACGACGGCTACGCATATCTCTGATCATATCCATGAATGGAGACGGCGTAGACGTATGATCAAATTTTGGATTCCCGACCAGCTTCTTACCGATTGGTTTACGACTTCATTCGTGCCTCCGATAGCTCGGGATATCGCCATGGGGGCGTGTGTCACCGAAGAGCAAGCTATTGCTCGGGCTCAGTACCTTGACTTGGTTTATTCTCAGTCAGGTACATTATATGATTATCTGCCTGATGTCCCAAGACAAGGACCATCTAAAGCCCCGCCAACACCCACTGTTGACGGTATCATTGGTTCGGTTAATTCATCCTCAAAGAAAAGTTCGACGAACCCTACGAAGAAAAAAACATCTGCTTCGAATGGACAACCTTCCTAGGCATCGCTAGGTTCGAATGTTACTTCTGAGGTTAATGCCGTCCAATCTAATACGGCAAGCAAGGCTTCGAAAGAGAAGAAAAGAGGGAAAGCGAAAAATAAGACGGAGCAACCTAAGCAGGAAACCCCGAAACCTCAACCTGAGGACGGCGCTAAACGCAAACCCAAATATCCTTGTCTTATTTGCGATGAAAATCACTTTACCAAGGATTGCCCGAGGTGGTCCGAAGTTAGTCGTTTATTAAAAGGCACCTCTGGGACTCCTGCGGTGCTCAAGGAGCCCTTTCCCACCCAACACACTCAAAAAACTCAAATGGTGGCTGACCCTACTCAGCCTCCCTCTTCCTTTGGTTCTCAAGTGTTTATGGCTGGTACAATACCCATTAATATCAGTACTCGAACGAAGGATTATTCGTCATCTGCCGGGAAGGAGCCTGAGGTTCCCCCAAGTGCTCCCCCGTTCAGTTTAGGTCCGCTCCACATTGAGAGACCTACCGCTGAAATGCCTCTTCGACCCCCTCCAAAAGGAGTACTCTGGAAATCCTCGTATAATCCGAATGCTCGTGCTGCACAGCACTACAACATCGTTGAGGACTTAGCACAGACTCCGTCAGCTATGTCCGCTTTAGAGGTTCTCTAGAGTTGCCCTTCGCAGAGGAAGTCTATGCTATCTGCCATTGGGGGCATAGACCCGGCCGATTCGGATTTAATAACCTTTGACTTAGAACGCCACACTCTAAGACTACCTCCCCAAATCGCCTTCCTCATACAGGTAATTATTGATTCCAAGACGATTCATCGTACAGTTATTGATGAAGGTGCCTCAACTTGCATCATGTCCATCACCTGTTGGAAAGCGATTGGATCTCCGACGTTGAGCCAATCTCCCACCACCTTGGAAGCTTTTGATGGAAGAGCGTCCCGTCCTTACGGTATACTCCAATGTTTACCAATCTCTTTGGAAGGGAAGACAGTCGAGATGGAAGTTGAAGTTGTTGATGCTACTCTAACCTACAACCTCCTTCTCGGACGTAGCTGGATATACGCAATGCAAGCTGTTGCTTCATCTTTCTTCCGAATCATCCGTTTTCCTCATCAATGGAAGATCGTTACCGTTGACCAGCTCTCCTTTTTTGCTTCTTCTTCCGAAGGCACCATCCCGTTCGTGGACCATACTTCTAAATTACCTAAGACTCTAGGAGCTGGACTTTTCAAAGATCCTGATCTTATGGGTGTTTTTCCACTCCCTCCTATAAATGTCGCCTCTGTCAATATGATCGCTACTGGCTCTGATCCATGGCTCGTACCCCTTACAGACCAAGTAGATTCCTGGGGCGACCAGATGCCATTGAGTCCCGCCGAGTTTAATTATGTTGAAATCATTGCTGCCTCGGCTCCCTCCTCTACGCTTACTCCATCCTTAGGACTTCTAGAAAAGGCTTCTTCGGATTCTCTAGGAGAAATATTCCTCTCCGACGAAGCTATTATTGAGACTATGTCTCTAGAGGAACCTCCCTGGTATAGTTCTCACCATCGTTCCTCATTTCTCCCTGCCTCGCAGCATTTCCTGACATGCCTCGAACGGTTTGCTCCTTGTCTACCATCACAAATCCTTCAAACGCCTATTCAAATTGATCAGGTTTTTTCTGAAGGAAATATGGCAAACATTACACGAACCCAACCCCTCGACATCTCTGTTAAACCCGGGATAGTCGAGCATCTTCATATCGGAGTCACTTGTACTCCAGAGGAGATTCAACTTTATTCCGAACTTTTTCGCGAATTTCGTGATGTTTTCGCATGGTCCTATGAAGAAATTCCTGGCATTGATTCTAGAATAGTGATGCATGAAATAATCACGTACCCAGATGCTAAGCCTGTTCATCAACGTCTACGCCCTGTACATCCTAGGAAGGCTGTGGCGATTAAGGCCGAAGTAGAAAAGCTTCTTAACGCCGGTTTTATTTACCCTATTCCTCTTACAGATTGGGTCTCTAACATTGTCCCTGTAACTAAAAAACAAGGTACAATCCGGGTTTGTGTTGATTACCGTGATATAAACAAAGCCTGTCCTAAAGATAATTTTCCCACACCATTCATTGATCAGATCATTGACGAGTGTGCCGGCAGTGAAATGTATTCTTTTATGGACGGTTTCTCCGGTTATAACCAGATCAATATTGCTCCTGTTGATCAACACAAAACGGCCTTTATTTGCCCATGGGGGACTTTTGCCTATAAGAAGCTCCCTTTCGGTCTTAAAAATGCCGGTGCTACCTTCCAGCGCGCAATGTCTTATGCATTTCATGACATTCGGCATATTGTGCAACCTTATCTGGATGATCTTCCTGCTCATTCAGCTAAACGTGAGGACCACCCTAAACACCTTCGCGAAATCTTTCTTCGCTGTCGGTACTACCGCATCCGGCTAAATCCCCACAAATGTGTCTTCTGCGTTGAATCTGGCAGACTTCTCGGTTTTATCGTTTCCAGAGAAGGCATCCGTTTGGATCCCCTTAAAGTCGAAGCTATCGTCAATCTCCCTCCCCCAAATTCTTTGCATCAGTTACAAAGTTTGCAGGGGAAAGCCAATTTTTTACGCCGTTTTGTTCCCAACTATGCCGAAGTAGCTAAAGGTTTTACACGATTACTGAAGCGTGATATCCCTTTCCATTGGGATGCCACAGCTCAAGAATCTTTTGAACGTCTCAAGAGTTTACTTGTTTCTGCTCCATTGCTTCGTCCTCTGGATTATTATCGCGACTACACCTTGTATCTAGCTGCCGCCGATACCACTATCGGCATGGTTCTTGTCCAAACTGATGATGATAACACTGAACATGTTATTTACTATCTCAGCCGCAACCTGTTAGACACGGAAACTCGATATGCTTATATCGAAAAGTTGGCACTAGCCGCAGTTTGTGCTGTACAACGTTTCCGTCATTATATTCTTTTGCGTACTACTACTGTGATTTCTGATTGCAACCCCATGACGTATATATTGTCACGCCAGTTACTAGGGGGCAAATACTCAAAGTGGATTGTTATCCTCCAAGAGTTTGACTTGGAATTTACCACTGCCAAGTCTAAGAAATCCCTTGTGTTCGCTGAGTTAATTTGCTCTTTGCCATCTTCTTCCTCAACCTCGCCTGCAGAAGACCAAATACCAGATGAAACCCTGTTCCTCATTAGCACCCTCGATCCATGGTACGGAGATATAATCACATATCTGCAAACGTCCTCCTTCCGTCCGGGTGTGTCTAAAGACGCTCGGCGGAGGATTCGTCATCAATCTCAACCCTACCGTATCATTGGAGATACATTATATCGTCTTGGTGCAGACTCCGTTCTCCGCCGTTGTCTTACTCTAGAGGAAGCTGAACGGGTTCTAAATGACTGCCACTCTGGCGCTTGTGGCGGACATATGTCCGGATATGCTATAGCCCAAAAAATCCTTCGTGCTGGCTATTTTTGGCCCTCTATTTTCAAGGATTGCATCCTTGCCGTACGTTCTTGTCATGAGTGCCAGATATACTAGCGGAAAATGCGAGCGCCTTCTGCTCCGTTGCACCCTGTGGTTTCCGTCGGCCCTTTTGCAAAATGGGGCATTGATTATATGACCTGTAACCCTCGCTCGGCCGGGGGGCATGGGTTTGTCATCGTTGCTGTCGACTACTTTACTAAATGGGCCGAGGCGATGCCTACATTAACTGAAGACGGTCACACTGCGGCGCAATTTTTATTCAATCATGTTATTTCACAATTCGGTGTCCCTCAAGCCATTGTCACTGATCACGGAAAGCATTTCCGTAATCATATGATGTCGGAATTAACAACCCAGCTAGGCTTGCAACATGATAGTTCAACTCCATACTACCCTCAGTCCAATGGTCAAGTTGAAGCTGCCAATAAAATCTTGGTTACAATGCTTCAACGTATCGTTGGTGTGCATAAATCTAACTGGCATTTGATGTTATTCCCTGCCTTATGGGCTTACCGAACCTCCGTGAAGGATGCCACTGGTTTCACTCCATTTCAACTAGTTTATGGACTAGAGGCTACCCTTCCAATTGAATGTGAAATCCCTTCATTGAAATTAGCCATCGAAATGCTTCCCAACACTACCCCGTTAGAGATACGCCTTCTTTACCTAAAACGGTTAGATGAGACTCGTCCCCTGGCCTCTTTGGCCATCGAAACACAAAAGAAGCGAGTCAAGACTCACTTCGATCAGACCGTCCATCCGCGTTCTTTCGTTGAGGGAGACTTGGTCCTACTCTATGATCAAGCGAAAGATAAGCTAGGCGCAGGAAAACTCGAGTCTATGTGGCTAGGCCCTTATATTGTCAAGAGAGTCCTGCAGAAAGGGGCCTACGAGCTGATTGATTATGAAGGAAACCCTCTTGGGAAGCCCCGAAATGGGCTTTACTTGAAAAAGTACTATGCGTGATGCTGGTACATTTTATTATGTACATACATGTACTTTGGTGTGTTGTGTGTCGGTTTTCGAGACATAGCTGCCACTTATTGTGTTTTTCGCTTCTTGTGCAGATGCCGGATGCACCTTATGTTGGTTTCGTTGATGGTGCCTACCGCAGTACCCGCAGTTTGTCTTCTGCGGCATGGGTAATCTACGATCCTCATAACGAGCTAATAGATTGCCAGGGTGTGTGTTTAGGCCATACTACTAACAATGTTTCCGAATACTGTGCTGTAATCGAGTTACTTGCTAGAGCAATTAATTTCGGTATTCACGCATTGATAGTAAACCTGGACTCTCAACTTGTTGTCCACCAGCTCAACGGGCAATATTCCGTCAGAAACCATCATATACTAAGGTTGTATTTACGTGTAAGGTTGTTAGAAAGGCATTTTGATCGACATGTTCCGAGACAATTAAACACATTATCTGATGCATTGGCCAATCACGTATTAGATAGACATCTGCATAATTTGTAATTAAAACATTATGTAAGCAAGCACATGAAAACACAATAATGAACCATGAACATATGTATATATATATACGTGAGTGTCAAAATGTTTGTGCCCCGCGCATTACATAATCCAAAAAATAATACATGTCCAAAACTCATACAGCCGTCGACAACATGTCTCTCAAAAACGTGCAAAAAAATGAAACCTAGGCGTCTAATCGCGGTGATGCTCATGATAGCATGTCACCGCCCGCACCACACGTCTCAACAGACGATGGACGTGAGTAGACACTCCCACCGTATGCCTCTGGTACACTCTAGGCACGTCCGCCAGTCTGCCATAATCTGGGATCCCTCGAGTAAGTGCCTCGAGGTTCTGCACCAGGTCATCATCGTCACCCTCTGCCTGAGGGTCCGCTACAGGTTGTACTCTCCGTACATTGTGAGGCAAGTCGGCTGGTCATTCTGCACCAACGTCTGCATACATATATAGATGCTGTAAGAAACAGACATGAATTATAAAAACTTGAATATGTTAAAATATTGAAAACATAAAAGGTCCTTACCTAGCTCCTCGTCCCAGTCCTCTCCCTCAGGCAACGGGAGGTCTGGATCTCCAGTAAAATCAGTGCCCGCATAGGGCTAGTCCTCCACGATGATCAACTGGTGTTGGATCCAAATGAAGAACTCGGGCCTCCAGGACATCTGCTGGCCCCCACCTCCTCTGGGCATAAGTGGTGCCCATCGAGCCAATCTCGGCTCCCGTGGCACTGGATCTGCCACTATACCTCCTGGGATCCAGAATATCGGTAGCTGCTCCAGAAAAAATGATACTATGATGGATCCGTATCTGAACTGTTTATTGCCATCACGCTTACATTTGGTAAGCTGCCTCTTTATATTTTTTGTTACTGTTGTGGCCCAATCAAATAATGTAGGGTGTAGACACTCAGTTGCCAGCAGCAAGTGATTCTTGCTGGCCTCGTGGGGTGCCTGTACCCCAGCCGTCTGAGTGATAGTGAATAGAACCACTCGTAGCACCAAATCTGGGATAGTGACAATGTCCACCTTGGCACTATTGGATCCAAAATGGGCCCCAGGACAAACTCTGGCCATTACCTCCCCCATCTTTTCCCAGAAGGTCTACTACCGGTCAAGATGGGCTGTGCGCCCCACCGAGATAGTCCAGTAATAAAATAAACATCAGAGACATCCAACTCCAATGTCTGGTCTTTCAGGCGGAATACCTGATCCTCAATATCCCAGGCATCCACAATAAACCTTAGTAACTCGGGCTGTGCACAGAGATATGAGGTAAGGAAGAATTTTTTCAAACCACAATCTTGCAAAGCATCCATGCATGCGTCATCTTCCAATGCCAAAGCATCTATGGCCTCATGTTCCCTTTCTCTCCATTCTATAGCCATTTTGACCAATTCCTGCAACCAAAACACCAAAATGTCATCATAAGATCAATGGTGAAACCAAAAATCAAAGAAAATTGCAGTTTCAATGGTCAAAATTATGTGAAATTGGTTCGTGCAATTGGCGCGACTGTTTTACAAACAGTCGCGAAAATGGCGCGACCCCTTTTAGAAAAACAGCCCATTGGCGCGAACCCGCGTGGGAAACTCGCGCCAATGGGCGCAACCCTATTTTTTGCAATACCCCTTGCAGAGGATCATTCTGTGGATGGAAAACTAAAAGAATGGAATAAAAATGAAGCTAAGGATGAGGCCTCTTACCTGTTTCAAACGGCGGCTCGAATGGTCTCCTGGATTGGTCGCAATCAGCAGTTGAAATTTGCACCCAAAACCCTCCAACGGTAAACTCACAAGGTAAAAAGTGAAAAGTAATTTTATTTTTTACTATTTCACCATTTATAACTTCTTTTGGCTTAAAAAACACATTAAAATCATATTTTTGTGAATATTTTTATGTCAAAGTAGGATTTTACGCTGTTTTTGTGTGTTGACAGGGATTAGTGCCACTCGAGCAACATAATGAACTTCTTTTTTCGGTTTTTCGAGCTCGGTAAAACACGAGAAAAGGTTACTTCAAGGTCCGCTTTCAGCTCTTTTCTGACCATTTAAAGAGGAAAAGATTGCCGAGTCGCTCCTCTTGACTCGTTAAATGGTGATAAGGGGCGGTCGTTTTAAGTTCTTTTTGTCGACCGTTAAAACATAAAAAGATTACCGGGTTTTTGTCGTTTCAAACTCGTTAGTGGTTACGAAACGACGTGGTTTTGACCGCTTTTTTACTTTTTCAAGTCGAAGTCACTAATCATGAAAAGTACTCCTCGATCGTAATGATCGGGCGGTTCTTTCGGGTATTATTTTATACTTTTTCGGGCCCGAGAGACACAACTTTACGAAAAAGGACATCCCTGGAGTTTCCTTTTCTGCTGTCTTTTCAAACTCTCTAAACATGAAAAGACGCCGAGTTCTTCCTTTGTCAGACTCGTTAAAACTTAATGACATCGGATTTTATCACAATACAAGCATATGCTATCCCCATCAAGCTTGTTAAAAATAACTGGGGTACTCGCCAGAAATGGTGGGGGGAAAAGAAAATTTTGAACCATAATTATTACCGTAAAGGCAGTATGTCGCTCTTGAACATGGCACTTTTTGTTTTCGTGTCCGAGGTGGGGATATTTCATCTCATATCTTTCACTTGCTTTCATGGATTTGGGTACCCTATTTGACCTCTCATTCACTCATTGCCTCGTCATAATGACCTTTGATACATTGATGTCAAATACTGCCAATTCCGTTAATGTGCCGCCGATATGTTCAAGAGAAGTTGACCTCTGAAAAAACAACCTCCTTCTGATAGTTCGCACAATCTCGATTCACAACTTCATCTCTCTGTCTCGTGTCGATGATGTGGGAAACATTATGGCCCACCTTCGATCAAGGTCACTCCCTGTCGACTTCAACTCATTATCCAGGGAATTGATCTAGAGACTCCTTTCCGGTGCCTTGGAGCCTGCATGCCTCAATGGCAAGTTCTTCGTGTTCGACGTGAGGTTTTCATCATTGGCCTCCAATCGAATGATTCTACGGGTGTTCGACTTCAGATCATTGATTCACATGCCGTAGATTGTACCTATAGTACCTTGAGGGCCATTGTCATTATTGGTGGTACCTCTCGCGTCTGTTAACAGTTTCCATTATTGACTGGTAATCAGGCGATGTTCATGCATGTTCGACTTCAGCTCATATATTCACATGCTTGAACTTGTACTCTTGTTCGGGTCGAGATGGAGCGCAAGACCCTGGATTGTGTCTGTTGTAATCCAGGCGTGATTCTTGATACTTGACTCATTCTCTGGATGGCTGCGACCATACCTGAGTCAATTCATTGATCCTAACCAGATGGCTGCGTCCATGCTATGGATCTAGATTATTTATGTACTCTCTTATGGATGGTTGCGACCATACCATGTACATCATGTAATTGAACTATCAGTCATGTCTCTTAATACAGCTCCTCGGCGGTAGTAACTATATGTGCTCTTGTGTGCTCTTATGTGTGTTCTTGTAAAGCATTTCACCCCTCTCCACCTCTCAGACTTCATGCTTTAGGGGGCATCTGTTACACAGTAATTTGTCACCATCCCTGTTACTCCTCTTGTCGTACCTTAGAGGACTCATTCCGGGAGTTATAAGAAGTGACAAGGGCTAAAAACACTTGCATTATGTTCCCCTGAGTATGTACTCCATGTTCCCTGAAGACACCTTCTGCAGATCATCCCTAAAAAGTGCTCTTTTTCCATTGGCGCAAGTCCACAGTATCCTACCCACGCCAATGATGGAGATCCTCAAAACAGGGCGCGACCATTGGTGCTCTGTCTTAGAGCAATAGTCGCGCCAACCAAATTTAGTCGTGCTTTTTGCCTTAATGCACGTCCGACTGTTGTTTCCTTCATTACATGGAGCTTTTATGAGGATAGAAAATTAGTCTTTTGTTGAGCTTTATCCGTCTTTATGGCTTTTGCTAATCCACAAAAGGTGTCCCGGTTCATCGCATCCTCCTCCCTTCTTCATCTATATAAGCTTGTCATTATGCATTATACAAGCTAGAGTGTTGGTGTTAGTGTTATACTAGTGATTTGGTGATTGAGTTATAGTAGTGATGATTATTGGTCATGGAGTGTTAGATGTTGAGTTCTTGGAGGAATGCTAGTGAGTGCTAGAGAGGTTATACTGCCGGAGAGGAGATGCATGTCAAGACACATATAGTTATTTGCCCAACCAGGAGAAGGGTCGACGTCAGAACAATGGTTGTAACTTTTCCTATTTATTAATTGATGAGCGACTGCTATTATAGTTCCAATCTCATTATCTGTCATGGTGATGTTGATTTATTTCCTTTCTGACTGAAATATAGTTGTGCCTTGGTAGTTTCTATGTTGGTATCTGTCTCTTTCTTTGCATGTGCAGGTGTTCGTTTATGATCTGTTGGAGCAAGGGAGCGAGGATATCAACTCTGCTTCAATCATAGCGTTGGACTCCAGGTTAGTCTTCTTGATTCACCTTTGATGCATAACTAGGAACTTGCGTAGCAGCGTGGTTTGTTTGTGGCTAGTTCTGTGATAGGCTAGTGGGATCGCCTCTATCCGCAGAGGGGATTTACCTTACCAACATCAGCAATTGGAATGATCGGCGATCGGCGTCGGCAAAAACCAAAAGCTGAGGACCAGAACACTGGGCTGCAGTGATTGTGATATGTGATGCAATTTGAGCCATCAGATTGGAAACCAATCAATGACCACGATTAAATTAGCATTCGGGAGATCAACGATACTGATAATAAGGGGCGAAGCGATATGCAATCCCGATTGGCGATATAGTGTGGACACAAAGGGTGGTCCACACTATAAAGGGTGGTCCACACTATATCGCCAATCGGGATTGCATATAGTGTGGACCACCCTTCATGTGGACTATAGTGTTTTTCGAGTTTTTGTATTATCGCTTTAAAATGATAAAAGACTATTTTTTAAAGGTTGTTGCACCCACCGATTTTTCTATACAAATGGCTTCTATTCTTAAGCAACAGACCTCCGATTTTGAAGCAGCCTTGTCCCAAACATGTTATAAAACATGATGGGTGACAGAGAACTGAGGGGGAGAAGAGATAGAAAGCCTGTGCTAGAGTGCCGAGAGCATGGATGCAGAGAGTCAAGAGTAGCGAAAGGCTGCGTAACAGAGGGCGAGAGCAGTGTAACAGAGAGCCCAAAAGGTTGCATGGAGAGCCTGCATGACAGAGAGAGCTTGAAAGCCAACGCAACACTTGAACCCCAGAGAGCCACAGAGCTTGATTAATCCAAAGCACAGATAGCCATAAGAGTCACAACACTTGAAATTCTGGTAGATCGCAGAGTTGTAGTGATAAGCCAGAGTGTTATAGGGCCAGATCGCCATTGAGCTACAGAGCGAGAAGTCCAGAGCAGTTATTCTTATTCTTTGATCGATTCTTCTTGATCTATGCTATGAGAATCAACGTGTCAGTGAGCTTCAGCTTATTGACAGTGGTTTCAGATGCCCCGCTTCTTCATATGACCATTCGTAGTGAGGCCATGACAGATTGGTAGCGGGCTGTGCCTGCGCATTGATAATGTGAAAAACTTATTCACCATGGATTGTCTTATGAAAATCCACTTCTTTAGATGGCCCGTGGTGTGAGGTATATGATTATTGTTCATGTGCTTCTTATTTTACATTATTCTGCATGGATCCTTGATTGATATTGATGCAAGATATTATTTATTTCATGTTGTCATGATTCCTTGCTTCATGTTATGTGGAATCTTTCATATGATGTACTTGTTGTCATAACTCTTTATGTTATGCTTTGAGATTCCTTGTTGTATGTTGTTGGGATACTCTTGCTTTCATCATGCATGTGTTTTTCCTTGACATCTTTTTTGTGCCATGTTGGCGGGATGCACACCATGCTTGTTTTTGTGTCATACTGATAGGAGTCTTTTGATTGAGAGTTTCAGTTGTGGAACATCTCTTGGAGCCACTCCTACGTGAGGGCATTTTTCCTTGTATGATCACGACATCATCTCTTGTGTACGTCAACATTATTGACAACACTTAATGTAGCGGCCTACACCATCTTGACACTGGGGCGCGGAGACGTAGTCCCTCATGGACGAACTCCGTTATCAACTGCTTTTGTTTTCATGTGCTGATGATTGTTATGTTCCTCTTCTTTACAGTCTACAATTGTATTTGTTATTGTTCTTTTAAAATGAAATTTTAACACATCACGAAAGTAAAAGGTCTTGGAAAGGTCCTTCTTCACACGCGGACCTGGATCAAAGATACTCCTATTGGAAGCTTGGCTGACCAAAAGCCTGTAAAATGAGTTATGAGGGACTATATATAGCAAAGGGTGGGGTGACCCTTGACATTCCCCTTTATGACTGTTCATCTATCCTCATGACTCTTCAACTACTCTATGACTGTTACATCCAATTATCGACACTTGAACTTCCACTTGACAAGACGTTACATACAATTTGCACATGTACCCATGTGAGACAAAATAGGCTTGAGCAAGCCATGCAAGACATCACTGTGATTCAGACCATTGTGGGAAGACCTGCTCCTCAACATCCTCACGATGGTCGATGGTGGCGAACTGATACCAAGGTTTGTAGTCCGCGATGGTGTTTGTGTACTCTGTGGTGACATCTTTCTAGAACTGAACTCTTACCTCCGTTGCATCCAGGTACATGCTCTAGATCCTTTGTCCAAATCGTCTCATAACATGCACATCATTATCTTGAGTGTGGCCAGACTAGTGACATATTGAAGCATGATTTCTACACTAATTACCATGTCTACGCTAGTGGCTATGTGCATAAACTCGTCAAAGTACGAGTCAAGCTCTAGTCGGACTTATGCCTTCGTCTTTGCCTTGGTGAGTGTCCCAATAGATGGGATTGCATGTGCGTGCACAACAACATCCATACACCTGAATACCTATGCATGGGAAGCCTGCAAACTAGTGATGAGCTATGAGAGGTCTCTATAATTCCAGATCTGACTCGGATGCATGACCTTAGCTCGACCGCTTTGGGCTTCATCATCTTGGGAAATTGTAACGGGGATCTCTTGTATCTCATTGTCTATGTTTGCATGTAATCAACAACAATATGCACGTTTGAGAAGATATGTGCGCTCCTAGCACACTGCTACTGCCAACCGTTGTGATGGACAACTACGTTATGCACAGTAGAAAACTTGGAATACAATGCCTGCATGACTGTCTCATGGGACAATACTTCATCCAGTATCGCCTTCTTCAACTCTACTTGGGGGGATTAGGTAACCAGTTCTCCTCCTTTCTTGGCCGTCTGTAACTCCTTAGCCATTACCTCATATATCAATAAGCGAACACTAGAGCTAGTGGCTTCGACATATACTGTGGTAGCATCAACCAATGTTGTTGGATGCTTGCCCACATCAGACATGATCACTCGTTCTTCAAACTGTGCAGGAGATGTGTTGTCATCTGGAGTAGACACTCTATGTGATTGCACAAATATATGCTATGAATCGTTGAATGATATGTTGTGCATCTCTCCTTCTAGATTGTCTCCAAGGATCTCAGTATCTCCTTGGTCGCTTGGGACTTTCTCTGCTTTCGGATCTGGTGAAGCTAGTGGGTCAACATCTTGGTGGTAATGCATGAGGTTGATGTCTTGCTCTAACTCTGGTTGCTACATATCCATATAAATCTGCTCAAGTGCTTGTTCAATCTCTTGAGCGAAGTCTTTCTCTTGCGACTGCTCACCCTGTCTACTTGCTGCCAGCTGTTCAGATGAGTCTACTACCTGTACAGGTGCAGTTTCATTTATTTGTACATGTTGTGCCCCCTGCTATACCTGTTCTTTCTGTGCTTCCTTCTCCTGTCTACGCAGCTCCTGTTCCTACTGAAGTTTCTCCTTCAACTCATGCAACTCCTTCACTGTTTCCTCCATCCTTTGTCTTTTCTCTCTGCCTTTGTATGGTCCTCCTGTCGCATTGTTTCCTCTTTGCCTATATTGCCAAAGCTACTTTTTTCACAAGTGGGTTTGCTCTGAACTTGCAGCTTTGCTCCACCTCTATGCAGTTGACAACCTTTCTCTTGCCTTTGTTGCACGCCTGTATGTTTTCCTCTATTGCTGTTACTGCTGGTGCTCTCTTAGATGTTGCTTCACGCTGCTTCGCTAACCATTCCATAGCAATGCCAATCGGTTCATTGGGCCTGGAGAAGTTGTAACAATATATCCATGGGTCTTCCTCCACCTAATGACATGCCTCATGGATCCACTGAAACTGTACTCTCGTGCAATGATCTTTCACTATACAATGCAGGTCATATGGATTGAACCTTCAGACATCGAAAGGATATTTCTTGATCTCCTCTGTTTTGACATCTGCATGCTTGAGGTTTCGTATCTCGTACAATTCGATCTACAATGGAAGAGTGGGCCAAGGTGCCTTCTTCTTTCGGTGTAGCCTAGCTGACAGTCCTGCCGAGATGTGGTATGATATTTCTTGCATGACGAGCCTATCCATGGAAAACTGTGGCAAAACATGCAGAGGCTTCTCTGCGGTGTACATCCATATGAAGGTGCCGGGGGGTGAGGCATACCAATCCGTTATGTCGATGAGTGCCTCCATTTTTGCCTTCGACATACAAGGTGGATCCTTCTCAAATATCATCTTGTACATCGAGGTGACAAAATGATCCGACAATTGTGTGATAACTCCTCTGAAGCTGTATTCGGAAAACAATTTACAAAAAGTATTGACATAGGTTTCCATCGATGTCCATTCCCACTTCATGCTCGAGAATTGTTTATAGGCACAAATTGCATCCAAGATGTAAGCGAACATGTAGATTTATTCTTGCTGACCTTTGGGCGGCTTTCAACCTCTTGTGACCTTTTCCTTTAGCCTGTGAGCCAACATGTCAGACCAATTGCAAGCTTTGCCTTCATTGGCCAATTGGTCCAACTTGATCACCCAACTTTGCGGGAAGGTCTCCGTGCTCTCTTGGCCATACAAGAGACATGAAAGGATGACCAAGTATTAATATGCCTTCCGCAGTATCTTCATCTTGTAAATCTGGTTTGGTGTCATCCTGAATTTAGCTGGCTCCTTTACCGAGTTCTTCAAGATATCCCTGGAGTTGGCATTGCTACTGGGTATGCTGAAGGGTGTCTCCATGGTGATCACTGGCTTCGACAAATGGTACATCTATTGATAATTATGTGCCCTGAAGGTAGCAATCTATTTCCCGTTGACACTGCTCAATGTGATCATCTTGGGATCAGTGCACGAGATGATACAATGTATCATGTTCGTGCATAGGATTGCAGGATACCTGCCTGCCATCTGGTAAAAGCCAGACTTGTGAATGTTCACATAGACTTGGCGGTCTTCGAGATATTCCCCAAATGTGCCTGCGAATGCATCATTTACCTCTTGCCATTTCAGCTTCATGTCTTTGTATACGACTAACTTGGTGTCTTCATAGATCCGCAAACTCGTAGACACTTGCTCAACTGCTGCTCCAGTTGCGCTTCTGTTGATATCCTTTGACCCTGCTCTCTTGGAGGCCATTGATCCTGAACTGTTGAGAGATGGAAAAAAACCTGCTGTATCTAGAGACATGGTGACATGCATGGAAAAAAATCTGTTAGTTAAAACCAAAGAACACTTGAGGGATGACATGCAACATACCTGGGGAACTACTGGAAAGGATTGTGCAATTTTCACTGGGAGGCCGGGAGATTGACTGCCATGAACTATGAAAAAGGTAGTCCAGACTGTAACCTCCAGTTGCTAAAAATAGCTCCGTAAAATCTAGGGATTCTTTTTACATGTTTCTTTTTTCTATTTCAGGAAAAAGAATCCCATGCATGCAAGTCAAGTTTTCTTGGTCCTAGGTGGAACCGATCAACTTGAGGGCACATGCAAAAACTTGCTTGACTGAGGGGAAATTTTGCACAATTTCTAGGGTGAAGTTGGGTTGGATGTCCAGAGGGATTGCATAATTTTTGGGAGGAGAAGCTGACTATTACCCATAATTGCACAATTTCTAGGCTGAGCAGCACTGCTGGGCTAGATTACGCAGTTTTCACTGGGAAGGTTGTCTGACAGGATTGCACAGTTTCTAAACCTAGTAGGCTACCAATCATATTTGTGTAATTTCTAGAGGGAAGGCTGGTTCCCCTCCAGAATTGCACAATTTTCTAAGGGAGCTACTCAGCCAGTAGTTGGACCAAGTCCGGAGTGGCAGCCTGTGAGGGGAGTGAAGCAAGCTATCATGCAGAGGTTGGAAAGCTGCTAGAAAACCAATGAAGCTCATGTACTTGACATTGCAAGACATATTGCTGAGGATGGTTGGTAGGGAGGCTCCAAAAAGAAGATAAAGAAAAATTTTGGAGGGTGGTTATAATTGCTACAACACTTGGCAACGCACTGGTATAACTCCACCTCTCTGAATGGACCTTGTTCGGGTAAAGAAAGTATAACACCTCCGGAAGCTCTATTCATCTTGGTTTCCACACTTGCTTGATTATAATATGTAGCATCTTCCAAGACCTTGGTCAGTTGACACACATTCCAAGCCAAGCCAACATAGTTGTTTTGACTAGGGTGAGGGGTATATTGGTACACAAGTAGTAGGGTCATCAGAGTTTTAGTTTCATCTCTTGTGTTGCTCCACTGCCAGGAGGCCTGGACAGTACCACAGTGGAGTTACGTAGGAACAAAAGCATCGCTCTACTACTAGCAAGCCTGGTTAGTACCCCGATGGAGTTACTTGCATCACCTCTCTGCGCAGGAAGCCTTTCACTTCTTTCACCTTATTCTTTTTTCAATTTTTTCGAAAATTTTCACTTTTTAATTTTTAATTTTTCATTTTCATAACTGTGCATAGCACTTATTCATTTTAGAGGCAAAAGAGGGATCCCAACTTATTGAAAGTAGAAGAGGTTGTTCCTTCAAAGAAGTAATTTATATATACCTGTGACGTTCTTGTTAAGTTTTTCCCCCTCAACTTACTCTACTTGACTGAGCTGACAAGGATTAACCCAAAAACAACCGACTAGAGTAGGTGACACTAGTTAGTGTGAAAGCATTGTGTTTTCGCCAAGGTTCACTTCAAACAATATGTATTTTCCATCGACATATCATGGAATAAAGATAAAAAGTTCTTCATACAGAGGTAGGACGACAGATAACCAAGTATTGATAATTTCACAAGTCCTCTTGTACTTTACTTAGCTTGTTTCAAGAGTCACACATAGTTTCATGCGAAACTAACCTACGAATGTAAACCAACAAACAAATAGAAAACAAAGTGAAAGCAGAAGTAAATGCGGAAGCAAAGAAAGTAAGAAAAACAACATGCAAGGTAAGAAGAAAACATACATGTAAGGTAAGAAGTAAACATACATGCAAGAAAACAAACCAAAAGCAAACACTACTCCTACTCCTAAGCTAATGATGCATGGGCCTGATCACGTGAAGTGATACTTCCAATTCAGCCACCGATGCATTGGTCGAACCATGTTGGTGAAGGCATGGTTCGTAAACAACATAGCTATGTTAACCAACAAACATAAAAGATATAAGAATGAAGATAAACACACTCCAAGTTTAAATGTGTCCACAGAACATAAGTGAGTGCAAGTACATGACATGCAGTCCATGGACTTATCAATGTGTTGTGCGACACTGCGTGAAAATGTTAAGCATACACATACTCTTGACTATGAAATGCAAGAAAATGAAAGAAACAAAGACAACTTACTTCATGCACACGTGCTCGCTATGTAAAATTCCTCCAATGCATGAGTGATGGGATCATGTAGTTCGAGTGGAGGAAGCATAATCTGTGTGTGAGATTGATATTCAATGCATACAAATGAGTGATGAGGAGCCTTGGGTGGTTCAATAATTTCTTGATCGGAAGTGAAACCAACCTTAGGGCAATGAGGGTCTGACATAACCATCAACTCAGGTTGAAGTGCCTCGATAGTCTGTGGGGTTTCAACTTTGTTGACAGATAGATCATCATAAATAGGTGGCTTTGAAAAATAAACTGCAATAGAATCATCATTGTGATCGCATATGAGAGTAAATAGGTCACTACAGCTACGATAAACAAAATCAATGATTTCATTGGCATCCTCATGATTTGATGAATCAAACAAAGGGGTAGATGAGAAGCAGAAAAATTCACTCTCTACGTTTTCGAAAAAGGTAGATGAAAAATCAAGTGGATTTTCAGTGAATAATTTATCCTCTCCTTTGTCGGATGATGCACTGACATTTGGTGTGTTCTACAAATGATCAACAATGGGTGCATCTGTAGGCGGAGATACACATGCGAAATTAGGGATGGAAGAATGACCATAGATGTTAGGAAAGAATGGAGGATGCTCAGACATAAGGGAGTCGTCCTTCGCCGAGGATTGATGCTCAAGATCCTAGTCATACTCTTCATGAATGACAACGCAAGTTGGTTGTGAAACACCAACTCCATAGATATCTTGATTCTAGTTCACGACAAGTGTAGATTCCGGAATGGAAGAACACAGGATAGTGCAATTCGAAGGATCAGTAGAACACGAATATGGAGGTTGAGGTAAAACAATAATGTGACAACCCATGTGCTTCGCAAACAAATCTTTGCAAAAATTGAGAGAAGTGACATTGGGAGGATGTGACAGTTGAACAGATGTGTTTGCCTATTCTCCCACATCACTCTGGAGTAGTGGAGCTATTTGATGAGGGGACGATGGACATTCACTTGTGACAGTGACCATGTTCGTCTCTGATTGCGCATCTCCATCACCGAAGTATGTTGAGCGGGGCTTGGGCTTAAATTTCTTCTTAGGATTGATTGATTCATTAAGATAATATTCGAATCTATCCCAAAGATATGGAAATTTCATCTGAATTTTCAGAGCTTGAAACTACAACACACAGAAGCATTCCCAAAATTCCATAGGCAATTCATGCGGGGCCTTCCGTTGTTGTAACAATTTTTTATCAAGGGGTTCTGGATCAAAATGATGGAAAGTAAATTCAATGAGATCACATAACTGCTCAAGTGAGTGCATGCTACCAGGAGGTAGACTGCCACACCACTGTAGTGAGGATTCACAAAGTGTATATAATAGTAGCAGACTAACCTCTTCTGCATAAAACTCATCTGTGTTATCAAGGAGTGCATGTAAGTCTTCTAAGTACTTAGGCCAGGCTACTTCGCCTTCACCATCATACATGAATATGGATAAGCGATCAAAAAACTCCTTCGTGATGTTGAGAGGTTCAGCATGTGAAAGACATTGTGGAGGGATGAGTGTAATAGAATCCATGATAGATGTGAAAAGGCTCAAAATAGGATGAGAGGACACAACTTGTCACATGGTCCTCCTTCTAGTGCCAGAAATGTTGATGGTGCTCGACTTGCCAACATGTAAGGGGATCTACCCGATAAGAAGTCCCAACTAGACCTTGGACTGTTTAGAAGTAGGAGTCCCAATAGTGGGTTGTATGGTATCGCATTGACTGCAGTTGCGTGCAGAGACAAGTAAGATATCCCTATTGGTAGAAAGGGTGTGATATATGCAACAAGTCAAGGAAGGTGCATGAATGATTCTAACACATAGAGGGTGAGGTGAGTGCGCTCCTTGGAAACCTATGAAAGCGTGGAGTTAAGAAGGGAACACATGAGCAAATATACATCACAAACTCGAAGGCGAGTAAGTTGACAATCCAAAGTGATGGTTAAATAACAACACATTTCAGTAAGATTAATACATACATATACAAAACACACATGCGTAAGAAAAAAAATGCATATATCATTTAGAGTAAACAAGATAGCTGAAATACAATATGACATATGCATGAAACATGATGGCTTTGTTATATTAAGAAGTGAAAGTTCCAATCATACAGTACAACCATGAACAACCACTAGTCTTGACAGTGGAACATTACAGCCACTGTTGTGTGCTCCTCCAAAGAGATGTACTAGCTTTGCACTGTGGAGAAGCCAAGGCTCATTACAATACTCTCCAAGATTTCTCTAAGATACTCCTATCAGAAGCTTGGCTAACCAAAAGCCTGTACAATGAGTTATGAGGGACTATATATAGCAAAGGGTGGGGTGACCCTTGACATTCCCCTTTATGATGATTCATCTATCCTCATGACTCTTCAACTACTCTATGACTGTTACATCCAACTATTGACACTTGAACTTCCACTTGACAAGACGTTACATACAATATGCACATGTACCCATGTGAGACAAAATAGGCTTGAGCAAGCCATGCAAGACATCACTATGATTCAGACAACTATGGGAAGACCTGCTCTTCGACATCCTCACGATGGTCAATGGTGGTGAACTAATGCCAAGCTTGGTAGTTCATGTTGGTGTTCATGTTCTCAGTGGTGACATCTTTCTGGATTCGAACTCTTGCCTTCGTTGCATTTGGGTACACTGCTCTAGATCCTCTGTCCAACTCGTCTAATAACATGCGCATCATTTTCTTGAGTATGGTTGGACCGACGACATACTGATGCATGGTGTTTGCACTCATCACCAAGTTTGTGCTAGTGGCTATGCGCATCAACTCGTCAAAGTATGAGTCAAGCTCCAGTCGGACTTGTGCCTTTGTCTTTACCTCATTGAGTGTCCCAATAGATGGGATCACATGTGTGTGCACAACAACATCCATACTCCTAAATACCCGTGCATGGGAAGCCTGAAAAATAGTGATGAGATGTGAGAGGTCTTCATAGTTCTCGATTTGACTTCGGATGTGGGCTTTCAACTCGACCACTCTGGGCTTCATCATCTTGGGCAAGTGTAACTAGGCTCCCTTGTATCTCATTATCCATGTTTGCATGTAATCAACAGAAGTATGCACATTTGACAAGATACGTGATCTCATAGCACATTGCTGCTACCAACTGTTGAGATGGACAACTGCTTTATGCACGGTACCAAACTTGGAATACAACACCTGCATGACTGTCTCAAGGGACAATACTTCATCTAGTATCACCTTCTTCAACTCTACTCGGGTGGATGTTGTAACTAGTTCTCCTCCTTGCTTGGCCATTTGTAAGTCCTTAGCCATTCGGTCGCTCTTAGCTATCAAGAATCGAACAGTCGAGCTAGTGGCTTTGTCATATGCTTTGGTAGCATTGGCCAATGCTACTAGATTCTTGCGCACATCAGACACGATCACTTGTTCTTAACATTGCGTAGGATATGTGTTTTCCTCCATAGTAGACACTCTGTGTGATTTCACAACTCTATGTTGCGACTCGTCGAATGATATGTTGTGCATCTCCCCTTCTGGATTGTCTCCAAGGATCTCAGTATCTCCTTGGTCGCTTCGGACTTGCTCTACCTCCGGATTCGGTGAAGCTAGTGGGTCAACCTCTTGGTGGTAAGGCAGGAGGTCGATGTCTTTCTCTAACTTTGGTTGCTTCATATCGTATCCATCTGCTCAAGTGCTTATTCAATCTCTTGAGCGAAGTCCTGCTCCTACGAATGCTCACCTTGTCTGCTTGGTGCCAAATATTCGGAGGAGTCTACCACCTGTACGGGTGCAATTTCATCTATTTGTACATGTTGTGCCCCTTGTTGAACTTGTTCTTATTGCGCTTCCTTCTCTTGTTTGTGCAACTCCTATTCCTTCTGGAGTTTCTCCTTCAACTCATGCAACTCCTTCACTGTTTCCTCCATCCTCTGTTTTCCTCTCTACCTTTGTGCAGTCCTCTTGTCGTGTTGTTGACTCTTTGCCTCTATTTTCATATCTGCTTTCTGCACAAGTTGATCTTCTTTGAACTTGCATCTTTGTTTTGCCTCTGCATTGTCGACAATCTTTCTCTTTCCTTTTTCGCACACTGGTATGTTTACCTCTGCCGTTGCTGCTACTGGTGCTCTCTTGGATGCTGCTTCATGCTACTTTTCTAACCATTCTGTAATGATGCTGATCCGTTCATTGGGCCTGGAGAAGTTGTAACAATATATCCATGGGTCTTCATCCTCACAATGACATTCCCCTGTGGATCCACTGAAACTATACTCTCGCGCAGTGATATTTCAAAATACAATGCGGGTCATACAAATTGAAGCTTTGGATGTCGAAATGATATTTCTTGATCTCCTTCGTTTCAACATCCACATGCTTGAGGTTCCATATCTCATACAACTCGATCTACAATGGAAGGGTGGGCCAAAGTTCCTTATTCTTCTGGTGCATCATAGGTGATAGTCTTGCCGAGATGTGGTATGATACTTCTTGCATGACGAGCTTGTCCATGGAAAACTTCGGCAAAACATGTAGAGGTTTCTTTGTGCTGTACATCTGTATGAAGGCGACAAAGGGTGAGGCATACCAATCTGCTATGTCGATCATTTCCTCTATTGCTGCCTTTGACATGTAAGGTGGATCCTACTCAAATATCATCTTATATGCGAGGGTGAAAAAATGATCTGACAACTGTGTGATAACTCCTCTGAAGCTGCATTTGGAAAACAGTTTACAATATGTATTGACAAAGGTTTCCACCGATTTCCATGCCCACTTCATGCCCAGGAACTGCTGATGGGCACAAATTGCATCAAAGATGTAAGTGGACATGTAGATTTCAGCTTTCTAACCTTTGGGCAGTTTTCAAGCTCCTGTGACCTGTTGTTTTAGCCTGTGAGCCAACATGTCAGACCAGTTGCATGCTTTGCCTTCACTGGCTAGTTGGTCCAATGTGATCACCCAAATCTACAGGAAGGTCTTTGTGCTCTCTTGGCCATACAAACGACATGCAAAGATGACCAAGTATTGATATTCCTTTTACAGTATCTTTGTCTTGTAAATATGGTTGGGTCTCATCCTGAATTTGGATGGATCCTTTACTAAGTTCTTCAAGATATCCCTAGAGTTGGCATTGCTACTAGGTATGCTGAAGGGTGTCTCCATGGTGATCATTGGCTTCAAAAAATGGTACATCTGCTGATAAACCTGTGCCCTAAAGGTGGAAATCTCCATCCTGCTGACACTGCTCAATTTCATCATCTCAAGATCAATGTGCGAGACGATCCAATGTATCATGTCTACACATGGGAATGCAGGATACCTGCATGCAATCCGGTATAAGCCAGACTTGTGAATGTTCATATAGACTTAGCGGTCTTTGAGATCTTCCCCAAATGTTCTCGAGAATGCATGATTGACCTCTTGCCATTTGAGCTTGATGTCTTTGTCTACGATCAGTTTGGTGTCTTCATAGATCGGAAAACTCATAGACACTTGCTCAACTGCTGCTCCAGTTGCACTTCTGTTGGTGTCCTTTGACCCTAATCTCTTGGAGGCCATTGATCCTGAACTGCTGAGAGACGGATGAAAACCTGCTATATATGGAGACATGGCGACATGCATGGCAAGAAATATGTCAGTTAAAACCAAAGAAAACTTGAGGGATGACATGCAACATACTTGGGGAACTGCTGAAAAAGATTGTGTAATTTTCACTGGGAGGTCGAGAGACTGACTATCAGAACTGTACAAAAGGAAGTTTGGACTATCGAGAGGCTAGTTGGCTACTATAATTTCACAATACACAATCCAAACTAGCATGCTAGGTGCTGGGATTGTGCAATTTCAGCTAACAGCTGCTGTTGGCCCAGGGACTGCATTGCGCAATTTTCTGGGCCAACAGTCACTGCCTCTCAAAATTGTGCAAGGCAAGACTAGAGGGCAGTCCCTGGCCAGAATTGCACATTTTCTGGGAGGAAGGAAGAGTCTTCCCTCTCATAATTTCGCAATGCTATCTTGGTGAGGCAGAGTCTGGGCCAAGGTTGCCCAGATCCACCGACAGGAAACTGAAAGAAAATGAAGATGTGAATGCATGGCGATACTGAGTGTAAGAAGGAGTGAATGATCATGCATGCAAACAATGAATGTAAGATTCAGAAAATGGAACAAGATGCATGTGTGTGAAACGAGTCATCGAATCGGCGACTGTTCATGTAAAACAGTGTCATGCATGCGAAAAAAATGAGATGTCAACAAAAACTAAATTGATACTTATACACGCTAACATGCATGCAAACAAAAACAAGCGTTCATAGAAATTAAGCAGACAACACTCACACAAGCCAAAACACAAAAAGCGACAAAAATGCTGCAAAAGACAAGTTAAACAGACTTACTTAGAAATATTTGAGTTGGATATGTCGAAGACTACTAGATGTGTTGTGGGATGTTAGAGCTCCAAGATTGATGTGAAGAATGAGATCTGAAGCATCGAATAAATAAGTTTGAGGCTCATGACGTGCATGCAACAAATCAAGGAAAAAGTGACACTTAGAGGAAAGCTTCTAAAAAAATCTTTGCATGTAAAATCTAGCTGCTAAAAATAGTTCTCTAAAATATAGGGATTCTTTTTGCATGTTTCCATTTTATATTTCGAGAAAGAAAAACCCGTACATGCAAGTCAAGTTTTCTTAGTCTTGGGTTGAATCGGTCAACCCGAGGGCACATGCAATAGCATGCTTGAATGAGGGGAAATTTTGTGCAATTTCTGGAGGGAAGGATGGTTCTCATCCAGAATTGCACAATTTTCTGAGGGAGCTGCTAAGCTAGCAACTGGAGCAAGTCCGGAGTGTCAGCCTGTGAGCAGAGTGAAGCAAGCTATCATGCACAGGCTGGCAAGCTGCTAGAAAACCACTGAAGCTCATGTACTTGAGAGTGCAAGACATGCTACTGAGGATGGTTGGTAGGGAGGCTCCAAAACGAAGCTAAGGAAAAATTTTGGAGGGTGGTTGTAGCCGCTCCAATAGAGGGATAAAATATTTCGAGATGCAAACCTATTTTAGAGTGCAAAGATTGAATTAGGGTTTGCAAGTCTAGAGATTTGATCCTTCTTGATGCTTGATAAGTCCTGGTAACATGGATCGATGCTAGTTTTTTATATATGTGTGTGTGTGTATCAACTCTATAGGAAGCATGGAATGAGTGAAACATCTCCTTTATCTTAAGAAACACACTAATAAACTCTTCTTTTTTTTTCAAGTTGTCCGTGATCCTCCAGGCTTGACATGTCACTTGGGGAGTCATGACCTAGGGGCATCTAAGCCGTCAAAGCCACCCGGGTATCACATTCAGCCTGGGCCACACCAACCCTTAGCTGACTAGATTTTTAGCATGTTTTCTTCCCCTAGCATAGGGAAAAATAACCCGCTTGTGAGGTTTGATCTTGGGTCTCTTTGTTGACGAGGCCCATCCTCAACCAATTGTGCTAGTGGGACTTGACCATTAATAAACAGTTTTAACCATAATTCTTTTTTCTCATTTATTTTATATAATATATGCATAGTTTCTCTTTATATATCGATCCATAGATATATATTTGCATTAAGTTTATTTTTTTTTATTAATGCTTTTGTAAATATTACATGTTATAGATTTATCTTAATTCATCTACCAAGAGTCTAGAGGAATAAATTATCTTAAAGTGCAAACCTTTCCTCATGTTTTGTACTAAAAAAGAGATTTGGTTTTTGAGAGATTTGATCCCTCTCTAAGATTGGTAGATCCAAATTTAAGATGGATCTATGCTGTTTTACTTTCAATTAATTTGTCTCTCTATATAAACTTGATGTAAAATTAAAGTGGAAATTGAAGTTTGTGGGCAAAATTGAAGGTCTTTTTTTTTATTAATGTATATATGATTTTATTAATTTTAAATGTGACTTTATGGTACATCTACCTCATTTTCGGTCGTAGAGTGCCCCTTGACACAAAAATACTCACTATGGAGTTTACATGTGGCATCTAGAAATATTATTGCGTTATAGTCCAACAGGAAGGAGATGTGTGTATATGTGTGTGTGTGCGTGTGTGTGTGTGTTATTGTTTTGGAATAGGGCTTCTATAATTTTAATTTAATTATCAATAATTATCAAGTGGTTGGTAGAGATTTAACCTCCATGAAATATTCTTAGTAGTAGTCATACATGAAAGTTTGAGCTTTATTTCAAAAGTAGTTATTTCTTTTTTACATTTTAAAGTTAGAGATTTTTTTAAAATTAGTTATCTCTCTTTTTCCCCCTTTTATTAAATTGACTAATTAAGAAAAAATGTCATGTGGACATATCTTATGAACATGAGGTATGGGTTTTTGGACATGTGGTATTAGTAAGTCATTATATCATAACAAATCCTATTGATAGGTTAAAAATCTCCATGATAAATGGTTAATAATCTTGTTAAATATTTTTTTAAATGTATATATGTTTAACTCACATAATAATAATAATAATAATAATAATAATAATAATAATAATAATAATAATAATAATAATAATAATAATAACAACAACAAAAACAACAACAACATCAACAATGTTATAATTTACTTAATTTTATTCATTTTTTAATATTGGTATTACGAGATGCATTAGGAGGCAAGTGTTTACCAACCATTCAATTCATATGTTATGCTAGTAGATAAAATATTTCAATGGACTTATTAAATAACATAATTTTATAATTTTATATAAAGAAGGAAAATGTCATTGATATATATATTTTTAATCTGGCAATATGAGATGCGTTAAGAGGCAAGTGTTTTAACTCTTGTTGGAATTTACCAACCATTTAATTTATATGTTGTGCCAATAGATACAATATTTAAATGGACTTATTAAATAACACATTTTTTTATAGATAAAAATAAAGTAATTGAAATTAAAAAATTCCCTAGTCATAGAGAAATGTATTTAATTTTTATTATGAAATTGATATTTAGTGTATATATATATTCTAATTTATATATCAGGGATTTTTTTTAATTTCTTCGATATTTAATAGGATTTTGAAATATAACATTCTTAAAATATTAATTATATAATATATAGGGAGAGAAAAATATGTTAATAACTAAAAAAGTTGTTTAATATGAATAATGTGAGTCATAAATAAAATATATCAATGATCATGTTAAGTAAAATATTTCAATGTCAATTATCTATATATTGTATAAAGCAAATGGAAATACTATTTTTTTTTAATGGTTAAAACATTTTATAATTGTGTTGCTCAAATTGGAAAACATATGTAATTACTTCCATTATCAACTTCAAATTGACATATGGTGTGTATGTGTACATGTTAATCCCAAATTTATCAAAGGTTAAAAGGCTCAGAGTCTCCCAAATATAAATATTTTTTCAAATTTTACACCTTAAAAATTTTGTCAATGTGTTTCGAACAATCTAGTGTGTTTCATCATTAGGACAAGATGAAGAACAAGGTCTTGACATCAAGATGAGCAACAAGATATTGGCATCAAGTTAAATAGATGAAGAAAAATCTTGTTTAGCTGTGATAGAGTCTCCCTATGATACTATGTCTGATACTATCATATTGTTGAGAGAATAAACTCACCAATGACGGTGGAGGAGATCAAGTAAAGAATAAATCCTAGAGAGAATCAAGAAGCTTAAAAAGATATGGAAACTGTGGGAGGTAGACCATCATAGTAAATGAGATTAAACTTCATATGCATAGTGCATGGGGAGAACTAGCCACACCACCCCCCTCTTAAATGACCTTAATAAGTTAAGAGATTAATTAGAATTATTTAACATTTTATTACTGTGCTAAAAAAGAAGTGAGGGAAGTGTTCTCATATCACCATAATTTTTCTTTGTTAAAAGGTCGGGAGCACCATATTTTTCTTTGTTAATAGGTCAAGAAAGTTGGTATTTTGACAAATATTTTTAAAATTAGATCAAATGGGAGTATACGATGGACAATCTAAGAGAAATTGATTTTCATCTTAAACCCTCCTAGGATTGCACTGGTCATAAAAAATTTCATTCCATGGTGTTTTTGAAATCGACCAATGCCCAATTTGAGTATGAACCTCATGGGAGTTAGTTTTAATCTTGGTAATGTTCATTTTATTCTAGCACTAGTCAAGACAATGAACTAATTTTTGTTTTCTGGATTTAGATTGATCACCTCCTTATAATATTGTAGTTTCCTTTTTCCCACTAGTTATTTATTTTCCCACAATTTATCCTTAAATTTGGAAGTAATAATATTTCTAATATTATCCGAATTCTAAAAGATGATCTCTTGATTTAATCCCTAATGGTCTATCCAAGACTAGGCATCCTTATGCCACCCTATCTTTAGCCGAATGTGGGGTTTTTGGCTAGAGTTAGAAGCAATTTTAATAAACCTCTTGGCATCCATGTTGTATAAATTATTCTTATACATAATATACCTAGTCATAGCCATCATTTAAATGGGGGGGATGCTTGCTTCAATCGGGAGGATAGAGTAGGGAGTATTTCCTTTAATCTTGAGCTTGTAGGATACAAATTGCTTTTGGATTTGTTCAATATTCTTCCATGACTCTCTAGGTATACTGAAACCCCAAACTAGCATATAGATCCACGTTAATTATGGATCTACTAAGTGTTTAGAGGAATCAAATCTCTTGAGGTGCAAACCTTTCCTTAAGTTTCACACTTAAAATTAGGTTTGTATCTTAAGAGATTTGATCCCTCTAGATGCTTGGTATATCTAGAGTTAAGATGGATCTATGCTAAATTAATTGAAAGTAAACCATAATAGATCCATCTTCAATTCGGATCTATGATAAATTATTTGAAAGTAAACCATCATAACTCCATTATCAATCTGGATCTACCAAGCATTAAGAGGGATCAAATCTCTCAAAATGAAAACATATTTTTTAGTACAAAACTTGAGGAAATTTTATTCCTTTTGACCATAAATACTAGCACAAATCCATGTTAAACTCTAATCTATTAAGTTCCGAGAGGGATCAAATATTTTTATATGTAAATCTCTTTTCGAGTGAAAATATTTAATTATGGTTTGTATGTCTAGAGATTTGATCCTTCTTAGTGCTTGATAAATCTTGGTAAATATGGATCTTAGTTGGGTATGTATGTATGTATCTGTTAACTTCATGGTAAGCATGGAAGGAAACCAACATGTATCCATCTTCAATCTGAATCGACTAAGTATTGAGAGGGATCAAATCTCTCAGAAAAACATACTCCTTTTTAGTGAAAAATTTGAGGAATTTTTATTCCTTTTAACCATAAATATCAACATATATCCATGTTAAACTTGGGTCCATCAAGCTCTTAAAGGGATAAAATATTTCAAGATGCAAACATTTTTTAGAGTACAAAGATTGAGTTAGGGTTTGTAGGTTTTAACCCCATACAGAAGTTACCTGCATACGAATTCTAAAACACAGAAAGTAAACAATGTGAGAGCATAACACATAAAACACATATACATAGAGATTTTCCCCTGGATCCCAAAACTGAGACTACCAGCTTGATTTTTCATTATATTCCTTTCAATGTTATAGTACATATTTATACATGTCGAAGCATCCAATACCATGGACCAAAAACCATTGCGTCCAATACCATGGACTGAAAACCATTGCGTCTAAAAACATGTGCGAAAAACATGCACAAAACCATAGGTGGGTCTGCCCATCCTAACATAGGGTCGAAAACCAAAATTTTCTGAGGCGCTGCCCTAGACCCCATAAAGTGGGGTTACGCGTACACCTCAAACCCCTTGTGACCCCCCCCACTACACAATTGGCGCAACGAAATGGGGCTCTTCCCCCCTCTAATCCCCTGGTTAACTATGTGGGCTAGTCGTGGAAAGAATATAACACAACCCAACATTCTCCCACTTTTTGTTTTCTTTCCACAGGGGGCCACAAGAGAGCTTAGTCATTTTTCCAGCCCTGAAATGCCCATTGTCTCTCTACACCAAGAGAACTTCTTAGAGCTCATAGATTTTGTCAATGCATTTGCAATATTCTTCAAAGTGTCCACCTTTACCAACAACACCTTTTTGTCTTCTATCATATCCCTCACAAAGTGATACTGAACATCAATGTGCTTTGTCTTTGAATGATATGCAGGGTTCTTTGCCAAGAAAATTGCACTTTGGCTGTCACAGTCTATCCTTATAGCTCCCTGTACTAACCCCATACTTGAACACAATCTCTGCAACCAAACTACTTCCTTGCTTGCATGAGTGGCTGCCATGTATTCTACCTCTGTAGTTGATAGTGCCACTACAGATTTTTTCTTACTCATCCAACTGACTGCACCTCCAAATAGGTTAAACACATATCCACTTGTAGATCTTCTCTAATCCAGATCTCCAACCCAGTCTTCATCAACAAAGCCACGAATATCCAAGACTCAGTCCAATCCTGGTCTTCCTTGGTAGCACAAACCATAATCACTAATGCCACGCAAACACTTGAAAACCCGCTTCACTATTGTCCAATGCTCCTTTCCTGGTTTTGACATAAACCTGCTCAATACTCCCACTGCATGTGCAATGTCTGGTCTAGTACAAACCATTACATACATCAGGCTACTAACTGTACTTTCATATGGAACATGGGATGTGTCCTCTTCCTCTTCTTGTGTCTTGGGACACTATTCAGCAGATAACTTCACACCTACAGGAATAGGAACCTTCACCAGTTTACTATCCTACATATTAAACCTCTACAGTATTGTCTCGACATACGTCCTCTAGTTTAACTAGAGCTTCCCCTTTGCCCGATCTCTTTTAATTTCCATGCCCAAAATATAGTTTGAAGCACCACGATCTTTCATGTCAAATTTGGAGGAAAATTGGGTCTTCAAACCCTGGATAATTTCTTTGTCATTTCCAACCAGCAACATATCATCCACATATAAGACCAGATAAATAACATGGTCACTAGTTAATTTAAAATACACACAGTGATATTCTTTGCTTCTAGTGAAGCCAAGTCCCCGTATAAATGTATCAAATTTATGATACCACATCCTTGGTGAATTTTTTAACCCATACATAGACTTCTTTAACTTGCATACCAGTTCTTTCTTACCCTTAACTGCAAAGCCTTCAGGTTGCTTCATGTAGATTTCCTCTTCCAGATCCCCGTGAAGAAATGTTGTATTCACATCCATCTGTTCTACCTAAAAATCAAAAGCAGCAGCAACAGATAAAAGTAATCTAATAGAAGTTACCTTGGCAACAGGAGAAAAAATATCACCAAAATCAATTCCCAGCTCCTGGGAATAACCTTTTGCTACCAACCGAGCTTTGTAAATTTTCCTTCTACATTTGTCTTCTTTCTGAACACCCATTTGCTGCTAATGGGTTTCCTTCCAGCCGGCAACTCCACCAGATCCCAAGCCTCATTTTTGTGCAAAGATGCCATTTCATCAACCATGGCCTCTTTCCAGAGTTTTCCATCCTCTGAATCCACTACTTCCTTCACTGTTTTGGGATCATCATCAGTAACAGACAAAGTAAAATTTTAATAGAAAGGAGATGGACTATACCTTTCTGGCTGCCTTCTTTCTTGAACTGATCTTCTCACACCGAGAGTTTGTGGCTCTTCATCTTCTGATTCCTCCTCTGTTGTAGAGTCTGATTCTTCCTCCTTAACCTCAAACTCTATCTTCTCGAGTTCCTTTGGTTGGAATTCATGTTTAATAACATATTTTACCTCTTTGAACACCACATGTCGGTTGTACACAACCTTCCATGTGACTGGGTTCCAAAGCTTATAACCCTTTAAACCATCCTTATACCTAATAAAGATGCACTTTTCAGATTTACTATCCAACTTGGTTTGTTTCTCCTTTGGAACATGTACATATGCATCACATCTAAATACCCTCAGATGTGAAAGGGAGGGTTTCATACCCGTCCATACCTCTTATGGAGTCTTATCCTCCAATGCTGATGAAGGTGACCTATTGACTAGGTAACATGCAGTATCCACCGCCTCTACCCATAATTCCTATCCTAACCTAACACCACTAAGCATGCTTCTTTCCCTTTCCATCAATGTCTTATTCATTCTTTCTACAACTCCATTTTGCTGAGGTGTATATGGAGTAGTCTTCTGTCTTGCTATACCACACTTCTTATAGAATTCTTCAAATTCCTTGCTGCAAAGCTTTTCACCATTATCTATCCTTAGCACCTTTATCTTCTACTCTATCTGATTTTCCACGAGAGCCTTAAATTATTTAAACCTGTCAATGGCTTCAGGTTTCTTCTGAAGGAAATATATCCATGTATTCCTTGAGAAGTCATCTATAAATGATATACAGTACACAAACTTACCCAGTGATGGAACCTTCGCGGGTCCAAACACATCACTGTGCACAAGTTCTAATATTTGTTTCGCCCTCTTACTACCAGAGGGGAAACTCACCCGATTATGCTTCCTATATACACAATTTTCACAGAAATAAAAATCCAGAGAGCTATTACTCATACCCTCTACCATACCTTTACCATGAAGTATTCGAAGGCCCTTCTCTCCAATATGTCCAAGCCTTGATGCCACAACATGGTCTTCTCTCTAGAGACCACTAGATTTTCTGCTCCACTTTTAGGAACCACAGAACTGTTGCACCCATCAATAACAGTGTTACCTTGTAGCTTTTATAGAGTTCCAATTCAAACTCCCCCGCATAAATACCAGTACTCCCCGAACCATTTTGCAAGTATCCTTCTCAAACACTGTTTTTACACCTACATCATCCAACTTGCTTACATAAATCAAATTTTTGGCTAATGCAGGAATATGCAGAACACCCAGAAGTGTTCTAACCCTTCCACCTTGCAACTTCAACTTTACTTTTCTTTTACCAATGATTCTAGCCTTCCTATCATCCCCACCATCATCATATTTCTCATACTCGTAGAACCACTCTCTATGGGGAGTGAAGTGAAAGGATGTGCCTGAGTCAATCAACCATGCCTCATGATCTACACGTGTACTTGAAGAAGCCAAGTACACATCCCCGCCTTCATCTGAGGTGGTTTTCACCTCTACAGAAGGAGCATCATCAGATCCCTTTCCTTTATCAGGAGCTTTAGATTTACAATCCCTTTTGTAGTGCCCTTCCTTTCCACATTTCCAACACACCACCTTTACAGGTTTTCCTGGAGGTTTATATCTCCCTCTAGATTTAGATCTCCCACTAGATGACTTATTTTTGTTTCTATTCTAGGACCGTCCTTGTACAGACAAGGCATCACCATTCTAGCTCTTTGTATTTTTCCATCTCATCTCCTCTGTCAGCAAGGATGAGAGTATTTCACCAAACTGTAAGGCAGTTGCATTGCTACTATTGCAATAATCAGACTATCCCATGAATCTGGTAGAGAACACAACAAAATGATGCTCTTATCTTCATCTAAAATTTTAATATCAATAGATGCTAACTGACTTACCACAGTATTAAATGCATTTAGATGCTCTGTCACCGAGTCTCCATCTTTCATCCTCAGGTTATACAACTTTTTCCATAGGAACAATTTATTCACCAGAGACTTAGATTGGTACAAAGTCCCTAACTTGTCCCATAAAGCCTTTGTCGTAGCTTCCCCTGATATATTCAGCAATACTGAATCTGAGACACACAATCGTATTATGCTCTTTACCTTCCGATCCAGCTTCTTCCATTCTTCATCGGACACTCCCGTTGGTTTAGTACCTGGATCTACCATGATCCACTGATCTTTATCCACCAACAGATCCTCCATCTTGAGTTTCCACAACTCAAAACTCTGACCATTAAATTTCTCGATTTCTATCTTTCCATTGTTCGCCATCTTCTTTCACCACCGGAATCGATATCGTAGATCTCCCACTGAACATGGTCTACCACAGGCTCGAGCGAAACCCCTCAGAAATAAAGGCGTCCCCTTGAAACAAAAATTTCTCTAATACCAAATATAGGTTTTAAGCCTGTACAAAAATTACCTGCATACGAATTCTAAAACAAAGAAAACAAACAATGCGAGAACATAACACATAAAACACATATACACAGAGATTTTCCCCTGGATCCCAAAACCGGGACTACCAACTTGATTTTTCATTATATTCCTTTCAATGTTATAATACATATTTATACATGCCGAAGCATCCAATACCATGGACCAAAAACCATCGCATCCAAAAACATGTGCGAAAAACATACACAAAACCATAGGTGGGTCTGCCCATCCTAACATAGGGTCCAAAACCAAAATTTTCCAGGGCGCTGCCCCAGACCCCATAAAGTGGGGTTACGAGTACACCTCAAACCCCTTGTGACCCCCTGCTACACCATCAGCGTAATGAAAGGGGGCTCCGCGCCCCCTCTAACCCCCCGGTTAACTACGTGGGCTAGTCGTGGAAAGAATATAACACAACCCAACAGGGTTTGCAAGTATAGAGATTTGATCCTTCTTGATGCTTGATGAGTCCAAGTAACATGGATATATCTTAATTTTAAATGTGTGTGTGTGCGTATCAACTTTGTAGTAAGCATGGAATGAGTGAAACATATCCTTTATCTTAAGAAGCACACAAAAAAACTATTTTTGTTTTGTTTGTCTAGTTGTATGTGATCCTCTAGGCTTGACCTGTGGCATGAGAAGTCATGACCCAGGGGCATCTAAGCCATCAAAGTCACCCAGGGATCACACCCAGCATTGGCCACACTAGCCCTTATTTGACTAGATTTTTAACATGTTTCCTTCCCCTAGCACAGGGCAAAATCACCCCCCATGAGGTTTGATCCCGGGTCGCCTTGCTGACGAGGCCCATCCTCAACCGGTTGTGCTAGTGGGACTTGACCACTAATAAATTGTTTTAACCATAGTTTTTTTTTCTCATTTATTTTATATAATATATGTGTAGTTTCTCTTTATATATCAATCCATAGATACATATTTACATTGAATTTATTTTTTTAGTAATGTTTTTGTAAATGTTACATGTTATAGATTTATCTTAATTCATCTTCCAAGTGTCTAAAGGAATAAATTATCTTAAAGTGAAAACCTTTCCTCAAGTTTTGTATTAAAAAGGAGATTTGAATTTTGAGATATTTGATCCCTCTCTAAGCTTGGTAGATCCAAATTTAAGATGGATCTATGCTATTTTACTTTCAATTAATTTTCCTCTCTATATAAAGTTGATGTAAAATTAAAGTGGAAATTGAAGTTTGTGGGCAACATTGAAGGTTTTTTTGTTATTAATGTATATGTGATTTTGTTAATTTTAAACATGAATTTATGGAACATCTACCTCGTTTTGGAATGTAGAGTGCCTCTTGACACAAAAATACTCAAATACTCACTATGGAGTTTACATGTGGCATCTAAAAACAATATTGGGTTATAGTCCAACATGAAGGAGATGTATATTGGGTTATAGTCCAACATGAAGGAGATGTATAGAGTCGTTATATATATATATATATATATATATATATATATATATATATATATATATATATATATATATATATATATATATATATATATATATATATATATATATATATATATATATATATATATATATATATATATATATATAATTGTTTTGGAATAGAGCATCCATAATTTTAATTTAATTATCAATAATTATCAAGTGGATGGTAGAGATTTAACCTCCATTAAATATTCTAGAATATTCTTCGTAGTAGTCATACATGAAAGATTGTGATTTATTTCAAAAGTAGTTATGTAATTTTTACATTTTAATGTCTGAGATTTATTTTAAAAATAGTTATCTCTTTTTCCCCTTTTATTAAATTGACTAATTAAAAAAAAATGCCATATTGACATTTATCCTATGAATATGAGGTATGGGTTTTTGGACATGTGGTATTAGTAAGTTACTGTATCATAACAAATCCTATTTATAGGTTAAAAATCTACATGATAAAATGGAGGTTAATAATCTTGTTAAATATTTTTTTAAATGTATATATGTTTAACTCACATAATAACAACAACAACAACAACAACGTTATAATTTACTTAATTTTATTCATTTTATAATCTTGGTATTATGAGATGCATTAGGAGGCAAGCGTTTTGATTCCTATAGGAATTTACAAGCCATTTAATTTATATGTTATGCTAGTAGACAAAATATTTCAATGGACTTATTAAATAACATAATTTTATATCAATTTTATATAAAGAAGGAAAAAATCATTGATATATATAATTTTAATCATGGTAATATGAGATGCATTAGGAGGCAAGTGTTTTAATTCTTGTTGGCATTTACCAACCATTTAATTTATATGTTGTGCCATTAGATACAAAAGTTAAATGGACCTATTAAATAACACATTTTCTTATAGATAAAGATAAAGTAATTGAAATTTAAAAATTCCTTACTCATAGAGAAATGTATTTATTTTTTATTATGAAATTGATATATATATATATATATATATATATATATATATATATGAGAGAAATTTTGTAATTTCTTTCTTGATACTTAATAGGAGTTTGAAATATAATATTCTTAAAAATATTAATTATATATAATATACAGGGAGAGAAAAATATGCTAGTAACCAAAAAAGATTTTTAATATGAATAATGTGAGTCATAAATAAAATATATCAATGCTCATGTTAAGTAAAATATTCCAATCTCTATTATCTATATATTGTATAAAGCAAATGGAAATATATATATAGGTTAAAACATTTTATAAATGTGTTGCTCAAATTGAAAAACATATGTAATTATTTCCATTCTTAACATCAAATTGACATCTAGTGTGTATGTGTCCATGTTAACCCCAAATTCATCAAAAGTTAAAAGGATGGGAGTCTCTCAATGTAGAAATATTTTTTCATATAAAGAAAATATTATTAATAAATGATATTTTCATATAAAGAAAATTGTCAGATTTAACTAAATAAACAATATTTTAATATTAAAACTAATTGTTAAAATATAATTGTTAATATTTAATAAAGGAAAATAATTAATCAAAAAGAAAATTTTAATGAAATGAATATCTAAATCTAAAAATAAAAATAAAAATAATATTTAGGTCAAACGTAAATAATCAAAACAATAAAAAAATTAATAAAATCAATATAATAATATAATAGAATAAAAATAATATTTGAGTCAATAATAAAAAAAATTAATTCTAAAAACTTAAAAATAAATAAAAATAATAAATGGTCAAACTTAAATAAAAATATTTGGGTCAAACCTAAATAATCAAAACACTAAAATAAAAATAATATTTAGGTCAAACTTAAATAATGGAAACAATTAATTCTAAAAACTTAAAAACAAATAAAATTAATAAATTGTCAAACTTTAAAAATAAAAGTAAAAAAAGGTCGTGGAGGCAACGTAGTGGTAAAGTTGGCCTCGTCATGACGGACCGGTCTTGTGTTCGATCCTGAGCAAGGTCGTAGCTCGTCGTGCGAGTAGTTAGTCTAAACCGGCCAAGCCCACTACCTTTTCCCCGGATGCGGGTGGCACCATCACCCTTAATGCTTCTCACGCAGAGAATTAAAGTCCGATACTGCCAGCTACAAAGCAGCGTGGCTTCCCGAGACTTAACCTCATGAGAGCAGGAGGAAGGTATTAATGTAGGATCGGTTAATAGATCTGCATTAATGCATTGCGCTGATCGATGCAACATTCTCTCAGTTATAATTATGTTGTTCCTCAACGGTTTTATCATGCCTTATGCTCAGTCGCTTGGCAATGGAACCTGGTTAGCGGAGGCTATTGGTGATGGACTGATTTTGGTTCACCGCCGCGAGCTCCAGGCCAACATTATCAAGGGTAAGTTCTCCCCTGTTCTAGATTTACGCATTGGTTGTATTGTGTTGTCGTCTGTAAGTTCTGTTGGGCATCCCTCTCACCTCAATTGACTCTGTTCTGTCGTCTCTCCTGTCTATAATCTCTCTACGCCCTACCTCCTGTCGGTCATTATGGTTCGTTCGGGCAAGAGGCAATGTCCAGGGGGGCGTCGTGACAGCCGCTTGCATCCCTCAGCTGGTCACGCTATGGAAACTGCGCCGGAACCCTTCAATCCCCCCCCCCCCCCCCATCCATGAAGCTGGGCCATCATTAAGCTCTCGTCGTAAGCCTATTCCGAACAATGCCTTCCAAACCACGCACTTTAAATTTCAAAGTAATTTGAACAAGCCCCTTATTACTGCTCACATCACCATTATTCTTTCAGAAGAGGAAAATCAGGTCTCCCCTTTGGCTTGCATTGCTCCTGATCCTTCCCAAAGCTGTGAGCATTCCATGGACAAAGACAACCTGGAGAATTGGAAAAATGAGAATTCTGGACAGGAGGAATTTCTCAAAAATCTTCCTCCCCTTGAAGATACAAGACTTGCTACTGAGGAAGGGACTCAAGGTGAAGCAAGCCATTCCATGGCAATCCCTGGTGGTGACTTGGGCGGCAATGAAAGTCTGAGAACTGGCAGTGAAGGTCTGGCTGAGGAGAAGAATCATGGCACGGCAAAGGAGGGGTAGCGCCACCCGGGACTGCCTTTTTATTTTTTGTTTCGGCTACTGTTTCAGGCTCACAGTCAAGGTTCAACGCTCATGACCTATGGTTTTTGGCTTCCAGCTGGGATTTGGTGATACATTTTGTGCTGGTTTGCATTGATTTTGTGTTTCTGTGGCTCAGTTCTCTTTCTCGGCTAAACATGTCACTCTCTATGTCTTTTATCTGGTTTATTGATCTTTGTAACTGGTCTACCCACCTTCTGTTTGTAAGGGGGCAGTTCTGTTCTGTTGATCGCTCTCAAACTATGTCTCCTGAGGCCTCGACACTATGTAAAAATATTTTGCCTTACAGTTAATAGAATTTAGTTTTGGAGAGAAAAAAAAAAAGGTAAAAAATTTAAATAATAATCATAATAAATAAATAAATAAATTATTAATTAACTAAATAAAGAAATCAATGATGAAAAAAATAATTAATCGTTTATTAGTAGTGAAGATAAAAATACAAATAAATAATAAAAATTAAGAAATTAGAAATATATATATATATATATATATATATATATATAAGAAGAAATGGAAACGATCCAACAACTACTAATTTTCTAGCCTTCATCTCCTTTCAGATTGCTTGGCCTCTTTTCAATCTCTATAGCTTCCCTAAACTTATGGTGATGGAAATGATCTATCTTAGCAATGGCCCAGACGTCTTCAATGTAGATGTGGTGTTTTGTATTTTCCGCATGTTCTGCTAATGCCGAGGAGCGAGTCCTCCCATGTTTTATTTTTGTCGCATGCTCTTGAATCTTCTGATTTATTGAGTGGCTAGTTTCACCAACATATGGTGCTCCACATGAACAAGGGATTGCATAAACACCATTCATATTCTTAGGGTCCATCGGGCCTTTTACAGATATTAGGGAACTTTAAATAGTGTTAAGGGGCCTAAAGGTTGAGGGAACCCTCTGCTTTCATATGATCCTTGCAATCTTATCAATGGTCCCTTGTAGAAAAGGAAGGTGTACCCCAGAAAAACGATCATTGGGTTCTTTTTTAATCTTGAAACGCTTGTCGGCCTTAAAGAAAGCCCTAAGACATTGTAGCTTATTATAACCATTATTTTTGAAAACCTTGAGGAGATGGGTTTTCTCATCTTCAAGATGACTTTCATCAGAAACTCTAAATGCACAAGTGGCTAAAGTGTTGAGAAAACCCAACTTTTGAGCAGGGAAATGATGGGACTTAGTGTGAAGATACTGCTCCATGTGAGTTTTCTTTGAAAGACATGGTGTGAGAATGATCCATCGTCCTTGTTTGAAATGAGGACGTTAAGAAAAAAGGCTCCCATTGATTTCACATTCCATAGTAAACTTTATGGACCTAGACTAATTCTTAAGATGATGGAGAAAAAGATCCAACTTATCCCAACCATGAGACTAGATGACTCAAGTGTCATCCACAAATCTTTTTCAAAACTTTGACTCTTCTCAATCCTTAATAAATCTAATATAAACATAAATCTATAGTAATTTATATATAATGTGAATAAAATAATAATATAGTAAAAACTAATATTGTATATAATAATAATAATAATAATAATAAAACATAATTATATATATATATAACACAAAACATAAACTAATTATTTATTTATTTATTTATATGATTAATTAAGAATAACTTAAATTTCCAATATTAAAAAAATAACCAAAATATTACGTTAATAGTTAATGTTATGATTTGTTTTCATCGTTGATAAAAAAACACTAAATTTAAATTGCTTGAGAAAGTACTAAAGAAATCCAAATCAAAACATCCATAATAAAGATCAACCGAAAAAGTTAACCAAATACAACTAGACTAATTACCACATGTACAACAGATTTCCTCAAAAAGTATCAAGTTATTTTGAATAGTTGCTTTTAATAACCCATTTGAAGTCCTATTTCAAAACATAAACTATCATACATGTGTGAATATAATATATTTAAATCCAAATACAGCTAGATTAAATACAATATGTACAACAAGATTTCCTCACAAAGGGATCAAATTTCTTTTAATAGTTGTTTCTATTAACCCGTTTGAAGTCCTATTTCAAAACATAAACTATCATACACGTGTGAATATAATATTTTTTAAATGTTAAGTATTATGCAAGTTTAATAATGTAAATGTTGTGAATATATAAAATTATTAGTTATAATATGATTAAATTAAACTTTTAATATATTTAATTTGATAGTGTTGATATGATATAAGCATGACGTAATTTAAAAATAAATAAATATAGAAAATGAGGCAATGTTTGGTATTGGAGAGGGAAAGCACTATGATATGACAAGTGGTTCATAATTATGGAATATTAACGTATACAAATATCGAGGAACGTGACACCTAACCATAATGAACATTAAATTATGATCACCGACCTTCCACACACAACCAGCCATGCACACCAACACATTCTTGAAAGTAGGGAAGAGTTGCAAATTTTATTGTTCTTTGTTGGAACAATTTTCATGTTTTTCTCTGTACAGAGCTGATATTAGCTAAATATAGCTAAAGATAACTTTTTTTTTAGGAATTGAGATTTACATGTCATTTTACGCATTGAGTTTTTAATCATAGAATAACTTATTTTTTAGGAATTGAGATTTGCATGTCATTTTATGAAGTGAGTTTTTAATCATATTAAAAAGGTTTAGTGGTTAAATATGTGTGTTTTTCTCTAAAAGGTCATAGGTTCAAAGTCAGAGGCGGTAGAGTATGTATGCCTTTATAGATTTAGTAGTCAAATCACTACACGGAGGTAGGTCCATTGTCTCACAAATGATGGGGTCTCATACACCAATGTGATGTCTGGCTTGGTCGTGACCTTAAAATTGGATAATAATAATAATAATTAATCACTTTGTGGCAAGTTGGTTTTCTTCTTTTGTGAGAGAGTAACCATTAAAAAGTGAGCCATGGATTATTTAGATGAAGTTTAACTCATACGTTTTATTATATAAATTAAGCTAACACAAGATTAGGATTTGGATCTTATATTCTAGTTAACAAGTTGGCAAAGAGCATGCACTAGAAAGTAAGTTGGAATCACAAGTAAAAGGTGAGGCATGAAATATTTAAATGAAGTTTGATTATTATCTTTTATTATATAAAATAATTTAATAAAATTTTGGATATAGTTAACAAGTTGGCAAATAGCTATATAAGAGAAAGTAAGTTGGTAGATTATTTACTTAATTAATTTATTTATGTTTTATAATATTTATAATTTTTTTCAATAATATGTTAATTGGGTTTATTTTGAGTGGCCTGGAGAAATGATTATTATTTTCTTCGTTTAACTTTGTTATAATGCTTTTGAATCTTGATATGATAAACTTTTTTTATAAAAACTTTGAACCTTGTTGTTGAGTTTGAGTTCACTGAAATTATATATATATATCATACTAGTTAACTATGGATCACCTTGTTACTCATATGTGTGTGTGGGGGCAAAATTAATTTTTAATAATATTTAACTTTAAATGAAAAATATATATATTATATATATATATATATATATATATATATATTAAGAATAAATATAGAAAATATTTTAATAAATAAGATATCATTTAAGTATGGACCACCTTGTTACTCTTAGGATCATTGCAAAGGAATGTCGTAATGATAAAATTGGTCTCTTTTGTTGTTTCATTGACTTTAGAAAAACTTGACACCGTTCCTCAGACAAAATTATGGAAGAGGCTCAAAGAGATAATGGTTCCTGTCAAGTTGAGGGTGGTTGTGACAATGATGTAAAAGAAATGTTATTGCCAAATTTGGGACCATTGAGGGCTGATTAGAAGAAATTAAATGCAATAGTGAAGTCAAGAAAATGTATCCCTTACCCTACCCTTCTTGGAATATATATTGATAACCTAGAAGAGAGTTTGGAAGATGCATGTTGTGTTGGCCCCATGGTCATTGATATATTGCTTTAAAATATTCTTCTTTATGATGACAATATTGTTCTATTGGAACATATACATTATGATCTTGGAAATAAACTAAGAATCCTTCAAGATTTTTGCTCCAAGATGTGTATGATTGTTATTAATATTTACAAATCTAAAGTCATGATAATCAAATCCAAAATGATCACATAGGATACTTTCATATATGACAACAATTGTTCGGAGGAAGTTCCTTCATACAATTATCTTGGAATGGATCACAAGCTGAATTAGAATTACAACTTTGAGAAAAGGATAAATGTAGAATGGAAAGCTTATTAAGGGTCTGAAAACAATTGTAAGTCAACAAGTCTTTGGATATGGAATAAAAAAATAAAAATCCTCTTTGAGAATCCCGTGACTCCTATTATTTTATATGGATGTGAGGTTTGGGGTTACAGTAGCTCCAAGGAATCATGGAGGAAGATATAAAATATCCAAATCTAGTTTATATCCTTTAATATCAATACTAAAAGATAAGGAAACTCTCTTTTCTATCCTCTTGATTACAAAAATCATTTCCACTTTTGAAATCATGCTTATAACGAGGTATCTTATGTATAATAAGAAGTTATACAACATGGAAGCTATGAAGTTTCCTAAAATTACTTCTAAATCTAGCCAAAACTCCTACCTTCATCTCAAACGGGGATGGAAAAAGGATGCTTAGTCTTGGTTAGACCATTTGCAGATAACGAAGAAGATCATTTTGCAAAATAATGATAATATTAAAAATATTATTAAATCAAAATCTAAGGAGAAATTGTGGGGCGATAAAGAGTTAGAGGGAAAAATAAAACTAAGATATTATAATCTCAATAATAAAAAATATCTCTCTATCTTGACGATTGTTAAAAAAAAAATAAACATTGTTAAAATAAGAGAAAATTATCAAGAGCTTCATAGTGAACTTGAGAGTTGGTCAATTCCCAAAACACCATGGGATGAAGGAGTTTATCATCTTTGTGACAATAAGAGGGTGAAAGATTAAAAGTATTTTCTCTTATATTGTTCACCTTATACTCATATTTGGTCTAATTTTGAAAATGTTTATCACAATACTAGTGTTCCTAATCTTTTAAGTTAAAAAAACGGTGATATTGGAACAACCCTCTCAATGCTTTTCAAATATAAAAATAAAATGGTAAAGAAGTCCAAGGAGTCTCTTATCTTCTTAAGGTACAATAAATCATATTGATCTTAGTAGACATTGATCATCATCATAATTATAAAATAATTTTACAAGTACTAGCACAACCATATAAATTAAATAGATGGTAAATAGGCATCAATCCATGATAAGCATCAAAACACTTACTTTATGCTACATCTCACATTACTAACATTTATTTATTTATTTTTATAATAGGTAACTTAATTATAAATTGATTTTAAATTATTATTATTATTATTAATTTAATATATAAGTTAAACATATATATGTTTAAGAAAACAAAGAACAAAATTCTCAACAATGAAAATTTACCCCCACCTTAACATGGTATGAGGCCATAGTATTGTAATCACAATACTATGGGCCAATAGCATGACTTATCAATACCACATAGCCAAAAAATCATAACTTGCTTCTTATAGCACTTGTTCATATGACATTTTTTTATGTAATTAGTTTAATTAAAAGGGAAAAACAAACATAGCTACTTTGAAAATAAATTTCAACCTTTTATTTGCATATATTATTAAGAATATTCTAGAATTTTCCATGGAAGCTAAATTCCTACCATCCACCTAATAATTATTGATAATTAAATTAAAATTGTGGAATCTCTATTCCAAAATCAACACCCCTCAACATAATTATAATGATAAAATATATTATAATTTTTTTACGAAGTTTCTATATAACATTGTAAATTTCCACAATAATATAGTTAAAAAATAATGAAGGGTTCTTGATCTGGGAAGATTCCGGAAAATGCAGCTTCATTCCCTTAACTATTTGGCTTAACATCAACAAATGCATACCTTGTTGCGTTTGATTTTCAAAGACAAGAAATTTGAGAACTATAATGTATTCTCTCGATTGGAGGACATCAAACACATGCTCCAGAACCAAATATTCTATTTGGATAATGTGGATTCTCGATTTTCTTGGGTGGAAGGATTTCTGGTGTTGGATTTGGCTTATGGTGATCTCACTATATTCCACAATTTCCTTGATAGTGCTCATGATCTCACTACAATTTCCTCTGATCACAATTAGAGATGGTTAGTCCTAAGTATTTTGTCTTAATTTTGGTAATCATGTTCCAATGTTGTAGATGGTTTTCTTATTTCACAAAACATGGGCTTGCTAGGCTTGAGGTTTTTTTTTCTTCTTGGATCATCAGTAGTGTTGGTGTGAGTAAGAATTTGAATCTTATCTATCCTCTAAATCTCTCAATTGGTGATGTAATGCAGGTTGTTTTTCTAGCCCAAATTTGTTTGGTGTGTGTATGCTACAACAACACTTTCATTTATGCTTGTGTTTTCTTTGTGGTATGTATCTTGGGGTGGTTTTCAATTTCACCATGGATGAGTATTATAACATGTATGTTTGAAAAAATAAATCTCTATGTGCACATGTTGTATATGGAATAGATAAGCTACTCATGGTTGGTGTGAGTTTGGCCCACCTCTCTACATCCTACATCTTCTATGCGATAAAACTTATGTCTATGAAGTCTTGCCAAACAGGATAATTTAAGTTTGTGGTTTTTGTAATATTTACATATGTGGATCGGTATGTGGAGAAAAATGAATGCGATGTTGTATTGGAGATGTTTCTAATTCTTAGTTTCAAGGGATATGGCCTGAACTATATTGTTCATTCTGGTGTTGTCTTGGTTTTTTGGAGAATAGTTTATTGTACCTTATTATCGAGACGATAAGTTTATTACTATGTCTCTGTATTTGCTGCTATCAAGTCTGTATGGTTTTGTTTGTTAAGTCTTTGAAGATCTAAGTTTATATGTGATCAATATGTAATTTATTTTTGGTATTGAATATCAAATGCTGCAATTTACAAAAAAAAAAACAAGGGGTACTATAATGTCTGGAACCAAAGATGTATGTTAATTTAAGAAGTTTATTACAAAGGTTTATGTATATATTTTTAATAATGGTGTAGATTTCCTTTTTAACATTCTTTATATGAAGGAGGATGGAAAATGTTAAAAAAAGGGGGTGTTGTTGAAATAATTAGATAGTTTTAATTATTAAAAATGTACTTTTGTATAAATATAAATAATATAAAATTAGATAAAATGTGTTATTTTCTATAGTAAATTTTATTTTTTTACTTATACAAAATATTCATCCATAGATTATAGAAAGCGTATATAAATGAAATACTTGTTTGTGTAAAATTTACAAAATTGGGTTTGTAGAAGTATGTTTATAGTGCTCTTAGGCCTACCCTTCACTACTATATTCCAAATGTAAGTTCTATAAAAGGCCTGTAATATAAGTATACAAAAAATATTTCATAATATAATGTTTAAACTAGAAAACCCCTCACAGGGTCACCTGCATTTGGAATCCTTGAGTTTGGACGTCGTTGGCCACCTGATCTCCATTTTGCTTCTCCTTACCGATACTTCTTCCATTATTATCCCCTTGTCCACCTTCAATAACTTCATCATTTAGGTCTATGTTTCTCAGACTGTTCCTTTGTTTCACCCCCTTCACACTCTTCCAGATTCCCATCAAGATCCTTAATTTTATTTTCCAAAACTACCAATTGCACAAACATGATATCAAAATTTCATTCCAACTCATTAGCCACCATGTTGAAATTACCAATTAAAAACATAAAATTACTACCTTTCTCCTCAAGGGAAACCAAAATAGTGTATCTCATCTACTTCCATCTCCACAATCTTCCATATTCTCGCTTATTAGATGCTCAATTTCATGAGCTTCCCAAATAAAAAAAGTGGAAGTTTTTGAATTTTGGGGTAGTTGCGGTCGGTACTCTCTACTACTCCAAGTCATCCTAGAAAAGAAATATAAAATTACATTTTGAATTTGAATTATCCCCAAAAGTCAAGTTGGCCAGCCCTAAAAGACACACGTATTCAGTCTCATTAGATCACTATAAAATGACCACTCATTTTCCTCATTTTGGCATGAATTCGGATCACACCAAGGTTCATCCTTGCAAGATAAAGTGAAAAGGAGCATTCTGAAGTTTAACCACTCAGTCCAACGATTGGCCAAGTTATCATATCTTTGTTTGACCTCCCTCTAACATCGCACATATGGGAGAAGATTGCATTGTTTTATGTGCATTTCTCTGAGTTACAGACCGAATTTATGTGGAAGAGTAGGATACCAAATTCGACCTTGTTGACTAGAGCTGACCAAAATTTTGGAGCTATTATTTGACTAGATTTGTGGGAAATTTAGCCAAATTTGACCTGGGTTTGTTAACTGCGGAAGTTTGACTTTATTTAACTAGAAAAGATCCGATTGTATCTCTTTTTGAATTGAATAATTTCTGTAATAAAAAGTTGTTGAGTTTTTCCCTAGTTAGCATTTTCACATGGTAAAAAGATTGTGTCTCTTGCATTTGACTATCTCTTCATGATTCTATTGTTATTATTGTTTTACAATTAAGTTTTTTTATGTGTAATTTCTTAATGATGAATATGACAAGAAGAAATAATTAAGAAATCATTGGAAGTAATTATCACTCTAGAAGATCATGAAAAATCAACATGGTATCAGAGCGTCATTTGAAAGAGAAGATTTGAAGAATCCAACTTGTTTGAAGTTATCCTTTAGGGCTTAAAGATCATCCAAAAGAAGAGAAGCCCTAGTCCAAAACTTTGAAGGACAAAGTGTATCCCAAAAGGAGGCTGAAATCTATTGGACGTAAGCAAAGATTTTCTTTCTACCTATCTGAGTTTATATATGACTTTGAAAGAGGGTCGAAGCCTTAGGCTTAGGGACAAAAGGCCTCAGGACTATCTCCTAGAGGGTTGAAAGACCTTAGGTCTACGTTGGAGGCCTAGAAGAGACTGAAAAATTCCTTAGCATGAGCATCGAAGGTTGAAGAGCCTCAAAGGTGGCCAAAAGTAGTATGAAATGCCTCTTTTAGTGAAAAGCTAGCAAAGTTGTCTTCAGTGTAAGAAATCTACTAATGTTTGTGTTAAAATTTTGTTCAAGAAGCTATTTAGAGGAAGATGGAGAAGTCCTTGATTAACTGATAACATAACTTTTAGGCATGATACTCCATGGCACATTCTTCTAGTTTGGATGAATTGTCACCATTTATATTGACTGCAACAAGTAAAGTTGCAAATGACATATTTGATGATCTTATTTTTCAACCCTAGAAGACCTCAGAGGTATGTCTTGGATAAGGTTTTGCATATTACTATATTGGTACTCCTGTACTATAAGAAGATGTTGTAAGGTCACTTCCTCACAACTAATGAATGTAAACCCGCTATTTTATAACATATAAGCCATCTTGGTAATTCAAAAAGTAATGACATGATCAAAATTTCAAATTTCCATTATGGTTCAAATTTCAAAAATGCCTAAAGGCAAGATAAGGCCTGTAGAGGGGGATGGACCAAATGTGTTGAGCTCATTTGAATTGAATTTTTTTTATGGACCTAAGTAGGGATATTTCCTATGGTCACATTATACTACAAGATAATGGTGTTGCAAAGATCTAAGCCTCTAACACCATATACCTTTTACTATTGTGGAAATATCTTGTATGATTGAGTAATGGCTCTTTTTAAGTACATAGAAGAGGCCTTGCATATGTTCCTAGTATTGCACCATCGAGGTTATGATTTTATTGGCTAAGTTACATCCTTGGTGCTAGGGTATCATTGCTTGGTACTTGATGTTACAAATTTAATTAAAGGAGAAAGGGTTCTATACATATAAAGCAACAAATTCCAATTAGCATATGACAATGTTTGTATTTGGAAGTCTTAGTGTTTGAAGGCTTGTATGAGAAATCCCTAGGGTTTCGGGATAAAACCCTACAAATAGACTTATATCAATGTTTCTACTAAAATAAGAAACCCTATATCATGAAATGAAGGAAAGGAAAGTAGCATACTGATGATGAGGATGAGTTTGAAAATGGATTTTATTTCTGCAAGAAAGCTAGGATGAAGAGGGAGTTGAAAAATTCCCTATAATCCTCAAAACATAAGTAATCTATATCTCTCTTCCTTGATTATTATTGTTTTTCTATTATTTAACCCCTTATCTTTGTTTCGTTTTTTAGGTTATAATTATTTCTTCCATGACCTCCTAGTGAGGGTTGCAGCTACATCGTAAAGGCTTCCAAGGCTTTGGAAGCAGATGAAAGGTTTGGGAAGAACAAATAAAATTTTGTGATAAGAGGATTCTACCAAAGTGATCAATGTTCAAGAGGGAGAAATTGTACTGACATCTAGAACAATGCCTGGTGATAGGAAAAGCTCCTAGTTTAGAGGAAGAAGGTGAGCCACCAAGTTTGAAGAATTCCATGATGGATACAATTGTGTTGATGAATTCAATGGTGAATTCTATGTATATCTACAAGATGAAGTATGTGGTAGATGGAAACAGAGAGAAGTACAAAGCAAGAATCATGAGGATTCTCCCAGAAATAGGGAGAGGACAATGTGAAAACATTTTCTCTAGTTTTCAGTTACACTTTAGTTAGAAATGTTTTTTTTGTTGCTTCTATTATGGGTTGGAAATTACATCAGGTGAATTTGGAGATCATTTTCCTCAATGGAGTAATTGATGAAGAAGAAGTGTACATATAGCTACCTTGGGGATGTAAGTTACATGAAATGGAATCTTATGTTTTCATACTAAAGAAAGCTCTGTACAGACCTTAGGCATGGTATTCTCAAAATAATTATGATCGGATGGGTCCTGGTCAATCTTACTATTAGATGGCTTATTTTTTACTAAAGAAGAAGGACACACATAGTAGAGGAAGTGACAATGGAAGAAATATTTTTTTTTGTGATAGAGGGAGCAATCGAGATTACCATAGGAATCCTTGCTTCAATGTTAGAGGGAGTTAACCTATGAGTCTGAGATGAAGCATATTAGTTGGATACATTAATTCTTGGGACTAGAAGTGTGGCAGAAGTTAGGTGAGATATTCCTTGGTCAAAGGAAGCATATTATTATGATCCTTTGGAGATTTGGGATGATGGACAACCATTCCATGGCCAATCACTTGGTAACTAATCTAAAGAAGCTAAGTGTCAGAGGGAGCACCTAGTTAGAATAACTAGAAAGTAGTTATGGCACAACATGTCTTGAAGCACCAACATGATAATGTTGGGTATGGATTAAGACGCATTTCAAATGATGAAGTACAATTGTAGGTCGAGATAATGATTTAACTTGGGGTCTGTTGTGATAAGTAGTAAGTTGACTACAATACCAAAACAAAGTATATTGCAGGTAGTTTGGCAAGTTGTGAAGCAGTGTGGCTTCATAATCTATTCACAGGATTGTTTGATAAGATGTTGGAGATGACCCTGATGGTAGGTCAAACCACATTGAGATCAAGTATCAGGACATGGTACAAATGGGAGAGGTAAGACTTCCAATGCATTTTTACATATGAGCAATATGATAACATTCTCACAAAGCCTTTGTCCCAGGATGAAGTTTTTATACTTCAGGGACAAGCTTGAAGTGATTGAGAACGCTTCCCTTGTTTAAAGGGAGTGTTGATGTTGTAGCATCAATGGGTGGAAATTATCCCTAGGTTAGGATATTGACAGGTCACAAATATTAAGAAGGGGCCATGTAATGTGGCTAGGGATTTTGGCCGAGATAGTAATAAGGCCTAAAGTGATCTCCTGTTCAGGGGTTACCTGGCCATATTTCCAATGGTTATTTGGCTAGTGGTTTGAGTGAGTACTTATAACATCAAGCAAGTGATTTTCCATTCAATAGCATGTGACAACATTTGGGATGGTAAATGGGCCCAGGGTTTCACCATGTGTCAGGGGGTGCATGATTCCAAGTGATAATTTGGTGTTTTGGTGAAACAAGGACTAGTCTTGGCCCTAGAAGGCCAAACATTATTTGGCTAGTGGGAACCCAGAAGGCCTTTGGTCAGTGGGTGACTAGATCCATTTGCAAAGGGGATGTGTCTAATGGGTGACTATATTCCTTTGCATTATGATGCTGGAGGATGATTTCCATGTAGTTCTGGTATATAACTTGAGCTGGATGGATTCATGAACATAGCTAGCTCATTCAACCTTTTCTTGGGATAGAGAAAATTTTCAACAAGAGATCATATGAAGAAGTCAAAGAGAATTCCTCCCTAGCTAAGAGGGAGTGTTGAATTTTGGGGTAGTTGTGTCCAGTATTCTCAGCTACTCCAAGTCAGCTCATAAAAGAAATATAAAAATAATAAAATTTTGAATTTAAATTATCTCCAAAAGTCAAGTCATCCCTCCAAGAAGTTCAAGTCATCTAGCCCCAAAAGACACACCTATTCAGGATCATTACATCACTATAAAAAAGCCACTCATCCTCCTCATTTTAGCATGAATTCAGATCACAACAAGACATATCTCTTATGTTCATCTATGCAAAAGAAAGTGAAGAGTAACAATTTGAAGTTTGACTAGTCAATCCAACGATTGACCAAGTCACCTTATCTCTGTTTGACCTCCCTCTGACTTCACATGTGTGGGACAAGATCACAATGTTTTTTGTGCATTTACCTAAGTTGCTGGCCAAATTTTTGTGGAAAAGAAGGTGGCCAAAATTTGACCTAGTTGACTAGAGCTAACCAAAATTTCTGAGCTACAACTTGACTAGATTTGTGGGCAGTTTGACCAAGTTTGACTTGGGCTTCTTTACTAGGAAGTTTTATTTTATTTGAATGGAATACATTAGATTGCATCTCTTTTTGAATTGAATAATTTATCTAAGAAAAGGTTGTTGGGGTTTTCCCTAGTTAGGGCTTTCCCAGGGTAAAATTTTTGTGTCTCTTGCATTTGGTTGTCTCTTCATGATTTTATTGTCATCATTATTTTACAATTGAGATTTTCTTTGTATAATTTCTTTAAGATGAATGTGAAACAAGAAGAAATAATTAAGAAATCATTGGAAATAATTATTAGTCTAGAATATAATGAAAAATCAATAGAATTTACCAGATAATTCACTTTAGGCACAATTGAACTGATATCTAATACAATGTTCCACCCATAAAACGAAATTTGAAGAGTGAAATTAAATTCTTGGATGTCTCTCCCAAGAATAGACTCAAGAAATCCATGCATATTTTCCTATCTGTCTTACATTGTCCCGACATACAATATCCCAATTATGAGCCAACTGACATTACCTTTCACATGAACATTTTTTCCATCTATATAATTCCCAAGTGTTTTAATGTAATCTGGATCCATTAATGTAGGTCTAATAAAATCCATGACACTTCTTCTCTTTATTACCTAATTTAATTTTCTTGCATCATTCCTTACATCAAACGTCTCTCCACACCTTTGTTATCCATCGTATTATTGATGATCTTACCACAAATTAAATGAGACTTTCTAATCCTCATGAACACACACTCCCCTTCCATCTGTAATACCTCTTTTCTCCACTTGTTCAATTTGTAGTTGAGCTTAGGATCCATGGCACAATGCACCATTTTCATATTTCCTTCACTTACAACCTTATTTGTATTCTATCTTTCCATAATTAATCTTTAAGGGAAACAATTTATCCCATCATTTATATACTTATAATTGCACATAAAATCAAAACAAAGAGGACTATGAGTAAAGTACTATAAATGAGGAGGAAAAAAAAATTGTTTCCTCTCCTACCTTCAATCCTCAATATTCTAAATTAACTCCCATGTTTGCTAATATATTTGCCTTAGAATTGTTACTCCTTAGGACATGGTAAAATTCCATAGTTTCAAAGCGTTAGCATAGGGAGAGAATGCATTGACTTAGATTCAATCTTTTTGTATTTATATTTTGTTGGCTCGTTTGAATTTTTCCTATAGTTATATGAGAATCCAAAACTGTTGTTACATTTTTATAGTTTCTTTTATGCATCAGAATGACTCACATCCATAATGATAACTACATGGCCTGATTGTTTGTGGCAATCCCTATATTCCAAGCATATATATTAATTATTTTGGTTCTTCAAGGAAAACAATAAACCCTCCTACTCTAGCCACCCTTAGATTTCCTTTGGATTCCCTATCAAAAAGCATGATTGGATTTTGATGATCACGCTTCCGAGCTTCAAAATCATTAGCATCCAAATGAAGTTTCCACCCACTACCTGTTTTAGGTTTTCTAGAGAGAGCATACACAAATATTTACTTCTTCTTAAATTTTCTAAGCCATATTTTCTCTTTATCTATAAATGTTGTTCCTTCAATATCCTAGACTCCCTTGGCTTATAAATCTTCTAATAGTAGCAATATTTCCTGAGTGCCCACATCATGAGGACTTGTTTCTTTTTCTTTGAAAATGACCTAATTCCTAGCTAGCCATATTTTCCAGCATAGGTACTTTGGAAGGGCTACCCAAAATTCCTTCCCAAGAATTTTATATTCAAGGGAGCTCAAAAATATTTTTTCCATCCTTGTACCATATTCCTCTAGCTATCAAAAAACTAATTAATTGAATAGACTTCTTAAAAATCTAATTTCCATGTTAATTGGGCAAAAGAGCATTCAAAAAACATATGTCTAGTAGATTCCTTTGATCAATTGCATAAAACACACCAATTATGACCTTGTATTCCTCTTTACCTTAAATTGTCAACAGTTAAAACTTTCATGTGAACTGCCTGCCAACAAAAGAAGGTTACTTGAGGAAAACCATATAAATTCCAAACACCCCTCCAAATGTTTTAGGTTGGTGGGAGGCTTTCCTTTAAGATAAGAGTTTTGTAATCTTCCTTTACAGAATAACTATATTAGAACCCTTTCCATTCTCTGTATTAATCTTCCTCATGGATAACCGTGGGGGAAAACCTTTTAGCACTTTAAGGAAGGTTATTATTCATTTAGTGAGCTCTAAGGGAACATCAAGAATGTCTCATCCTTTCTAAATCTTAGAATCTCTATCCCATATACATAGATCATGGAGCATTTTCTTTCCTCTCAATCTCAACCATTTTTGAATTCCTTGTAAATGATTGGAAGAGATTAGAGTTTCCCATTTTTCTTTCAAATTGTGCTTAGATTAATATTCTTCCCATTCCCAACTCTCTGCCCTATATTTTCTATGTTTAAGGGAGTTGTCATCTTGCATAGTCTCCAAATGGGTGAACCATTTTGATTCCATTTTAAATTTTCCACTTTGTTCAAAACATACCTATTAAAGTATTTATATATTACAACTTCTGGCCACCAAGATTTTTTTTTTTGTTATTAAATGTTTTATTTTTAAAATTAAATTTTTAGTTATAGAATTTAAAATAAAATATAATTTAATAGTTTGATGTCAAAATGATATGTAATTTAAGAGTATTATTAGAAAAAATGTTTTTTTTGATTATTTATTATTGATAATGGAGGGAATTTTTTTATAAATATTATTTTTTGTACTTTTTTGTGAATATGTAATTATATTTACTCAAAATTATCTAATACAATAATAGATATCACTTTCTATGCTACCTCTAGTCATAGTCTACCTCAAGGGAAACCAGAACTGTTGACTAGGGATAATAGTTTAGATGATTGAAAATGTTAACAACTATCACTATAAAGTTCATGACAACTAACATAAATTGAAGTACACGAATTAAAAGATAAATGCTAAGAGGCTAAACATAACATCAAGAATAAAATGAAGTAACCTGGGCTAGATCTTAAACACTGGTTCCTATTGGTGTTGGAGGTTTTAGACCACTTTGGATATGGCCTTCTATCCCCCGCTCCTCCCCACTCTTCCATTTTCTTGAGTTCCAACACCCTGATTAGGGGAATTTTTCCTTTATCTAAGATGATTTGGAATGGTTCCTTCCAATTGGACAATGCCTCATTAGGCCATGCTAATGTGAGGTTGATGTGTTAATCCTAGCATCCCACATTAGCCAGGAAGTCAACAACCTTTTTACCAGATCATCATGAATGTGAGGAAATGATAGAAGGGATAGATTAGATTTATATTTAAATGCAAGAGATGAGTTTCTTTAGTCACCAAATCTTAAAAAATTTTGATGTTGGGATCCTATTTATTATTTTCTTGACTATTGTTATAGCTAATTGAGAGTCACCATCAAACTATAATTTTAAGTAACCTTCACTTTTAACCAAGCTAGACCTATCTCCAAAGTGACAATCTTTGCCATATTATTTCTAGTGATTCCACAATTTCTAGTATACAAGTTTAATACTCATCCTTCCTAATCATGGAAGATCCCCCCATGTCTTGCTTGTGTAGGATTTCCTTTAGAGGCACGATCAAATTTTATCTTCAAAAAACCCATTTGGGGAGGGGTAAATATTGTGGGAGAGTCTATACAAGTTCTAGGAGTCTTGGAGGGGATTTTAGGGATCATTAATGGTGAGAGATATAGTTTGGGAAAAATCCTTGATTCATGTTGATAAGTTTTTCAATCCTCATGCATCCAATCTTCTGATAGGATTTTCTTTGTGATGTATTGTTTGATAATTTACTAGACCTTCATGTCCTCATTTTCCTTTTGTTTGAATATCCTTGTGTTTATTTCTTTCCAAATGAACCACATAAAAAAGCATAGAACCAAAACCCATGCGTGATTCAAGACTAGATTAATGAATATGTTTTTGTTTCCATTTCTCCATAGTTTCCACCATACTATTGTAATTGTGGTTTGTATATCCAAAAAGATATAAGAACTAAGCCCATAAACAATTAGTGAAGGGGAAAATATTTAAGAGGTGCTCCATGTTTCCTTCTTGATTTTGGCATAGAGGAAAGATCAAGGAACCTTGGAATCATTTCTTCTAAATTTCATCCCATGAGAGGATTTTCTTTTTTCCAACTAGCCACAAAAATTGAGCAACTTTAGGCTAATGGTTGTGCATCCAATTTTTTCACCATAGGGGTTCCTTTAGAAGTTCATTGTGACAAACGAGTAGTGAGTAGGCCTATTTAGGTGTAAACGTTCCTATATTTTGGTATCCTCATCATAATTTTTCATGGTCTTGATCAGTGGAGATTTTATGACTTTGTAACTCCTTATTTTGAATAAGTGAGGTTGTCATTGTTGGGTGATTAGGCTAATCCTCCACCATATTCTAGCTTCTCCACAGAGTGGATTGGGGGGGATGTTTCCAAAATTCATTTACTATGGCATGTTGTTGAGCTTATGTAAAGGTCTCTAGCTCCCAAAATTCCTCATAATCCCCTAGGTGGTGTAGTTGTTTCCAAGCATCTTTATAGAAGAGTGTTCTGCGGCCATTCCTGATCTCCTAGAAAACATTATTTTGAATAAGACTCTAGTTTTCTCGTGCTAAATTCCAAATAGAAAATCCTATTAGATATTTTATAGCTCTTATCTTGTCCAACTAAGAAGAAGTTGAATAATATTTCTTGTTCCAAATTTGTTTTTATAGTTCATTTCCTCCCTTAATCCATATCCACTAGATCTTAGCCCCCATTTATGTATTAATCATCTCCATATGTTGTAGGCCCAAACCCATAGCTAGCTTGGGGATGCATATTTTTTCCCAAGTGACCAAAGACCATTTTCTTTCTTTCTTAACTCCTCTTCAGAGAAAACCTCTATACAAGGCCATGATGTTTTTAAAGATTAATTTGGGGGTTACTAAGACTAATATTTGGGAAAACTTGAAGGATGAACTTAATAAGGAATAGGAGACCTTCCAAGTTGATTTTGTGGAACACCTAAGTGTCAATTTTGTTGGAAATCTTTTGAAATATGCCCTTCCAACAATATATTTGCAAGGAGTTCTTCACTAATGGGGCTCCCAAGTAATTTGTGGGGAGTTTACCTATTTGGAAATCCAAAAGATGAGTTAAATGTATTTTTACAACAACATTAGTATTAAAGGAATGTATATTTGATTTCTTAGCATTAATAATCACACCTGAATATTCCATAAAATCATTCAGAATGGTTTTCAAAGCCATAGTTTCCCCCACTATTGGAATTTTGAAGAGAACACTATCATCCATGAACTATTTATGAGTGATGGATAGATCATTTCCATATAGGCGAAGTCCTCAGATGTTAGCCTGATGCCCAACTGATTTGAGATATTTTCCTGGTCCCTCTAATACAAGAACCAAGAGAAAGGGGGGATGGGAATCCCCCCATTGAAAAACTCTGGAAGAGTTAAAATTCATTATTGGGGATCCATTCAAAAGAATGGAGAAAAACAGGGTAGAGATTAATGATTTTATCCAAGTGATCCACTAGTTTGAAAACCCAAAGGCTTGGAGGGATTAGAGAAGATAATCCCAATTTAACCAATTATAAGCTTTTGAGAGGTCTAATTTGATCAAAATTTCTACCCTCTTGGATATATTAAGGGAATGGATAATCTCATGAGTTACCACTGTCCCATCTATAATTTGACGTCCTTCAAGAAAACTCATCTGATCTAGTGAAATGATACTACTAAGTAGAGTTTTTAGGTGGATGACAATGATAATCGATATAATATTATAATCAACATTACGTAGAGATATTGGTCTAAAACTACTTACACAATCCACTCTATCATATTTTGGATTAATTTAATAAGAGTGGCATTAAGACCAGGCCATACTATTTGTGAGTGGGAAGTTTCTTTGACCAGAGCATGAACCTATGGGCCTAAGAAATATTAACAATCTTGAAATAAGTTCATCATGAAGTTTTCTGGACTTGGAGATTTATTCTTTGGCATCACCATCACTACCTCGTCCACTTTTGCAAACAAAATTTCTTGCATCAAAGCTTTATTCTGGGCCAGATGAATTAAGTTTTGGATATGCGAAGTAATTCTTTGGATGATGGTCAATCTGTTGGTAGTGGGATTCGTTAATAGGGAGTGATAGTATGAGACAAATTCTTGCTCCAAAATTGTTTGTTGCACTGACTGTTTCCCATCCTTAGAGGAGAGGGAAAATATCATGTTGGTATGTCATTGTTTGACCATTATTTTATGGAAAAAATTTGAATTTTGTTCTCCTTCCTTTAGCCATCGTAGAAAGGATTTATGTTTCCAAAGGGTCTCTTCTTGCTTCCTTCACTAAAATATTAAATTGATCAACTATCCCTCTTTTGTTACCATGGAATCTGTGCATCCATCTAGAATAATATGTTGTTACATGTATTGCATACAATATTCTATAACCTATTTATTTTTTAGGATATGGCCACATTCTTTTTTGTTCCATTATTTTAGTTTGATTTTAAATTATTTGAGCTTAATTTCAAATATATGCATGTTATTTCATCCTTGGACCTATATTTCCTCCCAGTATCCCTTGGCATTGGGAAGAAAATCTGATTCCTTAGGCCAAAAAGGTTTCAAATCCAAACGACCAATTATAAGGGGTTTCTTTCAAATCTAGTTCGAAGAAAATTGACCAATATTCTAAGCCAATACTTGGCATAATGGCACCTTTAGCAAAACTATCCATTTATAATAGTGCTTTAGACACCATAAATCAATGTGGTTTACTGGACACCTGATGTTTCCCTCCCCTGCAATTGTTTTAGGTTTAAACCTCGTTGATTGTGTTCAAGTATGTCACATAGATTTGATGTATAATCTTGGTGGATTGTTGCATTGTGACAACTCCAAATTAGTTACATTTATGTATGCATTGTGAATTTTTATAAAAGAAAATGTGATGAGAAATGGGACACATATTCTAGAGGGTTGAGGTGATTAATTACTAGAAATAATAGTAATATGAAAAAAATTCAATGAGGAATATAAAGATACATACAAGAATGTTCCATGAGGAACATGTAGAGACATGAGAAAATAAAGAAAGGAATTTGAACAATATTAGAGAGGATTTTTTCCTAAAAAAATTTAGTTGGCTTTTGGGTTGAAGGAAAGAAGATTGGGGGCAACGAGAGAAAAGGATAAATTTGAATTCCAATAGAGGATTGAAAAACATATAGGAAAGAGTTCTTTCTATTGGAAAGGGAGCAGGAATAAATCCTAGGCGTGGAATTGATTTCCTCTTAAGTCCCTATTGTTCTAGAGAGTAGATATGGTGATTCTCATGAAATTCCTAAGGGATGGGATGGAGGAATTGATCCTGAAAAATTCCTAGAGGATTTCATAATATTTCCTTGTTGTGTTTTGATTTTAATGTGAATTTTCGAATCCCTGGTTTGGGTGGAACTAAAGTGTTGTGTTTTGGAAGGGTGGATACCATTGGTCTCTAGAATCCTTGTGCATTGTGTTGATTCTATTTTTAGTTGGTGGTGGAGATGGATGGATCTCTAGAGTCCCTATTTTAGTTGTTGGATGTTTTGATCCTTGAAGAAAAATATCCCTCAACCTCTGGTATCCAACTCGGGAGTGATAAATACAAGTGAGACCTGATTATAGTTTTCTATGGTTGGGTGGAGATTCATCGTCGCAAAATCATTTTCCCATTAGTTTTGAGATAAGTATCTCTCATGTACTCCTGAAATATATATATATATATATATATATATATATATATATATATATATCTATATATATATATATATATATATATATATATATATATATATATATATATATATGAGTGGATATGGTGATTCTCATGAAATTCCTAAGGGATGGGATGGAGGAATTGATCCTGAAAACTTCCTAGAGGATTTCTAAATATTTCCTTGTTGTGTTTTGGAAGGGTGGATACCATTGGTCTGTAGAATCCTTGTGCATTGTGTTGATTCTATTTTTAGTTCGTCGTGGAGATGGATGGATCTCTAGAGTCCCTATTTTAGTTGTTGGATGTTTTGGAAGGGTGGATACCATTGGTCTGTAGAATCCCTGTGCATTGTGTTGATTCTATTTTTAGTTGGTCGTGGAGATGGATGGATCTCTAGAGTCCCTATTTTAGTTGTTGGATGTTTTGATCCTTGAAGAAAAATATCCCTCAACCTCTGGTATCCAACTCGGGAGTGATAAATACAAGTAAGACCTGATTATAGTTTTCTATGGTTGGGTGGAGATTCATCGTCCCAAAATCATTTTCCCATATATATATATATATATATATATATAGATATATGAGTGGATATGGTGATTCTCATGAAATTCCTAAGGGATGGGATGGAGGAATTGATCCTGAAAAATTCCTAGAGGATTTCTAAATATTTCCATGTTGTGTTTTGATTTTAATGTGAATTTTGGAATCCCTGGTTTGGGTGGAACTAAAGTGTTGTGTTTTGGAAGGGTGGATACCATTGGTCTCTAGAATCCCTCTGCATTGTGTTGATTCTATTTTTAGTTGGTGGTGGAGATGGATGGATCTCTAGAGTCCCTATTTTAGTTGTTGGATGTTTTGATCCTTGAAGAAAAATATCCCTCAACCTCTGGAATCCAACTCAGGAGTGATAAATACAAGTAAGACCTGATTATAGTTTTCTATGGTTGGGTGGAGATTCATCGTCCCAAAATCATTTTCCCGTTAGTTTTGAGATAAGTATCTCTCATGTACTCCTGAAATGAATATTATATATATATATATATATATATATATATATATATATATATATATATATATATATATATATATATATATATATACATATATATATATATATATATATATATATATATATATATAATATATATATATATATATAGATATATATATATATAATATTTATTTCAGGAGTACATGAGAGATACTTATCTCAAAACTAATGGGAAAATGATTTTGGGACGATGAATCTCCACCCAACCATAGAAAACTATAATCAAGTCTCACTTGTAGTTATCACTCCTAATGGATAAGGCGTCTGACTTCTAATCAGGCGATTGTGGGTTTGAGTCCCACTGGGCGTGATCTGTTGATGCTTTAAGCCAAATTGGTCTTATAATTGAGATTTTTACAGAGTGCTCCTATATTTTTGGGAAATATATATAGATATTATTGTACATCTGAAAACCAATTTTTTAAAATCAAAACCATTGTTAGTACCATTTGAGCATGCGCATCCAGGGAATCGAACCCTGGTCAGTACCGTGGGAGGGTACTATGATACCACTACACCAGATGCGCCTTCACTATTCACAAAAGAAAACCATACTTACTATTTTATATAGTAAATCCCATATTATTATCATTATTATCAATTTTATCTTTATTATATATATATATATATATATATATATATATATATATATATATATATATATATATATATATATATATATATATTTCGGGTTTGAAATTGTGTGTTGATGGCATTGTTTATGAATTTATTGTATATTTGATTGACCAATGTGTTGTCTGTCATTGTGTAAAGGTGTTGGAACAATTGATTGGTTCAATGATATGTTCATGCAATAACCGACATGAAATATTTATTATTATAGAGAACTAACTTAGTTTTGATTACAATACTATGCATGTTACTATGCATACGTTATAGACTATATGAGAATGTTAAAGCATGAAATGCATGAGATGCATGGCCTGGTACTAACATCTTGAAAGCAGGGGTTAACTAATTATGGAGGTCCTGGGTTGCACTGGTAGAAGTCCAACAATGTTAAAAGATAGTGTGGAAAGATTTGAAATCCTGTGTTTGATTACATATTTTACTCTTAGAATGCATGCTTCTGCGATTCATGATTTATACCATTATTTATTTATTTTTAGCTCAGGATGAAATCACATATATTTTCATGTCAAATAATTTCAACCACTTAATGTGGTTCATCATCAATTTTATGCGAGATTTACGATTGCGAACAAAGGTATCTCCCCTAGGTTTGGTGGCTAACCCAGAACAATATAGAAACAAGGAACCTAATGCTTTCCTTAAAGTAAATAGATGACGGAATGAAGCCTACCTTGAATTCATCGTGGGCTTCACTCATTATTTAGCTTGAATGCTCCAATTCTAGCTCCGATTACCAAAATTATAACCTGCACAATCATATAACACAAGCCAATAAACTATGAGATCTATGGAGTGTCATATAAATACTCTATTCAATAGATCAAAAGGGTATTGAAATACATGAAATAACAACATCACATATAGGGAAATAGATAAATCTTTGCATCAATATAAATGGAAGGAGTTACAACCATAAATAGAAGTTGATCTTGTACAAGAGCTCCTCTAGGCTGACTTGTCCTTTCCTTGTCACAATGTACACCTCCAATCACCCTAAATGCATGAAATGAAACCTCTCATAACAACAACATAAGGGTAGAATCACTCTCCAAAAACCAACCTCTTGCATATGGAAGGTTGTAAATATATGGAGGAATGGCGTAAGTTGGGAGTTCTTATCCAATTATAAATCTAAGGTTTTAGACTCACTTTTGATGGGAGGATGGAATAAAAGGATAAGGGATGGAAACTCCAAAGTAGGGTAGGATATGATCTGAATTTTTTTATCTAAGGTAAATGTTTGTAACAAATTCTAGAAGTTTCTGGAAGAGGAAACTTCTGAAATTTCTCTCTTTTCCTTGAATTTCTAGAACCAATGCAAGTGCAAAGGGGAGCAACCTGTAGGTGATCAATGCAGGCCATAGTGGAGCAAGATATAGTTGAACGTTGTCTAACAAGAGGCCAAGGAGAGTTTGTACTAAAACTACCTCAGATGATGCAGTCTCAGGCAGAAACTCTGAGGAATGAAAGAGGCATGCTTAGGGATTTGTGCAAGATGATGACAAGGTGTAATAGGATGTTGATTGATCCCATTAGAAGGCCTATTGATTGGATGTGACAAAATGGCCTATAATAGATCAACCCCTAAAGTGAAAAGTTGGAAATGATGACTGATGAATGAAGTGCTTTACCTTGTGACAAGTCAGGATTAAGAAAAACCAGTGAGCTTCATCTGTTACAATACATTTTCATCATGACATCTTTGTTGTTGAGGGAGGAATACCCATACTTAGCACATAAGCTAACATAACATGTAAAATGATCAAAAGACATATCCATAGATAATAATTAGTGGACCCATGACTGGATGACTGTTTATATGATCATGGCCATCATGCATTGTGATCTTTGTATAACTCCTGAAATGCAACCTGGATGGATGAAACTAGATCTGGGGTCTTCTATCTCCTTCACATGACCAACCAACATACGATTCTAACCATGTGAATCAATGAGGTGAGTTTTAACATGGTAGACACCATTTTATTACTGGATGATGATGTAAGCCATTAAAAAACATGAGAGAAACCATCAATGATGTTAATGGCTCTCAAGGTACTACAATACAATCCGTATGGTGCGAATAAATGAGTTGATTTCGAACACCATAAAGAGTCTTTCAGTTGAAGGCCATTGATGTAAACCTATCACCAAGAGAAAAGAAATTTTCCATTGATGTAAACCTGTCACCAAGAGTAAGGAAGCTTGTCATTGATGTATGAAAGCACCAAGGTACTAAAGGGTTGTTTCTAAGTTAACTTACTGGATAATGTGTTGATGTCGACAGGGAGAAACCCGTTGCAGGAGGGCCTCGATGTATCCCCAATCAATGACATGAAATGAGTATTATGATTGAGGCAGAATGATACTGATATGGAACTAGATCAAGAAACAAAAACATAGAATGAAGGCTTAAGAGCATTGTAATTGATATTAACTGAATGACTTCTCTTGAACACACCAACAAAATTGAGTGGAGTTCGCAACATTGATCCAAAACCAAAATGAAGTCTCTGAGAACGATACCATAACCAAAATACAAGCAAATTACTCAACCCAAAAACCACATAGATGAAGTGGAAGAGTTTTTGTTCAAGAGTGACTTGCTGCCATTAGAAAATGGAATATCTTGTTTTCCCAATTTCCCCAACCATATTGTTCAGTACCTGTTTATTTTTTAAGAAGCTTGAGGAGGATAACATATGCTTGATTTGTAAGTTTACCCTTCATATGAATCCCTCTGAGTATATTTAATGAACCCTAAGAAGGAGAGGTTCAACCTTGTCATGTTTGACAAGTCCATCATTGTTTGATGTTTTAAGAGTCTAGCAAAGGTAAAAATCGACATATTTTTCATGTTTAGAGTGTTTGAAAAAGATGTGAAAAAAAAACTCTAAATGTCCCTTTTCATAGATAGTCTCTCAAGTCTAAAAAGGTAGAAAAAAATACTCAAGAGAACCTCTTAGCTACGTTCGACTAAGGTATTCCCTTTTCGTATATAGTTTATCTTAGTCCAGAAAAGGGTTAAATTTATACTAAGTGAACGTCTTTTCATTCACATATATGAGTTCGAAAAGACAAGTCCTCAACAATATTTTCATATTTTGGGAGATTGAAAAGAGATAAAAGAGGACTCCTCTTGGAGGAACGAATGGTATAAAGGGTAAAAACTAGTTCTGGTCATGATGGAATTGCTGAAAACATACAAAGGTCAAGGGACAGGCTAATAAGACTAGTCATCATAGCAATTCCTTAAGAAAGGGTAAAACAACCAAGTGAAAGTGTATGATCAGCCAAGTAGATGGTGACGATGGAATGAGAAAACCAAGGTTCATCTAGAAAAAATAGGCTAATAGAAATGGAAATCACAAGAGATAGGATGAGAATGGTTTTATTTTTTACACAATCTTGAAACATGCAAAACTATACTTGAAATTGGTTTTAGTTTTACAAAATCTTGGAACATATAAAACCTATGTTTGGAACAAGTTTGCATGCCCCCAACATAATGAATCAATTTGAGATACATGCCCCCTCCCTCAAAGCTTCATTTCATGCACCTAATTAGACTACTGGGTACTAATAGGTGGATGGAATGAAGGTTCATTTATGAGATCAAGTGAAATACTCCACGGGGAATTTATGAGATGTAATCAAAGACTCTAATTGAAAGGGGATATGTTTCATATTTTAACGATCTTGACAAAATAAAAGAACTATGCTCATAGACCTTGTTTCATTTTTAACGAGCTTGACACAAGAAAAGGAACTTTGCTCTGAAGAACCTTGATTAATTTTTTAAAGAGCCTAACACAAGACAAGGAACTCTGCTGCAGGGACGTTGGTCATGACTTCTAGGAGGCCATGGTTTCTAAGAGGTTCTCATCAGATGGGAAAGAAACACTCTGGAAGGTATCAAATGATCTAATGGATAGATCAAACTCTAATTATCACAGTAAATATTGCACTACATCACCTACTAGATCATTAGTAGATATAGGCATGGAACAGGCTGCCACATAATTAATTTGTAGCGGGAGAGACACCGTTTACATATAAGGGCCATTTAGGGAAGTTGGTTGAATTGGAGTCAAATTAGGACCAACGAACAAAAGCTGGTCAATAGTAATGATTCTCCCTTCATGCGGGAAACACATCACATGAAAGAGTGAAGAGACAAGAGCTCCCTTAATATAAACATAGTCATGCCCAAGGAGTAAATTAAAATTGAAAGGGCCTTAGACTATCATCACATCGATATAGACTGTCTTTCCTCCCAAAGTAATAGGTAACTTAGGAAGGATCCCTAATGGTTGATTAGTTCCTTTGTTAAAATCAAATAGATTTTGGGTAAAGGGAACAAGTTGTGGAGAGCCTAAACCTTGCCAAGTAGTTTAGGACAAAATACTAATAGATGCACATTCATCTACGATTATGCTAGGTACGACCAAATTATAAGCCTGTACTATGATCTGGAAGGGAACGTAAAGAGGAAGACAATATCCTGCCAGTCGACTCCAATCAAAGGAAGTGACCATACTACTTGGATAGGGTAATGTCAAAACGAGAGAACTTCCCCCTTCTGTTAATGGGGGAACTACTCTCTAGTGTTATGGGAATTAGAGTATTTCCCCCCAATCCCATGCGAATGGGAGAACTATCCCCCAGTTCATTAGAACCTGAAGAAATGAGAAGAACCTGAGTGGTATGAAATTCTATCTACGAGAAAGGTATGATCAGCTGAAGCTGGAATAGAGTCAACCATTTTCTTAACCAATGGTTGCTCAGGAACAGACTCATGGGATTCATGTTCGGAGAAAGCAGGATTGATTGGATTCATATTCTGATCAGTCACTTAATCAACTAGTGGAGGATTAGGAGAAATCTTCCAGTAATGAGCTAGAAGTCGTGGCTGAGAATATGTAAGGTTTTCCAACACTTTTGAGGCTTCATCCATATAAAGAAAAAGGTGAATAGGATGATTCCCTTGACATAAATTACAAGGAAATTTGACTTTACCCTTTTTCCCGTGGACCTTACGATCGTCATTTGAGGGTTTGTCACCATCATGATATCCAAAAGCTAACGACAAAGGCCGATGTGAGCCTATGGACCACACTTCTAATACCATGGGAATACTAGGACAATCTCTAAGAAGGTGGTCACCCTTACATAACATGAAAGGGAATTTAAGTTTATGGGGCTGATTGGAAGATTTTTCTGTACTATTTGCATCTATAGCAATGATTGCTTGGTTTCCCCCTGCTTATTTTTCTTCTTCTTCTTTGTCCTTTTCTTCTTCTTCTTAGCTTCCAGGTTACTAGAATCAAGACTTTCACTAGGCGAAGAGGAAGAAAGGGATGAAGAAACAATAGGTGAAGAAGGTAAAGGGCCAACTTTAGGATCAACATGAGGTTGATTTTGTTCAAGTGGAGGAGAACATAGTTGAGAAACAGTTTGGATATTTGGAACCATAGGGGTAAAAAATAACCAAATTATCAAACCAATGGTAAAAACATAGTCACTGATCACACGAGAAAATGACCTAGTACCCATTTTTTTGAGGTAACAAGAAATCACTTGATTTTGAAAAGTGGTGATTCAGAATAAGCAATTTTTTTTGGAGCATATTTTTGGCACTTTAAATTTTCTTATGTATCAAGTATGAACAATTTTTTTTAAATGTTAGTGATTTTCATGCTGATTTTGAAAAATGTTGATGCAACATCAACACAAATTTTTTTAGAGGGTTTATTTTTGACACTTTAATTTTTTTTATGTATCTAGTATGAACTTTTTTTTGTTAGTGATTTTTATGCTCATTTTGAAAAGTGTTGATGCAACATTAACACAAATTTTTTTAGAGGGCTTATTTTTGACACTTTAATTTTTTTTTGTATCTAGTATGAACATTTTTTTTTGTTAGTGATTTACATCTTGATTTTGAAAAGTGCTAATGCAATATCAACCCTTTTTGTTTAGAGGACTTATTTTTTATACTTTAAATTTTCTAATGTTTTAAGTGTAGATATTTTTTTAATGTTGGTGATTTTCATGTTGATAATAAAACATAAAAAAAAAAAAAAAAAAAAAAAACATGACAAAAAAATTCAAATAGATATATATATATATATATAAAACAAAAACAAAAAAACAATAAAAAGGTTAAAAAAATAAAATAACTTGTAAAAAAAAATAAAAAATATAAAAAATTCAAATATCCAGAAAAAATAAGAACAACAAAAAAACACAAAAAATAATACAAGTACTAAAACATAAAATAAAAAATAAAAAACATGTCAAAAAAAATATAAAAAATATATACAAAAGACAAAAAACAAACCTATAAAATGTAAAAAAAAAAAAAAAAATTAGTCGTAAAAAAAAACAAAGGGAAAATATTTAAAAAATACGACACAATTTAAGAAAAAAATAAAGAAATGAACAAAAAAAAAACAATTTTTTTTAAAGTTAAAAAATAAAATTAAAATGAAAAAAATAAAGGAAAATTAAAAGGAAAAAAATATAAAAAATAATAAAAAAATAGGCATTAAAATAAAAAAATTTTAAAGAACAAAAATTAAATATTAAATAGAAACATTAGAATATAAATCATTTAAAAAAAACTGGGGTGGCAGGGGCCGATTCCAGGAATCAGCCCCTACCACCCCACGACTTGTTTGACCATGGGGGTGGGCACAAAGGGAGCTGCGTAGCTCCCTCCTCGCACACATCCATTTCCTAGCCGACCCTGGGGTGGTAGCAGCCGATTCTGGGAATCAGCCCCTGCCACCCCCGGGACAGTTGGGTTGCAGGTGTGGCGAGAGAGGGAGTTGCACGTAGCCCTTTCTAAGTCCAACCCCATGTCCCAACCGACCTAGGGGTGGCAAGGGCCAATAGGGTCGCAGGGAAAAAAAATTGAAAAAAAACAAAAAAAATGCCCTCGCGTGGTAAGGGACGATTCCAGGGATTGGCCCCTGCCACCCCGACGGCCTTTTTTTTTCAGTTTTTTGTTTTCAATATTATTATTATTATTATTATTTTTAAATCTATCCTGGAGTGACAGGGGGCGACTCCCAAAATCAACCCCTACCACCTAGGGTCTTTTTTTCTTTTCTTTTTTTTCAATTTACTTATTTGTTTTTTTAAATCGGGCCTTGGGGTGGCATGAGCTGATTCCCAGAATCGACCCCTGCCACACCAAGGATTTTTTTCGGTTTTATTTTTCAATTTTTTTATTTTTATTTATTTTTATTTATTTTTAATTTATTTTAAATTTATTTTTTTTTAATATTTTTTACGGAGAATATATATATATATATATATATATATATATATATATATATATATATATATATATATATATATATATATATATATATATATATATATATATATTGTTTTGTTTTGTTTTGTTTGAGGAATCTTTGGCAAAAATCACATAGAAAAACTTTTGTCGACGCGTTTCGAACCAACCAGTGTGGTTCATCATCAGGACAAGTTGTTTTGTTTGTTTGTTTGTTTTTCTTTTTTTTTGTACTTTAATTTTGTTATCATTTTTACATTCATTTTCATTTTTTTAATTATTTTGTTTGTATTTTTTTTTAACTTCAAAAAAAATGTTTTTTATTTGTTTTTGTTAACTTTTTTCTTAAATTACGTTAAAATTTTGAAATATTTTTCATTTTTTAATTTATTTTTTTGTTTTTAATTTTTTTTTTTTTAATTATTAAATTTTATGAGTAAATTTGGATTTTTTTTACAATTTATAGCTTTCTTAATTTATTTTTTATGTTTTACTTTATGTTTATTACTTATTATTATTATTTTTTAAATTTTGTGTTTTTATTTTTTTGCAATATTTGAAAATTTGTTTTCTTGTATTATTTTTTGTGTTTTTTTTTTGAATATTTGAATTATTTGATATTTTTTATTTTTTTATTTTTTTTAGTTTTTTATTTTTACAAGTTAATTTTGTTTTTTCTTTCTTTTTTTTTAAGGTTTTTTAGTCACACACACACACACACACACACACATATATATATATATATATATATATATATATATATATATATTCCATAATTTAATGTTTGAAATATTTTGAAAACTTAATTTTTTTTTTGTAGTCATAATCTTTGTTTTTAATTCCATGGTTGAAAAATTGTCGTTATTTTAATGTTTTTGTAAGTCATGAATATCTTATCTTTAATGCTATGGTTGAAAACAGTTATAATTATTTTTTCTCAAGTTCATGCTTGAAAATTGTTGGAAATTTAAAGATTTTCAGAGTCATGATATTTTATTTTTAACGTCATTATTAAAAAATGTTGAAAATTAACCCTTGAAAAAAAAAACTTTATTCCAACATCAACAAATTTTTTGAGGGTGTTTTTTGCACACAAAATAATGGTTAAAATTTGGTTTTAATCGCCATTTTTAAAAATGTTGAAAATGTACCAAAAAAACAATGTTATTCTAGCATCAACACTTTTCGTTTTCAACCTATTTTTTCATGTTTTTTGCGGTTTTGGGCTGGAGTACCCATTTTGGGGTAATAGTTCTCATTTGATCGGTAACTATATTTAAATATGAAAAGGTACAACATTGCCATAGAAGGAGCACCAATATTTCCAAAAGAAGGAAAAGGACCAGGATTCCCATCAGAGGGGTTCCCTTTATTGGTAGACTCCAAAATTGTTTCCATTAGTCTCAACCAAAGATCCACTAAGGAGTTGTTCCACGGGGAGGATGTTGTTCCATGGTCAATTAATTTATTTTAGAAATTAAAGATACAAACAAAACAAATGGGTAACTAGGCATAAAGGTTTATCAAGCAACCATGAACTACAATATACACCTTGGAGAACTAAGGACTTAACATACGACATCCAATCTCCCTGAATGTTGTGTTTGGTGTATCATAGTATACAAGGTGGCAAACTCGATTACCTATGGATGGACAAAAACCTATAGGGGACTCCCAAAATATACTCGACTGTAAGTGGGAGTGCAGTCTGTAGTAGTGTTGTCTAATGCATAACCATTCAATGAGAGTGTTCCTATATACTTTTCATGCATGGAGCGTTGTCGAATATACCCAAAGGTATGTGGAGAACAATCCTATAGACTCACATACGTGGAACGAGATTTCACTCCTGGGATGTAATGCCGACAAACAATGAGAGATCCTACATTTAATGACACCAGAACATGTATCTAGCTTAGACCTCTAAGTGTTTGTGTTAATGTTACAAATTCTCCTTAGGTTGATTCAAATTTTTTTAGTGTTTATATTTGATTAAGTTTCAGCTTTGGGCACACCATGAATGTCACCTGAATATCCTAAAATGCAAATCTAGCATGAGAAAATGGAAATCTTTATATTTCAATGAAAATATAACTAAGGAAAGGAAGAAACAATCAGTATGCAACATAAAACATGCAGTAAACACAATGCAAGATGCAATCTCCCTTTCAATGTAACTGTTCCTATATCAATGCACATACAAAAAACTAAATTCCAATGCAGTTTTTTTCTTTTCAACACACTTAATTTTCGAAATGAAGAAAACTAAGATGAAAATGTTTAATCATTGAGTCAAATGAAATTTTTAGAATGAGGACTAAAACAACAATTCATCCCAATGGTCAATGACCAAACGTAATCAGTTTGCAAGCGACCAAATTATAAGAACAAAGAAAATTCAAAACTAGTTTTTACCAAAGGCAATCAAACACAAATGAAAACCAAATGGAGGCTTCAGAGAGACGACACGACATTTAAGACTCACGGAAGGTCAACTGGAAGTAGGATGATCAAAGAGACACTAAAAACAAGGGAAAGTTTTGTACAAAAATAGGGGCCAACGCTGGTGTAGAAGAGGCACCAGTGCTTTACAATGCTAGTATAGAGTGGGCCCAGGTGAGGTGCAGTGATTTTTCAGAGGCACTGGGGAAGCGTTGGTGCAGGGTAGAGGATTTCGACAAAAAAATTGCATAAAGAGACTCAATGAAATGACTTCCTAGGTCTGTTCTTGGCTGCGTAAAGCAACAAAATTCTATCAAAGAGGTAATCAAACACAATGGAAAAAGGAACCACCAAGGGAATACACTGTTCCCCAGTATGGTCGGCAATTTTTTATGCAGGATTTATGATTGTAGATAAAAGTATCTCCCCTAGTTTTGGTGGCTAACCTAGAACAATAGAGAAACAAGGAACCCAATTCTTTCCTTAAAGTAAATAGATGATGGAATGAAGCCTACATGGAATTTGTCATGGACTTCACTCCTTATTTAGCTTGAATGCTACAATTTCAGCTCTGACTGCCAAAATTAGAACCTCCATAATCAAATAACACAAGTCAAGAAACTACAAGATCTATGCAATATCATCTAAATACTCTATTCAATATATCAACATGGTATTGAAATACATGAAATAACAACATCACATATAGGAAAATGGAGAATTCTTTGCATTAATATAAATGGAAGGAATTACAACCATAAACAGATGTTGATCTTATAGAAGAGCTCCTCCAGTTTGACTTATCCTTTCCTTATCACAATGTTCACCTGCAATCAACCTAAATGCATGAAATGAAACCTCTCACAATAGTAGCATAAGGGTAGAATCACTCTCCAAAAAACCACCTCTTGCATATGGAAAGTTGTAAATATATAAAGGAGTGGGGTAAGTTGGGAGTTCTTATCCAGTTACCAATCTAAGGTTTTAGATCCACCTTTGATGGGAGGATGGGATCAAAGGATAAGGGATGGAAACTCCAAAGTAGGGTAGGATAGGATACAAATGTTTTATCTAAGGTAAATGGTTATAATAAATTTTGGAAGTTTTTGGAAGAGGAAGCTTCCAGAATTTCTTTCTTTTTCCCAAATTTCTAGAACCAATGCAGGTGTAAAGGGGAGAAACCTATAGGTGATCAATGGAATCCACATTGGAGCAACTTGTAGGTGAACTTTGTCTGACAAGAGGCTAGGGAGTGTTGGTCCTAAAACTAGCTCAAATGATGCAGTTTCAGGCAGAAACTCTGGGGAATGAAAGAGGCATGCTTAGGGCTTTGTGCAAGATGATGACAAGGGGGAATAGGATGTTGATTGATCCCATTAGGAGGCCTATTGATCGAATGTGAAAAAATGGTGTATAACAATCATGACATAAATGGATATCTAAACTAGAGAACTAATAAGTAGTAGAGATTCAATGACTTAATTCCAACAATCAATTTTTTTGTTTATTTGTTTATTCATTTATCCATTATTTAATCAAAGAAATGTTAGAACAAAATAATAAAGTAAAAAATTAGAAAATAAAAATAAAAGAAAAATCCCTCAAAAATAGGAAAAATATTAAAGAATCCAAATAAAAGGGAATACAAAAATATAAAATTAAAATGGAAATTAGAAATCAATAAAAGAAATTAACCAAAAGTCAAAGAATAATACATAAGAAGAGAGATATTTATTTATTTATCTAATATTTAATCAAAAGGAACAACTGAAATAATAAAGTCAAAATTAGAAAATAAAAATTAAAGTAAAAGCCCTAAAAATAGGAAAAATATTAAAGAATCCAAACCGAAAAGATTAAAACAAAATTAAAATGGAAATTAGAAATCAATAAAAGAAATTTACCGAAATTCAAAGAATAATATATAAGTAGAAAAAATTAGAGAGAACAAATGAATCATACCAAATAAAATAAAATAAAATAAGAAATAAAATTATATACATGAACAATAATAATATAGAGATGAAAAAATAATACCAGCATAGATCCAACTTATAGAGATGAAAAAATAATACCAACATAACTCCATCTTAGAGAGATGAAAAAATAATACTAGCATAGATCCATATTAAGTATGGATCTAACATGAGCCGAGAGGGATAAAATATTTTCATGTGCAAACTTCGATAGAGATACAAATACAATGTGTAATTTTTCATTGTTTAAATTGTTTTTTATTATTAATATATTTTTAAGTATATTTCAATATTAATTCATATTGAAATATTTGATTTATAACACATATTGAATATTTTATTATATGCAACATTAAAATATTTTATTTTAACATTATATTCCAAGTTTTTTGAGCATAGGAATAAAATCTTAAATAAAACTAAATAATTTGTTTCTTTAGGTCCGATAGACCAAAGTTTGGTCTTAGTGGACATTAACCATCACCATCATCATCATTATCATGATATGGAGTTGATATCGAGATAAATTAGCTAACATATATCTTCAAATAGTTAATTTAAACCTCTTGTTCAAATATTTTTGAAAAGTATAAAGTTTACACATCATACTCACACATTTTTTTTACTTCTAATTACTTTACCACATATTCATTTTTTATTATAGCCAGCATTATTTTCTTATTTAGAGCATTTTTTTTTTTTTTTAATTTTAAAGCGACACATTTTGACTTGATGGACAGACTTACACATCCCCTCATTCTAGGTTGTAGAATGAGCCTCTAGGTTCAAAAATATAATAAATTAATAAAAGAATGACTAAAATCAAATTAAATGAATAATAAATGATTAAGATAATCAGAATTATAAAAGTAATTAACATCTTTTATATTACTAAAATAAAATTAATAAAGGAAGAAGGAAAGTGGGGTGGGGGAGGGAGGCGGTATACACAAACTTTTAACCACAAAAATAATAATAATAATAATAATAATAATAATAATAAAGCTAGAGGGGGGATCCAACATTGGCTTACCTTCTAACTGTCATATCTATTAATATTGCCGAGTTTGATCACTTCCATCACCGTAAGTTTAGCGATGAAATTGATATTGAAAAAAGGTCCAAGACACTTAATAGAGATGATGGTTGGAAGATAAGTTGATGTTGGATCCCCTCTGTTTATTCCTAGTTTTTTTTTTCATAACCCTTTTCCTTTTTGTGGGTAAAAGTTTGTGTATATGCCTTGTTGTCGCAAAAAGTGTCTAGGCACCGTGAAAATGCTTAGACAAGTCAAGGGCGCTAGTTCCTAAGTTGAATGAATGAGAATGGCTTGTGAAACACAGATGCTAGGAGACTTAAAGATCAACAACTTAATGAATTTAGAAAAAAATTTGGTCAACTGAGATGGATAGATTAAAATAAGACACAACCACAAGATAAAAATAATTATAGGCCAGTGCCTTTATATTCAATTAATCATAGACTAAGTAAAAACAAGTTATCCTGAGCAATTTTCAAATGTGATGAATAGTGACGATCATGAATGATTAAATGTTAATGCTCAAAGCATTATCATGCAAGAGTTTCTAGCAATTAAATCCCATGAAGAAATATTAAATTTAAATACTAAGCAATGATTCCAGATTTAAAATGATTTTCATTAATAACCCAAATCTAGAATTAATTATCTTTCTCTTATGATTTTAAAACATTAATCACTCTTGACAATAGAGAAATCACTACCACATAATTTAAAATCTTACACTTAACACAAAACACACCAAGGAACTTTAGATTAATAGTTTAATTATCCCTTAGGCAAACTTAATGTGTTAGGCTTATGAATCAAATTTAAAATTTTTTAATGTGACAAAAAAATAAAAAATCAAAAGGACTTTAATAAATTAAAATTTTTAATGGGCCATAGGCCACATACAAATTTAATTTTTTAAATGCAAAAGTGTAAGTCCTCTTATAATTTAATTCCTTAGTAATCTCATACTCACAAAATGAAAAAAATTTAAACTATTTAGATTTTTAATTTTATTTTTTAGATTTTTAGATTTTTTAGATTTTTAAAGGTTTTTAAAATTTTTAATTTTTTAGATTAAAAAAAATAAAAATCAAAATAATGAAAAACATAAAAAAAAGTCATAAAAAAACAAATAAAAGGAAAATGAGAAGCATCAAAATTAAAATAAAAAATTTGAATCTAGAAGTTAACAAAAAAAAAAAAAAACAAAACAAAACAAACAAATTAAAACAAAATCAAAATGAAACTTAATCAAAAAGTAGATTTTTTATTCTTTTACTTTTTATAAAACAATGAACATTCAACCAAAGTTCAAAATAAATTAAATAAAAATCTAAATCAAAAGGAAACCAACCAAACTAAAAAAAAAAAAAAAAAAAAAACTAAACATAACCTAACGAATACACAATACAAATGAAATAAAAAAGAAAAAATCGAATGTTAACCTAAACCTAGCACATAATATACAAAAATTAAAAAATGAAAATGAAATGTTTGGATGAATGCACGTAGACGACTTGGCAGGGGCTCGACGGTGGCAAGGATGATAGAAGAGTTGTGACGGACGAGGAGCTGCAAGGATGGTAGCTGCGAGTTAGGAGGGATCCTGTTGGTTTGCATGCAACGAGTTAGTGTATGACAGGTGGGAGAAACAGGAAGGAGAAATTGTGGATGGAAGGAGTTTATGAGCAACAAAGAGATAATGCAATAAGGGCTGGCAAGGAAGGGACACAAATGTAGGGATTTGAGGGAAATGGAGCTTACATAGGAAGAAATAGAGGTGTACGACAATGCTAGGGAGGAGGGAAGCACATAGAGAGGGACACAGGTGTATAAGGAGTTAAAGATGGTAGGAGCTAGGATCGACGACGACATGAGAGGAGCCCAAGGGTAAGCCGACGAGGAGCTACAGGATGACATGTCAAGGAGTAGCGTATGGAGGAGAAGTTGCAGCTCAATGAGATGAGGGTTTTTTACAGGTTTAATGGAGAATGTAGGTAGCAAAAAAGGGGTGTGGGCCTTTCTTAAAAAAAGAATTGAAATTTTCTGCAGTAAGAAGAATAAAAAGAAAAAGCCAAGCATCATTTTCAAGTAGCTAATGGTGGCCTCAAGAAACCTAAAATAAACCCATAAAAATCGAGTTCCACATCAATATAATTTTTATGATTTAGATTTATCTCTGAAAACGTTATGAAAATTTCTAGATTTAAAACTTTTTAAACCCTTGGACTACAAATTTTTTTAACAATGTCCCTGCAAAATTATGTTGATAAACGTACAGAGATCCAGATCTAATCCTCTAGGGCCTAGATCTGTACTCTACACAAATTTCCTCCTCAGGTTTGCTGCTGCACGACAACAAGAAAACAACCAAACGATATATACAATGATAAAACTAAAATCCCATAAAAACCCACCTTAAAAAAACAATTACAAAATTTACAGACTGCAAGCTGTAATTAGCTAGATTTATCATTATGCCGCACAAAAAATGAAACTTTAAATTTTAAAGGAGGTGCTAACTCGAAACCCTTCATGCATCACCAACAAAAAATCTTATGATAAGCCTGAAGCTAATTTAGTTGGGATCTTCAGGAAACATAGATCAGGAGTTGGCTGGTCCAACTGAAAACTTCCCCTAATGCCCGAGGATCTAAAAACAAAATTTCCCCGCAAAAACCTGATCCAGCGATTAAAAATAGAGTAAGAAAATAACAATAAAACTTAGACAAATAGAGATACCTACTATTACATTTAAAATTTAGATTATTATTAAAACACCAACAACTGAGTAAGATACCTGTACTCAAATCACTCTTTAGAAGCTATCATCAATGGCTTTAGAAAAAATTATGCATGAAAACAACACATCTTACAGTTTTCCCACGAAGAGTAACACCATCAGAAATTAACCCCAAAGTCTTTCTTTATTATCTAGAAAAATATTACACAAGAGCTTCTTGCTAAGCACACGACTAAAAGGTCGGATGAATTGACTGACAAATGATCTCCTATTTAAAGATAAATCCTCCAATGGTTAGTTCGAGTGATTCTTGTCAAAAAAATCTTTACCGTTGATGAAGATTAAAATTTCTTTTAATATCATCTATCGAAATATTTAAATATTTGGGGAAATTCGAAAATTTTCATTAAATGCATTCTAATTAACTCAAAAATATTTTTTTTTGATTTTATTTCCCAAAAAATTTCACTTTGACTTAACCCCCAGGGATCAAAGGTTTAAAATTTGGCAAAATAATTAATTTACCTTAGTCCCAGGACCTTTTAAACTTTAATTTTTAAGGACTGATGAATTTTTCCTTTGGAGAATTTAAATTTACCTAGGACCTAGAAATAATTAAATTTTTGGCTTAGGATTTTAATTAATTTTTTGCCAAAAAATTTAATTAATTAACCTATGAGGGGATAAATTATTTTTCTAACTGTCAAGACACTTTATATCATGATTTTTATATTTTTTACATCATAAAGGGGAAACCCATTTGTAATATACCCTCATAGACTACCCATTTCTGCGACACAAATATAATCCAGCAGACCAAGCAATTTATAATAAAATAACCTAACCAAATAGTTAGGATTATTTCAAAATTACTTTTACATAGACTAGATCTAGAACACTAGGACTCGTCTAAGATCCTAGCGACAAAATCAATTCTAGCTTTAGAGTAATACTGGAGGAAAACTCTGTCGACCATCCAAGAATGGATCAGTGAGACAAAAAACCTCCCAGAATGTAGATCGTCACTAGAAAATTAGGCTTACCTAGGTTGTTACATACATGAAACAGATCTGCTAAGATTATTTACATCATATACATGAAGAATGGGTTTACATTATAACATATTGGAAATCACGATGATGATGATAACTGAACAACATAGACATATCAATCAAGCACTATCCCTTTTGCGAATAAAGGGGGTGTACTGCTGTGAGTCATTGACACGTATTGGTCAACAAGCCTCCCTTTTCTTCTTCTTTCATTAATTCTATTTTAATAATATTAAATATGTTAATTACTTTTATAATTGTAACTCTCTTAATAATTTATTAATTAATCTAATTTGATTTTATTCATTTTTTAATAATTTATTCTATTTCTGACCCTAGAGGCTCATTCTACAACCTAGTATGAGGGGGATGTGTAAGTTCGTCCATCCGTTCAATGAGTTGACATGTGTCCCTTTAAAATAAAAATAAATTATGTTGTAAATAGATATATTTTTGACCCGAGAGGCTCATTCTACAACCCAATATGAGGGGGATGTGTGAGTTCATCCATCCATCCATCGAATTGTCATGTCCCTTTAAAATAAAAATAAATTATGTTGTAAATAGAAAAATATTGTCAACTATAATAAAAAAATCAATATGTTGTAAAGTAATTAGAAGAAAAAAATTATACGAGTAAGATGCTTAAACCTTATATTTTTCAAAAATATTTCAACAAGAGATTTAAATAAAATATTTGAAGATCTATGTTAACTAATTTATGTTGATATCAACTTCATATATATCTATATATAGAAAAAAATGTTAAAAATAAAATATCTTAATGTGGATATAATAAAATATTCAATATGGGTTATCAATAAAATAATTTAATATGAATTAATATTGACATATACGGGAAAGATTGATCGAGATTTGAGTGGGCTTCTGGAGCTCCGGCGATTTTCTGTCACGAGGGTTTCGATAACCATGGCTGCCGCTCTCATTCCATCTGTCGTCGGCGCTGCAAGAGATGGCCAGGCGCTGTCTTCTATCAATGGCTACAGGAACTCCAAACGCGATGCTTCTCTCTCAGACATTGACGCGCTCTCTATCTTCGATTTTCTGGAAAATGCGTTGTCTCCTCCGTCGGCCTGCAAGTGGGAGGAGCTGCCATGGCTGAAGGCCCAGAGTCCTTACAGCCTCGCCGCTGTCATGGCCATCAAGTCGGAGCTCTCTTTGTGGCTCTCGGGGCTCCATTCCCACGGCAAGAATCGGAGCTCCAGGATGAACCCTATGGCGATTAGCCATGAAATGCACAAAAATGGAAGAGATCTCGCAGGGATTGCTTCAAATGTGTTCTGGAGGAAGAAAGCCTGCGTCGATTGGTGGTCTAGGGTGAACGAGAAGACCAGAGCTGAAGCATTCCTACGAGTTTTTATCCCAAACAGGGGCCTGTTCTCTGTTTCAGCTCAAACGGAATGCGTTGGAAAGGTCTTCAGGCAGCCTTCGAAAGCCTCTTTTCAGATTCAGATCAAAACCATATCTGGCAAAACCCTGTTGCAATGGGTAAGAGCGACGGATCTAGTGCAAGACCTCAAGCAGGCTTTGGAAATCAAGTTGGGGATTCCCTCTGCAGCATATCGACTTCTCCACGCAGGTAAACAGCTTGAGGATCTCAACCCCCTGTCTTTTTACAGCATCCAGAGAAATTCCTCCATAGAACTCATCCTGCGTCTAAGAGGAGGCGCAGCAGGACAGTCATCCTCAGCTAAGGCTTTTTCTTACAAGGATGATGTCCATGCTAAGACTCCAAAGAAAACAGATCCACCTGCTCAAGCTCCCAGGCCTTTCCTGGTGGATAAATTGAAGGAAACCCCCTCCATAGAAATAATGCATCCATCGCTGGATGAGCAAACCCAGCATTTTCTGGATAATGGCATTATATGCAGGTTTAATGGGCTATGGCCCCGCACAACAGACCTCTACCAATGGATCCATTCTGAATGGACCAACAACTGCAAGGTTCTGCTATGCTCAAAAGGATTTTTTATTGTAGTGTTTGCCTTTGAGACGGATTATCGAAAAGCCTTAACTGGTGGCCCATGGTTCTGGGGTGCTGCTGGCTTATTCCTCACTCCTTGGTTCCCAGAGTTCGATCCATCCACAGCAGTCATCACCAAACTTCCCATCTGGGTCAGACTTCCAAACCTCCTAGCAAATCTTTGGCATTTTGCGGTTCTTCAAGGGATTGGCAACACTCTAGGCAGCCTTTTAGACACTGACGTATATAGAGGGGAAAAGGGATTATACACTTATGCCAGGATCTGTGTAGAAATAGACATCAGCAAAGGTCTCCCGGACCAGATCAATCTCAAAATAGGAGATTTCCACTGGACTCAGACTTTGGACTACGAGAACACAGCCTTCCGATGTCGCTACTGCCATCTTACAGGCCACCTTCAGAGTTCTTGTCCCACAATGCCGGCCCAAAAGAAGAAAGCCAGCACTAAGCAGAAATCCAAAAGCTGGAAGCCTCATGATCCTCCTCCCATGGATGACTTTGATTTCAGCTCTGACGAAGAGGAAGAGAACAAGGAAGGTGAGGCAGCTGCGTCGGAACCAGATCCGTCCTTGGCAGGGCCAACGGTTGCGTCTGTCACACCAGCCTCTCAGAAAAGGAACCATGACACCTCATCCTCGGACTCGAACAAGGAGACCTCTCCGTCGGCGCATCTCAGCTTGCAAATCACGCCAGCACAACAAAACCCCCCTGAGTGGGTCAAAGTTGGCAAAAAGAAAGGGAAAAAAAGCAGAATAGTGGATTCCGCACATGATGGGTAGATTCCTCTGTTCTGTTCCCGCTCCTCTGTTCCTTCTGTTTCTTCTTGTTCAGCATTGTTCTCTACTCTTTTTCTCTTAGGAGCCGAGGTGGACAACCAATCCTTTCCGGCTGCCTTTGTTCTTGTTTCTCCTGGTTGTAATCCCGCATTGTACCATAAGTTTTCTTAATAGATTTAGTTTTTTTACCGAGAAAAAAAAAAATATTGACATATACTTAAAAATATATTAATAATAATAAAACAATCTAAACAATGAAAAATTTCACGTGAAGATGAATCTATGCTGTTATTATTTTTTCTTTTCTATATTATTATGATTCATGTATATAATTTTATTTCTTATTTTATTTTATTTGATTTGGTGTGATTTCTCCATTCTCTCTACTTATATATTATTCTTTGACTTTTGGTAAATTTCTTTTATTGATTTCTAATTTCCATTTTAATTTTATTTTCAATGCATTTGGTTTGGATTCTTTAATATTTTTCCTATTTTCAAGGCTTTTACTTTTATTTTCTAATTTTGATTTTCCTTTTGATTAAATATTAGATAAATAAATAAATAAATATCTCCCTTCTTATGTATTATTCTTTTAGTTAATTTCTTTTATTGATTTCTAATTTCCATTTTAATTTTATATTTTTTTATTCTATTTTATTTGGATTCTTTAATATTTTTTCCTATTTCTGAGGGATTTTTCTTTTACTTTTATTTTCTAATTTTGACTTTATTATTTTGTTCTAACGTTCCTTTGATTAAATAATAGATGAATGAATGAATAAATAAATAAATACAAATTTTGAATGTTGGGATTAAGTCGTTGCATCTCTACTATTTATTAGTTCTCTAGTTCAGCTATCCATCTATGTCTTGATGATGAACCACAGTAAGTGGTTCAAAACACGTTGACATGAAAATCTACATGTGAGTTTGTTTGGATTAACACTAAAAATAAATAAATTGGTATGCATATTTTACTATTGTATAAGTATTGGTAGATTTGTTGCATGCTACTTGGTGCCTTTATGATTGAAGGAAAGGAGTTTTGATGTATTTACTTGTGTGGATTCTATTATTTAATTGAGTATGCATGATCTGATAAGTTACATTCACTTATTTGTTTATATGATAAGGCTTTTGAGCCAAAACAAATCAAGTTTTTGCTTTGCTTATGGTATGCTACAACTCTCTATATTTTTATGTAGAAATGCACTTGAAATGTTGTTAAAATTGTTATCATGCTTATGAATGACTGTTTCTTAGGTCTCGCCTTAAATACCTTATGAATTTGTTAGCCACTAAGTGTTAGAAGTTTTATGGAGAAAGGTTGAAAGTTAGATGAAAGACTATGTTAAAATGTTGGAAATTGGCCTAAAAGAATGAAATTTTGTTTAGTAGGTTGGCGAGCTCAGAGGTCAAGAGGTTAGCCGAGAAGGCTTAACCTCTAATGGGATTTTCCCAACCTACTGTGGGTTGACCTAGCCCCAAAATGACCTACAACTAAGATTTCAGAGTGGGTCAGAGTTTAGAGGAGTCAGGAGATTGAGGCGGTTAGGGGTCAGACATACCCTGACCTGTTTTGCATCTTGGCGGAGTAGAGTCAACCCCGACTTAGATTGGAGGTCGAGTCCAGGCTTGTCTATTGAAGCTAAACGTACACCACAACAGAAAGGTTGACCTTGACCTAGGTCAGTAGTTGGGGATCAGGCTCGTCTGTTGAAGCTAAATGCATGCCACAATAGGAGGGTCGACTCTGACCCTCCTTTAGACTTATGTCGCCACATGGCCCTATCCACTATGGCTATGTGGTAGGTGCCTCGTGGGTCATGGTGGGATCATGTGCCACATCACCCTCCATGTGGAGCTTTGTGAGGCTACCACGTGTGATTATGACGTGGTTGTATGTAATTGTTCGAACTTCAGAGGGCTGTAAATTTTGATCTGTAAGTTAGATTGAGGCAAGATTTATATCATTGGAGTCAGCTCGATGAGATGAACACAATGATGCTATTTATTTAAAATTATAGAAAAGTTAAAAAAAAAAGTTAAAATTTTTAGCTATTGTTCCCATAATTGTACCTTAGGAGTTGGGTCATTTCAGTAACCAACTCCTTCTAACTTCGATTGGGTTTGGGATTAGGAGGGGGTGTGTTCATAGGTGGTATCAAAGCATCTAGGTTCAACACTTGGATTGCATGGGCTCTTCCATGACCAAGAAAGAAACATGTTCAATTGCTTATGTGAATGTTTAAATGCATGCATGATTGATATGTTTTCATTGTTATTGATGAGCTAACAAACTTTGTTGAAAGGAATGTTTTTCTGGAGATGCATGCATGTGCATTGGTGCTAACATGGTTTTTCATTATAGCTATTCTTATTAGGAAAACTCTTTAAAAACATGTTTATGGAAATACTTGCTATTATCTAATTATTTTATTATGTATCTAACATTTCCATGTGAATGAAAACACCTCACAAGCCGCAAAAAGATAGGGAAAGACAAATAAATGAGGAAAATAATGGTACAATACAACTCTAATTAGTTACATCATGGGTATGAAGCAGTAAAGATTGATGAAGAAGAAATATTAGTTGGCCAAGGGTGTTATGCTCTTGACCTGTGAGAAATTCTAGAATACCAAATATGCAAAGAATTACAACCCAAAACACAGAATAAAATGAGAAAAACAACAAATATTTTATTATTTAGAGATAAAAGCAATGTTCACTTGCCTCTTTGAGGGGGAAACCTCCAGAAGAGCAGATATCGATTACAAAATAAGACTCGATGATATTTCGCTTCTAACTACGTCTATTTATAGCTAAATGACCTTCAACAACCTAACGACTAGTGGTCCTTTGCATAACGTGGGTTAACCACTTTATTTATCAATTATGGCCCATTTGCAACTAACTGTGGTCCCCTTTATTAAATGTGGGTCAACCACTTACAATTATTAATACGAGATTTATTGACTCTTTAAATAACTATGACTATGACTCGACCCTATTTGGCTTATTACATAAATAAAGGGTTTAGGGTTGGACCCTAATATGCCCTCCCCCATCAAAAGTAGCCTTGTCCTCAAGGCTGAAGCTATGGAAATTGCTGAAGAATAGTGGCTGGTTCCCAGATCACATCTTCAGTAGAGGTGTCTTTCCACTTGACAAGGAATTCCTTGATCGTGCGGCCGTGCAGATGTATTTCACAAGTATCGAGTACTTGTTCAAGTTGGAGCTATACTGAACCTTCCTCATCCAAGTCAGGTAGACTAGATTGAATTCTGAAATTGTTCCCCACCACTTTCTTGAGGCATGATACATGGAAGAATGGATGGATTTTTGAAGTTGGTGGCAAGGCCAGCTTGTAGGATACTACTCCAATGCGCTAAATTATTTGATAAGGTTCGTAGAATTTGGGAGCTAATATCTGGCAGCCCTTTTCTTTGAGTGATGTTTGCTTATATGGTTGCAGTAGCAGGAATACTTGATCCCCTTCTTGAAATGTGCACTCTAAACGATGCTGGTCAGCCTATTTCTTCATTCGATTATGAGCCTGATGGATATTATCTTTGAGACAAGCTATCATGGCGGCGCGATTATGTAGGAGTTGATCAACTGCTTGCACCTTAGAGCATCCAGGGATATAAGAAATAGGTGAAGGTTGGAGTTGGCCATACACTGCTTCATATGGAGTCATCTTGATGGCTTTTCGATAGTTAGTATCATACCACCATTCGATTAAAGGTAGCCATTGTACCCACTGAAGCTGCTTTTCTGAAGTGAAGCATCTTAGGTATGTCTCCAAACATTTGTTGACTGCTTCAGTTTGACCATTAGTTTGGGGATGATAGGCAGTACTTAGTTGGAGTTGGGTGTAGATTTGGGAACATCGTCCCAATAAGTATGGTCGTTAGGTATCTACTGCATGTAAGATAGTCATCATCTCTTTCTCATAGGTATCCCATATTTTTCCCACTCAGTTGTTGGCTGGTGAAAGCCAAGGGTTGACCTTCCTGCATTAAGACAACACCACTACCAGTACCTGAAGCATCACATTCAATGAAAAAAGATTTGGTGAAGTCAGGTAGTGCCAATACTCGAGTGGTACACATGGCCTTTTTGAGAGCCACAAATGCCTATTGTGCTGCATTAGTCCAGAGGAATGATTTTTTCTTGAGAATGTTAGTGAAGGGTCTAGCAATGCAACCATAATTGCGCACAAATTTGCCATAGTAGCTAGTGAGACCCAAGAATCCCCTCAAACTCTTCAAGGTTTTTGCTTGGGGCCAATATTGCATTTCCTGCATCCTTTTGGGATTAGCCGTGACACCTTCATGACCCACAATGTGTTCCAAATACTCAACTTCTTCCACACCAAAAGAACACTTGGACAATTGGACAAATAATTTGTGATTCCGGAGCAGTTGCAAGATCAAGTCTACATGATGTAGATGTTTTTCCTAGGTTAGGCTGTAGATGAGAATGTCGTCAAATAACAAGAGGAATTTTTTTCGGAAATATGGTTTTAGCAGGTGATTCATGGGCTTTTGAAAATTGGATTGAGCATTACAGAGAGCAAATGTCATGACCAAGAATTCATAATTTCCTTTATGAGTGCGGAAAGAAGTCTTGGGAATGTCTACTTCTTTCGTGCGTATTTGGTGATAGCCAGAGCGAAGATCTAGCTTGGTAAAGAATTGAGCACCATGTAGTTCATCAAGAAGATCATCAACAACCAGGATAGGGAATTTGTCTTTGACAATGAGCTTGTTGAGGGCCTGAAAGTTTGAAAACATGAGCCATTCCCCATCTTTCTTGAGCACCATAACCACTGGTGATGAATAAGGACTGATGCTAGGATGAATAACATCGGCTTCAAGGAGTTCCTTAACGATTTTTCAATTCCATTCTTTTGGGCGAAAGGATATCGATATGGGCACACATTAGGCAGTCGGGCCCCAGGGACCAAAGTGATGCTATGATCGTGTTCCCCTCTAGAGGGTGGAAGTTCTTTATGTTTGTCAAATATTGGCTAGTGGCAGTTTAAGACTTGTTGCATCTTAGGATGAATATGAAGAGGAGTGGATTCTATGGCCTGGATGGCATTAAACTGGGCGATGAATCCATGATGGCCCTTTTTTAACAACTTTTCCATTCGCTGCGAGATGATGATAGAAGGCACACCTGCTTGGAGTCCACAGAGTGTATGAATGTGGTCATTTTGCTTAAAGCTCATATATAACTCTTGGGAATCCATTTTGATTGGGCCTAGTGTGCGAAGCCATTCAACACCCAAGATAATGTCACAACCACCCTCGTTAATCGCAAACATGTGGGTCATTAGGTGGTAGTCTCCCATATGAAGTTTAATATTTTCGCATCGGCCTTCACATTTCATTGTACCCCCATCAACAATAATGACCTGGAAATTAGAGACTGCCCTTAAAAAACAATGAATAGCTTTGATGACTTGCTTATGGATAAAGTTATGAGTGCTGACACTACCAATCAATACTACTAGAGGGTGATGTTTAAGAAAGCCTCTAATTTTGAAAGTTTGGGGCATAGAAATGCTCGCTAAAGAATGTAGCAAGATAACTGGTTCATCTTGCGTAGCTGTGAGATCATTGTCCTATTGGGTCTCCTCAACTTTTTCCTTTGGCCCCCCCAAAGGGTGGGGCTTCCTTAGATGAGTTGTGATCAGTAATATCAATTTGAAATAATTTTGGCTCAATGCATTTATGACCCGGGGAGTATTTGTCATCACAGTAGTAGCACAATCCTTGTTTTCTTCCTTTAGCCATTTTTGCTGGAGACACCTTTTGAACCTTAAGTGTTTGGGTAGGGCCTTGAGCCTGGGTGGAATGCCCCTTGGCTATGAAATTTGGACTAGTAAACTGGGCAGCTAAGGAAAGTTCTACCTCAACAGCATTTTTGCAAGAGTCTATCCATGTAGGAGGGTGGTGCATCCAGACATGTGCTTGGATGTCTTCTTTGAGACCACTGATGAAACACTCCAAGTAGAATTCATCTCCTAGACCTTCCATTCTGAAGGCCAATGTCTCAAAGGCTACAATGTAGTCTTTTACTGTGCCTGTCTGTTGGAGCTTAGTGAGACGGCCCAAACAATTAGATTCTCTGTCAAATCGGTCACAAAGGGATTTTTAGAACACGTGCCATGTTATGTTTCTAGGATAACATTTCTGATGCCACTACCACCATTGCCATCTTTCTTGGTCCAAGTAAAGGGTTCCCACATGTATTTTTGTCTGATCATCATAGATATCATTCAGGGTGAAATATTGTTCCATTTGTGCTACCCATACTCCCGAATTAGAGCCATCAAATATATGCATGTCCAGCTTGGGTGTTTGAGGGTGGGAATGTTGGTGATTTCCATGGAAGTGAATATGATGGTCAGATTCTCCTTCAAGGTATTCATCAATACTAGGAACCTCCTCATGATACCCCATCCTACTCTTGGTAAATTGTTCAAGCATTTTTGTACTATTGTCCAGTTGTTCCTTGAAAGAATCCAATGTTGTTTCAAGGCACTCGATATTATCATTGGCCATGACTTGAGCTATGGTTTCTACCATGCAAAAATCCCGGTTACTTGAAGTCACTCCGAAAAATTTTTGGACCGCCCGAAAATTGAGGCTAACTAGTGAATGGTACCACTGCGATCAACTTGTTGTCCTAAATATTTTGGGCTAAGTCTCTTGTCACATTGTCCTACGAAAATCAACCCAGACTATAAGAGCAAATGAGCCTCACTGCGAAGAGACTCAGGTCTTCCTTCAAAACCCCAACTACTGAATGTGTGTTGTATTGCGGAGGCAAAACCCCAACTAGTGGATCTAATTAGTGCGATGACGATAGAACCCCAGCTACTAGATCTGAATTGAACTGCAGCAGTTGAACCCCAACTGGTGGATTTGATCTGGTAGATAAGATATGGCCAATCTTCAGAGAGCTGAGGGAACTGTGGTCACAAAGGAGTGTCAGGTGCTACAGATCACAATATACATAAGGGTCCAACAATAGTACTCGACCCAATATTTCAGGGCACTAACTAAGAAGGATCAACCATACACTTAGCCATAATACTTCACTACCCTATCGTACACACGAGTAATCTCCCAGAGTTCTATTCTTAGTGTATTGTAGCAGCAAGATGGCTGATGAATTATCTACAACGAGGTTTCAGGTGAGCCTAGGGGGCTTTCGATATACCTAGAGGGTACGTGGAAGTGCAGTCTGTGCACAGTTCTATCTAATGCACTACTACTCGAAGGGGTACCCACAAGGGCTACAAGGGAGTCCAACAAGCTTGACCACCTTTTGTATTTCCTGCGTGCATGCCTCCCCAAATCTATAGATTTATGTGCTCAAAGATAGATCCCGTGGCTTAAAGACGTTGGAACACGTCTCTAGCCATAAAAAAAGATCTACAAAAATGGAGGTACCACTGGCCTTGGAAAGCGCTTTGATACCACTTACTATGTTCTTGACCTGCGAGAAATTCCAGAATACGAAATATGTGAAGAAATACAACCCAGAACATAGAATAAAATGAGAAAAGAAACAAGTATTTTATTATTTAGAGATAAAAGCAATGTTCACTTGCCTCTTCGAGGGGGCAACCTCCAGCAGAGCAGAGCTTGATTGTAAAAAAAGACTCAAAGATATTTTCCTTCTAACTATGACTATTTATATCTAAATGACCTTCAACAACCTAACGACTAGTGGTCCTTTGCATAACATGGGTTAACCACTTTATTTATTAAGTATGGCCTGTTTGCAACTAACTGTGGCCCCCTTTCTTAAATGCGGGTCAACCACTTACAATTATTAATACGAAATTTATTGACTCTTTAACTAACAATGACTATGACTCGAGCCTATTGGGTTTATTACATAAATAAAGGGGTTAAGGTTGGACCTGTTGAGTCCCTAAAAATCGGGTCGACAACAAGGGGGATACCCGCCCGGTCCAGACCTTGGTTGGTAGCTCCTTATCCATTTGGTATAGCGGGTCCGACTAGGGATAATGGGACCAGCTTCCCAATCTATGGGTGTGTGTGTGTAGAATTGGATGTTGTTGATCTAACAGTAACTATCTAAGCTATTCTAATTCAAACTTTAATCTAATTCTATGCTATTGTAATCTAATAAAAACAACACATCTAATCTATGTTAACTCGGGATGTAACTCTTTTATTATGTGATCTAAAGAGATTTCAAATAACAACTGGTAATAAAGATCATTCAGCGATTATAAGAAAGGAAATCAATTAAGATGAACTATTTCGCATAAAAAGTTAGGCAAAACAGTTGTGAACAACATATCGCATAATAAGCTATTCATACATTAAACATAAATAAATAGCTACCACCGTACAAAAGTGCCAAATGGTAACTCAAGCATTCATGCAATAACATATAAACAACTAAAAACTGTATATCACTTTAACATATAAGCAGAAATGGTCAAGAGATAAAAGTACCATTTATGACTGGTCCTACTCATAAGCTTCAAGCAACAATGATTTATCTCTCCTTGCTCTAACATCTACTAAGAGTACAGAAGTGCAACATCAGTAGCAGATATCAAATGCAAGAATCAACAAATCTTGATCCATTCATTCACCAAAACCTCCTCTGAGGGTGCAAAAGTGCATGTTCTGAGGATAATTTTTTGATAAATTTCTGGACCCTTCTCTAAATGCATGAGAAGGGTTTAAATACTACTAACTAAATAACTTGACTACACAGATTCAGGATACGGTTTAAATGACCGCCCTTTTTCTAAGCAAAATTATTTCTAAAAATTAAATCTAATATCTAACTATTTCTGCATTTGCTCCTTAATGTTGCGAGCATTCAATATTTGCCTGGGTGGAGTCGACTAACTGTCTTCTGCTTTTGGTTGAGCTAAGCAAACAGAAATGGCAAGTGCTGGCACCATTTTTTCAGCAAAATAGAAGATATACTTGAGAATCATCTCTGGCTATGTGGATTTACTGTGTATGCTCAGTAATAACCCAAATTCCACTTGGTTAACCCTCAAATTGCCTCTGCCTTTTCCTTCTTGCGTTTTCTGGGCTTATGAGTGACTGAGCAGTTAGGGACTTTGCTTTTTGAGCAATTTTCTCAGCGATGCGCGATTAGCGCTAGGCGCTAATCACGCATCGGAAACTACCTCCGTTCTTTGATGCAGGCCTTTCTGGTGCGCTTTTTGCCTTTAGCACCTTTTCTTTCACCGGGTATAAGCTTCAAAATTTTGTAAACATGATGCTTCCGTGAGCTTCTGACTTTGAGCGTTAAATCGCCTGTTGATATCAGCATTGTTCAACTACTCTTTCAACCATGGCTCTGACTGACAGATCTGCAATGGATAGCTCAGCAATGCTCTGGAATTTGTGGCTCTTTTACTCTCTCCTTAATCGCTCCCTACACATTTCTTTGATGTTGTTTCTGTTTTTTGTTCCTGCAGTTCACACATAAGGAGAGAGTAATGATAATAAAAATTGACAAGAAAGCTCTGAGCTCTACGAATGTACAAAATCAAGCCACCTGACGTGAACTAACTCTTCGAAAAACACAAAACTATCTTTCATTAACACGTGGCGTACATTCATTAATTTTCATTAAGGCGCGTATCCAATTTTTGGTTTATGGACATCTTTTCTTGACTGTTGAGCCGGGGAAAATTTGCAATGGACAATTTCTGCAATTCGTATCGCAGCATCACATCACCGCAGTATCATGTTATCGCATTTTCATTAAGATGTGTTATTGCAGGGTTTCCCGATCATTTTTATCGCAAAATCACAGATTGTTGTTTCGCGCGATCGCAAGATTGCAGATCGCAGTATCGCGTTATCGCAAGATTGCAGATTGTTACAATTCGTTAAATGGTTATGTGTTTTTTTATGCAATATTGCGATAGGCGACGTCACATATCGGCCATCGACAATTTTTTAAAGTTTTCAAATATGAGCGTTTCTTAATTCATGCGATGCGATGGAATTCACGTCGCACTCTTGCAGTTTTTCATTTTACTCACAAGGAAATGTCCTATCTTCTTCGCGCGATGCGATGTTTTCTTAAGGAGTAGAATACATGAGTTTTAATTGATTTTTTTGAATTTTTTACTAAGGGTCCCCACTTACCTAGTGTTATTGCTAATACTAAATAAGGAGGGGGGTTTTTGGTGGCCATAACAATTGGCGATTCACTTGGAAGAACCAGTTACCTCTGTTTTTCTATTGAATTTTCAAACTTCCAAAACAGAAAATTTTTCAGAAAATTAAACTTTGTTATGGAAAGATAGAGTACATTATGTTTTAACCTGTCAATGATATTTTGTTTCAACCTCTTTCTATTCTAATTATTTGCTTCCTCAGGCTAGTCCTTGTATTTACATCAGCCATTACTTGGTCTTGTAAAGATAAAATAAAGTCTCCTCTGTAAACCAGTTTTAAATATGCTCATTTGTCATAGGTAGAGCCTCTGCTGCCAGCAGGCGTTTATAGCCTCGACGGGGTTATCTGTTACCCAACAATGATCCTGTATCCATACTCAAGGTGACCTACATCTTTCAAAGAAAAATCCAATTTCACACTTATTGCTTTGATTTTCTTTTTATTCTTAAAGAACAATGTCTTGGTTTGGTAGCCAAATTATGACGCAATCATTCACTTGATTTATAACTTTGCTGAACAAGCTGGCTCGTGATGAGATCCATTGTCTTTTGATTGCAACAATCTTGAGTCATTTCCCTGTTGTGGTAAACAGTATTGGCACAGTTAGCAAGTTATAATATCCGTGATCATGATAAGCCGGCTCGTGATGAGACCTCTTATTCTTCAAGATATAGTGTATCCTTGGATTATTCCTCTGAAAGCTGCGATTTTCCTTAGCAGGGAGGAAGTAATTGTTTCCTTAAGATAGCTCTAGACAACAATAATAGAGTTTTTTGGAAACAACTATTCTACAGAGAATCTTCATTTTGCTATTGATACCTTTCATTGTGCTGATATAAAACAATTTCTTCACTAAAGGTTGCTTTCATCAAATTTTTTGAAGTTGAAACTAGTATCATATCTAGGCTAAAGTTTTTAACTGTATCTGTCAATAATAAAGATCAATTTTCTAAAAGATTTTCTATTTATACAAGCGAAAAGCTCAAAATTTGAAAGAGAATTGGTGTATTTTTCGTAAATACCTAATGTAACCACTCACACTGGTTTTATTATGAAAAGAAAAACTATTCTACAAAAATGGAAGAATAATCTTCTATGGAAAATATTTCTTGAGAATTTGTCCATTAACAGGCAAAGGAACCCTTTTACCTGCTAAATCCTGTAACACAAATGTTGATGGACCTATGACTTCAACAATCTGAGAAGGACCAAGCCACATCCTTTGAAATTTTGTATGTTTGCCCTTTTCTTCATGAGCCTTATCCCACTTTAAAACTAAATCTCCCATCTGAAAATCTTTTCTGGTCATTATGTTTGAATCAAAAGAGGATTTTACTAGCGCTTGATGATGAGCATGCGTTTTCTTAGCTTGTTCTCGTTGTTCTTCTAATTTAATTATTTCCATTTGTCTTAGCTGTAAGGAGGAAGTGGGTACCTCATCAATGTATTGTACTAAAGACAAAGAGGGAATGGCTAAGTGAGTTGGAAGAACCACTTCTTTCCCATAAACTAAATTAAAGGGAGAAGTGCCAATTGAAGCTTTTTGTGTTATCCTATCTGCCCATAAAGCATATACCAAAGCTTTGTGCCAATTCTTTTGATTCTGGTCAACTCTTCTTTTAATAATCCTGATTAGGTTTTTATTTGTTGACTCAGCTAACCCATTACCTTGCGGATAGCAATTGGCCGAATATTTAAGTTTGAATCCTCTTTTAAGTGCAAATTCAGTCATTGCATTTCCAGAAAAGTATGATCCATTATCAAACATTAAAGCCAATGGAAATCCAAACCTAGTGATTTTAAATTAATCTATGAACTCAATAATATTTTCAAAATTAGCTGTCTTGAGTGGAACTACTTCTACCCATTTAGTAAAAGAATCTGTTGCCGTGAGGAAGTATCTATGCTGTTTAGAAGAGTGAGGAACGATCTCACCTATTAATTCCAAGCCCCACTGACTGAAAGGTTGCTCGATGTTTACTGGCTGTAGTGGCAGGGACGACTTCTTCTGTTTTCCAGTAGTAGTTTGGCAGACTTGACATCTCATCACGTAACTGTGCGAGTCTTTGAACAGCGTGGGCCAGTAATATCTTGCGCGTAAGATTTTATGTGCAGTAGCATCTCCAGTGTAGTGTCCGCCTACTGGCCCATCGTGGAGTTCCTACAAAACTTTTTCAGCTTCAACTTTCTCAAGACACCTAAGAAGAACAGAATCATAATTTTTTCTGAAAAGAATATCATTTATGAACTCATATCGTTTAGCTTTCAATCTGAGAGCTCTTTTCTTAGTATGATCAAGGTGTGAAGGAGCATACCTGTTCTTAAGATAATAAATGATATCAGCATATAATGATTCTGCATCATTTAGGCTTACCTCACACATTTGTACCTCTTCAGATGGAATTTCAGAAATTTGCGATGCTCCGGCCAGCATTTTGCAGAAGCCTTGACCTCTTACAATGTTTGCTGGTTTGATCTCAAGGTCATATTCCTGTAAGGCAGTAACCCAATTGGCCCTTTTCTCACCCACATCCTTCTGTACTAGAAGATTCCTTACCGCTAGAAACGGTACTATGATCTTAGTATGGGTTTTAAGTAAGAAAGGTCTGAAGTATTTGACTGCTTTGAAAACAGCATAAGCCTGTTTCTCCACGTCTGAATAATTGAGTTCAGCACGCTATAAATTTAAGCTAAAAAACGCAATTGGAGCTTCCATTTTTTCTTGATTCGCTTGAGTTAGAATTGTAGCATATGATTTATCTGAGGCAAATGTGTATAAAATAAAAGATTCTGAAGAATTAGGGGTTGCTAAAGATGGAGCATTAATAATAGCTTGCTTGATTAGGTTGAATGCTTCATGTTCATCTTGACCCCATTTAAAATTTGAATTCTTTTTAATCATGGTTTGCAAAGGAGACACGATTCGCGAAAAATATGGAACGAATCTCTTTACCAAATTGATTTGACCAAGCAAAGATTGCATGGCTTTTTTGCTATGAGGTAGGGATATTTTAGAAATTTCTTTGATTTTGTCGGGATCAATGTGAATACCAAATTTTGACACTATGAATCCTAGAAGTTTCCCTTCACTTAGCGCGAAAAAAGATTTCTTTGGGTTAAGTGAAATTCCATACCTTAAACATCGTTGAAAGATTTGTTTCAGGTCTTTGAGATGGTCGCTTCACTTCTTCGAGTACACTGTTATATCATCCAAATAAATTACTACAGACTTATTGACGCAACCTTTGAATGCGATGTCCATGGCTCTCTGAAATGTGGCACCAGCATTAATCAAACCAAATGGCATCTTCTGATATGCATATGTGCCCCATTTGGTTCTGAATGTGGTTTTCAACTGATCATCAGGATGTACCAACACTTGATTGTATCCTAAAAATCCATCCAAGAAAGACATTAGTTCTGAGCCTGCCACTGCCTGCAGTATCCGCTCCATAGGTGGAAGAGGAAAATTGTCTTTTTGACAGGCTTTATTAAGGTTCCGAAAGTCAATGCAAATCCTAATATCTTCGTTTTTCTTTCTAACGGGTACCATATTGGAGACCCATTTGGAATGTCTGACAGGAAAGATTATCCTGGCTTTCAGTAACTTATTGAGCTCAGTTTTTATCTAATTTTCTAAATTGGGGTGGATATTTCTCAGCTTTTGTTGGACATGTTTTTCATTATCAATCATAGGAATAGTATGCTGGATGATAGAAGTGTCGTATGTTTTCAGCTCATCATAATTCCAGGAAAAAACATTTTTATATTGTCTTAAAAGATGAATATACGCTAGTTCCTCTTCAGGGGCTAGGCCGAGGCCTAGATTAATGTTTTGTGGTTTAGCATCGGTCCCTAGGTTTACTAATTCGTAGTTCAAGGTTGAACTGTAGAGTTTTGAATTGGTAGACCTCTTAAAGTGATCTTTCAAATCGTATAAGTCTTTTAACTTGACCACCGACTTCGGTATAACATTATTAGTGCTATTTTGTTGCAATTGTCGACCGTGTTGGTCTTTGTCAATTATTTGATTGGAGTAGGATCCTTCAGATGTGAGGAAATTTACAATATCAGGATCCTCATTGAATACTCTCCAATTTGTGATATTGTTAGGAATGGATGGTCTAAAGATTAATTCTATTGAGAATCTATCCGGAATAAAATCTTCAGAGGGAATAAGCTTAGAAGCTACGTTAGCCAAAAGGTATGCACTTGCGTTTTGGAGTCTGGGGATTGAAGAAATATTAAACGCTATGAAATGCTCAGTCTGATCTTGTACTAAAGATTGATAGTGTTTTGAATGACCTGATAAGCAATGTATAGTGTTACGTACCTATTTAACCACAATCTCAGAGTCTCCAAAGACTTAAAGATACTTGACATCTAACCCGATTGCTTTATACAGGCCTTGAACCAAAGCCTCGTATTCTGCTGTATTGTTTGTGCAATCGAATTTGAGTCTACATGTGAGCATGATGTATCTCCTTTTGGACTAATCAGAATGCATCTTGCTCCTGCTCCTTCGTTAGATCTAGAGCCATCAAAAAATAATTTCCAAAACAAAGATTTATTTACAGGTTTATCTAAAAAATTAATACATTTCGAACTATCAGTTCGAGAAAATTTTTCGACTTGGAACAAAAAAGAATTTTCTAAATAGGGTGACGCATGAGCATTGAAATTGCCGAGGAAAGAATCTACCGAGTAATTGCCAATGATACTGCTGTTATACGCTACCGGTTCATTTTCTCCCTCTAACTCCGTCACTCTGTACTTCTGGTGTAGCTCTCGTTCAACTTTTATTTGATTCGGTTTACCATTGTAGGGCAGCCACATGTGCGACCAATCGGTTGCGAAGTATCCATGGAGTTTCTCGGACCAATCCCTGTTAAGAATTAAGCCATAGAATTCTGGGATATCAGCAACTAGAATGTCAATGACCTGACATACCTTTGGGTTGGATGACAATCTTATGGTTACTTGATTTAGTTCGCCGATCACTTCGACTTGAGATCGATCGAGCTGAACTATGTGCACTGCGGATTTCTGTGGTTGAACATTTAATTTGGCACATATAGATTTGGGTAAAATATTTGATGAAGCACCAGAATCTACCAAACAATTGTGCACATTTTTATTGAAGTCATAAGTAAGGAGAAACGGGGGAGTGTGAGATCTTGATCTTCCTCCAATCAAGGCGATGTCATTTGGATCAATTTTATTGATCGCGTTAGTTGGAGGTCTTCCCATGTTGTGGGAAGCTTGAGAAAGTACAGTGGCAGGCAGAACGGTCTGTCAATACGAATCCATTGGGGTACGACAATACGAATGGGGCATTACGAATCTGTGTTCCCACCTTAACGAGTGATTCTGTGTTCCCACCTTCAGAGTCTTTATAAAAGAAATCACTGCCGATATTTGATTACGGTCTGTCAATTAGTTATCACCTTCAATACGAATCCATGAGATCCCCTCCGGGCCTTTGGTCTATCTATGGGGTAAGGTCGGGGAACTTCTTTCTCTCTCAATTCGCTATCAGTGGACGATTCTAACTATTGATTCTAACTAGCTATGTCCTGTATAGTACTCCAAAGGTGCGACTAGCACGGCATGTAATTCTTTCATCATTATCTTCTGTTGATGTTTTAATTTGCTCAGTTTGTAAAGGGTGATATTATCCCTAGTCTTCTTCATGTCATCAATAATATTGTACTCTATTTCATCCGACACTATCAATGTTTTTGATGGAGTCGTTTCATCTGCTTGGACTGGGCTAGTTTGAGTCGCTTTAGATGTTGATTCTTTGTTGCGACTTTATCCTTTGTTGCAGAGATTGCGCTCTTCTTCTTAGCGGTAGTTTGGGGAGGATCAAGCTGATTTTTGCTTCGTGTGCTAACTGGAAATACTTCTTGATCTTCTTCTTGTGGGAGGATGAAATCCCACATTCCTTGTAATTCCACAACTTCTTCGTCATCGGTCTGCCCTTCAGTGGTAATTTCTTCTTCCTCTTCCTCAAATTCATCATTTGAAATGGAATTAGGTGGCTTTGCATCCATTGAAGGACCTCTTTTAAAAGCTCTGTAGGGATTTTTCAAAGAAGTTTCTGCTAGGGATGCGATGCCTTTGAATCCACATATGATTTTGAAACCCTTTGAGAAATGAGCAATAGATTTTGTGGGACGCTTTCAGCCCCAAGGAAAGACAAGGGCAAGGTACATTATCACCATGATGGAGTATTTGACTCATTGGGTGGAGGCACAGCCTGTGAAGGATTGCACATGTGTGACTGCTACAAAGTTCCTCTTTGACCACTTACTGATGTGATTTAGTTGTCTAAAGATCTTGATGAGTGATCATGGTATGCACTTCCTGAATGAGATGATCAGCGCGCTGACGAAGGAATTTCAGGTATATCATCATAATAGCATGCCTTATCACCCGCAGGCTAACGAGACTGTGGAAGCATTCAATAAAGTGCTCGAAAACGTGCTGACCAAGGTTTGCAATGCTCAGCGAAGTGAATGGGACCTACACATACCTACAGTAGTATGGGCTTATCGAACGACATGCAAGAAGTTGACTGGACAAACCCCCTTTAGGCTTGTTTATGGTGTTGAAACGGTAATGCCTATGGAATATATTATGCCTAGTCTGCGCATAGTGGTTCTCACAACTATGGTGAATTGCAGAGCCATGGAGGAAAGGCTTGCACAACCGAATGAACCTGAGGAAGAGATATTTTTAGCTGGATTTCACCAATAGGTCCAAAAGTAATGCGAAAAGGCATGGCATGATCGACACATTAAGCTGTGCACATTTAAGGTAAATGACCTGGTTTTGCTATATGATAGTAAGTTTGATAAATTTCTAGGGAAATTTAGAATGCACTAGTTAGGGCCCTATGTCATTAAGAAAATTACCAATGAAGGAGCGGTATAGCTGATCAATTGAATGGAGAACCCTTCCCAGGAAAGGTAAATGGCAGTTGCTTGAAGCCATACACCGATGGTCCCACCATGTGACTAAATGAAGGTAGCACAATATTAACGCTCCAGGCAACTGAAAGGAGGAGTGGGACTATAAACTACACTACCCGAGTTGGGGAGCTGCATGACTGGAAGATGGTGCGAAGCAAGGAAGTGTCACAGGGCCCGCAACAGTGTGGAGGGAGCTGCTCTACCTAGGGAGAAATCGCGCAGGTTGGCCATAAAGTGACCGTTAAAGTCACTGTTCATGATTTGACAGTAGAAGCGAGGCCAAATGGAGTAGACGTCCAACATTTAAGATGAAAGTTATGGCTTAGATCCTTGAAAATATGCCACCAATCCAGCATTAATAAGCTAAATTTGGGGGGAACAGTCGAATTGGAATTCAAAATTCCCTATAAATTACAAGTGGTTGTCGAGCAAGAAACACTTGCCATTTTGAGTATTGAGTTGTTGATCTCTCAGACACCTATAGACCGAGAGTTCTGCAAGGCTTTCAAAGAGACTCTCGCATTTGCAAATTTGTCAGAGACATTACGAGCACTGTTAGAAAGTGTTATGTTAGCTCCTAGAGAAATTATAAATATTGAACAAGTAGTAGAGGAGCCGACACAGGAAATGGAAAGAGAGGTAGAAGTAGCTACTCCGGAAGTGGCCTAAGTATTGGCAGAGGTCCCTAAATCGCTGAGAACACCGAGACCAAAGCCAACCCCAACTAAGGAGATGGTGAAGGACAAGAAGGGAAAGCAGCCTACCATACCATGCGTGTATCGCTAAAGAGAAACACACCAAAGCCCACTTCACAAGAGAAAGGCAAGGCCATAAACCTAGAACCAGAAGAGGAAGATATTGAAGACATCCTGATGGATGATGAGGATGTGGGAACTGAAGTGGAGGAGGTCGAAGCCCAAGGTGCGGACCCTATTACTTGGTTGCCAGAGTATGTCCCTTCGTGCAAGCCTAAGTCCAAGGTACCAAAGGACATTGATGAGAGTAAGACTCCCCTGCAAACCCCTCTACTGCTGAATGAAATTGTTTTCGATGGTTCGTGCTTGGCATGAGTGCCGCTGCTGAAACTTGAAGACTGGGGCTTCACAGACCACGAGAAGTTCCCACACTTGGCGATTGAGTAGCTGATGCACCACATCATTGATATGAATATGGGAATGACCACATTGGAGTCACGGAGGTGGCTCAAGGGGTAGAAAAGGCAGGGTTGCTCAACTTGCTCTAGGTGTCGCACTATAACTGCACCCCGCCAACGGTTTTGGTCCTCAAGTAGATTCTGTGCTTGGTGCATGATGGGTGTCTATGGCTGGAGGAGCTGATAACCATCACAGATAGGTTGATTCACCGAATAATGCTCCTGCGGTATACAGGTGAGAATCCAACCATGATCTTTGGGGGAAAGGGTGGTGATCAGGCTCTCGCAGAATCAATGAAGGAAAAATTTAAATTGGTGAAGAAGTCATGCGGGTATGCCATATCCAGCATCTATGAACCCACTGTGAAGGTAGCCACACAGATCCTTGTAAGGAAGGAAATGAGGAAGTGTCACACCAATGAGGTATACACACCTGTCATTGCACTCGCACAACAGTACGCTATAGGAGTCCTATTAAACTAGTCAAATTACCTTTGCGGAGGGTTCTTGGCGAGCTACTGTGAAGCGCAAGAGCTCAGCAAGACATTCCACTACGCGTGGCTCTTGCTGTCGATTTTGATAGTAGTATGGGAGCTACCAAACGATAGCCAGTTCCCTTTGGTTTCGCTAGACCTCCCTAAGCAGCGAAGTACGCTTTGTTGTGGGAGACCAAGGACGTGCAATGAGTTTGGGAGATCAACATCTTTTGGATCTTGATGGAGATGAACATTAGGATGGCATTCAATCGCAAGCTATGATTATTGCCCACAGTGTATGCCAACCTGTAGGGCTACGCTGAGTTCAAAGCCAATTTCCACCGAGTATCCATCAGGGCGTGGAAGGAACCTGCACAAAAGTGGTACGACTTGTCGTATCTAGCCACGGATGATGCCATTCATGTGGTGCTTGATCAATGGTCGAAGGAGTGGCGCACTACCATGGATTTGGCAGTCGGTAGGAGCAAGTTCATTACACAAAAGAAGGAGTAGGCCAAGTTGAAGATGCGACAGCTGGTCGAGAAGAGGAAAAAGAACGCCACTGATAAGGCCCAAGCAGAGAAGGAAAGAAAGCAAATAGGTGGAATAGAACGTGACTCTAACAAAGGCGCAAGGTCACCTTCACCTGAGACAGAAAAGGAAGAAATAGAACAACACGACGCGGACCCTCAGGAGATGTCCGCCCACATTAAGCGCCCAAGAGAGCTAGAGAAGGGAGGGTCCAGGAAGAAATCAAGGGCAACCAAGACCTTGCTGGACCCTATCACATTGACAGAGGGTGATTTACGTGATATTATGACATAGTTAGGGATGTCACCACGGAGGGCCTGCAGCAATTTGAACAACAACAATTAATCATCCTAGGAGCTATCCAGATAGGGTTGCAAGAGTTCTAGACCCACGTGTCCTAGGCTGGTACAGTGTCTACTAGCTTGGCTATCGACACTTCAGAGGCTACCGATATGTTGCACATGAAGGCTTCCAGTGCAATAGTGCTATTGAATGGAGCACTAACCACAGAAAAATGAGGCTAACAGGCCCACTATTAGTGCCCTAAAGGGAGTTGGGTTCAACCTGGCAGCACTTCCACGCGAAGCACTCCACCTCTTGTAGGATGGAGTAATTGCAGAATGGAGGACCTGAGAGCACCATGCCCTCTAGGTGATCAACGAATAGCGGATCAACAATGAGTAGATGGCTCCACAAATAAATGCTTCCATCACCGCTTAGACAGAGGCAACCAATCAGAGCAAGAGGGTTATGCAGTTTGTTGAGGAGGCGTGTCGAATGGTCCCAGAGTTGGCCATTCCAGAGGAGGATCCAATCGAGGTGTGAATCTGCAAGTTGGCCATAGGGGTTCACAACACTTAGACTGAGATGGCATAGGTTCAGTGGGAGTTGAACATGAAAATTGCAAAGCTACAGTTGAGGGCCCAACCTTCAACTTTGCAGAAGTGAAGGAACAGCGGGTAACCACTGTCATAGAAGTAGTAGCAGCAGTGGATAATGCAGTGGCAGAATGCACACAATTGTTTGAGAAGTCATTTGAGGTCCTAACAAGCTTGCAGGAGGACACCAGTATACAGAGGCTAGAGATGGAAGCGCGCGAGCTACAACAGTGCTATGACAAGGTTAAGGGCATAGTGCGAACCGTCGTGTTGACATAGAGACTAGCCAAGTTGCAGGAGGCCAAGCAGCTGAAGGAACAAGTGGATGCAGTGCTGTACAAGGAAATAGTGCTGAAGGTGAGACTAAAGCCCTCACTAAAGGAAGCTTAAGAAATCACAGGAAATATTGAAGGCAAGCTTCTGACTCTGTAGGCAATGCAACAAAAGCTTCAGGCTGACAGCAGATGAGCAGTGACTGAGAAGATAGTGGAAGACGCAAAGTAGGTGGCAGCTCAGTGCAAAGCCAAAGTAGCGGTCATACGGATCAAGTTGGAAGGTCTTCACACAAAGATCTCCCTGCCTACTAAGTGATGCGAGGGCGAGTCACAGTGTTTGTGTTGGGAGCCTATTGGGAATGTGATCCCCCAAGGATAGTTTTGGGACTAAAAGCCCATGTTTGAGTCACATTTTATGGTCACGGAGTACAAAGGTGTCATAAGTCATCAAGGGTTGTACACCCTTAGTTTGTAAAGTAAAGTTGGTTGTAAGAGATCTACCCATGTTTCGCAGACCATGGGATTGTATGAAAAGAGATACACTCTAAGTAGTTAGAAGCATGAATCATGTAAGAGATTCATAGCTCTGAAGTAAGAAGTCTAAGTCTTGGGTCATAGCTTAGGTAGAGGCTCTGCTTCTAATTGCGCAGAGGCCTAGGGTAGAAGTCCACAGCTAAGTGTGCGGAACCCTACAGCTATGTGCACATGGTGGATAAAGTTTGTAAACACTTGGAAAATATCAATAAAGAGAAATATTATGCTATTTCAGTGTCTTTGGTCTGTTGTTGCATCTAGATATGCTATGTCTGAATGTCCTTTATTACGCTTATATGATGCATGAATGAATGCAATTATATTAGATAACTGAACGCAATTACGGTTATCTGTTTACGTGGGGTTAACTATAATTGTTTGATAAGATAAGAAAATCACTTAGATTAATTGGGGAATCTACACGGCACACTGCCATAGCAGTGCAAAAGTAGCTGAGCAGGAGGCTATGGTTGCGCGAAGGTCAATCGTACCCTTTTGCGGAGGTATTGAAGGACAGAATAGAGGGCTCATCTTGTAAGCCCTAGAGCGAAGTGATTTGCTCTAAGGCAGGGATAGAGGGAATCAAATAACATCACAACCATCTCAGGGTGCATAAACTTAGTTATAGCATTCCCCCATACTGCTTTGGGTGAGACTTTGGTCCACGCTTTGCGGTCTGATGCTGAAAGGGCCAATAGTGTAGGGATTTGTTTGGCTAATTAACGGTGAACCTGGGTTAGGCCCCCTCAAGCCAACAATAACTACAAATAAATTATTTAAAAGTTAAAATTTACATAAAGTTATTATGGATTGGAAAATCAAATGTCACATTATGGGGAAAAATGTTTGAAGACATCCATTTATGCCTCATCTCTTGAATGAATGTAAATAGTCCACTTGAATCTCGTTATTAATTACTTATTCCACGTTTTCTTAGGAAAATCATTTTCTTTTACATGGAGTTTTATTTCAAAAAAAACAATCTCACACTTATGCATTCATATCAAACCACATGATAAGCATATAAAGTCAATAAATGGTTTCCTCGCTAATTGACTTGCATGATATGATTGCATATATAAGTAATTGATTTAGTAATACATAGTTATAAAAAGTAATGGATTGAAATTAAAATAGAACACATAAAACCCATTATCAATTAATTCTATTTTGTTTTTAAAAATATATCTTTACTTACATGAAGATCTTACATAATTTCAAAAGTACAATACATTCATAAACTTGTATCAATGCGTATAAATAATAGAATTTAATAAATAGGTTAATGTGTTGTTGACTTATATAACATTATTTCCATTAGAAATAATTTATTTAAGAATTGAACTTTACAAATTGTTAATGTGGATGGGAAAATAAAATGTCATATGATGCAAACTATTTAAAGACGTCCATTTATGACCCATCTCTTGAATAACCCTGAATAGTCCACTTTTTCTTTTTTACATGGAATGAAAGCATGTGAAACCCCAAAGTACTTCCCCACATTTTGTTGATGGTACACTGGGTAAATCATCGACCTTGATTATGGGACCTCATCATAAGGGAATCAAAGAGATTCGAACCTGCAATCAACAACAACTAGCAACAATATCGAACAACTCCACATATGGCTCTAGACCACTTGAGCTAACCCTCGAGGCTTAGTAAATAGTCCACTTAACATTCATTATAAATTGATTATTCAATGTTTTATTCTAAAAAACATTCTGTTTTACATTGAATTTGATCTAAAAAACAACGATGTCACATTTATACACTCTTATTAAACCACATGATAGGAAATGAAAGTCAATAAAAGGTTTCCTAATTTATTGACTTACATGAGATGATTGCATACAAAAATAATTGATTTATTAGCACATGTAGGTTAGAAATAGATGGATTGAAAATCAAATTCCTTCAAATTTAAAGAGTTTGAATTCACTAATCTATGTCCCATCTCCCACTAGTCTAAATAGTCTACTTGACACTTATTATCAAGAAATTATAGTATTTGTTTTTGGAAGAAATGAATGATTCATAGTTTATGGCTATTATATCACATCAATACACTCATATTAATCAATACAAATAACTAAATTTTGATAACATAACCTTGTGCCTTGCTGGATCATATGATATAATTTTGTTTTATTTAAAAATACAAATTTATAAAAATTTATCATTGAACAATAAAATGAAATTCCTTACAATTCGAAAAGTTAAAATACATAAATCATCTATGATACAGGCTTAGTGAAATCTTAAAACTCCTCTCAGTAGTTATAATTGATTAATTACATGTTTTTTTAAGAAATGAAAAATTATTTACAATGGAGTTTGATTTTAAAAATATTATATCACATTTATACACTCATATTAATGCATTTTATAGACAATTAAAGTCAAACAATCATTTTGTGCCTTGTTGATTTCCAAAATGATATGATTGCAATTACAAAATTAATTGTTTAAGTATATACAAATTTACCAAAAATTGCGAATTGGCAAATTGAATATCTTATAATACAAAAAGTTTAAATCATTCACCTATGGCCCATTACCTATGCCCAATTTCCTATTAGCCTGAATAGTCCATGTAGTATTTATCAACTAACTTATCTATAAAAAAATTTAGTAAGAGTTCTAACTTTATTTACTTTGAACTATATTTAAAAAATTGCATTTCACATTTATATATGACTATTAATAAATATAAGTAGATATAATCAATAAAAATATTTTTTTGCCTCATTTGATCATATAAGATGATTTCAATGACAAATAATTCATTTAAGAATGCAAATTAAGATAGACACGCTTTAGAAAAATAAATCCTTTGTACAACAAATTCAATGAAAAAATGATTATAAATAATAATAATAATGTATATTAGTATAATTTTCAATTCCCATATATTTCAAAACAAATAAAAAATCATACAAATTAATTCACAAAAAACTATGTCCAAGTTACATTGAAAAATTGGAATGCTCTTGTGAGCAAATTTATTAAAAAAATTGTCTTCATCCATTAAAATGAAGTACATGTTCTATTGAACATTCAAATGTACTCACATTTCTCTTTGATACAATGAATGACTTAAGAAATGGAAATAAAACCTACATAATCCAAGTATCCTGCTCTTGTCCTATATAGGATTTTATTAAGATGTGGTTTGACCAATATCTCGTGCACTGAGAAGGATGCTTTGACATATATATTAGTAATACATTTGATTCTTCATATTTATCTCCATATTGGGATCACACATCAATCAATATTATCTCATGGAATTGTATTATTTTCCATGCTTTCACTTTTGTTTGCAAATGGAAACGAGACCTACTCCATATTAATTTAAAGTCCCCTATCTCAACATTTTATTTTTCAAGTACTTGTCATATGTACTTGTCAATGACATCTAATGCCCATATTGGAACATCTTGATTTTTTAAGCAATATTTTAATACTTATGACTGAGAAGGACTAAAAGATAGGAGCTATCACCAAACTAGTTCTCTTTGAATATGGAAAGTTCTTTCATGTCCAATGTGTGATTGGAATAATACTTCTTCTATTTCAAAGATCAACAACATATTTCAACTTGCATTAATTCTCATATGAATCTACACTACAACCACATATATGACATTAACATATATCCACTTCAACTCTTCATTACTTAAGAATATCAAAACATAACACTTCAAAACATTAAAAAAATGTTTTTATTATATATTATATTTTTTTCCATTTATAACAAAGCGAATTTTATGAGTTAATGACAATCAAGAAACATTGTTACAATGGAAATTAATGATATGTATAGTTTATACACAGAACCTAATATGCTTATTTAATTTGTATGAAACAACCATTACATGAATAGATTGACCCACCATTTAAATGGTTGAATTTAAAAGCTAGAATTATTTATTTAATGGAAATCAAAAAATATAATTACAATGGATCAATTCAAGTAAGAAAACTAATTATATCTTTTCGGCTTGGGTAGCTCAATTGGCAATGGCCATGGAAATGAAGTTTCACCGAACCACAGTCTTGGGTTCAAATCTGTGTTATCCCCTAGATCAGGGTGAGAATTTGGACATGATGAAGATGTAGTCCTACGAAGCTTACAAAAAAAAACTAATTATATTTTAATTTTCACATAAAACCCAATACATTTTCTAAATTTCAAACATTTTAATTAATTATATATTATTTTCAAAAGTGTATCCTTAATTAATTTTGGTGGTTATGTTAGTGCAATATCTACTTCCATGGTCAATGCTACATACATCCTAATATATTTTTTTAAACTTTTGTAAAACAAAATAAGTTATAAAAACACAATGAACCATCCTTAAAATCAAGTTTTTAAGAGTTCTAATGACAAGGTAAACCACAATTAAAAAATAATTGCAATGGTCCAAATCAAGTAAACAACCAATTTTCTAATAATTTTTAGATACAACATTGGCCATTTTTAAAATTTCTATAAATTAAAAAAAAAAACTATAAATTAAAAAAAAAGTGATATAAACATATTAAACCATTCAACTAATAAATGTCATTGACACAATATATTAATATATATATATATATATAATTTCTACTAATATATTGGTATCACGAACAACTAAAGTCAAAATAATAAAGGCTACAATAATAAGTCAGGATGTGTTTGGAATCTCACTTGCCCCATAGAATATGAAAGCATTTGTATAAAAATATTTGATAAATTTCAAATGAATTAAAAAAAAATCTCATGTTAAAAGATAATTTGAAATCGTCTTTTATAACATCACATTTCGCACATTCATAACAACAAGGAATTTTAAACCATATGCAAGTTCACTATAAGAAAATGGTACCTCAAACTTTATTAATCAAAATTCATTTTTTCCCATAATGCCTGGCCAAACTAATTTTGATAATGCCATACAATTTAAAGCATATTTTGGAAGTAAATTTCCTAAACTTTTTTTCTTCGCTAGATGCTTCCTTTGAATTTTCTTTGGCTTCATATTCCATGATTTCTGAAAATAAAATTAAAAAAGTATTACCAAAATTTTTAATATTCAAAAAATATGAATTATAAATACTATCATTCATTTATCATTATATTTGTAATAAAATAAACAAGAGTAATAAAATTTTACATGGCAAAATAAACTCTAACACACATTATATTTGTGCTAGATTTCCTTGCACAAACATAGCGTGCTAGATTTCCTTCTTGCACAAACAAAACCACATTGCATGTTGTTTTACCTTGCAATTCCTATGTCTGTGTTAGAAACAAAGTTTAACGTGTGTTAGTTTTTTTATTGATTTTGAAATGTTGGTGTTTGTGTTAGAAACAAATCTAGCACCCGTTAGATATGTTACACACACTAGATATGTTACACCTTGTAATTATTTTGTTTGGACTATAAACACATCTATCATGCATTATATTTCTTTCACCCTACAATTCTTGTGTTTACACTTTTGTTTTACCCTACATTATTTGTGCTTGTGCCAAAAAAAGAATAAATAAATAATAATAATAATAATAATGTAGTGTGCTATATTTGTTTTACCCTGCAATTTTTTTGTTCGTGAGTTTTACCATGCAATGTTTTTGTTCGTGTTAAAAACAAATAACATTAGATTTCTTTTTACCCTGTAATGTTTTTTTTGTGATTTTCCTTACAATAGATTTGTTTTACCCTACAATGCTTTTGTCTACGCTAGAAGAAAATTTAGCATGAGCTAGATTTATTTGTTTTGACCCTTCCATGCTTGTGTTTGTGATAAAAGAATCTAATGCACACTAAATTTGTTTTAGCTTGCAATTATTTTTTTTGTGCTAAAAACAAATCTAGTGCACACTAGCTTTGTTTTAACTTGCAATGTTTTTTATTGTGTTATAAACAAATTTAATTTGCACTAGATTTATTTTACCTTGCAATTCTTGTTTTTGTGCTAAAAACAAATATAGTGGACGCTAGATATGTATTACCTTGTAATGCTTGTGTTTGTGTTTTTGCTTGGGTTTTTACTAAAATTTGTTTTACCTTGCAATGCTTATGTTTATGCTAGACGGAAGCATAACACGTGTTAAATTTATTTTACTTTGTAATGTTGGTGTTTGTACTAGAAACAAATATAACATGCATAAGATGTTTTTCCCCACAATGCTTATGTTTGTGATTTTGTTTTACCCGACAATGCTCCTATGTTTTTCCTTAAACTAGATTTGTTTTATCCTACAATGCTGTGTTTTGGCTAGAAACAAATCTAGGCTGCTAGATTCGTTTTACCCTACGATGCTTGTGTTTGTACTAAAAACAAATATATTGCATGCTAGATTTGTTTTACCTTGTGATGCTTTTATTTGTACGAAATGAAAATCTAAACACTAGGTTTTCTTTAACGTGAAATGCTTGTGATTGTGCTACGTTTTTACTAAAATTTGTTTTACCTTGCAATGCTTATGTTTATGCTAGAAGGAAATATAGCACATGCTAGATATATTTTACTTTTCAATCTTGGTGTTTGTACTAAAAACAAACCTAACATGCATTAGATTTTTTTTACCATACAATGCTTGTGTTTCTTCTAGAAACAAATCTAGCGAGTGCTAGATTTGTTTTACCCAGCAATGCTTATGTTTTTACTAAAAATAAATCTAGTGCGTGCTAGAATTATTTTACCCTACAATGCTTTTATTTGTGCTAAAAACAAATATAACACACACTAGGTTTTCTTTAACCTGAAATTCTTGTGATTGTGCTACAAAAAATTCTAGCATGCCCTAGATTGATTTTACCTTGCAATGCTTCCTTTTGTGCTAAAAGAAAATATAACATGTGTTACATTTGTTTTACTTTGAAATGCTTATGTTTGTGCTGGAAACAAATCTAGTTTGCCTTAGATGTGTTTTACCTTGTAATGGAATATAGCACATGATTGTTTTACATTGCAATGTTGGTGTTTGTGTTGGAAACAAACCTAGCATGAGCTAGTTTTTTTTACCCTGAAATGTTTCTTTTGTGCTAAAAACAAATCAAGCATGTACTAAATGTTTCTAGCCCTATAATGATTTTGTTTTTCTAGATTTGTTTTAATCTAAAATTCTTTTATTTGTGCTTTTGCTTTACCCTACAATACTTGTGTTTGTGCTAGAAACAAATCAAACAATTTTGTTTCTAGATTTGTTTGAGCTTGCAATTTTTGCAGTTATACTAGAAACAAATCTAGCACATGGTAGATTTGTTGCACACGGTAGATTTCTTTTACCATGTAATGTTTTATTTGTGAGAAAATAAAATGTAGTGTGCACTATGTTTGGACCCTCTCGTAGAAACTTAAGCTCACTACTTCCTAATGCATTGAAATAAGATGGATGTCCATTGGTTTTTGAATGAAATTATGTAGACACTCTGACGAGACATGCATCCCAATTTCGTCTGTGTAATTTTGTTAAATAATCCATTTAACATGTTTTCATCAGATATATGACACCCCTTCGTTAGATGTCCTTGTCGAAATTCTTGACACATAATCATCGAATATCCAATGCATGTTTGTTGGAAGTGCGTCATATATGTGACAAACTATTCCATCAAATTTCCAGCAAGGAATGCCATATAATACAATGAAATTTTTCCAAATATCTGATGAAATCTTGCGTCAAATATTCAACATTTAATGAGGCTATCCAATGGAGGAATTCTCATTGGATATCCGACAAATATTTATGTTATGCATATCATGGATATGCTTTTGTTAGATATCTGATGACTTTATAGCTATTATAAAAAAAATAACAATATAATAGATATCAAGCCTTAAAGTTACCTAAGGTTGCATAATTTTTCTATGAGTGCATTATATGCTTATCATGGCCTATAAATTAACAATATGAACTCTACATGGACCTAGGAAAAGTGAGTGTCATTCTAAATAGGTTAGTCTAGGCCACAAGAACTTGAAGCTAAGAGGATTTGTGGGATTAGAAAATCATATAAAAACAATAATCCTAGACTTTTCTTATGATGCAATGCCTTTTGCTGCATCAATAGATGGAGGCAGAGCATTTCATTGGACTATTTCTTTGGGGAATTTGAATTCCTACGACAGATAATTTGTAATGCATGAGTTCCAGGTCTATCAACCGCCTCGTTTCCATTTATAACCAAAGAGAAATCATCGAATTATTGTTGAAATAATGGATACCAATAACCTACTACTCATAAACTTTAGTTGACACAATGACAAAATAGCCAATGGATGACAAAGAATTGCATCCTATAGTCCAAACAGTGAATAAGTACACAGATTATTGGGACAAGAGGCAATTAGCCTTTTATAACATAAGCCTTTGTAATTACTTAAAATCCATTCCAAGGTGAAACAAAGACATCTTTTCAATTGGATTTATTTCTTGCAACAATTTACATTGGTCATCAAATACAAGAAATGTATTTACAACCATAATTGAAACCTGATTTTCCACAATATTTCCTCTCTCTTCAATGCGAGTTTAATGAAACTAAATCCTTTTTTTTATGAGTAACAAAATTGAATGGTATATCCAAGTTGTTTAGGGAAAGTTGAGGCTTTGAAGGAGAATGTCTAATCATTGTTAAGGTTTACGCCTGCCAACACGACTCCTTTGTCCTTCTCAGAAGGAGTAGAATTCTGACACATTCGTGCTCAACACAATTCTATTTGTTTGAAAGCATCCCCAATAACAAGGAAGAGTGATTTCTAGTAGTATGCTAGAAGATTCAAATGAAACAAAGGAATCACAATGACTATTGCAACCCTAAAAATGGATATGGTAGTGGAATCATTCAAATGCCCATTCACTCCCATTTCCAATAACTCCAGGAAATAGTCCAAGGCTACAAAATTTGTGAAGATAAAAGGAATTCCAAAGTTGGAAATCCCACTCAGAGAGCCAAGAAGAGAAATCTCTTTAGCTTGATGAACAAACTTTGATTGGAAAGTTTATGGGGACTTGGCTAAATCAAAAGACATTGGAAAATTGTATCTAGAATCAATGCACCTCCCACCTTTAAAGCATACAACAATATTCCCTCTGTAGTAAGGGCTTCATCCCTCTCCATTTTCAGTATAAGTGAGATGGGAATTTTATCTTTATATCTCGGCCCTAGTTTCTAGGTTTTAAGGGATTCTACTTGAATAGATGGACCTTTGAAATTGATCTAGATGAAGAGGTGTTGAAGGTTGTCACAATTTTCTTTTATTTTCCCCATCTCCCATGGAATTGCTAAGATCAAAAAAGATTTGGAAGCATTAGTAACAATAAAAAAACTAGGAGATAAAAAATAAACTATAGTAATAGGAGATATTGTCATCTCATAAATTAGAAAATTTATTATCAAAGCATGAAAGACACCTCCGATAATTTTTCAATCTCAACTACTATATTAGGAAGGACCTTTTCTTGAATTATAAGTTGAAGCAAAAGAATATAACATAAAAAAATAAAAACACCAATTGAATCTTAAACAATGCCATATTCCATTGAAGGAAGCCTCCACAAGAAGCAATCCCTAAGAGCTAGAAACTACTAAAAAAAAAGAGCCACATATGGCAAACCAAATTAAATTTTCAAACATCTCAACAATCTTTTGTAAGAAACCAAACTAAAGGCAACAATAATATCGTAATATTTGTAGTCTTCGTATCATTATTTTATCAAATTAGAAGTGTTTTTAATATCCTCTTACCACAAGTTCTTAACTTAAAATTTAGTGACTTACACAACAATAATTATAGTCATAAATATAACAGAGATATAAATTGTTTCCAATTATGAAAGGGATACAAGCTTTGATTCTTCTAAATGGTATATTTCTTTTTACAAATACTTTGGTTTAAGAAGAAATTTTGTTCAATAATATCCTCATAATAAATTTTGCCTTTTCCACTTTTCTTTAGCTAGGCATGTTCAAGTTAGTATCTAATTGGCCATTTGATTTTAGACGTCATCACTATTCTACTTTTAATGTTGTTCCCATGCCCTACACCCTCATTATGTACTGACATTACAACAACATTTTTAGCCCCATTGACCTACCTTTTGGACATTCATTTGTTAGGATATTTCGACACATAGGAAATAGTTAAGTATAACTTGTTCTAGTGTAGAGTTAGGTAAAGTGTGTTTCTTTACTATGTACTTTTGTAACTTACAATCCGACGATCATGATATGTAGTGATCCGATGGTTCATTCTCTCCTCAGTATTACCATCACTTGATCTATGGCTTAACACCCGATTGGTCCATGATCTCTATTTAAAAGGCATGGAGGGTCATTTGTAGGGTAACCGTTCATGAGAGAAGCTTATGTAAATTTTCATTCTTTTATTAATAAATTACCTTAAGTGGCTGCGTTGGCTTAGGTCGTGGATTGTTTCCCTCTTTGATGGTTTTAACCATGTCAACAATATTGGTGTATTGATCTATGATCTGTTTGTGAGTGGTGTCCTTTGGTGCTCTATCTGAGGAACTTACTCTGTATATTCCTAAATGGTATTAGAGCCAAGTTGAGGGCTGCATCCGTTGGTGATCCAAATCTGAAGCCAGTAGAACTGCATTTGACGGTTGTTTCCTAGATCTACTATTTCTGACTTCTTTTGGGCCAAGAGGACTGCTCTATTGTGTTAGGAGCATCTGTTCCAATCAGGAACCCCTTTGGTTTCATGAGAAAAGGTTTCTGGTAGCCCTAGCTACGTCATTTTTAAGATCTAGAGGTATACAATGTTTATTTGTAGTTTTTAGTTATTTTCTCTCTGTTTATTTTGGTTTATTTAGTTGTTTGTTTTCTTTGTTACCAGATCTATACCTTTCATTTCTATGTATGCTCTTTGCCCTCCAACTCTGTGCGATCTTGGAAAATCAAAAATAGAAAGGAAGGATTTTTCTCATGCGTATGCTCTTTTTTGCCACGCCTTGGTGTGATCTTGGAAAATCAGAAACATTGAGGAAAATATTTAGTTTCCAGCTAAAGCTAACTTCAAGCAGTAAGGTTTTTGATTTTTTGTATGTCCGTGTTGGGTTTTGTGTTTTTTGTTTTTTAGGCAAAAAAGAGCTTTCTCAAGTAAGTATGCAGCCCAAAGCTTCGATGACTAAAAAAAAATTAAAAAAATAAATAAAAACCCTTCCTCTTTTCCAAAAATTACTAGCCTTTTAATCTAGCTCATTTGGTCCAAAGCTACTTTATGAGAATAGAGGTCTTGAGTTCAAGTCTTTATTTTTTTTGAGCTAATTAGATTAAGTTTGGAAAGGAGGCAGATTTTTTTTTTAAATATAACATTATCATTCATTTCCGCACATTCTCTCACTTTGTCGGCTTCTTCAACAACTTTTCTTCAAAAAGCCATGACTTCTTCATCCGGAAGCCGTTTTCAGAGTCGTTTTTTTTAATCGGCCTAATTTTTTGAGATCTTTCCATTTGAACGCTTAGTTTTAGAATCTATAGCTTCAGTTTCTATTAAAATGGAAATTCCATGCCAAGTTATTCTTGATAGCACCAACTACTCTCAATGGTGGTTATACATTATGGATTTACTTAGAAGTAATGGTCTTTACAAAATAGCCTCACACCAAGAAACCAAACCAAAAGATGAAGATAATGCAGCCAAATAGGAAAATAGGCAAGATCAAGCAAGTGGGTTGATAAGGATGTCTATTTCTCTAGACCTTAGATTCCATATCGCAGAGCTTGATACTCCTAATGAAGCAATGAAATAGATCACTAAAGTTTTTGGAATTAAAAATGAACTTAGAACCCATCAACTAAAAAATGAGTTTCTTACATTGGACCCCAATAATTTTTCTTCCATTGAAGATTTTTTGTCCGAGTTCAAGACCCTTAGACTTCTCTTGAAAGGTGTTAAGGTTAAGAAAGAAGATGGTAACCTTATTTATTCCATTCTTACTAAGTTGGGACTAGCCTACTCTGTGTTTGTTTCTACCTTCCATTCTACAAGAGAAGCCTTCATTTCTCAAGGACAAGACTACAAGTCCCCTTCCTTTGATGCCTTTTGTGATTCTTTAGTAAGAGAACAAGAAAAAATCTTACATTTTGGTCTTCTTAATCTTCAAAACACTTCTACGAAATCCTTAGCTGCCCAACAGCAACCAAATTCAAAGAATCTTAAGAAGTTGTATCCTAGAAAGAATGGTCCTAAAGCAAACAAGGGTCCTAAGTAATTTTAGCTTCAAAATGAAAAATCATTTCAACAAAATAATAAGGCAAATAAAAACAAAGGGAAGAAGACTGATATACATTTCCACTTTTGTAATCGAGATGACCACTTAGAATCCAAATTCTTTAAGAAGATGGAAGCCTTGGAAGTAGAAATGAAGAAGCATAACATCCATTTGGAGCATTCTTCAACTTCAACTTCATCTTCAAGAATAACACTTTCTGCATGTGGTTGTCAAACATCTCAGACTGGATATGCACTAAATGTATCTTCTTCTTCTAATTCTCATGAGTGGCTCATTGATTCTAGAGCTTCTTATAACATGGCCAAAAATAAAGCCATGTTTTCTTCTTTAAATGATTGTAACACCAAAAATATATATGTCGGTGATGATATACCTCTTAGTGTTGTAGGGACTGGAACTATTCATATAGACAATGGTCAATTTAATGATGTATTATGTGTTCCAACCTTATCCTGCAACCTTCAATCTGTATATCAGATAACTCATTCAGGTGAAGGTAAAATCATTGAATTTTCACCTCAGGATGTTGTAATTAAGGACCTAAGAGATCCTAGACAGATTTTAGCTACTGGAATTGCTAATGATTCTAAAAGGTTGTATAAGTTTAACAATTTTGGGTCATCAAATCTTCCATCGGTATTTGTTGCTAATAATGATGAAGTGAGCAAACTTTGGCATGAGTGATTTGGTCACTTAAACTATCGCTGCCTTAAGAATCTATGTAAAGAAAATATGGTGACAGGTCTTCCAATGGTATCTTGCAGAGATGGTGTTTGTTCTGGATGTGTACTCGGAAAACATCGTCGGGATAGTTTTGAAAAATGTGACTCTTGGCACACCTGATCCCATTTACAGCTTATGCATAGTGATTTATGTGGTCCACTTCCAGTTGTTTCATTCTATGGCTACAAGTATTTTTTAACTTTCATTGATGATTTCTCCAAACGCACTTGGGTATACTTCTTAAAACTCAAGAGTGAATTATTTAACATGTTCTTGGCCTTTAATGCCTTTGTTGAAAAACAATCTGGACATCAAATTCTTAAGCTAAGATCTGATAATGGCAGAGAATATGTTAGCAACAAATTCATTAAATGCATTGGAATGGAATTCAAATGCAACATACTGTTCCATATACTCCACAATAAAATGGTGTAGCTTAAAGGAAGAATCGCACCTTAAAGGAAATGGTTAATTGTATGCTTCAATTTATAGGACTTAGTCTTAATTTTTGGGCAGAAGCAATTAACGGTGCAAACTACACAATAAATCGCACTCCTACTAAGGTTTTAAAGAATATCACTCCAGAAGAGGCATGGAGCTCAATTAAACCAAATGTAAGTCACTTTCGTGTTTTTGGACGTGAAGCATGGGCCCATATTCCAGATGAGAAACATAAAACTTTAGAACCTAAGAGTGAAAAATGTATTTTTTTTTGATATTCTGAAGATGTTAAAGGATATATAGACTTATTCCACTTAAGTCCAAAAATGTTATCATTAGAAGAGATGTAAAGTTTGCTGAAAATATATCGGCCTATGAGCCTATTTCGACAGATGTGCCACCTCTCTCTATCTCTTCTACTTTTGAAAATATTTCTTCTTCATATGATGAAAGTGAGGATGACAATCCTCCCCCGCCTTCTAAGGATCCTCCTTCAGCTCTTCAGCTTCCAAAATGGGTCTGTGCTACTCAGGATGCAGTAGGCGCTCTTGCTTGCGATCCTACAGATTAGCGACACACACGTTCTCACTTTGATAGAGCCTCTTCATTACTGGCTCAAGCGTTAGCGAATTATGATCCTGACACCTTTGCAAAAGCTTTAGGTCGTCCAGATTAGGACACAACTATGAATGAATAATATCATTCATTATTGGCAAATGACACATGGGATCTTGTTCCTCTACCAAAGGGACGAAAACTTGTTAGATGCAAATGGGTTTACAGAACCAAGTATGGACCAAATGGAAAAGATGATAAACATAAATATCGTCTTGTGGCTAAGGGTTTTTCATAAGTTGAAGGCATTGACTATAACAAAACCTTCTCCCCTGTTTCCAAAATGAACTCTATCCGCCTTGTTCTTTCCCTTACTGCCTCATTCAAATGGGAAGTCCATCAGATGGATGTTAAATCTGCCTTCTTGCATGGGGACTTGCATGAAGAAATATATATGGAACAACCTACTGGATTTATACAAATAGACTCCAGCCTTGTATGTTGGCTTAATAAATCCCTTTATGGTCTCAAGCAAGCCCCTCGGGCTTGGTATGCCAATATGGATAGCTTTCTTTTAGAAACTGGATTTTCTAGGTGTCATTCTGACAATACTGTCTACACCAAGAAAGTGGGAAAATATTTTATCATTCTTGTTCTTTATGTTGATGATCTTATCCTTACTAGTAGTGATCCCAACCTTATAAACCATGTGAAGTCCACCCTTAAAAATAAGTTTGAAATGACAGACTTAGGACACTTGTATTATTTTCTTGGTCTTCAAGTCTTGCAATCCAAGGAAGGTATTTCCCTTTCCTAGTCCAAGTATGCATGTGATCTTCTACACCATTTTCACATGGAAGACTGTAAGCCAACCCCTTCTCTCTTTCAGTCTTGAGCCAAACTTTCAGTCACTTGTACTTCCCCTGAAGTTGATGCTACCTTGTACCATCAACTTGTAGGAAAACTTTTGTATCTGACCCATACTCATCCTAACCTTTCCTTTGATTTTGGCCTTATTGCTCGGTTTATGAAAAACCCACATGAAAGTCATTAGAAAGCAGCGAAAAGAATACTTTGTTATGTTTGAGGTACACTTCAGTTTGGGATTCATTACAGTGCAGAAGCATCTCCTTTATTGGTTGGTTTCACTAATTCTAATTGGGTCGGTGACTCCAATGATCAGAAGTCTACTGTAGGCTATGTGTTCACTCTTGGTTCAGGACCTATTACATGGGCTTGCAAGAAACAAAATGTCATTTCTGTTTCTTCAACAGAAGCAGAGGATCGTGGTGCCGTAGAAGCTAGTAAGGAAGCCCTGTGGCTTTGTTAGATCCTGCCAGAGTTTGGCTTTCAGCAACAACATCCGACTACACTTTGGTGTGATAATCAAAGTGCCATTCAACTATGCAAAGATCCAATCCAACATCAGCGCAACAAACACATTGAAATACACATGCACTTCATCAAAAAGCTCATTCACGACCATGTTCTTGAAGTGCAATATTGTTCAATAGATGATCAAGTTGCAAACATATTTACAAAGGCTCTCAAATAGGCGAAGTTTACTAAACTTCGATCTATGGTTGGAGTTTAGGAAGTTGTCACTAAGGGGGGATAGGCTCTAATGCTTCATTCCTTCTCATATTGTGTCATATTTTTACATCCTTCAATCCTATCCCAAGTTGTTCTTAAGGGGGGATGTTAGGGTATTTTGACACATAAGAAATAGTTAAGTATAATTTGGTCTAGTGTAGAGTTAGGTAAAGTGTGTTTCTTTACTATGTACTTTTGTAACTTACAATCCAATGGTCACGATATGTAGTGATTCGACGGTTCATTCTCTCCTCGGTATTACTGACACTTGATTCGTGGCTTAACACCCAATTGGTCCATGATCTTTATTTAAAGAGCATGGAGGGTCATTTGCAGGGTAACCGTTCATGAGAGAAGCTTATGTAAATTTTCATTCTTTTATTAATAAATTGCCTGAAGTGGTCGCGTTGGCTCAGGCCGTGGATTGTTTTCCTCTTTGAGGGTTTTAACCACGTCAACAATACTCGTGTATTGATATTTGATCTGTTTTTGAGTGGTGTCCTTTGGTGTTATGAGGAAATTACCGTGTAAATTCCTAGAGGGTAAAATCGTTAGCTTAAAATTTTATACAAATAATATTCATACTCCTATATATTTTGAGGTTGGAAATCTACAAGCAGTTCAAGAGATTGATGATGACGTCCAAAATGGTATTTGATGGAAATGTTCACATTGTTATCAAGATTTATGCACTGTTTTGTTAGAAATCTAATTGTATATTTCACTTTTTAAAATTTGGAAAAAAAATTTATCGTGTATGTTTCGTAAGATTTCTCAATAATAAATTATAGCTACCGAAGAATTTGAACCAATGTGAATCCTCTTTTCCATATAATTTTTGGAATTACTTTTTTAGAGCTACCCAATTGTTTCTCTCCCTTTAAATTTCCAAATTTCAGAATATGGTTGTACATATTATTTTTATTTCAATATGGTAGAGAATTTCAAGGAGCTTAGGGGACCATTTTTTAATGTTATATGTGAACCAGTGGGCATGCTTGTCATCGCATCCTATCATATGAGTAGGCAACTTGTTAAAGGATGTCATAGGAATAGAGCTGCAAAAATTTGTTTACAGAGTATATTCGGCCAAACAAATAAAATGGAGTATGCTTATATTGGTAGTATTTAGATGATCTAGTTTTGGCTTATATTCAAATGGCACTGTTTGCATCCTTTGACTTAAAGTCCCAAAAAAATTGGGACATTCTGATTGGCTGATAAACGTGTGAGTTGTGGCATTCTGATTGGCTGATATATGTGTGAGTTGTGGCAAGCAATGTGACCATCCTTTACCAACAAATCCCCACTTTACAAGATGGAAGATGTATTTTCTATGAAGGTTAATACATGCCATTTTCTCGAAATGGAAAAATCTTTTATTTTAATGAAGCCTCATCCAAGTTTAATATTTCTCTAGAATGAATATAACTACGAATATAAATCCAAGAAGGTTGCTATGTTACCCTTTTTACTGTTCTTTTTCAAGTCATCTATGTTTTTTTCTGGAGTCCCACGATTTTTTATTCTATTTCTGAACATTGATTATATGCTTTGGATGTTGAAGGTTGTTGTCTTCCTTCATCTTACTATGAATTCTTAACAATGTGATAAGGCACGGTGGAGGGCCTGGGAAATTGAATAGATACACCGATTTGTAGCTTCTTAGCCTAATGGGCTTTTCTAGAGTGTTATACACCAACTACACTATACTCCCAGAATGGGAGGACATGCTTGCTACATATTGTTAACGAGAAGCATCTTGTCATATTAATAAACAAATAAAGATATTCATATGAATGTTCTCAATCTCCATCTTTTAGCGGAAAAGTGTAGTTTGGTTTAGAGTCGATGTCTCAGAAAGAGTAATATTATTGTAGCCCCATAATGCCGTTAGATAGATGATAATCCTATGTTGTATATGGTATTAACTAAATAAACATCCTATACTGCAAACAACCATAAACGCATCATTGCCTCTTGCTGCAACTGAAAATTTACACAGATAAGCTCAAAATAATAGTAGATGGGTTCAAACAATATAATAGTTGCAGTTAAATGACTGCAAGAATGATAATATTTCTTATGTTAGAACCCCATCTGCATTTTATATACAAAATACCAGCAATATTATATTGAGGGCAAGAAGAATTACTACAATTACGTATTGAAATTTAGATTATTATTATTCCTTAAGGTGATTTGATTACTTATTTTCTAATTGTCTCTCTTTAGGGAATGAGTGGATACTATCAATGTCTATTCACTACTTTGCTCAGCATCTTGACAGTGGAGTGTATTTCTTTCCTACTTGATTCATATTTCAATAGTGAGCACTAGGAAAAGTCTGTTTGAAAATTTTATCTATTTTTCACCTCAAGAGATTGGAATTATTTTATCATTCAATAAATTTTGGTAAATATCAAAGAAACCATTTCAATTACATGTTGCACTCAAATACTACCTTTATGTATCTTTCCATGAGCTGTGCAACAAAGGATATTTCTGCAATGTGGATTATAATTCGAAGGTTCAAGGAGACAACGATAAATAACTAAAGTTTATAGCCCTCGAAAGAAAATCCTCCAGCGAGTTATGGCCAACTTGACACCATTTTAGATGTACCTGTGAGGAATTCGAATGGACGTTAATAGTATCCCTATTGTACATAGGTGAATGAATGAACAGATTGTGTGGTATGCTATGGTTTCGAACATACCTTGGAGGATATAGAGGAGGGCCACCACTTTCGTACAGTTAAACCTATCCAAAAAGATAAGTTTAATCGACTAAGGATCTCTGAGAAAATGAGAATAAAACCCTGAGAAATATATAAAAAAAAATGATATGTATATATATGGACAGTCTCCAAGAGAGAATATTACCTCAGAAGTCTTGCCATCCAGTCTTTTTGGTGCAGCTGGGGTGAGTTTTAGCTCTGGAATAGCCAACTCCAAAAAAAAGGAAAAACCCTCGTGACCAAAATAGAGATGGTAAACCTTTCCAAGCACACAATCGAAGAAAAGTAAGAAAAATTGAAGAGAAATTAATATTTGAGTGCCATAAATACCCAAGTTGAAAACTTGAAATATGAATGGAATTTTCTCTTTCAATAAATTACCTGTGACAAATTTGAAGCCTGACCTCCTATAGCGCAATATAATTTGACAAATTAGTTGACTAATTTCACTGCTAAATATTGCAGACATTCCTCCAGGGAGAGACTGTAAAACATTAGGGTTTCATTCAGGAACACATAGCTCTGTTTCACCGCGAAAGGGTTTCATTCAGGAACACATAGCTCTGTTTCACCGCGAAAGGCGGATGCACAATCCATGGGATTATCCCTAATCCTCACTCGAATCATCCCATTTGTCCTTTACCAAGATACAATCTTGATCGTTGAAATCGACAACTGATGTAAATTCCACGACGTGGTAAGGAATCCAACTAGGTGTCAAACCTCATGTGACCACCGTTGTGTTGGTAGTCAACCAAGCGGTAAATGTGTTCAATGTAACATAAACCTTACCATGCCATTGGTGGAGAACATGAAAACCCTTGGTTAAGACCATCCCTAGTAAAGATTTTACTTCTTGTAATACAACTTTTAGGTTTTTAGTGGTTTTATGTCGGCAAGGTATTTTTATTTGTAATTTTTAGTATTGATATATTATACTTTTCATATTTGTAGGTATTTAATTTTATATTTATATTTAGCTATTAGTTAGTTGTTTATGTGGTGAATAATTATTTTATTATTACATTGTTTCAACGGAAAAAACAAAAAAAGGTGTGCAATAAAGAGGGTGCATTAAACAATCATATATGAAAAAAAAAAAAAGATAAAATAAAAATGATTTATGAAAAAATTATGTATAACATTTAGGATTGTGTTTTATTTATTTATTTGGGGCAATTCTTAATTTCCAGTTGTGATTTGGAGTTATAAGTTGGAGTTTCATTTGGTTGTTATTGTGGTTAAGTGGGATAATGTTTATTTTATTATTAAAAGTGTGAAATTAATCAAATTTATATTATGTATTTATGTATATTATATACATAAATATGTAAAATATATTATATTTATAAATATATATTATATAATTCAAGATCCAATTTAATTTTGGATTTATCAAGTGCTAAGAGGGATCAAATATTTTGAGGTGTAAACCTCATTTTTAAGTGCAAAATTTGAAGAAAGATTTGCATGTCAAAATATTTGATAGATCCATAGTTAAGATGGATATTCTCTAGAGAGATTAGGGATTGAGAACAAAAGAGTTTAGCATCATCTGCCATTACTTTTAGGAGCCCAAACAATTGTTTTCTTCACCATCAAATAAAATTTTGTGGAGAGGGGATTGATTTCTAACATTTCTTATGACATTTGAGAATCATTAAATTTATGATCACCCTCTTTCATAATAGAATAGTACTGCTCTAATGATATGATTTATGTCTATCACAATATCTAGTTCTGAGTGATGTGACTTGAGAGACCCACTAATGTGGACTTTTTTCCTTGGATAAAATTGACTCCATGTATGAGTGGAGGGTGGGGAACCTTGTTATGAACAAGGAATTTGAGTGGGTTACACAAGGAGGAGTAGTAGGGGGTAGGGGTAAATGAAATGTTTTATGTCTATCAAAATATCAAGTCGTGGGTAATGTAACTTGAGATACCCAATTATATGGATATTTTTTCTTTAGATAACATTGGCATCATGTATGAGTGGAGGATGGGGATTGTTGTTACATGAGGAGGAGCAGGGGGTGGGGGTGAATGACCCAAAACCATTTGGGAGGAGGAGGGAGTGAGAGTGAAGAGGATGATGTGTCACTCTTAGGGACCAAAATCAACATAGAGTTGATGTGTGTTCTTACAACATTGGTATAGAGTTCCTTGGCACTGTTGGATATTTGTCAATAATCTTTTATGTAGAATGGAATTCATAAAATATTCAAAAATGGTTAATGAAATGAAAAATGGACAATTGTTTACCATTTTTTTGTAGCCTAACGAAGAAGCTCCTTTTATTGGTCACTTTTCATCAGCGATAAATAAATAACAAACTCACATCATATTGATGTTTTTAGATAATGCCAAATTACGCAAAACAAAGAAAAATATCAAGTATACATGTATTCCATGTGATACATATACCCCCATAGAAATAACATGTTATATTTTAAGAAAAAATTAATAAATTTACTTCAATATTCTATATGCAGTCCCAAGGCATATTATAAACAATACCCAAGTGCAACCTGTTGGAAACATACTCAATATACATCTTTGTAATATTCCCTTGAATGTCTACCATGGCAGATGTATAATAGCAATAAATAGAGTTCAAAAATGCAAATCTAGATGACTACCTTCAAAGAAGTTCTTATCACCAAGAATCATCCACCAATATGCAATATCATGTAAAGTTAAATTTACATATCTACTTGAGAATGTTGTTTGCAAAGAATGTGTAATTAATCTCACCAAAAGGATGCTTAAGTCCCTCCTTTGATTGCATGTCAATGACTCCATTCAATTCTTTATGAACATGTGTAAAAGTCACCTTCTAGAAAAAGATCAACAATCACCCTAATTCTCATCATCCAATTAATTAATAGTGGTAGATAGAAAGATGTTTTCTTAAATCCCACACCACCACCACCTGAGAATCTCCAAACACCTCCAACATCCTGATATCAAGCCTACAAGCACAAAATAAGATGCCCCATATGGGCAAGGAATTTTCTCGACTGTTCAACCCAGTGCCCCCATTCCAGCTAAAGTGATAATGTGTACCATGATTAATATTTATAAAAGCACTACATCCAATCTATGGGTGTGTGTGTGTGTAGAATTAGATGTTGTTGATCTAACAGTAACTATCTAAGCTATTCTAATTCAAACTTTAATCTAATTCTATGCTATTGTAATCTAATAAAAATAGCACATCTAATCTATGCTAACCCGAGATGTAACTCTTTTATTATGCGATCTAAAGAGATTTCAAATAACAAATGGTAATAACGATCATTCAGCGATTATAAGAAAGGAAATCAATTAAGATGAACTATTTCGCATAAAAAGTTAGGCAAAACAGTTGTGAACAACATATTTCATAATCAGCTATTCATACATTAAACATAAATAAATAGCTACCACCGTACAAAAGTGCCAAATGGTAACTCAAGCATTCATGCAATAACATATAAACAACTAAAAACTGTATATCACTTTAACATATAAGTAGAAATGGTCAAGAGATAAAAGTACCATTTATGACTAGTCCTACTCATAAGCTTCAAGCAACAATGATTTATCTCTCTTTGCTCTAACATCTACTAAGAGTACAGAAGTGCAACATCAGTAGTAGATATCAAATGCAAACATCAACAAATCTTGATCCATTCATTCACCAAAACCTCCTTTGAGGGTGCAAAAGTGCATGTTCTGAGGACAAGTTTTTGATAAATTTCTGGACCCTTCTCTAAATGCATGAGAAGGGTTTAGATACTACTAACTAAATAACTTGACTACAGGGGGGTTGTTGGTGGCCACAACAGGACCCTAACAAAGGGAGAGGGACAAATTCTCTTGATTGGATGGATACCTTGATAAGCCTGAAGGATAAGATCCAAAGCTACAAAGCAGATAATGAAAAGTTGATCAAGGCTCAAGAAAAATTAAGGGAGGTGAATGTAGTCATGTTGTAAAGCCTCTCAGAGTTGCAGATACAAAGGAAACATGAGTAGGGAACTAATCATAGAGGAAAAAGACACACTTTGGGGTCAGAAGAGAAAACAAATGGGGCAGATGGTGGCAGGTCTAGGAAGAGGCATAGAGGTGAAAGTGAGGAAACTGTGAGAGGAGAAGCACTATTGAGCACAATAGAAAGAAAAACCAGCACTCATGGGAATCACTATGATAGGCATTCTATCTATGCTACTACAATATATCATCACCATTCTCATCATTACCATCATTAGAGAAGAAGAGAAAGGGACTATATTCCTGAAGAATCTAAGAAATCCAAACCACTTACATTTGTTGGAGAGATGAAGAAGTTTGAATATGCAGAAGCATGGTTTCTTGGCATGAAGAAAATTTTAGAATCCATATTATTTCAAAAACATGAAAGAAAAAGTGACTACCTATAGTTTGAAAGGAAAATAACATATATGATGGGAGGATTTGAAGAATGTAAAAGGAATAACTAAAGAGATAATGACATAGAGTGAGTTTGAGAGATTATTCAGAGACAAATACTCATTAGAAAGATATTATGACAACAAGACAAAGGAGTTTTATGAGTTGAAAATGGGACAAGTATCAAATGAGGAATACATCACTAGATTCCTGGAATTGTTGAGATTTGTTCCATATCTCAAGGAGGAGAAGGAAAAAGCTCATTTATTCATTAATGGGTTTCCCGAGTGTTTTAAATAATGCATAGAGTTTTATAAACCACAAAATTTAGATGATTCCATAAAGAAATTAAGGTATTGTTATGAACAAGCAAATTACATGCTTGAATTTAAGGGTGGCTCAAAAGCATTGAACAACAATAAAGATAAGAAGAAATATCCTAAGAAAATTGTGAACAAGAATGAAGGAAAACATGCACCCAGTATAGATTAATATCAACCAAAATTTAACTACATTGCAAATGTAGTGCACATCAACAAGGAGAAAAATGATGACATGAAAATAAAGAGTAGTTGAAATGTTGGAATTGATGGGAAAATCACTAATAGAGGGACTCCCCACACGAGAAGAATGTAGGTCAAAGTATTTATAGCACTAAGGAAGCTAGGACTGTAGGGGATGTGGCTCAAAGCCTGCCCAAAATTTATGCAGTTGTGGATAATAGCCAGACAAACCACCAAGCATCTATAAATGAGATGGAAGGTAAGTTGTGTAATTAGATTATTTCCATTTTAATTATAGTTATATCAGCTCATAGCTTGTGGAAAAATGTAAGCTGGCTAAAGAATTGCACACATAATCATGGTTAGTAGAGTTGGAAACAAGAACAAGGTGAAGAATCAGTCATTGGGTTGAATCGTGTGCATTTGAGCTCAATGATATGTCAACTACAACACATTTTCACTTTCTTCCATTGGGTGCATACAACATGTTATTGGGCATTGACTCATTGTACACACATAGAAAAAATGTTGATTGTTATGAAAACGTAATTGAATGTATGGATAATGATGAAGAAATAAAAATATTGCAGGGTAAGCATACTCCAACCTCAGTGAGACTAGTTACAATTATGCAAGTTAAGTGTAGTTGTCAAAATGGCTACAAATTATTTGCTATGCTAATTTTCAGTGATGGAAAAACTAATGACAACACTAGGCAAGAGGAAATTAAAGTGCTGGAATAGTATCACGTGTCGCAGAAATTTAGAGATGTGTTTCCAGCTGATATACTAGGTCTACCTCCTCATAGAGAAGTTGATTTATCTATCAAATTAGTGCCTAGAGTAGCACCATCATCCAAGGCACCATACCGAATGAGTATGCCTGAGTTGGTTGAGTTAAAGTTACAACTAAAAGAGATGCTTGATAAAGGTTACATGCAGCCAAGTGTGTCACCGTGGGGAGCTCCACTCTTTTATGTAAAGAACAAGGATGAGACACCTAGACTTTGCATTGATTATAGATAGTTGAACAAAGTGGCAAACAAGAACCGACATCCATTTGCATGGATTGATTACTTATTTGATCAATTGCGAGGGGTAACAATCTTCTCCAAGATAGATGTGAGGTTTGGATATAATCAAGTGCACATTAAATAAGAAGACATCCATAAGATTGATTTCCATACAATATATGGGCACTATGAGTTTGTAGTGTTACCCTTTGGGCTTACTAATTCCCTTGCCACTTTCATGTGTTTAATGAATAGTGTATTGCGTCCTTACTTGGACAAGTTTGTGATTGTCTTTGTTGATGAGATATTGGTGTATTCAAAGTCTAAAGAAGAGCATGAAAAACACCTAGATGCAGTACTACATTTGCTAAGAGAACACAAGCATTATGAAAAACTCAATAAGTGTGATATCTTCTAGTCACAAATACATTACCTAGGGCATATTGTCTCCAAGGAAGGGATATCAGTCGATATATAAAAGGTCAAAGCCATTATGGAATGGCTAACACTGAAAATGTGAATGAGATTAGATCATTCATGGGATTGGTAGGCTACTACATGAGGTTCATAAAAAACTTCTCCAATAGGCCATCCTTTCACATCCTTGGAAAAGAAGGGAAAGAAGTTTGGATGGACAATTGAATGTCTAGCAAGATTTAAGTAGTTGAAATGATTGCTCACTAATGCACTGTTATTGAGCATTGCAGATATAGAAAAATATTTTATGGTTTGTATAAATGCCTAAAAAGAAGGGCTCGATGGAGTCTTGATGCAAGAAGGGCAGGTATTCTGCTATGAGTCACAAAAATTAAATGAGAATGAGATAAACTATGTGACTCATGAATTAGAGTTAGAAACCATTACTCATGACTTGAGGATATGGAGACATTACCCTCTTGGAATAAAGTTCACACTCATGATAGATCATGGTCGATTCAAATATTTATTTGATCAACCTAATTTGAATGTAATACAAGCTAGCTAGTTAGCTATACTTATCGAGTTCAAATTTTAGATCAATTACCTCAATGGAAAGGAGAACAAGGTTGTTGATTCACTTAGTATAAGAATCCAATTGAATCACATAACAACCATAAGTTCTTCTGGAATGGAACTAGTAGATCGGATCAAGAATGCAGGACAACAAGATGAGAAATATTAGCAAGTGAAGAAAAAGCTACAACAAGATGGTGAGGATGAGGAGTATCAACTCACAAATGAGCATCTAATTAGATTCATGAAAACAATCTATGTCCCAGAAAATGATGACTTGAATAATATTATAATAAAATATTTCCATGTAAAATCGTATTCCAGTCATCCTAGATACCAAAAGACTCTCACATCCATCAAGAAGTTTTATTAATGACCTAATTTGAAAATAGAGGTGGCCAATTTTGTTGCAAAATGCATATAATTCCAACAAATCAAGACTCAATGTAAACATCTAGTATGCTTATTGCAACCCATTCCAATTCCATAATTTATTTCGGAAGTGATCTCCATGGACTTCATCACTAGTTTTCCAAGAACCTCAAAACAACATGATACAATCATGGTGGTGATTGACAAGTTGAGCAAGGTGGTTCACTTTGTATTGATTAAATCCACCAACTCAATAAATGAATTGGCTCAAATCTTCATCAAGGAGATTATGAGATTGCATGGTGTTCCAAAGAAAATTATTTTAGATAGAGATTCCAAGTTTACTTCCAAGTTTTTGAAGGGGTTGTTTGTAGGATTGGGGATGAAACTGGATTTTAATATATCTTATCATCCACAAATAGATGGAAAAATAGAGAGAACAAATAGAATCCTAGAAGATATGTCGATGATGTATGTGATGCACCAACAAAGAAGTGGAAAGAGTATCTTCCACTTGTATATTTTCATACAATAATGGGTACCCGAAGTCCTTAAATATGATACCATTTGAAAAATTACATGGAAGGAGTTGTAACACTCCTATCAGTTGGATTGATCCACTAAACAGGGTCCTTATTGGGCCTGATATGCTAAAAGTGATGGAGCGGCAAATGTAGATCATTAAGCAGAATTTAAAGGTGGCACATGATATGCATAAGAACAATGTGTATATGTATAGGGTGCATAAAGAATTTCAAGTTGAGGAACATGTTTACTTGAGGATTAAAACCAATAAAATTTCCTTGAGTATTGGGTCATGTGCCAAGTGGCACCACAATTTTTTGGACCTTTTGAGATACTTGAAAAGATAGGACCAATGGCCTATAGGCTGACCTTATCTCCGTCAATTAAAATCCATGATGTTTTCCATGTTTCTTTTCTTAAAGGATATGTATATGATTCTAATCATGTGATTGATTAATTTGTGCTACAGGTGGAACCAGAGGGGGAATTCTAGCAAAAACCATTATGCATTCTAGATTGGAGGAGCTTCATGCTTCAGAATCAAGCAATAGAGAAAGTTAAAGTGTAGTGGAGACACTTTGGGCCTGAGGAAGCCACTTGGGAAATGATTGATTCAATGAGGGAAACATATCCTTTTTTTTGCTGAGTGTAGAAAATGTGAATAAATTTCAAATATTGTGTAGAGTTGTGTCTATAAAGCTCCATAAATAGTATGTGTCTATAAATACCCATAAAGAGTGGATTTTGACTTTTTTTACTTTAACTAGATTGACTTTTTCTAAAAGGAGAAATTATAAAATCTCTTAATTCACTACTTTGAATGGATATATTCACTATTTTTGTGATAAAATTATCATATCAAAATATATAACACAAATTTATATAAACTTGTAGAAGAAAAAAATTCATTCCTTAATGAATAATAATAAGTTTTTTTTTTTTTTTTTTGTAAACTTGGTAGATCTCTATGTATTAACTATTTTCAAAAGTAATTTTACAGCCATTTACACCAAGAAGACACCACGGCCCCTGAGAGAAACAAGAAGAGAGCAGTGCTAAGCAAGAAGCAACAAGAAGAACAGATTAATAAGAGCAGAACAAAGGATTCTACCCAACGTGGGTAGAATCAACTATTCGGCATTTTTTTCCTTTCTTTTTCCCAACTGTGACCCAACCAAGATGACTCTTCTGAGCTCGCATGATTTTCAAACAGAGTTGGGCTAACAGAGAGGTCTCCTTGTCTAAATTCGAGGGAGATAGCTCGTGAGTTCTTTTCTGTGAGTTTGGAGGGACAGTAGATTCCTTAGGACTAGTCGAGGGCGGATCCTGTGCCAGTGTTGCCATTCCTTCCTCATCCCCTTCCTCTTCATCTGAGCTGGAATCAAAAGCATCCATGGGGGGAGGATCATGAGGTTTCTAGCTTTTGGATTTCAGCTTAGGATTGGCTTTCTTCTTTTGGGTAGGCATCGAGGGACAAGAGCTCTGGAGGTGCCCTGTGAGATGGCAATTTCGGCAGCGAAAGGCTATGTTCTCATAATCCAGGGACTGGGTCCAATGGAAGTCTCCAACTTTGAGATTAATCTGATCAAGAAGACCTTTGATTATGTCTATTTCTACACAGATTCTGGCGAAGGTGTATATGCCCTTTTCCCCTCTAGAGGTGTCTGTGGCGAGAAAGCAGCCTAGAGTATTGTCGATTCCTTGGAATACAGCAAAGTGCCATAGATGCGCCACGAGATTAGGAAGTCTGGCCCAGATGGGGAGCTTGGTGATGATTTCTGAAGAGGGATCAAAATCTTGGAACCAAGGGGTGAGGAATAAACCTGCTGAGCCCCAAAACCATGGGCCTTCAGTTAAAGCTTTTTGGTAGTCCTCACTAAAAGCAAACACTACAATGAAGAAAACCTTTGAGTAGAGAAAGACCTTGCAATTGTTGGTCCAGTTAGAGTGAATCCGTTGGTAGAGATCTACTGTGTGTGGCCATAGCCCATTGAACCTGCAAATGATGGCATGCTTTGCATACTTTTGGATTTTCTCATCCAGCGTTGGATCCATTATTTCAATGGAGGGGGTTTCCTCCAGTTTGTCCACCAAAAAAGGTTTTGGAGCCTGAGCTGGTGGAGTTGTTTTCTTGGGCATCTGAGCATGGACAACATCTTTGTATGAAAAAGCCGCAGGTGAAGATGACTGTCCAATAGCTCCCCCTCTCAAATGAAGGGTAAAAATGATGGAGGCATTTCTCTTAATGCTGTAAAAAGAAAGGGGGTAAGGATCCTCAAGTTGTTTACCTTCATGGAGGAGTCGTTGAGATGCAAAGGGAATCCCCAGCCTAAATTCCAGGATTTCCTTGAGGTCCTGCACTAGATTCGAAGAGCTTACCCATTGAAGTAGAGTTTTGCCAGAAAGGAGCGTGATCTGGATCTGGAACGAGGCAGAGTGATCAGACTTCTGCTTTCCTCTGCAAATCTGAGGCGAGAGGAAGCTGGTGCTTTGGCCACCTTTTCCTGAACTTGCCACAGGGGCCTGTGGGAAGATGAGGTGAGAGACCTGGGGGGCGGCGGCATGGAAGCTCCTAGACGAATCTTTTCTGATGATGTTGCCTTTGGAGCTAGGGCTTTGCTGATGGGTGAACTCTGTAGAAGCCCTTAGAAATGATGGATTGTTGGGGTGCAGGGGCTGGTTTGAAAAATCACAGCCGTGCTCCATGACAGATATTGTGCGAGGGTTCCTAGCAATGTTGTGCTGGATCCATAAGCTATTGGGATGCAGGGTTAATCTGGAACCCTCGAAGTTTGATTTGTTGCCTGTCAAAGCATCCAAAATATTGGCTGCCTTCAGGAGTCCCTCGAGGCCAGGCGCCATCATCATCCTCACTGCGAAGCTGCCAACGACCTGTAGATGAAGAGTGTCCGCCGCCATTTCTGCTGCAGTGCAAGCGCAGCTTGCTGAGAGCCCAACCCGAGCATGTTTCTCTTTTTTCTTCGTAGGGCAGCATTCGATCTTATTCGCTGGGTTTGGCTTGAATGGAGTTGGGGCCCCTCTGAAGCTCACGTCGCCATCTTCTGCAGGGCCGAGCAAAGGCCAGACGACAGCTGAAGGGAGGGAGGCGACGACAGAGAGATTAGGGTTCATCTTTCCGTGAATCTCGTTGATCATTCGATAATAAGTTATTTTTAATTACTATTGTTCTTTTTAAATTAATTAATAATATTTTTAATTTACTAATAATTAATATGATTAACAATAATTATTATTAACTATTACTAATGATTTACTTATTAAGTAATTTATAAATTAATAAACTATTATTAAATAACTAACCAACTAATTAGATAATATAATTCAATTATTTAATAATTAAGTAAATTAGGGAAGGGGCTCATTGTTCACCTTGTTGATCAACTAGAAATCTAATTTACTTGGGGGCTTAATATAATTAAATTATTTAATAATTAAATAAACTAGGGGAGGGGGTGATTTTTCACCCTGTTGATCAAGTATAAATCTAATTTACTTGGGGGATTTGAAAAATTATTAATCAAGCAGAGGCTTATGACCTTCTGCAAGTCCTATCCCTGAGAGAATATTCAAGATTTATTCATTCTTGGGGACTATGCTATTATTATCTCTCATTTGGTCCACAATATCACCATTTTTTGTGATAAAATTATCATGATAAATTATATAAAACAAATTTCTATAAACTTGTGAAAAAAATTCTTTGACATCTTAATCTTAGACTCAATTAAATTATTTCTTCTAATGTTATTAATGGTTCATCTTAAAAAGTTGATTATTATTATTTGACAAGAAGAATATTCTATATGTTAGCATCATTAACCAATTTAATTATAATTTGATATAATAAATACCACACTATGTGTTGAGTTACTATTCTAGTAGAAGGTTGCCACAATTTTAAATTGTCCATAAAATTTATTTAATGATATAATTATATTAGTACCAATTTTAGTTTTAGGTACTACTATTAGTAATTTTCTTTGCATTGAATAATACATTTTATTATATTAAGAGGTTTATAACATTTTAATGGACAAAGTAAACTTTTATAGAAGACTCATATTATTTTTATATTTATGAAATATAAATTATAGCAACATAATTTATGTATATTAATATTGTTTATTGTGCTATACTAAATTAAAGTTAAGTTGATCAAAGATTACATAAAGAGCAAGAAATTCTATAAAAAAAATCACATATAAAGTTGTATAATATCATTAATAATAATCAATGGTTGATACTCTTATTAATGCACATCTTAATTATATTTTGATATTATGGCAACTATTCAATTTATATTGATTTATTGTAATAAGTCTAGGTGATGACACCATTTTAGAGTTTTGGTTCTATAAGAATATTAAATGGCATAATACCAATTTTTGTGGTTGTTATAATTTACAACAATTTCAATTATTGTTATACTAACTTATTTTGTTTATGTCGTGATTTAAGGAAACACACTCTAATATCATATCCTCTTCATAGAAGCATATATTTCTCCCATTGAAAGCATGACATCAATATCATATGTATAAAAAGATGTTAAATAACATGGACGACAATAGGCTTCCTAAAATTTCTTGTCATTAGCCAAAACACCTTCAACTCAAGTGGGGATAACATAAGGAGATATAGGAGATAGTTTTGTAGAATAAAGATATTAATACAACAAAATTTAATTATTATTGAATAGTGGGGTGATAAAGAGTTAGAGGGTAAAAGGAAACTGAAATATTATATTAATGAGGTGATAAAACCAAATATCAAAAAATAGAACTATGTACACTTTGTTTTGAGTAGTATAAAAAAGAAAATAAACATTTTCAACATAAGAACAAACTCTCATGATCTCCATAGTGAAACTAGACATAATTGGTAAATTCCAAAACACGGAGGAAAATGTCTATCACCTTTGTAACACTAAGAGGGTGAATATGAAAAGCACTAAGTTCTCCTAGATTGTCTAGCTCATACTAAGATTGGATCTAAATTTCAAAATATTTGTGACACTGCCAACCTTCTTGACCTTTTAACTCAAAACTATGTTGATCTTGAAATTCCCCTCTTATAGTTTTTTGAACATACAAATAAAATTTTAAATAATTATGAGTAATCATTTAATACCCTAGAAAGGTCCAAGAGACCATATTTCACTGTTAGTGGATGTCAATCATCATTATCGTCATCATCATCATTTTATATTATTATAAGAAATTTACACCACTTTATAGTTGACAAGATAAAAATAAATTATGAATTGGAATAGTAACATAATTTTTTTTTATTATTTGTATGCTTTTGTTAAAAGATAAGTTGATTGAGGCTTACTTCATGAATAATAAATTAATGTGTGAGAAATATATTACAAAATTATTTAATGACAATGACATTGGCACTGTCTAGTATCTATTATTAATCAATTTAAAAAACAAAATTACTTACGAATAAGAATAACAATAGGATAATATAGATTGATTTTTTTTTCAAATAGAGGAGGAAAGAGGTTAAACTGACAAAACTAGTTATTGCAAGTGTTTAATATTTATGCTTGAATTGTTTGAATATATTATGTTGAAAAGAACATATAATTGATATTCCTCTAAAAATTAGTTTTCCTACAGTATTCCTATTATAATTAATATTTATATTTCAGTATTAAAACCAATTTCATCAAGATTTAAATCATGAGTAATAGATTATGTAACAAATTTCTTACCAATTATATATTATTTTAATAAATTTGCACCACTTTATAGTTGAAAAGAGAAAAATAAATTATGAATTGGAATAACAATACAATTTATTTTTATTATTTTATTTTTTGTTAAACACTAAGTTGATTGAAGCTTACTTCACGAATAATAGATTAATGTGGAAGAAATATCTTACTTATAAAGTCATTAATGACAATGACATTAGTAATGCCCAATGCCTATTATTAATCATTATAACAATCAAAATCAATTATGAATAAGAATAGAAATAGAGTAACATAGACTTATTTTTTCATACGCAAGAGGAAAGAGGGAAAATTGACTAAACTAGTTTTAGTAAGTGTTTAATATTTATTCTTGAATAGTTTGACTTTATTATATTGAAAAGAACATATAATTGATATCCCTATAAAACTTAGATTGCTTAAATTATTTCTATTATAATTAATATTTATATTTATATATTGAAACCAATTTCATCAAGGATTAACTCATGAGTCATAGATTGTGTAAGAAATTTCTTACCTATAAAGTTATTTAACGACATATAAATATTGTGTTTATTGTTGTTATTAACTATAATGTTGACACCAATTAACTACTTTTTATATGTTTAGTATAAATTATTGTACTAGTAAAATGTTGGCATGCCTTCAAAGTCTAAAAGAAAAAATATTTTGTAAGTCTACATGTGTCATCCAATGATCAAAATTATTTTTTTATCAATTAGAATGCAATGAGGTAGTAGTATTTGATTTATATCAAATATAATAAGGAATATTAAAGAAATCTCACTTCAAACATTATTCCAATTATCTAACATTTATTGATCAAGTGTTTAAATGGTTGATCTTGAAACTATCTACTCCAATATCATTTTAATATACCAAGTCTAAAAGATATTGATTTTAGGTGCATTATTAAATTTTAATATACACTTTTCATATAGTGAGAAGTTATGTTGGTTTAAAAATATTTGAACTTAAAAATTGAATGAAAGTGTCATGTAATTCACATAAAGTATCATGATATCATTACATTGAAGTTAAACAAAAATTTGCATATATGTACTAAATAATGTAAAACTCCTAAAAAATAATATGAATAAAATATTGATATACAACAAACATTCAAAATTGTTCTAAATTATATTAATAGATCCTTTAAAAGACAAAATTACAGTCATGAATCATCTCCACGTAATCTCAAGAAATTCTCTTAGGTAGATAAAAAAAACTTCCACGCCACATAATTTATTTATCTTAGTCTTCATAAAATGTTATTCGTTTGGCATCATTCCCAAACTATGATATTGATTAGAATAGAGCCAAGTTTTCTGCTATTAGGATTTGGTACCTAGTATTGTTCTAAAAATTTTCCATTGAATTTCCTTGAAATAGGTTTCCACCGATCAACCTTTACATGAGGAGTGTCACTTTCATTATCCTTAAAATATATTTGAGGTGGATTTTGTCATCCACATCATCTCTTCTTCATCCTCATTTCCTGATCTAGCTAGAAACATCTTTCCTTTCTTAACATCAATCATAGGATTGAATGTTGGCTTTGGCTTGTTGCACTTGGGTCCAACATATACTAGTTCATTTGTCACATATTCAAAATCTCCATCGATAATACTTGAGAGTACATGCCTTGGATTATGGTCATCATATATAATTTGTTGTTTCTTTGGCCACAAATCCTCAAAATCTTAATCACTTCCATTCACTATTGTAAGATCATTATATATTTCATCTAATTTATGTAAAAGAACCATTTGCATTTGTAAAACAAAGAAAATAAGTTGATTATTTTTTGAAATAAAACACTTAGTATACTCTCAACAACATTTAACAAATGCTTTAAGATTTTGATTTACCTATGTTGAGCCTCAAATCCATGATCTTCCATTGATGAATTCCCCCTTCATCAACATCCTTTGCAATCATATGTAGTTTAGTGACATCAATTATCAGAATTGTAACATAGTCTTCATTAACCCTTTCTCGAGCGTAACAAGTTCTAGTCTCTATAGATTCGACCCTTCTAAGCCCAATAACTTGATTACTAATTAGGAGGTCAACACAATCCCCTTTTATCAAAATTATTTTTCTATTGTAACTTGTACCAATTCTAAAACAACTCAATTGTAATTTGTGAATAAGAATAAACCATGTAAAGTGTTATTTTGTATTTTAGTCAAAACAAAAATTTCAAAAAAGTAATATGGATGAAATAATTTAGAATATTATGGTAGCCATTTTGTATGTACTAAAACATTATTCCCCGTCATCTAGTCTTTGGTACCAATATATATGTGCGTGTGTGTGTGTGTGTGTGTGTATGTATATATATATATATATATATATATATATATATATATATATATATATATATAGATATATATATATATATATATATATATATATATATATATATATATATATACATATACATACATACATATACATATACATAGGTAGCATTATAAAATGATAGATATTAACTAATATCAAACGACCAAGTTCCTATTTAACCTTGGAAATGACACTTGTATTATTGATGTATGTGTACAAATAATGCTCATAAGAAATTTGCAGAAGTTGGGAAACCACAACATGGTCCTTTGGAAAATCAAAGAATGTCCAAAATTTATGCTACATAATATTTTAAAAAGGCCTATGTGAAGCAAAACTTATATTTATATATCACTTAGTGATGATGTTTGATGTTTAAACTTGATATTTGGAAGTCATTCTAGAGTTTTTCTTGCAAATCTAATTTTTACTACTATAGATACTAAATAATTCTCATTTTTATTCCAAAATTTTTGAAATTACATTTCAAAACTTTAGTTCCAATGTTAAGACTTTATACCTTTACATATATGAGGACATACCCTTTAGGATGGACACATAGGGTTGTTAAACTCTAAGTCCTTGGAAAGTGTAGATTTAAGTTTTGTCAAATAGTTATGTTGATGAAGGAAAATGTGACCTTATCGATCTAGAAATTAGTGAAATTGATTTTCGAAGCTCATAACTATACAATAAAGAGGAGAAAAAAATAATATATGTTGCTAAAAAAATTATGTTTGTTACTTTATAGTTGCATATATTTGTATTAGAAGAAAAGTATAAAATATTTCAATAACATAATTATTCATATATTCCAATATTGGACATAGATCATATCTTCTACATGACATTGTCCCTATAATATGTGTGTTAGATTTAGCTCTATAAAAAAACAGAAACATATTGTCAAGAAAACCATTTTAGAGTAAAAGAAGTATAACACATTATATATTTCCTTATAACACAAACACAAGCACATTTCCAATAACAATACTACAAGGTGAAAAAAATCTAACATGGACATGAATTATTTCCAGTGCAAAAAAAAGTAAATAACAAAATTGGAGGGTGCTAAAAATCTAGCGCATGCCAGATTAAATTCTATCACAAACATAATCATGTTGCCAATAAAAACATTGCAATGAAAAACAAATCCAAAATATGCTAGATTTCATTCAAAATGAAACAAAAGTAAACTGCAAGGTGAAACAATTATAGCACATGCAATGTGCTTGTGTTTGTGCAAGAAGGAAACCGAGTGCATGCTAAATTTGTTTTACTTTGTTATGTCTATGTTTATGCTAGAAGGAAATCTAAAACATATTAGATTTGTTTTACTTTGAAATGTTTGTGTTTGTGCTAGAAACAAATCTACTACATGCTAGATTTGTTTTACCCTGCATTGCTTTTGTTTGTGCTAGAAACAAATATAGCACATGCTAGATTCTTTGCGCTAGAAAAAATCTAACACTCGCTAGATTTGTTTTACCCTACAATGTTTTTTTTTGTTTTTCCTTACCTAAAGTTTTTTTTACAAAACAATGTTTTTTTTTTTGTGCTAGAAACAAATTTAGCTGACGTTGAATTTGTTCTACCCTGCAATGTTTGTGCTTATGTTTAAAAAAAATCTAGCAAACGTAAGATTTGTTTTACCTTGCAATGTTTTTGTTTGTGCTAGAAACAATTCGAGTGCACACTAGATTTGTTTTACTTTGCAATGTTTTTTATTGTGTTTTTCCTTACACTATATTTTCTTTACCTTAAATTGCTAGTGTTTGTATTAGAAACAAATCTAGAACACATTTAAATTTGTTTTAGCTTGCAATTCTTGTGTTTATGCTAGAAGAAAATCTAGTGTGTGCTAGATCTGTTTCTAACACAAACAAAACATTACAAGGTAAAACAAATATAGTGTGTTTCTAACACAAACAAAACCATTGCAAGGTAAAACAAATCTAGTGCACACTACATTTGTTTTACCTTGCAATGCTTTTGTTTATGTCAGAAAAAAATCTAGCACACACTAGATTTAGTTTACACTACAATGTTTTTGTTTTTGCTAGAAACAAAACTAGCAAGTGCTACATTTGTTTTACCATGCAATGCTTTTGTGTTTTTCCTTACACTATATTTGTGTTACCTTGCAATGCTTGTGTTTTTCCTAGAAAAAAATATAGCGAGAACAAAAATTGTTTTATGTTGCAATGCTTGTGCTTGTGCTAAAAACAAATCTAGTGTGCACTAAAATTATTGTAGTTTGCAATGCTTTTGTTTCTGTTAAAAACAAATAAAATGTGTGCTATATTTGTTTTACCCTATAACGATTTTGTTTGTGCTTTTATTTTACCCTGTAGTGCTTTAGAAATTTTCCTTACACTAGATTTGTTTACCTTATAATGTTTGTATCTATGTTAAAAAAAATCTAACACGCGTTAGATTTTTTTACCTTGCAATGTTTCTGTTTATACTAGAAGGAGATCCGGTACATAGTAGATTCATTTTACTCTAGATTTATTGTGTTTCTTCTAGAAACAAATTTAGCGTGTGCTTTATCCTAAAATTCTAGTCATTGACCCTCTATCATGAGGCATGAGTTCAATTGTTCTTGGTCCATTAGGGTTAAGCCCTAACAGTTGGGTCGACTAGGCATGAGACCCCCTTGGGTGGGCTAGCCTAGGGATGTTGAGAGGATAAAATAGAGGGTTTTGAAGAGATATGAACTATGCCCAAAAGTGACTTTTAGGGGTGATTACAATGACCCTCAAAATTTACCTTTCAAGGTTGGTTGTAAACCTCCCCAAAAAAGTCACTTTTGGGGGTGATTTGAAACCCCCTCGAAAAGTGATCTATGGGGGAGGTTTAAAACCCCCCTCATAGGAACGTTTTGGGGTATTAGGAGCCCATCTCATAGTATCTTTTGGGGGCATTAGGATACCCCCTTCTAGAAACTTACAAAGGTCATTAAAACCTCCTTTTAGCAACATTTGGGGATGTTAGGATCCCCCTCATAGAAACTTACAAGGTTTAGAACCCTCTTGTACCAACTTTTGGGGGCATTATCATGCCCCTTCATAGCAGATCTTAGTGGCATTAGGATCCCCCCTCGTATCAACTTACAGGGAGGTTTTAGAACCCCTTTTATAATATCTTTTAATGGAAGTTACAAATCCCCTTGTAACTTCCTCAGGCTACATGTTTAGGCTTACGTTGTACAAAATAATATATAAAATCACTGTAAAAGTGATAACCAACAAGTTGAATCCTCTCAAGCAAGTGTTGAGTGATTGGGATTGTTGAACCTATGATTAAATGGATAAAGGGATGTCTAGTATCACATTTTTCTCCCCAACTTGAGAAATTAGATAAGAGACCCGGTTTTCACCCTACCTCCTCATCATCATGGTTGAGGGGATTGGAAGGCTCATAAATGTAATACTGGAAAGGGAAATCAAAAGACTAAAATCAATTATGTTTTATCATTAGGGATGGGTTTTTCAACCAACACTCGAGAAGCATCGCCTCTAAAAATCAAGCCTTTTAGGGGTGATTTGTAAAGACATAGGAACTGGCCCCAAAAGGGCCTTTTTGGGGGTGGTTTGAAACCTCCCTTAATAAGTGACTTTTAGGGGCATTTTTTTAAACCTTGAGAGGGGGGATGAATCAGTATTTTAAAAACTCACAATAACAATTTTCTTTTCTAAAATATGTACACAACTTCACTGAACCCAATTCGCATATGTACACGACTGTTGTAAAAGAAACTAGCGTATGCTTAGTAAACTTGTAAAACAATTAATTCTTTATCTGTTAAACTTAAACCGAAATGTAAGAGATTTATCAGGAATTTGATAAGTAGTAAACAGGTGCAATAAGAATAGAATAAAGTATCACACATAAGCAACACACATGAACACTAGGATTTAAGGTGGAAACCCAATGTGGGAGAAAACCATTGTTGTTGTCGTCTTAGTCTTCAAACTTATCAATATCAAAAACTTCTTACATTATTGTATTGGTTCAAACTCATGCCAGTACATAGGAACCTACCTGTTGAAGGCTACAACCTTCACTCATTCTCCAGCTCCTACTGGAAGGGAGATCCAACCCCCTGATCTGATTACTAGCTACTACTGGTAGGAAGCTTCAACTTCCTCACTGAAGGCTCCAACCCTCAACAACATCCGTGGACCATGTTTCATAAGTTTTCACATTGGATCCACCTGCTTTAATACATCACAACTTGTAGATCAACTAAAGCAAACACCAACTTAATTCGAACAGAAAAATGAGATCATTGTAACCAAAACACATAGCTCAACATAATCAACTGCAACCCTAATCATTCATTTGCCAACATGTATACACTGACTTCACTTAAGGCAACCCGCATGTATATGTGCTTTTCTATAGAGCAACCTACGTAAATATCTTAATATACTAAAAACTTATAATTCTGAATCAAACAAAAAGTTGACTAGACTTATTCTGAAATATTTTGTTAGCTTACAAAACCGTCATGCAGTTAGCAACATCAATAATATTTTCAAGCAATCAACATGTAACCAAATTCAACTTCATCATTCAATCAGCTCTACTTCAGACATTATCACTCAACCCAAATCAACATGAGGACAACATTGACAGATAACAGAGATAAATCAACATTGATCAGGTTGATTAGTTATTTATGAAAAAAAGCTCTTCCTTTATGTTTGCGGCTTTGAAGAAACAAACCTGCATGTATACACGACTTCACCAAGACAAACCTGCGTACAAATCTGCAAATTTTGACCTAAAATTATGTAGCTCTTAAGAATTCCAAAAAGACCCAGATCATAATATTCAGAGATAAAAACATTCGTCAATACTTATATCTAGTCAATCCATGAGCAGATCATACAATGGAAAGTCATTTCAAGTCTCATGATCCTCATCCATCATTTTATTCATCGATGCATAATTATTTCAGATCTATGTGTCAACTATGGCCCTTATAATGCAAATATACTTCAGATTGTATTATTCATCAAAAACCCTTTCACATGCACACTTAGCACTTTGACCTTCACCTCCTTATATAGTTAGAGCCTTATCTAATACCATGAGTCAAAACTACACTAGTGTCGGTGGTAATCTTAGATGGGATCAAGAAATCGTTATTACACTCAGTATTGTGGGCCAATACCATGGTAAGGACCCTTAGCATTCTTAAATTAGTGCACTAGGATGTACATGACTTTGCTTCTTTATACCTGCGTGTATATGCGACTTGGCCTTAATGAACCCATGTATAGATCTTCAAATATTCACCTTTATCAAACTTTTGATTCTCATCTTTAAACCTTTGTCCATCATTCTGTTATTATGTTCCATGACTCTGTCACCTCTGAACTGACTTGTGGATTCATCTAGTTACCATATTCTTGTTCTGTTACAAGTGAGTTTTCATTGAGGACAACACATGCATCATAATGCCAAAAATACCCCTCTTTGGACTTGATGGTAACCATGTTGGTGTTGATCACCTCAACCTATATAAACTTGTTAGATACATCAAATAACCATTATTCAAACACCAAGATACTCTCCCCCTTTGACATCCATGGTATAGGGCAGACTAAAACCCCCCCTTTGGATCAAATTTGCACTATACCGTCCATGCTCCCCTTGAGCACATGTCAAATCTTCAGAAATATTTTCAAATGAAGAACATGACTCTATAACTCAACTAAGTATGACCTTCCTATCACCAAGGATTCATACTTACATCAATAAACCAACCAAGTGGGGATACATATTTGACTCAACAAGCCAACAAAGTGGGATTACATTTTTGACACTACCACCCAACCAGTGGGATTACATATTTGACATGATCTTAAAACTTCATACATGAATGGATATGAAAATTATTACATCATAGGTCTCCACATGACCTTTACATCAAATGAAAGAACTGACATTAATAATTTAGACCAAAATATCTTAATAGTAGCATAATTCAATGACCATGATGTCAACAATGCATTATATTCTGCAAGGCTAATGCTCCCCGTGAACTTGTGCTACTTGTTCATTATCAACAACTCATTCATCAAAGCATCTTCATCAATAAGATAAATATCAATGAGAAGAACATAACTCAATACCATATCAACAAACTGTACCCATCAACACGAGACCAAGAAAAATCAAATCATAGCTATCAGTAGCATGTCAGAAGCTGATCTTGAGTTTGTCCCACTATTTTCTATCAAAGGAAAACATACGCATCTGTCAGCAAAGAAACTCATGTATATACGCGACTATACTTCATGAAATTCGCGTAAAGAAAACAACCTTTTGAATTTTCACCTGTAGACTGAGAAGACTAGATTAATAGCAAAATGAGTAGAGACAACTCCCACTTTCTGTCTGAGATATTCAAATGATTTTTTGGGAAGAGGTTTAGTAAATATGTTAGCAACTTGTTCTTTGGACAAAACATACTCCAATTTAACCTTTTGTTCAAGCACTTCTTCTCGTAGAAAGTGATACTTAATTGGAATATTCTTGGTCTTGGAGTGCATAATAGGATTTTTTGAAATACTGCTTGGTCTTGGAATGCATAACAATATTTTTTGAAATACTAATAGCACTTTTATTATCACATAGGATGGAGATGGTTGGAGAACATTTGATTTGTAAATCTTGCAATGTTTTCATCATCCAGATAAGTTGTGTGCAACAAGATGCAACAACCACATATTTTGGCTCTACTGTAGACAAGGCAATGGAACTTTGCTTCTTTCTAAACCAAGATACCAATTGAGACCCCATGTAAAATGCACCTCCACTAGTTCTTTTCCGGTCATCAACATTTCCAGCCCAATCCACGTCTGTGTATACATGAAGGGTATGATCTGCATCTTTAGGATACCATAAACCAAAGTATTGGGTTCCTTGGAGATATTTGAATATTCTCTTTACTGCCTGAATATGTGATTCCTTTGGATTGGCTTGGAAACGTCCAATAATCCTAACTGCATGCATGATATCTAGTATGGCACCTGTTAGATAAAGAAAACTTCCAATCATAGACTTATACTCTGGTTGGTTTATTGTGGGAGAATCATCATTAGAACTGAGGCTACATCCTATCATCATGGGAGTACATACAAGTTTGCAATCTTCCATCCCATACTTCTTCAGAATCTTCTTGAGATATTTTGTTTGTGAGAGAAAGATGCCATGTTTTGCTTGTTGCATTTGTAGACAAATAAAATAGGTTAGTTCCCCAAGTAAAGGCATTTCAAATTCTTGTTGCATAACGGAAGAAAAATTTTGACTCATAGATTCTTCATTACTGCGAAAGATCATATGATCAACATAAACAACAATAATTATTTTTTTATCATCCTCAATTTTTATGTACAAGTTGTTGTATGCATATCCTTTTTTGAAACTTTGTTGTTGAAGATATTGGTCAAGACGATAATACCATTCCTCGAGAGCTTGTTTTAGCCCATATAAAGCCTTTTTGAGTTTGCATACAAGGTTTTCATCATTCCCCAAAATTAATCCTTCTGGTTGTTCAATATATACTTATTCTTCTAGATCTCCATTAAGGAAAGCAGATTTTACATCCATTTGATAAACTTTGAAATGTCAAAAACTTGACAATGCAATAAACATTCTTATGGCTTCAAGTTTGGCTACTGGTGCAAATGTTTCTTCAAAGTATATACCTTTTTGTTGAGCATAACCTTTACAAACAAGTCTAGATTTGTTCCTAATGAGCTCTCCATTTTCATTCAACTTATTTTTGAATATCCATTTTGTCCCAATAACATTTTTATCATGAGGCCTTGGAACCAATTCCTAAGTATCATTCTTTTCAATTTGATCAAGTTCTTCATTCATGACCTTAACCCAACATTCATATTTACTAGCTTGATTTACATTTTGTGGTTCAATGGTGGATAATAAAGCTAGATAAATAGGAGATCCTACAAGGGTTCTTCTTGTTTGTACCTCAGATTCCTTGTTTCCTAGAATTTGAGTTTCTTAATGATTCTTTTCAACATATCTTGATGGAGCCTTTTCTTTTTATGATGTGTCTTCTTATGCTACTTCATTAGTTTCTTCTTCTATATCATTGTGATTTGATGTGGGAAAGCATTCATTGTCATCATCCTCTTTTGCTGATGTTACCTTTTGGGATTCATAAATGCTTCATCAATCACAACATCAATGCATTCAACAATTTTCTAAAGTCTCTTATTGTAACATTTGTATCCTTTGCTTCTAGATGAGTAACCAAGAAGTATTCCTTCATCTACTCTAGCTTCAAACTTACGAAGTTTCTCATCATTATTTTTGATGAAACATTTTCTTCCAAAAAGTCTAAAATTCTTTACAGTGGGAGACTTACCATACCAAAGTTCATACGAAGTTTTATCACTATTCACATGAACATAAGCCTTGTTGAGAATATTTACTACAGTATGTGCAACTTCACCCCAGAAGGTTTCAGGAGTTCCAAACTCATCAAGCATAGCACGAGCCATTTGTTGAACAGTTCTATTCTTTATTTTTGTCATGACATTTTGTTGAGGAGTTTTAGCTATAGAAAATTGTCTTTTTATGAATATTGTTCAATGAAATCAAAGAATTCATTTGATATGTATTCTCCTCCTTGGTCAAATATGAGACATTTGATTTTTAGATCTAATTGATTTTGAACTAATGCTTTGAAGACTTTAAATTTATCACATGCTTCATCTTTGTGTTTCAATAAACCGATCCATTACATTCTAGAAAAGTCATCAATGAATAAGATATAGTATTGTTCTCCACGAGGTGACTTTCTCTTTACTGGTCCACACAAATCAGTATGTATAAGTTCAATAGGCTTACTTACTGATCCTTCTTTGGCATTGAATTGAACTCTGGCTTGCTTATCGAATTAACATGACTTACATATCGTACTTTCTACTAGGGTGATGTTTGGTAGATCATGAACAACTTTGAGCCTATTTGATTTGCTTATTTGAGAGAAGCTTAGATGTCCCAACCTTCTGTGCCATAGCCAATTTTCCTCTGCCTTGCATAGGTAGCATTGTTCTTGGCTACCTTTCAATATATATATATCTATATATATATATATATATATATATATATATATATATATATATATATATATATATATATATATATATATATATATATATAGATATATATATATATATATATATATATATATATATATATATATATATACATATATATTTATATATAGATATATATATATATATATAGTTTTCTCGAGGTTCTTGTTCCTTTTATTATGGTCTTCCTGTGTCAAGTTCATGAACCACACATCGTTTTGATTGGAACACCACCTCATTTCCTTGCTCACAAATTTGGCTAACACTCAACAAGTTATGCTTTAATCCATCAACATACATAACCTAGCTTTAAACTTTTCTTTTAGAAAAACAGAACTTTTACCCTTAATGACAACATGTGAATCATTTCCAAAAGTGACATTCTTTTCTTTCTCTAAAGAATTATATGAAATAAGTTTATCTTTATCACCTGTCATGTGTTTTGAACATCCGATATCAATGTACCATTGATTTTCTTGTCCTTCTACAAACAATGTTATGCCAAAACTTTCAGATTGTAACTCTTTCCTTTTCCATACCTTAGAATTTGTTGATATTTTCTCTTTTTGAGACGTTGGCTGTAATTTTCTCCTACATTCAGATTCTTCATGTCCAAAGTTATTGAAAAGTGAGAACTCAATTTCATCTTTAAGAGGTGAGAAGTTATTATATGTGTTCTTCTTTGCTCCTGTCTCATTCCTTTGTTTTCTTTCTTCTCTAGTCATGATGGTTTTATATGCAACACATTGAACAAACTTATGACCAAAATTATGATATGAGAAACATTGTTCGTTAAAGAAGAAATTGCTGTGATCATAGAATCTTCTAGTGTTGTTTACCTTTTGACTGGTGCTTCTGTTGTTGGTCATCCTTGTATTAGAGTGAACATGATTTACATGTGGAATGCCTTTATTATTTTACCGAGGACTGAAGCTTTGCTGATTCGTTTTTGTTGTATTTAGATAGCTTCCGGTGGTGGCAGAAGGATTTTCTATTTGAGATGTTTCTCCAGTGTATCCAAGACCTATCTTCATAAGAGGAGAGCATTTTACCTTGATAATTTCATCTAAGGTATCAGATCCTTTAGCAAAGTTAAGATTGAAAGTTTTTGTTTTCTCAAGTTCATTTCTTAGACTTACTACTTCACATTCTAACTTCTCATTATGCTTTTCCTTTTCTATGAGTTGACGCTTCAATGTATCTATGGTTACTTTGTTTTCTTCCAAGAAAATTTTGAGTTGATTAATTTCTTCAAAGAATACTTTTTTCTCTAAAGCATCCACAAACTTATCATCAGAATCATTAGTATTTTTCTCAAAAGCCATGAGTAATTTAAGATCTTTATCAGATTCTCCTTCTTCATTATTTGACAAGCCATCACTATCTTCATGAGTATAATAACTTCTTCTATTGTCAAATCGTCTCCTATTACCTTTTGTAGTATCCTTCCCTTTTTCATGGTTGTCTTTATGAGGACATTTAGTAGCATAATGACCAACTCTACCACAAGCAAAACATTTGAAGGGAAGCTTACCTCTAAACCTTCCAGTGCCTAGTTGAAGTTTCTTTACAAAGTTCACCTCATCTTCTTTTGATATATATCCTGATTCCTTGTATTCTTCCTTTTCTTTTCCTTTTGTAGATGCTTTAAATGTGGCTTCTCTGACTTTTGAGGTACCTCCTTTCCTCATTTCAAAAGCAGTTAGGATCTCGTGAAGTTGAACAATAGTAAGAGTTTGCAGATCCTGCTTCTCTTCAATGGAAGACACTTTTGACTCAAATTTAGGAGTTAGAGATCTTAATATTTTCTCTACTAAAGTAGTGTCCTTTATTTCTTCACCCAGATTTTTCATGTGATTTACAATCTCATCTATACGTAGAAAGAAACTAGCAATACTTTCATCATTATGCATTCTGAGAGTTTCATATTGAATTATGAGAGTTTGGAGTTTAGCACTTTTTACCTTGGTATCACCTTCATAGCTTTGAATGACTCTGTCCCATATTTCTTTTTTTGTGTTTAACTACATAACTTTGACAAATTTTGATTCAGTCAGACTTCCCAATAATGAATTGACAGCTTTGGCATTCATTTCATGCATCTTATTTTATGTTGCATCTATGGGAACTGTGGCTATATATTGGTAACCTCCTTCCATAATTGCCCAAACATCTTCTCCAAGGGACTGAAGATAGGATCTAGTTCTTGTCTTCCAATATATTAAATTATTTCTGTTGAAGAGTAGTGGTATGATAGATGTCATTCTGTCTTGATTTCTCATCTTGGAAGATATTCCTTCAAGCGATCAAGTTTCTTTTGAAGGACCTACTCTGATACCAATTGTTGGGAAAAATACTAAGGGGGGGGGGGAAGTGGTGGGGGGGGGGGGGGGGGGGGGGGGGGGGGGGTTGAATCAATATTTTAAAAGCTCACAATAATAATTTTATTTTCTGAAATATGTACGTGACTTCACTGAACCCAACTCGCATATGTATGTGACTATTGTAAAAGAAACTAGCGTATGCCTAGTAAACTTGTAAAACAACTAATTATTTATTTGTTAAACTTAAACCAAAATGTAAGAGATTTATGAGGCATTTGATAAGTAGTAAGTATGTGCAATAATAACATGATAAAGTATCACACATAAGCAACACACATGAACACCAAGATTTTGGTGGAAATCCAATGTGGGATAAAACCACCATTGTTGTCGTCTCAATATTCAAACTTATTAATATCAAAAACATATTACATTATTGTACTGGTGAAGACTCATTCCAGTACGCGGACACCCACTTGCTGAAGGCTACAACCTTCACTCCTTCTCCATCTCCTACTGGAAGGGAGGTCCAACCATCAGATCTGATTACCAGCTACTACTAGCAAGGAGCTTCGACTTCCTCAGCAACATCCATGGACCACGTTTCATAAATTTTGACACTGCATCCACCTACTTTAATGCATCACAACTTGTAGATCAACTAAAGCAAACACCAACATAATTCAAACATAACAGTGAGATCATTGTAACCAGAACAAAAAATTGAACTCATAATACTACATAAACACACAAAATCAACTACAGCCCTAATCATTCATTTGCCAACATGTATACACTACTTCACTTAAGGTAACCTGCGTATATAACCACTTTTCTATAGACAAACCTGTGTAAAGATCTCAATATACTAAAAACTTGTAATTCTGAATCAGACACAGAGTTTGCCAGAGTTATTTTGAAATATTCTATTAGCTTATAGAACCGTCATACATTAGTAGCATCAATAATCTTTTCAACCAATCAACATGTAACCAAATTCAACTTCATCGTTCAATGATTTCTACTTCAGACATTATCACTCAACCTACATCAACATGAGGACATCATTAACAAACAAGAGAGATACAACAACATTGATCAGGTTGATAAGTCATTTATGAACATAAACCCTTCCTTTATGTACATGACTTTGAAGAAATGAACCCGCGTGTATATATGACTTCACCAAGACCAACCTACGTACAGATTTGCAAATTTTGACCTAAAATTGAGTAACAGTTCAGAATTTTAGAAAGACCTAGATCATAATATTGAGAGATAAAAACATGCGTCAATACTTATATCTAGTCAATCCATGAGTAAATCATACTATCGAAATTCATTTTAAGTCTTATGATCCTAATCCATCATTGTATTCATCGGTGCATAATTATTTCAGATATTTGTGTCAACTATGGCCTTTACAATGCAAATATACTTCAGATTGAAGTATTCATCAAAAACCCTTTCACATGCACACTTAGCACTTTGATCTTCACCTCCTTATATAGTTAGAACCTTAACCAATACCATGAGTCAAAACTACACTAATGTCGGTGGTATTCTTGGACGGGATCAAGTAATTATTGCTGTGCTCAATATTGTGGGCTAATACCATGGTAAGGACCCTTGGTATTCTTAACTTAGTGCGCCAACATATACGTGACATTGCTTCTTTGTGCCTGCGTGTATACGTGACTTGGCCTTGACGAATTCGTGTATAGACCTTCAAATATTCACCTTTATCAAACTTATGATTATGATATGTAAACCTTTGCCCCATCATTCTATTATTCTGTTCCATCACTTTTTCACCTCTGAACTGACCTATGGATTCATCTAGTTACCATATACTTGTTTTGTTACAAGCTAGTTGTCATTAAGGACAACACATGCATCATAATGCCAACACCAACCCCCCCACCCCACAAAGAAAAAAATCGCCTCTAAAATCATTTTAAGAATGATTAGGATCCCTCTCACAACAACTTACAAACTCACTACTTCCTCATGCACTAAAATCCAACAAATGTTTTTCAATTTTTGGACGAAATTATGTAGGTACTTTGACAAGACATGGCTCCGAGTTTCATTGGTGTAATTGTGTGAAATAATCCAGCAAACATGTTGTCATCAAATATATGACACCACTTTGTTGGATGTCCTTGTAAAAAAATTTGACACATTCATCAAATATTTAGTGCATTCTTGTCGAAAGTGCATCGGATATCCGATGAATATTTTTGTCAAATTTCCAACAGATAATGTTGGATAATCCTATGAAATTTCATCGGATATCCAATGAAACTTTGCATCAAATATTTGACACCTAATGAGGTTATCCGAAGGAGCAATGCTTGTTGGATATTCGACAAATATTTACATTGAATATATGATGAATGGGTTTGTCGAATATTTGATGAACCTATAGCTATTAAGAAAAACTAACCGTCTAATATATTTCAAGATTTAAACTTACATGGGGTTATATAATTTTTTTATGAGTGCAAAAATTGTCTGCCATGGCTTGGAAGTTAACACGAGGATCTCTACAAGGACCCAGGAAAATTCAAAGCCATTCAAAATATGCTTGAGTCTAGGTCACAAGAACTTGAAGCTAAGAGGATTTGTGGGATTAGAAAATCATCTAAGAAAGTTTGTCCCACACTTTTCTTATGATGAAATTCCTTTTGGTGCATCAATAAAGGGAGGTAGAGTGTTTCAATGGACCATTATTATGGGACATTTGAATCCTTGAAGAAAAGAATTTGTAATGCATGAGTTCCAAGTCTAAAAACCCTCTAGTTACCATTTGAAATCAAAGAGAAATCATTTAATTATTCTTGCAACAAGGGAGACCAATAACCTACTACTCAAAAAATTTAGTTGACACAAAGAAAAAATAACCAATGGATGACAAAGAATTGTATCCTACAGTCCAAATAACAAAGCATCAGTAACTTAAATTATTGGGACATGAGACAATTATCATTTTATACCATAAGGCTTTGTAATTACTTAAAATCCACTCCAAGGCACAACAAATACATAATTTCACTTGGATTTCCTTCTTGAAACAATTTATAGTGGTCATAAAATACAAGAAAGGTACACACAACCAGAGTTGAAACTTGATTTTCCTCAAGGTTTCATTTCTCTTCAATGGAAGATAATGAAACTAAATCCTTTTGTTAATGAGTAACAAAGTTGAAAGAAGATATATCCAATTTTTTAAGGGAGTGATGAGGCTTTGGACGAGCATCTTTAATCAATACAAGGGTTAATGCCTGCTAATAGGTCTCCTTTGTCCATCCCTGAAGGAGTAGAATTCTTACATGTTCATGCTCAACCCAGTTATATTTGCCTGAAAACATGTCCAACAACAAGTCAACAAGGAAAAGTGACTTATTGTACTCTATAAGAAGAGTCAAATGAAACAAAGGGATCACAATGACTGTTGCAACCTTGGCAATGGACATGGTAGTGGAGACTGATTGCTTGTACTCTACAAGAAGAGTCAAATGACATAAATGGATCAGAAGGACTATTAAACCCCGACAATGGATATGGTAGTGGAATCATTTATATTCCCATCCACTACCATTTGTAATAGATATAGACAATAATATAAGGCTACAAAATTTGTGAAGATAGAAGGGATTCCAAAGTTGCAAATCCCACTTAGAGAGCCAAGAAGAGAAATACCTTCAGCTCAATGAAAAAACTTCTTTAGCTTGATGAACAAACTTTGATTTGAAAGCTTATGGGGACTTGGCTAAATTAAAATAAATTAGACAGCTACATCTAGAATCAATGTAGCTCCCTCCAATAAGGAAAACATCAATATTCCCTCTATAGGAAGGCCTTCATTGCTCTCCATTTTCAGTATAAGGGAGATAGCCATTTTATCTTTATATTTGGGCCTTTGCTTCTAGGTTTTAGGGGATTCTTCTTGAATAAAAGGACCCTTGAAATTGATCTAAATGAAGAGCTGCCCACGGTTGCCCCAATTTTCATCTATTTTCGCCATCTCCAATTGAATCTCTAAGAAGAGAAAAGCTTGCGAAGCATTAGTAACAATAAACAAACTAGGAGATAGTAGAAGATAGACAATAGTAATAAGAGAACATCTGATAAATTAGGAAATTTACTATCAAATCATGAAAGACACCTCCAATGATTTTGCAACATGAACTATTATACAAGGAAGTACCTTTTCTTGAATTATACATTGAATCAAAAGAAGATATCAATGGAGAATTAAAAAATAACACCTATTAAATATTAAACAATTGCATATTCCACTGAATGAAGTCTTTGTTTCTGGGGAAGCAACCTTTTAAGAGCTAAAAACTATTAACAATAAAAAGGCCACATATGGAGAACCAAATTGAATTTTCATGGATCTTAACAATATTCTGTAAGTAACCAAACTAAAGACAACAATGATATCATAATATAGTCATCATATCATTATTTTATCAAATTTGAAGTGTTACTAATGTATTCTTGCCAAAAGTTCTTAACTTAAAATTTAGTGACATACACGACAACAATTATAATCATAAATATAATAGTGACATACACAATAATAATTATAAATATAATTGAGATATAATTTGTTTCCAGTTATCAAATAGATACAAGTTTTGATTCTTCTAAATGGCATATTTGTTTTTACAAATAATTTAGTTTAAGAAGAAATTTTGTTCAATAAAATATTTAGAAGATTTTCTTGTTAAATACCTTACAATTTGAAAGACATAAACCTTTAGGATTGTCTAGGAGGAAGTGAAATGTGATCTTTCACTTTCGGCACCAAATATACAAGTAGGATACTTGTCATCGAAAGAAAAACAACAAACACTTTTAGCATTGTATGTGAAATTACTATTCTAACCATATTTTATTTTGGGATCGACTGATGGAGATGAGAATTCCACTTATCCTCCCTCCACCCTGTCTATGATGGGGACATTGAGCTAGGGCCTCTCTAAAATATCTAGCCCCTACTCTTTTTCTCTTATTCAAACGTTATTTTCTTATGCTCCCAAGATACCTTAGAAAGCCATATCAATGAAAATTTTTGTCTTTTGTGAGACACTTCCCCCAAAAAGGTCAACCAAATTCCTTTTTGATTCCAATGAGGATTTGTATTTGTACTGACAAATCATTGTGCACACACCGCGATGACAACAAACATACCAATTCCAAGTGGTCGCAAAGTCGAGCTCCCATTAAACAACATACTATTGACGAGGTCTAGTGGCCCCAAAATTGAGCTCCCATTGAACAACATAATGCTAACCAGGTTCAGTGGAGTACACAGGTTTGTCATTTGTCCCATCAAGAGTTTCTTCTCATTGGCCTCGATGTCAGAGGTTAGCAAGGAAGGGCTTATTTGCTCTTGTACCACCTTAGTGTCATCTACTCAAGGAAGGACATCATCTACCAATGCATTGGAAATAACAAAATTTTTATTTTTTGGCTTATTCACTTTTCTTTAGTGAGGCATGTTCAAGCTAGCCTCTAGTTGGCTATTAGACTTTAGACATTATTATTGTTCTACTCTTTAACATTGTTTTAGGAGATGTCCTAATTACACCCTCATTATGTACTAACATTGCATGTACATCTTTAGTCCCACTGACGTACCTTTTGGTCATTCATTGAGCATTAATATAATCACTTTTGGTCATTCATTGAGCATTAATATAATCATTTATAATTTGCAAAATTATTAGCTTGAAATTTTCTACAAAATAATCTTCGTACTCCTATATATCTAAAGTTGTACCTCTACAAGTAGTTAAGGAAATTGACGATGATGTTGAAGCTGGTGTTTGATGGAAATGTTCACATTGTTCTCAAGATTTATATAGTATATAAGGTTTATTGAAGAACTCCTACTATGTTCTTGTTATGTGGATATTGTTCTATTAAAAATCTAGCCATATATTTCAACTATTAGAATTTGAAAAAACATTTTTATCTACTTTTCTATGGTTCTCAAGGTTTCTCAATAATAAACTATAGCTTCCAAAGGATTGCAACCAATGTGACTCCTTTTCTCCACAACATTTTTGGAAGTACTTTGATAGAGATACACAATTGTTTCTCTAGATTTCCAAAATTTAGAATATAGTTGTACATGAGATTTTGTTTTCTATATGGTAGAGAATTTCAAGGAGCTCACGTGACCATTTTTTAACATTATATGAGAACAAGCAAACATGCTTTTCATGTTGTCATATGACTAGGCAAGTCGTTAAAGGATGTCATAGGAAAAGAGATGAAGACATTTGTTTGCTTGACCAAACAAATAAAAAGTAGTATGCTTATTTTGGCAGTATTTAAATTTTAGATGATATTAGTTTTGGCTTAAAATAGCAAAATACTGTTAGACTAAATATATATATTCAGTATATATGTACTCAATATATATGTGTGTGTTAGCAAGCATTGTGACCATCCTTTAGCAGCAAGTCTTCACTTTACAAGGTGGACCAACAAATCCTCACTTCACAAGATGAAGGTTAAGATGTATACTCTTTGAAAGTTACAACATACCATTTTCTCAAAATTGAAAACTTTTCTATTTTAATCGAGCCTTATTCAAGTTTAATATTTCTCAAGTGTGAATATGACTGCAGTAAGTATAAATCCAAACAAGTTGTTATATTACCCCCTTTTGCTGTTCTTTTTCAAATCATCTAAACTTTTTCTTGTTAGAGCCCCACTTCTTTTTATTCTATTTATGAGCATTGATTATATGCTTGGGATGTTAAAGGCCTATTGTCTTGCGTCATCTTACTATAAATTAGCATACCCTACACTTATGCTAAAGTAGTATCGCTAACGTGGAAGAAAACTCTTAACAATGTGATGAGATATGTCAATGGGGTCTTGCAATTTGGTTAGTTGGTAAGGCATGGTTGTTTCATACATCCCACGAAGGCTCAAATCCCTACTATCTCACACATGCAAACAATCCATTTGATGCAGTAATATTTAATAACGCTCGTTGTAGGTCCTGGGAAATTGAATATATACGCTGACCTGTAGCTTCTCAACCTAATGGTCATTCTAGAGTGTTGTAAACCAACTACACTTCGTTTTAATACTCCCAGAATGGAGATGACATGATTGCAGCTACATAGTGTTGATGACATGATTGCAGCTACATAGTGTTAATAGGAAGCATCTTTGTCAGAATAATAAAAAAATAGAGATATCCATATGAATGTTCTCGAATACTCCCGGAATGGGAATGGGGATGACATGATTGCAGCTACATAGTGTTAATAGGAAGCATCTTGTCAGAATAATTAAAAAACAGAGATATTCATATGAATGTTCTCAATATCCATCTTTCGATGGAAAAAGGAAATTTAGTTTAGTGTTGATGTCTTGGAAAGAGTAATATTCGGTGCAAATCATTGTAGCCCCATAATGCCATTAGCTAAATCATAATATTCTGTTGTATATTGCATTTGTTAAACATTCTACAGTTTTAACAATGATTCTGCATGCGGAATAAACTCAAAGAATCATTAAACTTTATTGCCCAAGGATACGAGTTACCTCCAGCCATCGGTGATGTATTGATGCAGGCCACAGTCCACAAGCTTCTCCTTCAGCACTCCAGCTTCTGTCCAAGCAAAAGAACACAAACTTCTGAAGGCACTTCCGAGCTCTGCTATCTCAACTAGATGGTGTAGAACTGAAGGGGGTTGAGATATGAGCTTGGGGACCAAACAGATGAACATATAGCTAAGCTTCCATCAAGCTTCTAAATGCTATGTGTTAGAAAAACCACAAATCAAGGTAGAGATGAGATCAAAGTAATGGACCACTTTAGTAGCTCCCAATTATAAATTTAGTAATTGCAGTTGATTTTCTTAACTTAAGGAAACTACTGCAGTTGGTTTCCATAAGTTAAGAAAAGCTGCAACTCCATAAATCAAGGTAGCTTTTGTGTAAAATTAATGGAGCTTAACATTCTCCCACTTGGTCCATACTTCCAAACTTAATGTCTCAACTTAAAAACCATTGATAATCTGTATTAAGTAATAGATACAAGAATCTGACTATAATATTGGAGCCGAAAATGATCCTGAGTCAGTTTCACAAGCCATGAGTTGCAAAGAATCAGAACTATGGTACAATGCCATGAAGGAAGAGATTAATTCCATGAAGAGTAACGAAGCCTGGGATCTTGTTGAGTTGCCTGATGGTGCAAAAGCCATTGGATGTAAATGGGTCTTTAAGACAAAGAAAGACTCATTGGGCAACATTGAGAGATACAAGGCAAGACTTGTTGCTAAGGGATTCACTCAGAAAGAAGGAATCGACTACACGGAGACTTTTTCTCCTGTATCTAAGAAAGATTCCTTGCGCGTTATTATGGCATTAGTAGCCCATTTTGACTTGGAGTTGCATCAAATGGATGTGAAAACGGCTTTCCTTAATGGAGATCTAGAGGAGGAGGTTTATATGAAACAACCTGAAGGATTCCTCTCTAGTGATGGTGAGAAATTGGTTTGCAAGCTTAAGAAGTCATTATATGGTTTAAAACAAGCATCCCGCCAATGGTATTTGAAATTCCATAATGTAATTTCTTCTTTTGGTTTTGTAGAAAACATTATGGATCAATGTATATACCTGAAAGTTAGTGGGAGTAAAATTTGTTTTCTTGTTTTATATGTGGATGACATTTTGCTAGCAACCAATGATAAGGGTTTGCTACATGAAGTGAAACAATTCCTCTCTAAAAGTTTTGATATGAAGGATACGGGTGAGGCATCTTATGTCATTGGCATTAAGATCCATAGAGACAAATTTTGAGGCATCTTGGGTCTGTCACAGGAAACCTATATTAATAAAATTTTAGAGAGATTTCGGATGAAGGATTGTTCACCAAGTGTAGCTCCCATTGTGAAGGGTGATAGGTTCAATTTGAACCAATGCCCGAAGAACGACTTTGAAAGGGAACAAATGAAGAACATTCCATATGCTGCTGCTGTCGGAAGCCTAATGTATGCTCAAGTCTGCACAAGACCTGACATTGCATTTGTTGTGGGAATGTTGGGACGATATCAGAGTGATCCAGGTTTAGACCACTAGAGAGCTGCAAAGAAAGTAATGAGGTACCTTCAAGGAACCAAAGACTACATGCTTATGTATAGACGGACGGACAACTTGGAAGTAATTGGCTACTCAGATTCTGACTTTGCTGGATGTGTTGATTCACGCAAATCAACATCAGGATACATTTTTATGATGGCCGGTGGAGCTGTATCATGGAGGAGTGCCAAGCAGACATTGATTGCCACTTCCACAATGGAAGCCGAGTTCGTCTCCTGTTTTGAGGCTACTTTACATGGTGTATGGCTTAGGAATTTCATTTCTGGGCTTAGAATTATGGATTCTATATCTAAGCCATTGAGAATATATTGTGATAATTCAGCTGCTGTTTTTATGGCTAAAAACAATAAAAGTGGGAGTCGAAATAAACACATCGACATTAAGTATTTAGCTATAAGGGAACGTGTTAAAGAAAAGAAAGTGGTCATTGAGCACGTCAGCACTGAGTTAATGATCGCTGATCCTTTGACTAAGGGCATGCCACCGTTTAAATTCAAGGATCGTGTATTGAATATGGGACTTGGTTCCATTATGTAGTTTCTCATTGTATGGACAATGTTATGTTAATGAAATTCTTAATTATTGTGATGTTTTTTCTCATATTTATGTGCACCTTAAGTTGATTTGAGAAAATTCATTTAAGAAGGACCAAGAATAAACATAAGGTTTATTCATTAAGAAATTGTTGCCACATAAATTATAATAAGAATAAATGCATAGTAATACATGGAAGGTATCGGGAATGTCACAACGAATTTCGGAGAAATTTCCAAGTCGTACTGCTACATCAAAATAAAGAATCACATGCTTATGTTAAAAATTGAGGCTTAATAAACTTTCATGTTTTACCAATGTAAACCATGCTCAAAAAAAAAAAATTGAATCAACTGACATAAAAATTGCCTGTGGGCTAAATTTTTAATTCAAACAGATTCAATAAACTTTATGAACTTTTATGTTTTACCAATGTAAAACATGCTAAAAAGAATTGAATCAAATGACATGAAAATTGCTTGTGGGCTAAATTTTCAATTCAAACAGACTCAATAAAACTTTATGAACTTTCATGTTTTACCAATGTAAAACATGATTAAAAGAATTGAATCAAATGATATGAAAATTGCCTGTGGGCTAAATTTTCAATTCAAACAGATTCAATAAAACTTTATGATAAAACTTATTAATTCATAACTCCTATGGGTAGGTTATGAAATTTTATCCTAATTAATCACATAAATATAATAAAAATTCCTGTGGGATAAAATTTATTATATTCAGTGTAATTAATTACAATTTAATGTCTAAATAATCTTTATGTGATCTTGCCAATCAATATATAATTTTATTTAATTAAAGATGCTGTGGCTACTCTCTAATTAATTAAAATTACATGGATCACTAGACATTAATTTTGTTGCATAAACAAAACTTAACCAGAGAGAAAAATAATGTTTACTGAAAGGAGTAAGTCAAAATGACATTTAATAAACTCCATATAACTGTAATATTTTTCCGCTTTAACATTTAATGCTCTCAGTCTCTGGATTAGTAAAACATCAAAGTTTTAAATTGAAATCCACTGAATTGAGATACTTCCAAATGAGCAAAAAATGTAAATTTTACATTAAATATGTAATAAAAATTATAAATGGCTACTCTACCCTAACCCAATATCATATGATACAACATAGAATATTTAGAGTGCTGAAGTGACCCATTATGGTAAACCATATGATACGTGTATTATATTCCAAAACTAAAGTTGAGCAAGCCCCACATAAATAAAGCACATAATAAAATATCATTAAATTTCCAAAATGTTCATATTTCACCCGCATTCCAAAAAAAACGCAAAACACCAGCTCGATAAGTATGGAAAACGGTCAATAAAAGAGATTCTCAGTAAGATTCACCATTTTCTTAAGGGGTGCAAAGCCTACTGTTATGCATGAACAGGACAGATCCATTTTCAGCTAGTGGAGGACTTGAAGAATCGTTACAGAGATTCAATAGCAGCAAAAGTTTCATCGGTGAAACGGTGATTTAAATTTTTAAGTTGATCTTGTTCAATTGACTTCAAAAAATGCATGCATTTACTTCCATAACGGAGTTATTACTCGCAATCAACACAACACAAATAACGGAGTTGGAAGATATGAATCCAAGACCCAACACAAACAAATTATTTGTCATCGACTCTCCACAAAGAAATGTACAATATATGTAAATTTAAGAAGACGGATCCATCTCAATACTGACTGTTACGCAACTTCAAGCTTAGACGTCACGCAAACTATCTTCCCACGGACCCGCAACAACCTACACCCTCCGAAAATCGACCTCAAAAGAACCGGAATTCAAGACCGCCGCACATAAACTTTCAGGAAATCCAAAAATTCTAAGAAAATAAGCAAAAAAACGCCATGCTTCACGAGCGACGTTTCAAAACTCTTAGAATACATGGCAAAAGGTAATATTTATCAAAAGAAACTACAAACACGATTTGCATGCGGACCCAGAAAACCAAAGTTGACAAATGCCCTCCACAATTCGAACGCGGATTCAGATCAAGAAACCTCGCAAAAATCAGAACTAATTTCTAATGCTATTCGAATCGCACACCAAGGCAGAGGCAAAAATGGCGCTCTGATACCACATGTTAGACATTCTACAGTTTTAACAATGATTCTGCATGCGGAATAAACTCAAAGAATCATTAAACTTTATTGCCCAGGGATACGAGTTACCTCCAGCCATCGGTGATGTATTGATGCAGGCCACAGTCCACAAGCTTCTCCTTCAGCACTCCAGCTTCTGTCCAAGCAAAAGAACACAAACTTCTGAAGGCACTTCCGAGCTCTGCTATCTCAGCTAGATGGTGTAGAACTGAAGGGGGTTGAGATATGAGCTTGGGGACCAAACAGATGAACATATAGCTAAGCTTCCATCAAGCTTCTAAATGCTATGTGTTAGAAAAACCACAAATCAAGGTAGAGATGAGATCAAAGTAATGGACCACTTTAGTAGCTCCCAATTATAAATTTAGTAATTGCAGTTGATTTTCTTAACTTAAGGAAACTACTGCAGTTGGTTTCCATAAGTTAAGAAAAGCTGCAACTCCATAAATCAAGGTAGCTTTTGTGTAAAATTAATGGAGCTTAACAGCATTAACTAAATAAACATCTTATTCTGCAAACAACCATAAACATATCACTGCAATTGAAACATTCGACAGATAAGCTCAAAATGATAGGAGATGACTTCAAAAAATATAATAGTTGAAGTAAAATGACAGCACAAATGATAATATTTTATTCCTATGCTAGAAACCCATCTCCATTTTAGATACAAAATACCAGCAGTGTTATATTAAGGGCGAGGCGAACCACTGCATTTACATAATGAAATTCAGATCCTTATTATTCTTAATGTGACTTTATTACACATTTGCTAATTGGCTCTGTTTAGGGAATCAGTGGAAACTATCAATGTATGTTCACTGATTTGCTCAACATCCTGAAAGTGGAGTGTATTTATTACCTACTTGATTCATATTTCAATAGTGAGCACTAGGAAAAGTTTATTTGAAACTTTTATCTATTTTCCACCTCAAGAGATTGGAATTCTTTTATCGTTCAATAAATTTTGGTAAATGTCAAAGAAACCATTTCAATTACGTGCTACACTCAAATACTACCTTGATGCATCTTTCCATGAGTTGCACGACAAAGGATATTGCTGCAATGTGGATTAGAATTCCAAGGTTAGGGGGACAACGATAAATAACTAAGTTTATAGACCTCGAAAGAAAATCCTCCAGCGAGTTATGGCCGAATTGATACCCTTTTAGGTGTACCTGTGAGGAATTAAAATGGGGGTTATAATTAGTATCTCTGTTGCACAGAGGCAAATTCAAGAACGAATTGTGTGGTATTCTAGGGTTTCAAATGAACATGTAGAGGATATATAGGAGAGCCACACCGCTTTCCTACAGTTAAACATTGCAAGAAAGATAAATTTTAGTCGACCAAGGGGCCTTCAGAAAAAGGGAATAAAAACTTAGAAATATAAAAATAATAATGTGTATATATTTTGACACTCTGCAAAAGAGAATATTACCATAGAAGTCTTGCCACTTAGTCTTTTTGGTGTGACCGAGATGAATTCCAGCTTTGGAACAACCAACTCTGCAATAAGGAAAAACCCTCTTGACCAAAAGAGAGATGGTAAACCTTTCCAAGCACACAATTGGAGAAAAGTGAGAAAAAAGTCCAAAGAAATTAATATTTGAGTGCCAGAAATACCCAAGGCAAAAACTCAAAATATGAACGAAGTTTTCTCTTTCAATAAATCACCTGTGACAAAGTTGAAGCCGTATCTCTTATTACATAGTAGAATTCGACAAATTATTCGAGTAATTTCTCTGCTAAATATTGCATATATTCCTCTAGGAGAGATTGTAAAAAACTAGCGTTTGATTTAGGAATGCAGAGTTCTGTTTCACCAAGAGAGCAGATGCACGATAAAACTTCTTCCATGGGATTCGGTATCCCTAACCCTCACCTGAATGATCCCTGTTGTTCTTTACTAAGGTACAATCTTCATCGTTAAAATTGACAACTCATGTAAATGCCATGAGGTGGTAAGGAATCCAACCAAGTGTCAAACTTCATGTGACCACCATTGTGTTAGCAGGAAACTGAGAGGTAGATGTGTTCAATGTAACATAAACCTTATCTTTCCATCGACGGAGAACATGAAAACCCTTGGTCGAGACCATCCATAGTAAACCCTTGGTCGAGACCATCCATAGTAAAGATTTTACTTGTTGGAATACAACCTTTAGGTTTTTCGTGGTTTTATGTGGGCAGGGTATTTTTATTTGTAATTTTTATTATTGATATATTATATTTTCGATATTTGTAGGTATTTTATTTATATTTATATTTAGCGTTTAGTTATTTTATATTTATATTTACCTTTAGATGTTTGTGCGGTGAATAATTATTTTATTATTACATTTTTTCAATTGAAAAAAGATAAAAAGGTGTGTAATGAAGAGGGTGTATTAAACAATAAAGGTGTGTATTAAAGAGGGTGTATTAAAAAACAAGGAAGCCACTGTCGTAGCGGTAGTCTCTGCTGGGCTTTTTGCAATATTCGTGAAGCGTTTGTTGAACAACCAATGCTTGGGCTCTGTGTGGAATTCGATATGCAAATTGACAAAATTTTGGAATGTTAGCAATCGGTGCAATTAAGTGATCTATCTGACATTGGAGGAAAATCACACATAAAATGATGTATGTGACAGCAAAAGCAAATCGGGAATTAAGTGATGTATTTGACATCAGAGGCAAATCTCAAATAAAATCCTAGTGTTAGATTGCAAGTGTTTCATCTGGTGCAATTAAGTGATCTATCTGACCGATGTATGTGACAACAAAAGCAAATCGGGAATTAAGTGATGTATCTGACATCAGAGGCAAATCTCAAATAAAATCCTGGTGTTAGATTGCAAGTGTTTCATCTACCCAATTAAGTGCTTGGAAAAACAATAAAGGAGATTGATTGTCAGGTTTTGGCAGTTGAGTGCGACAAGCTCCAACTTCTCGTTTCTGTTGAAGTTGGCAATTTTTTCTGTGGACAATTTTAGAGTGTAAGACACAGTAGTGACTTTGATTCAGGTTTAGTGGTTCAGTGCAATAGCTCTGAAGTTGTTGGTTCAGTCCTTTTGTGCTCAACACTCTAAATATTAGACATGATGCACATACAATGTCTTTTATTTTGAGGCATTCAGAAGCTAAGGTGGTCTTTGTGGATTACCAATTCTTGGAAGTTATAAAAGCGACAGTAAGGATTCTTTCACAGGTGAAAAAGGAATTACCATTAATGATTGTGATTCGTGAATTGGACAAGTATAGAGTATCTTTGAATGATGATCATGAATATGTTCTGGAGTATGAAAATCTTTTGGCAAGTGGAGATCCTAATTTTGAGACTTGCTGGCCTGAACATAAACAGGATGATATTACCACTGGAAATATGCCCTTCAGACCACTCTGAGAAGTGAGTGCAATGGACACACAGAAAATGACATTTAATTCATTAAGTTCCATTATGAAGAAGATGAGTAAAACAGGGAAAGATTCATAAATATGAAAATCAATCCATACTCAATATGAACATAGTGTAAATGTGTAGAGAGATGCCTTTATCAAGAATCCCAGCACAATGGTATGTGTTCTTAATGATGGTACTACAATTGGTGAAATCATGATCAAGGGTAGCATTGTCATGAAGGGATACTTCAAAAATGCTAAAGCTATAACCAAAGCATTTGAAAAAATGGGATGTTATTACCACTGGAAATGTGCCCTTAAGACCAGTCTCAGAAGTGAGTGCAACAGACACAAAAAATGACATTTTAATTCATTAAGTTGCATTATGAAGAAGATGAGTAAAATAGGGAAAGATTCATAAATATGAAACTTAGTCCTTATTCAATATGAACAGAGTGTAAATGTGTACAGAGGTGCCTTTATCAAGAATCCCAGCACAATGGAAAGTGTTCTTCATGATGGTACTACAATTGGTGGATTCATGATCAAGGGCAACATAGTCATGAACATATACTTTGTTGCATCGCGAATGGATCCTCCAACTACGTCTTCACAAAGCCTTGCACAGAAGAAAGGATATGACAGCCACGCATATGACAATCTATAAAGAGAAAGAGAGGAAGTAATGAGAATATATATAAAGTCTAATACTACAATGCATGCAGTACTAATTACTGTAACGTAAAGTATTGTAGTGACAATAGATAAAGACCAGGGTTACAGGTTCTTAAACTCCACAAATATTTTTGACAGAAATTATAAAGATACATACCCATAGCTCCACTCTATAGAAGCATAGGGTCCTATTCGAAGATGAGGATAAAGGCCTGCTTCTTGTACTGTCTTCATTGTGGGATTCGACATATTACTCATTCTTCTCGTATGGTAGGTAGGCCTTAGTAAACTAACGCCTACAGGCAAGGATTGCCGCCTTTTAGGTCAGTCTTTTGGCCTTTACAAAATAAGAATTTGCATTCTTAGAGAAAATCTGGACAATTTTAGACATCACCAGTACGAGTAAGATCTCTGCATATGCCTCTCGACAAGGGCTCAAGAAAAGCATCTTCCAACTCAAAACTAAAGGCAATAATACTCTGCATGAGAAGATAGCTTGCAAAATATGCAATATATAGTAAGAAGAAGAAGACAAACATCATTCCTTAGAGTGTCCAGCTATCACAACTTCTAGAATCGAAAATATATCCAGGAGATTCAGCTAAAAATAAGAAACTTAAAATATCTCTAGTAGAATAATATGAAAAAAATTGAAATAGTATAATAAAGCACTAATAGGGGTGCATCCAATGGACACTTGTAAAATGGTTGTAATTCTGTTTAAGAATTTTTGATTGACCACTACCACATGGATAAATAGAGGATCTTAAGCAGTTTTGGTCCTTGGATATCTGCTAAGCCATTCTACAACATGGTTACCTAGGAAAATGTAGGACATATGCTTGATCCCAAATCTCACCATCTCAAAATTAAAAGCAATGGTACCTTGCGTGAGAAGACAACTTGAAAAATATGCAATATATACTTGTGCTTCAAATCGGTACCCTCACTCTATAAATTCATGTCTTATTCTGAATGAAGCAGATACAAAATTTGGCGTTTGTTATGATTATGGCCTATTTTCTATTTAGGGTACACAAATGTAGACTAATGGGATTTAAGCATGAAGTTTCTCTTGAGCTTTGAGCTTTGTCAACACAATACAAAATCTCTGTTCTCCAAAAAATGTGCCAAGTTATATTCCATTGTTACATAGGATAAGAAAAAATATCACATGAGCAAACATTCTAAAACTCCATGTAATAAAGTTAATTCATAGTCGGGATTGTTTGACTGTACAGTGTGTATGGCCATCGTATTGTTCTAATGTTGATATAGATTCCTAATTCACTGTCTTTAAATTTAGGACTAATTTTGATTTTGATTCGAGTTTTACAGTATTCTTCTGAAATTTGATTCCAAAATTTAAACAATTGAACCTCTATCTTCTTATTATTATCTTATATGGATGATGTGCTGAATTTTGGAAAAATGTAGGATAACTTTGGGAGGTTACATGAAGGAAACAAAGAAGCTCCAAAGGCAATGAAGCTTTTGTCTAAACTCTTTCCTAACAAGTGACTGTGCAGAGGCCTCAAGGATTTAAATATTCTTCAAATATATGATGGATATTATCACGTACATCAATTCCATAGTTAACAAATTTCTCATTTTAAATACAGGAAGAATCCCTTATCGTTGATTGGAAACATCAATTAGAGCGTGATGTTGAAACACTTAAAGCAAAGGCAAATCTTGTAAGCATTCGCAATGTAAGTTGTATTTTGTTTCTTATGTTGTTGCTTCATTAATTTTAGTCAAATTTTGGAATGCCTTTTCTGTATGGAATTCTTAGCAAATTTAAATTCAGTTTTTAACTTACTAACAATGAATTGGGCATGAAATTGTCAAGCTCTTTTTTACTTGGCCTACCATAATCCTTCAAACTAGGGGTTTTGTCACTTGTGTGATGGGATCTTCCTACCATTTAATCCCAACTAGCTTCCCCTTTCTTTCCCTCTTGGCCCCTGAGCATCAACCATATTAAAGTACCATAGACAAACCAGTGAGCTTTTGGAAGTTCATCAGCTTTCCACTTCCAAATTTGTGTTCTTTTTTTTGCAATGCAGGTCAAATGAATATTTACTAATTGCAACATGTGCACATCAAGATTAATCAAAATTGACATTAATCCCTATGGTGTGTCTATTCTCTAAATTCTAATCGATGAGAACAACAACATAGAGAGAGACTAGATTTGATACATCTCCCATTCATCATTCGGGAGGGGCAGGCGGGGGGGAAGTAAAAATGACTACATTTTGTCAAATAAAGTTCAATGAACTTCTGAAAAGAAAACCCAAAGCTTTTTTTCCTTATTGTAAACAAAATGTCTAGATTTTGGAGTAAGGGTCCCTCCAAAATCTATGTCTAGAAAGAAATGGAATCCATGTTACCCTTAACATTATCACCTAGGCTAGTTAGAATTTTGAAGGAGTTCAAAGTTGATGGCATGGTGGAATTTTTGGGTCTTATTTTGGCCTCACTGGGGTTAAAAGGCTCCTAGTATTCCAAGAGAGGACACAAATAGTGTACCCTTTTGTTGTGGCCTCCAAGGGTGACATTTTGAGGGGATTGCATTGGTTCCTTGATTGTGGATGAGGCCATTGGATTTCTTCTAGCTAACCCAAAAAAAGTCAAAGGATTGCTATCTCGTGCCTTTGGGCTATCGTAGCCTATGTCTTGTGAATTCGTTTGGACCATTTAAACCCATACATCTTCAATGTCCTTGTTTGAGGCATACTATGATATGTTGTCAAAATATCACAAGATGATGTAAAATATTGGGGATATTTTGAAAATTTTGGATTTTTTGTCCACTTTAAAGAGAAAAAGCAGGGGATTGAAAGCAAAAGGGTTATTCACTGTTATATCCTAATATTTTTTTTAGTTTCCCGATACTCTATTATTTCTGATAAGTTTCTTTTTAGTCTCTTGGAAATATATTCACCAACATGATATTTGCAACATTGGGACATTGAAGAGCGTGAGGTGTTGGGTGAGAGCCTTTCCTTTCCAAGGTCTTTAGACAAGTTAATTTTAAGGCAGAACCTCTTCTGAGGAGGAGGTTTTGAGAACCTTCTAGGTTGATGGTAGATTTAGTTTCCCAGATAATTTTGATATAAAGGAATGAACTAAATTGCATGGACAAGCCAAGAATTTTTTCCCTTGCAAGACAACGGAGCTGTGGAAACTACTTAGCCTAAAAGTACTCTAACCAATGGGAGAGTACAACAAAAGTATTCATGCATAACCAAGTTTTGTAAGATAGGATAGCTCAACATGCAGACTATTTGGAAATAAAATATAAACTGGCCTTTAGACAGGCTTCTGCTACTTTAGGAATGCCAGCGATGTAGTTTCCACATCTCAATCCAGTCCTAAATGCAGGACATATGCTTGATCCCAAATCTCACCAGCTCAAAATTAAAAATCTCACCAGCTCAAAATTAAAAGCAATAGTACCCTGCATGAGAAGACAACTTGCAAAATATGCAATATATGGTAAGAAGATGAAGACAAATTTCATTCCTTAGAGTGTCCAGTTGTCACAACTTCAAGATTTGAAAATATATCCCAGGCAATTGTGCTGAAAATAAGAAACTTAAAATATCTTTAGCATATTAATATGAAAACATTGGTTAAGGAAGAAGTGACAATTGAACCCTTATTCCAACCTGCAAGTTTTTCTATTGAACAAAATGCAGAAGTCTTGAATGGTATAAAAGGTTTAATTTTGTTTATGATGATCTCAATTTCCGTTAAATGATAAATAAAGGATATGCTTAGTTGATAAACCAGTTAGAAGTGGATTTGTCCAATTGCCAACATTCCTAAAAATATTAAATACCCTGCTTGTTGATACACGAATATTGTGAAAGAATGACGCATACCATAATACTGAGGTTTGCAAGAGATCACCAATTGAAGTGCAAAGGCTGTCAAATTAAACTGGACCTCAAACACTATAGCAGTTCACTACTCTGAAACTGTAATGTATAAAAGCAAAGACAAACTGTATCGTAACAAGCTAAAGACAAAGCTTTTAAACAAACACTTGTCTTTGAAGGAGTTCAAAGTTGATGGCATGGTGGAATTTTTGGGTTTTATTTTGGCCTCACTGGGGTTAAAAGGCTCCTAGGATTCCAAGAGAGGACACAAACAGTGTGCCCTTTTGTTGTGGCCTCTAAGGGTGACATTTTGAGGGGATTGCATTGGCTCCTTGATTGTGGATGAGGCCATTGGCTTTCTTCTAACTATCCCAACAAAAGTCAAAGGATTGCTATCTTGTGCCTTTGGGCTATCATAGCCCGCATCTTATGAATTCGTTTGGACCACTTGAACCCATACATATTCAATGTCCTTGTTTGAGGCATACTATGATATGTTGTCAAGATATCACAAGCTGATGTAAAATATTGGGGATATTTTGAAAATTTTGGAATTTTTTGTCCACTTTAAAGAGAAAAAGTAGGGGATTGAAAGTAAAAGGGTTATTCACTGTTATATCCTAATATTTTTTTTAGTTTCCCAATACTTTATTATTTCTGATAAGTTTCTTTTCAGTCTCTTGGCAATATATTCACCAACATGATATTTGCAACATTGGGAAATTGAAGAGTGTGAGGTGTTGGGTGAGAGCCTTTCCTTTTCAAGGTCTTTAGACAAGTTAATTTTAAGGCAGAACCTCTTCTGAGGAGGAGGTTTTAAGAACCTTCTAGGTTGATGGTAGATTTAGTTGCCCAGATAATTTTGATATAAAGGAATGAACTAAATTGCATGGTCAGGCCAGGAATTTTTTCCCTTACAGGACAACAGATCTGTGGACACTGCTTAGCCAAAAAGTCCTCTGACCAATGGGAGAGTACAAAAAAATTATTCATGCATAACCAAGTGCTACAAGATGTGATAGCTCAACATGCAGACTATTTGGAAATAAAATATAAACTGACCCTTAGTCATGCTTTTGCTACTTTAGGAATGCGAGCGATGTAGTTTCCATATCTCAATCTAGTCCTAAATGAAGGACATATGCTTGATCCCAAATCTCACTAGCTCAAAATTAAAAGCAACAGTACCCTCCGTGAGAAGACGACTTGCAAAATATGCAATATATGATAAGAAGATGAAGACAAATTTCATTCCTTAGAGTGTCCAGTTGTCACAACTTCAAGATTTGAAAATATATCCGCGGAAATTGTGCTGAAAATAAGAAACTTAAAATATCTTTAGCATATTAGTATGAAAACATTAGCTAAGGAAGAAGTGAAAATTAAACCCTTATTCCAACCTACAAGTTTTTCTATTGAACAAAATGTAGGAGTCTTGAATGGTATAAATTTTTTCATTTTGTTTATGATGATCCCAATTTCTGTTAAATGATAAATAAAGGATATGCTTAGTTGATAAACCAGTTAGAAGTGGATTTGTCCAATTGCTAACATTCCTAAAAATATTAAATACCCTGCCTGTTGATACGTGAATATTGTGAAAGAATGATGCATACCACAATACTGGGGTTTGCAAGAGATCACCAATTGAAGTGCAAAGGCTGTCAAATTAAACTGGACCTCAAACGTTGTAGCAGTTCACTGCTTTGAAACTGTAATGTATAAAAGCAAAGACAAATTGTATCGTAACAAGCTAAAGATAGAGATTTTAAATAGACACTTGTCACACATGCAAAAAAAATGTATAATACAAAAATATATTTCAAACACGTAAAATACTGTGGGCCCACAATTTTACCACCTGCTTGCCTCTCATCCTTCTTTCATACCCAACGTCTTTACCTCTGTCTCTTTTTCATGTCCAACGTGTCTACCTCCTAGCTAACCAACTCACTTGCATCCATCCAAATGATTGAATCTCCTTCTAGAGTCTTTCTAAAACTTTCTTGAAGAAATGATTCAAGGCAGTCGAGGCACGTGGAATGATTCAAGGCATTCAAGGAACGTGGATTGTATCGAGGCAGTTTCTCCTACCCCCCTAATGCAACCTCTCACTTCGTTTCATTCTTCATCTGTACCGTCGAAAACAAACCCAACCTAGAGAAAAAAGAAAAATGGAGGGTTTTCTTCCCTACGTGCATAAAGCCCTCATTGCATGCCCAACAAAATATAGACCATAGAAATGACATTTCTATGCCTGGAGATGACCCCCTTGGACATTCCGGTAGTCCCAGATGAATAAAGTAGCAAAATAAGTCAGTCAAGGTTCAGGTTAAGCCCCATCCCTCGCTCACCCTACAAGCAAATCGGCTTGCCTATGATGGAAAGAAAAGTACAGGCCAAGACACTCTAGCCGAGCTGTAGCAGCCATTAGACGAAGTGGCAAGGCTTTCTTACTGTCAAAGGCATAACCAGGTCAGTCAGGGTATTCAAGAAAACCTGTCTCGGAGTGCTGGAGCTCATCCGATGAGCGAAAGCGTCCCATCAAGGGGCAGATCCTTGGCCCTCAGGGGTCATTTCCATGCCTTTCAATGACCAGAATCATATCCCTAAGTTAGAAGAAGATGAAGAAATTAGCAGATTTCGCAACTGGGTGCCTTCCAATTTGGCAGGAAATTCTTACAATGGCAAGGATGTATAGAGGTAATGACAATGAATAAGTCAAAGAAGGATTTTATGGTATGCTATATTTTGGTCAGAACTAAAAATGGACAATTGGTTTGTATTTTTGGATCTTGCATTGACCCGAGCAAACAAAGATACGGGGTATTCGGCCTCGAGAGCCTGTTCTTCGAAAGCCAGCACCAGAGGGAAGTGGATCTGAAGTCCGAGAGGGAGGTGGGTATGAGGCCCGATAATTAGGATCTAGGTCAATACCTGCACAGCTACAGCTAGGGTTGCCTCCAATCCTCAACAAGACGTTACCTTCTTTCAACTCCTGGGTTGTCGCTGTCCTGCAGGAGCTCCTCGTCTCTCAAAAGGGTTTCTTCCAAAAACATGTCCTCGTCCAATTCTTCCTCCTCGGGCTGGAACCTCTTAGAAGGAGGATTGGAAGCAGAGGGAGGACCCCCAAAATGCCGTTTGCCCCCCATGGTATCCATATTTCCAAGGTTTTGTCTTTGCCCTGGCTATCCCCTCTGTATCTCTGTGTATGTAACCGCGATAGATGACGAGGAGAAAATGGATAGCGGGAGGCTCCTGGACTGGACTGAGGCAAATGTCCCTATAGTGGACTAACATGAGGGCATGGGCACGGGGTAACAACAATGATTTTCCTGCCATTTTAGACTCCACCACCCGAGGTCTTCATCAATCAATCTAAAATGCAAATATTATCCTGACTAGTAAAGCCAGTAAAATTAGGTCATTGTAAAATGAAACCACTAAACATACTTACAAGTAGTAAGAATCCCAATCAATCAAGAAACTCCTCCTCTCTTCCTTGGCTGAAACTGAAGCTGAAGCTCCCCCTTGACAGATGTTGTTGTTGGCTCGGATACTAGCTCGGATGCTGCTGGTGGACACTCTCTGCTCTGCTCCTCAAACTAGCTCGAAACTAAAACTCACTCTCTCCCCTACTCCTCTCCTCCAGAGGAAGGATTTCTGGACAAATGTGGATGCCTCTGCATAGACATCAAACATCTGGCACTTGCAGCATGCAGGGCACAGAGAACAGGCACCAGAATAACTTTGTTTTGAGAAAAATTAGGATAAATTAAGTTGCGCGCACTAAAATAACAGTGGGCCAAGTGATGCGAGCAATAAGACGGTAAAATGAAAAATTTGGTTAAAATTTTCTTGCAGATAAAGTGCCCAACATAAACTTTGGTTAAATAGTAATTAACCCGTACAGATTGACGGTCAAAGTGAAAATTAAAAGCGATTCAATGCCATATCGAACGCTATTGTCCTTGCTACCGTGGTCAAGTGGGATAATGTTTATTTTATTATTAAAAGTCTCAAATTAATCAAATTTACCTTATTTATTTATGTATATTATATGTATAATTGAGTAAGTTGTGATGGCTTGCCAGCTCTTTGACACACCTCACACGCCTTGTAATATGCTTTGGAGTCCTAATGGAGGGTTGGACACCACAACCCTGCGCATAGAATCTTCTGCGCGGTTGCTCTTCCTGCATGATGTCCTCCCATGACTCCCCCATGAGCATCTATGAGGATGCTGCTTCTTTCAAACTCAGGTACGTAACATCACAATATCTCATCAGACCCCATTTTGTAGAGATGCCTAGCAATGACAGAGAAATCTATTGCACACACTACTAATTCCTTCTTCTATTGGACAATGTATCCTTCCGATGTAGTACTTGTCATTAGGAAATGTATTATATCCTCAAAATGACCATCTGCGATGCGCAACACAAATAGCTACATGTCAGGCAATCTTTCTTCCATGTTAGTTGGTTCCTCCCCTATTTCAATGTGCAACAGATGGTTTGGTCCCATGTTCAGTTGTAGGCTTCACAATAACTTCAAAATCATACTCCTGGAACAATAAGAGCCACCTGCAAATTGTCCCCCCCAACACGGGCTTATTGATGAGGTACTTCAGCACGGAGTGATCCATATACATCTTAAAATGGCATTCCAGCAAGTAGTGCCTAAACTTCTAGAGCGCATACACCATAGCTAGTCCTTTGCGCTCAGTGGTGGAATAGTTCTTCTCCATTAGGATAATCTTCAGCTTGTGAATGCAATAGGATGGTCCAAGCCTTCTCCGCCAGCCTGTGTCAGTACTCCTCTGAGCGCTATACATGACGTGTTGACATGTACATGAAACTATTTCTTCCAATCTGGGAAGACTAGAATCGGCGTGGTGACCATCTTTTCTTTTAATACATCCAAGCTCTTTTTACATTCCTCTTTCCAGAGAATGTGGCATTTGTCTTCAACAATTTCTCCATAGGCATGGTGATCTGGGCATATCCTTTGATAAACTTTTTGTAATATCTCGTATGTCCCAGGGTAGCACGCAAATGCTTTACACTCCTCGGTGCTTCGAAGTTCAATATCACGCTATCTTCGTGAGATCTACCATCAATCCCTGCATGCAAACCACATGCCCCAACAAGGTCCCGAAAGGAACAAAAAACAAACACTTCTTTAGATTGAGCGCAATCTGGTATCTTCGACAAGTTTCCAGCATCAGGCGCAAGCTTGCTACATGGTGTTTTACCAGCCCAAACACTATCCAATCATCAAAATATACCTCCAAGAACTTATGAATAAATTCCTTGAACGCGGCCACAACTACGTGCAAGAAGATTGCAGGTGCATTCTTTAATCCAAACGGCATTACAGTGTACTGAAAGCAACCCCACTCAGTTGCGAAGGTCATTTTTCTCCTATCCTTCGACGCGATTTCAATCTAGTGGTACCCAGAGAACGCATCAATGAAGGAATATGCTTCCTGGCTGCCTACGTTGTCCAACAATTCATCAGTGAATGGAGTCGGGAAAGGATTGTGTACGCAAGCATCATTCAGCTTTTTGAGATCCACGCATATCCTTCCTTCATCCTTCTGCTTCTTCTCCTGTACCACCATTGGGCTTACCCAGTCAAATTCTTCCACAGGCTCAATGATGTCTGCCGTGAGCATCTTGTCTAGCTCTAAGTAGACCTTCTCCTTATATTTCGGATTGAGACGGTAAGGTATTTGCTTAATCGGCTTCACGTTGGGCTTCAATGTAATCTTCATCATTCCTAGGTCCCCGATTATCCCCTTCAGATCTGTAAACTTGGTAGGGAATAAATCCTGGTATTCGCGGAGCAATTCAGTGACCTTATCCACCATTGTGTCATCCCAGTAGTCTCCAATCTTTGTGAATTTGGGTTCTACTTCCATACCAATGTTTACTTGTTTCGTTTTCAATGGCGTTGTTATATCAGGGTTCTCAATTTATAGTCCTTCAACCTCATGGTGACCTTCTGTTTCTAGAATGTTAATCTTCCATAGATCCTCATCTTCTTCTTCAGTGGTCACATTATATCATTCCATCATGTGACTTAGCTGAGTGGCCCACTCAGGCTGAATCAGCTCCAAAGAATCCTGTGGTATCCTAAAGATTGTTGCTTTCACTTGTTGTAGTGCCTCATCAAAACAGTCAAACCCGTCTTCAAAACTGAATGTCATTATGAATCCCTCATGCAGAATATCCCATTCACCTGTACCATGGAAAAGCTCTATTTCGGCATACCAATTCATTGGGATAACGTCCAGAGTGTGATGGAACAAGTGCACCCATTCAGGTTGGGGATTTTCTCCATAAGCCTGGGCCCATTTGGCCAGATTCACATGTGGATCATCCTTCCCATCATACCTATCTTTCATTCACATCTTAGGCTTCTCGAATCCTGTTCTTATCATCCTCCTACATTCACGCCAATCATAAAAGCTTCCTTTATGCGTACCCCACCATCTTGCGGGCGTAGCACGCAGTGCCCAGTCCAACACCTGGAAGTGCTACTTTTCTAGTACCTCCCTTTCAAAGGCATCCAAAAAGATATTTATCTCATTCAGGCCATCATAAGTAGGTAGATTTCTTACCTTTGAGGACACACACTGCAGTGATCGGTTCATCATGTTGAAGTTCAATGTAGTCACTTCATGTAACTAATTTTTCCAGTGTTCTAACTCTTCATCGAAGTCTGAAGTGCAGGAACTCTCAAGATCCCATGTAATTCATCCATCCGTGGTGGGATTCACCCAATCTTGGTCTCTCACTATTATCTTATAGATGCAGTCAAAATCATCATCACTCTCATAATCATAGACTGGTTCTGTATAGTGCAATCCTTCAGCGGGATCTAGAGATACTATTACACATAGAGATTTCTTCTCAAATATCATATTTCTCTTCTTTAGGTTAATTACCCCATTCACATTAGTAGCCCTGTCAATTCCCAGGAGCGCAGGATAGGGGTTGCTATCATCCACTATCTCCATTACTTCAAAATTATCCAGCATGCTCGCACCTTCAATATCCACAATCACCCCCTGCAGCCGCCCCATGGGGATGATCTTATGCTGATTGGCCAACCTTAGCTGAATTGAAGACCATTGTAGTCCGAGTCTTCCCATCCGTTGCCAAGTATGCTTTTGTAGGAAGTTTGTGTTTGACCCTAGGTCCAAAATAACCTAATCCATTTCATACTCTCCTATTTGCACGGTCAGTCTCATCTCCCATCTTGTTCTTGCCTTATGTTTGCCAATCTTTTGTTCTATGCATGGCTCACCCGGAGCGGTTCCAACGCATCTATTGATGAGCTCTTGTAACCCCTTCACAGCCTTACTATCACACAGTAACTTCATGCAGGTCTCTAGGAAGGTTGTGAGCATAGAAGAGTCCATCTCCTAATCACGCTTATCCTTGCTTCCTGAGGTGGAGGCCTCAACGAAGCTCTTCTTAGCTTCCATGAAGGTTTCATGTGCACGCTCCAAATCAAACCCAGCCTCCTTCACTGTAGCTTTGCGAACCCATGTACTTTCTTTTGGTTATTTCCCTTTGTCATCTTATGTCACGATTCCACTTCTGAGCAATATATTTATGTTTGGATCCTCTTCGCATGTCTTAGGCCTCATCATCTATAGGTTCTAAGTCGGCAGAGGTGGTAACACCCCTTTGCCACATATTCTTGCTATCAGCATAGGACACTCTTCCATTTCATGATCAAACAACGTGCAATACTTGCACAATAGACATGTCAGGTTAGTACAATTGTGGGCATAGTGTCTTGGTCCTCTGCAATTATAGCAGATCAACTATCCCCGACCTCTGCCAGGTCCTTCATTTCCTTGGCCTTGTTCGCGCCCCTGAAATCCTATCTGCGCCATACTTGCGCTTTGGTTACGGAGCTGCATTTCTTCCTAAACCCTATAGGCAAGAGTTCTATCCATCATCAATTCATAACTCCTACAATGACACTCATCATGCCCTACCAACCTACAAAATTTCTAGAACAGTTGTTGCGGTGTCTCTACAAATTTCTGCAGCAAATGACAGTTATCGTGACATGTTTTCCTGCTACCTGACATATAGCACACCATAATAGAGGCCCCGCACTTGGTCCAACTTGAGCTTCTAGCCTCAAAGGCATTGGTCCTCCTCCTGCAATGTAGTTTGCAAAGACTCGGGAATGGTCCTTGTCATGCCCCTGACTCTTACATTTCAAGCACCATACCTGTTCGCGCACCTTTGGTCAAACCATTTTGTCCTGCTTCAGACTTTGCATCTCAAGGCACAGATTCTTCAACTGCACATGGATCTACTGAACCCCCAGATTTGGATCTTGCATTGGAGTTTCATACAGTCTCATTGCAATCTCCAAGACCTCTGCCTAAGTTGTTTTCTTTTGTTGTGACAATGCAACCATTAAGTGTGGTAGTAGTGAAGCCAAAAAGCACTCGTAATGTTGTCCGTATGTCAAATTCATGTTGGCTTCATGGATTGTACACTTCAACCTTTGATCTAGTTCCCAAGGCATCTCGCCTGGTTACATCGTGATTTCTTTGAATCCAACAATCGACTGTGCCTCAGATTTAGGCCTACTGAATTCTCTATTCAGTGCTATTTTGATGTCTACCACTCTAGCATTTGGGTTATCATTAGAGTACTTGATATACTAGGTTAGTGTGTGATCTTATAGAGCACTAACCAATGTCACCTTCTTTATATGATCATTTGTAACATCCTGAGCTTCCCATACAACTTTCACAACGAACTAGAATTGGTCTGGGTCCTCATTTCCCAAGCCTTTGAACAAAGGCAACTTCAATGAATTCACCATGTTGAATTGCGGTGGAGGTGGGGGTGGTATGGGTGAAGTTGTAGGTGACGGTGGTGAAGTTGGAGGTGGTGTGGGTGGAGGTGGTATTCACGGGAAACCTTGTCTTATTAACTAAATAGAACTTCATGGAGAAACCTTTGCTATCCCTTCCTCATCACCTCGTAGAGGTGAAATCAATGGGCTATACTCAGGACGCTTTTTTCCTTCGTTCTTGTAAACTTTTCCGCTTCGCGTAGTTCCGAACATCAAGGTAGTTGTATAACTCAGTTTTCACACAATAGCATTTTAATCCAGGTATTCAAATATTTCACGTACTTACCTTGCGATCGTTTGAAAAATCATCGCTCCACCTCGTTGTAGCTAACCAAGGTGTCGACTGTGAATTCAGTCACAAATCCTCCTACGATGCAATTGAGCCAATGATCGAAAGTGTTGGCGATCTTGTCCTCAGATGCTTCCAATTTCTGTACTAGCTCTTGGTTCCAAACAATAGGACCGTCAAGTTTCCGCCTTCCTTGGTTATCTATTAGCCTTGTGATCCACTCGTATAGCTCACCCAAAAAGGATAAGAAAAATATTTCGTGGATCTTTGTGTATAGGTATCTGTCCAACCACTGTTCCTTTGTTAGTCATGGGTTTCGGTTCTCCCGCACCGTGAATTCGTGGATCTTTCTATCCAACCAGTCTCCGATTTCCTTCTTAGTTGGATTCTAGTGATACGACATCACACATCTCTTATGCAGATTCCAGTCCCGCAACAGAACCATTTGTTGGCTTGAGGGGGCTGACCTAGGTTCAACATTAATTAGCCAAACAAATCCCTACATTAATGTCCCTTTCTGCATCAGCCCATGGAGCGCAGATCGAAGTCTCACTCGAAGCAGTATGGGGGGATGCTGGAACCAAGTTTCTGCACCCTGAGATGGTTGTGATCTCTTTTGATTCCCTTTATCCCTACCTTCATGCAGGTTTCTTCGCTGTAGGGCTTACAATACGAGCCCTCTATTCCATCCTTCAATACCTCCGTGAAAGGGTATGTTCGACCTTCGTATAGCCCTAGCCTACTGCTCCGGTACTTTTGCACTGCTATGGCAGCGTGCCGTGCAAATTCCCAAATTAATCTAAGCGACTTGCTTATCTTATGAAACAATTATAGTTAACCCCACGCAAATAGATAACCGTACTTGTGTTCAGTTATCTAATGTAATTGCATTCATTCGCGCATCATATAAGCATAATAAAGGACATTCATACATTACATATCTACATGCATCAATAGACCAAAGACACTGAAGTAGCAGAATATTTCTCTTTATTGATATTTTCCAAGTGTTTACAAAATTTATCCACCCTGCGCACACAGCTGCAGGGGTTCGCGCACTCATCTACGGACGTCTACCCTAGGCCTCTGCACACTCAACTGTAGAGCCTCTACCTACACTACAACCTAAGACTTAGACTTCTTACTTCAGAGCTACGAATCTTTTACATGATTCGTCCTTCTAAATACTTAGAGCTTAGCTCTTTTTATACAATCCCATGTTCTGCGGACCATGGGTAGATCCCTTACAACTGACTTTACTTTTCAAACTAAGGGTGGACAACCCTTGATGACTTATGACACCTTTGCACTCTGCGACCACAAAATGCAAAATCTTTACAATTTTATTACAAAATTTGACTCAAACATGGGCTTTTAGCCCCAAAAATGTCCTTGGGGGATCCCGCTCCCAACAATTATATAATCTCATAGAAACCAACAACATATGAAGCTATTTATTGAATATTATTTAGTTATATGCTTCCATAATACATGTTTATAAATGTAATAGAGTTATTCAAATAAAGCTCTTAATGTAAGTAAAGATATAAATTTTATCAAATAAATAATTTAGAATTTAATCGTTAATGCATTTTAAATGGTTTACTTTGATTTTTGACCCATAGCCTTTTTTGTCTATGTTTTCTTAAATCAACTCAAATTTGTAATCGTGTCATATAATTCAATAAGTTATAAGTCATATATTGACTTATATTTTCCTATCATGTGGTTTAATATGAGTGTATAAAGGTGACATTGTTGTTTTTGAAATAGAACTCCATGTAAAACAAAATGTTTTTCCCAATAAACATGGAATAATTATGTGATAATGATTTTTAAGTGGATTTTCAAGGTTCATTCATGAGAAGGTCACAAATGGATATCTTTAGACTTTTTAGACTTTTTGCACCATTGTTATGACAATGTTTTACAAGTTACAAGTAATTGATAATGAATCCTAAATGGTATTTAAACCAATTATAATTATTTCTAAGTGTTTTAAGTGGTCTAAACCTCCTCTTGGTGCTTTCTAAAGGAATTAAGGAGACTTAGAAAATTTAGCATAAAAACATATTTTACTTAGTAACTTTCTAGTAGACTAGTTTCAATGCAAAATTTGCAAGGGAGGCACTCCCTACCAAGTCTTACACTGAGATCCTCACAACACCATCATATTTTGATCAACAACTCCCCCTATTGGTTGTGGTAAACTTGGTGGGTGAGAGTTGTTAGGCACACAAATTTAGACATCAAGGAATCTGGTCTTTTATCTATAACTATAATATCTTATTTTGATGTTAGACATATTGATATGACTTAATTGATTCCTTCTAATAGCTACTTTCACATACCAACTATGTATTGATATTGTTGTGCCTAGTAGTCTTGTGTTTGACCTATTCATGGGTCACTAATTGTTTTGACATCACTAAAAATATTTACCTTATCATATCTTAGGTTAATATTGTGATTGTGCAGAGAGGTGCTATACAACCTAATATGGCAAGACCCCATGTAAAACTTTACACCTATAAATGTCATTTTTTAGTAGGATATGGGAGGTCCCTATTAAATTTTGGTCATATACTAGTTAACAATATTTTTAGTTAGTCATTTGATGGGTTTACCAATGGTGATTTACAAGCCCATGGTATTGCATAACCGATGGTATTTTTTCATGGTATTTGTTATAATGAATCCTACTTAAAGGCTTCAAGAAATCCATTATGGAATATAAGAAGTACTATCTTAGATCCATCTTAACTCTATAATGGATCCCTATTGTTGATTGCTAGATCTAGATATAAGTTGGATCTATGTTGGTTTACTAAATAATTAATGTTAATGAAGTCCTTAAGTTGGCTTTGCTTATTAAAAGAATAAATCTAAACATAATGAGTTTTATGTAATATTTTCTCTTTTCGATTATAAATGTTATCAACCTCCTAAATTTTATAATAAATATGATACTCAATAAATAAAAAATTGTTGGTAGTACCTAAAATTAAAATTGATATGGCAACATACATACTGGTGTAATTCTATCATTATATAAATTTTATGGAGACTTTAAAATTGTGTCAACCTTCTACTAGAATAGTAACTCAACATAGCAAGTGCCATACTTACTATATTGAATTATAATTAAATTGATTAATAATACTATTATACAAATTTTCTTGTCTCCAACTAATATTAATCAATCATTTTAAAGGGAACCATTAAAAATATTAGAAGAAATATTGTAAGGAGACGAATATTAAGACGTCAAAGATTTGTTTTTGCATACTTATATAAATTTGTTTTATATAGTTTATCATGATAATTTTATTGCAAAAAATGGTGAATAGATACATTCAAGGTAGTGAACTAACTGATTTTCAAATGTAACCTAGTTAAAGTTCTAAATTCTAGATCCATTGAATAATTCCAAATTTAATGAAATGTGTTTGTAATAGGTCCTTGCAATAGAAATTCTACATTTTTAATGAAATATATGTTCTTGAGCATGTTTTGGAATTTCATATGGAATAAGAAAACTAAAGATGGTGTTCCCCCAAGGGGAAGGGGATTGTGACAACCCCAAATTAGTTACATTTATGTAAGCATTATAAACATTTTTTATAAAAGAAAATGGGCCAAGTAATGGGACATGGATTCCAGAGGGTTGGGGTGATTAACTTCTAGAAATAATATTAATATGAAGAAAATTCAATGAAGAATATGAAGGGACACACAATAATGTTCCATGAAGAACATGGAGAGACACAAGAAAAATAATAAAATGCATTTGAACAACATTAGAGGGGAATTTTTCCTGACAAATTTTGAGTTGGCTTTTGGTTTGAAGGAAAGAAGATTGGGGATAGCAAGAGAAAAGGGGAACTTGATTTCCAAGAGAGGATTGAACATCAGATAGGAATGAGTTCATTTGGTTGGTAAGGTAGCAGGAAGAAATCACGAGTTTGGAATCGATTGCCTCTCGAGTCCTCATTTGCCTAGAGGGTGGAGATAGCAATTATAATGAAATCCCTAAGGGTTGGGGTGGAGGAATTGATCCAAGAACATTCTTGGAGTAATTTTGAATGTTTCCTTCTTGTTTTTTTATTTTACTTCTAGTTATGGAATCCCTGGTTTGGGTGCAATTGCAATGTTGCGTTTTGGAACGGTGGAGACCATTGGTCTCTAGAATCCCTATGCATTGTGTTGATTCTATTTTCAGTTGGTGAGTGGAGATGGATGGATCTCTGGAGTCTCTAGGTCAATTAATGGATGTTTTGATCTTTGAAGAAAAATATCCTTAACCTCTAGAATCTGGCTTGGGGGTGACAAGTTCAAGTGAGACTTGGTTATAGTTGTCTATGGTTGCGTGAAGAGTCATAGTCCCAGACTCAAGTGCCCATTATTTTTTAGAAAAGTATCTCTAATGTACTCCTGAAATCAAGAATGTATGTATGTATATGTATATGTGTGTGTGTGTATATATATATATATATATATATATATATATATATATATATATATATATATATATATATTTCTGGTCTAAAATGGTGTGTTGATAGAATTGTTTATTAATTTCCTATATATGCGATTTACTAACGTGTTGTCTGTCACTGTGTAAAGGTGTTGGAACAATTGGTGGGTACATTGGTTATTTTCATGCAATAGCCAACATGGAATCTTTATTATTACAGAGAAATAACTCAGATTTTATTACAATATTATGCATGTTGATGTGTATAAATTGTAGACTATATGAGGATGTTAAAGCATGAAATGCATGAGATGCATGGTCTAATACTAACATCTTGAATGCAGGGGTTAATCCATTATAATGGTGTTGGGTTGCACTGTTATATTAAATGAGTGCATATGAGGATGTTAAAGCATGAGATGCATGGTCTGATTCTAACATCTTGAATGCATGGGTTAATCCATTATAATGATGTTGGGTTGCAGTGGTATATTAAATGAGTGCCTAACAATGTTAAAGTATAGTGTTAAAAATTTTGAAATCATATGTTTGATTGCATATTTTACTACTATATAAATATTGGCAAATTTCTTGCACACTACTTGGTTCCTTTATCATTGAAGGGAAAGAGTTTTGACGCTTTTCCTTGTAGTTCATTATGTCATTTAATTAAGTATGCATAAGATGATAAGTTACATTCACCTATTTATTCAGAGTATAGCGATTTTGAGCCAAAAAAAATCAAGTTTATGCTTTTTTTATAAGCTATTACAACTCTCTATATCTTTATGTAGAAATTCACTTGAACTGGTGTTAAAATTATTATCATGCTTATGGATGAGTGTTTTTTGAGTCTATCCTTAAATTCCTTATGAATTTATTAGTGCTAAGTGTTGGAAGTATTGTTTTTTTTTTTTCCTGCATAAGGCTATTTCTATTAACAAGGTAAAGGTACAATTACAGCATGACCGGAGTCAAGAACTCTGCACTGGCAGTAGGCATAACCATCAAAAAAGCATATGTAAAAACTGTCTGTTTTTAGAACCCACGCAGGGGACTGAGTTGAGATTCATATGACAATACAAAATTACCCAGAAAACTAAGAAACACCAGAGAACCCATAAGTTGTTTGCCTTACAATCATGCCCAATGGTGAAGGGCGCACTGAAAGTAGAAGAGGCTTGGGTGGACGAGCTAGTCATCAGGAGGCTCTTCTATGATTCGACACCATCCAAAGTTTGGCAGATCCCTTGCTTGAGCCGCGTTCTTAACAGAGGGACCCAGGTCAGCCATCATCACATCGTGAGCTCTGCATGTCTGTTCATTTGCTTCCTGCTAAGGAGCATTTTCGACATTCAGCTAGAGGGAAGAAGAAGGAGCCGAGATTGCCCCTGAGCCCCCAGGATGAGTACCAGTATCATCGTCTTGGTTGTCTTCATGGAAAACCACCGTGAAATAAGTAGTTATCCTGGGTCTATTCAGAGCGCTATCAAAGGTGAAGATGGCAGAACCAGAGGTAGGCACAGGCCCGTGGCGAGAGCTGGTGGCGTGGGACCACTCTCTTCTACTTCGGGTAAAAGGGAGACGTCCAACTGACAAATCACTAGAAGACGAACTGGTGGGAGCTCGCCTCAGTTGGTCTCTACGGCAGCACATCCTTGGTCGTAAACGAGGCATCTAGAGTATAGCGACCGCAGAGGTCCAGGAATGCGGCTCAGCAGCACAAACCGGTGGGTGGTAGCAGCTTTTCCTGCTGATAGAACAACCTTTGCTAAGCTTAAACCCTTTCTCCAGGAGAGACAAACTTAGCTCATATAATTCCCTGCCTGCACCATAAACTAGCAACCAATAAAGGAGATGAATCACTGAGATAAGGACATGAATCACTGAGAAAAGGAGATGAATACTGAGATAAGGAAATGAAAGCAACAACACAAAATTCTAGAAAGAAACACGAAGAGGGACAGAGTTTGCTCTGCCAAGAGGGCCGAGCCAAGTGATAGAGGAACCTGAATCTCCTCAGGCAACCTGAATTCCGAAGTGAGACCAGAGGCAAGAGAGAAGAAAAAATAAAACAGTAATGTCACTGCCTCCCCAGGACCTCCCCTGACCTTATCCTTCTTTGGCATGCCTCGGGAGGCTCCTCCCATTACTTTCGCATTGATGGACCTCGCCTTCTGATGCAGGCTGGAGAGTGCGGAGGTAGAAACCATAACGTTGAACCTGATGTGAGAGCCGAAACCTCTGGATTGAAATCCTATCATCCTAACTCTACGCTCATGCCATGCACCAAATGCCAAACCACTCTTTAACATCTTGTACTGAGTGGGCAGGTGGCGATCTGCCTCACCCCAACCCTATTCCGTCATATTAATTTGCATCACAAGCACCCGCATCCGGGAGTGTTGGAAGTATTATTGAGAAAGGTCAAAATATATATGAAATACTGCTCTGTTAAAATAATGGAAATTGGCTTAAAACAAAAACAAAAAACAAAAATTGAAATTTGGTTCAGCAAGTCGGACAGGTCAGAGGTCAGGAGGTCAGCCAAGATGTCTCAACCTTTGACAAGATTTTCTCGAATTGCCGAGGGTTGACCTAGCCCCTATGTGACCCACAAGTCAGAGGTCGAGTGAGTCAGGGGTCAGAGGCATCGAGAAGTCGGGGTGGCCAGGGACCGACTCGACCCTGACTTGTATTGTTTTGTACCCTTGCAGAGAAGGGGTAACCTTGACCTAATTCATAGATTGGAGGTTGGGTCCATCTATTGAAGCTAAACATACACCATGGTAGGAGGGTGGACCCTAATACTCCTTGGGACTTGTGTTGCCATATGGCTCTATCCATGGTGGTAGTGGGTTATGTTCCATGTGGGTCGTGGTGCGCCCACACACCACATCACTTGCCACATGGAGGTGATGATGGCATGGCAATGTGTAATGAGTGTAACTTCAAAGGACCATAACGTTTGATCTATTAGTCATATTGATGCAAGATTTATATCATTGGAATCAGATCAACCAGATGAGCGCAATGATTTTATTGATTTAAAATTTTGGAAAAGTCGAAAATTTTAGCTACCATTCCCATAACTGTACCTTGGGAACTAGGTCAACTTAGTACCCACTTCCTTCTAACCCTAGTTGGGTTTGTAGTTAGGAGGTGGTGTGTTCACACATTTTTATTTCTAATGTTCTACCCCACCCCCCCACCCCCCTTCTCCTCTTATATATATTTAATAAGGTTGAAATCTCCACCGCAACCCAAAGTTCACCACTAAGGAGGGTCTTATTGTTTTGATGTTTTCTAGGAAGGCCAATTTTTTTGTAGGGATATGAGGACCATATTTTGTCATTAAGCAACCTGATTCCTTGGCTCATACATAATGAAAGTGACCCTAGATAATATGAGGGAGTGTAATCAAATTTTGGAATGACACTTCCAGGGGGTTCCAAAGAACAACTAGACCTCCCACACTTCCTATGGCGTCTAAAGCTACAACTTCACAATCCCTCCAACATTGAGAGGTGATTCCCTTAACTACTTGAGACTTTTGTTTCTTGTATCATAATTACAGATAGACTTTCCTTTTTAATTCAGTCTCAACGGTATCTTTTCTTTCCTCTATTATTGATACCATGGATGTTCCAACATATAATCATCATTGTGTGACATGTTTGGGTGAGGAAAACACATTTTATAACAAAGTCAACTATCATGTATTAACTAAGTGTTCCCCAACTATCTAAACCAAGTTTTTGTTTTTCCTTATAACCCTTATTTTGAATTTCTTATGTAGTTGGGATTTACCTTTCCCACTTTGTGTAAGAAACCCTAAACCCTTTCCTAATAATCCCACCCCTTTTTTGGATACTTGTAGTTGGTATTTTACTCTTAAATATATTTAATGATATTGGGATTTATGATAATGCTTAGATCCTTAGTTATCCATTTATCAAAAAGAATTAATAGGATTTTCTCATCTCTGTTCAAGATTTTAATTTCTTCGTGTGCCTCCATTCTTACCACATTTGGCATGAAAATCTGCTCTTGGGCTAGGATTTTCAATAGGGTTTTTGGAGCCTTCCTTTTAGGTGAGGTTTTGGCCTCATTCTCCTCTACATTTGAGTCTAGATTCATGATATTTTCTAGATCTGTGTCAACATCCTAGTTGGTAAGCATCAAATACGTATTTCTAGGAATTGAGGTTACCTTGGTTGAGTAGATCAATTTTTAGGGTTTCTCCTTCTAGTTGTGGATCTTTGAAAACCCTCTAGAGTAGTTGTTTGAGATTATTTTTTCATTTCCTCCTAGAGGATTGGAAAAACTCTTAATAAATGGCTATCTTCATGGCATCTCCAACACTGAAAAGGAGCATGCTCATAATCCAAAGGTTGACTCAAAATCTCATCTTAGTACGAAATTTCAATATACTCTAGAAATGGTTGAGAGATGTTCATGTAGACACATATTATTGCATATGAAATGTACCTCCCATGTTCAGTAACCTCTAAGATATTGATAAAAGAGTCGATCATTTGACCAATTCCTTTAAGAATATCTAGATCCCAAAAATCTTTGGGAAGAGAAAAGAGTCTCACCCATACCGGTGCTGCTAAAAATTGCCTTTTCAAGGTTATAGAATTCCTCCCATAACCGTATAAATAAACCTGCATTAGTATAGAAGTAAGGTCCATTTTTTGACACTTTGGCCATGTGTTCCAAGCTTGTAAATATAACCATAAAAAATCCTTTAACCCGTAGTTCCAAATCAATTTGGCCTTTTGGTAGCCATGTGTTGTAGATCCATCTTACTAGATCTTTATCCGAAGGACATATGCCAATAAAATTATGGACAAGGGTGTCGTTTTTCATATATTGTCTATATCTTTTCAGTTTTTTAGGTCAAACCTCATATTTGGAATTGGTTGCTACCTTGGGAAGGCACCAACTCTTCAATCAGGATTGACATTGCGCTCCTAGAATCGTAGTGTCTCGTGATTCTCCTCCTCCATTTGGTGCTCCAGATCCTCCCTCTCTTGTAGCATGTGGATGGTTTCTCCTTGTCATATCTTTCTTTAGGAGGGGCTCACACCCCTCCCCACGTGCGAACTCATGAACGTAATCAATATGATAGTAGTGATAGTGTCCAAATCTGATACATCTCCTTATTGGGGTTGCGATATTATTCAAATGAGAGCAAGGTTTGTAGAAAAATCTCTATAGAACAAAACCATAACCCTAGCAAAGCCAAAACAAAAAAAACCCTATTAATTGACATTTTTAATAAGTATTTATGTACTTTTATCAATAACAAAATTATAAATATTCAAATAAGTTATTTTCTTTTGTTTATTAGTTTGTTCATGGCCTGCAAATTAGTTTTTTATTAAGAAATTGTTGCCCGGACTTGGAATCACACCCAACCTAGGCCACGCCATTCGTTAACATGGTTAGACTTTTGTATCCACTGGGTTTGGAATTCATTACCTTCACACAAAAAATGCCTTAACAGAGCACCCTTGGCTTATCGTTTTACATGTCATGAGTAATATTCATATAAGTTATAGATTTTTAATATTTATAGATTTACTTAATATAATTAATTATTGATTTTTATATATTTAATATATTTTTATTCAAAAAAACTTAGTTTTTAAAAAATTATATAATTTATTTCATTATGATATTTTTAATTTTATTATTATATTTAATGTTTTATTTTATCTTATTTTGATTTACTATTGCATTGTATAAAAATATAAAATAATAAAAGTTCATACTATCTTTATCACTTAGACTTAATACTTGTTTGATGCAATAAATATAACCAACAAAATACCATAGATCCATGTTAACTCTGGATCTATCAAGCATTAAGAAAAATCAGATATCTTAAGGTGCAAACCACATTTAGAGTGAAAAACTTGAAGAAATGTTTGCACCTAGAGAATTTTGATCCCTGTTAGGCACTTGATAGATCTCGGGTAACAAGGATCTATGTTATTTTATATACATATACACACCATGTGTCAACTCCATGTTGACTATGGAAGGAATTACATATCTCCTTCATTTTGAGAAACACACTAATAAAAAATTTTAACCATAACAATTTTTTTTTATTTTGATTTATTTTGTATAATATATACATAGTTGACATTGAAATATTGTACTCAACATGACCATTGAAATGTTTTATTAAGTCGAGAGATGCTTTACAACCAAGTATAAACGTCTCGTAATTTTACATTAAAAAACAAAATAATACTTACATTAAAAATTTTAAATTAAAAAAATATTAATAACAAAAAAAATATTTCAAGGTGGACCCCAAATAAACTAGCACAACCATATAAATTAAATGGTTGGTAAACACCAAACATAAATCTATGATAAGCATAAAAAAATTTACTTTATGATACATATCAAATTGTTAAAATTAAAAAAAATCATAAAAATTAACTAAATTGTAACTTTATTTTGAATTATTATTGATTATAAAATAATTAATATATAAGTTAAACATATATACATTTAAGAAAAACATGGAACAAGATTATTAACCATGGATATTTGTTCCCACTTTAACATGGGCAATACCATACCATTACCACAGGCCGAAAAAGACATAACTCGCCTCATATGACAATTGTTCATATGCCATTTCTTTTAATTAATCAATTTAAACAAAAATTAAAAAGGACACAACTATTTTGGAGATGAATCTCATCCATTGTTTTCTGTATACTATTATGAATTTTCTAGAATATTCCATGGAGGTTAATCTCCACCATCCATCTAATAATTATTGATAATTACATTAAAATTCTAGAATCCCTATTCCAAAACAGACAAGTCTATCAACATAAATATTTTAACGTCCACCTTAAATAACATAATTTTACTTAAAAAAAAATATAGAGAGAGATAAAGTAATTAAAAGTACACAAATTATAATTTAGTTCATAACTAGTTACTAAATTTTAGTATGAGGTACATGTATAATTCCTTCACTACTCAATATGGAGGTAATGCATGACATTTAAAATAATATTATCGATATTACAATCCATTATGAAGAAGATGTGTAATTCCTCTCATGCTCAACATGGAGTTGACATGTGGTATTTAAAAAAAAATGTTAATAGAAAAAAATATTTTTGTCATCCATAAATAAAATATTTCAATTTCCAATTAAGTAACATAATTTTATAACCAGCATAGATCCATATTAACCATAGATTTATCAAGTACTAAGAGGAATCGAATATCTAAAGGTGAAAATATCAAGTTTTGCATTCTAAAAAAGGTTTACAAAGCAAGAGATTTGATCCCTTTCGACCCTTAATAGATCTATGGTTATGATGGATATGTTGATTTTTCCATGGTTCTATTTGAGGTTGGTCTCATTGGTAGGTTTTTGGACAAGATATTTAACAAGAAAATTTTGGGAGAATGGTTGGGAAAAGATTTAGGTTCCTATATTGGGTTATTCATTGACTTCTCACATTCTTCTAAAAGAGTGGATATGTTTAAATTTCGTTCAAATATGGATGCAGAGGAAACCTTGAAGGGTTTATGGCCAAGGGGGGAGTCAAGACTTTTTCTAAGATGCTTGTACCCTAGCTTCGATCCACTGCCTGAATAATTTCTAATTCGACATGTTTGGCTTCCTTTACTAGGGTTGTTGCCACAATTATGGAATTTTAAGGACCTAAGAGCTATTGGGATCGAATTCGGTTGGAAGAACCTTATTTTTTCATGAAACATAATTTATTCAAAAACACTGATGAGCAGCTTGGATGCTTTCCAAAGTTAACATTTTCAAAGGTCTAGTAGCATAATTGGTTTTAAAATGGGCGGATCATACTTTTGTGCAACCACTAGACTATTAGGGTGTGCCTTTTCAATGTGGGTGATGTAAAAATTTGGGACACATTAGGTGTGACTTCTCCTAGAGGAGTTTCTCTTTAGAAAAGGTGGAGCTAAATGTGGATTCGAAGAGATTTGAAGTTAGTAGAAACTATGTACTCAATGAAAGTTGAAATATCTCAGGCAATTGGAATTTTTTATCCAAATGAAGCCCAAGATAATGTTTTGTGGGAGAACAACTTTCAGGGCTTGTCGAAGATGCCCCTTTGTTTCTAGGAAAACTAGTGCCTTTTCGATTGACTAGCCCTCTAGGATTGGTAACTATCCTACAAACAAATAGTTTAAATCAATTTGTGACTTACTCTATGTATGATAGATAAGAGAGAGGCAAAGGAACCAACCTGGATCTTCTGCTTAACTCCTTGCTTGATCTCTCTCCCCCCTTGACAGAGCTTGCACCTCTTCTCCTACTTATCCTGCTTAGTGAATACCTGTAGAGACAAAGTAACAAAACACCATCAAAGTATCTTGATCTATGATATCATAAGCATTGTAGAATCAGAAATACAATGAACATACAATGGCATTCACAAATAACAACATTCACAGATACACAATTGTATGGAGGAAAACTCAAAGAACTTTATTAAAATAGAAGGGAGAATTACAACCTAGCTGTATTATCTAGCATCATCCTCCTAGCATCAAAGCCCTCTTCACCTCATGAAAAGCAAGATCACCCAATAATACAATGCTCTTTATCAGATACAAACTATCAGCACTTCCTTACAAATTACCAAATTCCAACCTCCAGATCTCTCATATGATGGATCCATTTATAGATGTTTGCAAGGGTGTGAATCATTTCTAGGTTTTTGATTAGTGTCATCCACTTTTTGTTTTTGGTTCCACTTGGAGATTTCTTGGATCTTTTACTCATCCTTGGGCGAATTTAGAGAAACAAGTGTCATATGAAAAGTTTCTAGAAGATTCCATGAGCATCCACTTAGCAAACTATCTCAGACATTTGTCCATTCTCACTCATCACACCCCCTAGAAGGCCTCTTCAGTATGCATCACACTTGGCTATTGTAGAAGTCATTATGCGTCGCACCCTGACAATGGAGCTTTCAGTATGGTCCAGTTCAGGCTACTTCTGGATGGTTTTTCAAGTGGAACTTTTGGGGAATGATGTAATCAATTGACCATGATCTTTTAGGGTATGAAACAACACTTTTAGGGGTTAAAGAGCCCTAGTTTATCGACATATAAGAGTGGGGTTGAAGTGCCCAAATATTTCTATAACAGCTACCCCCTAAAGCATGAAGTCGTAAATCTTTGATGTCGGGTGAAATTATTTAACATGAGGATCCGAAGTTTTCAAAACTAGAAGGTGACCTGTATAAGATACAATACATCATCGTCATATAATTTTCATGATCTAGCTGAGGTGGGAATTCCCATGCTCAGCTTTATAAATTCATTTCATGTACATAGAATAGATAATTGTTTGCAGTTACAGACTGGTGATTCTTCATATGCAGGGTTATCGTCCCTGGCTTGGATGACCATCTATGCAGCTTCAATGTACATTTGATGTCTTTACATTCCTGAATATATATCGCAGCCTGGATGGATGAAACTAGATCTGAGGTCTTCAAACTCGTTCAATATTCATCCGATGTACAAATTGATCCATGTTAAAAGATGTTATGAAGTCGAACATGGAAAGACATCGCCTGATTACCAGCCAACAATGTAAGCTATTAAAAGATGTGAGAGGAATCACTGATAATGATAATGACCCTCAAGGTACTATAGTACAATTCACGTGTTGTGAATATATGATCCGATGTCGAACACCACACAAAATCTTTCGGTCTAAGGCAATTGATGTAAACCTGTCACCAAAAGTGAGAAACTTTCCATTAAGGCATGCAAGCTTCAAAGTATTGAAAGGGTTGTTTCTAAGTCAAGTTCTTAGATAATGAGCTGATGTCGACAAGAATTGACCCGTCATAGGAAGGCCTTAATGTATCCCACATCTACGACACGAAATGAAGCAAATGATTTTCTAGAGGTGAAAACAATCAACGAAAAAAGGTTCAGCAATGATGGTCATGAAAAATGGAGGTCGAAGGTATTGCAGTGGATGAGGCATTGACTGGATGGTGAATTCTCAACTGAATGACTTCTCTTGAACATATTGGCGACACTGAGATGGATTGGTAGTGTTAACCCCAAAAATGGATGGTGTGAAAGAACAATGGTGAAATGATCGGTGAATGGAGTAACCCAACCTGACTCAATCATGGTGATGGAGTGAAAGTGTCATGTTCAACAGCGACCTACTACCATAAAATTCTTCAAGTTTTCTTCCCTTTTTCCCTAGTCATTGATTTGACCAGTTCCTCATTATTTTTTTCAAGCTTGAGGAGGATAACATGTGCATGTTCTATAATTTTCCCTTCGAGCAAACCTGTCGCTATGTTTTAGCGAGTCTAGTGACATTGAAACTCATTCTTGTCTGGGTGGACAAGTTTGTTGCTATTTTTTTAACAAGTTTAACAACAAGGATAACTTGATCTTTTTCATGTTTAGAGAATTTGAAAAGGGACGAAAAGGAAACTCCAACAGTACTTTTTCGTAGCATAATCCTCTACGTCTAAAAAAGATTAAAATAATACAAAAGGGATGACTTTTTGATCAATTTAGCGAGCCGAAAAAGACAAACGCTCAATATTTTTCATGACATAATCCCTCAGGTGTGAAAAAGATTAAAATATACAGGAGGGATGGTGCTTCCAATCACTTTAATGAGCTGGAGAGGCCAATTGCTCGACAATATTTTCATATTTAATGAGTCTGAAAAGGGTTTAAAGAGGACTCATTTTTTAGGAACGAGTGGTATCCGAGGTAGCAATGTAATATCCCTCCCTTTAATAATAAATAATAAATAATAATATAATAATAATAAATAATAAATAATATAATAAATAATAAATAATACAAAAATAATAATTAGTAATATAAATAATAAATAATAATAAATAAATCACTTAATAATAAATAATAAAAATAATAAATCATAAATGTTAATGATATAAAAAATATATACAAGAAAATAAATAAAAATAATAAACATAAAATAATAATAACCATACTAAAGCTCTAAATAAGAATAAATAGAAATAAAACAAGAAAATTATCAAAAAGAAGAAAATGAAAAAAGAAAGCTAAAAAAATCAAAAGAATAGTAAAGAAATAAAACAAGAAAGCTAAAAATCAAAAGTAAGTTGCATGTAGACACATGGAGTGTGTGCATGTGGTTCCCCTTCCAATGTTTGTTCTATTTAATAGATGGTAAGGAAGATGGGAGGAATTCCTGCATTCCATCATTATGAGATTCTATCTTTCATTCTCTTGGGAGAATGGTGTACTGAGACTTAGGAGTCACTGGCAGTAGTACGTTGATTCAGGGCTCAAGGGTGGCCAATTGTAGCAAATCCTTGCGCAATTGAGCCTATGGTTGGGTGGAGAGTCGTCCCCAAAACCTTGTTGTTGTAAGCCTACTTCTACCACAGGTAAGCACAAGTAAGCACTCTTCATAGTTTGAATTTAGTTAGTTAATTACATGTTTATTTGGCTAGGTAAGGGCCACTCTGATTTAAGTTAATTTTAATAAGTTAATTAGACATTTATTGTGGGCTGTTACAAGAAACTAGTTCCGGGTAATCTTGGAACTTCTCAAAATGGTGATGTGAAGAGGGTGGCTAATAGGACCACTCATCGCAGATGTTCCTCAAAAAGGTAAACAACCAAGCGAGAGCGTATGATCGACCAAAACAATGGAGGTGATGGCAAGAACACAACCAAGGCTCAAAAGGCTGATGTAATGGTAATCACGAAGGTTATTTACTGAAGGTAGGTTCATTTTTTAAAGAGCTTGAACTCTGAGGGAACATATGCTCTATTTGGGTACGAGTTCATTTTTTAATGAGCTTGAACCTTGTGGAAACTATGCTCAGTCAAATGGTCAAAGATGTTAGATTTACTGTCTAGCACATGAAATTCTTTCGATGGTCATTTAACCTACTCAATCACTCCATCAAATAGATTAGAAATACATATATATGTATGAAAAAATGAATTAAAACTAACATTTTACTTGAAGTACGTGAATAGTAAACATAAAAAGGAGTTTTATCTTTCATTTTCATCATTTCATTTCAAATTTTGGATTTCGGAGCTTTGGAGTGGTTTCCCCCCTCAAATTTCATCAGTTGATTTCAGGAGATCCGATGGACTATTTTCTACACCGTCAGGACCAAGTAGGATCTAACACTGAGCTCTTCATTTTCATTCCATCTTTTCTTGATTTTGAGTAAGTTTTTCCATTATTTTGGGCCCCTAGGGTTTGAAGAATTCGTTCTCCAACCATCACACCTAGCCTATATCAAAAGGAGCGATGCACATTGAGTTGTACATTAGCTAGTCAATATGCATATCACCTTGCTCAAAGGTAGGGTGTGATGGTTGTAGAAGGGAAACTTTATACAGTGATTTTTCTTGTAATTTTTTCCTGTATTTGCTGAAATTTGGATCCTAACTCATCTTTTGTTTGCATTTCAGATTTTTGTTGGATCAAGATGGTTGTCACGTGGCATGAATGTAAACATGAAGAAGAGGACATGATTGCCTTACAAGACCAGGGCACAGTTGCTACATTACGGAACTGTGGTTTGCTAAAGTTCTTCCGCATATCTAGCATGAGGCAACAAATCAGTTTATTGCATTATTTTCTCGATGCTTGGGATCCGATCGACCAGGTTTTCCAAATCAGAGGCAAATATATTCCATTGACAGTTGAGGATATTTACTTTTTGACGGGGTTATCGAGGCATGGTGCCTCTCTTTCACTATCAGGATCCGCCCGTGGGGGTGAATTTGTGAAAGATTAAATTCGTCAGTTCTGTAGAGGTGGATCTCAGCCCAACAGAGATGGCAAGATCAATATCCGAGATGTCACTAATCGGCCCTTGAGGACCATTTTATTTACTTTTGCTAGACTGGCTCGCAGTGCGGCTTTACACTTGGCAAACAGATCTTACATGCAATACACCCTAGAATGCTTGGAAACGAAGGTGTTCAACTGGTGCGAGGCGGTACTTCCTGTCATAAAAGAGCAACTCTCCAAAGTGAATAATGGAAGATCCAAGAATTTTGGCTACGGTTCCATATTGACTGCTTTCACTTTGGAGAGGATTCCACTGATGCAGGCTCAGAACATTTCACTGGGATTCCCAGCACTGAGGGAACCACAAATGTAGTGATGGGTTGATCTCATGGCCAGACATGCCGATCAGTCACAGATTTCCTTCTCTGATGCCTTTTTCAAGTGGTTCAATCGTCTAGAGATGGTATTTGTAGAGTATCCATACATCGGAATGGATTTCTGAGGCAACCCAGATTTGGCATTATCAGCTGGTGAGCAGTGGAGTGCTATAGGTAAAATGATTTGACCACATCTTTGTTTATCAGTTTTATAATGTTTTTGTGTTTTTTAATGTTATCAAGATTATGCAAACTCATATGTGTGCACAGATATTGGGCCAGTGCGACCAGCGGCACGCCCACGGACGGTGGCTGACACTCCAGCAGGAGAGGCTGTAGGGAGGGTCGTCCTTCGGGATTTGGACATATCGAAGACCCTGGTAGTGCTGCAGGATCAGGTTGAGGGCCTCACTCTTGGTATTTAGGATGTCATGGCCGATGAGTTACCTTTGAGGTTACAACACCATACTACTGGTATGCCGAGTCGATGGACCAGGCTCTTGTGCATGATCACACAGGTGGTGACATGTTATCACCAGCATCATTAGTCTAGGATGCTTCTCTGCATTCATTTTTGAGTTTCTTGGTCATGTGACTGATTTTGTCTTGGACAAAAAACATTTTGTAAAAACTATAAACAATTATATATTTTTGATTTTCAGAGTTTTATTTTGGTTAAGTTATGCAATCCTGATGCAAATGTTAATGTAAAATGCTTTCTTTACAAATGTTGCAAATGTCTATCTAACACATAGTTTTCTAATGAATCAGTCAATGTGTTTAAGTTTCTAGAAATGTGTTGATATTGAATAGAATCAAACTGTCTTTCCAAAATCCTGACTCTTAGGAACATGCGATAAATAGCTAGGTTCCGAACGGAATAAATGCCAGTAAGCTATAGAATGACGAGCTATGAGTCTAGCCTGACAATAAGTCGGCATATACCATGTGAAATGGCATCAAAGAGAAGTTCAATCAATGCACTATATTCAACGATGTTGTTCATCGACTGACCAATACATATCCCCTTGAAACTCACTAAGTCACCGCTTAGAGAGACAATGGCCCAGGCTGCAGAAGACAGGTTCTACATTCTACGAATAGCTTCATCGGTGCATCTAAAGAATGGTTTCAAAAAGTTTGACATCTGCAACAAATGCAAAGTGGATTACCTATCCAAAATTACAACTCTAATAGAAAACACATAAAATGCAATAAAAGCATATTTACAATGAGTTTACTACACTTAGTCAACCATAGTAATGTTTAAGAAACAACCCATTTCGGGGTTGCGACAATGGAATCCCATCATAATCGACCAGCTTGTAGGCTCCTTTTGTCAATACCCGTTTGACAATGTAGGGGCCCATCCATAATGGTTCGAATTTGCCCGCTCCTAATTTCTCAGAGTCCTGATCGTAAAGCAAGACCAGGTCACCTTCTAAGAAGACACGAGGCTTGATTTTTTTGTCAAATTTCTCCTTGACATGTTTCTTATGTGCTTCGTTAACCAATGCGGCATCACGATAGGTTTCATCCAGGTGGATTAGTTCCAAGAAACAAGCCTCTTCGTCAGAAGTTTTGGGAAGCAGATCAATTGCAAGCTGGAGAGATGAGATTTCACACTGAATTGGTAAGACCACTTCCAGACCATACACCAACTGAAAAGGTGTAAATCCGGTCTCATTTCTCACCGAAGTCCTATATGACCATAGAGCTGAGTATAGGATTAAATGCCAATTCCATTTGTGGACTCCAATCATTCTCTACAAAATGTGCTTTAGGACCTTGTTGATTGCTTCAACCTATCTGTTAGCCTGCAGATAATATGTAGTAGAACTATCTTAGGAAAACCCTAATTTGGTAGTTAATTCAATCATCATGTGATTGCGAAAATGCGACCCATGATCTATGACTATCGCCTATGGAACACCAAATCTAGAAACTACATGAATAAAAAAGAAAAGAGCAGTTGTTTCACCGTTGTTGTTTAATGTAGGCATCTCCTTGGCCCATTTTGTAAAATAGTCGACAACGACTATAATATAGCCATGCCCCCCAGCTGAGGTGGGGTTAGATGTCATGAAGTCAATGCCCCATTTAGTGAATGGCCCAACAACAACTACTGGATGCAGTGATGCTCGTTGTAATCTAGTTTTTCGATCAAAAATCTAACAAGCATGGAAACTTCTGACTGCAGTGATACAATATTTGAATATGGTGGGCCAGAAGTAACCTGCTCGTAAGATCTTTTGTGCAGTATCGTAACCAAATAGATGGCCCCCACAAGAACCTGAATGACAATAATTTAGAACTTTTTCGGCTTCCTCATGTGTGAGGCACCTTCGTAGCAACCAGAACCAACACAAAACACACACTTGTGTGGATTGAGTCATATCTTGTAGTGTCAGCAACGTAGAAATATGGATCTCAAATGTTACGGATGATCAGTCTACTTTCATGAATGAGCCGGTAGATCATCGAGATATGGTTGAACGATGTGTTTGATGTCATGGAAGGTGTAGTTCTTTGTCCTCTAAAAAGTTACCCTTGTGTTCTTCAAACTGAAAGGTAATTTACGATATAAAAAAATTCCCCACGAACATATAAATGCAGTCTTCGACTGGTCCTGTGGGCGGATATTGATTTGATTGTATTAGAAAAATCCATCCATGAATGAAAAGATTTCGCATCTAGCACATTCATCAATTATCTGGTCGATGAAGGGTGTAGGATAGTTGTCCTTCGGACATGCTTGATTCACATCCCTATAATCGATGCACACTCTAATTGTTCCTTGTTTTTTCATTATAGGAACAATGTTCGATACCTAATCAGTGACTGGAATAGGGTAAATGAAACCAGCATGCAAAATTTTTTCAAATTCTTCCTTAATGGCAGCAGCTTTCTTTGGATGGACAGGTCGAAGCCGTTGTCGTACTAGTTTGACATCTGGATACATATTTATTTCATGTTAAAAAATTCTCAAGTTAATTCCTGGCATTCCCTCATATGACCATGCAAAGACATCTCTGAATTCACGAAAGAGAGCGCAATAAATTTCCAGTTCTGTTGGAGAACAAGATTTGCCAACATGAATATTCTCTACAACATTAGGTTTGGTCGAGATATTAATGGCGATAGTTTCTTCAATATTGGACAGATTTCGCTCGGAATCCACTGTATTTACAGTATTTGATAGAAAATAAAAAACTGAAGGATGATTAAGGTCACTTGAATAATCTTCATTGTTATCTTGAAGGTGGGAACAATGGTGGTAATCTTCCCACAGCATCTCTCCTATCATCATTGACCTGATGATTCCTTCATCTATAGAATGTACTAGAGACCAAGGATCTGAAGAGGTACCATACTCTAGAGACCTATCTATCCAAACACTCGTTGAGTGCTGATTTGGGTTCGCCACCCAGGCCCAGAATATTGATTGCTACAAAGATTCTATGGGGCTTGGGGGCAAAACCTCATGGTGATCCACACTATCAAAATGGTCAAAGTTCTTCTTAATCTTAGATGATGTAGAAGAGAACATATGATAGGTTTCCACTATGGCCACTTCCGCAAGTCCAGGTCGAGGTGGGAGGGCAAAAGTACCCATTAAGGAAGGGTCTTTTAGGAGACCTACCCCAACATTTTGAAGTGATTGAGAGTTTCCATTGATCAATGGAATGCTTCCAGTAGCTTGTGAACTGTTAGGAAAAAAGGCTAGTTGGTAAATGATTGTAATTCCACCTTGGAAGGGAAATGCAATCTCTCTAAAATATATAGACACAACGACAGCCATAGCATAAATCCAGGGCCTTCCTAGTAAGATATTGTAATCAAGGTTTCCATCAATGACCTCGACTTCAATTTCTACTGTCTTGCCCCCTAGTTCAACTTGCAAGTTACTTAAAATCTTGTACGAAATGTATGTTCTTCCATCGAATGCCTTTAATGTCGTTGATGATCGTGAAAAGGGTGGTGAACCTAAATTTTTCCAGCAACTCATTGACATAATATAGGTAGATGCCCCCTCATCAATGATTATTCGATGAACAATTTTATTGAGGGCTTTTACCTGTATAAGGAAAGCAAGTTGGGCAGGTAACTAAGGTGTATATCCTTTATGGTTAAAGGCCACAAGATTGAAATCCTCTGGGTCAATCCCACCTATTGCTGATAACAAATCTTGCTTTTGAGAGGGGCAATTTTGTAGGACTTCAAGTGTCGACATAGCGGATGGCGATTGAGCCAGATCCTCCACTATATTATAATTCTGTGTAGCTCATGCATGAGGATTAAATGTCGATTTATGAATGACTCCCTTTGGTGGCTTTATTTTTAATTCAGGAATGATGGGTGGAACAACTTCAGGCGAAGTTGTTGTCGAACTACAGGTTTGATCTGTAGCCTTGTTTTTTGACGACGGCGGATTCCCATAATATTTATTCCTTGTTGATATCAACGCATCATTTTACTATTTTGAGATGGATAACATAAGCACTTGGGATGGGGAAGCTTGATCGATAGCAACCAGATTGGTTTCTGGGTTCAGAAATGGATCAGTCAACACCGTTGAGGTATTTGAAGTCTTTAAAAATTTCACAACCTTAGCTCGATGTGGACAATCTCTCATGAAATGCTCGTCGTTGCATATGAAACATGGAGAACGAGGTTTCTTTTGCCTAGTAAGGTTTTGAGAAGAATTTTCAGGAGTTGGATTCTCTTGTTTCTTCGTATTATTTTTCCCTTTCTTCTTGCCCCTTAGTTGTTTTGGATTCTTGTCCTTGTCTGATGACATGACATTAATATCTGAGGCAAGAGGTTTGCATTTTATTTTTGACTAGAAACTGTAAGGGCTCTTTTAGATGGAGCCTTTGTGGTTTGCATGCTTGTGGCACCTATCACACCATCAGTGGCACGAGAGTCCCTGTTTGATTTAGGAGGCGGTGGAACAGAAAATTCTGGTCTAGGAGCATCAGAAATTTTGTCATAGAGTGTGCCAGACTGAGTATAGATCAAGTCTAAATATTAGGCACGAGCAATGACTTTCTCTTCATTGACAACTCCTCCTTTTGCCACGTCCTCTGTTATAGAAGGCAATAAGGACTTAATAAACCATTCAACTAAAATCATATCAGGAACATACATCTTTACCATTCGACGATGACGTCGCCACTCATGAATATGATCGGATATGTGAGTGGCCATGGTTTGTTTAAAATTGGTAAGGAGTTTTGTTCCTGTTTTGTACCTTATGGGTAACTAAAAATGGGTTAAAAAATTAGTGGCAAGGGTGCTGAAGTTATCGAACGAAGCTCTAGGAAATTCAATATACCATTTCGCTATCGGACCAGTGAGCGTTCTCTGAAAAAGGTGAAGCCTAATCGAATCATCATTCAGGGTGTTCAATGAATACCACAAATGAAAAGTCATTACGTGATTCGATGGATCTTCACCTCGATTTCCATTGAATTTAGGAATATTGGAGGGAAGTTTATGAGGAATCACTAGCCACCAAGGGGCGTAAGCAACTGGATCATTAGTCAGCCGGTTCAAATTTGGTAATTCTAGAGTTGCTACAAAAGGCAACTGTTGATTCAAGTTAGGTGAAGCATACATAGGATAAGATGGAATCACCTGAGCAATAGGTCTTTTCATACCATCATAATGTATCCGATGCTAGTAACTTTGATAAGGTTGTTGGACATAACCATTATAGTAAGGTTATTGATAACCATTTTGAAAATGCTATTGTCCATTACCTATAAAGCCTTGTTGCTCAGGTCCTCAGTAGGTTTGTTGGAATTGCAGTTGTTGGTATTGTACTAGCCATGGTTATTGGACCATTTGTTGTTGCCCAATATTGGAAGACTGACGAATATATAGAGTGATTATACCCATTTGAGCCTGAGTTGTTCCAGGTAAGGAAGCACTAACCTAAGGTTGTGATTGAGCCGTAGAAACAAGAGGCTATTGTATTGCAACCTGAGAGACTTTAGGTTGACACACAACAGGCAGTGCTTGTACTTGTGACACAATCACAATAGTAGGTGTAGTGGGAATATTAAACATAGGTTGGGTCGGTTGCATTGAATATACAACCCCTGGTTGTTGAGGCAATATTGGTACCCAACCACTGGATGTAATTCTAGTTTGACCTGATTTTTTTTGTAAACTCTCATACGGTTGTTCTCCAAGAGGGAATAATGAAAAAACATGCTGCCCTCCATATGGCAGTAGTCCAGTGTTCAGAGGATATATTGGTCTTTGAAGACTGGTCTACCCAAATTGATATTGGAATGCTGGATCAACTTGTTGAGTTTCAACATAAGAAATACCAGATGGGACTCTGGATGAACAAATAGGAATAGACCATGTCATTGAAACAGCCCCTAAATGGACTCTAGCTAGTGATTGGTAACTAGCCAGGACAGATGGTATACCAACAAACATTGTAGGAATGGCAGCAAGAGGCTCTGCCATAGCTGTATTAGATGATATTGTCCTAGATGTTGATGGTTTCTCAAGCATATTTAGTATATCCAAAATATTTTCTAGCGATTCGACAGGAACTTGTGATGAAGGATGATTAAAAGAACCAAACTCGATAGTAGAAGGATACAAATGGATCCCAATCCCAAAATGTAATAGGGTACTGGATGGAGGATCTTCTACTATCTCCTCTATAGCAATCAGACCAGGTGGAAGAGGTAGATCGCCAGGTCCGTAAAAGATTTTTGGAGCTGAAGAAGGTATAGTTTCTGCAGTGACAGATGCTGGAGGGGTGACACCTTCTGGTCTGAAACTCAACTTCCAGATGTTCAGGTAATTGAATTTCAGTTTCTGGATCAACTCTAGATGGAGTTGTTTTAGGTATAGAAGTGTCTATCGTTACACTAGGATCAGTTCTAATGTCCTCTTGTGATTGCGGAACTTCTTCTCTAAAGGCAGATGTACTAAAAATGATTGGAGCAACTGTAATATCTGATGATGTTGAAACACAAGTTTCAAATAAACCAGGTGAATTGGACTCAGTTAAACGAGACCATTTTTCCCGAAATGGCTTCGTGTCCAGAGTCAAAGACAGTTGACTCGCTAGTCTCCGTGAATGACAGGGTTTTGATTGACTTTCTTCTGTTGGCATTATGAGATAAGTATTGTCCTTGATGGCAAACCTCACTGATGACAAATCATAGTACAGAAGGTCAGCAGCAAGGAATTGATGATCAGACTATAAGAAAAAGAGAAAGTTCATACACGCATGTTCGTTAAGCCCAAGTCGCGTGTACACGCAGGTTGGCTTCAGCAAAAGCGCGTGTATGTGGAAAAGTACCTTTGGTCCATGGCGGTTAGTCCTTGGAAGTTGTGCCTATGGTTTCGGACCATTATGTCTCGACGGGCGTGTCGACCCCTAGTTTTGAAGTTGATGGTATTGTGTTACTATGGTTTTGGCTCTTGGTATTGAACAAGGCCTAAGGCTATATAAGGAGAAGGAAATCATTAGGCAAGGGCATCTGAAATGTCTTGAATATCTGATGAAGCATTAGATCCAGTATGCAGGGTTATGGGTTGATGATGCATTGCTTGATCTGAGCTAAGGAGAGATCTCACCTGTTGATCGAGAACTAGATCTAAGGAGAGATCGGGATCAAATGGTTTGAAATGAACTATCTTTATGATGCCTATTCTAGATCTACATACTGACGCATGTATTGTTCTATAAGTGTTATGAGTATGATTGATGTCTGGTACAGCTGCAAGTTATGAGAAATTATTTTTAGATCTGTACGCGGGTTGTCTTTGATAAAAGCGCGTATACACGCGGGTTTGATTCATCGAAGTAGCGTATACATTGTAAATCTTAATATTTGAAGTTGCAGATGGATCCGATGGTTATTACAGAGTTCTGTGTCTGCTCTGTGTTCTGGTGACTGTTGTTAACAGGGTTTCAGTGATTCAGAGTTTGATGATTGTTTTGAGCTTCAATGATAGTTATGGGTCCAGTATGAAAATTGGATAAAAAGTGGCCTTACGGATTATGTGTTGTGCTTCAGTGTATCCAGTCTGAAAATTGATGAAAAGTGGTACCTGAAAGAGAGAAGATTGTAGGCAAGCACCTACGTACTAGTATCTAAGCTAGTACAAAAGCTAAAGGAGATCTTTGGAGCATTGTAGCAGGTAGCAGCCTGCGTACTAGTAAATGGATCGGCTAGTACAAGAGCAAAGGGGGTTGTAGCTCCCGTACTGGTATAAGACTGCACCAGTACAAATATTGTAAAAGGATTTTCTTATTAAGAAGAAGATTGAGATGACTTGCAGCAGGTGGTTTTCACCCACATTGGGTTTCCACCTTATATCTTTGTGTTCATGTGTGTGGCTCTTGTGTGATGTTCTGTTCTATTATTCTGCACCTATTTACTGTTAATATGCTTAATAATGATCTGATGCATTTACTGAAGATTAAGCTAACTGAATTATAAGATCTCTGGATATACGCGAGTTTCATTAGACACAGTAGCGTGTACACGCGGGTTCACTTAATTGAAGTAGCGTATATGTTTCTGAGTATGAAATTGAAAAGTTTGATTGATCTGATAATACTGATTCACCCCCCCCCTCTCAGTATTATTTCCAACAATTGGTATCAGAGCAGGTCCTTTGGTAGAAGCTTGATCGCTTGAAGGAGATCCGTGGAACAATGGGAAAGAAGCTTAAGAAGAAAGCTCATAGGAAGAAGAAGACATCTCAGAAGATCTATGACAGTGGGAGAGTTGATTGGGGATTAGGTATAAGAAGTTCTTCAGATTCAGAATCAGATTCAGAATTAGATTCAGAATCATTATCAGGTATGAATGTGTTATCCTCTGATGTTCCTGCTATATTTCCTTGTGAAAGTGATGGAAGTGATAGTGAAACTACTGAACATGCTTTTATGGGTGAGCAAGAAAAGTATCAAATAGAGGCAGTATTTAGAAGGCTTACAGACAAAGTTAAAGATCAACAAGATCTATTGAACAAAAGGGAATGTGCTTTCAAAGAAGAAGTTACCAAACTAAAGGCCCAACTAGAAGAAGGAAAGAAGGTAAGAAAGCTACTCAAGGACAAGGAAGACCAATGTCAAAAATTGCAGCATGAAGTGACATCATTAAGAAAAGAAGTCAACCAAAGAAGCACAACCATCAAGAAACTCAAAGATAGATCCAGCTACTATGAAAATCTTGAAGCTACAATCCTCTCACTAAAGGGAGATCTTGAAGAATCAAGGAAGCAAAATGAAGATCTACATCAAGCAATTGAAAAACAAGAAAATGAAGTCATCAGCTTAAAATCTCAACTAGAATGTGCCTTCCGAGTTCGTCAAATGCAGCAGGATCTGAATGAAGAACAAGAAAAGGAGATTCTCAAACTAAGGGAACAAATGGAAGAAGGAAGGAAAGATGAAGAAGATTTGAAAAAGCAATCTCTTGAAAAGGAAGAACAGCTTCAGGTTGAGGTAAATATCTTGAAAGGTAAACTAGAAGAAAAGGATAATCTTTTACGATTTCAAGATAGTTCTAAAGTCTTGGATGATATTCTTAGTAGTCAAAGGTCTCCTGCTATCAAGACCGGTCTTGGTTTTCATGAATCTGTTGAAGGTGAATCTAGCTCACAAGGTGAGGCAAGGAACTCTAAAGAGAAAACTAAAATGATCGACAAGGAGATGAAAGGTCAACAATCAAGGAAAGAGACTCCTCAAAGAAAATCTTTTACTCCTCCTATGAATAATGTTGAATGTTATGTATGTCATAATCTTGGACATGTTGCAGCTAGATGTAGAAGAAGAAGGGTTCAAGACCATCATGCAGAAAGATCATCACACTCAAGGTACTTTAATGGATATTGCTTTGCTTGCAATATGTTTGGTCACAAAGCTGCTGATTGCTACAGGAGGAATATGAAACATGTAAGATGTTATGCATGTAACAAGCTTGGACATATAGCAAAGGAATGCAGGAACAAAGGATGGACATCACACCAAAAGGAGAAAACCTCATCACACTTGAAGATATGGAGAAAGAAGGAAGTACAGTCAGCACAATGTACTGAGACACAGCACAGCACAGACATATCAGACTCAGGGGGAGCTGAAAGTGTAAAACTTCAGTGTCCTGAATCTCATACGCAAGTTCCTTAAAGGGAAGTCGCGTATATACGCGAGTTAAACACTGCAAAGTCGCGTATATGTCAGTTTGAGGAAAAGCAGTGGGGACAGGATCAGAAAAAGGATCTGATATGATTCAGTCTATTATTTGCTCTATTGGTTACAGTCTGCTGAGGATGTGTGGAAATGTTTTATTACTTGTATGATGTCTAGAAGTGTTTTGATCCTAACTTAAGGATGATGATGTTTTGATGCTTATTGCTGATATATGCATGATCAGATCTAACAGATGGCACTGGTTGAGGGGGAGCATATGCCTTTAGTAATTCATTGTTGGCATTATGGTTAATAATCCTTGATGATGATTCTTATATGGCTAAATGATATATCTTGCTATGATATGATGTTGTGAGTTGTCTATGATAAACTCTCATATGATTCTTGAAGCTACATCGTAGATGTTCAGATCAGATTTATGGTTGATCCTTTGATGATGCTTACATGGTGATCTTCATAAGGATAAGGAGAAGTACAAAGCTTGAATACACATCTTCCTCACTTGATGATGGGTCACTCATATACTTCTGTTGTCATATGCATAAAAATCATACAGTTATGATGCAGGCACTCTTGTGGATAAGGATTGTTGCTGTTGATGATATCAAGAAGTTTTGTCAAATGAGCTTGAGCTCAAGATACATAATGCTGATACATGGATGACTACTCAAAGTTGCTTTATTGGAGACATGATGATGAGTTCGTATCTATCTGATGATAGGTTTATACTTACATATGTTAATTAATGCAGATGTTCCCAAGTAATGATACTTGGATCATGTAGAGCTTGATGAAATGGCTATGGTGGTTTCACACATGATACAATGTGAATGACTCTGAATTCTGTTCAAAGGGATGAATTGATGCAGACATACCTTGTTATAGGTTGATGACCTATTCTCTACAGGACATTTACAGGTTGCTGATATGGAAATTTGTGTACGCGTGTTGTTTAAAGGATATCCGCGTGCATACGCCGTTTTACAAGGGGATAGTCGCGTATATGGTGTACGCGTGTTGCGTAAGGGATATCTGCGTATATACGCCGGTTTATGTGTATACAGACGCGTATATGGAGATTTGAAGAAAATCAGCAGGGACAGATGTTGGTTGCAGAAAGTCTGATATAGGTCTGACAGAGATCATCTGGCACAGGTTTAGGGGGAGCAGATAATCTTCCAATGATGCATTGTTGGCATTATCTTAAAGCTTTTGGTTCTAGTTCACATTTGGTGTTGATTTCAGGAGGAACAAAGGTGAAAGGAGAACAGAAGGATCTCTTGGTTGCTGATCTGAATGGTGATTATCAGATGCTGCTGGTGACTTTCATAAGTCTTGGTCTAGTTATTTCGTCTCTATGTCATATATCTCTTTTGTGGTATCTCTTTCATGGTGTCAAGGTCATGTAACGGCCTATTTTGGTTTCCCCACTATGCCTGGGATGATTGATGCAATGTGATTGGTTGTCATATGTAAAATTTTGATGTATTCCCACTTGGTTGGGTGGATGAGTCAATTTTTGTATATCCTCACTTAGTTGAGAGATGGATGTATGTATGAGTCCTAAGTGATAGGAAGGTCCTTTATGATGTATAGAGTCATGTTCTTCTTGAAGAACATCTTTTGTAGACCTTGCTTACAGTCAGGGAGAGCATGATCAGCACACTTCAGCAAGAACAGAGATTCAGCATGTACTCAGGGGGAGCATGGACAGATTGGTACACCTTGGCATATACAAAGGGGGAGACTATTCAGAGATTTCAGCAGGTACTCAGGGGGAGTATGGACAGTGGAATGATTCAGCAAAGGAAGAGAATTTCTTGGTCCACCCTTTGCCCTTGATGTCAAAGGGGGAGAGTGATTTGGTGTTGTTGCCATCAAGTCCAAAGGGGGAGATTGTTGGCATTATGATGCATGTGTTGTACTTGATGGCAACCCTCTCATAGAAGAATATCTCACTTATGTATAACTGGGTGAATCTTCAGAAGAGATATCAGATGTGACTGATGGAGGACAGCTCAAAGGAATCAGATGATGAATCTTCAGAAGAGATATCAGATGTGACTGATGGAGGACAGCTCAAAGGAATCAGATGATAGTTCTAAGTGTGACAAGTTAGCTTTGCCATCAAGTCCAAAGGGGGAGATTGTTGGCATTATGAGATAAGTATTGTCCTTGATGGCAAACCTCACTGATGACAAATCATAGTACAGAAGGTCAGCAGCAAGGAATTGATGATCAGACTATAAGAAAAAGAGAAAGTTCATACACGCATGTTCGTTAAGCCCAAGTCGCGTGTACACGCAGGTTGGCTTCAGCAAAAGCGCGTGTATGTGGAAAAGTACCTTTGGTCCATGGCGGTTAGTCCTTGGAAGTTGTGCCTATGGTTTCGGACCATTATGTCTCGACGGGCGTGTCGACCCCTAGTTTTGAAGTTGATGGTATTGTGTTACTATGGTTTTGGCTCTTGGTATTGAACAAGGCCTAAGGCTATATAAGGAGAAGGAAATCATTAGGCAAGGGCATCTGAAATGTCTTGAATATCTGATGAAGCATTAGATCCAGTATGCAGGGTTATGGGTTGATGATGCATTGCTTGATCTGAGCTAAGGAGAGATCTCACCTGTTGATCGAGAACTAGATCTAAGGAGAGATCGGGATCAAATGGTTTGAAATGAACTATCTTTATGATGCCTATTCTAGATCTACATACTGACGCATGTATTGTTCTATAAGTGTTATGAGTATGATTGATGTCTGGTACAGCTGCAAGTTATGAGAAATTATTTTTAGATCTGTACGCGGGTTGTCTTTGATAAAAGCGCGTATACACGCGGGTTTGATTCATCGAAGTAGCGTATACATTGTAAATATTAATATTTGAAGTTGCAGATGGATCCGATGGTTATTACAGAGTTCTGTGTCTGCTCTGTGTTCTGGTGACTGTTGTTAACAGGGTTTCAGTGATTCAGAGTTTGATGATTGTTTTGAGCTTCAATGATAGTTATGGGTCCAGTATGAAAATTGGATAAAAAGTGGCCTTACGGATTATGTGTTGTGCTTCAGTGTATCCAGTCTGAAAATTGATGAAAAGTGGTACCTGAAAGAGAGAAGATTGTAGGCAAGCACCTACGTACTAGTATCTAAGCTAGTACAAAAGCTAAAGGAGATCTTTGGAGCATTGTAGCAGGTAGCAGCCTGCGTACTAGTAAATGGATCGGCTAGTACAAGAGCAAAGGGGGTTGTAGCTCCCGTACTGGTATAAGACTGCACCAGTACAAATATTGTAAAAGGATTTTCTTATTAAGAAGAAGATTGAGATGACTTGCAGCAGGTGGTTTTCACCCACATTGGGTTTCCACCTTATATCTTTGTGTTCATGTGTGTGGCTCTTGTGTGATGTTCTGTTCTATTATTCTGCACCTGTTTACTGTTAATATGCTTAATAATGATCTGATGCATTTACTGAAGATTAAGCTAACTGAATTATAAGATCTCTGGATATACGCGAGTTTCATTAGACACAGTAGCGTGTACACGCGGGTTCACTTAATTGAAGTAGCGTATATGTTTCTGAGTATGAAATTGAAAAGTTTGATTGATCTGATAATACTGATTCACCCCCCCCCTCTCAGTATTATTTCCAACATCTTCCACGATTGCGGATTACTTGATCAACTCAAAATTAAGGGGAAAATAATGTTATTCCAAAATTAATAAATTTTAATGACACTTTGACACAAATTTGCTTTTTCAATTTTAAGAGTCGAGAAAAAGCTAAAAATGACTCTAGTCCCCTTTGATTTTTAATGAGCATAAAGTGACAAGTGCTCAGATGGACCTTTTCCTTTAAAGAGTCGAAAAGGAACGAAAGTGACTACTTTGGAGATCTAGACAGAGGGATTTCCAAACCAATCGCAAAACTGCAATATACACCTTGGTGATAAATTAAAGAGAAGTTACCAAGGACTTATGTACGACAGTCAATCTTCCTAAATGTTGTGTTCAATGCATTGCGATCGATAGGGCGGCAGACACAACTTCCTATGGATAAGGGATATAAGCATATTGTGGTCTCCCAACATATACGCGACAGTACAGGGAGCACAAGTCCATGCTAGCATTTGTCGTATCAAGGAGGAGGAATCACCCAACCTTCAATGAAAACAATAGTTACTAGATTTTGCAACGCTGGAATACGTCTCTAGCCTAGACCTCTAGATGTGTTGCGTTAGGTTCCAAAGTGTTGTTAAGTTCATTGAAATTTATTTAGAGTTGATATTATTTAAAATTTTTCCTTTCAACAGTTCGCCACGTGATGTAGATTTAAAATTCCTAAATATGCAGTCTATAATGATAAATAATCGTTGTTTATTTTGATCAATGAAAATCCTAGCTACTAAGGAAAGAAGATTATGATTCTTTCAAACAAAGAGCAAGGAGCACATACTAAATTCACTTTTCCTAAATCATTTTTCGCACACAGTCTAAATGCAAATGCAAATGCATGTATTTGTTTTTCATTCTCTTTAATGTGAAAATGCCAAAAAAGAAAACTAAATGTAGTAAATATCTGAAATATTTTTACTCAAAGCGACATTTTGATAATTTCTTTTTCAAAATAGAAAGGAAGACTAAACAACACTTTTCGATTTCGAATAGAAAATAATTTTGACACTTAAAATACCAACAAATCAAATCAAATACATGAAAAAAATTTCAATCGACTATCCAAGGAAGGAAGACTCAACGACACTTCTCTTTTTGACAAAAACAATAGTTATGACACTTTTTGCACCAAAACGACAGTTCGATTTAATCAACTTTTCGACAAAGGATCGTAAATAATGGACAAATACATAAAAACATTTAATAATCCTAATCAATGGAGGCTGATCTATCTGATGCAAGGATGCTTCAGTAATGAGGAATTTCTCATAAGCAACAAAACAACTAAATGGAGTTGAAAACAAGGACAAAAACCCCAAATTTCAAGAAGGGTAGGCTCAGTCATTCATCGCACATGGGCTTCATAGAAACAAGTATGCATCACACTTTTCAGACTCGGGAGGAGTGATGCATACTGGCAGATAGTGATAGACAATGCGATGGGCCAAGGAGCGCAACTGAGATGGGTTTTGGTTCAAATTTTTCGTTGATTTCAGTGAGTTAAGCTGAACTATGATAGACAGTAAAAGGCAAAGTACAAAGCTATGATCTTGGGAGGTTACTAAGCTACCATAAGGGCATATAGAATGCTTTTAAGTCAAATGTTCAGTTCATAAACTAAATCAGAGATTAACTGAAGCAATGTTCATCTACTATGCAATTGCAGAGCAAGAGCAGTTTGAAGGCTCTGGCTAACTTCAGGCTCTGTCTATAGTTTATAAAACAAACAACAATAACCAACAGACATCTATTCAATCCCTGGTGGAGTCGCCATTTTGTTTCTAAGAAAACTAGTGTCTTTTCAATCGACTAGCCCTCTAGGATTGGCAGCTATCCTAGAAACAAACAGTTTAAATCAATTTGTGATTTCCTCTATGTATGATAGATAAGAGAGAGGCAAAGGAACCAACCTAGATATTCCGCTTAACTCCTTTCTTGATCTCTCTCCCCCTTGACAGAGCTTGCACCTCTTCTCCTACTTATCCCACTTAGGAAATACCTATAGGGACAAAGTAACAAAACACCATCAAAGCATCTTGATCTATTATATCATAAGCATTGCAGAATCAGAAATACAATGAACATACAATGACATTCACAAATAACAACATTCATAGATGCACAATTTTATGGAGGAAAACTCAAAGAACTTTATTAAAATAGAAGGGAGAATTACAACCCAGCTGTTTGATCCAGCATCATCCTCCCAGCATCAAAGCCCTCTTCACCTCATGAAATGCAAGATCACCCAACAATACAATGCTCTTTCTCAGATACAAACTATCAGCACTTCCTTACAAATTACCAAATTCCAGCCTCCAGATCTCTCAGATGAGGCATTCATTTATAAATGTCTGCAAGGGTGTGAGTCATATCTTAGTTTTTTATTAGTGTTATTCAACTTGTTGTTTTTTGTTACACTTGGAGATTTCTTGGATCTCTTACTCATCCTTGGGCAAATTCAGAGAAACAAGTGTCCTGTGAGAAGTTTCTAAAAGATTCCATGAGCATCCACTTAGCAAACTGTCTCGGATATTTTTCCATTCTCGCTCATCACACCCCACAGAAGGCCTCTTCAGTATGCATCGCACCTGGCTAGTGTAGAAGTCAGTATGCATCGCACCCTAGTAGTGGAGCTTTCAATATGGCCCAGTTCAGGCCAGTTTTGGATGGTTTTTCAGGTGGAAGTTTTGGGGAATGATGTAATCAATTGACCATGATATTTTAGGGTATGAAACAACACTTTCAGGCGTTAAAGAGCCCTAGTTTATTGACATATAATATTGGGGTTGAAGTGCCCAAATATGTCTATAACACACTTGTTGACCCAAATGTCATATCTAATGATAATTCTCTACATATTTTAGAAGTAGTTCAAAATCATGGGGTTTATGGTGACATAGGGGTTTCATCTCTAATTATTCAAGAAAATAGTTTGACGCAGGAAGCCCCTGAAGGACCAGGCTATCAGAAAGGAGACCCATCTAAAGCTCAAAATAGTGGGCGTTTAGAGGAGTTGATTTGGGTTAGTGATGCATTGGAGGTGAGCATGGAGGATTTTATAGTAGATATTAATGTTGTGGAAATGGGGAATGAAACTAAGGTTGTTGAAGCAATGATTTCTATTGGGAATATTGGAGAAGGAGAGCTTCAAAATTCTTTATCGTCAAACTTGGGGGAAATATCGGGAATATTATCCACTTTATTCCTAATTATGGAAAATAAAGGTGAGGAATATGAGGATTTCTTGTCCATCTGTAAGAGTCAATTTTTTAGGCTCCATTAGGGAAATTTTTAGCTCTAAAATGATCCTCATAAGGAAAATAATAAAATAATAGATGATTTTTTAAAGAAAGAGAAATGAAACTACTTGTTTATAATGTATTTTCAGCTTATCTCCTTATAGGTTTACTAAAATGTCTTTTGTAGACATCCATTGGATGTAGAATTAAATTCCACATCCAATGAGCACCCACTATGTATACTTCTAAGTAGGCTACATCAAAAAATTGAAAATACATGAAAAAATGTGTCCAACACACTTTTTTCATTTTAATTTTTTCGATGTGGGTCTACTCTGAAGTATGCAAAGTGGGTACCTGTTGGATTTTGAGTTTAAGTCTACATCCAATGAGTGTCTACACTCAAATTTGAGTAAAACTACAAGGAGATAAGCCAAAAATACAATAAAAAGAAATAGTTTTTTTTCTTTTCCCTCCAAAGATATTTACCCCTAGGGATGAAATCATCATCTTGAATCCTATTGGTTATTTTAAACTTAATTTTGTTAGAAGACTTTTTATTTTTAGGACCATTTTTTACCTCAAAATTCCCCTAATATTAAAGCCAAGTCGAAATGGGATTCTTAGAAGCAAAAGAAGCCCAAGGTGAGTTATCTGAGTCTTCTTTGTCTAGTAGCTCTTTTCTAAATTTACTTTCTTATGTGGAAGATAAGAGCTTGGTGGTAGTTTCTCGTAATTTAATACCCTATGCTTCTAAATAAATTCCTATGGAAGGTCCCAATTGAACCTCCATTCCTTTTTGAAGTAGGGGAATGGATAAAAAAAAGGTTATGGATTGTTCTAGAAGTCAAAATCGTACTCCGAACACTTTTTTAGGGCCCTTAGAGAAGAGCTCCTTGCTCCAAGGGTTACCTTATGAATATCTTGTACCTAATGTTTAGGGGTTGAGGGCATCCCCATAGAGGAATGCCCTCAAGCACCTATTCTTTGTTCATAATCTGGATGTCATTTTCTTGTAAGAGAATATGTGTGTAGGCTTGAAAGTTGTTGGATATTTATCCAACTTGTTAGTGGGGTGGAATTTCTCTTTTATTGATTCCAATAGGAATTCAGGTGGTTTGTTATTAGGTTGGTCCTTTTAATTGATCTGTCTCCGAGGCTAGAATTTTAATGGAAGGGTTTAGTTCTTCCCTAGCAATGAATCTATCTCTTGTCAACTGTTATGGCCCCTATGCAAACAAAATAAGATTTTGGGTAGATCTATTGGATTGTGATTTCATAAATAAGTGTAATTTGATATTATTGGGAGATCTAAATTGCTCTTTATCCCGAAGAGAAGTTTGGGGTTCTTCCGATGAGATGAATGCACATGAAGGTTTTTTTCACCATTGGATTGAGATGATTGGCTTTGTAAATGTTGAACCCACGAAAATGGTTCCTACTTAGTCCAACAACCAATCGAGGGAAATTGTAGTTGGGAAGAAGCTTGGCAAATTTTGAGTAAAGAAGTCTTTCTTGTTGAAAGTTATATTGTAACATTATGTAGTGAGTTGTGAATAAATATATGATGACAAATCTATTATCCATTTTCTAGGGGGTGAGTGTTATACATGAAAATAGCTCCTCATCAGCTTGTAGGATAACATCATGTTTTTTTCTGATATACACCCCCTTTTGACACTATAACACACCCTATAGTCTTGCATATTGATCCAGGTGGATATTGGTGGCCACCTGCCAGGTCCACCTGGACCCCCACCATTGTCTTTCTCAGCATTTTCAGTTTCCTTAATTGTAGCACAGTTTACTATTTTTAGCAGTTTTTCGGGTCCTGAACTTCCGGAGCCGTTTTGAGGCCCTAAACGACGTTTTTTTGGAATTCTGGGGCGACCGAGCCCTATGTTGCCTCCCAAAGTGGTAGTACTCGGATAGATCTTTCTAACGAGCTATCGTACGCGTCAAACGGAGATCGTATGCCAAAGTTACGACCCCGGGAAATTGATGTACCAATTTACCCAAACGGGGCCCACAATTTGGCGTTTCATCTTCTAGGGTTAGGTTTCGGTATGTGAAGGGTTTTCCATTGTTTCTCAACAATAAATAGGCCTTCGAGCCTCATGGTAATACAGTGCAGAACAGTTCAAAGGCATGTAGCCATCGCATCTCTTCTCAGAGATAAGCTACCATCGCCCTAGCTAGTTTATTGCCATTTCTGTTTGTAAGCATATGTCAGTATTTTCCATTAATGAAATGAAGTATTATTTCCGCTGCATCTTTGTGTATATGGTTATCTATGTAATTTGTTGCGTTCCTGCTTAAATCTGGATCAGTGGTATCAGAGCGGTCTGCTTTTTCTCTGTTTTTCTTTGCATGTCCCCAACAAGGTCGGGATATAAGGAGTTAGGGCTTGAACTGGTTGAACCTTTGCAAGACCAGCCTCGCAAATCCCGACGGCCTCCCATGGCGGACGAGAAGAAAGACGAGGGGGCAGGAGATCCCATCAAAATATTGCTCGAAGAAGCGCTCGAGCGACAACGGAACGCGATGATGGACAGCTTTGCGCAGATCCTTCAGCGGCTACCCAGAAGCGGCGCATCGGCTTCCAGCAGCTCCTCTGGAAACGCCACACCCTTTAAGGTACAAGTTAATTTTGAAATCCCCATATTCGAGGGTCAGATAGACGCCGATTCCGTAGATAAATGGTTAAATCTGCTAGAGGGTTATTTTTCTGTTCATGAATTTTCGAGTCGGGAAAAGATTGTTTTTGCTCTTCTCAAAGCAGCCCCCCACGTCAAGGACTGGTGAGAAACCTACTGCGAGCAGAAGGATGAAAGTACTGGCTCACTATTTTCAGCCGCACCCACCTGGGATTCGTTCCGGGATGCCATCAAGGAGCAGTACTACCCTGTCGGAAGCTATGAGGATGAATACATAAAGTGGACCACGCTGCGGCAGGGAAGGGACCAAGATGTGCCGGAGTTCACCAATCTTTTCCATACCCTTCGCACAAAGTTGGGTATCAAGGATTCGGAGCAACATTTGATACTCAAATACCGTGGCTGCCTGCACAAGTACATCCAGGAAGAAATACAGTTCCTAAACATCCCCTCGCTCGGCGCAGCATACCGGTATGCCGTCAAAGTCAAGCAGAAGTTTAAACAAAAGAAGCGAGACTTTGGATCTGTGAATCCAAAGCAGGGGAAAGGTGCCCCTAAACCACAGAACAAAGGACAAAGCCAAGGTGGGACAGCCCAAGACAACCAGCTGAAGCTGCAAGCAAAGAGCAACGCCGCGAAGCCGAGAAAGGACACTGGAAAATGGTGCGAGTTCCATAAGAGCTCCACTCACAACACAAGTGAGTGTCGGGCCAAACAGTCACTGGTGGCTGAGCTAAAGGTTTCAGAATCAGATGCATGTTCCGACTCTGAGTCAGAACCCGATAAAGGGTATGAAAAAGGGAAGCAGATCATTGATGCGGATCCCAGCGCTACTGTTGCTACCGCAAAGATCCAGAAAAATGAACCCGAAGATCCAGAGGAGGAGGAGCGTCTCTTCCACTCCCAGATGTGGGTCAAGGGCTCCCCGATACAGTTCATTGTTGATAGCGGGAGTCAAAAGAACCTCATTTCGGCAGAGGTCGTGAAGCGGTTGGGCTTACCGACCACAGCACATCCACAACCATACACCATTGGGTGGCTTTACCAAGGGCGAGATCTTCGCGTGAGCCAGCAGTGTCGCCTTCCATACAACATCAAGCCCTTCACGGATGAGGTATTGTGTGACATTGCTCCCCTTGAAGTTTGTGATGTATTACTAGGACAACCATACTTGTGGAAGCGACATGCTGTGTATGAATCAAGGCCCCGTGTTGTTATTATTACATTGGGAAATAAGTTGTTCAGGATACCAGAGGTACCACCACCTGCCGCCATCTCTTTGATTACTGCAAAACAATGCAGTAAGATCATTTCCAAAACCAGGAAATTTGTTTTCCTGATGATACGCCCTCAAGGGAAGAAGAAGACAGTGGCCGTGGCCTCCAAACGAGGTCCCTCTGCACGGCAGCTACAAATGGACAAGATTGTGGAGGAGTACAAAGACATCTTCACCTCCCCGGCAGGGGTTCCTCTGCACTGTCAAGTCAAGCACTCCATTGATCTGACCCCAGGTGCGCCGCTACCCAATGGACCAATTTATCGGCGCTCCGTTCTGGAGAACAATGAAATCAAGAGGCAGATTCAGGAGCTCCTACAGAAAGGTCACATCCGTCCGAGTTCTTCGCCCTGTGGGAGCCCGATAGTGTTGGTACAGAAGAAGGATGGGACGTGGAGACTCTGTATTGACTATCGGGCGCTGAACAAGATCACTGTCCGTAATAGGTACCCGATCCCGCGGATTGATGACCTCCTAGACCAACTAAAGGGGGCGAAATATTTCAGCAAGATCGATCTGAAGTCATGATATCACCAGGTACCAATTGAACCCTCAGATGTGTGGAAGACTGCCTTCAAATCCAAGGAGGGCCTCTTCGAATGGTTGGTCATGCCTTTCGGATTGACGAATGCTCCTGCAACCTTTATGAGGCTAATGGATGACATCTTGCGGCCATTCACCAACTCCTTTGTAGTAGTATACTTGGATGACATTCTGATCTTCAGCCAGAGTTGGGAAGAGCACCTCCACCACATCCGACAGGTTCTCCAAACACTGCGGCAACACAAGCTATGTGCCAATTTGGAGAAATGCACTTTTGGCATGACCAAGGTCCAGTATCTGGGATACATCATTGATGAACAGGGGGTGCATGTCGATCCAGCCAAGGTCCAAGTCATTCGGGATTGGCCCTCTCCAACCACTCTAACAAAGCTCCGCAGCTTTCTAGGTCTTGCCAACTTCTACCGCAGGTTTGTGTTGGGATTTTCTCATATTTCTTGGCCCTTGAGTCAAGTCACCAAGGGCGGGGCGAAAGCAAAATTCTTTTGGTCTGAATCTCAACAGAAGGCATTCAGGGAGTTGAAGGATCGCCTCTGCACGGCACCAGTGCTCGCGTTACCAGATTTACAACAACCATTTGAGGTCGAGACAGATGCCTCTGACTATGCTATTGGGGCAGTCCTTACTCAACATGGACATCCAGTGGCATATCACAGTGAAACACTTTCAGACACAGTCCGGAAGTACCCCACTTATGATAAAGAGATGTATTCCATTGTACAGGCCTGCCGACAATGGAAGCATTACATTTTGGGGAAGGAAACGGTCATCCACACAGACCACCGACCTCTGCAATTCATACAGACCCAAGGGAAATTGCAGAATGATCGCCATCAGAAGTGGTCTACATACCTGCAACAGTTTCACTTGAATATCAAGTATAAAAAGGGCAGCACCAATAATGTTGCAGATTGCCTCAGTCGACCATCGATCATGGCGCTAACCACCGTGCTCAACTCTTGCGGGCACGAGACTTCTGATTGGCCACTTCTCTACAAAAGCGACCCAGAATTCGGCCACACATACCAGACACTCTTGGAGGGTCGGCAGGTTGCAGATTTTCACCTCCAGGATGCCCTATTATGCCACCTCGGTCACCTTTGTGTTCCTTCAAGCGAGCGTGCCAAGATGATTTGGGAAGCACACTACAGTCGGGCTGCTGGGCATTTCGGGGTCGAGAAAACAGTGGCAGTACTGCAAAACTATTTCTATTGGCCGAATCTTCGACAGGATGTTGGGAAGTACATCCGATCATGTATTGCCTGTGCCATTGCCAAACCGACCATTAAGAAGCAAGGCCTCTATACCCCGTTGCCTACCCCTAGTCGACCTTGGGAATCCATCTCCATGGATTACATGTCAGGCCTTCCTTCCACTAAGCATGGAAATGACTGTGTTTTTGTGGTCGTCGACAGGTTCTCAAAGATGGCCATTATGATGGCCTGCAAGAAGAATATCACAGCAGAAGCCACTGCTAAACTCTTCTTTGAACGAGTGTGGGTGCACTTTGGGATCCCACAGTCTATCATCTCAGATCGGGACAGTCAGTTTCTCAGCACATTTTGGTCCAGTCTCTGGTCAATGCTGGACACCAAACTCACGAAGTCCACAGCCTTCCATCCTCAAACTGATGGCCAGACAGAGGTTGTCAACAGGATGATTGTGCACATTCTGCGCATGTATAACTCAAAGCATCCACGCACATGGGACGAGAGCCTCCCCTATGTTCAGCACAGCTACAACCGAGCTCTTCATAGCTCCACTGGCCATAGCCCTTTTCAGGTGGGTTTAGGATTCCAGCCACTATGCCCCATTGATGTGGCCATGCCACTTGCAGCTACTCACATGAATTCAGCTCATGTCCAGTCCGAAACAGATAAGGCCACCAGCTTCATTGAGCGCATCCAACATATTCGCCAGTAGGTCCATGACATTCTTGAGAAATCAAATGCCAAGTACAAGCAGCGACATGATCAACACCGGGTGCCACACAAGTTTCAGGTGGGCGACAAAGTCTGGTTGCATTTGCAAAAGGAACGCCTTATTGGAGCCTATCGGAAATTGAGACCACTTCGATATGGTCCTTACACCATTACTAAGGCTATGGGAGACAATGCATTTGAGCTCAGCATTCCCCCATTCCTTGGCCTGCACCCAGTGTTCAATGTGGACCGCCTTCGGCCATACTTTCCACCATTGCTAGACACATCCGACATTGCAGAACAGCTCAAACCCACAGAATTAAATCCAGATTGCATGGAACAAGCTGCAACTGATCGGATCATGGACACACAGATCAAGAACACTCTCCAACAGCATATCCAACTGTATCGAGTTGTCAAAGCAGGCCAACTCCTTCAGCAGGGCAAGTGGCTCACCAGGGAACAAGTTCAGCAGAGGTTTCCTCATCTCATGGAGGAGCTCAACGCAATGGGGACCATTGCTTCCTAAGGGGGGAGGAATGATCCAGGTGGATATTGGTGGCCACCTGCCAGGTCCACCTGGACCCCCACCATTGTCTTTCTCAGCATTTTCAGTTTCCTTAATTGTAGCACAGTTTACTATTTTTAGCAGTTTTTCGGGTCCTGAACTTCCAGAGCCATTTTGAGGCCCTAAACGACGTTTTTTTGGAATTCTGTGGCGACCGAGCCCTATGTTTCCTCCCAAAGTGGTAGTACTCGGATAGATCTTTCTAACGAGCTATCGTACGCGTCAAACGGAGATCGTATGCCAAAGTTACGACCCCGGGAAATTGATGTACCAATTTACCCAAACGGGGCCCACAATTTGGCGTTTCATCTTCTAGGGTTAGGTTTCGGTATGTGAAGGGTTTTCCATTGTTTCTCAACAATAAATAGGCCTTCGAGCCTCATGGTAATACAGTGCAGAACAGTTCAGAGGCATGTAGCCATCGCATCTCTTCTCAGAGATAAGCTACCATCGCCCTAGCTAGTTTATTGCCATTTCTGTTTGTAAGCATATGTCAGTATTTTCCATTAATGAAATGAAGTATTATTTCCGCTGCATCTTTGTGTATATGGTTATCTCTGTAATTTGTTGCGTTCCTGCTTAAATCTGGATCACATATAGCGTTATAACATAGGTCCTAGTCATGAAACCTATGTTACCCTTACCAATAACACATTTTAGCCTCAATAAACTTGCATTATCAGAGTTTCAATAGCCATAAAAAAAATCATGATTTAATTGACTCTGACACCCTAGTTCACTCAAGAAAAATCTAAAAGGGTGGAATTGGATTTCCTCAAACTCATCTATAGATGTTGCCTATCTGCATAAAGCCAATAAAGTGTGATAAAGCATAAAAGTTGAGGAAACATCATCTTCCCTGTGGATTTTTCCCAAATTGTACTGAAGAAACACTGAGAATTGTCATAGCCTCAATTATGCCTATAAATTGAAGGCTAAACCATGGAGAAACGATATGAGTTCTATGTATTGCTATGTTGTTAAGATTTTACTTATGATAGAGAGTATTTGGACCTACGAGTTGGAGGAGGTCATGCTGAAACTTCAATTGTTTGTAATATTTCTCCTATTTACTATTATATAGATCTATTATGTTTTCTTCCATATTGTGGTTGGATTCTTATGTATCTTATGCTTAATCAATGATGGTTTGGGTGTTGGTTTTATGTTGAGGTATTCAATGATATGCAGTTATTTATTCATTAGTTTCTGATTGAAAATGTTATCATGCTATTAATGTTGTGCTTGTTTGTTTTTGAATGCAGGATCAACCTTTGGGGTTATTTGGGAAAGCTTCTAAAGTACACTCACCACTCCAACTAGTCTTTACAGAAGAATAATCAGGCTCTTCTTTGCCCTTTTATTTGTTAATCTCAGTTCACTTCTTGCATTTTTAGTAGGTCAGACCTTAGGATAGTATATCCCTTGATAATTATTTCTCGGGTTTCCAAGAATACCTGATAGTGTTTTCTATTTGTCCAATTGAACATAATTCCCTATAATAATGAGAATAGGAAATATTATGCATTTCTATTTAATAGATTTTGGTTGGATGATGAGAGATTCAAGGATTTTTTTAGGTTTATATGTATTCATATTGAAAACTCCAATATTATTTCTCTATTGGAACAATTCTAAAAGAATATGAAATTGCTAAAGAGGGTTGTTGGTGAGTGGCTAAGAAAAAGGGAATGTGGAATTAAGTGAACTGGGGTTGTTTGAAAATCAAATTTTTGGACTAGATTTTATAAGTGTTGGGACATTAATCTATTATGAAAGAGAGAAAATCAAGATTAGGAATGGGGCTAAACTTCTTCTTGGTCATGACCTGTGGATAGGATGAAATGGTCGTCATAAAAATTTTGGTAGGTTGGTGGACTTTTTAAATCATTTGGGTTATATTACTACCATATATGTTTCTAGGCGGGTGTAACAGACCCCTCCTGCTAGCAAACTAGTAACCCTAATAAGAAAAGGAGGTTACCATGAAGAGTTGATTCCCAATATAATGTCTTGTGAATGGGATATAAAGGTTTCATTTTTTTCTAACCAATAAAATGGAAGAAAATCCAACTACTCCATGAGTCAAACCATTACCATATTAACTGAACATCTACATTTCCACAGGAGTTTCATTTATTCCTAGGGATAAGCAATATGATTACTGACCAATATCCCCCATCATATCATTAACCTTTGTAATTCTAGGTCTTCCTTAAGCAAGCACCAAACATTGAAAACCAATGTTGTCATGGCCCCCAACTCTGTTATCAAGAGCAGAGTCCCACCTTGAATATGTACACAAGGTTATACAACTTATGTTTCAAGCATCAATTCTATTACTTATTGGGTAAAAACCATTTAACCATAGCCATCAAGCTCATGCAAAGGTCAAAATCAACTTGTTAAGTGTGTTTCTAGTAGATTTCAAGATTGAGTTTTGGGTTTCAAAGTATGGAAAGGGAACTCAAATTTCAAGATTTAATATTATTCCACACAACAGTCCAAAAGGATAAAAGGGTTTGACCCAAAGGCATGCATTTGCATTTGAATAAGATAATGGTTAAAACAAGGATTTGAGATTTGAGCCTCTACTCACTTATATACAAACCACGAATCTTAGAAATCATGTTGCACTTGTGAACTTAACCATGACCAATATTACAAGGGGTCAAGCATAGCTTGGCCTCTGCATGCCAAATATTTTTCAAAACTATAATACACAAAGAATACATGAAAAAAGGTTTGTACTCAAAAGAAGAGGTGGAAATGATTAGGTAATTGAGGTTTATGAATGACATAAGACACCCCATCCACCAATCACTCAATAGCATGTACACACACATAATGGAAATCAAATGCAGGTCATTCCATGATCATAGCTTATTTTGTCCTCAATGCTCAAGTCTATTGTCAAATCCATGGCATGTTTGACCTACTTAGCAGGTTGTGACCATATGCATTCACACAAGTTGAAATTCCTTCAACACCAACTACACACCCATTCAAGCTCTTGGTTATTCGACAAAGTTTAGGCCTCACTCACAAAGGTAATGAACTTATGCAATTGTTGAGTTAAAACCGTACATCAACCCACACCATGCATGTTTGCAAGCACTAAAATCAACGCAATGATCATATGTAATAGTCAAAAATTTGTGCAGAAGGAAAGGGGAGGGGTTTGAGAAAACAAACAAGTGAAAAGAATAACTCTACTAACAAGCCTATTTTGTACATTGTGCATGCCACCATTGTTAGAAACCTCAACTGTATAAAAATACAATATGTACAACCATAATGCATGAAATTACTATTATGCCCATAAATAGTACAAACTCCAAACCATTAAGTCTAGTAAACAATATTACCTTACCATAAATTATAAACATTCTTTTGTTTTATATCCTTATAACACCATAGTACAAAATTGTAGGACACTAAATTCATTTCCAAAGTGTTGTTCATTAATAAACATATTCATGTACATGTCACTCAAGTCTTGAAACCTGTAGAATTTCATCATAACCATTTAACACCATGGCATTGATTTACATCAACAAAGTCACGCCTCAATAATATCCAATGAGCTGAAAGCATGAACACGTAATATCAAACCTAAGGATTGTGAAACCAAGCCATATCATATGTATATTTCACTTCAAATAGTAATGTGCACATAACCATTAACCAATTCAAAGAATATATCACTATTAACTCCATACCACACAAAACATATAAGCCGTTGGGTTTAATTTTGTTTCTAGCATGCGCATGTGACACTCATACCATGAATGTTAACCATAAATATAATCTTGTGAATTCATACACACACATTCAACTACTAAGTTTGAAGATAAAGGATTCAAAGCATGAATAGCCAATGTAGATTACATCTAAAGAAAACCATCACAAGTATCAATTGGTAAAAATTTGAACAACTGTAACCAAAATGTCCCATGGAATGATCAAATTTGAAAGTTGGTCAAACTTAGTGATACCATTACCATTAAAGAAGGTGTGTGTTAAGTCCCCCTATTGATTCACATGACATAGACTAATATTTGGGATGAGCTAAAGTAACCTCCAAAACGTCAAAATGCACAACAAGTATTGTATGCATGCTAATAGTTAATTTCCAGAGAAAGGGGATGAAATTCACCATTCTTTTTTATATGCAAATACTATAAGATGTCATAAATAAGCTAGAGGAATGGCATGTATACCATAGTTCTAGATGACTAGTCATAAAATTAGGCCAAAATCGTTCTTACAGTGGTTTTTAGAGCAAGGTGGAGACTTCCCAAATATGCCATAAGGAGCTTTTTACTGATCATGTTCAGTTACTCCTTTTTCATATCATATGTCATTTGATATAGGGCATGTTAGACATCAAATCCATGGATTTTAAACAAAGGGTAACATGGTTAACTTATTAGCTTCTGGAGTCTTACATGAGGGACTCTTAATCCATGTAGTTGCATTAGCACTCTTCAATTGAAAATAATGAACTTTGTAAGGTTGGGTGATAACGACACATCTATAAACACGAGTCATCGATGTTAAGAAGGATAGTCCTCCACCTTCCGTGACTAGCACACTCAAATAGCTGGTCAAGTAGCATATATGCGCTCTCCCAACAACAATTAAGAAAAGGGCTTGGAATCATCTTCTACTAACATAATTTATCACTATAATTCAAACAATCATTGTCACAACCATTGAGGAAATTTAAAAACATCTAAACTTTATTCTAGGAAAATAAAATTGACACTAGTTACTTACACAAGGAATTTTAATGTAGTTTCTCTAATCCAACTTTTTTGTCCCATCATTATCTCTTTGGCTTGAGACGAAATTATTGATAAAATGAAGTGTTACCATTTCAGAGTAAGGTGTGAAGACTAGAAGCAAGAGAGAGATCCCACAAGGGTTCTAGAGGAAGACCACATGACCTGAGAGTTCTGTGTTTCTCTCAGTTCACACACAAGAATTGAGAGACCGTGCATATTTATGGATAATTGAGAAGAAAAATTATGAGGGTAAGAAGATCCATTTAATGCAACTACTTAACAATGTTATACTTGAGGTCAAGCTCAGTGAGGGACACACTAAAGAATCCATAGGAAAATGGGGATATGCATCAATAATAGTTCATAGATAGGCATACCTGCATAATGGCATAACACATGCTTTGATAAACATAAATGAAAAACATCTTAGTCTCAGAGTATTACCATTTTGTGATTCTCTACAATGCTTACCATAAGCATTACATACACACCATTAGGAAACTCCACCCATTATATACAACCTCGCACCCACAATTCAACATACATATGTAGCCATGATACATAATATGATTTGCACACTAATAGCATTGACTTAGCTCAATTGGAATAGGAAAGAAGTTCATAGTACAAATTAAGGTGAGGAGTACTTATTTGAATTTACGAAGGGAAACTAAGTTAGGGACAAAAGCTCTTCTCCCAACTGTAGACATGTTGCAATCGATCTTTGGTGCAACTGTCACCCTTGAGCCAGATTCCAAGGTGTAAAGGGATTTCTCAAGGCCAACACAATACTATCAGTTGGGTTAGAAAGTTCTAGATTCTAGAGAGGCTGCATAAAATGTTCAATCCACTTCTTTTCTTATGTATCTATATGTTTCCTAAGATGACTCAAATAGAGTATTGTTCTTCACAAAGTTTGAGTTTCCTTCTCCTTATGAGATCTACCTCTAGAAGGACATCTCAACCCATATTCCCTTTTTTGGGGATATAAAAAGGGTCTACTAAAAAAATGTTTTTCTCTTTCTATTGGTTTGCCAGTTTGGCGCAAAACTAGCGAGCCAATCAAATCTTGCCCAACTATCTATCATGTTCCAAAATTTTGTGTTAGTTAGCCTTATTATTGATAATTAATTTGTTTATACTTGCCAAGTCTTTCAAGCCAATCCTATGATTCCACTTTCCCCCTTTCTTGCTAATTGTTCCCAAGGAAAGTCCTCCTCATCCCTGAAACGCTATCACTTTGCCTTAGCGCATGTTCCCATATTTTTCTTTCCTTCAGAACATTTTACAAACGTGACAAGTTAATAGGATATTATAGCGTGTAGATGTGGCTTCAGATAGTCATGAGTGGATTTCAGCTCAAGATTTGGGCATTTCTCAAGTTTATGTAGGGGAATGGAGCTCCTTTGTATTGAATCATGATAGAAAATTTCAGCCTAAAAGTGCCCATGAAATTTTCATGCAATTTCCATGTCATAATATGTAAACCAATAAAAATTCTTTAAATTTAAAAAGAAATGCACTTAAATATTTTGGAGGGAAAAGAAGAAAACTAATTTTTTTTAATTGTATTTTTCGATTATCTCCTTATAGGTTTACTCAAATTTCAAGTATAGACACTCATTGGATGAAGAATTAAATTATGATCCAATGTGTATCCATTATGCATACTTTTGAGAAGACCCACATTGATACAAATATGAAGATACATTAAAAAGCATGTTGAATACAATTTTTTAATGTATCTTCATTTTTTAATCAAAATGGGTCTGCTCAGAAGTATGCATAATGGGTACTCGTTGGATGTGGAATTTAATTCCACATGCAACAAGTGTATACACTTGAAATTTTATTAAAACTATAAGGAGATAAGCCAAAAATACAATAAAAAAATGTAGTTTTCTTCTTTTCCATCCAAAATTCATAATTCCTATTTTATTATTTTAACTATTATTTTATTATTTTTCCTTAGGAAACCACTTTGAGACTGAAATTCCCTCTAATGTATGGTAAATTTGGTATTGTAATTAACTAGGAGGAGGAATACATCATCAAGTTTCCTAAGAATAAATAAAGTGGAATTATAACATCTAGATTTGGATATGATGCTTTGGTTCAAGACAACCCTCTTGCTACTTTAAAATAGTGGCACATATTGATATGGAAGGGACAAGCCCCCCTTAAAAGTAGGTTATTCTTTTGGCTGTTGTTGGAAGGAAAATTTTTTACTTGGGATATTCTTGTTTGTAGGTTTTAACCCCGTGCAGAAATTACCTTCATACGAACTCTAAAACACATAAAATAAAAATGCGAGAACATAACACATAAAACAAATATACACAAAGATTTTCCCCTGGATCCCAAAATCGGGACTACCAGCTTGATTTTTCATTACTTTCCTTTCAATGTTACAATACATATTTATACATGCCGAAGCATCCAATACCATGGACCGAAAACCATCGCATCCAATACATGGACCGTAAACCATCGCATCCAAAAAACATGTGCGAAAATCATGTACAAAACCATAGGTAGGTCCGTCCAACATAACATAGGGTCCAGAACAAAATTTTCTAGGGTGTTGCCCCGGACCCCATAAAGTGGGGTTACGAGTGCCCTTCAAACCCTTTGTTAACTACATGGAAAGAATATAACACAACCCAACATTCTCCCACTTGTTGTTTTCTTTACACAGGGGGCCACAAGAGAGCTTAGTCATTTTCCTAGCCCTGAAATGCCCATTGTCTCTCTACACCAAGAGAACTTCTCAGAGCTCACAGATTTTGTCAATGCATCTACAGTATTCTTCAAAGTGTCCACCTTTACCAGCAACACCTTTTTGTCTTCTATCATAACCCTCACAAAGTGATACTGAACATCAATGTGCTTTGTCTTTGAATGATATGCAAGGTTCTTTGCCAAGAAAATTGCACTTTGGCTGTCATAGTCTATCCTTATAGCTTCCTATACTAACCCCATACTTGAACACAATCTTTGCAACCAAACTGCTTCCTTGCTTGCATGAGTGGCTGCCATGTATTTTGCCTCTGTAGTTGATAGTGCCACTACACATTGTTTCTTACTCATCCAACTGACTACACCTCCAAATAGGTTAAACACATACCCACTTGTAGATCTTCTCTAATCCAGATCTCCAACCCAGTTTTCATAAAAAAATCCATGAATATCCAACACTCTTTCCAATCCTAGTCTTCCTTGGTAGCACAGACCATAATCACTGGTGTCACGCAAATACCTGAAAACCCGCTTCATTGTTGTGCAATGCTCCTTTCTTGGTTTTGACATAAACCTGCTTAATACTCCCACTGCATGTGCAATGTCTGGTCTAGTACAGAACATTGCAGACATCAAGATACCGACTGCACTTGCATATGGAACATGAGACATGCCCTCTTCCTCTTCTTGTGTCTTGGGACACTATTTAGCAGATAACCTCACACCTACAGGAATAGGAACCTTCACCGGTTTACTATCCTACAATTAAACCTCTGCAGTATTGTCTCCACATACTTCCTCTAGTTTAACCAGAGGTTCCTCTTTGCCCGATATCTTTTAATTTCCATTTCCAAAATATAGTTTGCAGCACCAATATCTTTCATGTCGAATTTGGAGGACAATTGGGTCTTCAAATCCTAGATAATTTATTTGTCATTTCCAACTAGCAACATATCATCCACATACAAGACCAAATAAATCACATAGTCCCCAATTAATTTAAAATACACATAGTGATCTTCTTTGCTTCTAGTGAAGCCAAGTCCCCATATAAATGTATCAAATTTCTAATACCACATCCTTGGTGGCTGTTTTAACCCATACAAGACCAAATAAATAACGCAGTCACCAATTAATTTAAAATACACACAGTGATCTGCTTTGCTTCTGGTGAAGCCAAGTCCCCATATAAATGTATCGAATTTCTAATACCACATCCTTGGTGACTGTTTTAACCCATACAGAGACTTCTTTAACTTGCATACTAGTTCTTTCTTACCCTTGACCGCAAAGCCTTCAGGTTGCTTCGTGTAGATTTCCTCTTTTAGATCCCCGTGAAGAAATGTTGTCTTCACATCCATCTGTTCTACCTCAAAATCAAAAGCAGTAGCAACAGATAAAAGTAATATAATAGAAGTTACCTTGGCAACAGGAGAAAAAATATCACCAAAATCAATTCCTGACACCTGGGAATAACCTTTTGCTACCAACCAAGCTTTGTATTTCTCCACTTTTCCTTTTGCATTTGTCTTCTTTTTGAACACCCATTTGCTGCCAACGGGTTTCCTTCTAGCCAGAAACTCCACCAGATTCCAAGCCTCATTTTTGTGCAAAGATGCAATTTCATCAACCATGGCCTCTTTCCATAGTTTTCCATCCTCTGAATCCACTGCTTCCTTCACAGTTTTGGGATCATCATCAGTAATAGAAAAAGCAAAATTTGAACAGAAAGTAGATGGACTATACCTTTCTGGTTGCCTTCTTTCTCGAACTGATATTCTCACAGCGGGATTTTGTGGCTCTTCATCTTCCGATTCCTCCACTGTTGTAGAGTTTGATTCTTCCTCCTTTAGCTCAAATTCTATCTTCTTAGGTTCCTTCGGTTGGACTTCATGCTTAATAACATCTTTCACCTCTCTAAACACCACATCTCAGCTATACACAACCTTCATTGTTACTGGGTTCCAAAGCTTATAACCCTTTAAACCATCCTTATACCCAATAAAGATGCACTTTTCAGATTTACTATCCAACTTGGTTCGTTCCTCCTTTGGAACATGTACATATGCATCACATCCAAATACCCTGAGATGAGAAAGAGAGGGTTTCTTACCAGTCCATACCTCTTAAGGAGTATTATCCTCCAAGACTGATGAAGTTGACCTGTTGACCAGGTAACATGCAGTATCCACTACCTCTGCCTAGAATTCCTGTCCAAACCCAGCACCACTGAGCATGCTTCTTGCCCTTTCCATCAATGTCTTATTATTCTTTCTGCAACTCCATTTTTCTAAGGTGTATATGGAGTAGTCTTCTGCCGTGCTATACCACACTTCTTATAGAATTCTTCAAATTCATTACTGCAAAACTCTCCACCGTTATCTATCCTTAGCACCTTTATCTTCTTCTCTGTCTAGTTTTCCACCAGAGCCTTAAATTCTTTAAACCTGTCAAAGACTTCAGATTTCTTCTTAAGGAAATATATCCATGTATTCCTTGAGAAGTCATCTATAAATGATACATAGTACACAGACTTACCCAGTGATGGAACCTTCACAGGTCCCAACACATCACTATGCACAAGTTCTAATATCTATTTTGCCCTTTTACTACCAGAGGGGAAACACACCCAATTCTGCTTCACATATACATAATTTTCACAGAAATCAAAATCCAGAGAGCTATTACTCATACCTTCTAGCATACCTTTACCATGAAGTATCTGAAGGCCATTTTCTCCAATATGTCCAAGCATTTGATGCCATAGCATAGTCTTCTCTCTAGAGACCACTAGATTTTTTTCTCCACTTTCAGGAACCACAGAACTATTGCACCCATCAATAATAGTGCTACCTTGTAGCTTGTACAGAGTTCCAATCTGAACTCCCTGCATCAATACTATTGCTCCCCAAACCATCTTGTAGGTATCCTTCTCGAACACTGTTTTTACACTTGCATCATCCAACTTGCTAACAGAAATCATATTTCTGGCTAATGCAAGAATATGTAGAACACTTGGAAGCATTCTAATCCTTCCACCTTGCCACTTCAACTTTACTTTTCCACGACAAGTGATTCTAGCCTTCCTATCATCCCCCAAGAAGACATTACCACCATAATATTTCTCATACTCGCAGAACCACTCTCTATGGGGAGTGAAGTGAAAGGATGCACCTGAGTCAATCAACCATGTCTCATGATCTACATGTGTACTTGAAGAAACGAAGTACACATCCCCACCTTCATCTAAGGTGGTTTTTGCCTCTGCAGAAGGAGCCTCATTAGATCCTTTTCCTTTTTCAGGAGTTTTAAATTTACAGTCCCTTTTGCAGTGCCCTTCCTTTCCACATTTCTAGCACACCACCTTTACAGGTTTTCCTAGAGATTTAGATCTCCCTTTAGATTTAGATCTCCCACTTAATGACTTATTTTTATTTTTTTTTTGGGTCCGCCCTCGTACAGACAAAGCATCACCATTTTGGCTCTCCATATTTTTCCGTCTCATCTCCTCTATCAGTAAGGATGAGACTATTTCATCAAAATGCAAGGCAATTGCATTGCTACCTATTGAAATAACCAGACTATCCCACGAATCTGGTAGAGAATACAACAAACAAATGCACTTATCTTCATCTGAAATTTTAATATCAACAGATGCTAACTGACTTACTATAGTATTAAATGCATTCAGATGCTCTGTCACCGAGTCTCCATCTTTCATCCTCAGTTATACAGCTTTTTCTGCAGGAACAGTTTATTCACCGGAGACTTAGATTGGTACAAAGTCCCTCACATGTCCCACAAAGCCTTCGCTGTAGCTTCCCCTGATACATTCAACAATACTGAATTTGAGACACACAATCGTATTGTGCTCTTTTCCTTTTGATCCAACTTCTTGCATTCTTCATCGGACACTCCCGTTGGTTTAGTACCTAGATCTACCGCAATCCACTGGTCTTTATCCACCAACAAATCCTCCATTTTGAGTTTCCACAACTCAAAACTCTGACCATTAAATTTCTTGATCTCTATATTTCCACTGCTCGCCATCTTCTTTCACCACCAGAATCGATCTCACAGATCTCCCATTGAACAGGGTCTACCACAGGCCCGAGCGAAACCCCTCAGCAACAAAGGCATCCCCTTGAAGCCAAAACACCGCTGATACCAAATGTAGGTTTTAACCCCGTACATAAATTACCTGCATACAAATTCTAAAACACATAAAATAAACAATGCGAGAGCATAACACATATACACAGAGATTTTCCCCTGAATCCCAAAACTGGGACTACCATCTTGATTTTTCATTATTTTTCTTTCAATGTTACAATACATATTTATACATGCCAAAGCATCCAATACCATGGACCGAAAACCATCGCGTCCAAAAACATGTGCGAAAATTATGCACAAAACCATAGGTGGGTCTGCCCAACCTAACATAGCATCCAAAACCAAAATTTTCCGGGGTGCTGCCCCAGACCCCATAAAGTGGGGTTACGGGTGCCCTCCAAACCCCCTGTTAACTATGTGGAAAGAATATAACACAACCCAACATTGTTAAGCAAGGATGGGTAGGTCTTAAAGACTTTGTTTTAGTCAAATGAATGAGCAGTCTATGGGTCATTTATTTATTCACTATCCTTTTTCGATTTTTGTTTGGAAGGATGTTTTATCTTGTTTCAACATTAATTCCTGATGAAATGGAAGCTCGGTTGAAGAGTGTCTCTAGACTTGGAATCAAAGGTTTTATTTCCTCTTCTCTTAAACTCCTTCCGATATTTGTATTGCGGGGAATTTGGTTAGGGAGAAACCATTGTTTGTTTGAAGACTCTATGGTTTTATATGAAGTTGTTGCAAAAAATGCAAGAAAATCTTATCTTAAGAAAGTGAAACCATTGAAAAGGAAGAATCCTAAGCTAATTAGAGATGTGGACCTATCGACTAGTATAGTATGGGGATTCTTTGATGGAGCCAGTTATGATTAAATTCAAGCTAGGTATTGGTCAAGAAATAAATTTTATATTTGCACTCCTTTCTATGTGGCGTGTCATTAGGATTTCCCTTTGGAAGCAGGTAAAAGCATTCATCTTGTATGGGGATTAAAAAGTCCTTGTGGATTGGTTCAATGGAAGAGCTAACTTAGGGGTCCTTCATTCATAATCATGGCAAAGGAAAACCTATTAGCTAGAAGAGCTATATGATGATTTGCAAGTTAATAATACATATAGGGAAAATAAAGCCTTGGTGGATATGGTATCCAAGGAAGCTCTGCTATTAGATGTTGGGTTAGTTTCCATCTCAGAGGTGTCTAATAATATTGTGTTTTCTATTTTTTCCTTTAATCTATTTGATCTTGTTCAAATAGGATTTAGTTAAGTTTCAAGATATGTTTAAGGTCTACAATATATCTAGGATTTTGTTCTCAACCTAATTTTTAAGTTATCAAGTGTGTTGCTATGCAACCAAGGGATTGTACTTTTTGATTTCCTATGAAATATCAAAAGTATGTTTTTTTCTTTTGAAAAATTGAAAAGTGAAAATATGAGAAATTTGATAATTTCAATACTTTATATTTCTTTATGTAAAGTTGGTATAAAATTATGTTACCTGTGGACATTAATTTTTTTTTTTAAAAACCACATGTCAAGAATACATAAGGAATTAAAATTATCCTTCATACTAGACTATAATATCAATATTATTTTTAAATCCGACTCGTCAACTTCAAATTAAGTTACTAAGGAATTACACATCTATCTCATACTAAAATGTATAAGGAAATTATAAACTATAAAAGTAAAAAATAAAAAATAAAACCTTTCAATTATTTTATCTCTTTATATAAAGTTGATGTAAAATTAAAGTGGAAAGTTTTTAAATGTGAGACAACATATATAACATATTGGTCTATAGAACATCTCTTGATTCCATTTGAGGTTGTTTGGATGAGAATTCTCTCACTGAATTATAGGAGTCTAGATAACCCAAAAAAAAATTGGCCATTGAAAGGCTAGTTGTGGTTCACTCTCCGAAAAAATACTTCAATATATGATGTTGTATGGAGAAAAAAAAAATCTCACTTAAGTAAAGTTCTCCCAAATTTGTTTTTCATACCTCTTAGATGCCTCTAGAAAATGTGGGGAATTCTTACAGGATGGATAAAAACGTGTTTTCAATGTTTTTCAACTTGTTTCATCCATTCTGGGCTAGCTCTAGAATTATGCTTTTCTGAATTTGTGCTTTCCCATTTTACAATATTAAATTTATATTAGAGATAAAATAATTTTGGCATTCCACTTTTAAGAATCTGATTTTTGCATCAGGAAAAGTAATGGCGGGTTGGGGATTCTTGGTTTCTCTACAGGTGCCTCAGACTTTTGGGGCCCTGTTGCTCTCCTTGAACCCTTATCATACTTTATGATTGATCAATTAGAGAAAGTGGGCCTCTTAGATATACTCCCCCCAAAGCTAGTTCCCTCCTAGAACAACAAAATATTTGGACATTGTCATATAGAAAAAAGAATAGATAGGTTCCTTATATCAAATGATCTTTTGTATCTATGTATTTGACTCCAACAACGGGTCTTAGCTGGAGAGCAATCAGATCATCAACATATTATTCTAGAATCGGATCTTGCTTTTTAAAAGTCTTAAAGTCCTTTCAAATTAAACCCCCATTGGATTGAGTGTTCTTCTCTCTTGGAAGAGATAAAAAGGGCATGGAGCCCCTATAATTCCAATATGAGGGAGTCCCCCCAATATAATTTCATGAGAACTGGAATATTGTAAACAAATACATCACCTCTTAGGGGGCAGAGGGAAGAAGGAAATTGAAAACATAACCCTTCATGAAATAGAAGAAAAATTGAAATCCCACTACAATGACTATGATCTTGCCTTCCTATTTTAAGAAAGAAAATTGTTGATAAAAAACCTTGAGAATAAAAGGAAAACCATTCCTTTGGATAAAGAGGAAGAGTGGGGGCTAAGAAACAAAGCTCTTTGGTTACATATTGGGGAAGATAACACAAATTACTTCCATAGAACTCCAACCATAGAAAAGCAATCAATACTATCTATGATTTTGATAGAGATGATGGATCCAAGGCCACAACATTTGAATAAGTTGCACCTAAGGGATGAAAATATTTCAAGGGGATATTACAATAAGATCATAAAGAAAACTTTGGTAAGATCTTAAGGATTTCTAGCCTCTTCCCCAGCTATATCAATCAAGCTGGGAATGATACCTTTCTGGATGAAGTTACAAAGTTGGAACTAGAAAGGTTTCGATATAGTTTCGAAAAAAGGGAAAATACTAGGTTCAAACAATCTTTTAATTGAATTTTACCAAGATTTCTTTGAATTCATTGGTGATGACCTTCTTATAATGGTGGAAGTCTCTATAATATCAGGGAAAATGTTGGCTCCTTTCAATTCCACCTTCATTTCCTTCAACTTAATGTGGACAATTCGTCCTCCTTTGACCTCTTCAGGCCAATCTCCCTATGTAATTGCATTTACAATATTATAGTAAATTTTATTGCTTTCCACTCACATTAGACCCATTTTATTTGATCATATCCCCTTAGAGAAGTTTGGGCTCTTGGAAATTCAACAAATACGTGAAGCTATTGGTCAAGCCAAAGAAGGGTTACACACTATTCACACGGTTAGCATCAACGAGAAATCCTATACAAGGTGAATTTATCAAAATATTTTGACCAAGTTAGTTGGTTCTATATTAGACTCCTTATGCTTCATTCGGGTTTCTATCACTCCTTTGACTCTTGGGTTCTTATTTGTATCAACTTTTCTTCTCTAGCTTTGTTGATCAATGGCATTGCCTCTCCATTCTTCAATCCAAAAAGAGGGCTCAGACAAGGATGTTCATTATCTCCTTTCCTCTTCTTACTTCTTGACTTAACCATGTTTTCTCATGTGAAAAACAAAGGAAGCTCTTCAAAGATATCACTATCAATCACACACCATTCCATATCCCACCTTTTGTTTGTGGACGATATCCTTATCTTCTCTAAATGTAGCATTGATCACATTCACTCCTCAAAGGACATCCTCAAAACTTTCACTACATCCTCTAGAATGGTTGTAAAACATAGTAAATATTATTCGTATGCAAATGGCTTGATTTAAGGTGAAGCTTCAAGCATTAAGGATATGCTTTCTTCCCATCCTCTTTAGATGGGATGCAAACTAAAATATTTGGGCTTCTTCCTTAAACCAAACAACCACATGAAAGTAGTCTAGTTTTGGATCTTGTCTAATATTGGAAAAAAAATAAGGGGTTGGTGTCATAGATGCCTCTCTTGTGCAGGGAGACTTGTATTTTGTAAACCCATTTTTCAAACCATTCTAGTATATTCGTCTTCCATTTCTTGGATCCCCAAGGATATTCTTTATAAAAGCAAATAGGTTTCCCTTAGATTTCTATGGGAGAAAAAGAGAAGAAAGTTTCATTTTTCCTTGTTAGCATGCATTTGATAACAACCCCAAAATCCTTAGGAGGATGGGGTTTAAAAAATATATACTAGTTCTCAAATGCACTAGTAGCTAAAGGTATATAGAATATAGTTCAAGGAACTAGGCTATGGACACAAGTGATGTGCCAAAAATACATACACCCTTCATCCATACTAGAATGTATCATATCACTAATAAAATCGTCCAAAAATGGCAATCATTCAAGCTTTTCCCATTATTGGAAATGGTATAAAATGGAAAGTGGAAAGAGATACAAATATTTTCATTAGTAAGGATCCATGGATAGGTCGACAACAAAAACATATCCTCTTGGATCCCCATGTACGTTTTTTAGATGAGGACTAGATCCACACCTTGAATCAAATTTTTGTAGGGGTTCCCAATATTTGTCCATATAAATGATTAACTTATAATGACTTAAACCTAAGAGAAGAACATGTTTTATAATCGTAGGAATACATGAAAGCTTTGAGGAAATCCCATGCCTCACTCTCCATGATAGTGGGGACACTCTTATCTAGGCTCATAGTCCTCATTTTTCATGCTTTCCAAAGTATAGATACATTAGCTTGGCACATCGTGAAGGTCCCATAGAGCCCCCTTGGTGGGGGAAAGTTATGGAAGCTCTTGTGCCCTTAAAAATCCAAACTCTTTATGCAATTCCTTATTCACAATAAAACTTCAACATGGGACATCTTCTAGAAATGATATTTCTAGGGCCCTGGTAGATGTTCCATATGTCTCTCAGCCTCTGAATCTATCTCTCATTTATCCATAACCTACCACTTCACTTAGATAGTTTGGACTAAACAAATCTAAAAGGTCCTTCATATTGTCAGCATAGCTTGAACAATGAAGATTGTTTTAAAAACATGTTATCCATAAGCTAAAATCCTTCACGAGTATTCTCCCACTAATGGTGGCTTTGGGTATATGGCTAGATAGGAATCAAGCAATATTTAAAATCAAAGGCCCTTATTTCCTCATAATGGCTATGAAACTCTACAAAACTCCTTGAGTTCTAAACAAAATCCTAACCTACTAAGACATCTTAAGATATTTATATTTAAAAGGAATTTTCGTGGGCATTTTTTTATGGTGTTTCCCAATCCTATCCCTCCATGGGTGGGGTAGGGGGCCTCATCTATTTGGACAACTCACACTTCTTCTCATTCTTTACAAACATTGGTGTCACTACAAATAATAATTTTGAGCTCTTAGCACTTAGTCTCATTATACAATCTATTATTCGCCAAAAGATACACTCAATTCACATATATCTGAACTCATGTTAGAATTAATGGAGATTAGGTGATTCTTGTTACATAGTTGTTATTCTACTTTTCTTAGTCATTCTGTTCCTATGATTCAAGGATATGATTTTTTGTCCCTAAAAGATTATATCTATTTAATATTGGAGTTTAATGTGAAGCCTATGTGGCATATTTGCTTGTAGGAGCTCCTGGTGATCCACACTTGTGAGCTCCTCTTATGTTGTTTTTGAATTCATGTCTTCCATGTGCAACTGTTGACATGGTATAAAAGCACAGGACTGGGAATCCTGTAAGCTGAGCAAGGGTGTGACTACTGCGGAGTCGTCACGAGTATTCGATGGGCAATCACGAAGTCTGCACTATGACACTTCCCACATTTTTTTTTTCTGGCAGCCTGTTGCGAGTCTTTGGTTGACCGGCGTGAGTTTGAGTTGTACAACTGCGACTCTTCACAAATATCAAAGTAACTCAGTGCAACGACTACATGGTGGCTACCTAAGTGGCTTGGAAGCTACATGGGCTGAAGCTGCGTGTGACTAGAGAAGGTTGCGTGGACGTGGCCAGCTAGACCTGCATCAAGGAGAAGGAGGCATGGTCACTGGTGGAGGCCGATCGAGGTTATGTGGAGGTCAATAGAGGCTGCGTGGACATGGCCAGTTGGACCTGCATTGAGAGGGAGGCTGGATCCTGTGTGGAAGCTGAGAGCATTGGACCTACATCGAGAAGGAGGATGGATCGCCAAGCACAGCCTCATTCAGATAATTATAGTTTTTTTAATTGAAGCTTTATTTTCCAAACTTTAATTAAAAAAAAAAAACCTTTGGAGTTCTTTTAATTGGAGGGCTCCTTATTTTAAAAAAAATAGGGTGTGTATTTCTAAGAGAATTTGGAGTGATCTATTTAAAAAAAAAAGATCTGGAGTTCCTTTAATTGAAATTTGAGGAATTATTATCATTCAGGGCAATTTTTTTTTTGTGAAGGAAATTCTCAGTGATCAGGGTATTTTTTTTAACATTCGAGGGTTGTTTAAATTGTTTAAGATTTTATTCATTCAAGGTGAATTATCAAATCACTAAAGCTTATCTCAATGAGAGTAATAAGCTTAATGGTTCCAATTACACAAATTGGAAATTTAAACTCCAGACTTTGCTTGAGGAATAGAATGCCTATGGCATTTCCGCCGGTGATGAGTTCAAGCCGACTACTAAAACTGGTGGATCAAATACAGCAATTCAAGACTAGGAGAAAAGGGAGATGAAGGTGAAGGTTCTTCTTAAGTTATCAGTCAAAGATTGCATCATCCCTCACATTCAATATTGCAAGACAAAGAATGACATCTGAACAATTCTCAAAGAGATGTACGAGATCAAGAACACCAGTGGAACTTTTTACCTCAGGAAGAAGATTCTCTCAATCAAGATGGAGGAAAATGAGTCTGTTTCTTCATTCATATCCTAGATAAAGGAAGTTAAAGATAAACTAACTATTATCAGTCAGGTCGTGGCAAATGATGATCTGGTCACAATTACCATGAACGACATGACAGATGATTATCAAATGTCTATAATGGGATTGAATGCAAGAGAAAAGGCTCCAGGCTTTGAAGAGCTCACTAGTATTTTGCTACAAGAAGAGGAAAGGAGGTTGTCTCTCAAACCTCAAAATCCAGATCTTGCATTGATGACCAAGTTCAAGCCGAAGGGGAAAGCAGTGGCTGATCACAGGAAAGGTAGGGCATCACGAAAAAGGACACCACAAGGTATGACTTTGCATAAACATGACTCTGCCCCTAAATGCTTTTATTGTGGTAAGATAAGCCATATTGCTAAATTTTACCACAAGAAAGAGGCAGATGGGGAGAGGTACAAGCATAGAAGACATGTAGGTCATTTGGCTGATGCAGATGTAGATCAAAATCAGGATTTCATATTGTTTATGGCTAAGGCTAAGACCGCTTTAGCTACCGAAGAGGATGAATCAGATATTTGGTTCGTAGATTCTGGAGCCTCCTCGCATATGAAAGGTAAAAGGCAATGGTTCAGAAATTTTAGAAAATCCAACACTGGAGTAAAAGTATACCTTGGAGATAATAGAGGGTACGAGATCAAGGGACATGGATATGTCCTTGTTACTCTGCCTAATGGAAAGATCAGGAATATATCTGATGTGTGGTATGTTCCTGGTATTAAGAAGAACCTAATTTCTGTATCAAAGATTACAGATCAGGATCTCAAGGTAGAATTCCTTAAATCTCATTGTATTATTAAAGACTTGTTGGACCAAATGAAGCATGTTGCTACATGTATTTGTATAGGAGGACTCTACAAATTGGATGTGAAGAGTATGCCACAGCAAGCATTGATGTCATTAGATAAGTCTGCTGAAAATTTGTGGCATCAACGACTTGGGCACATCAATTTCAGTGACCTTCTTCTATTGCAGAACAAAGGTATGGTAGATGGTCTTCCTATTTTGAAAAAGTTTCATATTGATTGTGAAGCATGTGCATTCCGTAAACAACATAGAGATGAATTTCCTGTTGTTAAAGATAGGAAACAGAGGGATATACTCGAACTTGTACACACTGATTTATGTGGCCCTATGCAAACAATATCATTAGGTAGGGCCTACTACATTTTAATCTTTGTTGATGATTGTACAAGATTCACATGGGTGTATTTTCTTAGATAGAAGAGTCATGCCTTTGAGTAGTTCAGCAGTTCAGGAACATGATCGAGAAGAAGATAGGAAAGTTCATCAGGATTCTTCAATCAGATCAAGGTAGAGAAGTCAAGAAAGGGGATTTCAACAAATACTGTAAAGAGCATGGGATACAGCAGCAATTTACAACACTTTACACTCCTCAATAGAATGGAGTAGCTGAGAGGAAAAACAGAACACTGGTGGAGTGTGCTCGTAGTATGTTGAAAGGTAAGAATCTAACTAATGGCTTTTGTGTAGAAGCTGTCAATACTGCAGTATATTTGAAGAATAGGAGTCCCACTAAAAGTCTTGATTATGAAACTCATTTTGAAGCATTGTTTGGCTTCAAGCCTGCAGTAAGTCATCTTAGAGTAGTTGGTTATAAATCTTTTTTGCATGTTCCCAAAGAAAACAGGAAGAAGTTAGATTCAAAGGCCATTAAATGTACCTTCATTAGATAATACAGTGAGTATACGGCTTATAAATATTTTTATCCTTCTACTCATAAGGTGTTGGTTAGTAGAAACATAGTATTCCATGAACAGGTTGATGATGGAAATCCTATTCAAGATAATGAAGAATGGCATGTACCCTTACTTTCAGATGAGGATATTGAAATAGGGATCAGTTAGCAATAGTAGCAACAATAGCAACAACAGTAGGATAAAGAGGAGGAAGTTGAGTCCAGTCCACAAAGAGAAGAACAGAGCAGAAAAGTTGAACCCCCATCACTCAGGAGATCTAGCAGGCCGAAACAGTTACCAGCTTGATATAGGGATTGTGCGCTCATGACTAGTATGTTAAACATTGCAGAACCTTATAATTTTTATGAAGCTAGTAAGAGTTCTGAATGGAAGGAGGAAATGAAGGAGGAATATGAATCTATTATTAAGAACAATACTTGGGACCTTGTAAAGCTTCCTCATGGTAAACAACCCATAGGTTGCAGATCATTATTTAAGTTGAAATTTAAAGCATATGGGTCTATTGATAAGCATAAAGGAAGGTTGGTTGCAAAGGGGCATTCCCATAAAGAAGGTATTGATTTTGAGGAAGCATTTGCCCCTGTTGCAAAACTAAATACCATTAGACTGATTATTGCTTTAGCCACTAAGCATCATTGGAAAATACATCAATTAGATGTTAAACCTACTTTCTTAAATGGTGATTTAAAAGAAGAAATATACTTAGTGCAGCCTACGGTGTTTGTTAAGAAGGGAGAAGAGAAATTAGTATGTAAATTAAAGAAAGCTTTATATGGTTTAAAGCAAGCTCCTAGATCTTGGTACGAAAAAATTGGTTCATTTTTCCTCATGCATGGTTATAAACAGAGAAAAAATGATCCTAATTTGTATAATGTGTTTAATGACGAGGGGAAAATAGTGTTGATCTCTTTATATGTAGATGACCTGATCATGACAGGGAGTGCAGAAAATCTCATTGAATCAATCAAGCAGCAGTTATCACATAAATTTGAGATGAAGGACCTTGGAGAAATGCATTACTGTTTGGGTCTAGAAGTTTGGAGAGATCCAAGCCAAACTTTCTTATCCCAGGGTAAGTATGCTAAGAGTTCATTGACTAAATTCAAAATGGATGAGTGAAAGGTTGCGTTTGTGCCTTTACAGCAGAACAACAAACTTCAGCTAGATGATGGTTCGAAATATGCAGATGCAGCATTGTATAGACAATTGGTTGGTAGTCTTATCTATTTGACTACAATGAGACTAGATCTAGCTTATGCAATGAGTGTTTTGAGTCAATTCATGACTCGACCTCATGAGAACCATCGAAGACTTTGGTATTTTGTATTCTGACTCATTTGATGTTAGTTTGACAGGTTATATAGACTCTAATTGGGGGGGAAATTTAGATGATAGAAGATCAATTACAGGTTACGCCTTTAGCATTGAGTTCGGGGTCATCTCTTGGTGGAGCAAGAAGCAACATATTGTATCCTTATCCTCAGTAGAACCATAATATCAAGCTATGTGTGCAGCAGCATGTGAGGCAGTTTAGTTGTGCAGACTTCTCCAAGATGCAAGAGAAGAATAGACAAAAGCTACGGTTATCAATTACAATAATCAAAGTTCCATCAAATTGGCCTACAATCCCGTGTTTCATAAAAACACTAAGCACATAGACAATCAATTTCATTTTGTCAGGGAAAAGGTGCAGTCTAAAGAGATTTGTGTTGAATATTGTAATTCATGTGATAATATGGCTGATGTATTTACTAAGTCTCTAGGAAGATTGAAGTTTGAGTTGTTTAGGGACACATTAGGTGTGCTTAATAACCCATTCTCCATTAAGGGGGGTGTTAGAATTAATGGAGATTAGGTGATTCTTGTTACGTAGTTGTTATTCTGCTTTTCTTAGTCATTCTGTTACTATCATTCAGGGATATGATTTGTTGTCCCTAACAAATTGTATCTATTTAATATTGGAGTTTAATGTGAAGCCTATGTGGCATATTTGCTTGTAGGAGCTCCTCGTGATCCGCACCTATGAGCTCCTCTTGTGTTGTTTGTCAATTCATGTCTTCTGTGTGCTGGTTGCAAACTAGATGTAAGGTCATGCAAGATTGAAAAATTATATTCTTTTGTCTCTTTATTAAAATATTCTTCAAAAAATTCATATGTATTCACAACACACTTTTGATAACATCTATAGGTCAAGCAACATACTTGTAGACACACTCTTTTAGGGTGGTCAACTTGGAAAAATAACTTGAAATGTCACAAAAGAGAACAAATGCCAAGGCACAATTTTTTTTCTTGGCCCTTGGAGATAACTAACTCTTTACTTCTATTACTCATATATGATATTAATCCAACTAATTATAGCTAGCACATTTTTGTTTTGTTTTGGAGAAGAACATTATGCTCTTAGAGTCCTGGGTGTATGGGACAAATTACAACACAAATATGAAGACACTTTTCCATATTTAAATAAATATTTTTTATTTTTCTTTCTCTGAAGCTTACTTACACTTGATTTTTTGAACTTTGGGTGTGGGAATATTCAGCCCCTCAACACATGCAGATATAATTTTTCTTTTATATATTAAATAAAATAAATGAACTTTTTCCCTTTAAAAGCCACAAGAAAATGAATGATTATGAACATAATCAATACAAATGAAGTTTAGTCCAGAGTTTAGTCCTGAGAATCTGGTCCAACTGTTAAGTGGGGAAGTTTGTGATCCAATCATAAACGAGAGACAATATATGACTGAAAGCTACTGAAAGCATATAACACATATGCCTACATAAATAACATATAAATGATTTATTATGAAGAAAGTCAAAATTATTAACACCCATATGCATTTAATTAAGACAACTGCAGGGAAATTGCACTCCACAAATTGCGTCTCATCATAGCAACCATGCTATTTTTGGAGCTCACATGTCCAATTCCAACCTGATTTTGGACCGTAAAAGATCATTGAAGGAACAGAATGCGCACAATTTATAAACCATCACTCTCACTGAAGAAGCAGAATGCACACAATTTATAAACTATCACTCTCACACACTACCTGCACACTTTCTTCCCAACAACAAAAATCCATCACGACTTTCATACAAGTTCTAGTAAACTAATTGCAAAAAACCAAGCTCCTAGCCGTCACGACTCTCACACAAGTTCCAGTAAAGTAATTGCAAAAAACCAAGCTCCTACCAGAGGCTTCACAGCTCCATCGATGCTTCTTATTACATTACAAAACATGAATTTAATTATTTTCATGAACATTGGATGACCTTCCCACTTTTGAGATGCAACTTGCAGCTTTTGGCGTGGGGATGGTCTAATTTCAAAAGGCAGCAATTGCAGTACGATTTCAGCACCTTCTTACCACGCTTCCATCTCTTCCCACAGCTCGAGTATATCACATCCGCATAGCAAAACAGGGGGCACACTGCAAATCACAAAAGTATTGAATTCCATTACATCACACAATCTTGAAGTGGAAAAAAAAAAAAAAACCAGTCATCCAAAGAAATTGAAATCTGACTACCTTTCCCCACCAGAGGACTCCGAGGGACCACTCCCTTTGCTTCTTCTGTAGCATGAACTGGTTCTAATACCATGGTTAGTATTATACCTGTGTATATACATGTTGGAGTAATTTTCACACTCAGGACATTAGAATCAATTATATAGATCAATGTCCACCTTGATAATATGGGAACATTAAACTAATTATCACATTATACTAATTATCTCAAAATAATAATGAGAGTTTGGAAATTTACAGTTTTGAAGTAACAGAAATCTCAAAAATACAACCATTAAAAATAAATTGATATTCAATATAACATAGGAGAATATCTGTAGCCAAGAGAACAATAATTATTAAAGAACAAACAAAATACAGAACCTGAAAGCATGAATAAAATTATAGGGACATTAACGAACATATTCCTGCATCTGCACCCAGCCATATTCTTGAATTACAAATGTTAACTCGCAATCGAATCACAATATTCACCGTTCCATCACTGTTTATTTATAGAGGAGAGACGTAGAAACTAAGGGATAGCGGGGTTGACGTAGCCGTAGTATCTGCCATTCCTCACGCCAACACCTTTGGCTTTGTAGAACGCGATCACCTTTACGCAGACACAGTGAGCTGTGAGTGACAAAGAAAACTTTGACAAAAAATATCGTCGAATATTTAACTGTTCAAAGCAGATTACACGCAGCTAGTCACTGTGTTATGCCATGGATTCTTTGGACAAAATTCAAGTACATGATTCATATTTATCATTTTATTTTGAAGACAAGTTTTCATAGATTAAAAAAGGTAGGTCAACTATGTCCATGTCACGTGGCAGGAACTTCTCAAGAACGTAAATTGTGTGTGGATCACACGAGATGGATTCACCGCTTCAATTTTTTAACCATGCACGGCTTTCATGGAAATATTAAAAGATTTATTTTGTTCAATATAGAGAAAGTTTCAAATTTTTTAACCAGGTACGGATTTTATGGAAATATTAAAAGATTTATTTTTTAAGCAGGTACGGATTTTATGGAAATATTAAAAGATTTATTTTGTGAAATATACGGAAATTTTCAAATTAGTTTAGATTTATTTTAATTTTGAATGAAAAGATGTGGAGAACAATGAAATTTTTTTTATTTTTATTTTTAAAGATTTTTATATGAACAAAAATAATTGTTTTTTTTAAGATCTTAATTAAATAAATTTATGTTGGCTTAATTATTAATTATAGTTATAATGATAATTATTAATTTTATGTTTTTTGTTTTGTTTTTTTATAATTATTTAAATTTTATTAATTTCGTACATATCGGGTAGTTCAAGTGGCAATGGCGGTGGAAATGAAGTCTCACCGAACTGGAGATTTTGGGTTAGATTGTTGTGCTACCCTCCCCAGAAATGGGATGAAGGGTGAATAACGGACATGTAAAACTCGAAAATAAAAAGGTCTTACCAAACTTACAACAACAGAAAAAAAATTATTTTCTTTCAAGTTTCTTGAACTTTATGTATCTTTATGTATGGTGGGCATAAAACTAAATTATGGTTTGAGCGTGATGGTTAAGATGATGTAGATCATTCGTGGATCTTGTCCAACGCATAAATGGACATGGATTCCAATTCCATTGTCAACACAGAGATTGTTCCTACCACCACGAAGAGTGCTAGTGCCCTGATCATTAGCATGGTGAATATAACCTATCAAGAATAATAACCAAATGATAGTCTATAAGAAAGTAAAACAAGATTGCCTACGTCAAATTATATCACCGCCTATTGAAATTTAGTTATGAGTCAAGTGGAGTCCATAGTGACCTTGTGCTCTTATTCCCTACAATGTTCAATCAACGTTGTAGGAAATTGAATAAGCTTACCATTTTTGTATTTGGAGTTACTATCTTCTATTATTTATGTTTTTTTAAAACTTTAACACATAGGGAAAAAATGTAAATCTATATATTGATTGGTGGTTAGTACCCAATAAAAATGTATCCAAGTCCTTGCTCTTTCTCAATCAATTAATTTTTATCAATTTGTAGTTTTTCTAAAAGAATAATTTTCACTTGAGTGGCAAGGACTATGTTGCCTTAAATCACAATCACTTGTTGTAAGTAGACTATGTTACAATACCATGGGCTAATACTATGATTTATTAATATCACATGTCCAAGAAATCATAACTCATTTCATATGACACTTGTTTACATGTATTTTTTTAATTAATTAATTTAATTAAAAGGGAATAATTAATTTGCATTAAGCTTTTACTACTATTAATATTATAGAATATTTTGTGGAGGTTAAATCCCTACCATACACCTAATAATTATTGATTATTAAATTAAAATTATGGAAAATCTATTCCAAAATGCACACGCCTATATACGTAATTAGCACATACCATTTAAATATTTATTAATAAAATATTTATTATTTTCGGGCTACGTTGAACATAGGTTAGGGCCAGCCCCAATGTTGGTTGGAAGAATGATTTTCCCACAAGTGGGATACTATCACCAGGACTATACAAAGCTTGATCGAGCTTGGACTCCCCTTTGGACAGTTTAATTCCCCCAAAAGTGGCTCCCATCTTCAACCCCTACCCATGAGATTTAAGAATATGACTTGGTGGGGACTAAACCCCACACCAATTGGTCTACACCTCATGGGTTAATAATATTGATCTATAATTGAAAAGTTGAAGATTTGAACAAATGGAAAGTAAAATTTATATGTGTTTTTGTGCAATGGATCACTTTAATAAACACATAAACAAGTGATTTTTAACCAAATTTTATAGCCAAATAGAGACAAATAACCATATTTGAAACGCATAACACAAAACATGATAAAGGAGTTCACCCCTCTTCTAGGCTACATCTTCTAGTCCAGTTTCCAATGTAGGGCCTCTTTCATTAAGTGCTCAAAATTGTGTTTACATGGATTTACAATGCTCAAACAAAAAAATGATGTCTCTAATGGATCTAGCACTATCAAAAATCCCCATTTGGGTTCTTTCTGCACATCATTTGGCCAAAATTTGAGAATGTTATGTCTGTTTCTAGTTTTTACCCAATTTCATAGCTTATCATTCTCCAATTCGGCCCAAACCTGGCTTGAGCGCCCCAAACTTGGAACAGACGTGCAAATCTGGCCTATAATCCCACCTAACGGGCAAAATTGTTGGACAGTTAAATTTCCCACTAACCCCTAGTTTCAAAAATTTCAGTCATATGGTTGCACATAGGACCAAGTTGTAGGCCTTTATTCCCGGGTCATGGGCTAAAAGTGTGTCCCTTTTCTGTTGCGACATGGTTGCATGGGCACACATGTGGCCCAGGGCTAATGCCCTAGGGGTTGGCCCCCTCTGCACCTGCGCTCCTGGTTCTGTGAAGGGTCATGTGATCCAGGGACTAGCCCCTTTCCATATCTGCAACTGCAGTTCACTATTGAGCTTCCGTTGTATGGTTTTATGGTTGGGCTAGACCATGGGGATGGGGCTAAGTTCGGCCTTTGGTCTTGTCCCTTGGTTCTAAGGGCATAACGACTAGGGCTAGGGGTTAGCCCCGGCCCCAATCCTCCAATGCAGAAAACATAAACTTCAAATACAAGCCAAGACTTATAAGGGTTAAGTAACATTGCATGGCGTGTTGGTTAAACGGCTTGGTGTTTGATGCTTGATCGAGAGTTCGATTCCAGTTGGTTGTTTTGCCTCCATAAAAAAAATTAGGCCACTCTTGGGAGGCCATGTGGCTACCTCCAGTTGGCCCATGTGGTCCTCCCTAATTGGTCCTCCATTACACAGTCAACAACCCATAAATTAATGAAAAAATTGAATCCTCAACCAATGAAAATCCAACATTCACGAACAAATCATAAGGAGACACTTGTCAAAATATCATTGGCCCATCAACATATAGTCACCCTATCCAGTCATCTGCCCATTCAGCATACGAACTGTTGACTGGGAGTACCTGCAACTTTAACTTTTAAAATTTTAACTGTTTGCAAATCGATTAGAACATGATATCAGGAGCATATGATATTGGTTTTGAGTGAAACAAGTTGCATTGGATTTAGATTACCTAGATATATCCAATCATATAGGTTTTGATAATTTTTGAGAAATTTGAATTTTAAGCACTAAACTAATCCCTTGGATCACTCCTCCCCATTGGAAGCTTTTTGACATCCAAAAGACTACTTTCAGTCAACAAATAGATGAGGGTATAGTTCCCTCACCCTTCCAACCTAAATCCATTTATCTTTTCTTGGATTTGTGCTTTTGAGACCAACACGAAGGTACTCCACATTCCCTTATTTTGAATTTCTTGCCCTTCTATCAAGGATGGTATCCTATTGCAATTCTTCAAGAAATTTTGGTGAGAAATCTTCTATTGAAGGAACCTGAACATGCTCTTCTTGATCATCAATCAAACAAGGCTCATATAATCTCAAATTATCAACATTAAAAACTGCATAAATTTGCATATAAGGAGGAAAATCCAAATGGGAGGCATTATTACCAATCTTTTCCAGAACCTTAAAAGGTCCATACCTTGTCGGTTTAAGATATTTACCTTCTCCTTTAAGCCTCTCTTTTCTAATATGAAGCCAAAATTCTTTTCCAACTTGGAAACTGTGGTCAACACGATTCTTATCATGCCTTGTCTTGTACTTGGTTTGACTCTTTTCCAACTATTCTTGAACCATTTGATGCACCAATTGAACTTTCTCAATGAACCGCTTGGCCTTATCAATGTCACTATGACCATAAATAGAAACATCCTTCCCAAAGATAAAATCTAAAGGATATTTTGGTAAGTAACCAAAGGATTTCTCAAATGGAGATGTTTGAGTCAATGTATGCTTTGTTTGGTTATAAGGATGTTGAATGTAGTGTAAGTGTCCATCCCAAAGCATAGGATGTTTGCTGCAATAACCACGAAGAAGATGTACTACCATTTTTCTCACCACTTCTAGTTGACCATCGGTTTGTGGATGGAATGCTTTGCTCTTTTTCAACTTGGTGTCCATGAGTCCCCATAAGCTTGACCAAAAGTTCCCAGCAAATCATGAATCTCGATCAGAAATAATGGATTTGGGCAACCCAAAATGTACTCATACATGTTGAAAGAACATTTGAGCAGTCTGTTCAGCTTTAAGCTGCTTCTTACAAGGCATCAACATACACATCTTACTGAAATGATCCACTACAACATAAATATAATCATGATTTTTTTTATACATAGGCAATCCTCCTACAAAGTCCATAGAGACATTTTCCCAAGGACAAGAAGGAACTAGAAGTGGAGTATACAATCCTAACTTTCTATTGATAAGCTTACTTGTAGCACATAAAGAACATCCTATTACATATCATGATACACTTTCATTCATTCTAGGCCAATAACGATACCTTTGTAATTGTGCCACCGTCTTGCCTACATCGAAATGGCCAGCAATAAGAGAGGTATGTGCTTCCCCTATGATGTTGACTCTTTCACCCTATGGAATGCATAGCTTTCCAAGATGATATAAAATTTTATCATGCACATGGTAATCCAAATCCTCTACTTGGTTTCCTTGACACAAAGTTGCATATAAATCTTTAAAGTCACCATCTAAAGCATATTGTTCAACATAGCTCTCATGCATGATAGAATTATGCTTAAGAATAACTAAATCTCTAACAATTAGTCTAGAAATCATGTCAGAAACCTTGTTATAGATACCTTTCTTATACCTTATCAACAAGTGGAATTTATGAAAGAAACCCATCCATCAGAAGTGCCTCACTTTCTATAGCTTAGTTTGTGATTGTAAGTATTGCAATGGTTGATGATCAGTGTGAATAATAGTTTCCTTTCCCATCAAATCATGTTTCCACTTTTTCTCACTTTGCACCAATCCATATAGTTCCTTTTCATAACTAGGATAGTTAAGTACTGTACCATTAAAAGTTTCAAAATGGTGACATATGGGCTTACCATGTTGCATTAAGACTGCTCCCATGACATAGTCACTTTCATCTATTTGTATCTAAAATGGTTGTCTTAAATCAGGAAGTGCAAGAACTGGAGCTATATTGATTCTCTCCTTCAATGCATCAAAAGATTTTTGTTACTTTCCTCCCCATTGAAAAACCCGATTAATGCTTGTCAAGGCATGTAATCGAGCTGCAATTGAAGAAAAGTTTTCAATAAACTTTCTTCAATATTGTTTCCTCCCAAAAAAATTCTAACCTCAGTTACATTATTGGGCTTGGGCCAATCTACAATGACTTTTACCTTTGAGGGATTTATCTTCAATTCACCCCCTCCAACAATATGTCCCAAATAAACTAATGAGGTCTTTCCAAACTCACATTTAGACATCTTTAAAAACAAATTTTCTTTCTTCAAGACATCTAAGACTTGTTTCACATTCCCGAAATGTTTTTCATGAGACTTGTTGAATATCAATATGTCATATAAGTAGACAATTAACAAATCATCAAGAAAAGGACTTAAGATATCATTCATAACTTGCATGAATGTTGCTGGAGCATTACGAATCCTAGATGGCATAACCAACCATTCAAACAAGCCTTTCTTTATTTTGAAAGTTGTTTTCCATGTGTCTCATTTAGCAATCCTAATCTTAGGATAACCACTTCTCAAGTCCAACTTAGTTAAATACACAACGTCTTTCAATTGATCAATAAAATCATCAATTCGAGGAAGAGGGTTACGATTCTTTACCGGTATCTTGTTCAAGGATCTAAGATCTGGATTTAAACAGGAACGCAAAAAATTACATAGATAACCATAAACACAAAGATGCAGTGGAAACAATACTTCATTTCATTAATGTAAAATACCGAGATATGCTTACAAACAGAAAATGGACATAAACAACTAGGGCGATGGTAGCTTATCTTTGAGAGGAGATGTGGTGGCTACATGCCTCTGAACTATGTTACAATGAGGCTTGAAGGCCTATTTATTGTTGAGAAACAATGGAAAACCCTAAACATCGAAAAACCTATCGCTAGAAGATGAAACGCTAAACTGTGGGCCCTGTTTGGCTAAATTGGTACATCAACTTCATGGGGTCGTAACCTTGGCATACGATATCCTTTGGACGCGTACAATATCTTGTTAGAAAGATCTATACGAGAACTACAACTTTGCGAAGAGCAACATGGTCCATGGACCCATGTTTCTCCCAGTTTTCCCAAAAAATGTCGTTTAGGGCCTCAAAACGACTTTGGAAGTTTAGGACTCAAAAAACTGCTAAAAATAGTAAATTGTGCTACAATTAAGGAAACTGAAAATCTGAAAGAAACAATGGTAGGGGTCCAAGTGGACTTCGCGGGTGGCCACCAATATCCACCTGGATCATTCCTCCCCCCTTAGGAAGCAATGGTCCCCATTGCGTTGAGTTCCTCCATGAGATGAGGAAACTTCTGTTGAACTTGCTCCCTGGTGAGCCACTTTCCCTGGTGAAGGAGTTGGCTGGCTTTGACAACTTGATACAGTTGGATGTTTTGCTGGCGAGTGTGCTTGATCTGTGTGTCCATGATTCGATCAATTGCAGCTTTTTCCATGCAATCTGGATTTAACTCTGTGGGTGTGAGCTGTTCTGCAATGTCAGATGTGTCTAGTAATGGTGGAAAGAATGGCTGAAGGTGGTCCACATTGAACACTGGGTGCAGACCAAGGAATGGGGGAATGCTGAGCTCAAATGCATTATCTCCCACAGCCTTGGTAATGGTGTAATGACCATATTGGAGTGGTCTGAGTTTCTGATAGGTTGCAGTAAGGCGTTCCTTTTGCAAATGCAACCAGACTTTGTCACCCACCTGAAACTTGTGTGGCACCCGATGTTGATCATGTCGCTACTTGTACTTGGCAATTGATTTCTCCAGAATGTCATGGACTTGCTGGCAAATATGTTGGATGTGCTTAATGAAGTTGTTTTCCTTATCTGTTTCAGACTGGACATGAGCTGAATCTGCGTGAGCAACTACAAATGGCATGGCCACATCAATGGGACATAGTGGTTGGAATCCCAAGCCCACCTGAAAAGGGTTGTGGCCAGTCGAGCTGTGGAGAGCCCGGTTGTAGCTGTGCTAAACATAGGGGAGGCTCTCATCCCATGTGCGTGGATGCTTTGAGTTATACATGCGCAGAATGTGTACAATCATCCTGTTGACAATCTCTGTCTGGCCATCAGTTTGAGGATGGAAGGCTGTGGACTTAGTGATTTTGGTGTCCATCATCAACTAGAGACAGGAAAAAATTGTACTGAGGAACCTAATATCCCAATTTGAGATGATAGACTGTGGGATCCCAAAGTGCACCCACACTCATTCAAAGAAGAGTTTAGTGGTGGCTTCTACTGTGATATTCTTCTTTCAGCCTACCATAATGGCCATCTTTGAGAGCTTGTTAATGACCACAAAAACACAGTCATTTCCATGCTTAGTGGAAGGAGGGCCTGACATGTAATCCATGGAGATGGATTCCCAAGGTCGACTAGGGGTAGGTAGTGGGGTATAGAGGCCTCTCTTCTTGACTATCGATTTGGCAATGGGGTAGGCAGTGCATGATCTGATGTACTTCCTGACATCCAGTCGAAGATTCGGCTAGTAGAAATACTTCTGCAGTACTGCCACCATTTTCTTGACCCGTAAATGCCCAACAGCACGACTGTAGTGTGCTTCCAAAATCATCTTGGCATGTTCGCTTGAAGGAACACAAAGGTGACCCAGGTCTCATAACAGGGCATCCTAGAGGTGAAAATCTGGAACATGACAACCCTCCAAGGGTGTCTAGTATGTGTGGCCAAAGTCTGGGCCGCTTTTGTAGAGAAGTGGCCAATCAGAAGTCTCGTGCCCACAAGAGTTGAGCACGGTGGTTAATGACATGATCGGTGGTCAATTGAGGCAATATGCAACATTATTGGTGCTGCCCTTCTTATACTTGATATTCAAATGGAACTGTTGCAGGTATGTGGACCACTTCTGATGGCAATCATTCTATAATTTCCCTTCGGTCTGTATGAACTGGAGGGGTCGATGGTCTGTGTGGATGACCATTTCCTTCCCCAAAATGTAATGTTTCCATTGTCAGTAGGCCTACACAATGGAATACATCTCTTTGTCATAACTGAGATACTTTCAGACTGTGTCTGAAAATGTCTCACTATGATATGCCACTGAATGCCCGTGTTGAGTAAGAACTGCCCCAATTGCATAGTCAGAGGTATTTGTATTGACCTCAAAATGGTTGTTGCAAGTCTGGCAATGTGAGCACTGGTGCCGAGTAGAGGCGGTCTTTCAACTCTGTAAATGCCTTCTATTGAGATTCAGACCAAAAGAATTTTTCTTTCGCTCCTCCCTTAGTGACTTGACTCAAGGGCCAAGTGATATGAGAAAATCCCAACACAAACTTGCGGTAGAAGTTGGAAAGACCTAGAAATCTGTGGAGCTCTGTTAGAGTGGTTGGAGAGGGAAAATCTCGAATGACTTGGATCTTGGTTGGATCCACATGCACCCCTTGTTCATCAATAATGTATCCCAGATACTGAACCTGGGTCATGCCGAGAGTGCATTTCTCCAAATTGGCACATAACTTGTGTTTCCGCAATGTTTGGAGAACTCGTTGGATGTGCCGGAGGTGCTCTTCCCAACTCTAGCTGAAGATCAGGATGTCATCCAAGTATACCACTACAAATGAGTTGGTGAATGGATGCAAGATGTCATCCATTAGCCTCATGAAGGTTGCAAGAGCACTCATCAATCCAAAAGGCATAACCAACCATTCGAAAAGGCCCTCCTTAGCTTTGAATGTAGTCTTCCACACATCGAAGGGTTCAATTGGTACCTGGTAATATCCTAACTTCAAATCGATCTTGCTGAAATATTTTCCCCCCTTTAGTTGGTCCAGGAGGTCATCGATCCATGGGATCAAGTATCTATTATGGACAATGATCTTGTTCAATGCTCGATAGTCAATACAGAGTCTCCAAGTCCCATCCTTCTTCTGTACCAACACGATTGGGCTCCCACAGGGCGATGAACTCGGACGGATGTGACCTTTCTGTAGCAGCTCCTGAATCTGCCTCTTGATTTCATCATTTTCCAGAATGGAGCACCGATAGGTTGGTCCATCAGGTAGCGACGCACTTGGGGTCAGATCAATGGAGTGCTTGACCTGATAGTGCAGAGGAATGCCTGTGGGGGATGCAAAGATGTCCTCATACTCCTCCACGACCTTGTCCATATGTAGTTGTCATGCGGAGGGGCCCTATCTTGAGGTCATGGCCACCATCTTATTCTTTCCTTGAGGGTGTATCACTAGGAAAACAAATTTCCTGGTTTTGGAAATGAGCTTACAGCATTGTTTTGTAGTAACCAAAGAGATGGTGGTAGGCGGTGCTACCTCCAGTATCCTGTACAACTTATTTCCCAAAGTAATAATAACAGCATGGGGCCTTGATTCATACACAACATGTCACTTCCACAAGTATGGTTTTCCTAATAATACATCACAAACTTCAAGGGGAGCAGTGTCACACAATACCTCATCCGTGAAGGGCTTGATGTTGTATGGAAGGCGACACTGTTGGCTCACACGAAGATCCTATCCTTGGTGAAGCCACCCGATGGTGTACGGTTGTGGATGTGTTGTGGTCGGTAAGCCCAGCCGCTTCATGACCTCTGCTAAAATGAGGTTCTTTTGGCTCCCGTTGTTGACAATGAACTGTAGCGGGGATCCCTTTACCCACATCTAGGAGTGGAAGAGATGCTCCTCCTCCTCTGGATCTTCAGGTTCCTCCTTCTGGATCTTCGTGGTGGCAACGGTGTCATTCGGCTCCGAATAGATAATCTGCTTCCCTTTTTCATTCCCCTCGTTAGGTTCTGACTCAAAGTCAGAACATGCATCTGATTCTGAAACCTTTAGCTCAGCCACCATTTTCCTGTGTCCTTTTTCGGCTTCGCTGCGCTGTACTTTGCTTGCAGCTTTGGTGGGTTGTGTTGGGCCACCCAACCTTGGCTTTGTCCTTTGTTCTGCATTTTGAGGACACCTTTCCCTTGCTTTGGATTTGCAGATCCAAAGTCTCGCTTCTTTTGTTTAAACTTTTGCCCGACCTTGATGCGTATCGGTATGATGTGCTGAGCGAGGAGATGTTTAGGAATTCTATTTCTTATTGGATGTACTTTTACAGGCAGCCATGGTATTTGAGTATCAAATGCTGCTTTGAATCCTTGATACCCAACTTTGTGTGAAGGGTATGGAAAATATTGGTAAACTCCAGCACATCTTGGTCCCTTCCCTGCCGCAGCATGGTCCACTTTATGTGTTGATCCTCATAGCTTCTGACAGGGTAGTACTGCTCCTTGATAGCATCCCGAAATGAATTCCAGGTGGGTGTGGCTGAAAATAGTGAGCTGGTACTTTTGTCCTTTTACTCGCAGTAGGTTTCCCACCAGTCCTTGACGTGGGGGGCTACTTTGAGAAGAGCGAAAATAATCTTTTACCGACTGGAAAAATCATGAACAGAAAAATAACACTCTAACAGATTTAACCATTTATCGACGACATTTGTGTCTATCTGACCTTCGAATATGGTGATTTCAAAATTAATTTGTACCTTAAACGATGTGGCATTTCTAGAGTAGCTGTGGGAAGCCAATGCGTCGCCCCTAGGTAACCACTGAAGGATCTGGGCAGAGTTGTCCATCATCGCGTTCCTTTGTCACTCGAGGGCTTCTTCAATCAATATTTTGCTAGGATCTCCTGCTCCCTCGTCTTTCTTTTCATCCACCATGGGAGGCCACCAGGTTTTGCGAGGCTGGTCTTGCAAAGGCTTAACCAGTTCAAGCCCTAACTCCTTATATCCCGACCTCGTTGGGGACATGCAAAGAAAAACAGAGAAAAAGTAAATTGCTCTGATACCACTGATTCGGATTTAAAGAAGAACGCAACAAATTATAGAGATAACCATAAACACAAAGATGCAATAGAAATAATACTTCATTTCATTAATGTAAAATATTGAGATATGCTTACAAATAGAAAATGGACATAAACAGCTAGGGTGATGGTATCTTATCTTTGAGAAGAGATGTGGTGGCTACATGCCTCTGAACTGTGTTACAATGAGGCTTGAAGGCCTATTTATTGTTTAGAAATAATGGAAAACCCTAAACATCCTAAAACCTAACCCTAGAAGATGAAACGCCAAACTGTGGGCCCCGTTTGGGTAAATTAGTACATCAACTTCCTGGGCTCATAACTTTGGCATACAATCTTCATTTGATGCATACAATATATCATTAGAAAGATCAATCTGAGAACTACAACTTTGGGAAGAGCAACATTGGTCCATGGACCGCGATGTTGCTCCCAGTTTTTCCAAAAAAACGTCATTTAGGGCCTCAAAACGGCTCCGAAAGGTTAGGACCCAAAAAACTGCTAAAAATAGTAAACTGTGCTACAATTAAGGAAACTGAAAAGCTGAAAGAAACAATGGTAGGGGTCCAAGTGGACTTGGCGGGTGGCCACTAATATCCACCTGGATCATCTGAAATCTACACAGATACGCCATGTACCATCTTTCTTTGGTACTAATGCAATTAGTGACCCGCATGGTGATGTTGCTGGTTTGATGTTGTTGGACACCTAATCCTAAATGGTTAGTGTGGAAGTTGAATGGACAAAAGCAGTCCAAGAGACCTTGGGATCTGAAACCCAAGAGTCACATAATGTACTATAAATGTATATCTTCTGTTAATAAAAAATGTATTGCATGTTTTATCTTTCACATTGTCTTGCTGCCCATGTGTGTTTAACATGGTATCAGAGCCATGATGAGTGGCCTGTTTTCCCTGAGCAACTGGTCTGAGTTGCCTTGAATAGTGCTGACTAGAGCTGGCCTAGTCTTCTGTAACGCTCCATTAATTCTGCCATCCCTGCGCTGTACCTGCGCCCTGCTCTTCTGAAGCTGCATACCAAATGATGTCAGAGCTGAAACAGTAACGCTGCCTGAAACACTGCTGAGTGAAACACACGCTGCCTAAAGACTCTTTTTCTGAAGACTACCAGTATAATCGCTGGCTCAGTTGGAGGAGTTGTACTGATAGCAGTAGCACCAGTGCTGAATTGAAACGCCTGGTAACGTAACCGATAGCAGTAGCGCCAGTGCTGAATTGAAACGCCTGGTAATGCATGGTAATTCTGATTCAACGAAAAGCATGTCTATGCGTAGTAATTCAAGCTGGACTTCTTCTTGGCTTGAACTTGAATTATTCCTTCATTGAAATCTTCATGGGTAACCTCAGTTGCATCTCGACGCAGAGCAAGCATACCAGCTTCTACACAAACAGCTTTTAACTGTGCACCATTAAAATCATCAGTGGAACGTGCAAGCTCTTCAAAGTTGACATCTGGATGAACAGTCATTTTTCTTGAATGAATCTGTAAAATCCGTGCCCGTGCATCCTCTGTTGGGTGAGGGAATTCTATCTTCCTGTCTAGACGGCCTGAACGCATTAAAGCTGGATCTAAAATATCTGCACGATTTGTTGCTGCTATGACCTTTATACGTTCATCACTGCTAAATCCATCAAGCTGATTCAGTAACTCAAGCATCGTGTGTTGCACTTCTCTATCTCCACTTACTTCGCTGTCAAAACGCTTTGTTCCAATTGCATCAACCTCGTCTATAAAGATAATACATGGGGCTTTCTCCTTTGCAAGTTGAAAAGCATCGCGAACGAGTTTGGCACCATCTCCGATGAACATCTGGACTAATTGTGGACCAGCAAGTTTTAAAACTGTTGCATTGTAAAGGCGAAGTGCTCCGAATCTGGACCAAACGGAAGTAAGAGGCTGTTGAAGAAGAGTTGTTATGGAATATTTCCAGAATAACGTTGTTTTAAATCTAAAGAATATTTCATTATTTTGCTAAGATAATGATTTTGATGGGTAACTGTATACAAGTTTTTAAATCAGCAAATGACCATTGCATGGTGGTGAGGATGGAGAGACTGTGTACCCTTTTCTCAAAAAAAAGGTGAAGAGAGCCATTCATTTTTCTAAGAAATTGAAATGGAGTGAGCCTTTTTTTCTGAGAATAAACTCAGTATTGTGCTGACAAGATTTAAACTTTGCTTTATCATGTCATTTTCTGAACGGGTATGGTGATGCTAGGCTAACCCCATTTTTATAAGGCAGATTCCCGTGATGAACACGCCTATTTTGTGGGCCACTGTTGTATTTTCACTGTAATTTTGTCTTGGGTCGCCGTGGCCTTCCAGCATTTTTGTTGTACTTTTATTGTTATTTTCTCTTCGGTCCACACGATATTTTGTGGTGGGCATGAAATTTTTTGCATTAAGAAACATTTTCTGCTGTATAACGTGAACCACTGGACTTTTCGACGGCGTGGTAGACAACATTTTCTGCCGTATAACGTGAACCACTGGACTTTTGGAGCGCGTGGTGGAATATATGACAGACTTCAATTCGTCTTTCAATTCGTCTTTCCCAGCGAAGAAGATTTCGTTTACATGCATGTCTGTTTAATTTGATACTGTGCACAAGCTTTCGCTTATAGACAAATGGATGTGCCTCGTTGCAGTTGTATTGTTGAATGGTGAATGCAGTATAACTGGAGTTAACGCTGATAGATGATTTGTAAGTCAAATTTTTTATGACTTGGCACATGCTCAAGCAGATTTTAAGAGCAGTATTGAAGCCACCTCGAAGCAGATTTGGTGTTGTCTATGGAACAATTTGAAACAACCTCTGAGTGAAGTGATTCGTGGAGAAGTGATCAGCATTGTGAAGTGAATTTGAAGCATTTTTGAAGACATTTTTGGAAGTCATTTTTTTTGCAGTTTCTTGTAGAGATTTTGGAGCAGTTTCTTGTAGAGATTTTGCATGATTTCCATAGTAGCTAGATGCTCTAAAGTTTGAAGTTGAGGACAGCGCTCATCTTCACATTTATATATTTTTTTTGCATTGGTGATGTTATGCTCCAGTTCATTCTTGAAACGAACTTTGGATTGTTGATTTACCATGTGCCCAATTGTACCAATGTTTATTGTAGCTTGACGAGAAATGTTTATTGTAGTTTAACTTGGTAACATCCAGCTTACTCCGGTCCTGCTCCATCAACCATTTTCGCGACATTGTTGCCACTTGATAAGCCCTTACAATATCTTGTAGTAAGAGTACAATATTATTTTTCTGTTGCTGTTGCCTCAGTTGTGTTTTTTAAGTGACATTGAAGAAAAATGGCCAGACTTGAAGATGCATTAAAGTTATTGAATATCCTAATTCATTCCACTGTTGATGACATGGTCAAAGTTAACAAAGAAACTCTCTTTGACATCCAAACCTCTCTGCAAACTGCACATGAGAATATTGAGTTTTTGCAGCTTGAAACAAAGCTACAGCAGGAAGAATTACACCAATGGAGTCATCATTTTGAACCTATTTCTGTTCAGAACAATGAAGCAGACTCCAATAAACAGCAAGTCAATAATGCTATAGTTCATTCAAATAAAGCAGCAAAGTTACATGCAGATGCAGAGGTTCAGTCTGCACTTCCCAAGCCCATCATCAGACCTTGGGAACAACTTGTCCACAACAAGCACAGAACTGGTCTTGGATATGAAAAGGACTTGTCCTTTCATATTCCAGACTATGCCAAGCCCATTCATTTTCAGAGTGCTGGATTCATTTATGAAATTTCACCTGCTCCTTATGACAGTTCAGTTTCAGCTGTTCCAGACTCTGCCCCTCTTCTACAGCAACAACAACAACAACAAAAACAACAGATCGTGAAATGCCAACACTGTGACCGAGTTGGCCATTTGAAAGATCACTGTTTTGATCTTCATCCATGTAAGCACTGTCATAAAACTAGCCATTCTTCAAACAGATGCTTCAGAAACAAACACCCTGCAAGAACAAAGATTCATCTTGGATGGATCGCTTCTTGGCAATGGGCATCAACAGCCAAGAAGATATTCCAAACACATGTCAGAACTTGTTCCAGAGTATTGAAAAGTCTTACAGCTGAGTTTTCTCCATCATCTCACCTTGTATCTGACAGGGGGGGAAATGATGGTCATCTACAAGCTTCAAAGCCACATCAAGCGAGAGTGAGCCACAACCTGCCACACCAGTTTCAGAGTTGTAGCCAGAGACAAAGATGCCCCTGAACATGCCTTCAGTTGGCAATCTGGGACACTTCCTCTAGCAGAAGACTCCAGCTTCTTGCCAGTTTTGGAAGAGTTCCAGGAATTGCATTAAGCATTCCAGAGTTGTTGGTCATCCTTAAAGCATAACAGATTAAGAACACTTCCTCTAGCAGAAGACTCCAGCTTCTTGCCAGTTTTGGAAGAGTTCCAGGAATTGCATTAAGCATTCCAGAGTTGTTGGTCATCCTTAAACCATCACATATTAAGAACACTTCCTCTAGCAGAACACTCTAGCTTCTTACCAGTTTTGGAAGAGTTCCGGGAACTACACTAAGCGTTCCAGTGTTGGTGGTCAACCTTAAACCACCACCCTTTTTTACCAACATTTCATAGAGCACATTCAGCCTAGTGCTACCATGCATTTTTTGCACATTTTGTATTACATCTCTCTTCTTGGACTCATACATAACCCTTCGGATTAAGGGGGGGAATGTTGGACACCTAATCCTAAATGGTTAGTGTGGAAGTTGAATGGACAAAAGCAGTCCAAGAGACCTTGGGATCTGAAACCCAAGAGTCACATAATGTACTATAAATGTATATCTTCTGTTAATAAAAAATGTATTGCATGTTTTATCTTTCACATTGTCTTGCTACCCATGTGTGTTTAACCTGCCACACCAGTTTCAGAGTTGTAGCCAGAGACAAAGATGCCCCTGAACATGCCTTCAGTTGGCAATCTGGGACACTTCCTCTAGCAGAAGACTCCAGCTTCTTGCCAGTTTTGGAAGAGTTCCAGGAATTGCATTAAGCATTCCAGAGTTGTTGGTCATCCTTAAACCATAACAGATTAAGAACACTTCCTCTAGCAGAAGACTCCAGCTTCTTGCCAGTTTTGGAAGAGTTCCAGGAATTGCATTAAGAATTCCAGAGTTGTTGGTCATCCTTAAACCATCACATATTAAGAACACTTCCTCTAGAAGAACACTCCAACTTCTTGCCAGTTTTGGAAGAGTTCCGGGAACTGCACTAAGCGTTCCAGTGTTGGTGGTCAACCTTAAACCACCGCCCTTTTTTACCAACATTTCATATAGCACATTTAGCCTAGTGCTGCCATGCATTTTTTGCACATTTTGTATTACAGCTCTCTTCTTGGACTCATACATAACCCTTCGGATTAAGGGGGGGAATGTTGGACACCTAATCCTAAATGGTTAGTGTGGAAGTTGAATGGACAAAAGTAGTCCAAGAGACCTTGGGATCTGAAACCCAAGAGTCACATAATGTACTATAAATGTATATCTTCTGTTAATAAAAAATGTATTGCATGTTTTATCTTTCACATTGTCTTGCTGCCCATGTGTGTTTAACAGATGTCCCCTTTGTGAAGTAAATCTTGTATTTGTTTGTTAATCTCTTCATTTTGCATAACCGACATCCTATACATGTCAATGTTTGGAAGAGGACAATCTTGCAACAATTGGATCTCATGTTGGATACCTCTTTTAGGAGGCAATCCTTTGGGCTCCTAAAACATCTCATCATATGTGTTAACAACCTCATACAAATCATATTTTAAATTTGCATCACATCCTTGGAAAGCTTCATTTTCAACATTCTCTTTGGGTTTGATCATCAAGAGTACAAATTTCTTACTAGCATTGACTAACCTCTTCATTTGTCCAACATTTACAAGTGACAAATTCAACTTCTTGTTATGTGCTCTAACAATGTACTCAACTCCATTTTTAAACAAGTGATATTTGTTCTCATGGTGATGAAAGATGGCTCTCCTATCATATAGATATGGGATTCCAAAAACAATAACACAAATGTCAAGTGGAATCACATCAAGGTCTACCTCATCTATAAATTTTGCAGTGATGGAAAATTTTAATTTACATCTTTTTGTCACATGCTATTTTGCATTGTCACATATCCAACCTAAAGGATACGGCTTAGGATGAGGATTTGTTTCAAAATTCAATTTCTTGACATTATCTTCAGAAATGAGATTTTCTCGTGAACCATTATCAAACAATGTATCTATCTTGGTATGTTTTGAAATGACTCTAATGTGGAGAAGTTATATTCTGTCTTATTCATGTTGAGTTTCATTGAGGTTACTACTTGAAGAACTAGTACTTGCAATAGAGTCCTTACTTTTGAATCCCATGGTTGTGATATTTGTTTCATCCCTAGAGTTAGATCCTAAATCATGTTGTGTAGTTGCAACAATATTTTGTTTCCCTTTGTTGTTAAATTTTTTGGGTTTCATTTTAGTATGAAGTTTCCAACAGTGGTCTTCATCATGTCCTCTTTTTTAACAATGTTTACAGGTGAGTTTTTATCCCTCCTTTTTTACTGAAGCATTCTTATTTCCTTTTCCTTTGAATTTCCCCTTTCCTTTGTCACCATTCTAGAATGGATTTTTGTTGTCCTCTTCAGGAATATTCTTCCCTCTTTCTTCTAAATGAGTTTCTTGTACACAAACCATATCTAGTTTTCTAGGGTTAAACATGAGAATTGTGTGTCTCAAATAACTATGCAATCATCCAATGTATTTGAGAAAACTATCTTGAGAAGACAAATATATGGCCAAAATTAAAGATCTTTTTCTAAATTCTTGAATATATCTTTGAACATTTTTCCCCTTAGCTTGTCTAAAGTTTTGCCAATCCATAATAGCTTTTTGCATGTACACTGATGGATAAAATTGGCTTCTTATTGCAACAACAAAATCATTCCAAGAGGATAAAATCTTACCATGTTTCTTCATGTCCTCTTGAGCTTTAGCTTCCCACAAAATACATGTTGCACCTTCCAATATAAGAGAAGAAAGTTGAATCTTGGTTTCATCATCTTTTATTCTTTGTATCCTACAATACACTTCAATCTGACAAACCCAATTACCCAATTTCTTAGAATTTACCTCTCCATTGTACATAGGAAATTCAAACTGTATATCAATATTAAGAAAAGGAGTTTTACCATGAATCCTTAGGGGACTTGGAGGTGTTTTTGAAAGGGAAGAACTAGTTATTCAAAAGATTCAATGTTAGGTGCCTATAACACTAGCGATTCCCCCATTACTATTGTCATTGTAGCCCTTATTATTATTGTTGTTCCCCTATTGTCCCCATATTCTTATTATTATGCCCGATAGAAGCCCACTATTGTTATTGTTGTGCCCTTGTATTATTATTGTTATGTCAACTTTGATTATATTATGACCCCTTAGAATCCTATATATAGAAAGGAGGTTTTTTCATTTGTATCATCCAAGAGTTGTTCATTTGTGTAATGTAAAGGAGTTTGCCCCCTCGAAGAGGTTGATTTCTAAGTCGTTGATCTTTCTTTTCTATATTTTTGTGAGCTAGTTTCATAACATTTGGAATCAAAGGATTAGATTCTAGTGTTTCACTGCTCCAAACAGGTCATGATGGAATTTTCACTATAACGGTTTTTTTGTGACGTTTCAAAAGATTAAAAAAGAAACTATTTGAGCCGAAATAGTTTTGAACCTCAAGTCCAAATTTCAGATCTTGTGTCACTATATTGGCAGAGATATGATCTAAGGAAGTTAGGGTGTTTGCAGACACCTGAACTACATTCCGAACATGTGACCTTGGGAAAATCATCATAACTTTCTCTCTAAGCATCCAATTGAAATTTCGTAAGAAGGTACAGAAAGAGGACGAATTGTAGTTTTATGTGTATATCTTTCAGATCCGAAGGTTGAAATAGTGAAACGTGACATGTCGTACAAGTTCGCTCTACTAAAAAATTATCTGATCAGGTCATCTTGGGAGATTGGGCATAACTCTTTCTTGGAGAATCCAATTTTGAACAGACTGGCAGCACTGGAAAGATGAATCAAAGGGCTACTGCAGGAAGTAATGTCAGATCTTGGAGATCCTCAATTACAGAGTTACAACAGATTCAATATTGAACTTCTACAAAGCGAAAAAGGCGTGTAGCCTTTTTAAAATTTTGCATAAGTTTGGGTTGAAAATTAGGTTGAAGTTCAAAGGGCATAGTAAATCATAATTATCATTAATTGATGCCCTAAAGAAAGAAAATGGAAACACCTAGTAAGCAACCTGAAAGCTCTAGCATGACTCATGAAGAAGAGGAAGAAATGCAACATGATATATCAAAATTACGAGACCAAGTGCAACAAATTTCACTCTCACAAAAGGTAACAGAAGCTAAGATTGATGGTTTAAAGAAAGGCGTGGAAGCTAAGATGAATGGCGTGGAAGCTAATATGAATGGCATGCAAGTTAAGATGGATGGCGTGGAAGCTAAGATGGATGGCATGGAAGCTAAGATGAATGGCATGGATGCTAAGATGGATGGTATAGAAGAAAAACAGAAAGGCGACCTAGAAGATTTGAAGATAGATTTGACTAAGTTTCTACAAGAAAAGGTTACTAATGGTGAAAGGGTAGTAAAGGAAACTCATGACGAGAACAAAAGAAATGTTAATCATGAATTCATAGACTCTAACATTGGATTTAAGACCCACCATGTTCCAAAGATCGATATGAGAAAGTTTGATGGCAAGGATCCCGTAACATGGATACTACAGATGGAGCAATATTTCAATATCCATAATGTGAAAAACACACAAAAGGTACACATTACAACTTTATACTTGGAACCAAATCAGTTTGTATGGTATCGATGGCTTTTCTCTCGTAAACAAATTGTCACTTGGGTAATTTTTACGAAAGAAATGATAGCACATTATGAGGATACAAAAAGCAACACTTTTTTTAGCCAATTCATAAACCTCAAACAAAAGTGTTCAATAATGGAGCACATTGAGAACTTCCAAAAATTGAATATAAGGGTAAAATATATTCCAGAGGAGCATAGGATTAATGTGTTCATAGGGACTTTAAAGGATAACATCCAACATGAGGTTCACCTTTGGGAACTTGACTCATTAGAGAAGGCATTTAGGTTGGCAAGAAAAATGGAAAGCAAAATTATGGCAACAAGGAAGCCTACCACTCACAACTATAAGGATGGAAGTGTTGTTTCCCCTAGCCTTCCACAACCTACAAGGTTGACACCCCAACAATTGGAAGAAAAAAGAGCAAAAGGGCTTTTTTATAGTTGTGATAGCAAATACACTAAAGGTCATAAGTGTGCTGAGAAGAAATTATTTTACATAGATTGTGAAGAGGAGGAAGAAAAGGAACAAGAAACATCAAAAGAAGAGGATATACACTAGGAACAAACCCTAGAGAAAGAAGAAATGAATCTGACCATATCTTGTAATGCATTGGCCAGAATTACCACTCCTTAAACTATCAAGATAAAAGGACATATCAAGAAGAAAAAGGTAATAGTGTTGATTGATTCAGGAAGTACCCATAATTTTATTCATTGTAAGATAGCCAAGGAATTGAATTTCTTCCTATATCCATCACCAGAGTGTCAAGTGATGGTTGCAAGTGGAGGAACCATAAATTTCTCTAGAAAGTGCCATAATATCAAGCTATCCATGGGATAATATGTATTGAATAGCCCAATGTTTTCCATTCCAATGGGTGGTGCTGATGTTGTACTAGGAGTCTAATGGCTACAATCCTTGGGTACAATAGCTTTTAGTTTTCAAGAAATTTTCATGAAATTTTCTTCGGAAGGAAAGGAAGTTTAATTAAGAGGTATCACAGGGAAACCAAGAAAGATAATAAACTCTAATGGAATGAAAATGCTTCTAAATAAAGAACAATGAGGCATAATTGCACAATTATGTTTGCTAGAGATTACCACATCGAAGTCATCTATTTCCCCATATCTCCAAAAAGTATTAGACAATCATTCCAAGGTATTTGAGACTCCCAAAGGTTTCCCACCTATTCGTGATCATGATCATGCTATTCATTTTATTCCAGGAAGCTTTCCTCCAAACATGAGGCCTTATAGATATCCCTATGCCCAAAATAGTGAAATTGAAAGTATGGTTGTAAAAATGCTAGAGGCTGGTATAATTCAACCTAGTCAAAGTTCTTTCTTTGCTCTAGTAGTATCAATGCACAAGAAGGATGGATCATGGCACATGTGTTTGGATTATAGGGAGCTAAACAAGCTCACTATTAAGGACAAATTTCCCATTCCCGTCATTGATGAACTATTGGATGAATTACATGGATCAATTTACTTCACCAAGTTGGATCTTCATTCAAGATATCATCAAATCAGAATGAAGACTGAAGACATTCCAAAAACAACATTTAGAACTCATGAGGGTCATTATGAATTTTTGGGCATGCCTTTTGGCCTTACCAATGCAACTTCTACATTTCAAGGTTTGATGAATTCATTTTTCAAACCCTTCCTTAGAAAATTTGTGTTAGTATTTTTTGATGATATACCAATCTATAGCAAGTCTTGGAAGGATCATGTTCAACATGTTGATAGGGTGCTCAAACTATTGGAGGAGAAACAATTATATGCAAAAATCTCCAAATTTTTCTTTGGAGTACAAGAGGTGGAATACTTGGCTCATATTGTATCTCATGAAGGTGTTAAGGTAGACCCTAGAAAAATTAAAGCCATTAAGGAATGGAAAATCCCCACATCCATAAAGAATTTGCGAGGATTTCTCAGGTTGATAGGGTATTATCGCAATTTTGTTAAGAATTCTGGGAGAATACCAACACCTCTAACAACATTATTGAAGAAAGATGCATTTTTATGGACTCCATAAGCAATGAAGGCCTTTGAACATCTTAAAGAGGCAATGTGGCAAGCACCGGTTTTAGCTACACCAAACTTCACAAAAACCTTTATTATGGAATGTGATGCCTCATGAAATGGAATTGGTGTTGTTTTAATGCAAGAAGAAAGACTCATTTCTTTCGGAAGCTGTCCAATCAAAGGAAAGTATTTACATAAAGCTATTTATAAGAAGGAAATGTTGGCAATACTACATGCACTTAAGAAATGGCAACCCTACCTAATGGGAAGACTCTTCAAGGTAAAAAGGGATCATGATAGTCTTAAATAATTTTTAGAACAAAGATTATCTTTGTAAGAGAAACAAAAATGGGTTACAAAGAAGTTGGGTTATGACTTTGAAATCATGTACAAAAAAGGGAAGAAAAATGTTGTGGCAGATTCACTCTCAATTAAGGATGAGGATGTGGAAGCATTGCTTTGTGCCATTTCTATTAGCCAACCAGATTGGATAAAAGAAGCAAGGGATGAATGGAAGAATGACAAAGAAGTGTGGGCACCCATTCAAAAGTTACAACAAGATCCCAGTACATCTGATACATTTAGCTGGAAAAATGATTCGTTATGGTATAAAGATCACTTATACCTATGTCAAAATTCCCAATTCAAACAAAATATTCTTATGGAATTGTACACCTCTTCCTTAGGAGGGTACTTGGGATTTTAAAAAATGTACCACAAGGTTAAGAAGGATTTTTTTTGGGATGGCCTTAAATCTGATATTCAAAATTTTATGGCAGAATGTTTGGTTTGCCAACAAAATAAAGTTGAAACAATTAAGACCCCGGGTCTATTACAACCTTTATCCATTCCAAGCCAACGTTAGGAGGAGGTTTCAATGGATTTTATCACAGGTTTACCCAAGTATGAAGGAAAGAGTGTCATCACGGTGGTAGTTGATAGAATTACCACGTATGCACACTTTGTGCATTATCTCATCCATTTAAATCCAGTACAGTTTCTACTACATTTATGGAAAGAATTCAAAAGCTACATGGAAACCCAAAGATTATTGTAAGTGACAAAGATCCTATTTTCATTGGAAATTTTTGGACATAATTATTTTCTTGTCTTGGTACTCAGTTAGCTCATAGCTCATCTTATCATCCTCAATCTGATGGGAAAACTGAGATAGTAAACAAATGTTTGGAAGGATATCTTTGTTGCTTTGTATCTGATAAATAGACACAATGGGTCAAATGGTTGCCTTTGTTTGAATGGTGGTATAACACTTCCTTCCATACTGCAGCAAAAATGACCCCATTTATGGCACTTTATGGATATCATTCACCATCCATCACATCATATTTAAGAGAAAATTCTAAGGTTCAAGCATTAGAAGATCACATCGAGCATCAACAAAAAGTTCTCCAACTCTTAAAGCATAACATAACTTTGGCACATAATAGAATGAAACAACAGGCAGATCAATATCGTAGCGAAAGAAGTTTTGATATAGGTGACTGGGTATTTCTACGGCTACAACGATATAAATAAATGTCCCTCAAGCAAGCTAAAAAGGATAATAAATTATCACCAAAGTATTATGGTTTGTACAAGGTGTTGCAAAAGATTGGTGCTATGGCATACAAATTGGAGCTTCTTGCAACTTCCCGAGTGCACCCAGTTTTCCATGTTTCATGCTTAAAGAAGGCTATTGTTGACAAGCCCCCACTTCAATCAATATTGCTAGAACTTGACGAGGAAGGAAAAATCATATTGGAACCTGAAGCAGTCACAAAAATAAGAACTCAACATCTACGAAATCGATCAATTTCGGAGTATCTTGTCAAGTGGAAGAATTTACCCGCTAAAGATTCCACATGGGAGGATGAGAATTTTATACAGAAGCATCCAGAACTACAGAAGTGTTGAGGACAACACTTTTTTGAAGGAGAGGGGCATGTTAGGTCCCTATAATACTAGTGATTCCCCAATTACTATTTTCGTTGTAGCCCTTATTGTTATTGTTGTGCCCCTATTGTCCCCATAGAAGCCCACTATTGTTATTGTTGTTCCCTTATATTATTATTGTTATGTCGACTTTGATTATATTGTGACCCCTTAGACTCCTATATATAGAAATGAGGTTTTGTCATTTGTATCATCCAAGAATTTTTCATGTATGTAATGTAAAGGAGGTTGCCCCCTCGAAGAGGCTGATTTCTAAGGTGTTGATCTTTCTTTTCTATATTTTTGTGACCTGGTTTCATATCATTCAATCATGAATAATCAACTAACATCACATCCAAATGTCACAACTTGGAAACCAGGATAGTGCATCACCAAAATTGATGATATGACAACATATGGAATCAAAATAGATTACATAGGCAATTATGTTCAATTCATAAAATATCATGTAGTCATAGGGTATTTTGTAGGTCTCTAGCCTACAGAAAAGGATCTAGTACCATGGAATAACACAAATTGGAAATCCAAAGGGTAACATTAACTAGCTAACACTTATGCAACATAATTCACTTATGCCCTAGTATGGATCATACTCTATGCTTTGCCACAAGAGTAATGGGTCCTTGAAACTTTGAAGGCATTGGAAACAAGATAGGCTTATTTGTCAAAGTATAAAAATCCATAAAATGAAATAGATACATGACCTATGCTTGCATATGTGTTTATATGAATGTCTCAAAACCGCTTCTAGGAACACTTTGAATCATGCATTAGGATTCACAATGTGTTTAGATATTAAACTAAAAATACATCCCCTTTTGATGTAGGTTCTTCCATGAGCATGGAGTTCTACTCTAATATTTCCCTATTCTCATTCCTCTTAAATATTCCCAACCTAAAGTAGGAAAGAATGTCGAGGCTTTTGTTGAATGAGGTTCCAAGGGTCAATATGGTAATAAAACCTCAAACTTGGGTTGTTTAAACCTATCCCAAATAAGAGAAACTTTGAAACTCTTCTTTCTCAGCTTGAAGAACTTTCTTCTAGTCAACCTCTCCATCCCCAACTCTCATTCCTCTTCTAACCTTCCTTTCTCCTAGCCTTAAGAAATGGAGGAGCCTAGGAATCGAAAGTTATGAGAGCCCTCAAAACCATTAGGGGACAGTCAAGACATGACCATGGAAACTAACGATGATGATCATCTATATCCACAAGGAGAAGATATGGGTCTAGATGACTTAGATATACAACATTTCAAAGAAGCTTGTCAATCCCAAGAATACATCTATAACATTTCGAAGAAGCTTGTCAATCCCAAGAAATTCAACCCATTCCTCTAGAACATATTTTTAGGATTCAATGAGATTTAAACATGCATAGAAATACACCTAAGGCAGATCCCATGGATTCCAAATTAACCCTAGGCCTTGGGATCTCATCAAGTAAGATAAGCTACAGAGGAAAAAAATAGAAAAGAGTATTGTCAAGGTGGATGCAAGACCAACTTGTAATTGCTTCAAGAGATACATTATTTTCTTGTCAATGCTAGCTAGAACACCTTGATCACTAAATCATATCATCCTTCCCCCTATAATGTATAGGGTATCTACAACCACTACAGGAATTAGATATTTTCCCATAGAGTGCACAATTACTTGTTTTCTAGTGCAACATAATTCAAAAAACTAACACATGCAGTGAGGACATTGAGAAAATTCACATGAGAAAATATAAAAGATAATAGAAAATTTTGTTTCTTATTTACATACATAGTAAATTTCTCTTAAATATCAAAGTAAAATTCTATTTTTCACTATGCCTTAGCCTGTGTGTCATCCTTTTCACACCATACTCACATAGGTGTCTTATTCTCCTTTATTCCAACCTCCTTTTCTAGTTTCATGAGATCATTCCTATTTTAGTTTCTTAAGCTCTTTGAGTTCATAGGTTTCCTACTCTCATCTCGATCCATTTTCATTTTTAGCTCCTCCTCCTTTCTTTTATCCATCCCATGTTTTAAACATTGACTAGAAAGTTGAATCATACAATGGTTTATCATCCATATTCATTTCCCAATCCATTCATCATATATTCAAGTGTTGAATAGTCATGGAGGTTTGAATCCATAGAAAATTATAATGTTTTCATCTATTTCCTCAGCTAATCATTACTTCTTTTTCCAGTTCCCCAACTATTCATCACTTCTTTGCACAAGTGGTCCATAAACCCCTTGAGACATGTGGAATCACTACTAGTCATGCTCTATAGTATTATAACCCAATTTGAAACACATAAATAACATCGAGGTCAAAAAAACATAACCACATGGTAGTGTATAATAGATGTGTTGCAACAATGTAACAATAAGTTTTTGTAGCAGTGGTGTTACAACAATGTGTTATCGCAATGTGATAGTGAGGTGGTGTTGCAACATGATTATTTCATCTTCTAGGCTACTAATTGAAATCAATCAATGTGGATTTGTTTTTTCCAAGAATGTTCCTACATCAGACACCCTTGGTAAGAAGGACATGAGATTATAGCTCATGTCGCTATGATTGTAACTATTACTGGGCAGGGAATCCTTCATAAGCATGGCATAGAATCCCGTGATGCATCCTTAGAACCTTTGTTCCTGCACTTGATCAAATACTCATAGTACTCCTTGTTTTGGGTTCCTTTTTTGACCTTCTCCACCAAGCCTTGATGTAATTATTTAACTAGTTTGATGGAAAATTAGTTCTTCCACTCATATAGGGTACCTCCTTTATTATCCCTTTCTCTTTCATGAAAATCATAGAATTTAGTAATATTGAGTGTTAGGAAAATGTCAAATTCCTCTCATAACTCTAGCTTATAAGCATTATTCCAATTATTCTTCATGACTTGACATGGTCCAATGTTCTTGTACCTGAGCCTACTATGCGTACCTATGGGAAATATTTATTTCCTTAAATTTTCCATCACAAACCCTCCTTATTCAAAAGCCTCATGTATTCTTCGCAAATCTTCCCCTTGCTTATATCTAGCATTGCTCTAGTACAATTGTTGTTTGAACTACACATGCAATTTCTACATTTCCTCTACAAATTCACTTGCATCAACACTCCTTTTATTTTCCATATTTGGAAACTCAGAAAAATATACAACTCCCATTAGTGACCTACCTTAAAGAATTTCAAATGGACTCTTTCCAATAGACCTATTGGCTGAAACATTGTAAGAAAATATAGTCGACATGAAAACCAAATCCCATTATCCTCGATTTTCTCCACTTAGACTCCTCAGCCAGTTTACAAGGCTTTGGTTAACCACCTTAGTCTATCTATCCATTTGTGCATGGTATGCTAAAGTGTACAATAACTTGGGGGTGAAAATGTGAATTTAGGTTACACTTTTGTGAGAATTGCTCGCGAAAAATTCATAAATGTACTTTTTTTGGTCGAACTAAGTAAAATGTTTTAGCCAAACTTCTATTTTTTCAGCCAAAAAATGGGTTGTTTAAACTAATGACACACATGTCACATATTTTTAGCTGGTGGGGGGGGAATCTAGTGACAATATTTTTTGGCCGAACTAAAATTTTTCGGTAAAAAAATATTTTCGATCAAACAAGCTTTTAAGACGATTTATATATCTATATATCTATATATATGTCAACCGTTATTCTTTTGCAAAAATTTGGCAGTTGTCCAACAGTTCTATTATTGTTGTTTATAGATGTTCAGGAGTTTGTTTGAGTAGTTTGGGAGTTCATTTGTGATGCTTTTGAAGGTATAGCACTAGTAATTTTTTTGGCTTTTTTTGTTCTGTTGATTTTTCTGTGTTATTTTTAGGTGGTTTTTGTTTGGTTTTTCCAGTTTTTTTGGTCACTGGAGGAGGTCATGGCCACTGAAGGAGGTTGTGGCCAACGAAGGAGGTTTTAGAGTTGGTCTCTCTCTCTTTTGACCACACAGTATTTTTTTGTGTTTTTTATCTTCTGTTGAGTTTTTTTGTGTTATTTTTAGGTTATTTTTGTTTTGTTTTTGTAGATCTATTGGTCGTCGAAGGATGTAGTGGACGTTGAAGGAGGTTGTTCAACTATTCTGTCTCTCAACTGACCATACAATAGCAAAGATTAGTAGAAAAAATTCTATATTAGAAAGCTAAAAAAACAATGATTGACTTACAATTTTTGGTTTATAAAATCTAGATATTAAAAATTATGAAACAAAATTAATTTATATATTAAAAGATGTGATATAGATTTTATATTTAAAAAATTGTAGTTAGTAAAATAGTTTCTCACTCTTATAGTTCATTAGTAGGTTGGACTGCCAATTATTATAGAAATTTTGGTTCGTGCTCCAATTGTTGGTCTGTAATTTTATCCACTTTAACACCTTTTATCATTCTTCCCCGCAATATGATTATCTGCCATATGATTATTCCCCATATGATATCCCGTCATCTTATCTCCCTATTCTCCATCCACCATATTATCTATTATGATTTCTTCCTGAAAAGTAATAAAAGGTAATAAAAAAGAACATTAATTTTCATTCCAACTTAGCAATAAGAGTTCAAACTAGATGGATTGGTAACACAACTGAGGCTTGAACTTAGTTGGGAAAAATGAGGTGAGGTCGGGTGGTGCTTGCACTGGGGAAAAACGCAACCACAAACTCATAAGTAATGTCAAGTGCAACCAAACCACTAACTCATATAGAATTGAATTGTTCATTATAGAATGCAACTAACGCTACATGTATAATGTAGTAGGTGCATTTCATTAGGTGCTGAAACCAAATCAAAAAAACACCTTCACATATATAATAATAAAGTCTTCCGGATTTCAACTTGAATACACTCTTACTCCAGTCGAGTATAGTTGTTTTCTTTGTTGGTCGACAACTTTGAATCCTCTTGTAAAGGATCCTTTCAGTTAGAGAGACATCCTCTCTTTCAAAGAGCCTTATAAAATACACTCTCTTTTTATGGAACAACAAACATGTATAAATACAAATACCTTCTCCTTCTTGGCCAGTGAATATGAAAAAAATTGCTTGCAATGGAATAAAATGTAGGCAAGGGTTCTTTTCACTTGAAGCCCTCTTGGGCATGCTATTTGTGGCAAGGTTCTCTTTAGTTTTCAATGACACCATTATTTTCATTGGTACTAGGTTAACATGTGTACTTTGTCACATGATGGCAGTTGAATCTACACTTTGTCAAGTGAAAATTGTTTCCCACCTGAGTTGTTTCAAAGTATTTTTCAAAGGTAAATTATTTTAAATGGATTTTGCATACATTTTGATTTGAGTTCTTCATTTCTTTCTTTTATTTTCTTAATCACTATTGTGCAAACTCCTCTCGTCTACCATTCTTCTAATGTTCATACAATTCTCATTCCTATCATTATTTATTTGTATCTATAACTTTTCTTTGATATTTCAATATCGGCATTTCAATAACAAATTTAGATTGTAGTTTTCAAGAAGAAATTTACATCTAATCTCTACTGCAAAAAAACAATTTTTATAGAAAATATACTACTTTTAGTTTTAACTGCATACTAAAGACTTTCCTCCATTCAATGTGTTTTTGGCTACAAACTTATTTATCATGTCTGTATAAAACAATAAAATTACTATTATAATTATCATAATCGGTTTCATTTATTCACATCCACTATCAATAGGTGCATTACTTTTTCCTCAATAAAACACATAATTCTTTCACACATCATTTTAAACAAAATAACTTTTTTTTTCTTTATAGAGAATACACTAAGACAAAGACTGTAAAAGGTATAAGTTATTAAATCAGTGTGATTTGTTGGTTCAATGCTCTGAAGGATGAATGGTTTACACTATTGACTTGAATCTGGAATTTGTATATTAGATTATGCCAAGCAAAGTCCTGTTAAATTTGGGATTAAGCTTTGTAGAAAATAAATTGTTGTGTAGTTGAAGAAATTGACATGTAAGGATATTTGAATTCACTACTCGAGTTGTGAGTGGGTTGAATACATGATTCAAAATATTTTGTTGAACTAGTCCATTGAATTGAAAATTTCTGTGAAGAAAGTAATGAAAGCTTGTTTTTAAGAGGAGAGTTTTTCAGTTAGTTAATAACTTGGGACCATTTCCAACAATGTGTCTAGAGAAGTAGAAATTTGAAATCAAAACCTCTAGGCTTCTATAATTAACAAAAAATATAGGTGACATCCATTTGTTGGTGAAGGATTTTTTTCCTATGATTGGATTTAATTGCACTTATCGTCCTTGACGTGAGAATATCATTTTTTATTTGCATTTATGAAAATAAAAAATGGAATTTGTATTGTACTTTCTTCATGAGTAAATTACTTTATATTAGTCTCTCCTCATCACAAAGGAGCTTTCCAAGAGTGGGCATGAAAATCTCTTTTTATTTTATTGAGTGCTAACTAAATTTCTTGAGAATTTGTCAGAAAGATTTCAATTTTTAACATGGTTTTAATCCTTTAGCATGATAGTGCAAAATTTGAACTGATGATTCGGCTTTTGGTGTTCTTTTAGGTTCTTCATTAGAATGATTTTGAATATTTATGATATCATTATATCTATTTTATCATACCTGTTATGTCCCTTGCAGCATTATGTTAGCCTAAATTATTATAAATTATAAGTAATTTCTTATTGATTAGAAGTCTATAACAATTAATATATACATGTAGGATGAGGTGCCTTTAATATAGAAGAAAAAGTTCATGAATTTTCACTCATTTCTAATTAATTTATGTCATCTTATCAAAGAGTAGCATTCTATTTTCTTATCCTAGTTGGCTCAAACCACATTCCCTAATATGATAGGAACCATAGGGGAAGGAACTGCAAAAGTATTAGTCAAACAATATGACTTATTAATGATGACATGAATTAAAAGTTACAATAGACCTTTGTTGGAAATATTAATGTTCAATTGATGGTTTTAATAAATCTAATATTGGTGTGCAATATATTTGATAAACTGTAAATTGAAAAATGTTTTGTAGAATATCAAATTCTAGGCTCGATCTCTCTTATTTAATACTTATATAAATTGTTGTTTCTATACTCTTAGTGAAGGGAAAGTTGGTCCTATAGGAGAGAGCCAAGGGACAACTACTAGACAAGCCACCCACTATAAAGCCCTTACATAATATTAGTAACTGTAAAGAAGCAAAGATTGCACTCAAAATAACTCAAACAAGATATTTATTATTATTTGATCACTGCAAATGAGGAGAATCCCATATTATATAAAATGGAGTCCTTGTTTCTTATAATGAGTTACAATAAGTGGGATCAAAACCATGAGTACTTAAAACCACTTACACAAACTATAAAGAATATTACATTAATGACAATATCTCCCTCAAAATGCTCATGAAAGGGATTTTTTTACAATATAATAATAAAAGTTCTCTTAAAAGGGTTTACATTGAAATATTGGGTGCATTAGGAGCATATTCTTCCTCAAATCACAAATTCAATAGCCATATATGCAACTAGCATTAAGGAAAATGCCTTCAACAATTTCTCTCAATATTTGTTGAATTGAACTAAGGTGTCCAAGGTAGATAGGTGATGTGGCATCTCTCTTTACAATGGAAAAAATGGATCTTCACATTAAACTATGGTATGAACCTTTTCATGATTTTTTAGGTGGTGTAAAACTAATGGCCCCACTAACACAACATAGTAAAGGTTAGTTTATTAAATTTCCTAGGTGTACTATGGAAGAGAATCACTAGCCTTTACACATAGTCAACTCATAAAACAAGATATGATTTCCATGGGGCTAGAAAAATATATGTTTTATTAGTAAATGCTCATGGATAGGAAATGAAAATGGATCCTTCATGGCATGACCCTTGAGGTCCATAGATGCATATAATTGTTTATTACTTTTCATGGATATGTTTTATAATTAGGATTTCCTTTCCAATATAATTTTAAGATGGAAATTAGAGCATTGATATTCGAGTCCTCAATATCATTTAATTACCTCCTATTTTCATTTATTCAAGTGGTCATTCATCTAACACATCCATTTCATTTAGGTATTCTTTAGACAAGCCAAGGACTAGAGGAGAGCCCCATAATGAGATGGAATGAGCTCAAGCTTCATTCAATTTAATATTATATTTGCACCTCTTTTCCCATTTAGATATTCTATAGAGTGTTATGTATGAAGGGGATATGGAGCACTACCTCTGAAAGCCACCTAGTAATACAACCTGGAAATTTGATATGACATACTTATATGAGAAGATTATGTTCTATGAAGTATGACAAGACAAAGGAATAAAATAGAGGATTATGAAGTGTCATTAAGTCCCACTTTGATAAGCACCATTGTCACCACTAACTAAAGCCATAACACCATCCACTTACATTAATGTGTTGCAATATGAAACTTAGAATATAAAATGATGTTTAATATGAAACTTAGAATATAAAATGATGTTTGGAATTTGTGCACTATTAGAGGTTGAGATTTATTAGATTGATGAAATTAACCAACCTAATTGAACATTTTGGATTATATTCCTAACCATTCCAACATGAGACCATTTGTTAAGATGTTTTCCCAAAGGGCATTGATTTGTAAACTGCCATTATTATTCCAATGGGGCAGTTCATCACAATAGATCTTGTAATATTCCATCATTCAATCACAATAGATATTTATTTTTCATCATTCTCCCATAATCTAAGGCATTTTCAATAAGGAAATATATTATTCATTTTATTGAATTTGTTTTTTACGAGGATCAAAAAACCCATTAAATATGGTTGAAAAATGGACATTATGCATAGAAGTTTCTTGTTATCCCAATCCAGGACAAGCATTGATTACGTATGTGCTATACAATATTGTGACGAACAAAATCCTCCAAAGGAAAAGGAATGTACCTAGAAGGACAACAAATAATGAATCATATTATATTGCATTGATAGAAGGCTTAGGAACAACTAGGGAGTATGGATCCAATGGAATTGTAGTCTACACCAATTCTAAACTTGTGTGCAACCAAATGAAAGGCATGTACCAAGTCAAAAAGGAGAAGTTAAAGAACTACATAGAGAAGAAAAAATTATTGCTAGTAAATTTCAATCATTTAGCATAAGTCATTGTGAAAATGTCAATAGGATGTCTAGTGATCTATTGTATGGGGCAATGCCAATTCAATATTTTTGTGTGAAAGATGAATTGGTGTCAAGAAGCACTCCATCAAAATTTATTGATGGACATTGTAAGATATCTTTGATATGTGTGTGTTTTTTAGTTATAAATTTGGTGTCTTTACTGACCATTTTCTTCTTTTAATGGTATACTAAGTCTGCCCCCACTGGGTAATCACAACTTGGTGAATTATTATGTGAATTATCGGGACTGACATGTTTTAAAAACTTTTGTATTCAATTCTCAAGATGTGCACTTTAGCATTTGTGATTTTAGTCTTGAGTATATTTGAAATGAAGAATTTACACGAAATAATTTTGAAGAAATTCTTATATAGTTACATTTATTTGTCGTATTAAATTTTTGAATTCTTCATCTTTTTAAATAGTAAATATTTTTAAAAGCATGAGGTAACTTGGGCTTTTGTGAATTTCATATCGCTACATATATATACATATATATCCATCAATATATATGGAACGAGGGTTAGGATCATCACATGAGCAGTCACCACCTAATTGCTCGAGGCGTAAACGAGATAGTGAATCACCTGAGTCTCGAGCATCGACCAGAGGACGACTTTCTATGCATGTTGACGAGATTGATCATGGTTCTAGGAGAGTATCAAATAAATTAGTGGAGGGCCATCAGTTGGTACATCATGATCATGGTATATATATGTTTATGTGCATTTACTTAAATGATATTCGTAGAATCATATGTACATACATATTGAATGGATTTTTGTCAATTTAGCTAAATATTAATTTATAATAAATTCCAATTTTTTTTAGGAACATCTCTCCCTAGGTCGATGAGAATACCAAATCAATAAATGGAGGACCACCATTCACATCATTGTGGTATGGTATATATATGTGTGTGTGTGTGTGTGCATTTACCTAAATGATAATTTGGTAGAATCATATGTACATACATATTGAATAGATTTTTGCCAATTTAACTTAATTAATTTATAATTTCTATTTTTTTTAGAAGAATCTCTCACTAGGTCGTTGCGTGAAGGTGGTTGTGAATCTCAATCGGATCATCATGATCCTCATTTTGGTAAATTATATAATTTAAATTTTTTATAATGAAACAAATTTGTATGTAAATAAATTTTATGTTATATACATGTATGTCTATTTTTCATGTGTATAAATACATAGAAATATTTTAATATTTATGTAATTATATTGAAGAAGGGGGTTAAAATGTGACCAAAGTCATTGATTCAAGAAGAAGACCATACACCAATTACCACCTATCAGTCTGATATTCCTATTGAGCTTAATTGTGAAACAAACTTCCAACAATATACATTACAGAGGTGCACAATTCATTATTCAAAATTTCAAAATGATATTCAGAGGTTTGAGCATCCTGCAGAGAGTTGGAAAAGCTTAGAAATAGTTTTGCACTCTCTAAGTTCATTTCTTGATATTTACAAGAACCTTGGGCCAACAACTGATGGCTTTGTAGATATGAGGAGGGGTAGAAAGGAGACAATGATGGGTCTTGATAAATGGGTCGAGGCAAATAGGAGTGTTATGAAAGCTCGGACTAAATATATGTTTAATTTCAAAGAAGGGATGAAAAAAAGATGTTGAATGTGAAATATTTCAAGAACCCTCAAATATCCCACCATTTGTATGATAGGTTCATTGCATTGTATGGAAATATATCATGGAATGATGAGGTTGCAAATTATTTTACTTGATTATTTTAGGCAGAGTTTTTCTTGGGTATGTAGCCTGATTATACTAAACCTCCATTGAAATATTATGGTACTAGAAAATGTCGGATATATGATTGGAAGGGTGCATATAGGGATATTGATTTTCTTCATCCTCCGCCTCTTTTAGTACCTCAACCTCCACGTCTCGTAAATTTGTGGTTTGAGATGGATGCCACTTCTCAGATTGGTTGAGAAGCAAGGGATGCCATTATAGAGAACATACAAACTGCATTGATTGGAATTGATGTCAGTCTAAATCGACAAAGAGCGTGAGCTAGAGGCACATGCCAATTTTGTATATAAATCAGATGTGGAGATAGATAACATGAATATTGAAGAGGTTAAAGTGTATGCAGAGGCTTGTCATGGTGGTTGGCAAGGCATAATTGGTCACGAGGAAGACGGCATGGGATTGGTATGTGTTAATGTTTAGGATTTTAATGTAATGTAATGTATGTGTTAAAATGTTGATTCACATACATTTTGTAAATTATTTTAGATATAATCTAACACGAATGTATCATATGTTCACCATTTGCAGTTAAGTCATTTGTTGAACGAAAATTTTGATAATATCATGGTGTTAGGTTCAGGTTCAAATGAAGATTTGTTGAGAGATGTTAGTTTTTTTTAAGAACATGTTGATACTATTAATTTACTTTTATTATATTGATATTGTGAAGAAATATTTGTAAAATAAATGATTGCATATAATTAAATGTTAACAGATTCCCATTCCATCTGACATTTTCGACACAACGCCACTCTCTTCCTCCTTTTTAGGAGACATGTCAAATATTCATTGTCACAAGTATTGAATATTGCACTTTTGTTTTATTATAAATTGAAGCGAGTTTCATTAAAAAATGAGATATATATCTTACAATTTTAAAATTTTTGAATTTTAGGTTTATGGAGACAATTTCCCTTCTCTAGGGACATTAGCAATGGAGTCGACTATTTGGATAGGATAGTATAGAAAATTTGAAAAAGTTGCTACAATTTTTTTAATATTGCAAGTTTATGCATTTTCAAGTGTAATTTTAATTTTTTAATATATGCATGTACATGTATTGTATAGGGCACAATATAGGGGGGACACCATGAGATAGTTCATGGAATTTCAAAATTGAGTTAGTTATGGGGATTGGATCATCTAAAAAATTTGAAAAAGTTGAACTGCAATTTTTTTAATATTGCGAGTTTATGCATTTTAATATGTAATTTTTAATTTGTAATATATACATGTACATGTATTGTAGATGGCATCCATGAGGGTGCAATCAAGGGTGAACACCACAAGGCATTGCATGGAATTTGAAACTTGAGTTAGGTACAGGGATTGGATCATCTATACAATTTTAAAAAGTTGCTACAATTTTTTTAATATTACGAGTTCATGTATTTTCATGTGCAATTTTAAATTTTTAATATATACATGTGCATGTGTTATACAAGGCTTCAACAAGGGCGCAATGGAGGGGGAACACTATGGGGTATTGCATGAAATTTGAAGCCTTTTATAATTTTATTTTGATGATAAAATTCTCATTCAACTTTTTAATGCATTAAAATTTAATTTAAAACTTGTACACAATCTTACCTATTGTTTCTGGGAAAACTTGTATTCCTAAAGAATGCTAGCCCTCTAGGTTTGGCAGCTACCATAGAAACAACAGTTTAAAGCAATTCAATGATTTCTTTTATGTGTAATAGATAAGAGAAAGATAATGGAACCAACCTGGAACTTCCGCTTAATCCCTTGCTTGCTCTCTCTCCCCTTTGACAGATCCTTCAACTCCTCCCTATACTTAACACGATTGGAGAGTACCTACACAAGTACAGCAACAAAGAACCATCAAAGCATCGTGATCTATTACAACATAAACATTAAAGAATCAGATATATAATGAACAAATGATAACATTCACAATTGCACAATCATATGGAAGAAAACTTGAAGAACTTTATTAATAGAAGGGAGAATTATAACCCAGTTGTCTGATCCAGCATCATCCTCCTAGCTTCAATCCTTCTTCACCTCATGAAATAGCAATATCACACCAACGATACAATTCTCTTTCCTCAATTACAAACTATAAGCACTTCCTTGCAATTCACAACATTCCAGCCTCTGGATCACTTGAATTGGAGATCCATTTATAGATGCGTGTAAGGGTGTGAGTCATCCATGGGGTTTGATTAGTGTCATTCCACTTGTTACAATTGGTTCCACTTGGAGACTTCTTAGATCCCTTATTCATCCTAGGGTGAATTTAGAGAGGCAAGTGGCATAGGAGAAGTTTCTAGAAGATTCCATGAGCAACCACCTAGCAAACTATCACGGACATTTGTCCATCCTAGCCCATCGCACCCTATAGAAGGCCTAATCAATATGCATCACACCTTGGCAGTGTACCACTCAGTATGCATCGCACTTTGCCAGTGGACCAGTCAGTATGGTTTAATTTAGGCCATTTCTGGATGGTTTCTCAGGTGGAACTTTTGGGGAATTATGTATTCAGATGACCATGTTCCTTTGGGGCATGAAACAACTCTTTTAGGGGTTGATGAGCCCTAGTTTATCAACATATAAGTTTGGGGTTGATGTGCCCAAATATGTGTATAACAGTTGCCCCTTAAAGCATGAAGTCATAAATATTGATGTCGGGTGAAATGCTTTATCATGAGGATTCGAAGTTTCGAACTAGAAGGTGACCTGTATAAGTTACAATACAATACATCATCATAATTTAATTTTCATGATCTAGCTGAGGGAGGCATTCCCATGCTCAACTTTATAAATTCATTTCATGTACATAGATGAGATAGTCGTCTGCAGATATGGACTGGTGATTCTTTAGATATAGAGTCATCATCCATGGTTAGAATGACCATCTGTCTAAAGCCTTTGTACATTTGATGTTTTTATGTCCCTGAATATATCGCAGCCTGGATGGATGAAACTAGATTCAGGGTCGTCAAACTCGTTCAATCTTCATTCGATGTACAAGTCAATCCATGTGAAGAGATGTTCTGAAGTCAAACATGGAATGGCATTGCCTGATTACCAGCCAATGATTTAAGTTGTTAACAAACGCGAGAGGAATCACTAATAATGATAATGACCCTTAAGGTACTACAGTACAATTCACGTGGTGTGAATATACGATCCGATGTCGAACACCATGCAAAATCTTTCAGTCGAAGGTCATTGATGTCAACCTGTCGCCGGAAGTGAGAAACTTGCCATTGATGTATGCAAGCTTCAAAGCACTGAAAGGGTTGTTTCTACGTCAACTTCTTGGATAATGAGCTGATGTCGACAAGAAGTGACTCGTCGTAGGAGGGCCTTGATGTATCCCACATCTACGACACAAAATGAAGCAAATGATTTCTATAGGTGAAAATTAACTGACGACACAAGGTTCAGGAATGGCAGTCATGAAAAAGAATGAAGGTTGGAGTTATTGTAGTGGATGAGAGATTAACTAGATAGTGGTTTCTCAACTGAATGATTTCTCTTGAACATGTCGGCGACACTAAGATGAATTGGTAGCGTTAACCCCAAAAGACGGATGGTATGAAAGACCAATGGTGAGATGACCAGTGAACGAAATAACCCAACCCAACTCAATAATGGTGATGAAGTGAAAGTGTCATGTTTAAGAGCGACTTGCTACCATAAATTCTTCATGTTTTCTTCCCCTTTTTCCCTAGTCATTACTGACCAGTACCTCTTTATTTTTGTCAAGCTTGAGGAGGATAACATATGCTTGTTCTATAATTCTCCCTTCGGGGAAACTTGTCGCTATTTAATGTTTTAACGAGTCTAGTGACAGTGAAACTTGGTCTCGTCTAGATGTACAAGTTTGTCACTATTGTTTTAACAAGTTTAACGACAAGGATAACTCAGTCCTTTTCATGTTTAGAGATTTTAAAAAGGGACGAAAATAAAACTCCACCAGTTATTTTTTGTAAAATAATCCCTTAGGTCCAAAAAAGGATAAAATAATACAGGAGGGATGACATTTCCAATCACTTTAACGAGCTGGAAATGACAAGTGCTCGACAGTTCTTTTTCATAAAATAATCCCTCAAGTCCGAAAAAGGATAAAATAATATAGGAGGGATGAATTTTCCAATCACTTTAACAAGCTGAAAAACACAAGTGCTCGACAATCTTTTCATATTTAACGAGTCTAAAAATGGTTTAAAGAGGACTCAATTTTGAGGAACGAGTGGTGTCTAGGGTAGCAACTAGTTCCGGTGATTTTGGAACTTCTCAAAACATGTTGATTTCTATGAAGAGGTTGGATAATAAGACCACTCATTGTGAGTGTTCCTCAAAAAGTGTAAAACAACCAAGTGGAAGTGTATGATCAACCGAAGAGATGGTGGTGATGAGATGTACACAACCAAGGCTCACAAGGCTGATAGAATGGCAATCACAAAGCTTAATTACTTGTAAATGGGTTCATTTTTTGACAAGCTTGAACCATGGGGAACTATGCTTGGATTCAATTTCATTTTTACACAAGCTCAAAACGACAAAATATGCTTGAAGTCAGTTTCATTTTTACACAAGCTTGAAACAACAAAACTATGCTTGAAAAAAGGTTTGCATGCCCCCAGCATGATAAAAGGGAGAGTCTCTTGTAACCAGATGGAAGTCACTGTGGTGAGGTAGGACAGCTTCGTCCAGAATAGACAAAACACCTCTTTGGCTTTGTCTAGAATAGACAAAGGTGAATGATGTGTCAAACCAATCACATAACCTACAGGGAAACTTATCTTTACAACTAGGTGCATGCCCCCCAAGCTTCATTACACTCACTAAACTACTCATGGTTATCAGGTGGATGGAATGAAGGTTCAATTGCTACCGTTGATGCAAAATGACCATTTAAGGATGATGATTGACTTGGAGCTATGCTTGGAATAGGAAATCAAAGCTGGTCAATGGTGACAATCTTGCCTTCATGCAGGAAATGCATAACTCAGAAGAGTGTTGAAACAATGGCTTCCATGTTATAAACATAGTCACGCCCAAGAAATAAATTGTAGTCTAAAGGTCCTGGGACTACCATCATGTTCAGATGAATGGTTTTCCCTCCCAAAGTAGTAGGTAATCTAGGAAGGATCCCTAATGGTCGACTGGTTCTTTTGTTAAAGCCTAACAGATTCTGTGTAACAGGCATAAGTGATGGAGAACCAAGCAATTTCCAAACAGTTGAGGAAAGGATACGCATTGATGCACCTTCATCTTAATAGTGCCAAACACGATCATTTTACGAACTTGTACTATGATCCGGAAAGGTACATAAGATGGAAGGTGGGATCTTACTAGTCGATTCCAATCAAAGGAAGTGACTAGACTACTTGGAGGGGGTACCGAAGAAATGGGAGAATTAATCCCTTGAGTTATGAGAACTGGAGGGTTTTCCTCCTGTCTTGGTGGAACAGGTAGATTTCCCCCAAGTTCATTAGAATCTGAAGTAACACAAAGAACTTGAATGGTAACATTTTCACTCTCTTCGGGAAAGGTACGATTAGCTGAAGGTGTAATTGGGTCAATTGTTACCTCAACTTGTTGACTTTGGTCGGGTGTAGACTCATAAGATTCACTTTCAGAGAGAGTGGTTTTGACTGACGATTGACTTAAGTCAATCATTTTTTCAACTAATGAAGGACTTAGGGAGAGTTTCTTGTAACCAGATGGAAGTCGCTACGGTGACGCCAGACGGTTATCCAATACTCTTTTGGCTTCATCCAAAAAAGGACAAAGGTGAAGGGCATGGATACCTTCACATAACGTACATGGAAAATTAACTTTTCTCCTCTATCCATGAACTTTACTATCACTAGTTGAAGGTGTGTTATCAACATGATCTCCAGAAGTTGATGACACGGGACGTTGTGAACGGGGAGACCATTCTTTCAAGATCCGAGGAAAGCAAGGACAATCTTGATGAAAATGGTCTCCCGTACAAATTATGCATGGAAATTTGGCTTTGGGAAGTTTAATGGGTGGATTTTTATTAGATGATGCATTCAAAGCAATGTTTGCTTGGTTGCCCCCTTGCTGAATTGGCTTCTTCTTCTTCTCCTTCCCTTTCTTCTTCTTCTTAACCACCTGGTTACTAGTATCACTACTTTAACCAAGCGAAGAGGAAGAAGGGGAGGGAGAAACAAATGAGGAAGAAGGAAAAGGGTTAATTTCAGGCTCAACTGGAGGTGTACTCGATTGCGGAGAAATCATGGCATTTTGAACCACAGAGGTTGAAAACAGCCATACTGGCAAGCCAATGGTAATTCCCAGAAGGGACAATGTAGCCATATAAGGAGCACCAATATTTCCCCAAGAAGGAAAAGGACTAGGATTCCCCTCAAAAAGGATTCCTTGATTAGTGGACTCTAGATTCATCGCCATATGTCTCAACCTAAGATCAACTAAGGAACATGTATGTTATTCTGAATTCAATTAATTTTAAAGACGCTTTGACACAACTTTACTTTTTCAATTTTTAAGAGTCGAGAAAAAGCTAAACGTGACTCTAGTCTCCTTTGATTTTTAATGAGCCTAAAAGGACAAGTGCTCAGATGGACCTTTTCTTTCAAGGAGTCGAAAAGGAATAAAAGTGACTAATCTGGAGAATCTAGAAAGAGGGATTATCAAACCAATTGCAAAACTGAAATATACACCTTGGTGATAATTTAAAGAGAAATTACCAAGGACTTATGTACATCAGTCAATCTTCCTGAATGTTGTGTTCAATGCATTGCGATCAATAAGGCAGTAAACTCAGCTTCCTATGGATAAAGGATATAAGCCTATTGTGGTCTCCCAATATATATGTGATGATACGGGGAGCACAAGTCCATGCTAGCACTTGTCATATCAAGGAGGAGGAATCACCCAACCTTCAATGAAAATGATAGCCACTAGTTTTAACGATGCTGGAACACGTCTCTAGCCTAGACCTCTAGATATGTTGCGTTAAGTTCCAAAGCATTGTTAGGTTCATTGAAATTTATTTTAAAGTTGATCTTGCTTAGATTTTTCCTTTCAATGGTTTACCACGTGATGATAATTTGAAATTCCTAAGATACAATCTACAATGATAAACAATCTTTGTTTATTTTGAGTAATGAAAATCCTAGCTACTATAGAAAGAAAATTACAGTGCTTTTAAACATAGAGAAAAGAGCACACACTAGTGCATTTCCCTAAATCATCTTTTCACACAAAAATATACAACCGCTAAATGCAAATGCATGTATTTGTTTTCGTTCTCCTTAATGTGAAAAATGCCAAAAAAGGAAAACTAAATGTAGCAAAGATCTGAAATATTTCATTCAAAATGACATTTTCGACAGTTTCTTCTTCAAAAGAGAAACGAGGACTCCACGATAATTTTCAATTTTGAATAAAAATTCTTTCAACACTTCGAATATAAACAAATCAAATCAAATACATGAAGAAAATTTCAATCTATTATCAAAGGAAGGAAAAATTCACGACACTTCTCTTTTCGACACAAAACGACAATTACGACACTTTTTGCATCAAAGCGACAAATCGATTTAAACAACTTTTCGACAAAGGATTGTAAATGATGAAAAAATACACAAAAACATTCACTAATCCTAATCTAATTGAGGTTGATTTATGTGATGCAAGTAGGCTTCAGTAAGGAGGCACTGTTCATATGCAGCAAAACAACTAAACAAAACTGAAAACAAGGTCAAAAACCCCCAATTTCTAGAATGGAAAAAGAGTTTAGTCAGTCATCGCACCTAGGCTTCACAAAAACAGGGATGCATTGCACTTACCACACTCAGGAGGTGTGATGCATACTGGGTTATAGTGGAAGACAGTGTGATGATCCAGGGAGCACAACTAAAATGGGTTTTGGCTCAGATATGCAGTTGTTTTCAATGAGTTAAGATGAATTTTAGTGAACAGTGAAGAGCAAGGTATGAAGGAATGTCTTGAGAGGTTACTAAGCTACCAAAAGGGAATCTAGAATACTTGTAAGTCAAATGTTTAATTCATAAACTAAACCAGAGATTGACTAAAGCAACATTCATCTACTATGCAATTGTAGAGAAAGAGCAGTTCGAAGGCTACCTGGCTGACTTTAGGCTCTGTCTATAGTTTATAAAACAAACAATAACAACAAAAAAACATCTGTTCCCTCCCCAGCGGAGTCACCAATTTTTTTCTAGGAAAACTAGTATTCCTAAAGAATGCTAGCCCTCTAGGTTTGGCAGCTACCCTAGAAACAACAATTTAAAGCAATTCAACGATTTCTTCTATGTGTAACAGATAAGAGAAAGATAATGGAACAAACTTGCAACTTTCGCTTAATCCCTTGCTTGCTCTCTCTCCCCTTTGACAGATCCTGCAACTCCTCCCTAGACTTAACACACTTGGAGAGTACCTGCACAAGTAGAGCAACAAAGAAACGTCAAACCATCGTGATCTATTACAACATAAGCATTACAGAATCAGATATATAATGAACAAATGATAGCATTCACAAATGATAACATTCACAATTGCACAATCATATGGAAGAAAACTTGAAGAACTTTATTAATAGAAGGGAGAATTACAACCCAGTTGTTTGATCCAGCATCATCCTCCCAGCTTCAATCCTTCTTCACCTCATGAAATATCAAGATCACACCAACGATACAATGATCTTTCCTCAATTACAAACTAGCAACACTTCCTTGCAATTCACAACATTCCAGCATCTGGATCTCTTGAATTGGAGATCCATTTATAGATTTGTGCAAGGGTGTGAGTCATCCATGGGGTTTGATTAGTGTCATTCCACTTGTTACATTTGGTTCCACTTAGTTGATTAATGTCTACTATCAGCACAAATGGGTTAGACACTAATGTAAAAAAAAATAAAATTAATTATTTAATTTAATTTTAATTAAATTAGTCTAATTAAATTACCTTAATTAATTAAGATAGTTAAATTAAATAAAATTAAAAATAAATAAATAAAATTAATGAATTAATAAATAAAATTGGTTTTAAATTAATTAAATTGATTTGAATTAATTAAATTAATTTTAAATAAAAAAAAATAACATTTAATAAAATAAGATAAATTAAAGAATAAACATTAATTAATAATTGATTAAAAAAAAAAATTTGAAGAACTTTATTAATAGAAGGGAGAATTACAACCCAGTTGTCTGATCCAGCATCATCCTCCCAGCTTCAATCCTTCTTCACCTCATGAAATAGCAAGATCACACCAATGATACAATGCTCTTTCCTCAATTACAAACTATCAACACTTCCTCGCAATTCATAACATTCCAACATCTGGATCTCTTGAATTGGAGATCCATTTATAGATTTGTGCAAGGGTGTGAGTCATCCATGGGGTTTGATTAGTGTCATTCCACTTGTTACATTTGGTTCCACTTAGTTGATTAATGTCTACTATCAGCACAAATGGGTTAGACACTAATGTAAAAAAAAAAAAAAATTAATAATAATAATTAATTTAATTTTAATTAAATTAGTCTAATTAAATTACCTTAATTAATTAAGATAGTTAAATTAAATTAAATTAAAAATAAATTAATTAATTAATTAATTAATTAATAAAATTAAATTAAAAATAAATAAATAAATAAATAAAATTAATGAATTAATAAATAAAAATGGCTTTAAATTAATTAAATTGATTTGAATTAATTAAATTAATTTTAAATAAAAATAAAAATTAACATTTAATAAAATAAGATAAATTAAAGAATAAACATTAATTAATTAATTGATTGATGAATTGATCAAAATAAGAAATCTCTTATTTATCAATTAAGTAATTAGGGTTAAATAGAATTAACAAAGAAAAATTTGGAGAACAATAATAACAAAATAAATCAAAATTATGAATTAAATTAAGTAATCAAAGAAAACAAAATTAATTAATTAAATTACTAAATAGGAATGTTCATTTGTTACCTAGGATTAATTAACTAAAATAAAATAAAAATATTTATAAAACAATAGATAGAACTATAATTAATTAGTTGATTGATTAAAATAATTTATGAATTAATTAAAAGATATTTTTAGATTCTTAGGTTGAAGATAATAAAAATAGAAATAAGAAAATTAATAAGGACAATAAAACTAACCAATAAAACTAACCTATAATCAAGAGAATTAAAAAGATTAATAATTTAGATATTAAAATCAATTAAGTAAAATAAAATTAATTAATTAAACTAAAATTATTATAATATTCAGATGTATATATGAGTCGGCTTCTTTATAAAATTAATTAACTCATATATATATGAGAGTCGGCTTCTTTATAAAAATTTATCAATATTTAGGTTTATTTATACTGTGGTCGCATGATTCTTCTCTCAAAGATCTATCAATCTAAAAATTAGTCTTGATGATGGACCCTCTTTGGGGTTTGAAACGTCGACAGAATAAACATCATACTGTGGATAATCCGGATCAAGCTACTCCAAGAAACAACCACAGAAGCTTAAAATCTAACATATATACAAGTTGCTAGGAGAATAGAATTCGATTTTAGTTCTTAGTTTACTTCAAGAACAAATTAAATTGGAATTTCTTGTTTCCATTTCCCAACACTCCCTCTCAACAAGAAACGGATTATCAACTACCCCAATCCTGTCTCAGTGAAACTCGAATTTACATCTTGACAATTCCTTTTTCAAAATTTTAGCATCGTGCTCCTCCATGGGAATGTACTCTAACAACATAATCTGCCTCGATACAAAATCTCTGAGATGATGATATCGGATATCAATATGCTTGGACCGATCATGAAAAATTGGATTTTCATAGAGTTTGATACAACTATGATTATCGCAGTAATCACAACTAGATCCATCTACTAACCAAGCAAACCAACCAGGATCTTCCTCATCCAGATGGCCTCACATGTTAACTGACTCACGTCCATGTACTCTACCTCCACTGAACTAAGTGCAATCAATTTCTGTTTCTTTTTGTACCAAGAAACTTCCATTGAACCAATATTAAAGATCCCTCCTGATGTTCTTTTCTATTCAGGTAGAATCCCTTCTCAATATGCATCGGTGAAGCATTTAATCTTCACTCCCTCTATCCATTTGTACCATAATCCATACTGGGAAGTGCCCCTGAGGTTCTTAACACATGCTTTGTAGCCTTTTAATACAACTTAGTAGGCCTAACCATCGCTTGACTAAGCCGGTTAACTGCATAGAACATATCTGATCATGTGTTCACCAAGTACATGACTAAACCCATGAGTTTACTCTAAATAGTAGTTTCCACCACTTCCCTTGAAGTATCATCCTCCTTCCTCTAGTTACCTGCTAGAGGAGTCTTCATGAGTTTGCTTCTCTCCAGTGGAATCTCTTGAGTATCTCATTGGCATACTTGCCTTGAGACACAAACAACTCCCCATCACCCTGCCATACCTCCATGCCAAGAAAGTAATGCATGAGCCCCATGTCCTTCATCTCAAACTCTCTTGCAAGGTCCTCCTTGGAAGACTTGATTAGTTCATTATCACCTGTTAGTATGAGATCATCAACATAAAGGACAATGATCAACAATTTACCTTCCACCACTATGCGGTACAGGTTCACATCTACTTCACTCTTTGTGAAGCCCAACCCAGTGAAGTAGCTACCTATATTGGTGTACCAAGCACATGGTTCTTGCTTTAGCCCATATAATTCTCTCTTGAGTTGGCACACATGTGACTCATGGTCAAGGATCTCAAAACCTTCAGTCTTCACTATGTACACCTCTTCCTCAATCATGCCATTAAGGAAGGTTGTCTTCACATCCATCTGATGTGCCTTCTAACCCATTTGTGCTGATAGTAGAAATATAGATCTAATTGATGAGTGCCTTGCAACAAGAGCAAAGGTATCATCATAGTCAATCCCCTCTACCTATGAAAAGCCACGGGCCACAAATCTAGCCTTATTCTTCTCCACACTACCATATGCAACTTGTTTTACCTTGTAAATCCAACAAGAGCTCACCACTGACTTGTCATGTTATGCTCTTGACTTGCAAGAAGATACAAAAATACCAAATATGTGAAGAAATATACCCAGAACACAAAACAATAAGAAATAACATCATGTATTTTATTATTCAAAGAGGAAAGCAATGTTCACTTGCCTCTTCAAGGGGGCAACCTCCAATAGAGCTGGGCTCAATTACAAAATAAGACACGATGCTCCTTGAGGGGAGTCTCTATCCTTTATATAGGATTCATACATGCAATACCATGGGTCAGTACCATGGTTCTTATTAATACCATATATCTAATACCATGGCCCATTTGCAACTAATTGTGGTCGCTTCTTTAATTACAGGTCAACCACTTACAATTTTAATATGGTATTTATTGACTCTTTACTTAACTATAACTATGACTCAACCATAAATAAGGGGGTTAGTGTTGGACCCTAACATGCCCTCCCTCATAAAAATCGTCTTGTCCTCAAGGCTGAAGCTCTGGAAACTACTGAAGGAAGTGGCTGGTTCCTAGGTCGCATCTTCTGGAGAAGTGTCTTTCCACTTGATGAGGACTTCCTTGATCATGCGGCCATGTAGGTGTTGTTCTCGCGTGTCAAGAACCTGTTCAGGTTGGAGCTATATTGAACCTTATTCATCCAATTCCAGTAGACTGGTTTGAATTTGGAAATGGTTCCCAATCACTTTCTTGAGGCATGAGACATGGAACACTGGATGGATTTTTGCAGTGGGTGGCAAAGCTAGCTTGTAGGCTACTTCTCCGATGCGCTGAAGTACTTGATATGGTCCATAGAATTTTGGAGATAATTTCTAAAAACCCTTGTCTTTGAGTGATGTTTGCTTATATGGTTACAACCTCAAAAATACCTGATCCCCTTCTTGAAATTTGTGTTCTGAATGATGTTGATCTACCTGTTGCTTCATATGGTTTTGAGCTTGATGGAGATTTTCTCTGAGGTGGGCCAGCATGGTTGTGCAGTTCTGTAGGAGTTGATCCACTTCTTGTACCTTCGAGCATCCCTGGATATAAGAAGTAGATGAAGGAGGGATTTGACCATAAAATGCTTCATATGGAGTCATTTTGGTGGTGGCATGACAGTTACTGTTATACCACCATTCGGCTAGAGGTAATCACTGTACCCATAAATGTTGCTTTTCTGAAGTGAAACACCTAAGGTAGGTCTCCAGAAATTTGTTGACTGCTTCAGTTTGACCATCAGTTTGGGGATGATAGGAAGTACTGAGTTGTAGTTGGGTACCTTGTAGCTTGAAGAGTTCCTACCAAAAGTTACTGGTGAAGATCAAGTCACGACCAGACACAATGGAAGTGGGCATGCCATGCAATTTGAAGATCTGGTCCATGAAATATTGAGCCACTAAAGATGGTGTAAAAGGGTGGGGCAGTGCACAAAAATGAACATACTTAGAAAGTCTGTCCACAACCACCATGATGACTAACTTGTTGCCTCACTTCGGAAGACTGGTAATGAAGTCCATAGAAACCTCCGTCTAGATTGAGGCTGGGATGGGCAATGGTTGTAATGTGCCTGGGGATTTGACTTTTTCTCCTTTGTGTGGCTCGCATATGTCACACTCAGCTACAGAAGTAAGAATGTCCTTTTTCATGCCTGTCCAAAAGAATTAACATCGAGTGCGAGCATAAGTCTTCTGAAAGCTTGAATGGCCTATAGTGGGAGATGAGTGCAACTCTTCCAAAATGTGACTTTTGACAGTGGATGTTGGTGATATCATAACTTTGTCCTTATAGCGAAGAATCTCATCCTGCTAAGAGTAGCCCGCTGTGGAATTTGGATCCGCCTGCAATTTATTAATGAGTTGGGAGAGCAAACGATGTGAAAACAATTCCTTGCGAGCCTCTTCAATTCATTCTGGAATGGGAAGGGAGATTGCGAGTAGGGTTCTTTCCTCCTCAAATTGGCATGATAAAGTATCTGCTACGAAATTTTCATGCCCTTTCTTGTAAATTATCTCATAATCATATCCCAACATTTTGGCTAGACATTTATTTCATTGTGGCGAGGATAGGCGTTTCTCCAAAAAATATTTAAGGCTTTGAAGGTCTGTGTGGATTTGGAAACACTGCCCCAATAAGTATGGTCGCCAAGTATCCACTGCATGTAAGATGGCCCTCATCTCCTTCTCATAGGTAGATTGTCCCAGATTTTTCCCACTTAGTTAGGCTAGTGAAGGCCAAGGGTCGACCTTCTTACATTAAGACCGCCCCAATACCCATACCTGAAGCATCACATTCAATCACAGAAGATTTGGTGAAGTCGAGTAGTGCTAATACGGGAGTGGAACACATGGCATGTTTGAGAGCTATAAATGCCTGTTGCACTTCATCATTCCAGAGAAATGAATTTTTCTTGAGAAGGTAAGTCGGGGGTCTAGCAATGCTACCATAATTGCAGACAAATTTGTGATAGTCCCCCGTGAGACCCAAAAGTCCTCTCAAGCTCTTCAAGGTCTTTGGTTGAGGCCAATCCTGCATTTCCTGGATCATTTTGGGGTCCACCCTAACACATTCATGCCCCACAATGTGGCCCAAATACTCAACTTCTTCCATACCAAAAGAGCACTTGGACATCTTGACAAATAATTTATGCTTCCGGAGCAGTTGCAAGAGTAGATCTACATGCTGAAGATGTGTGGCCTAGATGCGGCTGTAGATGAGGATGTCATCAAAGAAAACAAGGACAAATTTTTTGAGACATGGTTTGAGCAGGTGGTTCATGAGCCTCTAAAAAGTGGATGGGGAATTACAAAGACCAAATGGAATGACTAGGCATTTATAATGGCCTTCATGAGTTTGGAAACAGTCTTTGAATATCGAATTTTTTCATGCGAATTGAGCCCCATTTAGTTCATATAACAAATCATCGACAACTCGGATGGGAAATTTATCTTTGACTGTCATCTTGTTGAGAGCCTTGAAGTCTGGACACATACCCCATCCCCCATCTTTCTTGAGCACCATGACCACAGGAGATGAATAAGGACTAATGCTAGGACCAATGACGCTTGCTTCCAGGAGTTCTTTGATGATTTTTTCTATTTCATTCTTTTGGGAAAACGAATATCTATATGGGCGCACATTTGGTGGTTGGGCCCTTGAGACCAAAGTAATGCTATGATCATGTTCCCCTCTCGATGATGGAAGCTCATGAGGCTTGTCAAATGTTGGAAATAATACTGAGAGGGGGGTCAATCAGTATTATCAAGTTCTTTTAATAAATCTTCCTTATTTATACTTCGAATTATTTTTGCATGTCAGTACCATAAAAATAATGAGAATGAACAAGAAAAACAGATAGTCACACCAAAGAACACCAGATATAAGGTGGAAACCCAATGTGGGTGAAAACCACCTGCTGCAATATGTCTCTATCTTCTTTCAAATTAGAAACTCCTTTTACAATGGTTTTGTACTGGTGCAGTCCTTTACCAGTACGCAAGCTGCAACCTGCAGAGAGCTACAACTCTCTCTCGTTTTCCAGTCTCTCCTGGAAGGGAGCTACAACCCCCTACTTCTTTTCTTTCAAGGACCACTTTTCATAAATTTTCAAACTGGATCCATAGACATCAAGAGATCATCAAGTACAAGTAAATCACCCAGTCAACTGCAGTAACTAGATCAACAGTAAAATAAACACAGAACACCTTATCAACAGAAAAATTCAGCCAACAAAAGGTCTTAAGACAGATCTGCAATTTTTCTTTATCTGGCCTGCGTGGCTCCGCACTTCACCTTCTGCTCCCCTGCGTATACCCGCAGAGAGCCTTCTGCTACACTACGTACCCACGCATTGTTTCTTCAATCACGCCGCGTACTGTTACTGTAGGCACGCACCCACAGATGCTATCGCGCTGCGTAGTGCTACTGTAGCCACGCACCCACAGATGCTATCACGCTGCGTACCTATGCACCTATGGCTTCTGAAGCGCCGCGTACTTTCACTGTGCCTACGCACCTGAACCTCTGATGCGCTGCATACCCACGCACTGCGTCTTCTTCTGCTCTGCGTACCCACGCAGTGCGCCTTCTTCTGCTTTGCGTACCCACGCACTTGCACTGTTAATCACCTGCGTACCTCTGGTTAGGGCTGAATTGGGAGTCCCCCAATGTGCCATAGATAGTCAGATGCCAGATCTGATCATGCACCCGAGAGATCACCCTTCATAGATTCACCTTCAACTTCACTTTTATATAGATCAAGATTTTAAACCAATAACCCAATATTTCAGATCTTAAGATATTCGATTTGCAAAAGATGCTTTGGCCAAGTGATCTCCTTCCCTATTTATAGTCAAATTAGATCCTATACCACGGGCCAAAACCATAGAAACAAGAATGGCGGGCTTAATACCACGGGCCAAACATAAGAAACCCCACGTGAGCGCGCTTCTCTGCCTTGAAGTGAGTGAACTGGGGGTACACACCTCATGAACGGGTCACCTGCGGGTATGAACGCACTTCCTGGCCAGCGTACCTGCGGGTATGCACCTTTTGAACTATTCTCCTGCGTACCTCTTAATTTCCAACATTTTGAGAACCTGATCAGAGCATTGCCACCTGTATGAGTTGCCATCAAGTACAACACATGAATCATAGAGCCATACCAGAAACATAATGCCAACAATCTCCCCCTTTCGACTTGATGGCAACCTCAAAATCTTCAACGTCATTCTCCCCCTTTGACATCAAGGGCAAAGGGTTATGCTCCCCCTAAGAACATGCTCCCCCTGAATATAAACCAGATCTTCAAAGAAGAACCATAATCCACCAAACACCATAAATGACCATGAAAGAGATAGAGACATATTGCAGCAATATTCAGACCAACATCCATGATGTACTTCCTCGATAATGCCAACAATGCATTATATGCTCCCACTGAACCTGTGCCATTCGATCTTCGACCAATCCGCAACCCAACAAGTGTACACATATACCCCAGATGATCCTTGCGTACAACCGTCAATCAAAAGAGATTCAACAACATGATGATGCATCAACAACTCCCAACTTTTGTCTGAGGTATTCAAAGGTCTCCCTGGGCAATGGTTTGGTGAGTATATCAACAACTTGTTCCTTAGAAGGAACATACTCCAACTTGACCTTTTCTTCAATTACTTGTTCCCGGAGAAAATGATACTTGATCGGTATGTGCTTGGTCTTTGAATGCATGACTGGGTTCTTTGAAATGCTGATTGCACTTGTATTATCACATAAGATGGAGATGGGTGGTATACAAGTGATTTGAAAATCCTGCAAGGTCTGCATCATCCAAAGGAGTTGAGTGTAGCAAGATGCAACAACAACATCTTCCGCTTCAGTTGTAGACAAGGCAATCGAAATTTGTTTCTTGCTGAACCAAGATACTAATCTGGAACCCATAAAGAATGCACCACCACTTGTGCTCTTCCTGTCATCCACGCTTCCAGCCCAATCTGCATCTGTATAAGCATGAAGTGTGAGATCTGTATCTCTAGGATACCATAAGCCATAGTTTTGATTTCCTTGAAGATATTTGAAGATTCTCTTTACTGCTTGAAGATGAGTTTCCTTTGGATTTGCCTGAAATCTTCCAACTATTCCTACTGCATGCATTATGTCTGGTCGGGTACCTGTCAAATAAAGTAGACTTCCAATCATAGATCTGTAGGTTGGTTGATGCACTGCTGCTGATTCATCATTTGCACTGAGGCTACATCCTGTGACCATGGGTGTACATACTGGTTTTGCATCTTCCATGCCATATTTCTTCAAAATCCGCTTGAGATACTTGGTTTGAGACAAAAAGATCCCTCCTTCTTTTTGTTGGATTTGCAAACCAAGAAAATATGTCAGTTCTCCCAGCAAGGACATTTCGAATTCTTTTTGCATTACCAAGGCAAAGCTTTGACTCATAGCTTCTTCATTTCTCCCAAAGATAATGTCATCTACATACAGAACAAGTATTAGCAATTTGTTGTTTTCAACTTTTATATAAAGATTGCTATGTGCTGATCCTTTTGAAAAACCTTGTTGATGAAGATATTTGTCCAAGCGGTAGTACCAAGCCCTTGGAGCTTGTTTGAGACCATAGAGAGCCTTTTTCAATCTGCATACCAGATTTGGATCATTTCCAAGAATGAAACCATCTGGCTGCTCAATGTATACTACTTCTTCCAAGTCTCCATTCAGAAAGGCTGATTTCATGTCCATTTGAAATACTTTGAAGTTTTGAAAGCTTGAGAGAGCAAGGAACATTCGGATGGCCTCAAGTCTTGCAACAGGAGCAAAGGTTTCTTCAAAATCTATTCCTTCTTGCTGTGCATACCCTTTACAAACAAGTCTGGCCTTGTTTCTAATTACTTCTCCATTTTCATTCAATTTATTTTTGAAGATCCATTTTGTCCCTATAACATTCTTATCCTTTGGTCTAGGAACCAGCTCCCAAGTGTTGTTCTTTTCGATCTGCTCAAGTTCTTCATCCATTGCTTGACCCAACATTCATCTTTGCATGCCTCTTTCACATTTTGTGGTTCAGTGGAAGAGAGTAATGCCAAATAGCTTGAAGCTTCTGCAACTGTTCTTCTTGTTTGTACACCTGCTTCTTTCTGCCCCAAAATCTGAGATTCTGGATGATTCTTCTAAACATATCTGGATGGAGTCTTCTCTTCTATCCTTATCTGCTCCTCTAGTTCTTCTTGAGGTTCTTCTTCTTCATCATTCTGTCTTTGAGGGTAGTCTTCATCTTCTTCGATATCTTCATGATTTACTTGCCTAGGAATGTATCCCTTCTCATCAACCACTACATCAATGCTGTCAACAATTCTTCCAAGTCTTTTATTGTAGCACTTGTATGCTTTGCTGTGTGGAGAATAACCAAGAAGAATGCCTTTATCTTCTCTAGGTTCAAGTTTGCCAAGTTGCTCATCAGTATTCTTAATATAGCATTTGCTCCAAAAGATTTTGAAGTGCTTTACCGAAGGAGTCTCACCATACCAGAGCTCATGAGGAGTTTGAGTGTTGTTCACCCGGACATTTGTTTTGTTGAGAATAACAACCGTAGCATATGCAGCTTCACCCCAGAAAGTTGCGGGAGTTCCAGACTCATCAAGCATAGCACGAGCCATTTGTTGGATTGTTCTGTTCATTCTTTCCACTACTCCATTTTGCTGAGGAGTTCTAGCTATAGAGAATTCTCTTCTTATCCCATGTTCTTCACAGAAATCAAAAAATTCATTTGAGGTAAACTCCCCACCTCTCTCGGATCTGAGGCACTTAATTTTGTATCTTGATTCATTTTCAACCAAGGCTTTAAAGGATTTGAATTTTTCGAATGCTTCATCTTTGTGCTTCATAAGTCCTAACCAGACAAACTTGGAGAAATGGTCAATGAATAATATCAATTATTCTTCTCCTCGAGGTGTCCTTTTCCTGAATGGTCCACATACATCTGTATGTACAAGCTCAAGAGGCATGCTAGCTGATCCTTCCTTCTCTGGAAAGTTAGTTCTGGTTTGCTTTCCAAACTGACATGATTTGCATATGGTGTTGTCTGGAATTTTGATATCTGGAAGACCGCGAACTGCCTGATATTTGCATGCTTTCCTTATTTGTGAAAAGCTTAGATGCCCCAACCTCCGATTCCATAACCAGTGTTCATCATCCTTGCTTAGATAGCATTGTTGTTGTCCTTCTTCAAATATGTATAGATTATTTGGAGTTCTTTTACCTTTGATCACCGCTTTACCTGTATCAAGATCACGAACAAGACATCCATTTGATCTAAATATCACCTCGGTTCCTTGATCACACATCTGACTGACACTCAGAAGATTATGCTTCAATCCATCAACATACAAAACATTTCCAGCTTTAACCTTTTCTTTTAACTGAGCAGTGCCTTTTCCTTTTATAGCTGCAGGAGTATCATTTCCAAAAGAAACTTTCTTTCCCTTTTCTAAAGCAGAATATGATTCAAGTTTTTATTTATCACCTGTCATATGCTTCGAACATCCACTGTCAATGTACCATAGATTTTCCTATCCCTCTGCATAAAATGCTATCCCACATATTTCTGTTTGTGGTTCCTTTATTCTCCAAGTTTTGGTGCTTGAGGCTTGTTCCTTTGTCTGTTGAAACCTGCTCCTGCATTCAGAATCTTCATGACCAAAGTTATTGCAAATAGAACATTCAACTTCATTTTCAAGAATCGAAAAGTTGTTATAGGTCCTTTTTGAAATCCCGGTCATACTTCTTTGTTTTTGAGCTTCTCTAGTCATGATCGTTTTATATGCAACACATTGAGATGCTTTGTGACCAAAGTTATGGCAAGAAAAGCATTGTCCATTGAAGAAATTTCTGCAGTTATCAAATCTTCCGGCCAAACGATTGTAATTTCTATTGTCATTCATTCTTGAAGCAAATTGAGAGGATTTTACCTGTGGCTGGTTGTAGCTTTTGTTCATCCTTAAGACGGATTGCCCTTGGTTTACCTGATAGTCTTTGTTTGTAATTGGTCCCTGCTTTACCTGGTGATCTCCATTGTGCTTTTTCTCATTCCTTCTTGCTGCATCAAGATAACTCTTTGAGGTGGATGCTTGAGAAGTTTCTCCATTATACCCCAGACCTGTCTTGTTTAGTGGAGAACGTTGTACATTGATGATCTCATCCAGAGTTTCAGATCCTTTGACAAACTTAAGATTAATACCCTTTGTTTTCTCAATCTCTTTTCTAAGACCAACAATTTCACCTTCTAACTTTTCAAGATATTTTTCTTTTTCATCAATCTGAAATTGTAGAGTATCAATGATCATATTCTTTCCTTCTATACATATCTTGAGTCTAGAAATTTCTTCATGAAAGCTATCCACATCTATAGCATCCATGTAATCATCATCTTCAAATGCCATTAAAAGTTTATAGTCATTACCTCGTTCATATTCATCACTATTTGATAGACCATCACTATCCTCATGAGTGTAGTAGCTTTTCTTATTTGCATTCTGTTTCTTGCTCCATCTCGCAGGTTCCTTTCCTTTGTCAATCTTATCCTTATGAGGACATTCGCAGCATAATGACCTACTCTTCCACAAGCAAAACATTTAAAAGGTAACTTACCTCTGAACCTTCCAGTACCCCGTTGAAGATTTCTGAAAGAATTTGATTCTTCTTCTTCTTCTGGCACATGACTTGCTTCATAGTAGTCTCCTTTGCCTGAAGCCTTGAAAGCAGCTTCTCTCCTGTCTGATGGACCTCCCTTTCTCATTTCATAAGAAGTTAGAATTCCGTGTAGCTGAGACATAGTAAGAATTCGTATATTTTCCTTTTCTTCTATTGCAGACACTTTAGATTCAAACTTGGGGGACAATGATCTTAAAACTTTTTCAACCACAATAGCCTCTTTTATTTCTTCACCCAAGTTTTTCATGCAATTAACAATCTCGTCTACCCGAAGGAAATAGTTAGCCACACTTTCATCATTATACATTCTGAGATTCTCATACTGAATCCTGGGGGTTTGAAGTTTAGCACGCTTTACCTGTTCATCTCCTTCGTAGCTCAAGACAATCTTGTCCCATATTTCTTTTGCGAATTTATATTGCATAACCTTCACGAATTTTGTTTGAGATAAGCATCCCAGCAGAGTATTGACTGCTTTAGCATTTGTTTCATATTTCTTCTTTTCGGCCGTATCTGTAGGAGTAGCTGAAGGAAAAGTGTAGCCTGTATCTATGATATCCCAAACTTCTTTACCAAGAGATTGAAGATAGGCAGTAACTCTTACCTTCCAATAATTGAAGTTTTTCCCATCAAAAATTGGTGGCCTGATTGATGCTTCCCTCTTGTAGTTGCTCATGATGAAAGATCTTCCTTCAAGCGATCAAGCTTCTCTGAAGGACCTGCTCTGATACCAATTGTTGGAAATAATACTTAGAGGGGGGGTGAATCAGTATTATCAAGTTCTTTTAATAAATCTTCCTTATTTATACTTCGAATTATTTTTGCATGTCAATACCATAAAAATAATGAGCATGAACAAGAAAAACAGATAGTCACACCAAAGAACACCAGATATAAGGTGGAAACCCAATGTGGGTGAAAACCACCTGCTGCAATATGTCTCTATCTTCTTTCAAATTAGAAACTCCTTTTACAATGGTTTTGTACTGGTGCAGTCCTTTACCAGTACGCAGGATGCAACCTGCAGAGAGCTACAACTCTCTCTCGTTTTCCAGTCTCTCCTGGAAGGGAGCTACAACCCCCTACTTCTTTTCTTTCAAGGACCACTTTTCATAAATTTTCAAACTGGATCCATAGACATCAAGAGATCATCAAGTACAAGTAAATCACCCAGTCAACTGTAGTAACCAGATCAATAGTAAACTAAACCCAGAACACCTTATCAACAGAAAAATTCAGGCAACAAAAGGTCTTAAGACAGATCCGCAGTTTTTCTTTATCTGGCCTGCGTGGCTCCGCACTTCACCTTTTGCTCCCTTGCGTATACCCGCAGAGAGCCTTATGCTGCACCGTGTACCCACACACTATTTCTTCAATCACGCTACGTACTGTTACTGTAGGCACGCACCCACAGATGCTATCACGCCACGTACTGCTACTGTAGCCACACACCCACAGGTGCTATCGCGCTGCGTACCTACGCACCTACGGCTTCTGAAGCGCCGCGTACTTTCACTGTGACTACGCACCTGAACCTCTGACGCGCTGCATACCCACGCACTGCGCCTTCTTCTGCTCTGCGTACCCACGCAGTGCGCCTTCTTCTGCTTTGCGTACCCACGCAGTGCGCCTTCTTCTGCTTTGCGTACCCACGCACTTGCACTATTAATCACCTACATACCTCTGGTTAGGGCCGAATTGGGAGTCCCCCAGTGTGCCACAGATAGTCAGATGCCCAGATCTGATCATGCGCCCGAGAGATCACCCTTCATAGATTCACCTTCAACTTCACTTTTATATAGATCAAGCTTTTAAACCAATAACCCAATATTTCAGATCTTAAGATATTCGATTTGCAAAAGATGCTTTGGCCAAGTGATCTCCTTCCCTATTTATAGTCAAATTAGATCCTATACCACGGGCCAAAACCATAGAAACAAGAACGGCGGGCTTAATACCACGGGCCAAACATAAGAAACCCCACGTGAGCGCGCTTCTCTGCCTTGAAGTGAGTGAACTGGGGGTACGCACCTCATGAACGGGTCACCTGCGGGTATGAACGCACTTCCTGGCCGGCGTACCTGCGGGTACGCACCTTTTGAACTATTCTCCTGCGTACCTCTTAATTTCCAACATTTTGAGAGCCTGATCAGAGCATTGCCACCTGTATGAGTTGCCATCAAGTACAACACATGAATCATAGAGCCATACCAGAAACATAATGCCAACATCAAAGACTGGTAGATGGTTGTTTAAGATTTGTTGCATCTTAGGATGAATATGAAGAGAAGTAGGTTCAAAGGCCTGGATGGCATTAAATTGGGATATAACTCCATGGTGGCCCTTTTTTTTAATAATTTTTCCATCCTAAGCGAGCTGATGATAGAGGGGGCACCCGCTTGGAGTTCGCAGAGGGTATGTGTGTGGTTGTTATGCTTAAAGCTCATATATAACTCTTGGAAATCCATTGTGATTAGGCCGAGTGTGCGGAGCCATTCAGCACCCAAGACAATGTCACACCCACCCATGTGTATGGCAAACATGTGGGTCTTTAGCTGATAATCTCCCATTTGAAGTTTGACATTTTCACAATGGCCTTCACATTCCATTGTCCCCCCATCAACAATTTGGACCTGGAAATTAGAGACTACTCTGACAAAACAATGCACTGCTTCAGTGACTCTTTGATGGATAAAGTTATGCGTACTACCACTATTAATCAAGGCTACTATAGGGAGATTCTTAACAGAACCTCTAATTTTGAGAGTTTGGGGAGAAGAAATCACTGCCAAAGCATGAAGCGAGATAACTGGTTCATCAGGTGTAGTTGGGAGCACATTGTCCAGCTGGTTGTCCTCATCTTCCTCCTTTGGTTCCTCAAATGATGGGGCTTCCTCCAATGAACTGTTATCAGTAACATCAATTTGAAAGAATTTGGGTTCCTTGGATTTATTCCTGGGGAGTATTTCTCATCACAGTAGTAACATAATCCTTTCTTTCTTCTTTCCACCATTTCCGCTAGTGACACCTTTTGAACCTTAAGTGTTTCGGTAGTGCTTGGAGCCTAGGTGGGGCGACCCTTGGCTATGAAATTTGGATGAGTCAACTGGGCCGCTAATGCATGTTCTACTTCACGAGCTATCTTGCAAGCATACAACCATGAGATTGGGTGTTGCAGTCGAACATGGGCTTGTATGGGTTCTTTGAGACCACTGACAAAACATTCCAAGTAGAACTCATCTTGTAGCCCTCCTGTGCAGAAGGCTAAGGCTTCAAAGGCTGTAATATATTCTTGCATTGTTCCTATCTGTTGGATCTTAGTATGACAACCCAAAAAATTAGATTCATGGTCAAGCGATTCAAAAGGGCTTTTGTGAATATCTGCCAAGTCATGGGCCTTCCATAGCAACATTGATGCCACTACCACCATTGCCATCTTTCCTTGTCCAAGTACATGCTACCCACACTTAGCTGAGTCACATCATCTCTGATGTGATTCAATGTGAAATATTACTCCATTTGTGCTAGCCATGTGACTGGATGAGAGCCATCAAATTTATACATGTCCAGCTTGGGTGGTCACAGTTGGGACTGTTGGTGGTTTCCATAGAAGTGAAGAGAATGGCTAGACTCGCCCTCAATAGTTTCATTAAAATAATATGCCTCCGATTGTTCCCCCAGATTTCCCTTTGTGAGAGTTTCATGTAAGTTTTGGATCTGCTTCGATAATTCCTCCAACCTATGTGCAAGGGAGTCCATCTTCTCATTGGCTATTGATTGAGCTCTGGTTTGTACCATGCACCGATTCGGTGCACTTGTCATTATTGTGAGAAAAAATTTGGGACCACCTGATTTTTGACGCTGACAAGTGAATGGTACCATCTTGCTTAGCTCGTTGACGTGATTCTTATGGGCTAAGTCTCCTATAAGCGTCCCGGGAGTGTCTCAATTTTTTTTTTTTTTTTTTTTTTTTTTTACTCCAGGAGGAGTTTTACTCCATTCTTAGGAATACTTCAGTAGTAGATTCCCTGAAAAGTTTCTTCTGCCCAATGTCCTGCAAGAATCCTGCCCAGGTATAGGAGCCACACAATGGCAGATCTGACTATTGCGACTGCTACCGAACCCAACAGCTGGATCTGATAGATCTGACTGGTGGATCTGATAGATCTTACTGGTGGAAGTGATTGTTGTTGCGGCGATCAAACCCAACCTGCTAGATCTGATTGGGAAAAGATGGTGAGTGATCAAGAGAGAGATAAGGAGTGTCAGGTGCTACAGATCGCAATATACTTAAGGGTTTGACAATAATACTCAGCCCAATCTTTTAGGGCACTAACTAAGGAGGATCAACTGTACCCTTAGTTGTACAACCCAACTACCCTATTGTACATGTGAGTAATCTCCACAAGTGTTGTTCTTAGTGTGCTGTAGCAGCAAGACGGCCGATGGTTTATCTGTGGCAAGGTTTCAAGAGAGCCTAGGGAGCTTCCAATATACCCAGAGGGTACTTGGAAGACAGTCTGTGCGCGGTTCTGTCTAATGCGCTATTACTCGAAAGGGTACCCACAAGGGTTACAAGGGAGTCCAACAAGCATTAACACCTCTTGTATTTCCTACGTGCATGCGTCCCCAAATCCACAGGCTTATGCGCTCAACGACAAATCCCATGGTTTAAAGACACCAAAACACGTCTCTAGCCAAAAAATAGTCTGCTAAAAATGGATATCCCACCGGCCCTGGAAGGTGCTCTGATACCACTTTTTATGCTCTTGACTTGTGAGAAGATACCAAAATACCAAATATGTGAAGAAATATACCTAGAACATAGAATAATAAGAAATAAGAGCATGTATTTTATTATTCAGAAACGAAAGCAATGTTCACTTACCTCTTCGAGGGGGTAACCTCCAATAGAGCTGGGCTCAATTACAAAATAAGACACGATGCTCCTCAAGGGGAGTCTCTATCCTTTATATAGGATTCATACATGCAATACCATGGGTCAGTACCATGGTTCTTATTAATACAATTTGTCTAATACCATGGCCCATTTGCAACTAACTGTGGTCCCTTCTTTAATTGCGGGTCAACCACTTACAATTATTAATATGGTCTTTATTGACTATTTACTTAACTATAACTATGACTCAACCATAAATAAGGGGGTTAGTGTTGGACCCTAACATGTCCTCTGGTCTTGAGACCACATCCCAAACACTGTTACGAACTATGGAGTCATACTCCTCCACCATGGCATCGACACAAACTAGCTACTGCAATGCTTCCTTAAAGGAAGATGGTTCCATCACAATACATTCGCTCATAAGAGCCATGTATCCAGTGTACCTCTCAGGTGACCTCCTCTACCTGCAGTGAGAAGTGGTTTCTCCCACATTCTCCTGTGCATCATCCAACAATATGTCAACCTCTCTGGTGTGCTTTCTTCCCTCTTTGGGAGACTTTGCCTGAGTGGATGTATCCACTCCTGGATCCTCCACATGTGGCTGCTCCACATAAATCTGAGGCTTCTCAACCTTAGGAGCTAAAATCTCTTCATCTGTATGTACCTGAAGCGCCCTCTCAAGGAAAACTTGCATGGCCTTCTCCTCATCGAATCTGACATCCCTGCAAACCGTTGTCATCCTACTGGTCAGCAAGTACGCCCCATAATTGTGAGGTGTATCAGTGTACCCCACAAAAATATCCAACTCTGTTTTCGGCTCAAGCTTCTTCCATGCATCTTTGGTCACATGGCAATATATCGATGACCCAAAAATCCTGAAGTGACCAACATCAGGCCTCTTACCAGAATAAGCCTCCTATAGTTTCTTCATCTCGAGTATCTGATGTGGGCTATGGTTCTAAACATAAACCATTGTCTTGCATGCCTCAACCCACAAGTGTAGTGGTAGGCCTTGATCATGCAAAATTTCCCTCACTACCCCTACTATGCTTTTGTTCTTCCTCTCGACCACCCCATTTTGCTAAGGGTTATGGGGTGCCATCAACTCCTATTTATCCCTTTTACTACACAGAAGTTCTTAAACTCATTTAAGACATACTCACCACCGTTATCACTCCATAGAGCTTCAACCTTCTTTCCTGAATCATTCTCCACCAATTCTTTAAACTCACAAAACTTTGTGAAATTTTGATCCTTTTTTTGTATGAAAAATATCCAAAATTTTTGAGAAAAGTCATCAACAAATATAACATAATACATGTGTTTGGTCATGGATGCTGTGAAGAATGGTCCACAAACATCTGAATGGACTCGCTTTAGAATAGCCTCTGCTCAATTGTCTCTATCGCAGAAGGAAGTCTTGGTGTATTTTCCCAAAGAACACCCCTTGCATGTATCAACTTGCTCAAGTGTACCTTTGGGAAGACCAATAGAGATCTACTACAATATCTTCAAATCACCATGATGCAAGTGGCCCAATTGCCTGTGATACAACTCACCAACGTCTCGACTCTGCACCCTTTCTACTTTTGTTCTCAAAGTAGCACACTCCTCTACCCTCGTTTATAGAGATTCTTCACTAGAATCCCTATCTTATTTACTTGACCCATGCCTATGTGTCAAAGGAACACCTTTCCTTTCGAGAAGATCACATCATAGCCTCTATCCTCAAGCATGCCAATGGGTACCAAGTTCTTCTTTAGCCCGAGCACATACATAGCATTCTTCAAGGTGAGTGTAACCCAATTCTTCCTCTGAAAAGTAATCATGCCCAACCTAGTAACACTATACTTCCCATCGTCACCCATCTCGATATGCATCTAGAGATCTTTTGTTAGAAAATTATATATTACAAAGCAATGGAAAGCATAGAATATTGCATAAATATAAACACAGAAAACGCATAAAACCAGAGAGACACAGATATACGTGGTTCACCCAGTTTGGGCTACGTCCACCTCAAACAGCCAGTCCTTCCTTTCTATTATCCAACAAAATGAAGATACACAACCTACAACAGATCTGCTGTAATATCCTCTGTTTTCTTTCATAGTCTCACCTCTCTGTTTCTTGTTCAGAGAATACACATATATTACACAGCCTCAATACAATGCCCTCATACATAGAGAGGGGTTGCCTTCTAGGGCAAAAAACCCTAAACTAAACATAAGTTCTACCATCAGATCACTCGCTTAATGAACGGCCCAGATTGACTAGAAATCATTATACTTTTACAAGGCAATTTTACATCTGGTTTTAGCTTCGGGAGTGCTGCCCCTGAAAACCCCGTCAGGGGACCGTTGGCCCCTGAACCCCCAGCCGGGGGGGATTAAACCCCCCCGGACCCCCGCAGGGGTGAAAAGTCCCCCCCGCACCCCCCCGCGTGGAGGGGTGTACAAACTTCCTAGGGTATACATCTGACTAAAACAAAGACCTCTAAATAATCATGCTCCACACCCAACATCTTTCTCCTCCAAGTCACTGAATAACTCTTTCTCACCAGTCATGTAGAATGAAGCTCCAATGTATAAGTTTCATAAACCTCCCATCATTGATGATACCATGCATGCAATGAGGGAAAAGTCCAAATTGAATTGAGAGGCCAAAGCCTCACTCGTTGTTCCTCCTGCAAACTTCTTCTTGGACTTCTTGAGTGGAAAACTTGTAGCAAAATGGCCCATCTCATGACAATGAAAGCAGTTAACTTTTGTCATGTCTTTCTTCTTACCTCCATGATAAGAATCTGATTTGGAATGGGAAGATTTCCCTTTCCCTTTCTTCACCTTAATTTCTAAGGCACAATTATCTTCATTATTGGTCATTGATGAAGAGCCATCCCTGGTGTTCCTCCTGATATCCTCCTGCATCAAGTTTGACCACAGTTGTTCCCAATCCAGCAGCTTCTCCCAACCATTGATAGAGTCCCGATAACTATACCAAGTCTATGGGAGTCCTAGAAGAGATATACTTACCATATCATCCTCGGCAGCCGTGATTCCAACACTTCCAAGTTCATCACGATATTTAGTGAACTTGGTCAAGTATTTTGGAATTGCCTCACCTTTCTCCATTTTTATTTTCAAAGTTTATCCTTCAGGGCCAATTTTATTTGGTCACTGTTGTCTTTCCACATAGCATACGGAATTTCCTTGCCATGGAGACTCGAGAAAATGTGGTCTCAAACTCCCTCAAGGATTATTCGCCTTGCCTTCGCCACACACTTCTTCCATTCGGCCAAATTATGTGCATCCAACATTGTTGGCTTAGAAATTTCTTGATCAACAAATTCATTCAAGCAATTATCCTCTAGCATAGCCTCCATTCTATCCCTCCAGGTTATAAAATTCGAGCTGCCATCCAAATCATACTTGAGCCCCAAACCATAGAATGCCATCAACCAATCCTGAAGCACCTATTGCAAATTTGAATTTCACCTTTAACCCAAAACATAAAACTTCAAAATCTCCTCTAGTATACTATTCTCAACTCTGATACCATGTAGAAAATGTTGTAGATTCACAAGCTCATGCAATTTACTAAAGCACGGGACAAGAATATACTTCTACTTTCAACAAACGGAAGCTAATAGATCGATGAAAACAATATGAACAAGAAGAAGATAAATCAATGACACATAACACAAGATGTATCTGGGGAAATCCACGGCTCAAAACCCCAATATCTATATTTCATATATCATAAATATGAGTGAAGATATAAAGAATTTTCTTACTAGAACAATCCCACACAAGTATGCTCAACTCTCTCATCTCACAAGCAAGTTCTTGGCCAACACTTAGCCAATTCTGCAGCTCTCCAAGCCCCTAATATCTTGTGTAAGTCTTAGGATGAATAACCCATATTTAAGGGAATTTGTGCTTCCAAAACTGTTCAATCCAAACATAGGACCAATCTTTGATGCATGCATGATATTTACACTCTAGTAAATAGTACAACTTATAGTACATTATCCCTGCACTCTCGTCTCAACTGGGTCTTTCTCTGAACTGACATGCATGAGTTTCTCACGAGGGAATATTCAATTAACTGGAGTAGCACTAGTGGATGCACTAGTGCACCAATTGAATGTTAGTCCTCTATTAGTTCCACAAACAGTTTGGAACTAATTTAACTTAACTTAACTCAGTGAACTGAGCGATCTAATTTCCAACTCAATTTAAACTCATATTGGACCCCTAAAACTTAAGGAGAACACATACATGACTACAGAAAGACTTCCAACTTGAAATTCCTAATCTAATTAAGTTAATTAAACTTAATTAACTATTTACAAGTTTCTATGAGAATAGAATTCGATTTTAATTCTCAGTTTAATTCAAGGATAAATTAAACTGGAATTTCTTGTTGTCATTTCTCAAAATTTTGGACATATTTTAAATATAACTCTTTATTATGAATTGATCTTTAATATGCTAATTTTGGAGTTTAAGAATTTTGCATGATGATTCTTGTAATGTTAGTAGAAGATAATACAAAATTGGGTTCAAATTCTCAGGTTTTGTGAAGTTTTTTGTCAAGTTGTTTAATGCATAGTAAAATTGCAAATTACAAAACATGGTAGATTTTGCATGATGCATGGTTTGATGCTTAAAGGTTTTACGTCTAAGTTCATGAATATGAAGCAATGAAAGTAAAATTTCATTTAGTTTGTACATTTTTCATAATGATTCTTATAATGTTAGTAGAAGATAATATGGATTTGGGTGATTCTTATGTTTTGTGAAGTTATTTTGTCATGTTCTTTAATGAATAGTAAAATTGCAAATTCCAAAACATGTTACATTTTACATTCATGAATCTTAATATGGTGTAAACATGAATATGATGTGATGAAATTAAATTTTCATGTAGTTGGTACTTTGTATGGCTCACATACGCAGTGTTTTAGAAACCAACTTTTGATACCCTTTGTAATAGTTACAATTTCCCCATACCAAATTTTCAAGTGATTTATGTTTCAAGTTAAATGATAAGTAGAATGCATCAAGTTAAAATGTGGATAAGTAGAATGCATAAAAATTGTCAACAAATGTAGGAACACATATAAATCTCACATTTTTTATGCCATTATTACCTACCAAAGTTCTCATGAATCAACCCTTGCTTGGTTGTTCTGGTTAACTTCCAACTCTTTTTTTGATGTAAGGTTTAAATTTATAGTTTGTGAGTTTATAAATAATAAAAATTATTTAAAACATGTTACATTTTGCATGATTCATGGTTTTACGCGTAAAGGTTGTACATTTAATTTCATGAATATGAAGCAATGAAAGTGAAATTGCATTTAGTTGGTACATTTTGCATGATGATTCTTTATAATGTTAGTAGAATATAATATGGATTTGGGTCATTCTTGTGTTTTGTCAAGTTGTTTAATGAATAGTAAAATTACAAATTCCAAAACATGTTACATTTTGCATTCATGAATCTTACCATGGTGTAAACATGAATATGAAGAAATGAAAGTAAATTTGCATTTAGTTGGTACTTTGTATGGCTCACAAATGTAGAGTTTTAGAACCCAACTTTTGAAACCCTTTGTAATATTTATAGTTTCACCATACCAACTTTTCAAGTTGTTTATGTTTCAAGTTAAATGATAAGTAGAATGCATCAAGTTAAAATGTGGATAAGTAGAATGCATCAAAATTGTGAACAAATGTAGGACCACATATAAACCTCACATTTTGGATGCCATTATTACCTACCAAAGTTCTCATGGATCAAACTTTGCTTGGTTTTTCTAGTTAACTTCCAACTCTTTGTTTTATGTAAGGTTTCAATTTATAGTTTGTGAGTTTAATAAAAAATAAACAGTGTTTACAAGATGTTACATTTGCATGATGCATGATTTGATGCTTAAAAGTTTTACATTTAAGTTCATGAATATGAAGTAATGAAAGTAAATTTGAATTTAGTTGGTACATTTTGCATGATGGTTCTTATAATGTTAGTATAAGATAATAAGGATCTGGGTTGATTCTTAGGTTTTGTTAAGTTGTTTCATGAATAATAAAATTGTAAATTACAAAACATGTTAAATTTTCCATTCATGAATCTTGTAATGGTGTAGATGTCTAAAACAATCATATAACTTAAAAAATTGCATTATAAAACATGGTACATGTATACATTTTGCATTCATGAATAGATCATCATCTCATATAGAAGAGTTGTTATGGATGTGGGTTGATACTGAACTTTTAATATAAATTTCTTCAAGGAAAACATACTATAAAATTGCATTATAGAATATACAATCTAAATTACCTTCTTTGTCTTGAAGTCTAAGATTCTATTTTATTTTTCATGAAATTTGAGAAAGCTTAGAGATTGAGAATTAAAAATTGCAATGTTGAATCAACTGAAGTTACATTAATTTCTTTGTGGGCCTGACTTTTTCCTCAAAAGTAAATGAAAATTTTAAATATTAACTACTATGTGTGGAGCATGCATTATTAGTTTTAATAGGTTTTGTATGCACTACATGTATATGAGAAACACAATAAAATACATTCTTTTGAGCTATCAAGATGTACAAGAGATATAAAAAATTTCAAATTGATGGTAGTATGATTTTAAGAAAGTAAATAGTGTTACTAATATAGCACTAAAAATATTTGAAAAGATAAAATGGTGACATCAAAAGGAAAAATGCAGTGCAAACATTATAGTCGTATAGTAAACAACAAACAATATTGTGATCTACTACATCCTAGTACATTATAGTAGTATTTTGGATCTTTGAATTTCCTTTTAACTTAAACAACAAATCCACCATATTAATTAAAAAAAAATTGTAATACCTAGTACTAGCTAGACTGGAAAACTTAAGAGTGCACAAAAAGCAAGGCTAACAATCTACTTGAGCTCTTTCTCAAATATGAATACAAGGAGATGATATTATTGGGCAATTCAATTAAAAAAATTCTAATGGAACGCCATCCTCAATGATCCATTCATGGTCAGCTTTTGACATTCTCCATTCTTTAATTTTATTTTTTTTCTTGATTGAACTTGTATCAAATTTATACGCGCTGCACACACCAAGTGACTATATTGACAACTTATGGCATCAAGTTGATATTCTTGAAAGTAAACAAGACTCTCAGTTTGATGAGTTTCTTGAAAAAAATATCGTTTCAGTATAATAGACCCTCTTTCATATATAAAACTATTATCATCATATTGCTCCAATAACTTCATATTTCCTTCAGTGCACTGCATCAAATAATATTTGACATTTTCTATGTTCTTAATGGGTCCAACTACATAAAAAATAACTCCTACACAATAAAAGGTGTAAATTCAAATCACAATTAACAAGAAACTATTGATCAACATGTACTTGATTTTATTATCTATTTAGATCTATATTTTAATGGTTAACTAGATACATAAATACACAATGATTTTAAAAACATGACACACACACACACACACACACACACACACATACCCTTTGAAAGAAATTGAAATGTTACCTTCTCTAACAAGAGTAGAAATTCAATCACCTTCAGATGACACTATAGTATCCTCTAATTTCATCTCTTCAAATCTTGCAAGCGACATTTTTCCCTTTGTATTAATTTTTGTATGTTGTCAAGCTTTCACATACAAATTGTTTTCACAAACATCATTGAATTGTGTGTCCTCTATGCAAATAGGACAAAAATAATATTCTTTTCTTCTGTAAAATGCAAACACATTCGATACTCTTTTGTTTTAATTGAATGCAATTTTCGAGTCCCTTTTACTATATCAACTTCATATGTAATCGATCTATCTACATCTTGGACTCCAAAATGCCAAAAAAATCGATAGTAAATTCAGACAAGAATTTAAATATGTTATTTAAAATATAATTTATATATCAAATCTAATCATTGATCAATTATTTAAACTAGATATAATTTTTAATTTTTTAAAATTTAAAATTTAATAAAAATTATCATATATTAAAAATATATATAAAAAATAATATATATGTACATACCTGTGTATCTCCCTTGATGGGTTAGTCTCATGTCTTAGTGCAAAAATGCACCATTGAACATCTTGTTCAACTGAGACAAGTCGGTTTGTAGAGTTGTCCATTTGATATCTTCGAAGTGCTTGTTTATACACACCCCTGCACCAACATGTTATCCTTTTCCATGACTAGCCTCAAAGAAATTCCAACGATGTTTAATGTTGGTTTTCATATGAAGACAACACAACCAAAAGAATGATCATGAAGATTTGAATTGACTTGCGCATGCATCTGACCATATCCAATGTTCATTGAATTTTATTCCACAACCTTTCAATGAGTCATAAATCTTATCAAAGCATTGTTATACAAAATGTGTGTTATGTGTACGATAATCGTTGATATAAAAATGATATTCTTTAATAACATGTTGATTTTCACCAGTGCTTTCTATATGATCAACATTTTGTTTAGCATGTCTATATATAACATGGAAAAGCATATCTAGACTTGGTCAAAATGATAATATTCACTCTGTATTTCTTTTGTGAAAAAAATTTGTAATTTTTTGCAAAATCAACTATCGATAAAATAGTCCCTCATGGAAACATTTCATGGGATTTTTTGAATTGCAGGTCCTTCCATCGAGGTATATGAGAATGCTTGGTGTATTTATAAATTTTTGTCTCAAACTTCTTCAAAAACTTTATCACAAAAATTTCTTCTTCATGTAAATCAATGTATGGATATATTCATATTTGTTTCATTCCACTTTTATGTTGGACAGTGATTGATCATTCATATCCATAGGATATTTGTCATGAAACAGAGTCAAATTTCCACAATGATCACATATTTTACCACTAACACATTTCTTTTGGTAAAATAATTCATGATTTTCTCTTCCACATAGACTTTGGGATATGAAATCATCGATAGTGGAAGGAGGAGGTGAATTTTTCTAAAATGTTTTGCCAAAATTAAGGAAGGTGTCAAATTGAAATGATAATGAAAACAACAAGTTTTGTGTACAATGATAGATTTAACATACCATGGTTTTTGTTGCACAAAAGCATTGATTGAGATATTAATTCCATGATTCTCTTCTTTGAACTGATTGAACAACTCTATTTGAGTGGTGTCCAAGATATGTTTTTCATGTTCTTCATATTTATTTCATGTTATTATTCATTGCATCACATCCCTTACTTTTGGTGAAACACGTGAATTTTTCATCCAATATGCATATATTATTTTTTCAACATCTTCTCCAAGTCTATCGTTGTATGGTTTCCAACAAATAACTGTCCAACAAGCAAGCTCATCATTTGCATCTATTTGCAATCGAAATTTCCTATTCTTTTGCAATGTTTTTGTGAGGTCCCTAATTCTTTTCCCATAGATTTTTCCAAACGATTTTATTTATTACTTGATGAAACCATTGCTATTTGTATTGCTCTACATGCATCTAGATCACTTTTCTTTCTAGATCTTCCAATTGAGTTTACAACACTATTTACATTTTGAATCACATTTTCCTTCACCTTTTTATCTTTCATTGATTTTCAAATGCTTAGTAGTGTTGTAGCTTCTTTTAATTTCTTTGATGTTAAGAGACCTCTCAAAATTTGAGCTTGAAATGTCACATTTTCATCTTTGAAGAACTTGTCAATAATGAGCTTAACATGATATCATATAACATGGTTAGCTTTTTTAGTGTCAACATTTTCCAACATATCATCATCGATATTAATTTCATCTGTACATATGAGAATTAAATGTAAATGAGTATAAGTATACATTAAATAATTAAATTAAAAAATAGATTTCATGAAATTGAAACTAATAAATATGTATAATTCCAACAATACATGACATATATATACATATCTAAGGGTGATTCAAATTCTTCTTCACTTGAATCTCTTTCAACATCATCAATCATTGGTTCATTTTCTTCTTCACTTTGTCTTTCAACATTTTCAATCTCATCATCAATGTTATGAGGAAAATCTCTCTCTGTTTACATTGTAAAATATTTTTCAAATTAGTTCATCAAATAAAAATTAAATTCCACAATACACTATTAAATTTTAAATATCATTTATAATATCTAAATTTACATATCTGGTTCAACTTATTGTTGAGATTGATTTTCCCTTTCAATATTTAAGTGTTCTTCCTTCTTTCTTTTGTAATAGTTTCTCAAGTATTCTCTACGAGCCTCAATGTCTCTAATTCAATCATATTTTATCTTGCAATTTCATTGATTCCCCATGATAATTCAAGCTATGTGGATTTTTAAAATCAAGCCCCAAAAAGTCACTTTTAAAATCAAGTCCAAAAAAAATCAATTTCAAAATCCAACCTAAAAACTCACTTTCAAAATCTAGCCAAAAAAACTCACATTCAAAATTCAACCCAAAAAACTCACTTTAAAAATCCAACCCAAAAACAAAATTGTCCAAAAATTAGATTCAAGGAAGTTCGGTATTCAAAAGCACATGAAGAATGTGAGTGCGAAAACGACGTTTTGGCCGAGTTTATTTATAGCGTTGGACAGAAACAATTGTTAGGGTCCTATATTTCGTAGGATGACTTTATTGTAGCTGTAATTTTGTATATGAGATGTTGTAAATAATCTTCCATTCTGCAAATTTATTTCCAAAGAAAAAGAAAAAATAGAAAAGAAAAGAAAAAGGGGATATAAAAAATATATAAGTGAAAAGAAAAAAAATCAAAATATGAAAAAAGAAGGAAAAGAATGAAAATACCCCATAAAAAATATAGATGCAAGTGAGCAAGTCAAAATGCCACTTAAAAAATGAAAAATAAATCAGTATTACCTTTGAAATTTTCAATAAGGTGTGCAACTTGTTTAAATGCCACATTGATTAGGAGAAGTAGATTAGTTAGTTTTAATCACACAGTTTAAGCGTGATTAAGATAGATTGAAGAAAATTAGTGTAGATTAGTGAAATAATCAACCATATAGTTTAATCATGGTTGAATTATATTAGTTAGAATAAAAAATAATTAACCACAATGTTTAAGCATGGTTAATTAAGCTTTAATGTTAATTAAGTGCAAAGTTTAATCGCAATTTGATTTGTGAATAAAGTTTTTTATACGACACATTTTGTTGTTATGCGATAAAGGTGAGGCACACCTTCCAATGGCTCTGATCCACCCCACCCAGATCAATGGTGGGGGATCGTCTTCACCCCCCTGAGCCCCTCCAAGGTTTAACCTGCAGAGGGGGGGTCCGAAAAAGTAGTATCATTTTGTGACGTGGCAGCTCAAAACTATTTCACACCCCCCTAGCCTTCTCCCACTTACCGCTCTGACCCCCCTCCAAAAACTGCCATCCTACCTTTCTCTCTCCTCCTGACCATGGACTCCACGTCTGCTCCCACGCCACTTAACTCTCATCACGTGGACTCCCCTATCCCTACCAATTTCTCCCATATCAATCTTTCTCCTCCACTACCTGTCTACCGCATCATACTTGCGGACCACACTCCCCTTCCACCAAAGTAACCTCCCGCCAATACTTCTCCCCCCAATCCGATGATGCCATCTAGCACTCCCACCACCACATCAACATTATTGTTGCTCAATTAATGACTTACCCATTTCCCACAACAATGAACCCGCTCTATTGTAATGGTAAATCAATAATGGTCATTTCGTTTTTCTTTATAGTCCACCACAAACCTTTTATTCCCATCCTATATCCTTTTTATGATAATCAGGGAATTGTGAAATTGCAGTGCACAAACAACCAGAACCCATATGCTCCAACATTTAGTCAGTGACCATCATAACAAACCACTGCAACCAATTACCTACCCTTCAATTCGCATTCAGACATCAGTTTCACCTCTTTTTCCTGGTAACTTTGAATTCCCTGATTTTTCCTCTTCGATAATGGCACCTAAAAATATAAATCCTATGATGACAACCCTATGCTTCCCCCTACCATAGACCTAGATCACCAACCATTAGTGGACTAGCAATACAATATTTTTGAAACTAATTCTGATTTTGACCTATATGAGCTTCACAGTTGGTTGAAGCAGAGGTATCTTGCCCTCAATGATGAATTGGGTCTATGGGACTCTTCCCTACCCCAATTCATCTTCCCATAGACCTATCATTTCCTAGAATTCATGTCTTAGTTCCAATTTTTCTACATCCCTAGCCAAAGAGAAATTGTGGCTCAAAATGGTGACATCCTTTTCACTATTACTGCAGAATATATCTCTTAGATGCTACAATTGCCAAATTGTGACTCCCTGATGCCATTTCAGTAGATTCCCTAATGGAATTCTACAAAAACATGACCTTCCCATAGAGAGCCAAGATTTTTGAGATATTTCTCTTAGAGGATGCCCAATTACCTAAGAAAAATCCCCCCTACTCATCCTCCATGTTCCCCGAGATGACTAAGCAGGTAATTGCCATTATTTCATTCATACTTGGCTATCAATCTGATTAGTGGGTTGATGAGGCCATTATTGGTTTCCAATCAATCTTTACAACTGGTGAGAAACTGCCTATTTTCAACTACAGTAATTTCATTGTAGAGTCAATTCATGACTAGCTCCTCAAGTTCTCTATTAAGGGGAATTTTAAGTATTCTTCAGTGCTAGTGTATTTATTTCTTCACCATAAAGAAAATATATTTTCATTTCATTTGCAGAAGTTAGATGATCATAGTAATCCCCATTTTCTTATTCTTTGGACTTCCCTCGTGAGGAAAAATTCCACCTAGTATACCTTCTTAGATTATGTTGATCAATTCCTACATAAAGCTGCTAGTGTACTAAACAGTGATGTAAAGCCTAGGATAGGACCAGAAATACAAATAATTATGCATCTCAGTGAGCATACTAAAACAATGGATTGGTATTTATACCAAAATTACACAGAAATCAGAATCTATGGGTGTGAGCTTCCACCCTACAAGCTTCCTAATTTTGTTTCCATGAGAATATTATCATTGGAATATTTTAGGGAGATGATACATATGGATGACTTACATTTTTTTACAGCAAAGAAGAACTCCCAGTTCAAGATCAAGGCAGAGGTGAGACCATTTATTTGTAACACTAGGCTAGTAGGCAAAGAGGCAGACTCACTCCTTAAATAAATGAACTTCAAATTGAGTTTTACTTGGTCATATGACCCTTTTTGAATCATCTCCAAGCTGAGAGTGGAACAAAAAACCACTCCTTACACCCACACTCCAAGACTAGAAATAGAAAAGTTCATGAATCAAAGTCAATGGGTGGAGAACACACTACAAGAGGCAGAAGAATAGGTCATATCTACAACAACCTCACAGACTCTAGTACCTCAAGAGAAAAAATACAAGAGACCTATAGAAATTCTTCAAATTCTCTACAAATCTCGCTCTGAGACCTATGTAGAAAATATGACTGTAGGTTAACCTGATAATGCAATATAAATCAAAGAAGAATACTATAACCTACTTCTACTATCAATTTGCGGAAGCTTAAAGATTGAGCTGAACAATATAACTAGGCGAAGAATAATCAATGCACAATACACATGAGAATACTTTAGGGAAAGCCTCAACTAAAAACCCCACTATATGTATTATATACAAGGTGGAAATACATATGAATTATACAAAGCCTTAGCTCCCATGGCTAGCCAACTCTTAGTACAATCCTCACAGATGCTCATAGGCAATCCTCGCTTCTCTCAAGCCTTCCTCTCTACCCTCCAAGCTCCTATTTCCTTGCGTTGTTCCTTTGGGATGATCTCCTTCAACCAAGTGGAAAAACTCGATTTACCAAGTGGATGATCTCTTGATCTCACACACCGTCAGAACTGCGCAATCCTCAAGGAATTATTCCTTTTGCTTGCATGAATTTTCTTTCTAGGAAAACACATGCAACTGATAGTACATTGTCCTTGACTTTAATCTCAACTGTGTCTTTCTCATAATAGACATGCATGAGTTTCTGATGAGGGAATCTTCAGTTAACTGGAGTAAACTAGTTGAGTGCATGCATGCATTAACTAACTGTTATCTCTCTATTCCTCAAATAGCTTGGAACTAATTTAACTGGACTTAACTCAGTAAACTGAGTTAACTAATTACAACTCAAATATAAATCAACCTTATCTCCTTAATTTAAGGCTTATCTCCTTAATTCAAGGGATAACTCTTGCATGACTTCAAAAAGACTTCTAACTTGAATTTCTCCAACTAATTAAGTCAAAATAACTTAATTAATTATTTCCAAGTAGTTGTTAAAACTAAATTCGATTTTAATTCACAATTTTAATTCAAGGAAAAATTAAAATTGGAATATTCTTATTGCCATATTTCAACACTCCCTCTCAACAAGAAAGGGATTATCTGCCACCCCGATCCTGTCTATATGGAACTAGAATTTACACTTTGACAATGCCTTTGTCAAAATGTCAGCATCTTGCTCCTCTATCGAAATATACTGCAACAACATGATCCTTCCATCATCAGCAACTTGCTTTACCTTGTAAAATCCAACGGGAACTCACAACTGACTTGTTCTCCGGTCTCAGAACCACATCCCAAACACTGTTACAAACTATGGAGTCATAATCCTCTACCATAACATCAACCCAAATCGGCTGCTGCACTACTTCTTCAAAGGAAGATGGCTCAATCTCAACACATTCCCCAACAAGGGCCATGTATCTAGTGTACCTCTTAGGTGACCTCCTCTGTCTACGCTGAGAAAATGGTGCTCCCACATTCTCTCTTGCATCCTCCAACAATCTATCAGCTTCTCTTGTGCACTTCTATACATCTATGGAAGACTATGCTTGAGTGGATGTCTCCACTCCTGGAACCTCTACATGCAGCTGCTCTGCATCAGTCTGAGGCTCCTCCTCCTTAGGAACCAACAGTTCCTCCATAGCCTATATTTGGAGCTCCCTCTCAAGGGAAACTCGCATGGCCTTTTTCTCATCAAACTTGAGATCTCTGTGAAGCACTGTCCTCTGACTAGTAGGCAAGAACACCCGATAGTTTTGAGGTGTATCAGTGTACCCCACAAGTATCCCCAACTCTGCTATTGGCTCAAGCATCTTCCGTGCATCCTTTGTCACATGGAAATATGTCGATGAGCCAAAGATCCTAAAGTGACCCACATCTAGTATCTTATCGGAGAAAGCTTCCTCTCATGTCTTCATCCCAAGTATGCGATGTGGGCTTCTATTCTGAAAATGGATCGTTGTGTTGCATGTCTCAGCCCACAAGTGAAGTGGTAGGCCTTGGTCATGAAGCATTTCCCATGCTACCCCTATAATAGTTTTGTTCTTCCTCTCAGCCACCCCATTCTACTGTGGATTATGAGGTGCCATCAACTCCCATTTAATTCCTCCTACTGCATAGAAGTCTTTAAACTCTTGAGAGACATATTCTCCACCATTGTCACTTCTCAAGGCCTTGATCTTCTTCCTTGACTCTTTCTCGACCAAATCTTTGAACTCACAAAACTTTGTGAAAGTTTGGTCCTTTTTTTGCATGAAATAAATCCAGCATTTACGAGAATAGTCATCAATGAAAATCACATAATACCTTTGCTTCACTATGGATGCCATCAATAATGGTCCACACACATCGGTATGAACTCACACTAAGATAGCCTTTTCTCAACTATCTCGATCATGAAAGGAAGACTTGGTGTACTTTCCCAAGGTATAAACTTTGCATGTGTCAACTTGCTCAAGTTTACCCTTGGGAAGTCTTGTAGATATCTGCTGCATTATCTTCAAAGCCCCATGATGCAAATGGCCCAACCTCCTGTGCCACAACTCGCCAATGTCTTGGCTTTACACCAATTCTGCTTTCATACTCAATGTTGCACAATCATCTACCTCTAGTTTATAGATATCCTTCACCTGAATCCCTGTCCTCTTGGTCTGACCCATGGCTATGTGTCTTAGGAACACCTTTCCTTTACTGAAGACAACATCTTAGCCTTTGTCCTCCAACATTGCGACTGATACCAAGTTCTTCTTCAGTCCAAGAACATACATCACAGTTGTCAAGGTGATAGAAGGTCCATGCTCCCTCTGAAAAGCAACCGTGTCCACTTCTGAAACACTATACCTTCCATCGTCACCCATCTCTATGCGCATCTTCAGGTCTTTCTCCTCCAAGGTACTAAATAAAATTTTATCACCAGTCATGTGGAATGAGGCTCCACTGTCAAGATACCAGACACAACCCATCATCGATGACACCATGCATGTGATGAGGGTAAAGTCCATTTTGAACTGAGAGGCTAATGCCTCACCTTCCGATCCTTCTGAGTATCCCTTCTTGGACTTCTTCGATGGGAATTTAGTCACATAATGTCCCATCTCATGTGAATTAAAGCATCTCACTTTAGAATTATCACCCTTCTTCCCCCCATGAGAAGAATTCGATTTGGAATTGGAAACCTTCTCCTTTCCTTTCCTTGCCTTACTTGCTACTGATCTCCTCCTACATTAGATCCAACCACAGTCGTTCCCAATCTAACAGTTTCTCCCTTCCGTTCAAATAGTCTTGGTAGCTATTCCAACTCTTTGGAAGGCCAAGGAGAGTGAGGCTCACCATATCATCATCGGCAGTAGTTATTCCCACACTGCCAAGCTCATCTCTGTAGGTTGTGAGCTTATTCAGATATGTGGAAATAGTATCACCCTTCTCCATCTTGATTCTTCGAAGCTTATCCTTGAGCACCAATTTCCTTTGGTCGCTACTATTCTGGTAGAGGCCGTTCAATGTCTTCCACATTGAAAATGGAGTATCCTTCCCATGGAGACTCAAGATAATATGGTATCGAACTCCCTCAAGGATGATCTGTCTCGCCTTCACCACACACTTCTTCCAGTCAGCCAAATCTTGTGCATTAATTAAAGCTGGCTTGGGGATTTTTTGATCAATGAATTCCTTCAAGTCATTGTCCTCTAATACAGCCTCCATTCTATCTTTCCATGCTATGTAATTCGAACTACCTTCCAAGACATACTCGAGTCTCAAGCCATAGAACGCCATTGGCCAACCTTGAAGTATGATATGAATTCGATTTGCACATGCAACCCCGAACTTCAAACTTCCAATTCTCTTCTCAGTACACTGTTCACAGCTTTGATAAACTTGGCTCTAATACCATGTATAAATTCTTCAAATTCTCTACAGATCTCGCTTTGAGACCTATGTAGAAAATATGACTATAGGTTAACCCTATAATGCAATATAAATCAAAGCAGAATAGTATAACCTACTTCTACTATCAATTTGTTGAAGCTTAAAGATCAAGTTGAACAATATAACTAGAAGAAGAAGAAGAATCAATGCAAAATACACATGAGAATACTTTGGGGAAAGCCTCAGCTATAAACCCCACTATTTGTATTATCATACAAGGTGGAAATACATAGGAATTATACAAAGCCTTAGCTCTCATAGCTAGCCAACTCTCAGTACAATCCTCACAGATGCTCACAGGAAATCCTGGCTTCTCTCAAGCCTTCCTCTCTGCCCTCCAAGCTCCTATTTCCTTGCGTTGTTCCTTTGGGATGATCTCCTTCAACCAAGTGGAGAAACTCAACTTACCAAGTGGATGATGTCCTGATCTCACACACTGTCAAAACTGCGCAATCCTCAAGGAATGATTCCTTCTGTAAGCATGATTTTTCTTTATAGGAAAACAAATGCAATTGATAGTACACTATCCTTGAATTTAATCTCAACTGGGTATTTCTCAGACTAGACATGCATGAGTTTCTAATGAGGGAATCTTCAGTTAACTGGAGTACACTAGTTGAGTGCATGCATGCATCAACCAAGTATTATCTCTCTATTAGTTCCTCAAATAGTTTGGAACTAATTTAACTGGACTTAAGTCAGTAAACTGAGTTAACTAATTACAACTCAAATATAACTCAACCTTGTCTCCTTAATTGAAGTCTTATCTCATTAATTCAAGCGATAACTCTTGCATGACTTCAGAAAGACTTCTAACTTGAATTTCTCCAACTAATTAAGTCAAAATAACTTAATTAATTATTTTCAAGTAGCTCTTAAGACTAAATTTGATTTTAATTCACAATTTTAATTCAAGGACAAATTAAATTTGGAATATTCTTGTTTCCACATTTCAACAAGACCAAGGGGGGAGGCTTCCCCTTCAGTGACAGATATTGGAGTCAAAGAATTATTGATTTACAAGAAGAAGCACAAGAATAGTTATCATCCATTTTTTCAACAGGAAGATGAGGGGCAGGCCACCATAGTCCTGACAAGACATGATGATTCTATCAGAGGGGAAGATATATTCACATGATATCTGAGCTCCTCAACTTCGCAAGGTCCCCCAGATACAACTCAAACATTAGAATTGGTTCAGGACTAGGATGAATCAAATATATTTGCAAAATACAGGGAAATTAAGAATAAGAATGAGCACCTCAAGGCCTGAACATACACCCAATTATGGAATAAAAAATATTCTTCACATCATAGGCTTCATTCAACATTTGATACAAAGAAGGGGAAAATGAAAATTTATTTCCTCCAAGCACATATTCCATTTCCCAAGACTTGAACTGATTACAGGAAATCGATTTTCTCATTTGATGTTGAGCATATTCACCCCATAGACCAAATAGACTTGCATAAATAGACTGGAGAAATGTTGTAATCTACCTTGAATAACACTACCATGACAACTTCCAAGTTGCAAGCCTCACTGAACGACATACAGTCATAATTAAAACTTGAAAATTTTTCATCTTTGTTTAAGGACACCAAGATTAAATCATTGGAGGACCTGGTGATTAAACTGGGGTATGACCCCAAAGATGTAAACGCAGTAGAAGAGATGGTAAGGATGAAAAATGAAGACATAACAGCGTTGAGGAAACAACTGAAACTTGCCTCCACTAAGGATCCCCAAGCTAAGGAAGTTGGGGAGCTAGATAAAGAAAAAGAAAACATGTTCAAGATAATAATTGAACAAAGCAGCCAAATCAAAGATATGGAAGTGGAGATGGAAAAATTGCTCAAGGAAAAGGAGCAGTCATCACATCTGGCTATAATGCCTCTAACATAAGTTCCTATTTCAGTTTCAACAACAGTAGGAGCATCTACATCGACTATAGCACCAACAAAGAGTACAACTTCTCCAAATGAGTTAGTTAAAGCCATGGAAGACCTATCCATTCAAGGGCATGAAATTGAAAAGTTAAAGGCTCAGCTCAAAACTCTACAGGATTAGATACTCCAGATAGACAATTCTTATGTAGTAGAGTTGCAGAAAACTAACAGGCTCACTCAAACGATTGAATAGTTAGAAAGTGAGCCATCCATTGCCCAAAATTTGGCATAGGCAAAGGAGACCATATGAATATAGATCAATGAGGCCATGAATGAAATATGGCACTCAATTCAAAATTTGAATACCAAGAGTTGATTAAGAAATCAAAAGAGGTTGTTGCAAAGATAAAGGCAGATTTGGGACAAAAGCCTAGAGAAGCTACAATACTGATAAGAATCTTAAATTCAAAAACCAAGGAGAATTTAGAAGAATTAGAATTTGAAGACAGAATAGAAACAATTTTAGAAGTGAGAAGGATCCTCACTAATAGGAACTTGATGCTGCAGTTAGAAAATAAATGTCACAACATGGAGTCTAGTGTCTAGAAATTTCATAGAAAATTTAATGCACTTAATTTAAAAGGACTGCTAGGATTGATAGGAATGGGAGACCAACTAATAAATTTAAAGGACTACTACCATAACATATACACTATTGCCTGAGATAAATCAAATTTTGTAGGTATTAAAGGAAGTATCACAGGGAAGGATTTTCTGGAAGCTATAGAGTTCGACCTATTCATCAAGCACGAGATCAAGCACCTGTTTCTCTTCAAGCCTAATTTTCAAAAGTATACTGAGGTAGATGAGACTTACAGGAATTTAATAAAGTTTACTATCCCAAGTGAAGAGAGTTGGGATAAATTATGTGAAATGATGGAGTAAAACAATTTCACCTCCAACAATAAGACAATAGGACAACACTTCTTCAGGCCCAATCATCAACAACCATCCTCGAGAATAGTGCCAGTAGCTTCAACAGTTTTAGATTTCCTATATTTTTGTTCTATTTTTGTAAAAAATCTTTGAGATATTTTGTAATAAATCTTGATATTTTATGTCAAGATATTTAGATAGAATTTGTATAAATACTTCATAATTCAAAGTATTGATGTTGGGATTTGTATTGAGAAAGACTACCATCTATTGTAAAGTTGTTCACTGAGTTCAAGTGACCTTTTGCATTAATACAAGACAAGTTGTTTCAGGATTCCTGTGTCATATCTATGTGGTGAAGTGCTTCTTATTGTAATCTGTTTTTTCTTTGTTTTTCATATGTCTTTTTGTTCTGTATTGTTTTAAAGAAGATTAAGTTCAAAATTTGTTTCAAAACACTCTGTTCTGGCTTAAAACAATATCAATGTTTTCCACTGAGGTTTAAATATAGAATTCAGGTAACAATGCTCTATATTTAAAGTGAATCTTAATTTGTTCCTCCTTCTCCATTTCACAAACTACAAGGATCCAGTAGTATGCCTACCTTGCCCTGCTACACTTAAGCTTGATATTTCTGCAAATTGATCACTCTAAGCTCCTTTGACTCCATTGCCCAATGGATTTTCCTTGCTATTCCAACCAAACCAATCTAAAAACCAAGCTTTGAACTTTCACATCTAGCCTAAAATCCTACAAAGCAAACAAAGCTAAATCTGATAGAGAGATCCATCTCCGAGTTTAGAAGGGATAACTTCTAGACTTAAAATTGGTTTTGTGGTTACCTTGGCAATTTCTTTTACAACCTTAAGAAATTATAGAGTGCTAACATCCTGGCAACCATACTAGGGACTCGAACAAATCTTATTTTCATTTCCCTAGTAAAGAAAAAATTCAGTACTTAAATTTATTTCTAGGTTTTGTGGCTTAGAAATGTATTTTGATTTAAGGTTGTATTCCACTTAAAAATCTGCATATATCTTATCTGCAAATACTTAATAGTAGATCTAGCTCCTGAAGGAATTTATACTAGAGCTAATCCAAATCCAAATCCGCCAAAAATTTTAGATAATCCAGAAAACATCCTTAGAAACAAAAGTTTAGCTCAAAGTCAGGAAAGTAATAATCCTCTCCCTAGGGTAAATTCTCTGCCAAAAGACTTTCAAATAGTAGAAGACATAGAATTTGATTTACCATTTGAACATAGTCTCTTCCGAACTAAATCTAACATTTTTGTAGCTGAAACTATTTTTGATGAAAACATTTTAAAACCCTACACTTCAAAACATAAAACTATGAAATCAAACTCTAAGGATGATGTCATTAAACAATTTAACAAACTTGAAGTGTTGGTGTTTGAACTAGATCAAGTTGTATAGAAATATCTTGAATCACCTAAATCCTCACATTCTTCTTCCACTACTTCATCCCCAACTCCTCTAGTAATTCCACCTAGTTTTTCTGTTCCATTTGAAATTCCTGTTGTTCATACTACCCCTTTAGAGATTCCTACTATTTCTGCTCCTTTAGAGTTGCCTATTGTTTCTATTCTTGTAAAAAATCCTTCTATTCCTACTACCCCTCTAATAATCACCCCCATTTTCACTACATCCATTTCATATTCAACCACTACCACTTCTACATCAACACAACAAAATGTAATTACACCCACTTTCATACCTTCCATACCCACAACTATTGTAATGCCATCTGCATCTCAAACGCCAATCATGGTAGCTCAATAGGCCCCCTTGGTCCTACCTCCATAACTCAATGGAATGCCTCAATATTACCAGAGGAGGATTCCTCAATTTGATAGCACTGGGCTCATAACTACTCAACAACATATTGATAAAATGAATTACTACTTAGACTTCCAAGAGATAGATGATGTTGATGTGAAAATGAGATTGTTTGCTTAAAGTCTCACTGGTGAGGTTAAAAAATGGTTTAAAGGGTTACCAGCCAACTATATCCTAGACCTTACTCAATTTCATGATACATTCCTCAGAAGATGGGAAGTGAAAAAGAACCCTTTACAAATTTTAGCAGAGTATGAAAGTATCAAAAGAGCCCCAGGTGAATCGGTCCAAAACTATTGTATCAGATTTAACAATATCTATAACTCTATCCCTACAAAAATAAAACCTCCTTCTAGGCTAGCCTTGATTAAATTTCCATATGGTTTTGACCCTTATATATCTTACCAGTTAAGAGAAAGAAACCCTGCAACCCTTGAGGAAATGTAGAGAAATGCAGTTAGTGTTGAAGCCAATCTATTAGCAGAGAGAGATAGAATCAAAGTTGAAAGGAGAGCTACTCTAAAAGAGGAACAAGTTTCTTCTTCCTATGATGTTAAATTGGACACTTTAGTAAGAACAATGGAGAAGATGATGGAGAGAATTTCTATAGGTGATGGAACCCCTCCAAGGGAAAACCAAGGTGGTTCCCAAATTAGAAATCCAAATTTCAGGAAACCCAGCCTCAGATTAACCAAAGAGAGTAGAGACGCCAAAATTATCAGCAACAAATCAGGCTTCCATTTCAAGAAAACTATGCAGATGAGGAAGCTGACATACTTGAATATCCTGAGGAAAATCAAATAAATTTGTTTGAGGAAACCGAAGTTGACCACATTTTTCTAACTAAGGAAGAGCAAGACATTTTCCTACTCTCACAACCAGAAACCATTTCATTAGACTCTAAAGACTACAAACAAGGATATAAAAATGCAATTAAGGAAGTTCATAGACAATATAACTTGAGGAGTAAAAAGACTGCTGATGATCCTCCCAAAAAGACTCCTGAAACTCCTTCCAAATGGACCCAAAATGTTACCCCTTCTACCAGTCAGCCTAAATATTATTCTCAGAAGGAAACTTCTAAGAAATAGGATGAAAATACTAAATAAATAGAAAAAACCCCTACATCTTTCAGCATTAAAAATGAATTGGCTAAATTAAAAATTTCCATTCCTCCCACTGAATTAATCAATAAAAATGCATACAAAACACAAGTTATAAAATCCTTGAAGATAGGGGAAGGAAATGACATAGTCAATTTGAATGATGATCGACTTGAGTTATTGTTTGGGCCTGAGGTTGAGGGAAAATCTCAGGATGGCAGTGTACCCCCTTGCTACATTAGCTTGAACATTCATGATAAAATTATGCACAATCATATGCTTGATTCTAGATCCTCACATAATCTAATGCTTAGAGTTATTATCGAGAAACTAGGCTTAAATAAAACCAAGCCTTACAAAGACTTATATTCATTTGATTCAAGTAAAGTCAAATGCTTAGGATCAATTAAATATTTATGTGTTACTCTAGTCCAAATACCAGCAAATATCTTGGTAATGGACATTTTTGTAGCAGACATACCTCCTAAGTATGGAATGTTGCTCTCTAGATCCTAGGAAGAAAAAATACAAGGCACTTTAAAAATGTATATGACTTATGCTACAATTCTAGTGTTTGTTTAGCCAAGAAGATTATACATGGAAACACTAAGAATTACACGGTTAGAGTAAAGAAAAACCCAATGATTACCCCCCGTATTCAATACATTCAAACATGGATTCATTTATCTTGTACAATAGTGAATGTGTAGAAAATGAAGTTTCACACTTAGAAGATGAAAATAGTGATATAGAATTGGATACTGAAGAAAAATATGTACAGGGAGAAGCTATTTGGAATATGAGTTTTGATGGTGTTATAAGTAAGGATGGAGCAAGGGCAAGTGTTTTCATTGTAAATCCATCCACAAATATGGCTAAGGGCCATGGTTACAAACTTAATTTTCAGTGCACTAATAACATAGCTGAATATGAAGCACTGATCTTAGTGTTGCAAATTTTAAAGAGATTAGGAGCAAAATGAATTTCTATGCACGGGGATTATAATCTAATAATAAATCAAATCAAGGGTGAATACGCTACTAAAAACCGTAGACTAAGAGCCTATAGAAATGCAGTTTATATTTTTTGCAATGCTTTTCTAAATATGATTTGTCTGTTATACCTAGAGGCCAAAATATTTTAGCTGATGCCTTGGCTGTTTTGGCCAGCACTTGCAAAATTCCTTTTCATTCCAATAGGAAATATGTGGTGGAAGTGAAACATAGGCCAGTTGTGCCTGATAATGTAAGATATTGGTAGGTTTTTAGTAATGATAAATAAATATAATTTTTTTTTACAAATGAAAGATGAATTTGAGTCTGTAAATATTGATATAAAAAATGATATAAGTGAAAAATAAAAAGAAATAGTGGTTAACGAAATTGATGATAATCAACAAGAACTTGAGGTCCTGCAATTAAAGGAAAATGTGTTACCAAGAGGATTGTTACCATTAGAATAGCTTTTTGACTTTGATGATGTAGCCAAGAAGCCAAAATAGAACCTGTAGGAAAAAAACCCCAAAATTTTCAAACTATCCAAGTCCCTACCTCCTAAATAAAAACAAAAATACATTGAGATTTTTAAATAATTCATTGATGTGTTTGCCTGGAACTATGAAGATGTAAAATCCTATGATACCATTATCATTCAGCACACCATTCCCATCAGGGAAGATCAAAATCCTTTTAAACAAAAATTGAGGAGAATAAACCCAGTTTTACTGCCTTTGATAGAAAAGGAAGTCAAGAAAATTTTCGATGCAAAGATCATTGTACCCTTATATTTTCAAAATGGGTCTCAAATCTAGTACCTACTATGAAGAAAAGAAGGGAAATTAGGCTTTGTGTAGATTTTAGAAATCTTAACAAGGTTGCTCTAAAAGATAATTACCCCCTTCGTAAAATGGACCACATCCTACAAAAGGTAGTTGGCTCCAGCAGAATCTCATTGCTAGATGGTTTCTCAGTATACAACTAGGTTCTGGTTCATCCTCATGACCAACACAAAACATCATTCACTACACCCTGGGGCACTTTTATGTATGTAAAAATGCCTTTTGGCCTTATGAATGCTCGGGCCACTTTCCAAAGATCAATGGACATAGCCTTTACTAATGAAATTGATATATTTATTGTGATTTACCTAGATGATATAACTGTGTCTTCAAAGACAGATGAAGAATTCTTGCTGCATTTAAGACATGTTTTTAAAAAGTGCAGAAAATATGGTATCTCCTTAAACCCTAAGAAAACTCTTTTCGGTTCAGAGGAGGGAAAAAATCTAGGTCATGTTATTTCTAAAGTAGGTATAAGAATTGATCCTAACATAGTCAAAGCCATACTAAAAATTGACCCTCCTAGAAACAAGAAAGAAGTTAAATCCTTCATTGGTAGGATAAATTTTCTTAGAAGATTTATTCCTAACTTTCCTGAAATTTTAAGACCTATTACAAATATGTAAAAGAAAGGCATGGAAATAAAATGGAATACTGAAGCCAAAAAATCCATTTATGAAGTGAAGTTAGCTGTAACTACTCCTCATGTTTTGATAAGCCTTGACTTTACAAAGGATTTTATTATTTTTTCTTTTGCATCTGAGCATACTATTGTAGTTGTTTTATTGTAGAAAAATAGTGAAGGCCATGAACAACCCATAGATTTTTCAGTAGATATCTGAGGGATACATCTCTGAAGTACAACATCATGGAGAAACAAGCCTTTTCTTTGGTGAAGGCATTAAATTATTTTAGAGTATACATCCTACATTCACATATCATTGCATTTGTCCCAAGTGTTGTGGTAAAAGATATTCTAACAAAGAATAACTTAGATGGTAGAAGAGTGAAATGGATTTTTGTAATCCTAGAGTATGACATTGAATAGGATCAACCAATCTCATCAAAGGTTAGGGATTGGAAAAGCTAATGGTTGAATCCAATTTTCATGCACTGGATATCAATTATATTGTTGCATTGGATGAATAGGAAGAGTTGGTGACAACACACGTATCAGAAGCCTTTTCTACTTCACCATGGTATGTATACATTATCTTTGTACTACAAAAATTACAAGCTCCTCTTGGTTTAACCGAAACGAAAGCTAGGTTTATTAAATTGAAATCTATGAAATTTTGTATTTTAGATTGAGTTGTATATTGGAAAGATTCTGGAGGTATTTCACTAAACTGTTTATTGAAAGATGAAGGAGACAGGGTCATGGAAGAATTTCATCAAGGAGATTGTGGAGACCATTTGTTTTGGAAAACCACAACCAACAAGATCTTAAGGGCTGGTTTTTACTGGCCCACCTTGTTTTCAGACGTACATATGAAAGTCACCACTTGCCACTAGTGTCAAATTTTGAAGGCAAGAGAAAGCTTTTGCCTTTACCTTTGAAACCCATTTTAGTTGAAACTCCTTTTCAGCAGTGGGGCCTAGAATTCATTGGTGAAATACATCCTAGCCCCTTAGGCCAACATAGATGAATCTTAATAGCCACTGATTACTTTACCAAGTGGATTCAAGCTATCCCAACTAGGCAAGCCACAAATACTGTCATTATCCACTTTTTAGAAGGTAACATTATGTCTAGGTTTGGATGCCCCCATAATATTATCACTGACAATGCTAGTTCCTTTAATTCAAAGAAAATGGTTGATTTTTGTAACAAATACCACATAATATTAGGACACTCAACTTCCTATTACCCACAAGGAGATGGGCTAACTGATTCCTCCAACAAGATTTTAGTTAACATCATTAAAACTCTACTACAGGAGAATAAAATATCCTGGCATAAAAATTTGATCAATGCTCTGTGGGCTGACCGAATTAGCACCAAAAAGTCTATTGGAATGTCTCCTTTCCAACTAGTATATGGACTTCATGTTTTGTTTCCTATTTCTTTATGAATTCCTATGTTAAAACTACTACAAGAATCGCAAGTGGAAAATAATGATTTACAAAGAAGGATCAACTAGACCATATATTTGCAACAATCCAGGGAAGAGGTGTATAACAAAATTCAACTTGTTCAAGACAACATCAAAAAGGTCTATGTCAAAAGAACAAAATCAGATGACTTCCAGTTAGGCGACCTAGTGTTAATGTGGGACTCAAGAAATGAAGACAAAGGAAAGCATGGTAAGTTCGACAGTTTGTGGAAAGGGCCATATAAAATTGAAGCTTTTAGAGGAAATAATGAATTTTTCTTGAAGGACTTGACTGAAGAAGCACTGCTTAGTGGACCTGTCAATGGAAGACTTCTCAAACACTACTTTCCTCAAAGTTAAATAAATTTCATTTAGAATCAATGTACATATCATTTCACTATTTCTACTACAAGATTAAGGTTGGTTCACATCATAAATTGAAGCCCGGAGAGAAGGCCCTAAGCTTCTGATGATTTGTTACCCATATTTATGATTGACAACAGGTGGATCAGATTCAGTTGCAGAATAAAGAGAGTTTTCCCAATGGATCAAGGCTATTGATCTGCAGCGTTCTTGACACCTCACAAGGAGGGTTCCATCCCCATTGGAGCCACTGTTAGGGTCCTATATATCAAAGGATGACTTGATTGTAGCTGTAATTTTGTATATGAGATGTTGTAAATAATCTTCCATTCTGCAAATTTATTTCTAAAGAAAAAATAGAAAAGAAAAGAAATGGGGATATAAAAAATATATACATGTGAAAAGAGTAAAAAATAAAAATATGAAAAAACAAGAAAAACAATGAAAATACCCCATAAAAAATATGGATGCAAGTGAGCAAGTCAAAATTCCTCTTAAAAATTAAAAATAAATCATTATTACCTTTGAAATTTTCAATAAAGTGTGCAAATAGTTTAAATGCCACATTGATTAGCAGAAGTAGATTAGTTAGTTTTAATCACATAGTTTAAGCGTGATTAAGATAGACTGAAGAAAGAGTGTGGATTAGTGAAATAATCAATCATACAGTTTAATAATGGTTGAATTATATTAGTCAGAATAAAAAATAATTAACGAGAGTGTTTAAGCCTGGTTAATTAAGTGAAAATTTTAATCACAATTTGATTTGTGAGTAAATTTTTTTATATGACACATTTTGACATCACGTGATAAAGGTGAGGCTCACCTTCCAACGGATCCAATCCACCCCGCCCAGATCAACAACGAGGGATTGTCTTCAGCCCCCCGAGCCCCTCCAAGGTTTAACCAGCGAGGGTTGGGGGGATCTGACAAAGTGGTATCCTTTTGCGACATGGTAGCTCCAAACTATTTTGCACCCCCAACCTTTTCCCGCTTACCGCTCTGACCCCCCTCCGAAAACTGCCATCTTGCCTTTCCCACTCACACTAACCACATACCCCACCTCACTCCCGCACCACTTACGTCTCGCCATGTGGACTCCCCGTCCCCACCATTTTCTCCCATATCAGTCTTTCTCCTCCACTATCTATCCACCACGTCATACTTGCAGACCCCACTACCCTTCTGCTAAAGTAACCTCCTGCTAGTACTTCTCCCCCAATCCAAAGAAGCAATATGGAACTCCCACCACCACATCAACATTATCGTTGCTCAATTAATGACTTTCTTATTTCCCATGACAATAAACTCGCTCCATTGTAACAGTAAATCAACAACGTAATTTCGTTTTTCTTTATAATCCACCATAAACCTGTTACGCCCCTCCTTTCTTCATTTTGTGATAAGCAGGGAATCGCCAAATTGTAGTGCACAACCAATCTGCTCTAGCATTCAGTCAATGACTAGCATAACCAACCACTACAACCAATTACCTACCCTTCAATTCGCATTCGAACATCAATTTCACCTCTTTTTCTCGGTAACTCTGAATTCCCTGCTTTTTTCTCTTTGATAATGGCACCTAAAAAATCTAAATCCTCTGATGAAAACCCTATGCTACCACATACCATAGACCTAGATCACCAACCATTATTGGAATAGCAATACAACATTGTTGAAACTAATTGTGATTTTGACTTGTATGAGCTTCACAGTTGGTTGAAGCAAAAGTATCTTGACCTCAGTGATCAATTGGATTTCTGGGAGTCTTCCCTACCCCAATTCATCTTCCCATAGACCTATCATTTCCTAGAATTTGTGTCCTGCTACCAATTTCTACATCCCTAGCCAAAGAGAAATTGTGGCCCGGAATGGTGACATCATTTTCACCATTACTGCAAAATATATCTCTCAAATGCTACAATTGCCAAATTATGACTCCCTAAATCCATTTCCAGTAGATTCCCTCATGTAATTCTATAAACACCTGACCTTCCCATAGAGAGCCTATATTTTTGAGATCTTTCTCCTAGAGGATGCCTAATTACCTAAGAAAAATCCCCCCTAATTGCCATTATTTCATGCATACTTGGCTATCAATCCAATCAGTGGGTTGATGAGACCATTATTGGTTTCCTATCAGTCTTTACAACTGGCGAGAAACCCCTTGTTTTCAACTATAGTAAGTTCATTGTAGAGTCAACTCATGACCATCTCCTCAAGTTCTCTACCGAGGGGACTTTTAAGTATTCTTCAGTGCTAGTGTATTTATTTATTTATCATCAAGAAGATAGATTTTCATTTTCTTTGTAGAATTTATATGATCAGAGTAATCTCCTGTGTGTAATCATTTGGACCTCCCTGGTGAGGAAAAATTCCACTGGGTACAACTTCTCATATTATGTTGATCAACTCCCACATACAACTACCAACTTACTAAACAGTGATGTAGAGCCTAGGATAGGACAATAAATTCAAATAATTCTGCATCTCAGTGAGCAGACTAAAATAAGGGATTGGTATTTATACCAAAATTTCATAGAAATAAAAATTTATGGATTTGAGTTTGCACCCTACAGGCTTCCTAAGTTTGTTCCAATGACAATGTTCTCATTAGAATAAACCAAGTAGATGATACATATTAATGACTTACATTTTGTTGCAGCAAAGAAGAAGTCCCAGTTCAAGATCAAGGCACAAGTGGGACTGTTTATTTGTAACACCAAGGTAGCAGGCAAAGAGGTAGACTCACTCCTTAAACAAATGAACTTCAAATTTAGTTTTACCTAGTCATGTGACCCTTTTGGAATCATCTCAAAGCTGAGAGTGGAACAAAAAACCATTCCCTACACTCACACTCCAAGACCAAAGATAGAAAAGTTCATGAATCAAAGTCAATGGGAGGAGAACACACTACAAGAGGTATAAGAACAGGTCATATCTACAAGAAACTCACAGACTCCAGTACATCAAGAGAAAAAAGACAAGAGACCAAGGAAGGAGGCTTCCCCTTCAGTGATAGAGATTGGAGTCAAAGAATTCCTGATTTGCAAGAAGAAGCACAAGAATAGTTCTCATCCAATTTTTCAACAAGAAGATGAAGTGCACGCCACCATAGTCCTGACAGGACATCATGATTCTATCAGAGGAGAAGATATATTCACATGATCTCTGGGCTCCTCAACATCACAAGATCCCCCAAATACAACTCGAACATTAGAATTGGTTCAGAACCAGGATGAATCAAATATATTTGCAAAACATAGGGAAATTAAGAAGACGAATGAGCATCTCAAGGCCTCCACATACACCCAATTCTGGAAGCAAACAACTTCTTCACGACGTAGGCTTCTTTCATCCTTTGATATAGCTAAAGGGAAAATGCAATTTTCTTTCCTCCAAGCACAAATTCCATTTCTCAAGACTCCAACTGATTACACGAAGTCTTTTTTCTCATTTAATGCTAAGAAGATTCACCCCATTGACCAAACAGACCTGCATAAACAAACTGGAGAAATTATGTACTCTGCCTTGACTAACATTGCCATGACAGCTTCCAACTTGTAGGCCTCACTTAGAAACATATAGTCACAATTAAAACTTGAAAAAATTTCATCTTTGGTTACGGACACCAAGATTAAATCATTGAAGGACCTAGTGATTAAATTAGGTTATGATGCCAAAGATGTAAAAGAAGCATAAGAGATTGTAATGAGTAAAAATGCAAACATAGCAACTTTGAGGAAACAACTCAAACTTCCCTCCACTAAGGATCCCAAGCTAAGGAAGTTGGAGAGATAGAGAAAGAAAAAGAAAACATGTTCAAGATAATAATTGAACAAAATAGCCAGATCAAAAATATGGAAGTGGAGATGGAAAAACTACTCAAGGAAAATGAACATTCATCATAGCTAGCTATAGTTCCTCTAACAGTAGTCCCAATTTTAGTTTCATCAATAGCAGAAGCATATACATCGACCGCAGCACCAACACAGAGTATAGATTCTCTAAATGAGTTAGTTAAATCCATGGAATACCTGTCCATTCAAGGGAAGGAAATTGAAAAGTTAAAGGCTCAGCTCAAAACTCTGCAAGATCATAAACTCCAAATAGACAGTTCTTATGTAGTAGAGTTGTAGAAAACTCATAGGCTCACTCAAAATATTGAACAGTTAGAAAGTGAGTCAGCCATGGCCCAAACTTTGGCACAGGAAAAGGAGACCATATGGATAGAGATTAATGAGGCCATGAATGAAATATGGCCCTCAATTCAAATTATATTTGAACAACAAGAGTTGATTAAGAAATCAAAAGAGGCAGTTGCAGAGATAAAGGCAGATTTGGGACAGAAGCCTGGAGAAGCTACAACATTGATAAGAATCTTAAATTCAAAAACCAAGGAGGAGTTAGAAGAATTATAAGTTGAAGACAGAACATAAACAATTTTAGAAGTGAGAAGGGTCCTGACTAAGAGGAACCTGATGCTGCAGTTAGAAAATAAATGTCACAACATGGAGTCTAGTGTCTAGAAATTTCATAGAAAGTTTAATGCACTTAATTTAAAATGACTGCTAGGACTGATAGGAATGGGAGACTAGCTAATCAATTTAAAGGACTACTACCATAAGCTATACACTATTGCCCAAGATAAATCAAATTTTGCAGGTATTAAAGGAAGTATCAAGGGAAGGCTTTCCTGGAAGCTATAGAATTTGATGTGTTCATCAAGCATGATATCAAGCACTTGTTTCTCATCGAGCCTACTTTTCAAAAGTATACAGAGGTAGATGAGACTTACAGGAAGTTAATAAAGTTTACTATCCCAAGTGAAGAGAATTGGGATAAATTATGTGAACTTATGGAGTAAAACAATTTCACATCCAACAACATGTTAGGTCCCTATACTACTAGTGTAACCCCTTATTATTATTAGTACAACCCCCATATTATATTGTTGTGCCCATGTAGTCCCCATAATTTTATTATTGTGCCCCATAGAAGCCCACTATTGTTATTATTGTGCCCTTACATTATTACTGTTATGTCGGCTCTGATTATATTATGACCCCTTAGACTCCTATATATAGAAAGGAAGTCTTTTCATTTGTATCATCCAAGAATTTTTCATTTGTGTAATGTAAAGGAGGTTTCCCCTCGAAGAGGCTTATTTCTAAGGTGTTCATCTATCTTTTCTATCTTTTTGTGAGCTGGTTTCATAACATTTGGTATCAGAGCTTTGGATTCTAGGGTTTCGCTGCTCCAAACAGGTCATCATGGAATTTTCGCTATAACTTTTTTATGCAATGTTTCTGAAGCTAAAAAAAATCCCCATTTGAGACAAAATCACGCGGAACCTTGGGTCTGAATGTCAGATTTGTTCTCACTATATGTTCGAAGATATGATCTGAAGAAGTTAGGGTTTTTGCAAGCTCCAGAATTTCATCTAAAACAGGTCATCGTGGAATTTTCACTATAACTATTCTGCTACAAAGTTTCAGAAGATAAAAAAAAAAACCATTTGAGAAGAAATCATTATGAATCTCGACTCCAAATTTTAGATCCTGTCACGATATATTTTCGGAGATATAATCTGAGAAAGTTAGGTTTTTTGCAGACCCCTGAATTACATTCCAAACAGGTCACCTTGGGAAAATCGTGACAACTTTTGTTCTGAGCATCAGATTGAAAATTCATCAGAATTTTCAGAAATAGGACTTCTTGTAGTTTTCTGTATATCAATTTCAGGTATGAAGGTCGAAACAGTGAGACGTGGCACATCGTACAAGTTCACTCTACTGAACTCTATAATCAGGTCACCGTGGGAGATTTGGCATAACCCTTTCTTGGATAATCAAATTCTGATCAGACTTGTGGGGTTAAAAAGAGAACTCAGAGAGCTACCGCAGGAAGAAATTTTAGAACTTGGAGATCTGAAACTACAGAGTTACATTTGTTTCAAGATTGAGCTCCTAAAATCAAGAAAAATCGAGATGAGGAAGTTTGATGGAAAGGATTTGGTAAATTGGATACTATAGATGGAGAAATATGTTGATCTACATGGTGTACCGTTGTTACAAAAGGTATGTATTTCATCTTAATATTTAGAACAAGATCAATTTTTATGGTATAAAGGGCTTTGTTCTCGTAAACCACTTGTTATGTGTTCAATTTTCCCAGAGGAAATTATAGCACATTATGAGGATACAACGAGCAACACCTTCTTTAGAGCAACACCAAAACAAGTGGAAGAAAAAAGAGAAAATGGGCTTTTTTACAAAGTGGAAAGAAAAATTATGGCAACAAGTAATTATACCCCTCACAACTATAAAGATGGAAGTGTTGTTTCTGCTAGCCTTCCACAACCTACAAGGGTTACACCACAACAATTGGAAGAAAAAAAAGAAAAAGGGCTTTGTTACAATTGTGATAAAAAATACATTAAAGGTCATAAATGTGTTGAGAAAACATTATTTTACATTGACTATGGAGAGGAGGAAGAAAAGGAACAAGAAACATCAAAATAAGAGTATATACACCAGGAACCAACCCTAGAGAAAGAAGAAATGAATCTAACCACATCTTGTAAAGCATTGGAAATAATTACTACTCCTCAAACTCTTAAGTTAGAAGGACATATCAAGAAGAAAAAGGTTCAAGAAGTGAAAGACCATGTCCATAAAGAAGAAATGAATCCGACCTTATCTTGTAATGCAATGGCCGGAATTACCACTCCTCAAACTATCAAGATAGAAGGACATATCAAGAAAAAAATGTTCAAGAAGTGAAAGATCACATAGAGCATCAAGAAATAAATCTGACCATATCTTGTAATGCACTGGAATAAATTACCACTCCTCAAACTCTAAATATAGAAGGACATATCAAGAAGAAAAAGATTCAAGCAGTGAAAGATCACATCGAGCATCAACAACAAGTTCTCAAACTTTTAAAGGATAACACCACTTTGGTGCATAATCGAATGAAACAATAAGTAGATCAACATTGCAATGAAAGAAGTTTTGATGTACGTGATTGGGTATTTTTATGGTTACATACATGCAAACAAATGACCCTCAAGAAAGCTATTTATGAGAAGGAAATGTTGGCAATACTACACGCACTTAAGAAATGGCGACCTTACCTAATGAGAAGACACTTCAAGGTAAAAGTGGATCATGATAGTATTAAATAATTTTTAGAACAAAAATTATTCTTTGAAGAGCAACAAAAATGGGTCACAAAGATGTTGGTTATGACTTTGAAATCATCTACAAAAAATGGAAGCAAAATGTTGTGGTAGATGCGCTCTCAAGAAAGGATGAGGATGTGGAAGCATTGTTGTGCACCATTTCTATTATCCAACTACATTGGATAAACGAATCAAGGTATGAATGGAAGAAGGATGAAGAAGTGTGGTCACTCATTCAAAAGTTTCAGAAGATCCTAGTTCAAACAATATTGCCAGAACTTGACAAGGAAGGAAAAATCGTATTGGAGCCTGGAGCAGTCATAGAATCAAGAACCCGACAGCTACGAAATCGATCAATTTCAAAGTATCTCATCAAGTGGAATAACTTACCAGCTTAAGATTACATGTGGGGGGACAAGAATTTTATACAAGAGCATCAAGAACTACTCAAGCATTGAGGACAACACTTTTTGAAGGAGAGGGGCATGTTAGGTCCCTATACTACTAGTGTAACCCCTTATTGTTATTAGTACAACCCCCATATTATATTTTTGTGTCCATGTAGTCCCCATATTGTTATTATTGTCCCCCATATAAGTCCACTATTTTTATTATTGTGCCCTTACATTATTATTGTTATGTCAGCTCTGATTATATTATGAACCCTTATACTCCTATATATAGAAAGGAAGTCTTTTCATTTGTATCATCCAAGAATTGTTCATTTGTGTAATGCAAAGAAGGTTGCCCCCTCGAAGAGGCTTATTTCTAAGGCGTTTATCTGCCTTTTCTATCTTTTTGTGAGCTAGTTTCATAACACAACAAGACAACATGACAACACTTTTTTAGGCCTAATCATCAACAACCATCCTCGAGAATAGTGCCAACAGCTTCAACAATTTTCGATTTCCTATAATTTTGTTCTATTGTCGTAAAAAATCTTTGAGATATTTTGTAATAAATCTTGATATTTTATGTCAAGAAATTTAGAGAGAATTTGTATAAATGCTTCATAATTCGAAGTATTGATGTTGGGTTTCATATTGAGAAAGATTATCATCTATTGTAAATTTGTTCACTAAGTTTGAGTGACCTTTTGCATTAATACAAGACAAGCTATTTCGAGCTTCCTATGTCATATCTATGTGGTGAAGTGCTTCTTACTATAATCTATTTTTTTCTCTATTTTTCATATGTCTTTTTGTTCTTCATTGTTTTAAAGAAGATTAAGTTCATAATTTGTTTAAAACACTATGTTTTGACTTAAAACAATATCAATGTTTTCCATTGAGGTTTAAATATAGAATTCATGTAACAATGCTCTATATTTAAAGTGAATCTTAATTTATTCCTCCTCCATTTCACAAACTACAAGGATCTAGTAGTATGACTATCTTTCCCTGCTACACTTAAGCTTGATATTTCTGCAAATTGCTCACTCTAAGCTCCTTTGACTCCATTGTCCAATGTATTTTCCTTGTTGTTCCAAGTAAACCAATTTAAAAATGAAGTTTTGAACTTTCACATCTAGCCTAAAATCCTAAAAAGAAAAAAAGGAAAAAAACTAAATTTCATAGAGAGATCCCTCTCTGAGTTTAGAAGGGCTAGCTTCTAGACTTAAAAGTGGTTTTGTGGTTACCTTGGAAATTTCTTTTACAGCATTAAGAAATTAGGAAGTGCTAACAACAGTTATATTGGAGGGTCGCATCATTTCATTTTCGTGGCTGACGAAAAATAAGGATAGGTTTTTCAGCCAAAAAAATATTTCTGTTACTTTTGACATCTGTTCGCAGTAAAAGAAATTCATCCAAAAACCTTTTTTGGTCAAAAATCTGCAACTTTGCAACAACTCAACTCTATTAACCTTTCTCCAAGTTTAAAATGGTTAAAATCCATCAATTATGGTGAATTTACTTTTAGAACCAATACCAGCATTTGCAGAATTGAATCTACTTTTAGTAGATATAAATTTTATGGAATTTCATAGATATTTGCTAATTTTAACTAATTTTCTAGTAAAATGTGTGCAAAAAAATTATGAAGGTCATTATGATTCAGTGAAATCAAAATTTTGTATCTTCCAAAATACACTGTGAAAAAGTATGCAAAGTTTATGGTGTATTACGTTGGTTTGTCTTCTTTAATGGGTATTTTTAAATTTTTATTTTTTAACTAATATGTTGAGAAACATGGTGCTATGTTGACAATCTTCAAAATCTACAGTTTTTTCACATTAGTTCAATTCAAAAAATTCTAGTAATTATGATGTGCATATGTTGGTTTCATAAATATAGCCATACCAAAGTAGTGTCTACCTAGATTGTTGCAACACATTTTTCTTTTCTAAAACTCAAGGTTAACAAAGAATACATTGGGGGCAAAAAACAAGATTCTTTATGAATCCCTTGATTTTTAAAGAACACACAGTCAAATAATTGCTAAGTTGACATATAAAATGTGAATAAAAAAAATTCTAAAAAATAATTAATAGAAAGCTAATAAAATTTCTGACAAGTTTTGTTTTTAATGTAAAATGAAATTCAAAATAGAAAAATTACTTTGGCTTGCTGAAAGTTGAAAAAATTCTAAAAATGATATTTTTTTTCTCAAAAAAGGGCCAAAAGTGTAACCCAAATTCACATTTTCGAACCAAATATCTTCAAAATTACCCTCCAAAAACGTTCAAGAAATTTGGTATCTCTAACAGAAGTGATATTTTGTGGAATTTCATATAATCTCATAATTTTAGGAAAGAGCAAAATAACCACTTCAATAGCATCATTGGTTTTCTTGCATGGTAAGAAATGTTCCATCCTTGAAAAAAATTCTACTATTGGAATCAATATTATATTGAAATATTGACCTCCTAAAAAAATCCAACGTAGTTTCCACTCTACTCTAAATCTTACCCACGTGAAGCAACATGTTTAATTTAAAGAATGATCGAACATAACAATTCATACATAAAGAATGAATGTGGGTCCCACTAGGTTTTACCCCGGGACCTCCCAAACCAATTTTTATATTTATCAATCTGTCAACTGAAATAACCAAATGGGTCATTGGGTAGTCCGCCCACCAAGAATTATTTAAACCTGAAATTCCATTCACCCGGGGGACAGAGATTGCAAGAGCGCACATGGATGCCAAGGCATCGAAACCATGTCTGGAATGGATTTCGAGAAGAATATTCTCTGATGCAGAGGAGGATTCTTGGAGATTCCCTGGAGGGAAAAATTTCATAGTGATAGAAATATGCCAAGTTTATATTCAAGTTAATTAGAATTTCACCAGGAATTTGATCGTAGAGATGGATTTATGATCTGAGCATCATAATTTCAGCCAACCTGCAGAGCATAATCTTGAGGAACCTTTGTGATTCCCTTGAGGCCCAAAAATGACAATTTCAAAACCAGGCCGACTTTATACTCATTCTTCTCAATTTTTCACAACGAATGTGATGGCATGATCAATTTCTTCATATGAGTAGTTGAATTTCAGTCGACCCATGAGAATGAATCTTTGGGGAATCTTTGAGAATCCTGAAGGACCAAATTTTGACCGAAGAAGAAAGGGGTTGAGTTTACAGTAATTTTTCACCATTTTTTTCCAGGAATTCAATGTTGTAATCTATTTCATCAGCAGAGGTGTGAATTTTTAGGCCATCCCCGAAGTGGAGGTATAAGGTGTCTTTTGTACATGCATGTAATTTGATTTCACTGAAGATTAATGAAAGAGGCCTCCCCACATTGAGCAGGGCCCGAAGACGTAACCCACACTGGGTGAACTTCGTTATCAACTTGTTTGTGTCTTTGCTTCTCATGGTTGTCATTTATTTCTGCTTCTTTTATGTGTATGCATCTTATGGTTACATGCCCTTTTAAATGAAATTTTGTATGCATATTTGAAGTGAAAAGATCTGGATCAAGTTTGGTATTAGAACGTGTCTTCTGTTGATGTGAATTGTAAGTGTATGATAACCAGGGAAAAGCTCCAAAGGTGTTAAGGAAAACATAAATCCTTTGATCCAGAAGAGGGGCATCCAGTATGAAGAGGTAAAATGGTAGATGAAGATGCTTGGTTGGAGGAAGAGAAAATTTATCGCAAGACCTTCTATGCCATGGTAGAAAAAGTGGACAAATTATTTGAAGAGAATGAGAAGACAATGGAAAAATAGAGAAGAAGGAAGGACCGGATGATCATTACTTGTTGAATCATGAGGGAGGAGGAGAAGAGCCTCTTGAACCTCCTTCTCCATCTTCTAGTGAAATTTCTTTTTCTTCCTCTTCTTGTCATTATAGAGGTAGAAAAACTCATAAAAATCCATTTTTCAAGCAGGATGTTAGGTTTTATTTTCCTGTGTTTAGTATAGAATCTAATACAGAAAAACTAGATAACTAGATCAGATGGGTTGAAGTATATTTCCGCATTCAATGAATCAAAGAGGATGAAGCCAAGAACCAGCTAGCATCCCTTTGATTGAGTGGAATTGCTCTTGTCTGGTGGGACGGCAAGATGCAGAAAGGTGGTAAGAGTAGTCGTAAACTTATTTTATCTTGGTTTGAGTTTGTTTCTACTTTAAGAGAATAGTTTTACCCATTGGGTTACAAAGATAAGGCTATGGTGGAATGGAAACATTTGAAACAAAGTAAAGGTAAAAATGTTCATAATTTTACAGAGGATTTTAGGAAAAAAGCATTAGCATTAAATGTTCCACTACACTCTCCTCAGGAATTGATGAAATATATTGGCTCTTTTCATAGTTATTTGTGTCATTCATTGTTATTATTTGAACATAAAACTCTTGATGGAGAAAGTGTGAAGGTTGTACATCTTGAAAATTGGGGGAAGTATAAGTAAGATGACTGCCCAAAGAGGCAGTAACTAAGAGAAAGGAAGAAAAGCCCTTTTGTACTCATTTTGTGAAAGAAAGGTATGATGAGGAACATTTCTAGAAACTGCATCAAGAAGTGAAGCCAAAGAGGAATGGTAGGAAGGAGAAGCAGAAGACAGTTGCAACTATGAAGCCAGACTACAAGTATAATCAGAGGATGATGAGAAGATCAAAACTATAATATTTGCAAGTGTTGGACCAATTGACCTCAGATCAAACTCGGGTGATGAAATGAAGATTGCAACGTTTGGGATTACAGAAGGTGGACCTATCAACTTGGGTTTCAATTCAGGCGATGAGGAAAATATTTCAGCATATGTTGTGCCAAAAATGAGGAGGGCACCAAATACTACATGGCTCCAAGAACTTGAAGAGATCAACCAAAGCATTCAGGCAGAGAATGTTGAACTAAGAAGACTCTTACAAGAACTAGAGGAGGAGAAATGAAGGTTACAACATTAGTTACAAACCAAGGAGGAGGCCTTGGAAAATTTGTAGCCTAACAAGCTTGAGGTAAAAAGTGATTCTTCAATTTCATGTTCTTTTTATGATGATGATTTCCATGCTTTTGAGAAACATACTACAGGAATTGGATCACAATTGTTGAATGGGTATCAAGGAAAGGGCCTCGGTATTAATGGTTAGGGCATCGTGGATCCCATCAAAGTGGAGGAATTTCCTTGTTATCCAGGACTTGGGTATGTCATAAAATAGATTGGAGAATGATCCAAGACAACCAGTGAACAACCAACAATGGATGATGGGAACACCTCATCACATTCCATTGATTGTGAGGATTCCACGGGAACTTATTAAAGGCACATCAAGAATAAGCATTCCATGTCTATCTAGAAATTTTGGAGGAGAAATAATCATTGTAGTCACTGCAATAAGGATGGACACCAAGGAGCAACACGTCAAATACTCCATGCCCAGAAAACACCTATGAAGGATCGAGCTGGTGAAGATGTTCAACAAGTGAATCCACCATAGGGAGATGACCCATTCACTTTGTTGAGTGACAACTAGTTTTACTAGATATCGTAGCTTGCCATACCCACATTTTGTAAATAATATGTTGCTAAATGATTTTAAAAGTGATGATGTGTTTTACATCACTTATGAAAGAAGCACGATAATATTTTTAGACTTTTTGTTGATAGTAGGTGATTGGTTTATGTTATTGTTACACAAAATATTGTCACCATGACTATTTGCAGTCAGTATGGGTCTATCATCATTCATACTGTCCTCCTTAGCAAGTCTCAAACCTCAGCTCTTCATGTCAAGCTTTAGAAATGAGAGAAAGTCCTTAAAAATCAATAAAGCTCTGGTTCCGCACTTTCTCTTACTGTTACCTGCGGTCTCGCACCCCTTGGTCATGTTAACTGTGGACCTGCCCGCTCTGTCTCTAAAGGAGTGGGTGCGGACCCCTGTGAAAGTAAAAAAGGCGCAATTTTATTCTTAAAAACTCAAATTGGGTTAATTCTGGATGCTTCTAGAAGGAATCTTAACGTGGATGGTTCGCTCCTAGGTGGTTCATGCATCCCAAAACTAAAGGAGTTAATCCCTTGATGAGAGGAGCTTATCCCTTTGAAGGAGGGCTTTATCCCTTTGAAGGTGGACCTAGTAACTTCCCTCCATTGCACTATAAATTAACGCATTGGGCTGGTTGCTGGGGAGGTTAGAAGCTGAACATTTTTGAGGGTAAATGATGTTGGAATTGAGACTTCCTAGTTAAGCTTGAGAGGAGAGATTACATACCTTTTGGCTTCATTGGGAAGAGAGTGAAACTTGTCAAAGCAAAGGAGATTCTTGCTGGACCCTGGGAGGAGCTTGTACAGCATCAAGGCACCAAGGTTGTAAAGTTCTTCTTTGATTATAGTTAATACAATCAGATTAATTTTTCTCAATAAATTGTCTTATATGGTTTGTTTCATGGATTCCTTGATCATCATGATAAATATGCTTTGTTATATTGGCTTTTTAGGTGCTATTTAATGTGTGTGCTTGTTTGTGTTTGTAGATTCTTTACAAGGGAGCTCATTTGGATCAATGGAGCATGGCTTCCACAAACTTGCGTTGGACCCGAGGTAGGCCTAAAACACTTGTTTGCCTTTATTTATAAATTGCATATTTAGAGAAAGATAGAATTTGTTTGGTTTTCTTGTCGCTAGATATCATTAGATACTAGGGAGGTCGCTCTTGCCTGCAAGAATGACTTATCCGGTCGACAAAATGGTGACTCCGCTGGGGAACTTGAATTTTTTATTTTTTCCTTTGCTTTTACTTTGACTTGAGAAAATGTGTCTTTGTTTCTAGTTTTTGGCTTGATGTGTGTGGGATTGGGTAGGTTTAGTAGATATTGAATTATTTTTTGTCTTTCGTACTTTTGGAAGAGGACCACACCCTCTGCTTGTAACACAGTGCGGACATCCCGACACTTTTGTTTTACACACAGAGCGGTACCACACCTGGGTATATTAGGGGCCTGCGGACCCTGTCAAAATTTTGAAAAACTTGAAATTTTCTCATTCAGTCAGCTTAGGATTTGTTTATGTGTTTTTAGCCTCTGCCCAGATCTGCACGTGACTTGTCAGGAACTTTTCTTAGGTTAATTCCATTGGCATTAGGGTTTTAGGTGAAATTCCTAGAAGTTTTGTGTGTCGGGCTTGATTTTCGTTTGGTCTTGTAGTAACTCAGAGCTTGGAAGCCTTAGAAACCTCAGATCACCTTGGTTTTTGCTGGCCTTCTTATGAGTCTGACCGTTTTGTAAAATCTGCCTTTGTTGAGGAATCCATCTTGTTTTTCTCTTTGCGAAACTTCGAAAGAACTTGTGTTGAAAGTTTTGGATTTCATTTTTAGAAAAGAAAACAAAAGTTGGTTGTTTTTTGACTGATTTGTGATTCTGGACAAATTAGTCCTTAGTTTGCTCATAACTAAGTAAAACATCCTTGAAAAGAAATCTTGTAAGCTTTTACTTCAAATAGTTTTTTAGAATTTATAGATCTCAAGATTAGATTTTTCAATAGTTTTGAGTGTTTTATAAAAATAAAAATAAAAATCTCTTTTGAAAAAGTTTGTTTTAGTAGTATTTGAGTGTTTGAAAAGAAAGGGAAATTTTCGTGAGCATAACTAGTTGTCTCGTTTTTTAGTTCATTGGAAAAGACAAAAAGTTCTTCTTTTTATTTGTTTGTTAAAGAAAGATTTGTTTTTACAAGCATTTTCATTCTCAACTCATTCTCTAGCTAGAAATTCATTGAAGAAAAAGGATTGTTTTTCATCTTAAGTGCATTTTTAGTGATTTGGAGTCAAGTCTTCACACCATAAGTTTCATCTCTACACCTTTTGCCTTAAGAAAAAACCAATAAAAATAATGCTTAAAGTAAAATCTATCTAGTAATCTTTTTATTTCTAGGGCTCTTTATCACCAACATATCTTAGGCTAGTATCTTGGAGTAGGGAGTAATTAACTCTCCAAGATAGTAAAACAAACAAGTAGTTGTATCTTGCGGTAGGAGATAAATTCCAATTGTTACATCTATGCTCTGGGAAGCTCCTCTTATAGGAGTCAAGCACAAGATCGTGTCCGAACCAGTGGGGTAATCAATCCTTCCTCATTGGGAACGATACTAGATATACACGTATTAAAAATAGTAAACCTCGGATTAATCATTGTTGAGGAGCCTGGGATCACTTGTTGGTAAACCTTGGATTATGTCAAGGAGCCTTCAAGGGGATTGAGCTTGCTACTCTGCCGTTGCGTGTGTATCGGATCACAGACTGTTCCCCCAGGTATATTTTTTTCCGTTGGTAACCATAGTGACCATATTCTATAGGATTCTTCCTAAGGTGACGGTGGAGGGAAGATCCCACTGTACCTGGAGCAGACGTCGGCTAGACTCACTTGGATTTTCTGCGGGGTTCTCTTCACTCGAGATGGTTTAGTGGAGAAACTTGTGCCAGTCTATTCATTAAGCACGTTGTTGAGATAACTATTCCAACCGCCATTTCTGTATTGAATTCTGCGACGTTGGATTTCATCACCAACTAGTGTTTTCGGTACGAAAAGTTACTGTTTGTGTGTGGTTTGACCTCCTAGATTCTTTAGGTGTGTGATTCAAAATTGTTTGGTTCTTTAGATACTTTAGGTGGTTTTATTTGAGATTTTTCTTTGTTTGCATGTGAAGTAGTTAAAATATTTAATCGTGGCTGAATTACCGAGGAAGTTCCATAGACTTCGGGGCCAACCTCCTGAGTTTTCACTGAGCCAGCTTGAAAGGCTTTGAGCCCTTGTAACTCCTAGTGACAGTAGATTTGGGTCACCTGAAGAAGGAGAGTCTTCTTTAGTTGTACATCCTGATTATCAAGTGGAAGCACCAGAGTATATTTTAGAACCTGTTTCTTTTTCAGAAGTTACTGGTATTTTTTCTTCTACTAGTGATTTAGCTGAGGAACCTGAAATATCTGAACCCGAAACTGAACCTGCTGCTACTCCAACATCAGGATTTGCCTCTCCAACTTCCAGTGGTCCTAGTTCACCCACGGTAGAAGGAGTAATTACCCAAAATATTCCTTCTGGACTTATTGCTATTGAATAACTTATTACTTTGGAAGAAGGTATATCTATCCCTGAAAATCAACCAGCTATAGAACTTAGGGAGCGTGAATCAATCTTTTACAGTCCACCTAGGAGGGATTCTTGGTATCTTTCATTGACCAATTTTTTGGAAATCTCGAGACTAAGTTTTTCACCACCTCGCATTCCTTTTCACCCAACACCTAGGGGTTATTATCCTCCGTTAAATATGTCGAGACAGTCGTCCATGTTTTCTCAATCTCCAGAAACCTTTTTAAATGGCAGTCCTTCTGTTCCCTCTGGGTATCAGTCACTTACTGGTAATTTTTTAGGAGCATCTCCTGAACCTATTGAACAAGGGTTATTAACTGGTAATAACAGAACTAAGCCATTGAGTGTAGAAGATATTCTTATGATGTCAGGTACCATTCCAAATCCGCAACCTCAAGGTGGCCAGTTACCACCTGGGGGGAGCCTCAAGGTCCTCAATTATCACCTGGGGGGCAACCTCAAGGTACCCAATTACCGCCTGGGGGGCAACCTCAAGGATAGTACATACCTACGAGACAGTACATTCCTCAAGGTCAACCCCAGACTCAGTATGTACCTCAAGGTCAACCCCAGTATCAATATGTACCTCAAGGTCAACCCCAGTATCAATACGTGCCTCAAGGTTATCAACCTCAAGGTCAGTACCCAACCTAAGGTTTATAACCACCTTCAGGTCAATCATTTGTCCAAGGAACTGGAAATGTACCTTTGAATTATCAACCCTACCCTCAACCTGGTTATGGTCCTCAATATGCTCAACCTGCTATGGGTCCGTACCCCGGAATGAACTTAGTGTGGGATCCATCTCAAACACAACAGATCTTGCAACCGAATGTGCAGTTGTCATCTCAATCTGGACAACCCTTGGTTTCTGGGTCAACCCAACAATCTGTCCAGCCTACTATTCAAACTTCTGCACCTTCTGTAGTTTCTCAGCCTAGGCCTAGTTCGCCTTGAACTCTGCCTCAAACGACTGCTGCAACTGCTGCAACATCTGTTCAATCTACCCCACCTACTTCTGGAGTATCTACAGCTCTGGTTTCTACTGTTCTTGTATCAACTCCTCAAGCATCTTTACCTCAGTCTGGACCCACAATTCAGACTTCGGTTCAAATGCCTTTAGGACAACCTGGTCCAAGTACAGTTGTCACAAGTTAACCTCAATTTACTTATCAACCGTACCAGGGACAATACCAATTCGGTCGTGCTGTGCAGCAGCTAGTCTATCAGTATCAACCATACCCTGGATATACATATCAGCGACCTCAAAAACCCCAGTATGGTCCGGTTAATCCTGGTTTTCCAGGAGGATATAATATCCCAAATGCGATTCCAATTCCTAGTTATCCTGGATATCCTCCTCCTGGGGCTGGTCTCATGACCCAGGGTTTCAGGGACCCTAATCGTCAGTTACCGTTCATTGCAACTTTGGACTTGCCTAATTTTTTGCGCCTTACAAACGATCCAATTAACTATCTTCCGTTTTGGCCGCCAATGCATAATTTGCCTAGTGATATTCCTAAGTTTGAAGGCAAATCAGGAGAGGACCCGTCGAACCATGTGACGACTTATCACCTCTAGTGTGCGTCTAACTCCATTTCAGATGATTCAATCCGTTTAAGTCTTTTTCAATGCACTCTAATTGTTCTTGCGGCCAAGTGGTACATTGAGTTACCGCGAGCCAATTTTTATAACTTTAGTCAGTTAGCTACTTCATTTTTAACTCATTTTCAGTTGCCAGTCAGATATGACAATGGCACGGAATTATTAACTTCATTAAAACAGTCAATGTCCACTTACATTTAAGATCACATTCATGAGTGGAGATGTCGACAGCGTTTAGTGAAAGTTTTTATTCCGGATCAGATCTTAGCAGAATGGTTTGTCAAATCTTTATTACTGAAAATCACTGAGGATGTAGCTAAGGCAGGAGTCATTACTGAAGAGCAAGTAATTGCTCAATCTCAGTACCTTAACTTAGTTTATACGCAGTCAGGTACATTACACGAGAAAATCCCTGACCTTCCTAAACAAAATCAAATAACTGCAGCTCCTTCAGGGTCTCATGCCGCTGATGGTATGATTGGTAGGGTTAATACTAAAAGTAAGAAGAAATCTTCCAAGAATTCTTCTCCTATCATAACTTTACCAGATTCCCTGATAGGAGATTCTTTCGTTCTGCCGATATTCATGTTGTAGAGTCATCTACAGCCAAATCAAAATCCGACAGTAAAAAGAAAGGGAAGAAGAAAAATAAAACAGATAAAAATTCGAAATAGAAAACAAAAAAAACGGAATCTACTGATGAGAAACGCAAACCTCGTTATCCTTGTCTCATTTGTGACGAAGAGCATTTTACAAGAGACTGCCCTCATCGTGCTGAGGTTGCGAAAATCGTCAAAGGTGCCCAAATGCTTGATGTTTTGAAGGATCCTTTTCCTAGTCAAGACAGTAAGATGATAGGTTCTTCCTCAAATGCCTTCGAAGAACCCATAATGATGATGTCCTATGTTAGGAGCGCGCCACGGTCGCAAGATTATGGAAGTAAAAGTCCTGTTGGTGGTAAGGAAGTAGAATCTTCTAATTCGAACCCATCAACTTCAACTCCCAGTTCTGATCCACTACAGATCGAGAAACCTAACCCAAACTTAGTGATCAAACCGCCCGCCAAGGGTATACTTCGAAAGTCAGCTTTCAATCCACATGCGAGAGTGGCTCAGAACTATAACATTGTTGAAGATTTGGCTATTTCACCTTCAGCAATGTCGGCTTTGGAGGTGCTACAATCATGTCCAGCACAGCGTAAATTTCTATTGTCGGCTATAGGAGCTGTTGACATTCGGGACTCGAACCTTATAATTTTCGATCTAGAAAATAGTACACCTCGCTTACCTCATCAAATGGCTTTCCAAATTCCAGTGTTAGTCAAAAATAGACCTTGCTATAGGACTGTGATTGATGAAGGAGCCTCAACGTGTATTATGTCGATTCAATGTTGGAGATCGCTTGGTTTTCCTACACTTAATCAATCCCCGACAATTCTAAAGGCCTTTGATGGTCATGGGTTCCATCCTTTTGTCATTCTATAGGATTTACCTATAGGGGTTGAAGGCAAAACTGTTAATCTAGATGTAGAGGTGGTTGATGCCCCTCTAGATTACAACCTTCTCTTGGGTCGTAGTTGGTCTTACGCTATGACAGCTGTTGTTTCATCGGTCTTTTGGTTTATAAAGTTTCCTCATAATGGAAATATCGTAACTATAGACCAGTTAACTTACTTTTCATCTGACCCAGCCTCTTCTGAAAGTATCCAGCATGTCGGCAAAACAACTATCCCTTATAAGGATGTTGGAGTAGGACTAGTTAAAGATTCTGGTTTACTAGGAACTTTTCCCTTTCCTCCTATCAACGTATCGCCTTCTACTGCAACCATTCATATGATTTCATCAGGCACTATTGTTTATGATGATCCTTGGATCATACCTTCCGAATCTGACATAGATTCATTTGGTGATTCTATGCCTTTGAGTCCATATGAAATTGTGTATCAGGCCATGTAGTCGTTTTCCGACCCTTATTCAACCGAAATTGACTTAATGAATGTGGCCCATGAAGAATCACTTTCAACATCAAACTTAGATTCAACAACTTTTTCTAAACTTGTTCACACTGATGAGAAAATTCGTGAAATCCTGTGTGTTGATGATTTACCATGGGAAGATCTTCATCATAGATCTTCGTTTTTACCTCAGATTGATCGCTTTGAAAATTATTTTTCATCTATTTTTATGACTGATTATGTCAAGGAACCTCAGAATCCAATGAAAAATCCTGATTCTAAGTTAAATTTGGGAAAAATTTCTCGAACTATTCCTATTGACATTTCGGTTAAGCCCGGAATTGTTGAAAAGATTCATATAGGTGCCTCTTGTACGGAAGATGAAATTCAAACATATAAGGCCCTATCTCAAGAATTATGCGATGTGTTTGCCTGGTCATATGAGGAAATGCTAGGAATTGACCCAGCAATTGTTTTTCATGAAATCAAAACTTACCCAGATGCTAAACCCGTCTGGCAATGTTTGCATCAGATTCATCCATGAAATGCTGCTGAAATTAAAGCAGAAGTTGAAAAATTACTTAAAGCAGATTTCATTTATCCAATTCTGTTAACGGATTGGATATCGCATATTGTTCCTGTTAACAAAAAACAAGGAACAATAAGAATATGTATCGATTATAGGGATATTAATCGAGCCTATCCAAAAGACAATTACCCAACTCCCTATATCGATCAAATCATTGATGATTGTGCCGGCAGTGAAATATTCTCCTTCATGGATGGTTTTTCCGGATACAATCAAATAAATATTCTACCTGCTGATCAACCAAAAACGGCTTTCATTTGTCCATGGGGGACATTTGCTTATTGCAAATTACCTTTTGGGCTCAAGAACGCCGAAGCAACTTTTCAAAGAGCTATGTCTTACGCGTTTCATGACATTAAGCACATTGTGCAACCCTATCTTGATGATTTACCTGCTCATTCATTACATCAAGCCGATCATCTCATCCATTTACGGGCAATCTTTATGAGGTGTAGGCATTATCGAATTAGGTTGAATCCACATAAGTGTGTTTTCTGTATAGAAACAGGTCGGTTACTGGGGTTTGTTGTTTCGAAAGCCGGCATTCGCATCGATCCCTCGAAGGTTGAAGCTATTGTCAAATTTCCTCCTCCTTCAAGTCTTCGCCAACTCCAAAGTTTGCAAGGGAAAGCAAACTTTTTACTTCGATTCATTCCTAACTATGCTGAGATCAAAAAGGGTTTTACCAGGTTGTTGAAACAGAATACTCCATTCTTTTGGGATGAGATATCTGACAAATCTTTTGATGCACTAAAACACGCGTTGACCCATGCACCATTATTGCATCCTCCCAACTACAACCAGGACTACTTCTTATATCTCGCCGGCTCGCATTCCACCATTGGAATGGTGTTAGTTCAGGAAGATGAATTCGGTAGTGAACATGTGATATATTGTTAAATAATGAATCCATACAGGTGAGGATAGTTTTTAGATAGGAGGAATGACCTGTTGTAGAGTTTTAGAGAACCCAACGTTTCGGACTACCAAGTGAGTCCATCATCAGGGGATGCGTCAATAGATATTCTTCAGATCTTAATGATGTATCCAGGAGCTAGATTTAGGTTATATATATAGGAAATTGAAGAAAAGATGTAAGAAAATAGGTCGGCTAGATTTTCATTTAATTAATTAATTAATTAATTATTATTCTTTATTTAATTTATTTATTATGATTTTTTTTTAATTAACTAATTAATAGGTTTATAAATTAATTGATTTTATTATTTACTTACTATGTTTATTAATTTTATTTAAATATATGGTTTAATTGATTTATTAATTAATTTATTAATTTGATTGATTAATTTATTTATTAATTTGATTGATTAATTAATTAATTAAATTAAATAGTTAATTAATTAATTAAGGGTTGATTGATTAACTAATTTTATTAATTATTATTTATTAATATGTTTATTAATTTATTGTATTATTTACTTGTTAGTTTGATTAATTGATTAATTTTTAGTTTGTTGATTAATTGTTATGTTTATTTCTTTAATGTAAAATTAGTTGATTAATATATATATATATATATATATATATATATATATATATATATATATATATATATATATATATATATATATATATATATATATATATATATATATATATATATATATATATATTATTAATTAGATTAATTACTTTTATTAATGTTTTTAACTACTAATCTAATTTGTCTGATTAATTAAAATTAATTTATTAGTTTTAATTATTTATTATTTGTTAATATGTCTCTAATTTTATGTATTTATTTCGTGTTTGATTATTTATTGATTTTATTTATTTGATAAATTTATTTAATTTTTAATTAATAAATCCTAATAGATTTGGTGAGTTAATGCTATAATATTATCTATCAATCCTAGATGTAACTTTCATTGATTAATGTTATCAATTGATTATGGGTGAATTAATCACTACTAATTTATGCTTATGATGATGATGATATGAGAATTGATGTTTTTGGAGATTATTATATTGATAGTTTTAAGAGAGGAGGGAATATGTTACCTTACTCGAACCTTAAATCCCACTGAGCTAAAATATTCACATGTGGAGAAATTGGCCTTGGCAGCTGTTCAAGCTGTCCAACATTTTCGTCATTACATTTTACTACGCAAAACTACAGTAATTTCCGATTGCAACCCTATGATCTATATTTTGACCAAACAATTGCTAGGGGGCAAGTACTCCAAATGGATTGTGATCCTGCAGGAGTTTGACTTGGAATTTGAAAAGTCTAAGTCAAAGAAATATTTAGTTTTTGTGGAGTTGATGTGTGACTTCCCAAGTGTTGACACTGAAACTGTGGCGGAGGAGCCCATTGCGGACGAATCCTTGTTTCTAATCAGAACTTTAGATCCATGGTATGGAGATATCATCGTTTATCTCCAAACCTAATCCTTTCGGCCAGAAATTTCAAAATCAGAGCGTCAAAAAATACGATTTCAGTCCCAACAATTCAAAATTATTGGAGATACACTTTATCGTCGTGGGGCGGACTCTGTTTTCCGATATTGTTTAACTCATGAGGAAGCTGAAAGGGTTCTAAATGACTGTCACTCTGGAGCATGTGGCGGTCATATGTCTGGGTTTGCCACGGCCCAAAAGATATTACGCGCTAGCTATTTTTGGCCGTCTTTGTTTAAAGATTGTATTAACGTGATTCAAAAATGCCACAACTGCCAAATTTTTGATCGAAAGATGCGCGCTCCACCCGCTCCTCTCCACCCTATAATTGTCGTCGCTCCTTTTGCGAAATGGGGTATCGATTTTATTACATGTAACCCTCACTCGGCCGGGGGGCATGCGTATATCATCCTTGCGGTAGATTATTTTACCAAGTGGGCCGAGGTGATGCCTACATTTGAGGCAGATGGCAAAATTGTTGCGATTTTCGTGTTCAATCATATAATTTCTAGGTTTGGTTTTCCACAAGCGATTATCACTGATCATGGGTGTCATTTTCGAAATATTATGATGACCAAACTTATAGACCGACTTGGCCTGCGTCACGATAGTTCAACTCCATATTATCCACGGGCTAATGGTCTGGTTGAAGCCATCGACAAAGTTCTAGTCATCATGATCCGACTTATCATTGGGATTCATAGGTCGAATTGGCATAACATGCTATTTTCAGTGCTTTGGGCATATCGAACCTCAGTAAAAACGTCAACCGGTTTCACTCCTTTCCAAATAGTTTATGGTTTGGAAGCTATGTTACCCATTGAATGCGAAATATCGTCATTGCAAATGGCCATAGAATTACTTCTAGCCACTTCCGAAGAGGAAAAACATTTGTTGTACTTGGCTCAGCTAGATGAGAATCAACGAGATGTTGCATTAGCAATCGAAACTCATGCCAAATGTATTAAAGCTCAGTATGATCGAAATGTTACCCCTCGTAATTTTTCGGAAGGAGACCTAGTCTCATTGTACTCTCAAGCAAATGATAAATTAGGTGCTGGAAAATTCGTACCCATGTGGCATGGTCCTTATGTTGTTAAGCGAAAGCTAGCAAAAGGGGCCTATGAATTGGTAGGCATTGACGGGGTCTCTTTAGGTAAACCCAGAAATGGTCTTTACCTAAAGAGATATTATGCTTAAATTTGGATGTGGAGATTTTTAGTTAGGTTAGTTTTCTTTCTGGCTGGTGTGTTTTAGATTAAAAAGTGTGCTTAGTTTAGAGAGTGTTTTTTGTCATTATTCCTGCTTATCTTGATTTTACTCTTGATATTGCAGATGTCGACGTCTCTCCAAACATACATTGGTTTTTCTAATGGTGCTTGTCATAATACACGGAACATTTCTTCCGCAGCTTGGGTTATCTATTCGCCCTCTGATGAGTTGGTATCTATGCATGGGGTAAGCCTCGGTCAAACAACAAACAACATTGCAGAGTATAGTGCAGTGATTGAGTTATTATCTGAATCCATCTCATTTGGGATTCGGAGTTTGATTGTGAGGTTAGATTCTGAACTCATTGTATTACAGCTTAATAGAGTGTATGCCATTAGAAATCTAGTGTTATTGAGATTATTTTTGAGAGTTCGTCTCTTGGAACGTGAATTTGACTATATTGAATATCAACATATTCCAAGATATTTAAATACATTAGCAGATGCAATTGCTTCTCGAATGTTAAGTAGACATTTGCAATAATCATACAAGTAAATTTAAAAACATTCCATAACATGTTTTACAAGATAAGCCGGTAATAGTGATATAGTATAGCATAGAAGTGTGTCAAATATACATCGTCTTCGATCATAGGTTGAAAAACACCTTATGATCGGCAAAAATGATAGTACAAAAAGCAAAAAATGTCATATGAGTCTACAACAGGCGATCATCCTATCACTGGTGATGATCACGATAAGAAACCACTGTATGGGCCACCCTATAAAGGAACCTACTGAAAGGTCCTAGGACCCCAATCACATAGCATTGTAGCCTAAGAGGAATGTCATCTATGCTGGTCTCTAGAATGTCTGCTGTCAAACGCTCTAGATGGCTCTCCAATTCGGCCAAAGTCTCTGTAGATTTGTCCTGTGGGGCTGGTGCTGCTGCAGCTGGCTGTTTCCTCTCATAGGGCTGGAGAGTGGCTGGTCGCCGTGGACCTACATCTGCATTTGAAACTTTTTACTATCAATTTTCGAACGGTTTAAAAACAAAACAAAAAAAATTAAATTAGAAAATGTTGAAAATGATTTTACCTGAGTCATCCCATTGCTCTCCTGGTGGAAGAGCCATGTCTGGGTCACCACGATAATCTATCCCAGCATAAGGAAAATCCTGAATAGCAAATACTTGGTTCTCCAACCAATGAAAATACTCAGGAGTAAATTGAACGACTTCTGTTCCCTCCTCAGGATGACGGGCCATAACTGCAACCCAACGCATCAGTTTGGGCTCTCGGGGAAGTCCAGCTCCAACGGTAAGATGTTGTGGGACCAACATTGGGACCCTCTCTAGACCAAAGCTCACAACTAAAGCACCATATCCAAAGGTCTTCAGTTGTCCATTCTTTTCTCTAGTCAGTTGGCCTTTTACATTAGCCAACACAGCCTCGCACCAGTTGAAGATGGTGCCTCGAAAGTAGTCTACTGCCATCTGCATTTGGGATCCAGTGGCCACATGTAGTGCTGTGCTTCCACAGAGCCTGGTAACAGTAAACGCAATCAATTTGAGTTCAGGACGGGATATGGTTTTGATATCAATCCCTTTGTCTCTAGTTTGGTCGTTACAAAACTCTAGCCGGAGGCTATCGACAGACTGGCCACCTGGCCTAGTCCCGAATAGAGTCAAATGTTCACCTCTCTTAGGCAAACCAGTCAAAAAGTAAATGTCTTCTGGCTCCATTTCAAGCTAGTGGCCACCTATAAAAAAACATTGGTCCTGTATATTCCACCTGTCTACCAGCCACTGCAAGAAGTCCACCTGGGCCCTCATGCCGGGTATGGCTCAGAATTTGTATAAACCGCATGCATTCAATGCATCAATCGAAGATTGATGATTAATCGCAGTGAGATCCACATCCTCGTGCTCCTGTTCCCACCAGTCAAGCATGATGTATACCCTACATTCAATAAAAAGGCGGATTAGAATATTTAAAATCAAAATTTTGTGGTGGAATTTGAAAAAATTAAGTTTGAAAACCTTCGCTGTGGGGACCACACCCTCTGTGTTAGAGACAGTGTGTGGGTTCGCACTCTGCCTTAACGGTAGGTGCGGACCCCTGACTTTTTTCCTTTTACAAAAAAGTCGGGGTCCGCAGGTTTCCTATGCTATGCCTGCAGACCCCCGCATGCGGGTTTTTAACCTAAAAATTTCCTTAAAAACAAAATAAAACCCTAAAAACAAATTTCAAACAGATGAAATGAAAGAGTAAGATGATGTGGATTATCTGGAGTAGACGGTGTTCGATTCCAACGGACGTATTTTCCCCAATATTCATGGGAAGTTTCTGACCAAAAGCTCTCTTTTCTCACTTTGAAGTCAAATGGTAAAAAATGAATTTACAAAAGCCCTTTTTATAAGCTTTTTTGAATAAATGAGTTTTTAATTTGTTTATTTTTCACTTTAAAGAGGTAACTTTTGAAGCATTTTTATCTATTTTAGACAAGTATGAGTAATGTTTTAGTTTTTGTGCAGGATAACGGATTTTTCAGGCAGAATTGGTCATTTTTGATGAAAAACATTAGAGTCACCTTTAAGCTCTTTTCTGACTCCTAAAATATGAAAAGATTGCCGAGTTTTTCTTTTTAAGCTCATTAAATGGAACTGAAAAGATGGTCCACTTACAGCCCTTTTCTGACCATAAAAACATGAAAAGATTGTCGGGTTTTTGTCGTTTTAAATTTGATGTTGGTTATAAAACGACGTGTCATTGGTCACTTTTTTACTTTTTCAGATCAGAGGCACTAATTATGAAAAGTACTCCTTGGTCGTAACGATCAAGCGGTTCTCTCAAGTATTATTTTATACTTTTTCGGGCTTGGGAGACACAAATTTACGAAAAAGGACAACCATGGAGTTTTCTTATGTTTTTTCAGACTCTTAAAATTGAAAAACGCCGAGTTTCTCCTATACTGGACTCGTTAAAATTTAACAGTAAAGGACTTGTTCAATTACAAACAGGAAAGGACCACTCCTTCTTAGGGTTCGAATTTAAACTAAATTGGACTCATCTGAAGGATGAGCTTATAGTCAAAAATGTTATCCTCCTCAAGCTTGTTAAAAATAAAGAGGTACTTGCCAGAAATGGTGGGGGAAAAGAGAGAAAAATGAGCCTGTTTGTCATACTTTGTGTCTCAGAAAAACATTTAACCACTCTTGAATATGACACTTTTATTCACCTGGGTTGGGAAATCCTTTGCCTAATAGTTGATCAAACCATATTGAAAGTCTTCAGCCAATTTCTGGGTATTAACTTTGGGTCAATTGTCACCAAACCATCTGCTGTGTCGTTATGTGTTCAAGAGGTCAGTGCAAATAAACCATTCATCTACAAAATATCTGTCATCCATCTTGACCAGCCCTGAATCAGTCCTTGCAACTATATTTCTTCAAACTTGATCTATGATTTCGTGTTGTGGGCTTGCCTACGACGGATCGCTTTCTATTGACTTCAGTTCATTATCTAGAAAGATGATCTAGAAATCATCAGTACCTTCGGATCTGCGTGCCTTAATGGCAGGTTTCTCGCCTTTGACGATAGGTTGCATCATTGACCTTCGATCAAAGGATTCCGTGACATGTTCGACATCAATACATCTATTCACATTTCATGGATTGTACTGAGTACTTTGAGAGCCATTGACATTAATGGTGGTTTCTCTCACGCTTGTTAACAATTTACATCATTGACTGGTAATCAAGTGGTTTCTACCATGTTTGACTTCGACACATTCATTCACATGGATAGAATCGTACTATTTCGGGAAGTAGAAATCAAGACCCTGCATCTAGTTTCCACCATCTAGGTTGCGAGGAATTTTGTATTCATTATACAGTGGACTATTTATAAACAGATGGCTGCATCCATACTGTGTCTACATGTGTCTATACTTGTGATGTATTGCAAGATCATTCCTATATCAAAGCAGTTTAGTTAGTTTTCTAGTCAATTATGATCTGAGTATGGGAATGCCTACCTCAGTGATGATATGATCTCATATATATATTTTGTATTGAATTTTTTTACAGGTTCCAACCAGGCTCTCCACAAGATGATCCTTGAAATGATAAAGTACTTCACTCTTCTTAGATGATAAATGAAATCCTCATCTACTATAGACTTCGCACTTTAGGGGGCAATCTATTACACAAAATATTTTCACCATGACTATTTGCAGTCAGTATGGGTCTATCATCATTCATACTGTCCTCCTTAGCAAGTCTCAAACCTCAGATCTTCATGTCAAGCTTTAAAAATGAGAGAAAGTCCTTAAAAATCAATAAAGCTCTGGTTCCACACTTTCTCTTACTGTTACCTGCGGTCCTACACCCCTTGGTCATGTTAACTGCGGACCTGTCCACTCTGTCTCTAAAGGAGTGGGTGCGGACCCCTGTCAAAGTCAAAAAGGTGCAAGTTTATTCTTAAAAACTCAAATTGGGTTAATTCTGGATGCTTCTAGAAGGAATCTTGACGTGGATGGTACACTCCTAGGTGGTTCATGCATCCCAAAACTAAAGGAGCTAATCCATTGATGAGAGGAGCTTATCCCTTTGAAGGAGGGCTTTATCCCTTTGAAGGTGGACCTAGTAACTTCCCTCCATTGCACTATAAATTAAGGCATTGGGCTGGTTGCTGGGGAGGTTATAAGCTGAATATTTTTTAGGGTAAATGCTGTTGTAATTGAGACTTCCTAGTTAAGCTTGAGAGGAGAGATTACATACCTTTTGGCTTCATTAGGAAGAGAGTGAAACTTTTCAAAGTAGAGGAGATTCTTGCTGGACCCTGGGAGGAGCTTGTACAGCATCAAGGCACCAAGGTTGTAAAGTTCTTCCTTGATTAAAGTTAATACAATCAGATTCATTTTTCTCAATAAATTGTCTTATATGGTTTGTCTCATAAATTCCTTGATCATCATGATAAATATGCTTTGTTATATTGGCTTTTCAGGTGTTATTTAATGTGTGTGCTTGTTTGTGTTTGTAGATGCTTTACAAGGGAGCTCATTTGGATCAACGGAGCGTGGATTCCACAAACTTGCGCTGGACCCGAGGTAGGCCTAAAACACTTGTTTGCCTTTATTTATAAATTTCATATTTACAGAAAGATAGAATTTGTTTGGTTTTCTTGTTGCTAGATATCATTAGATACTAGGGAGGTCGCTCTTGTCTGCAAGAACAACTTATCCGGCTGATAGTTATGATTATGATGCAAGCTTGACCAAAGATTGTGTTATAAACTCTTGGCAAGTACGGGGTTTGCTAGGGTCATGTTTGATCTTGTAGTAGAACATGTATTTTGCAAATATTGCACCACGGGTTTTGATAAGGTGCAGGTGTCGATTCATCTCTTATCGCTCTGAAGAAAAAGGGTGAAGGATAAGGAAGTGTGGCCTATCAAGGCACTTGTTGTGCTAATGAGGGAGAATTATAGATTTCAGATCGTGTTCATGCTTTTGGAGGACCAAAATCTCCTCAGTGGGGAGGAATAATCTAGGTGGCTCTAGAAACAATCAAATGTCAAAGAGTGTTTTGAAATGGCTAAAAAATAAAAGCTATTGGATTGTTAGGAAACCATGGTCAAATTGGATAGCTCAGTGTGAGATTTCCAACAATGCAAATGACACCTCAATCTGACATCATATGCAAAAGTTATGGCCAACTAAAGTTTTGGTCAACTTGGCCCCTTGGCTAAAGTTAGCAAAGCGCCAACTAAATTTGGAGCTTGGCTAAATCTAGCGGAGCCACTAAATTTGGTAGAAATTAACAAGGCAACGATTTGGCACTTTGCAGGGACAATTTCTGGTGGCCAAAATTGACGAAATTGTCGCCTACTTAATTTTTTCGGGGACCCCAAAAAACCGTTGACGGTTTTTGAAAAAATTGTTTTAAGAAAATCAAAAAATTAAAAAAATATAAATATCGGGTGGCAGGCCCCCACCCACAACCATATTATATAATATATAGCAACCAAAAGGGTCGGTCGTTTGACTATATGGAGGCTGATGGGATTTGAACCCACCTGACTCGATGGGCTGGTTGCTGGCTAGCAACCCCATTTTAAACACAACAGGCCCAAAATACAAAATGTTGCACCAAAATGGGGGTCCCACAGGGTTTGACCCCAGGACGTCCTAAACCAATTTGTATATTTATCAATCTTCCAAACGAAATAACCAAGTGCGTCGTTGGGTAGTCCACCCACCAAGAATTATTTAAACCTGAAATTTCATTCACCCAAGAGACAAAGATCAGAGGAGCATGAATGGATGTCGAGGCAATTGAACCATGCCTAACACAGATTTCAAGAAGAATATTCTTTGATGCAGAGGAGGAATCTTGGAGATTCCCTGGAGGAAAAATTTTTACAGTGCCAGAATTTCCTAGGAGTCTGATGGTGAAGACAAATTTTTGATCTGACTAGTAGAATTTCAATCAACCTACAAAACATAATCTTTATGGAATCTTGAGGAACTTTTAGATTCCCTTGAGGCTTGAAAATGACAGTTTCAAAAATAGGCCAATTTTATACTCATTCTTTTTCAGTTTTTCACAAGGAAAGTGATGGTATGGTTAGTTTCTTCATATGAGTAGCTGAATTTCAATCAACCCATAAGAAGGAATATTTGGGGAATCTTGAGATTCCCAACGGACTAGATTTTAGCCGAAGTAGAAAGGGGTTGAGTTTAAAGTCATTTTCAAGATTTTTCGGCAGGAATTCAATGGTACAGTCCATTTCTTCAGCAAAGGAGTGCATTTTCAAGCTATCCTTGGAAGTGGAGGTATAAGGTGTCTTTTGTACATGCATGTAATTTGATTTTACGGAGTATTAATGAAATAGGCTTCCCCACATTGAGCAAGGCCTGGAGATGTAACACACATTGGGTGAACTCTGTTATCAACTTGTTTATGTCTTTTCCTTTCATGGTTTTTGTTTATTTTTTCTCCTTTTATGTGTACTCATATTTTGGTTACATGTCCTTTTAAATGCAATTTTGTATGCAGCTTTGAAGTGAAAATATTTGGATCACAACTTTAATTGATAAGGTATCAAATAACATTATCCTTGAACTTAATGCATCTGCAAACCTATTTTATTTCCTAGACCTATGTTTCAAAACAATTGTATAACTTTGTAAAAAATATATCCATTGGAAATGCTTCTAATTGATCTTACTTTGACTATTGATGTACTATAGTGCCTTATGATTTGTAAATAGGACAAACTCCTTTGGCAGAAAGTAGTGTCACCATTTCTTCAAATCTCATACATTATAAAGGGTCTCCTAATCATAAACTAAGTACTTCTTTTTAGCATCATTCATATTCTATCTAAAGAATGCAATCGATCTTCCTTCTTGACTCAAAACTGCTCCAATTGTTGAACCATTAGTATCACAATCCACTTGAAACACCTTATTAAAATAAGCAAGCACCAAAATTAGCTATTTAGATACCATATTATTCATATTCTCAAATAATTTCATGGGTTTTGTTGTCCATAGAAAAAAATTATTTCTTCATATATTTTGTAATTGGTGTGAAAATCTCATTGAAATCTTGGATAAATTTCTTATAGAATCTTACAAAACCATGAAATATTCTCACATCAAAGGTACATTTAGTTTGTATCTAGTCCAAAAATGGCCTTTTGTTTTTCAAGATCCATCTTCAAGGCTTCCATGGAAATCACAAATTTCAAATAGACCAACTCTTCCTTCAAGAATGGCACTTCCTCAAATTTATCAACAATTCCTCTTCCTTTAGCCATTGTAACACCTTTCTTACATATTCCAAGTGTTATTCCTTAATATTACTAAATATCAAAATGTCATCTAGCTACACAACAACAAAATTCCCCAAAATTGGTTTCAAGACTTCATTCATAAGTCTCATGAATGTGCTAGGAACATTAGTTAATCCAAACAACATGACCAACCATTCAAACAATCCATTCTTTGGGTTTAATGTTGTCTTCCATTCATCACCTTCCCTGATCCAAATATGATGATATCAACTATTCAAATCAATCCTTGAAAAGTACTTGACCCTACTCAAACTAACGATGAGTTCATCCATCCTACGTAAGGGAAAACTATACTTAATAGTGATCCTATTAATAGCCCACAACTCTATACATATTCATCATTCACCTCCTTTCTTGGGTGCTAACACTATTGGTATAGCACAAGGACTTGAACTCTTTCATATAAACCCTCTTTAAAAAAACTCTTGTACCTACTTGTTCACTAATTAGGTAAGGATGGACATTTCTCTGAAAGTTTAGAAACCTTGGCGTATCTTACCAATCCTTAATATGAAAATTATACAAATTTTGGAGATATTTTTGTGAACTTATCTAAGTTTAATATGATTTCATATATTCCTTATAACATTTTTCTGATTTTTTAGATACAATAGTTTTATAGTATAAAATTTGGGCAAACAATTTTTAGAAAAAATGGAAATTGGCGAATCTTTTTTTTAGAAAAAGCATGGAAAAATATCCCACCTGCGAATATTAGCCCCTAAATTTTTCCCTAGATCACTTCCTCACTCTCTGTTGGAGCCACTTGATAAGGACCTTTGTTAGGTATATGTTTTGTTGGTATCATGTGAATTTGATGTGCTATACTTCTCATGGGTGGTAATCCTATTGGAAAATCATATGCAAAAATATCATAAAATTCCTTCAACAAAGGTTGAATATCCAAAAGTATAGAATTCATTTTCACACGTGCATTATGGAAAAAAAGAAATAATTTTTTTTTTTTTCTTTCAAAAACTATTTAGTTAAAACATAATAATTTGATTGCTACTATTTCCCACATCATTTTACTTTCTAGCATTGGCTCCAACTTATATTATTTTCCATCCTTTATGATTTCATAAGTATTTTTCCTACCATCATGGAAAACATTCCTGTCAAAACAACCATGGCCTTCCAAGTAGTACATGGCATGCATCCATCTCTACTACATCACATATGACCTATTAACTGAATCTTCCAATTTGAAAATTCAACAAGCATGGATATTCCATGGTCATTTGTTGTCCCAATTGTAACCATGAAACCTAGTATAAATTTGGGATGGAGAATAGATTTTAACTTTAAATTGTATGACTTATGTGGATACCAAATTTTCTGCATATCCACCATCTATGACAATATTACAACGTTTTCCTTGAATCTTACATTTAGTCTAGAAATCTTCCTTCTATGTTCAAATTCTTTTGTTTTCTTCTTTTGAGGTTTAAGAAACACCCTTCATAACATCAAATTCTCTCCTTTTCCTACTAAAATGTCATTATAAATACTTAAATTATGTTGAATGATCAAGCATGCACCAGTTTCCCATAATATGTTGTAACTCCCTTGGTTCCAAAGTTATAGTGTTTTTCTCCTAGCCTTTTATACTATCATGTACAGTTGATTTCAAGTACTCAAACTAAAAATAAATTCTTGGAAATGGAAATGATAGGAATTAAAAACAATTCTCGAGTAAGTCTAGTTTGATGGACTTAATATGCACTAGCACCTTTTCCAAAATAGAGAGATATTTGGATGGACACTCCTAGCCTTTTACCCAACCCAACAATCAGCGTTCTTCTCAAGTCATTGGCTAATATCTGAAAGAAGGAACCAATCTATGAAAGAAAGAACTATAATTCCTGATACAACACTTGTTTGATAAGCTATGAATGCACTACGACCTTTTCCACTTTAGATGAATTAAGGGATGGACACTCCTAGTATTTTACTTAGCTCAACAATAAATTTGTATTCAAGTGAATTGACTAACCTATGATAATTTTTTCATGAATAGTAGCTAATTAAATAAATATGAACAAAAAATTATAAAAAATTATGTACACCAAACATATGAACAAGTATGAACACATGAAGCATAGAATTTCAAATATGAACAAGATAACTAGAAGCTCCTAGAAATAAGAGTTTACTTGCATGAATATGAAATAACTAACATAAAAAATATATCCCAGTGTGCAAAATGATGAACAACAAATAAAATAAGTGCACAGGTTGAGAGTGTGGGGTTCCTTCATGCCTTAGCATGCACACTAAGGTATACCAATAATGGAAAATCACAAAGACTACATATATTACTTTAAGTAGAGGATGAAATAGATCTTCAAGATTACAGTATCTAAACACTAATCTCACAAAATAATTTTCAATATTTTAGAATTAAAAAGCTACTTAAAACTAAAAAATATGAAACTAATTTCTAAAAATCCTCTTTTCTTCCAACCATAAGCTATTGTGAATTTATATTTGGATCAATTTGACCTCATACCAAGCTCAATATCATCAAAGAAATCATGCAGATTAAAATCCGGGTGCATTTAGTGGATTGTTTTTTATTTTGCCTCAAAGCTGTTTGCATTGACCATGTGTTGATCAAGCCATTCTGTGTTTAATTTTGATGAAACAATGGGTATTTCACCATATCAAGACACTAGGAGACAAAACCCATGTCTCGTTTTTTTCCTGAGCGGTCTACAAATATGGAACCAATGAGAAATTACGAGATTTGTTATTGTCGAATAAATTCATTTTTACAATACCAATAATTCATGAATTTTCAAAAATTAAAAATAACTAACAAAATAACTTTAGGAATGTTTTATTAGCCAAAATATGATTAAAAAGTATAAAAAGTGATATGATATGGTTTTCCTAAGGCCAAAATATGGCGGTAAATTATAGTAAAAATAAGCCAAAGTAGAGGGTTGACACTCCACTTCCCTCTTGGGAGGTAGCCCTTTAGGCTCCTACAACAATTCCATATATGCTTGTAGCAACTCTTCTAGTGGTTTCCTTTATTCCTTAATGCACTCCTCTAGGGATGCTTGTTCTCTAATTGAGTTTTCTACATACCAACTTTCTCTTAAGAATAATAAAACATACTTTTTTCTAGAACCAATTAATTTCTTAACTTGGTTAACACTTACTAGTGAAATATTTGACTTTCCCTTGTGTGTGTTGATGTTGAAATATTTTTCATCCTTGATGAGGTAGAACTAGTTAGCTCTCCTCATGAATATTTCTTTACACATGTACATATAGGGACCTTGAAACACAACTCCACATACACTAAGTGGAACTATGTCCAATTCTACTTCATCAATAAAATGAACACTGACATAAAATTTAATCTTACACGTTTTGCTTACCTTTATATCTAACTCCTTATTAACACATCCCATTGGATATAGGATAGGTTGGTCATGAACCTATAGCCCAAGTCTATTGAACAGATCCACTACTATGGGATTTTCTTGTGAACTTAAGTTGAACGAAGCATCAATCTTTGTCTTTTTGACTTATATATTTACATGGAAGAGTATGGTCATCTCCTTCTATTCATGATGATGAATACTACTCAAATTCACCTACTTCTGCACTTAAGTGTAGACATTATTTTTGTCCACAATAAAGCTACTTTCCACCTAATTTCTGACATATATGGTGATAAGATTATTTTTATTCCTATATTTATTTTGGTACTTTGGGGTTAGTTCTGGATGGAATTTCCATAACTTCCCCTTTATGTGACCATCAATGTTTCAATGGTTGTAGTGGTTGATAGGATATTTTCACTAATGTGAAATGTTTATATCTTTTTGTCCTCCCCCCTTTTCCATTGTAACACCCTCATCCCACATCTACCCAAGCAACTGACCAGCTGATGTAAACATGTGACAAGAGGCCACTCTAATATGATTTGACCTCCTAAGTCATGTTAAGGAAGTGGAATCGATGGAAACACACCATACAAACATTCAACATCATCATTAAGACCCTCAAGAACCAACCCAACCTTTATGCCAACCAACCCTTGAGCCCCACTGATATTTTGAACCACTTGACCTCTAGACACTCTCATGTTATGGGCATGCCAGCATCAAGGGACCTCTGGACAGTATCACAAGCCTGCAAGCCAGCATCCAGGGACTATTTTGCTCAATTTTGTGCTAGCGTCCCTGGGATTTAAGCCACATTTTCAAGCCCAGAGCCCAAGTCACTGCCTAGAATTGAATGACACCTTCAAAACAGTAAGATAACATGGAAATAATAGTACTAATGAATTTATTTGAATAAGACCTTGACTAAACCCTTACTAGCCATGACAAGAATTTCGTCAAACATATCACAAATATGTAATCTACAGGTGCAAATAACAAATGTGAGCTTAGGGGTCTCATACTTATCTAAGATTCACTATGAGACATTGTTTCCTTATCACTTTAGCTATAGTTTCATCCATTAGGCCATAGATACATTATTCATTCATATACAAGTAAAAACATGATGTGATCCGTACATAGCTATTGTCATAAAGAACATACATAACTAGCATAATAGCAGTAGAAATACCAATGAAATCTTAGCCATATGATCCACATATAAATGAGTATAATACTCATAAAAATAAAAGGAGAAACAACCTCATATTCATGATGCAAAATCCAAACCCAGGATGGGACTTCAAAGTTCCACCTGTCCGTAGAATGGATGAGCCAAATGTCTCTTCATCCATTCACCTCCATTCCATATTCCAAGTGTGAATGTGGGATCTCATAAAACACATCAATCAAAAACCATCCAGAACTTCCAGAGGTCATCCACCTCAACCCATCAAATAGTGATTCCACCTCACAGTCGGACATCACTGATGGGCCTCTATATTAGACATAAATGAAGGCCCATATGACCATACTTAAGCACATTAACACTCTATTCTTGCATTAGATAATTTATTTTTAACTTTAATATGTTCATTAGGAAGGTTTATGGATAATTGCATATTTGTGCCTACTATTATTTATTTTTGTGGAATATTGTGAGAATGTTGGGCAAATTATGAAGATTTGGAGGAGGAGATAATTTAGGGACTTTTTCCCTACTACAAGATGATCAATAAAAAATATATTCTGAAACAATTGCACAAATTCTAGAGCTCCAATGATTGAGAAAATCTAAGAATGTGTTCCCTGTCATTTGATGCAGATTCCTAGTATTGGGATCTAGATCCACAAATTAAGGTATTTTGGTGGAGAAAGCTTCCACCTTTCATGGGGAATGATTCCTAATAATTTTGTATAAGTACCAAGTCGAATTTTCCTCTAGGGGTTGATTTTTCTTAGTTTTCTTGTGGAGAGAACTCGTATTTTTGCAGCTCAACTTTCATTTCTTGCAGGGATGTAATTGTATTGACGGAAATAATGAACATTGGTGCCATGTTCAACTTCTAAATCTTGTATTCTTCATAGGAACCTGATTTTCCTTGAGCTTGTCCATCCTAGGAGCCTCAGAGCCCTTTTGTATCATTTACTTTTCTTCCTTTCACTTCTTATTCACATGCATCTCTTGTTCTTGTTTTTTCCTATTTTTGCATTTAGTATTGATGATTTCTTATTGTAGGATTGGGTTAAATGGTTCAAGTAAGTTCTTTTATAGGATCACAAGTATTTTTTCATCCTTGTAATAGATTTGGAAGGTCATAGTAATCATCAAGTTACTTGGATTAGTTTGTTTATTCCCAAATCTAGATTTATGGAAGTCCTTTGTAGCAAATAACAATAAATTTCTGCTATTTTTAGAGCATGTTAACGAGCTTCAATCGAGTTGATTACACTTGAATTAGATCAAAAAAACATTCTATTTAATAACAAAAATTACCACATTGCATTTTCACTTGATTAGGTTAGGCATTTGATAGATTTATTAGCTCACTAGTTCTCGAATTTCTATATTTTAGACTAGTATTCTTCTGCTATTTTTTAGCATGGGATAATAGAGGTATTTTTGAGTGATTCTACATGGAATGGAGACATAAGTCATCCTAGTAAATAAATAAAAATATCCCTTCCAATTTTTATTTGATTTTCTTGGTCATTCGGTGAATTATAATTTCCTGTAGTAAATCTGTAGTTTCCTATAATAACTACATAATCTCCTGTAGCAGCCCTCCAACATGTATATACTTTCTCAGATTCACTCAAGAATCTTTTTTATTGTCCCTTAGGGTTGAATCAATACCCCTAGGATATAAATAAATTATTAGGGAAGACTAAAGACCACTTAGGACTTACCTCCTTTCCCATGCAAAACATTTTAGCGATTTGGGTTAATGGACAGATTTATGAAATGGATAATACAATGATGATTGCCACATCCAATGGAATCTGTTAATGGAACTAAACTCATTGAAATGTAATTATTGGCATTTAATTCATGATATTTACTTTATGCAATTAGAATAGGTTTATTTTCTTGTATTTTATTTCTTGCAATAGGTTAAGGTTTCCATTTCGAGCATTTCATTTTCTACAATTAGTTTAGGATCTGATTTTATTACATTCACTCCATTACATCATGACATCAAAGGAAGGACACATTGTATGCTGCACATATAGTGTCGATACCTCTTAAGTTTGTACGAACCCTAGGTTGATAATTAAAGTTGGTAGCCTTGGGAGTTGCAACATTCTTATTGCAATATCGAGGCTCATCAATTTTTGGCACCGTTGCTAGGGAGGTGTCAAAGTATGCATTGTTTTCTTCCCTATTTTATTAATTTCTTTTTATTTTTTGCAAAAAAAAAAAATATTTGCATTAGGCATATTTCATTTCAAAAATAGAAAAGTGCATTGCATTAGTTTTTTCATTCAATCATAAAAACAAAAAAAATCTCCAACACCAACCCACCCCCCCACCCAAATTTGATCACGTGGTGAAGTAAGAGCCACATCACCATCCACTTTTGTAGGTAGAAGAAGAAGAGATGCAAAGAATTTAGAAGAAATGGATGGAGATGATGAAAATGAGGAAGATCCTCTCAGATTTCCCATTCAAGATATTGACGGTAGTGTGCACATGAAAAACATCCCTCCATATTTTCTTCCAAAATTTCATGGTCTAAAGTTAGAGGATCCAGAAACCTTTCTCTTTGAATTTGAAATACTTTTTAGATCTTATGGTTACTTACTAAACACTCAGAAAATGATATTATTTCTAGCAACATTGAAGGATAGAGCTCTTAAATGGTTCATGAGTTTAGGGACTAATTCAATAAGATCATGGAGTGAGATGCAAAAGAAATTTCTAGAAAAATATAAAGATCATGATCTTAAAGAAGAAATCTTTTGAATGAATAAAAAAGAAGATGAGAGTCTAGAGGATCTAATAGAGAGCTTCATGTATAATCTTAAAAGAAAAAAAACATCATTTAGGATCCAACACACTAAAAACCCTCTCACTTAGAACAATTACGGATGAGTGGATTGATGTCCTTGATCTCATGAATAGAGGCAATGTATAACAATTATCATTTGAAGAAATTTGTGAAACATGCAAACACATATCAAGAAGAAGGGAAAGAGTAATTCAATCAACATCAAGATTGGTACAAGTCAAGTTAAACTTGGAATTTTGCTTCATAACTTTAAAACAGAAATTTTTAGCAATCTAAGTGAACAAGTAGAAATGTGTTGGCGGTGTTGGACCCACCAACATTCAGGGCATCACCTCACAATGTTTGGTGTGGGAGTCCCATACGGTATGATTGCTCGTCTGCCATTATCTTAAAGATTTTCCTAATCTCTTGCTTGTCAGCACATGAGAGTGGTATGCTTTGTCTTTGAGTAGTGAGGTTCGCATGACTGGTGATTTCTAGTGTTACTTGTGTCAATGGTTCTTTCACTGCAGAGGGAGAGGGTGGGAGTGAGTCCCAAGTCGGATGGGAGGAAGCCCCAACTCTATTAGGAACACACAACACAATAGGACATGAACAACTTCTAGAGGAACAGTCCACACGGATGCAGTAGTCACAACACACAAGGAAAGATAACACATACAACACACAGCGGAGGATTCCACGCGAGTGTGATGGTCGTTATAGCAAGTTTACGTGAAAGGTTTGCCTGATGTCTTGGGAGGTAACCAACATGGGCAAGCCAACGTTAACATCTCATACAAACAAATTTTCATTAATATATATGTATTACAACAACTGAATGAGTTCAAGTGTTAAACACAGTTTAAAGAAACATGCATTACAAGTGTTCAATATTAGCCTTACAATAGTTACAACACATGTACGAAAACATGCTGGCCTGTGAACAAGCTTCTGAATTAAGTGAAAGTTCCAAGAAACATCGTTATGCCATACGTCACTAACCCCATGGGAGAGGTGTTGGAGCCACTACTTACTTCTCAAAGAAAATATTACAGACTCTCAAGGCTATGTGGGAGGAGCCAAGGTGAAAAGTCTCTTGCATGTACAAATGAGGGGGTATTTATAGCCAAGGGTGAAATTGACCCTTGTCGCTGTTCGACTTCCCTCATGACTGTTTGACTTCTATGACCTATCAACTGTACATGACTCTTCATATGACAAGTGGGTATATTGGACTTCCACGTTACATTACATTAATTGATAGTATGGCCCACAATAGAGACGTGGACAACATGACTCATGACAAGACTTGACATGATAGTGCTGATGCATTCGTGCTATTGCTAGTGTGCATGTTGAGTTGCAATGTTGCTGGGTGATAGATGTCCTCATGGTGTGTCACAACTTCACCTCCACATGGCAAGGTGTGCAAAGTCTTCGAAAGTCGTTGGGTTTTCTTGATGTTGCATTTGGACATTACGCCTTGATTGCATGTTGTCATGCTCGACAGGTTCACCCGTTTACGAAAAGTTCATGTTCGTCTGCCCTTCTATTCATCTATGAACACATCTTGCATGTTCGCTCATTCGTTTGTTTGTGAACACATCTCTTGCATGATCTTCCATTTGTGAGCAGATCTCTTTGCATGCATCATTTGTTCATTTGTTGGTGAACATGTCCTCTTGCATGTACTCCCTTTTTCCATCTCATCCATACTCACGCCATGTTTGTTTGTGTACCTGTATCTACAATCACTCATGATGAGATGACATCAAATCCATAAATCCCCTAATCTACCATGATGCATGATCGTTTTGGATGAAGGTGAGCGGGAGAGAAGACATTGTTGTAGGCTTCGAGCTAGGATGGAGGCTCTGGGCACTGCTAGTGAAAACTGTATAGAATTCACTAGGAGATGGTGATGGGCAATCAAGATTGACAGTGACTATCTGTGGGGTCTGGCTTAGTTGGAGGACAAAACTATGCAGTTTTTGGAAGGATCAGTCTGGGTTAAGGGAAGGCTAGGCAGACAAAATCTATGCAATTTATGGAATGAGCGAGCAACGGGAGCTTGGTAGCCAAAACTGTGCAATTCTTGCTGAGAACTAGCAATTGGCTACTGGGACCTTGGCTGTAAAAACTGTGCAATTCCTGGAGGGAACCAGCAGTCAGCTGCTGGAGAAGGCAGTAAAAACTATGCAATTCTTGGAGGGAACTGGTAGTTAGCTACTAGGAGTTGCTGGTGGGAAAAACTACATTGATGCTAGGAGTCTGGCCTTCTAATCACCTCTACACATTTTTTGAGCTGAGCGGACTGCTGGGAAGTAGAGGGCTTGCTCATGAAATCTGCGTAGTTTTTCAAGTGAACAGTCGGCCCACTGACTGGAAAAACTGCATAATTTTCTAACGGAGACAGGGATGGTCACTGGGTGTCTATCCAGCCTGTCTGTGCAATTTTTTTAGTCAATGGAGCAGGTAAGGTTTACAGCCTCTGCAAAATTTTTGAGGGGAGTTAGTCCCGGGTGACTACTAGGTCAAACTCTCCAGTTGACAAGCAGGAAGGTTGATCGATCAGCTTGCAAGCAACCATCTTGAAATGAATTGCTTGGTGCTTATGTACTATTCTGGTGACAGCTGATCGAGTCGATGATGGGGTGAAGGTTTGGTTGTCAGAGGGGAATATGGTCGTCAAAACTTCAGTAAATTGACTAAGTGTGTGAGCGAGAGAAAATGTGAATACATGAACTTTCTAACACACACTCACATGACTTGATGATGAGACGACTCAAACCATCCAAAAACACATGCCCAACATGACTGACCGACGATGTGAGTGACAAGTGCGACGCTTGTGATTGATCATTGGATGACCATGACAATGCTTTCCCGATAGTGTATATCACTCAGTGTGTGAGTGCGACGGATGTTTACATAACGAATACAACTTGTACACACGAAGCGAAGACCTTGTGCATGACTATAACATGGTCACAAGCACGACATTGACAACAACATGTGAAAGTCTTATGTCAAATGATCAAGCAATGTGGGAGCGAAGACTCACACAATCTCACAGAGAGATCTTGAGTGCATGTAGACATCAAGTAGAACTCTCAAAGAAGGCTCCAAAATTGGATGAGGGAAAAAATGTTGGAGGGTGTTGTAGCCGCTACAACACTTGGTGACACACTAGTAGAATTCCATCTTCTCTGTTTTGGTTCATTGGCAGCACATGGCGTTGGTCTTTTGGGGAGTATTGAATCATTGTGCAGGTTACTTTAGCTTTCCCACTTACCCCATGGACATAAATGGTTCACCTTTTGCCAACTCAGTCAAACACAACAAAAGTTCAACTTGATCATAGTGTTTTGAAATCGGGAAGGGTAGTTTAGCTCGCGAATTAAAGATTTTCAGAGTATAAGTTTTCATCCCCAGTGTTTCTATGCTACCAGCAGGCCTGGATAGTACCCCGGCAGAGTCACGCAGGAACAAACACATTTCTCCACTACCAGCGAGCCTGGTCAGTACCCTGGTGGAGTTGCATGCTTCACCTCTCTGCATAGGAATCCTTTCTCTTCTTTCACCTTTGTATTTTTTAAGAGGACTGTGTATAGGCACTTATTTATTTTTGGGGAAAAAGAGGGATCCCAACTTATTGAGAGCATAAGAGGTTGTTCCTTCAGAGAATCATGTGGGACCTCTGACATAGGCTTTCTCATTTAGATTTTCCCCTTCTCCATTTCTACTAGTTGGATGAGCTTGAACACATAGAAAAAAAGGTTGAGTATAGTCATGGGGATTCCCAGTGTGGACACAGGTTTATGGTTGGAACAAAACTCCCCTTGGAGATGGCTCATATTTTCCATCAATACTTCATCAATCGAAGGTTATAACCAAGCACAGAGAAGATGGATACAAGACTAGCCAAGTGTTACAATGTCACAAGTCTCTTCATATCTCAGCCACATACTCATTCAAAATCTAGAACTCAGTAGATGGCAGCACTTATTTCTGAAAACAAAATAGCAAAGTATTAAGCAAACCAAACAAATGAAAACAAAAATAGTAAGCAAAACAAACAAAACAAAACAAAAAGATAGTAACCAAGGAAAACAAAATGGAAACAACAAGCAGAAAGAAGACTATGTACATGGCACAGGGCACGACCCAGCCTACTGGAAGTAGTGCTTGAGATCTTGGCTATTGAAAAGAAGGTTGTCAACCCTCCCATCAAGTGATCGTAGACAGTATGTGTGTGGGCCAAGCTTCTCTGGACTATGTACAAACCAATCCATAGGGACTAGAACTTCATATGCTTGCCTTTGTCTTCATGGGATTTATCCCACTTCAAGACCAAGTCACCAACATCGAAGTTAGCTTTCACTGTAGACTTCTTATCAGACCATATCTTGATACAGTTTTGGTGGACTGTAAATTTTTCTTTTACTTTCATCCTTTCTTCCTGAATCTTGTGGAGTGTATCCATCCTACACTGAACTAGTTGACAAGGCTTGCCCTAGGATTCTTGGGATAGATGAATTGCAGGTAAGTAGATATTGGGTGGAAGGATGGCCTCTTTACCATAGACTAGGAAATACAGTGAGGTATTCAGAGAGGGTTTGGTTGTTATGCGGTTAGCCCATAATGAGTTCATCATGGTAGAATTCTAGTTGCGTTGCTCAGAGAAAATGATCTTTTTGATTATGTGGATAAGGTTTTTATTTGTGGATTCTGCAAGACTGCTTCCTTGTAGGTAGTAGTTAGATGCGTTTTTTAGTACAATACCATTTTGTGATGCAAAATCATAAAGTTTTAGAGATGAAAAGTACATTGCATTATCAAAAACAAGTGATACCGGAATGTCGAAGCGTGAGATGATGTTCTGTTGGAGGAAGATGATGACCTCCTGGTCATTCACTTGATTGAGTGAAACTACTTCTGTCCACCACATGAAGTAATCAACTGTTGTCAGAATGTAATGGTGTTATTTTGATGAATGTTAGAAAATCTCCCCAATGATGTCTAGGCCCCATTGTTGGAATGGTTCAGTCACTGTAAAAAGATTTAGTGGGGCTGCTGACCTTCATTGTTTTCTTGGCGCATCACTAATAGACTGGGCACTTGTGGGAATAAGCGTGTGCATCCTTTAATACTGTGGGCCAGTATAAACTAGCTCACATAACTTTGTGTGCAATGTTGTTTCCCACAAAGTGACCCCCGGTGGGTCCATCATGTAGATCTTGTAATACCTTCTCTGGTTCATGTGCCTCCAGGCACCTTAGCAAAAATTTGTTGCTGTGCTTCCTACAAAGAACTTCATGCACCTACTGATATGCTAAAGCTTTGAGGAAAAGTTCCCTCTTCTTTCTGATGGAAAGTGAGAGGTTACGGTGTCATTCTCAAGGTATTGGCGCACATCTACATACTAAGAGGCTTTGTCTCTAGTGGATGTCACTTGCCCTATATCATACATCTCAACTTCTTGCTCCCAGCCAGTCAGCTCTTATTCACCCTCTGGTGCGTGTAACACTTCTATTGTAAGTCTACAGATCCCATGTCCTTTGACCATGTGAACTGGCTTGATCTCAAGATCATACTCTTGCAAGATTTTCATGCAGTTCACACGTCATTCACCCAGTTCTTGTTATACAAGAAGTGTGCAGACTACTGGGTGAGGGACATAGATTATGCAGTGGTTCTTTAGAAAGTAGGGCTTGAAGTGTTTCACCACCTTGTAAACTGCATATGCTTGCTTGTCAATGGTGGGGTAGTTGATTTCTGGTCCCTACATGCTTGCGCTCATGAAGGAGATGGGACATTCATCATTCATCTCATCCTTCTGAGTGAGTATTGTGGCGAGCAAATTATTGGAGGCGAATGTGTATAGCAGGAAATCCTTCTTAAGATCTAGGTTGTAGATTGCAGACACGTCTACAATAGCCTTCTTGATACAGGTGAATGCATACTTTTCCCTCTTGTCCCAGCTGTAGACTGCATCTTTCTTGATCATGTCCTACATGGGCTTGATTATCTATGCATAATCTGTGATGAACTTCCAGAGGAATGTTATCTTACCTAAGAAGGACTGCATGGATTTCTTATTGGCCGGGTGAGAGATCTGTGTAATAGTCTGGACCCGGTCTAGATCAACCTTTATCCCACTTTTGGCAACAATGTGTCCAAGAAGGTTCCCCTCTAACACTGCAAATACACTCTTTTTGGGATTTAAGGAAATCTCGTATTTCCAGCATCGCTCAAAAATTTTCTTTAGATTGCATATGTGGTCCTCATGTATTCTTGAGAACACAGTCACATCATCGAGGTATACCACTACGCTCTATCTGATGATTCACAAAAAGTGATGTCCATGGTGCGTTGAAGGGTTGTGCATGCATTTACAAGCCCCAATGGTATTCGTATGTATGCAAACATACCCCACTTGGTACGGAAGTTAGTCTTGAGTCTGTCAGGTTCTGCTACTAGAACCTGATTGTATCTTGAAAAATTGTTGAGTAGGGAAAACATCTGTGCCCCAGTTACTATTTGCAGGATGTGGTCCATAGATGGCATGGGCTAGTTGTCTTTGTCCGAGGTGCGGTTCACATTCCGTAAATGAACACACAAGCAAATTTCCCCTAACTTCTTATGTACAGGAACAAGGTTTGAAACCCACTTGGAATGATGAAATTTGTATATGATCCGTGCATCCAACAACTTTGTGAGCTCTTTCTGTATGAGGGGTTCAAGTGACAAATGTACTTTCCTTAGCTTCTGCTGATATGGCTTGAACCCTTCTTTGATTGGAATGATGTGTTAGACTATTTGCATGTCATAATTTTTCATATCATCATATGTCGATGCGAACACATCTCAGTACTATTTGAATAGGCAGATAATGTCTTGTCGTTCTTGCTGTGTGAAACATATGCTGAGATTGACGAACTTCGGATCTTGTTATGTTCCCAAGTTGATCAGTTCATGCATCATGGTGGAGTTGTGGGTCTCGATGTTCCTCGGCCACTAAAAACGTTCTTGCAAGTCATAGATATTTTCCAATGATGTCACACCCTTCGTCATAAGGTGGCATTTTGTGTTACCAGCTTCTGCTTGCAGAGACTGCTCGTGCTCATCATCATCTATCATTGCATCTTTGAACACATCAACGTTGGCCATGAAATGCAATATCTGTTGATCATCATTAAACACGTGTAAGTTAGTTATGTTATCAGGGATAGATGGCTTGTACAAAATTTAAATAGTAAATCTATCCCTAATCAGTGACATTCTAGAAGTTACATTTTCCAGAGCATTGGAAGTTGCATTACGTGTACGTGGTACAACAGTGATGTTAAATGCTTGGAAGTTAGAGATTAGTTGCCATACCTCTTGTGTAGAATTTTGTAGAATTTTTCTACAAATCAGCTAGCTTCGATACCATGTATAAATTTCCCACCTGTAGATCACCTGGTAATGAAATGTACTAAAGAAAAACACTTGATCTACTTCTACAAACAATTTAGCAGAAGCTTAATCAACCATGAGAAACATCAATAAGAACACATATAACTGATAAGAAGGAATCAATCACACATAACAAAGAATAATTTACCCAGGGAAAGCACCTGCCTAAAACCCCATCTTTGTATTATCATACAAGTGGAAATATAGTCCGGATTACACAAAGCCTTAGCTCCGAAGCTACCCAGCTCTCAGTACAATCCCTCTTCTGCTCATAGATAGTCAAAGGCTTCTCACAAACATTCTCCTATACACTCCAAGCCTCCTATTTCCTTGTGCAGTTTCCTTGGGGTCTAGTGCTGCCACCTGTATGAATTGGCCTCTTCATACACTCACTAACCTCTGATCTAACTGCACAAACCTGAAGGAGATAAATCCTCATCATGGATGAGCTTCCTTTATAGGAAAAATCTTCATCCAATTGATAGTACACTGTCCCTTCTCTGATCTCAACTGGGTCTCTGACAGAACTGACATGCATCAGTTATCCATGAGTGAATACTCAGTTATCTGAAAATACCAGTTGTCACATGCATGCTAAGCATCAACAAACTGAATCTCATTAGTTTCACAACTTGTTAAATTAATCTAACTGAAATTGACTAAGTTAAACTAAGTCAACTAATCCTCTCAATATAGAACTCATCCTTAATTCCTTAATCACTGGAGCAAATCAAGGACACATTCCCCAGTTAGTGGAGAAATAATTGCATGTTCTCACAAAGACTTCAAGTTTTCTTTTCCTTAACTAATTAACACATGGAGAATTAATTAATTAATATTCCAAACTACTGGTAAGACCAAATTTGAATTTACTTCCTATAGATAGACCAGAGACTGCTATAAATAGGAAGGGACCCAGAAATGCTATTTTTAGAAGATGCTACTTTTAGCAGTTTCACCTCTCACCCAAGGTGGCCAAAATGCTCATTGGCCAAACTGCTATTTTTAGAAGTGTTGTTTTTAGCAGTTCTATTTTTAGCACTTCATAAATTTAGCATTTCTTGTTGCACACTTTTCAACACTCCCTCTCAACAAGAAAGGCTTCCTCTCGAACTTGATCCTGTAACTCTGGAATTTTCTGCATGCAACACATCTACCAAATGCGGTTGCTCTAGCGACACTCAGAACAAAAAAACTCCCAACTAACCTCTCTGTTGGGCTAGAAACATACTCTAATGTTGAAGCTCTACCTACTGCTAACAAGTGCTCCCTCGCTGACCTCTATGCTACTGCAACATCTCCATGCATCTCACACCATTGCACCCTTCTCTGTGATACCATGCACTATGCAACACACTTATGGCTCTCAGATTGCTGCAGACTGCATGCTCTACGTTGTCCTAGGACTCCCTGCACTGCAGCTCTCACTTTCACTCCATCCGCATCTGTCTCTACCTAATCAGTCAATTCCTTCTACTCCACATCGGGGCTCCTGTAGTAAGGTCTCATCCAAGAGGTTGGGTACCTCAAGGATCTTGCCCCTCCTCCTTGGGACAATCACTCTATATCACCCCACCTCCTACCTAGAGGTATGGCTGCATGTGATCCCTCTGCCAACCTGGCTCAAAGTTTCCCCCTACTAGAGGTCTTTACATGAGTAGATGTCTCTACTCGATCTCCTTTCAGCTTCTCTTGTTGTGGATGCTCCATAACCTCTTGAAGTTGCTACAACAATCGTGGCTCCTCCACAATTGTCTGAAACTTCTTCTAGCGCTGCATGTTGAGAGGTAATTTACTCTCCCTCTCAACCACCATGTATCTAACCTTATCCTTGCTCCTCAAGGCTTTGCATGCATCTTGTACCTCAAGTGCATACAGGTTCTTGGCTAGCACACCAATCTATTTCCACTTTCCCACCGTCACGAAATTTTCTAGAAAAAGAGCTGATTTTAAATCAGTGATATCTCCCTCATTCGAACTTCGATTCAGCCAATTTTTTTTTTTTATTATTTTTTTATTTTTTTTTATTTTGGATATTTTTCTGCAAGGAATCCAAATCTTCTATTTATTTCTGAAAATTTTGTACAAAAATTTTCAGATCTACTTTGCAAACTCTCGGGCCAAAACTCAAAACTTTGAAATCTCCTCTCAGTATACTGTTCTTCCTTGATCACCTATGCTCTGATACCATGTAGAATTTTGTAGAATTTTTCTACAAATCAACTAGCTCTGATACCATGTAGAAATTTTTCTACAAATCAACTAACTCTGATACCATGTAGAAATTTCCCACCTGTATATCACCTAGTAATGCAATTTACTAAAGAAAAACACTTGATCTACTTCTACAAACAATTTAGCGGAACCTTAATCAACCGTGAGCAACATCAATAAGAACACATATAACTGATAAGAAGGGATCAATCACACATAACATAGAAGAATTTACCCGGGGAAAGCACCTGCCTAAAACCCCATCTCTGTATTATCATACAAGTGGAAATATAGTCTGGATTACATAAAGCCTTAGCTCAGAAGCTATCCATCTCTCAGTACAATCCCTCTACTACTCATAGACAGTCAAAGGCTTCTCACAAACCTTCTTCTCTGCCCTCCAAGCCTGCTATTTCCTTGTGCAGTTTCCTTGGGGTCTAGTGCTGCCACCTGTGTGAATTGGTCTCTTCACACACTCACTAACCTCTGATCTAACTGCAAAAACTGGAAGGAGATAAATCCTCATCATGGATGAGCTTCCTTTATAGGAAAAATATTCATCCAACTAATAGTACACTGTCCCTTCTCTGATCTCAACTAGGTCTCTGATAGAACTGACATGCATCAGTTATCCATGAGTGAATACTCAGTTATCTGAAAATACTAGTTGTCACATGCATGCAAGCAACAACAAACTGAATCTCATTAATTTAACAACTTGTTAAATTAATCTAACTGAACTTGACTAAGTTAAACTAAGTCAACTAATCCTCTCGATATAGAAATCATCCTTAATTCCTCAACCAGTGGAGCAAATCAAGGACACATTCCCCAATTAGTGGAGAAATAATTGCATGTTCTCACAAAGACTTCAAGTTTGCTTTTCCCTAACTAATTAACTCATGGAGAATTAATTAATTAATATGCCAAACTGCTGGTAAGACAAAATTTGAATTTTCTTCCTATAGATAGACCAGGAATTGCTATAAATAGGAAAGGACCTAGAAATGCTATTTTTAGAAGATATTATTTTTAGCAGCTTCACCTCTCACCCAAGGTGGCCAAAATGCTCATTGGCCATACTGCTATTTTTAGAAGTGCTGTTTTTAGCAGTTCTATTTTTATCATTTCTTGTTGCACACTTTTCAACAAGCCCTCTTAACAATAAAGGCTTCCTCTTGAACCTGATCGTATAACTCTTGAATGTTCTGCATGCAACACATCTACCAAGTGTGGTTGCTCCAGCAACACTCAGAACAAAAAAACTCCCAACTGACCTCTCTGTTGGGCTAGAAACATACTCTGATGCTGAAGCTCTACTTGCTGCTGACAAGTTCTCCTTCTCTGACCTTTACACTACTGCAACATCTCCATGCATCTCTCACCATTGCACCCTGCACTGTGCAACACACTTATGCCTCTCGCATTGCTGCAGCCTGCTTGCTCTGCACTGTCTAGGGATTCCCTACATTGTAGCTCTCTCTGCTACTCCATCCACATCTATCTCTACCCAATCAGTCAATTCCTTCTAATCCACATCGAGGCTCCCGTAGCAAGGTATCTTCCAAGAGGTTAGGTACCTCAAGGATCCTGCCCCTCCTCCTTGGGACAATCACTCTATATCGCCCCACCTCCTACCTGCAGGTATGGATGCATGTGATCCCTCTGCCAACCTGGCTCGAAGTTTCCCCCTATTGGAGGTCTTTGCATGAGTAGATGTCTCTAATTGATCTCCTCTCATCTTCTCATGTTGTGGCTGCTCCACAACCTCCTGGAGCTGCTACACCAATCGTGGCTCCTCCAAAATTGTCTGAGACTTATCTGGCACTGCATGTTGAGAGGTAATTTACTCTCCCTCTCAACCACCAAGTATCTAACATTTGCCTTACTCCTCAAGGCTTTGCATGCATCTTGTACCTCAAGTGCATACAGGTTCTTGGCTAGCACACCAATCTATTTCCACTTTCCCGCTGTCATGAAATTTTCTAGAAAAAGAGCTGATTTTAAATCAGCGATATCTCCCTCATTCGAACTCCGATTCAACCAATTTTTTTTTTTTTTTTTTTTTTTTTTTTTTTTTTTTTTCAGTATTTTTCCTCAAGGAATCCAAATCTTCTATTTATTTCTAAAAATTTTGTACAGAAATTTTCAGATCTGCTCTACAAACTCTCAGCCCAAAACTCAAAACTTTGAAATCTCTTCTCAGTATACTGTTCTTCCTTGACCACCTGTGCTCTGATACCATGTAGAATTTTGTAGAATTTTTCTACAAATCAGATAGCTCTGATACCATGTAGAAATTTCCCACCTATAGATCACCTGGTAATGCAATGTATTAACGCTAAACACTTGATCTACTTCTACAAACAATTTAGCGAAATCTTAATCAACCATGGGCAAAATCAATAAGAACACATATAACTGATAGAAGAATTTACCCGGGGAAGGCACCTTCCTAAAACCCCATCTCTGTATTATCAAACAAGTGGAAATATAGTCCGAATTACACAAAGCCTTAGCTCAGAAGCTATCCAACTCTCAGTACAATCCCTCTGCTGCTCATAGACAGCCAAAGGTTTCTCACAAACCTTCTCCTCTACCCTCCAAGCCTCCTATTTCCTTGTGTAGTTTCCTTGGGGTCCAGTGCTGCCACTTGTGTGAATTGGCCTCTTCACACACTCACTAACCTCTGATCTAACTGCACAAACCTAAAGGAGATAAATCCTGATCATGGATGAGCTTCCTTTATAGGAAAAATATTCATTCAACTGATAGTATATTGTCCCTTCTATGATCTCAGCTGGGTCTCTGATAGAACTGACATGCATCAATTATCCATGAGTGAATACTTAGTTATCTGAAAATACCAGTTGTCACATGCATGCAAGCATCAAAAAACTGAATCTCATTAATTTAACGACTTGTTAAATTAATCTAACTGAACTTGACTAAGTTAAACTAATTCAACTAATCCTCTCAATATAGAACTCATCCTCAATTACTCAAACAGTGGAGAAAATCAAGGACACATTCCCCAATTAGTGGAGAAATAATTGCATGTTCTCACAAAGACTTCAAGTTTTCTTTTCCCTAACTAATTAACTCATGGAGAATTAATTAATTAATATTCCAAACTGCTGGTAAGACCAAATTCGAATTTATTTCCTATAGATATACTAGGGACTGCTATAAATAGGAAGGGACCTAGAAATGCTATTTTTAAAAGATGATATTTTTAGCAGTTTCACATCTCACCCAAGGTGGCCAAAATGCTCATTGGCCAAACTGCTATTTTTAGAAGTGCTATTTTTAGCTGTTCTATTTTTAGCACTTCCTAAATTTAGAATTTCTTGTTGCACACTTTTCAACATCTTGTTGGTAACATTTGAGATGTGTTGACAAACAATGAATGGTGTTATGTACCTGCCATACCACTATCTCGGAATCACCTACCACTTTGAGCACGACCATGTTGAGGTTGATGGCTTTCTGCAAGTCCAACACAAGTGCTCCATACTCAACAACGTTGTTCGTACACTCAAACTCCAAGAAAACTGAAACCATATGCTTCTCGTTGTATGGGACAATCAAGACACACCCGGATCCTAAGTCGTCATGTGTCTTTGATCCATAAAAGTACATGGTCCACAACTTGTCTGTAAATGGACCATTTGACGTGCTTGTACTACTTCTACTGTTGTTTCTACTACTATTGCTAATATTGGTACAATGTATTGTACATGCTTCATTACCATTAGTTGGGCAAGGAAGGAGACCCAACTGCATGTCTAGTGGGGTTGGAGATGGTCGTGCAGGATAACATCCCAATGTTGTTTCCAAGAGGCAGTTGCCAAACATGAGTTCTACAAAGGCCAATGGTTCATTCTTGCCATTGAGGGGAGTGACATTGCGCCTCATATACCTCTCAGATACCACCTGGATTTGATTATTTTTACCCTTATACAAAAGCCACATGTACAACCAGTCAATATAAAAATATATGTTCAACTTGTTGGACCAGTCTCTACTGAGTAGTAAACCGTATGCTTCCAGTATGTCCACAAACAACAATGTTGATGCATTGGTGGACTCGATTGTCATGAGATAGTCGGGTGATCACATCTCAAAGTTCACCAATGGCTGGTATAGATGTTCGATCATTTCGGATGATTTGCACGGATGTCTTACTCCATTGTGCATTGATCCTTTTAGAAATGGAGAGCGGCATGACGTTCATTGTCGTTCCAGAATCAACCAAGAAGTTGTGAACATTATAGTTGAAAAATTCAAATAAGAGTAGCAATGGAGGGCAACCAGAGTTTGCTTCTTCCATATGGAGTGTGTTTAGTAGAGTGGAAAGCAATCCGGGAGCCGTGCTTGCTCCCTTGCTGGTAGAGGCTGCACTGTCCATTTTTGTCTGTCCCAATGCGCGTAGCAAGATGTCTCGGTAACTTTGGATCTTAGCTAACTTGAACAAACTGATTTTTACGTGAGTTTTCTTCATTTCATCCACAATGTTGTAGTCCATAGGTGGTAGGCTCACTGAGGTGTCAAGGGTAAGACTGATGTTCGTGTTGTCGGGCTGAATGTTTTGCAGTTTGCTACTCATGGGTGTACTCTTGTATGCCATTGTCTTTCCAGACTTGTTCTGGTTTTTATGATTTGGGGAGGCTGGTGGATTAGCCTTCCTCAATATCAATCTCATCTTTTCTTATGCTTCCCCAACTATAAGGGGAGCCCCTTTACTCCTACGATTGTAACGATCATTTTGCTTATGGGGCTACTTCTCGGTGTTCGTCTTCAGCTTTGCTTGTGAGAACTGATACATGTTCACCACATGCCCATAACTTGATGCTTCATCAGGTGCAACACCTTTGTAATTATCCTTGTCTTGTGGTTGTTCTTGCATACTTTTTCTACGTCAAATGTATGACTACATAAAGAGATTATGACTCGCTTCTAGTTTGAACAAGAGTTCTCTGGGTGATGTTCTTCATGGAATGAATAGAATTGAGAATTTGCGCATTGATCAAGGTGGAACACAAAGCTCTGTACAATTTTTACAGTGAACCGGTTGCTTCCTAATAACATGCTTCCTTGTCTCTGTCTAGGCGGATGGTGTCTTGCAGATGTGTCTATTTTCTATTGTTTAAGCTCGGACACTTCTATTGTCAAGTTCTTGATGAGGCGAGTGAGGGTTTAAATATCATTTGTTTCCCTGTCTCTACCTTTTCTCACCATCGCCTAGGACTTTCTGCTTCCATCTTTGTAGTCCTTTTCTATTTCATCATCCTTGATGACTCCAATCACACACAGATCTTTCTCAACAAAAATAGCCTCTTTATAATTTTCCAATAGTGTTGGTTTCACAGCTCTCTGGACAAACTGCACAATTCTAGTCGGTAGTTCGGATGTGTAGTAATCAACAGTGATGGAGTCATGAGGCTTGGTGTCCACTTCAAACTTGTTCAATATGTGTGTAAACCTCTGATTGAATTCTTTTACCTTTTCTTTCCCCTCCATCTTCAAGCTTCCAAATTCTTTGAGTAACATGGTTAGGGTCTCGTCGTCAACGAATTCTTTAAGAAACATGTGTTTGAATGCACCCAAGTTCTATATGGAGTTGGCTGGAAGGTTGAGATACCATGCAGCTATGCAAATGTCCAAGGTACATGGAAACAATCTACTTGCTATGTCGTCATACAGTACCTCAAGGGTCTACAACTGCAGGTAGAAGTTGTCCAAATGGTCTTCTGCCTTCACTGTGTTGTCGAGGTTGAACTTGATGTTCATTCTCTCCGCTCACTTTGGCATCTTATGCAAAGAACCCGGGAGAGCCAATGGTCCCTAAGTCATCCATTCTAGGTTTTGGTCAGTCATCTCTTCTTCTTCTTCGTCCTCCTGCTCTCCTTCAAAATCTGCCTCCGCCTCCTCCACTACCTTCCCCTCCGCCTCTTGTACTGAAGTCTGAGCCCAAGAACAAGAGGGTGTCTCATTCCTCCTGTCGAAATACCATAGGTTTCTCTATGTCTTCAATAGCTTCCACTAGACCTTCAAGTGTGGCAAGAACTACTTCTTCCACTGATAATACAACAACCCCTATGGGAGTGGCTTTTGGCTTTCTTGATGCGTATGGAAGATGTTGTATGCCTAGGATCAGTCTAAATGCTTTCGTGAATTGGCAAGTGATGGGATGAAGGGAGTGAAGGTGATGATATGGAATTTTGTGTTCAGTCCTTTGAGGTGATAAGTAACCAACTATATAGTCACGCATAGGTGAGAGGAAGTGCGAGTTACTACCTTGACCAGATGGTTGATGAGTGTGTGAGAGGCTTTTCAGTCATAAACAACTGACGGCTCTCCTTCTAGTGCCAGAAATGTTCATAGTACTAGACCTGCCAACATTCAGGGGATCACCCCGATATGATGTCCCAACTAGACCTCACACCATTTGGGGTGGGAGTCCCATCCGGTATGATGGCCTGGTTGCCATTATCTTAAATATTTGCCTCAGCTCTTACTTGTTAGCACATGAGAGTGGTCTACTTTTTCTTTGAGTAGCAAGGTTTGCATGCTTGGTGATTCCTAGTGTTACTTGTGTCAATGGTTCTTTCACCATGGAGGGAGAGGGTGGGAGTGAGTCTCAAGTCGGATGGGAGGAAGCCCCAAATTTGCTAGAAACACAACACAATAGGATGTGCACAAATTCTGGAGGAGAAGTCCACACGGATGTGGTAGTTACAACATACAAGGAAAGATAACACGTACAACACACAGCGGAGGATTCCACGCAAGTGCAATGGTCATTATAGCAAGTTTATGTGAAAGGTCTGTCTGATGTCCGGGGATGTAACCAACATGGGCAGGCCAAGGTTAATAGCTCATACAACACATTTTCATTAATATATATGTATTACAACAATTGAATGAGTTTAAGTGTTAAACACAAGTTAAACCAACATGCATAACAAGTGTTCAATATTAGTCTTACAACAGTTACAAAACATGTGTAAAAACATGTTGGCCTGTGAGTAGGCTTCTAAATTAAGCAAAAGTTCCAAGACACATTGTTACACCATACATCACTAACCCCGTGGGTAGGGCGTTGGAGCCACTACTTACTCCTCAAAGAAAATATTACATACTCTCAAGGCTATGTGGGAGGAACCGAGGTGAAAATTATCTTGCATGTACAAATGATGGGGTATTTATAGCCAAGGGTGAAACTGACCCTTGTGGCCATTTGACTTCCCTCATAACTATTTGATTTCTATGACCTTTTGACAGTACATGAATCTTCATATGATAAGTGGGTCTCTTGGACTCCCATGTTACATTACATTGATTGACAGTATGGCCCACAATAGAGATGTGGATGAGATGACTCATGACAAGTCTCGACATTACAATGCTAGAACATTCGTGTTGCCATTGGTGTGCATGTCAAGCTAAAGTGTTGTTGGGTGATATATGTCCTCATGGTGTACCACAGCTTCACCTCCGCATGGCAAGGTGTGCGGAGACTTCAATGGTCATTGGCTTCACTTAATGTGGCATTCACATGTTGCTCCTTGCTTGCATGTTGGCATGCTTGACAGGTTCACCCGTTTGTGTAAAGTGCATGTTTGTCCGTCCGTCTGTCCATGAACACATCTTGCATGTTCGCTCATTCTTCCGTCTGTGAACACATCACTTTCATGATCATCCATTTGTGAGAACATCTCTTTGCATGCATCATTTGTTCATCTGTTTGTGAACATGTCCTCTTTCATGTACTCCCTTTGTCCATCCCATCCGTCATCACGCCAAGTTTTTTTGTGTACCTTTATCTGCAGTCACTCATGACAACATGACATCAAAGACATAAATCCCCTAGTCTACCATGATGCATGATCGTTTTGGATGTAGGTTTCAAGAGAGAAGACAAGGTTGCAGGCTTTGAGCTGGGATGGAGGCTCTGGGCACTACTGGTGGCAACTATGCAAAAGTCATAGGGATATGGTGACGGGGAATTTGGATCGACAGTGACTGTCCATGGGGTCTGTCTCAACTGGAGGAAAAAACTGCGCAATTTATGGGAGGAGCAGTCCAAGCTTGGGAAGGTTGGGAAGAAAAAATCTATGCAATTTCTGGAATGAGCGGGTAGCGGGAGCCTGGCAGCCAAAAATACACAATTCCTGCTGGGAACTAGCAGTTGGCTGCTGGGATCTTGGTGGCAAAAACTATGCAATTCTTGCAGGTAAGTGGAAATCAGCTGTTGGAGCTGGGCAGCAAAAAATGTGTAATTCCTGGATGGAACTGGCAGTCAGCTACTGGCAAGAAAAATTGTGCTGATGCTAGGAAGTTGGCCTGCTGATCACCTATGTGCAGTTTCTGAGATGAGCAGAATGTTGGGCAGTAGAAGGCTTTCTCATGAAATCTTTACAGTTTTTTGGGTGAGCATCCGACCGACTGACTAGTGGGCTGGCTGGAAAAACTGTGCAATTTTCTAAGGGATATAGGGATGGGCACTGGATGTCTATCCAACCTGTTTATGTAGTTTTCTCAGTCAGTGGAGTAGGTAAGGTTTGCAACCTCTGCACAATTTTTGAGGGGAGTTAGTCCCGGGGGGACTGCCGGGTCAAACTTTCTGTTTGACCAGCAAGAAGGTTGATGTATCAGCTTGTGGGCAACACAACTTCAAATGACTTGCTTGGTACTTATGCATTGTTATGGTGACAGTTGATCGGGTCAATGATGGGGTGAAGGTTTGATTGTCAGAGGGGAATCCGATCATCAGCACTTTGGTAAAACGATTAAGTGTGTGAGCGAGAGAAAAGGTGCATACATGAACTTTCAAACACACACTCACATGACTTGATGACGAGATGACTCAAACCATCCAAAGACACATGATCAACATGACTAACCGATAGTGTGAGTGACAAGTACGATGCTTGTGATTGATCGTTGGACAACAACGACGATGCTTGCATGACAGTGTATATGACTCTATGTCTGAGCGCGATGAATGTTTACATAGTGAATACAACATGTACACATGAAGTGAAGACCTTGTGTATGACCAGAACATGGTCGTAAGCATAACATTGACATCAACATGCAAAAGTTGTCTATCAAATGAAGAAGCAAGGTGGGAGTGAAGACTCACATGATATCACGGAGTGATCTTGAGTATGTGCAGATATCAAGTAAAAATATCAAAGGAGGCTTTGAAATTTGATGTGGGCCAAAATTTTGGAGGGTTTTTGTTGTAGACATATTTGGGCATTGAAACGCCAATCACATATGTCCATAAACCAAGGGCCTCTAAGTCCCTAAAAGTGTTGTTTCATACCCTAAAGGAGGAAGGTCAGCTGATTACATCATCTCCCAGAAGTTCTCCCTGAAAAACTACTCAGAACAGGTCAAAACAAGACCATACAAACTGCCCAGTGCTAAGTGTACGATGCATCTCACCTGCCACATGCAAAAAGTGTGATTCATACTGAAAAGCCCTTTTGTAGGGTGTGATGAACAAGAGCAGACAAATGGCAAAAGCAGTTTGCTAGGTGGAGACCCCGAAAATCTTCTAGAAGCTGCTCATTTGACACTTGCCTCTCTAAATCTGCCCAGGGATGAGTAAGATATCATGAAATCTCTAAGTGGAACCAAGAAATATCAGAGAGATGACACTAATCAAAATCCTAGAAGCTGACTCACCCCCCTGCAAACATCTATATATGGATCCCTTATTCTAGATATCCAAAGGCTGGAATTTTGTATTTTTTAAGGAAGTGTTGTTGGTTTCTATGTGCAACACTGTATTGTTGGGTGATATAAGCTTTTCATGAGGTGAAGAGGGTTTTCATGCTGGGAGGATGGCGCTGGGTCAGACCAATGGGTTGTAATCCTCTCTTCTACTACTTCTATCAATAAAGCTATTTGAGTTTTCCTCCATATTCTTGTATATCTCTAAATCTTGTATTGATATATAAATTTGTATGGTTAATATACATCTGATCCTATATTGTTTATGGTTATAGATCTCTATGCTTTGATGGTATTATGCTGCTTTGACTCTACAGGTGTTCTTTGAAGCGGGACAAGTAAGGAAGGAGTGGTGAACCTCTGTCAAAGGAGGGAGCAAACAAGCAAGGAGCCAAGCAAAAGACTGAGGTTGGTACTCTCTGCTTCTCTCTCATCTATCTCTCATAAAGGAAAACACAACTTTAATTTGTTTGTTTCTAAGATAGCTACCCGTCTTAGTGGGACTAGCAGCTCTGAATAGACACTAGTTTTCCCGATAACACAATGGCGACTCCACTGGGGATAGATAGGTCTAAGGAATATGGTACCTCTTCAGATCCTTGGTCACATGTACATGCTACAGATGAAGGAATTGTTCAGTCAATGATGATAGGAGAGGCACCATGGGAAGATTACCACCATCATTCCCATCTTCTGGATTACAACGAAGATTGTTCCGACGACCTAAATCATCCTTCAATTTTTTATTTTCTATCAAATATTGTAAATACGGTGGATTCTGAGTGAAATCTATCCAATATTGAAGAAACTATCACCATAAATATCTCGACCAAACCAGATATTGTAGAGAATATTCATGTTGGCATATCTTGTTCTTCTTCAGAACTGGAAGTATATTATGCTCTCTTTCGCGAGTTCAGAGATGTCTTTGCATGGTCATATGAATAAATTCCAAGCATTGACTCGAGCATAGTTGAACACGAAATTAAGATGTATCCAAATGTCAAACCGGTACGACAACGGCTTCGACAGGTGCACTCGAAGAAAGTCGCTGCCATCAAGACGGAAGTTGAAAAACTTCTCCATGCTAGTTTCATTTACCCAGTTCCTCTAACTGATTAGGTATTGAACATTGTTCCTGTGATGAAAAAGCAAGGAACTATTAGAGTGTGTGTCGATTACAGGGATGTAAATCAAGCTTGTCCAAAGGACAACTACCCTACACCCTTCATCAACCAGATAATTGATGAATGCGCCGGATTCGAAATCTTTTCATTTATGGATGGATTTTCTAGGTATAATCAAATAAATATCCTCCCACAGGACCAGTCAAAGACTGCATTTATTTGTCCATGGGGCACATTCGCATACTGCAAGCTACCTTTTGGTTTAAAGAATGCAAGGGCAACCTTTCAGAGGGCAATGAATTATGCCTTCCATGACATCAAGAACATCATTCAACCATACCTCGATGATCTTCCGGCTCATTTGCGAAAGCAGACCGATCATCCGCAGCATTTGAGAGCAATATTTCTACGTTGCCGACACTACAAGATACGACTCAATCCGCACAAGTGTGTGTTTTGTGTCGGTTCTGGTCATTTACTTGGCTTTGTAGTTTCAAAGGACGGGATTCACCTTGACCCGTGTAAGGTTCAGGAAATCATCAATCTGCCTCCACCTTCAAATTTGCTTTAGATTTAGAAACTCCAAGGGAAAGCAAACTTTCTGGGGAGGTTCATTCCAAATTATGCTGAACTTGCTAAAGGTTATACGCGTCTATTGAAAAAAGAAGTACCCTTCAACTGGGATCAAGTTGCACAAGATTCCTTTGATGCTCTAAAGGAATCCCTAATAAAAGAATCATGAATGTATGCTCCTGATTATCGAAAAGACTTTAACCTATATCTGGTTGTGGCAGATACGACCATCGCAATGGTTTTAGTACAAGAAGACAATGGAATCAAACATCCTGTCTATTATTTAAGTCGAAACTTAAATGATACAGAAAGAAAGTACTCCTATGTTGAAAAGCTGGCTCTCGCAGCTGTTCAAGTAGTACAAAGATTTCGACACTATGTCCTCTTTCGAAAAACTACCATTTTGTCAAATTGCAACCCCATGACTTATATCTTGTCGTGACAGTTGCTTAGGGGAAAATATTCGAAGTGGATAGAAATTTTGCAAGAGTTTGATCTGGAATTCGTAAAATCCAAATCAAAGGAAGCTCTGGTTTTTGTGGAGCTACTATGTGACTTCCCATCGTCGTCCAACGATTTAACATCCAAAGCAACAATCATGGATGAATCTTTGTTTTTGATATCTTCAAACGATCCATGGTATGGAGATATAATCATCTATCTCCAAACCCAAACATATAGGTCTAATACCTCTCACTCAGAACAACGACGTACTCGATACCAAGCAAAAGACTACATGATCGTCGATGATACACTTTACCATCATGGTACCGATACAGTTCTGCGAAGGTGCCTCACCCATGAGGAGGACGAAAAAGTCCTGAATGATTTTCATTCAAGCGCGTGTGGGGGGCATCAATCTGGTTACACTACGGCACAAAAGATCTTATGAGCAAGCTACTTTTGGCCAACAATGTTCAAAGATTGCATAACCGCGGTCAGAAGGTTCCATGCTTGTCAAATCTTTGACCGCAAAACCAGAATACCACCCGCACCTCTACATCCAGTTGTTGTTGTTGGGCCATTCGCCAAATGGGGCATAGATTTCATGACATGTAACCCCACCTTGGCCAGGGGGCATGGGTATATCATAGTCATAGTTGACTATTTTACGAAATGGGCCGAGGCAATGCCTACATTAAACAACAGCGGCTAAATGACTCCTCTTTTATTTTTCAATCATGTAGTATCCAGATTCAGTGTTCCACAAGCCATAGTCATAGATCATGGAGCACATTTCCACAATCACATGATGGTTGAATTGGCTACCAAATTAGGACTGTCCCATGATAGCTCTACTTCGTATTATCCGCAAGCTAACGGGCAAGTTGAGGTGATCAAAAAAGTCCTGCAGCGCATGCTGCAAAGGATGATTGGAGTCCATAAACAGAGTTGGCACCTAATCCTATACTCAGTCTTGTGGGCATACTTGACATCGGTGAGAAATGTGACCGGGTTTACACCCTTTCAGCTGATGTATGGCTTGGAAGCGATCTTACCAGTTCAGTGCGAAATTTCGTCTCTCAAGCTCGCAGTTGACCTCCTCCCTGGAAGTTCAGAGGAAGAGGCTCGTTTCTTAGAATTAATCCAACCAGATGAAACCCTTCGTGATGCCGCCTTGGCTAACGAAGCACATAAGAAACAAGCCAAAGCACAATTTGACAAGAATGTCAAACCCCGTGTTTTCTCAGAAGGTGACCTGGTCTTGCTTTACGATCCGGAATCTGATAAATTGGGAGCAGGTAAGTTCCAGTCTTTGTGGATGGGTCCCTATATTGTTAAGCATGTATTAGCAAAAGGAGCCTACAAACTAGTAGATTATGATGGGATTCCACTGTTGCAACACCGAAACGGGTTGTACCTTAAGCGTTACTATGCTTCACTAAGCGTAGTAACCTCTTCATATGCTTTTGTTACATTTTTGTTTTTGTTAAGAGTGATCATTTTGGGTAGGTAATCCACTTTTTCATTTGTTGCAGATGTTGAACCTATTGGAATCATTTGTTGGATACGCTGACGGAGCAAGTCGTAGTACGCGGAACCTATCCTCTGCAGCTTGGGCCATCTTTGATCCAAGCGGTGACTTAGTGAGTTTCAAAGGGGTATGTATTGGTTGATCGACGAACAACATCATTGAATACAGCGTGTTGATAGAGTTCATCTCTGATGCCATCGCACATTGAATACGCTGACTTGTTGTCAGGATAGACTCACAACTCGTCATTCTACAGCTTACCGGCATCTATTCCATCCAGAATCCAGGTATCTATCGTATGTTCCTAAGGGTCAAGATTTTGGAATGGTAGTTTGATTCTATTCAATATCAACATATTTCCATAAACTTAAACACATTAACTAATTCATTAGCAAATAATGTGTTAGATAGACATTTTCAACATTTGTAAAAGAAAAGCATTTCATCAATATTTGCATCAGGATCATATAACTTAACCAAAATAAAGCTCTAAAAATCAAAAATATATATAACTGTTTATAGTTTGTACATAGTGTTTTGTGTCCAGGACAAAATCGGTCATATGACCCAAAAACTCAAAATTCAAGGGGGCACCCTAGTCTAATGGTGCTGGTGATAACAAGTCACCGCCTGTGCAATCATACGTAAGAGCCTAGTCCATCGGCTCGACATGCCAGTGGTATGGCGTTGTAATCTCAGAGGCAGCTCATTGGTCCTCACATCCGGAATACCAAGGGTGAGACCCTCGATCTGATCCTGCAACACTGCAAGAGTCTCGGCTACATCCAGATCGTGAAGGACAGCCCTCCCTATAGCCTCTCCTGCTGGAACGGCAGCTGCTGCTCTCAGGCGCACTGCTGGTCGCACTGGCCCGATATCTGCATGAGCACATGAGTTTTGATTAGTCTTGATAAACATTTAAAAAGCATAAGAACATTATAAAAGCAATAAACAGAGATATGGTTAGATATTTTTACCTATGACACCCCACTGCTCGCCAACCGACAGCACCAAATCTAGGTCACCCTGGAAATCCGTCCCAGCATACAGACACTTGGCATAAACCATCTGCTAACGGTTGAACCACTCGAAGAAAACATCAAATAATGAAACCTGAGATTGACCAGCATGTCTGGCCATAAGGTCAACCCATCTCTGCATCCGTGGCTCAGTCGGTGGTGGTAGGCCAAGTGAAATGTACTATGGCTGCATCAGTGGGATCCTCTCCAAGGCAAAAGTGGTCAGAATAGAATCATAGCCAAAGTTCTTTGATATTTCGTTTTTCACCTTGGTAAGATGTTCTTTTATCGCTGGAAGTACTGCATCACACTAGTTGAATACCTTTGGTTCAAGGCATTCCAAGGCATACTACATATAGGACCTGTTGGCCAAGTGAAGGGTTGTGCTACCATCCAATCTAGCAAAGGTGAATAAGATAGTCCTCAAGGACCGGTCAGTGACATCTCGGATATTGATCTTGCCGTCCCTGCTCGGCTGAGATCCTTCTCTATAGTATCAGCGAATATAATCCCTCACGGATTCGCCCCCATGGGCGAAACCTGATAATGAGAGAGGGGTACCACCCCTCGATAAACCAATCAAGAAGTAGATGTCTTGAATAGTCAAGGGGATGGATTTGCCTCTACTCTGGAACACTTGATTGGTAGGATCCCATGCATTGAGGAAATATTGCAACAAGTTGATTTGTTACCTCATGCTAGATATGCGGAAGAACATGAGCAAGCCACAGTTTCGCAATACAGTTACCATACCCAGATCGTCTAAGGCAACCATTTCCTCTTATTCATGCTCACGTTCACGCCATGTAACAACCATTTTGCTACGATGAATCTCTGAAAAACAAACAAGAGAAGAATTAGGATCCTGATTTGGCAAAAAAAAGGCAAAATTTCCATGAAAAATCAGTGCAAAAGTTTTCCTCCTTGTGCCCATCGTACCCTAGTTGTGTACTGGGTGGGATGCATATTGGATAGCTAGTGGCCAACCTAGTATGCATCACACCTTTTGATGTATACTAGGTGCGATGGGGGCAGAACGAATTGTTCAAACCCCAAAGGCTTAGAAAAGCAGGAAAACATGCTCAGTATTCAAAAAGGAAAAAATGCAATTGAAGAGCTTAGGTTTAGCTTCTACCTGGTCCAGACGGTGCCAAAAATCATCCACAGAATCTCCCAGAATCAACTAATGAAAATCAAGAGGTAAAACACCTCCAGAGCTCCAACAATCCCAAATTCAAATGAAATGGTAAAATGAGGGGTAAAAAACTACTTTTAAGTTACTTTTCACGTAATTTAAGTAGGGTATTAGTTTTTTAACTCATTTTCAAGCATGTATTCTCATTTCTAATCAATTTGATGGAGAAATTGAACAGGTAGTATGACCGTCAAAAGAACATAGTGTTAACGGTGAATTGAATATCAATAACCCTTATCACAAGCAGTTTTACGTGAAGTTCATGCTCAGTAAAAAATAAACCTAGCAATGAGCATATGTTCTACCAGAGTTTAAGCTCATTAAAAAATGAACCCACCTTCGGTAAATAACCATTGCAATCACATAATTATCAGCTTTTAAACCTAGGTTGTGTTCTTACCATCACCTCCACTCTTTTTTAGCTGATCATACGCCTCCATTTGATTGTTTACCCCTTTTGAGGAACAACTGCGACGAGTGATCCTATTAGCCACTTTCTCTACACTGCCATGATTGAAAAAGTTCCAAACCTTATCTGGAACCAACTGCTATCCAGAAACATCACTCGTTCCTAAAAAAATGAGTCTCCTTTAAGCTTTTTTCATTTGACTTGTAAAATATGAAAAGATTGTCAAGCAATTGGCCTCTCCAGCTCGTTAAAGTGATTGGAAGTGCCATCCTTCCTCTAGATTTTAATCTTTTTGGACTTGAGGGATTATTACACAAAAATATCAAGTGTTTATCTTGTTTGGATCGTTAAAACTATCGAAAAGTCATCCCTTTCGCATTGTTTTATACTTTTTCAGACTTAAGGGATTATATTACGAAAAAGGAATATTGGAGTTTCCTTTTCATCTCTTTTCAGACTCTCTAAAATTGAAAAGAACCGAGTTATCATTGTCGTTAAACTCAATAAAACAATAGCAACAAACTTTTCCATGTAGACAAGAGCGAGTCTCACTATCGCTAGGCTCGTTAAAAAATAGCGACGGGTTTGCCCGAAGGGTAAATTATAGAACAAGCATAAGTTATCCTCCTCAAGCTTGAAAAAAATAAAGAGGTACTGGTCAGAAATGACTGGGGAAGATTGGAAAGAAAACTTGAAGAAACTTTATTGGTAGCAGGTCACTCTTGAACATGACACTTTCACTCCATCACCATGATTGAGTCGGGTTGGGTTATTCCGTTCACCGGTCATATCACCATTGGTCCATCGTACCATCCATTTTTGGGGTTAATGCTACCAATCCATTTCAGTGTCACCGATATGTTCAAGAGAAGTCACTCAAAGAATTCGCCAACCCAGCGTGTGTCTCATCCACTGCAATACCTTCACGCTTCATTCTTTCATGACCGCCACCATGAACCTTGTATCATCAGATTGTTTTCACCTCCACAAAATCATTTGCTCTGTTTCGTGTCGAAGATGTGGGATTTATTAAGGCCCTCCTACAACGGATCACTTCTTGTCGACATCAACTCATTATCTAATAAGTCAACTTAGGAACAACCCTTTCAGTACTTTGAAGCTTGCATGCCTCAATGGCAAGTTTCTCACTTCTAGCAATAGGTTTACATCAATGGCCTTCGACCGAAAGATTTTGCGTGGAGTTCGACATCAACTCATGTATTCACACCATGTGAATTGTACTGTAGTACCTTGATGGTCATCATCATCATCGGTGATTCCTCTCGCGCTTGTTAACAACTTACATCATTGGCTGGTAATCAGGCGATGTCTTTCCATTTCGACATGAGAACATATTTTCACATGGATCGAATTGTACTTCAGGTGAAGAATGAACGAGTTTTGAAGACCCCGGATCTAGTTTCATCCATCTAGGCTGTGATATATTCAGGAAAATAAAGACATCAAATGTACATCATAGCTGCACAGATAATCATCCAAGCTAAGGGATGATGGCTCTACCAGAATCATCAATCTGCCACACAGACGGTTGTCTGTCCTATGTACATGAAAATGAATTTATAAAGCTGAGCATTGGAATTCCCGCCTCAGCTAGACCATGAAAATATTATGACAATAATGTATTGTATTGTATCTTATTACAAGTCACCTTCCAGTTCGAAAAACCTCAGATCCTCATTATAAAGCATTTCACTTGACATCAAAAAGATTTACGACCTCATGCTTTAGGGGGCAACTGTTATAGACATATTTGGGCACTGCAACCCAAATCACATATGTCCATAAACCAAGGTCCTCTAAGTCCCTAAAAGTGTTGTTTCATACCCTAAACAAGCAAGGTCAGCTCATTACATCATCTCCCAGAAGTTCTCCCTGAAAAACTACTCAAAACTGGTCAAAATAGGACCATACAGACTGCCCAGTGCTAAGGCTGCGATGCATCTCACCTGCCACATGCAAAAAGTGTGATGCATACTAAAAATCCCTTCTGTAGGGTGCGATGAGTGAGAGTAGACAAATGGCAAAAGCAGTGTGCTAGGTGGAGAACCTGAGAATCTTCTAGAAGCTACTCATTTGACACTTGCCTCTCTAAATTCGCCTAGGGATGAGTAAGTGATCATGAAATCTCCAAGTGAAACCAAGAACTATCAGAGAGATGACACTAATCAAAATCCCAGAAGCTGACTCACCCCCCTACAAACATCTATATATGGATCCCTCATCCTAGAGATCCAAAGGCTGGAATTTTGTATTTTGTAAGGAAGTGTTGTTGGTTTCTCTGTGCAACACTGTATTGTTGGGTGATCTAAGATTTTCATGAGGTGAAGAGGGTTTTCATGCTAGGAGGATGGCGCTGGGTCAGACCAATGGGTTGTAATCCTCTCTTCTACTACTTCTATCAATAAAGCTATTTGAGTTTTCCTCCATATTTTTGTATATCTCTAAATCTTGTATTGATATATACATTTTTATGGTTAATATACATCTAATCCTATATTGTTTATGGTTATAGATCTCTATTCTTTGATGGTATTATGCTGCTTTGACTCTATAGGTGTTCTTTGAAGCGAGACAAGTAAGGAAGGAGTGGAAAATCTCTGTCAAAGGAGGAAGGAAATAGGCAAGGAGCCAAGAAAAAGACTGAGGTTGGTACTCTCTGCTTCTCTCTCATCTATCTCTCATAAAGGAAAACACAAGTAACTTTAATCTGTTTGTTTCTAAGATAGCTACCCGTCTTAGTGGGACTAGCAGCTTTGAATAGACACTAGTTTTCCCGATAACAGTGTTGCAGCAGCTACAAAAAAATGTTAAGAATAAAAAATGAGAAAAAATAAGATTCTTATATTTGTGTTGTCCATGCAGAATCACATGATGTTAAATATTTCCCCTCATTACCAAGGTTGAAGGAATTTTACCAAGAGGACAATGGAGAAAGTCAATTGTTAATGCAGCTATGTTTTGTAGCTCCAAGAGGACCATGGCAACCTATTTAACTTGATATGATGTAAAAGCCTAATTCACAATTTCAAGCTAATGCACATCCATCTCAAAGTAATTGTAACACACCCTTTCCTTGGCAACCTTGGTCGTCTCAACCCCAAAACTAATCTTGGCAACAAGGTTGGAAAGGAACTTATGGGATCTTCCCACAATATCCTCAATATTTTCCTCAATTTCCTACATACTCAACTCCATGTTATCCCTACCATTCACCTCCACCACAACTACAACCCCAACCACATCCCTCTCAAATATGCACTCCCACTCAACTACTTGTACCACCATCTCCGAACCCACACAATGAAGTAGCTTAGTCCACTTACAATGTTGAGGTACAACACTTCCAAACATTTGCTATTGATATAAATGGTATTTGTCTTAGCTCAGGAAGAGATCACAAAAAAGAGGTTCTCTTGATATCATTGAAGGATAACATGCAGAAAAAGAAGATTCAAATGAGAAGACCAAAGAATCATGGGTTGCACTTGACAAAGAGCAGACATCAGAATCAGATATTTGGAAAGTTCCCTCATGTTTACCATCAGATCCTCTATTTTTTCAAGAGAATAATCAGCAAAAAGAAGAAGATTTGAATTTCATGGAACAAGAATACATCCAAGATTATCCAAATCAGCATCTGGACCAGGGGCATCATAACTATATTGAAATATGGTTCCAGATAGTCATTATGTTGCAACAATACTCTCTTCTTCAACTGCGCTTGATATCATCAAATTCAAAGCATTTGGTCCCTTATATTTAGGTACTTTTCAAAGAATATGTTTTGAGCCTACACATGATTTTATCTGTCATCCAATTATGCAAGTGGCTCTAATGGAAGTATTCCTACACTTGAAAATGATATTGTTTTCTCAAGTGGAGTAGGATAGGAAAAGAAAAAATAAATGATAAATAAGAGAAAAAGTAAAATCTCAGGTGAAAACCTACTTTGAGGCACCCATGATTGGCTCATTGATTGAAAACCTCCATGAGGCAGTCAATGGGTTGGAAAAAAGAGAAAAAAATGAGAAAAAGAAAAGATCCTAGGTGAAAACCACCTTTGAGGCACCTAGGCAGACCTACTAGTTGAAAACCTCATTGAGGCGGCTAGTAGGCCCAGAAGAAAAAAAAACAAAAAACAAAAAAAAAATTTCTCCATGTATCTCTCTCTCATAAATGCAAGTGTTCTCCAACCTCTACAAACAATAAAAACAAGTTTGCCACCAAAAGAAAAGTTGATCAAAAGCCTAGTCAAAGGAAGCCAAACCTGGACTTTCTCCTCCTTTCCTCAGATGCTCTAGAAGGACCAAGACCATGTCAATCCATCACCCTCATCCATTTCCACCATCCACTCATCATTTCCAAGATTTTACCACTCATTTTCCTTGCTATCCTAAAATTCTACAGGAAGATCTTGTAGTTACTACAGGAAACAAAAATAAATAGAGAAAAAAAATATTTTTGTCATATCTTGAAAACCATGCATTTGTTTGACTTTTTGTTTTAGGGGTGATGCATATGGTTGATAGTAACATGCCCAAGAAATTTCAAAAATTTCTAGTAAACAATTTTTGAGAAATTGACCTCCATCACCTACAACCATTTTTAATTTTTCTCGAGATTCATGCATCCATTGGCCAAAAGTTTTTTATGGAGAAGTACATAAGGATGATGGAGACATGCTAAGAACATTTCAGATCAATATAGTATACCATTTGGGAGATATGGGTTTAAAAAGGTTGCTACAGGGTTTCCTCTAGTTACTACAGGATGTCCAAGTTTACTACAGGATTTCCTGGTTTTCTATAGGAAACTATCTAAAGGCTATAGGAAGGTAGGGAAGGTGAAATGAATTGCTAGTAAGGGGTATGAATGTTGTGAAAAGTGTGGGGAAGGTGAACATCACCCATGGACCAACCTAGCACACCAAGAAGGTCAGATTTGATTAAGATAGGTTGCTCATGGTAACTCGAAGACAAATATTTAGAATCACGAAGCTATTAAGACCTGTGCAAAAGCAAACAAATGAAATTATCACCTTGAGAGGACCATGGATCGATAATCAACTCAGCAGCAGCATGCATGCCTCTCCAACAACCATCAAGTAGGTACAGGTATACAATATTCTTGACCTCTTCCCTTGACCATATTATAGTTATAAATTTAATGTTAATGCATGAGATATGAGGTTTTATAAGCTAAGGATGGTTCAACAGTCTCAGCCACCTTCAACTAGTTAATACAACTAACTCCTTCACTCATGCAATGTGGAAAAACTAACTTAGGAAGGGTGATGATTTCGAGGAATGGGGACAACAGTTAAAAGAGGAAATTTTTGCAAAGGCCAAGTCACCACTACCCTCCAAGCCCTCCATCCACTTCATATCCACTATCTATACATCATTCATCCATCCCATTTCATAAGAAAAAAATTAATATTTTTCAAGAACAAACCCTACACTTTGTCTCACCCTGAAAATTTCTTGAAAAAAAAATCACACAGAGCACATCCTCTCCATTTTCAAAAACCTACACTACTCCCTCTGAGCCCTAGCATCATCCTCCAAACCCTCTACATCATTTCTCATCACTCCCAAATAGTTAGAACACCCTGAAAGAGAAGGAATGACTACTACAAGAAGCCAAAATGCTGCTACAAGAAGGAAGAAAGGAAACAATTGTGATAAAACTCGAAATGGTAGTGTCTAAGAGATACCTAATCAAAACAGAGAACTCCAACGCCATTAGGAAATCATGTAGGCCATAAACAAGAAGAAGAAGGCAACAAAAGGAAAGAAGGCATTCACCATCAAAATAGAACTCAAGTTGTAGTGATGAAAAGAGGTTTTCAAAGAGGTCTCTAATCTCTTTCTAGCTTTTGTCCAAAGCCTAAAAGATGTTATAAAAAGGGGCGAAATGCATGGAAGTCAAGTTGAGGGCCTACCCTAGGCTTAGAATATCATTCCTACTGAAAACAGGTTTAAACAAGTTGCTACAAGGTTTCTAGTAGTTACTACAGGAATTACTACAGGGTTTCCTGTATTTACTACAAGAATTACTACAGGATGTCCTAGTTCTCATCTAAAGGCATTTTGAAGGTTTCAGAGGTGTCCAAATGGTGGAAAAAGGTAGCAGGAGGTTGGAAAAGGATGCGGAAGACCTTTCCAAGCTAAAAAATATTCAACAACCCATCTTGAATAAGGGGAAGAAGGCAAGCTAATGGTCTCAAGAAACACAATGATTTTTCTATGCACAAACAGTTTTGGAAAAATGAGTGAAAATGGAATAAAATGTTTCAAGGGAGACGATATGAATGAAATGGATCCAAAAGCCAATAGGGTTCACTTGCAAAGAGGAATTTTTATTTTATTTTATTTATTTATTTATTTATTTATTTATTTTATTTTTTTTCTGGAAAGACTGTTAAACAATCATGAAAAGAACAACTACATTTTGGTGCTTGTCCTTGCAGAACTTACAGCCAAGATTCTTAAGATAAAGGACTAAGGAATGCACAAGAGAGAGGCCACCGAGCCCATGAATGAGGCAAAATGAGGTCACTAAGCTCCTCAGAGGATGAGAAACACTTTCAGCAAGGGTATGATGGGCTCTAAATTAGACATAAATTAAGGCTCATCTGACCATCTTTCACCACCTTAAACCTCTCTTTTTGCATTATATAATGTATTTTAACTTTAATATGTTCATTAGGAAGGTTTATGGATAATTGCATATTTGTGCCTAATATTATTTATTTTTATGGAATATTGTGAGAATATTGGGCATATTATGAAGATTTTGAGGAGGAGATAATTTAAGGATTTTCTCCCTACTAAAGGAGGATAAATATCAAACAATAAATCAAGAATATATTCTGAAACAATTGCATAGATTCTAGAGCTCCAATGATTGAGAAAATCTAGGAATGTGTCCCATGTCATTTAATGCAGATTCCTAGTATTGGGAACCAGATCCACTAATTAGGCATTTTGGTGGGGAAAGCTTCGTCATTTCATGGGGAATGCTTCCTAATCATTTTTTATAAGTACCAAGTCGAATTTTCCTCTAGGGGTTGATTTTTCTTAGTCTTATTTTGGAGATAACTCGTATTTTTGTAGCTCCACTTTCATTTCTTGTAGGGATGTAATTGTATCAATGGAAATAATGAATATTGGTGCCATGTTCAACATCTAAATCTTGGTATACTTCAGAGGACCACGAGTTTCCTTGGGCTTGGACATCCCAGGAGCCTCGGAGCACTTTTGTTTCATTTAGTTTTCTTCCTTTCACTTCTTATTCACATGCATCTCTTGTTCTTGTTTTTTCCTATTTCTACATTTAGTATTGATAGTTTCTTATTTAGGATTGGGTTAAACGGTTGAAGTAATTTCTTTTACAGGATCACAAACATAATTTCATCCTTGGAAAATATTTGTAATGTCATAGTAATCATTTAATTACTTGGATTAGCTTGCTTATTCCCAAATCTAGATTTCTGGAAGTCCTTTATGGAAAATAACAGTAAATTTCTGTTGTTTTTTAGAGCATGCTAATGAGCTTCAATCAAGTTGATTCCACTTGTGTTAGATCAAAAAAACATTATAGTTAATAACAAAAAGTTCCCCCTTTCATTTTCACTTTATTAGGTTAGGCATTTGATATATTTACTAGTTCACTAGTTCTCGAATTTCTAGATTTTAGACTAGTACTTTTCTGATAGTTTTTAGCATGGGTTAACATAGGTCTTTTTGAGTGATTCCACTTGGAATGGAGAGCTAAGACATAATATGCAATAAAAAAATTTTCCCATCCAATTTGGATTTTATTTTATTGGTTATTTGGTGAAGTATAGCTTCATGTAGTAAATTTGTGGTTTCCTGTAGTAACTACAGGATCTCCTGTAGCAACCTTCCAACATATATATACTTGCCCAGATTCACTCATGAAGATTGTTTATTGTCCCTTAGGGTTGAATCAAGACTGCTAGGCTCTAAATCAATTATTATGGATGACTAAAGACAACTTAGGACTTGCCTCCTTACCCATGCAAAACATTTTAGTGATTTGGGCTAATGGACATATTTATGAAATGGATAATACAATGATGACTTCCACATCCAATGAACTCTTTTAATGGACCTAAAATCTTTCAAATGTAATGATTGACATTTAAATCATGAGATTTACTTTATGCAATTAGAATATGTTTCTTTCTTTGTATTTTCTTTCTTGCAATAGGTTAAGGTTTCCATTTCGAGAATTTCATTTTCTGAAATTAGTTTAGGACCTGATTTTATTACATTCACTCCATTACATCATGACATCAAAGGAAGGACACATTGTATGCTGCACATATAGTGTTGATACGTCTTAAGTTTGTATGAACCCTGGGTTGATAATTAAAGTTGGTAGCCTTGGGAGTTGCAGCATTCTTGTTGCAATACTGAGGCTCATCAATCACAAAACCATCATCAAATCGGTCTCTATCCAAGCCTTCCAAGGCTCCAGAGAGTTTGTCCAACCAAGGCTCCAGGACTAGTAACTCAACCCACATCTTTTACTAGGCTCCAAAGAGTTTTTCCAACCAAGGCTCCAGGACTAGTAACTCAACCTACTAAAGGCTCCAGAGTGTTTTTCCAACCAAGGCTACCAGACTAGTAACTCAACCCAAGTTGTTACAAAGCTCCAGATATTTTTTCCAACCAAGGCTCCAGGACTAATAACTCAACCCAATCTAAGGAAACATGAGAACCAAGCAAAACAAAACAATGAAAATAAACCCACAATCTCCATGGCTATATAGGAAATGTCAAGGCTAGGGAAATCCACTATCAATCCCAACAATCCTCCATGCCAATGACAGATCATGACCAATAAACCACATGAATACATCATGCATGCCAAAACTAGTGAGAAAATCATACATGCAACTCGATACTTGCAACTAAATCCCACTGTAATTGTTGATCCCAATGTCCTCTTGCACTTTCCTGCTCTTCCTTTTCCTTCTTACTCCAAAACTCCAAGTATGCTACTCTCTCCAAGAGTGCTCTAAGAAAAATCTAAGTATCCAAGAGTATGAGAGAGAGAGAGAGATAGAATAACGAGAGAGCTCCCAAAACTGAATTAACCAAGCTTACATTGATCAAGCCTTCTCATATGCAACCTGTGACCCTTCACCTTCCTTTTCTCCTAATTTTCATTATTTTCATAGATAAATGTGCCAAAATTCCATTTTTCCTTTCCAAAGCATTTTCCATTTACTTTTCCAATTTCCTTTAGCCATAATAACCGAAATGAACACCCTCTAAGATGTTTTTCCCACCATTCATCTTGGAATACTTGTCCCATGATTGTGGTCATATATATTATTACATGGATTTTTAACCAGGGCTATTACAAAACCCTCTCCTTGAGGGAACACCGTCCTCAGTGTTCAATGACACCTATAACCAACAAGACTACTGAAAACAAAACATATTGTCCATGGAGCTTTATAACATAGCTCATTGCAGTATTTACAATGACCACTTCTTAAACATAGCAAACATACTGTTTACTGGAGATTTATAACACAACTAATTTTGGTATTTCCAACAACAACCACATATACTTAAGCACATTTTCTTCAACCAGCAAATAGCCATATTGTCTATGGATATTTATAAACCAACTCGATACAATATTTACAATAATATACACATATACACATTTTCTCAACCAGAAAATAAAAGGATATCATGCCTGCATCCACAATAAGGGAATCCATAGCATCACACCTCCACCCTCAAAGTAATACCAGGATTCACATCCTTCCCAAGAAGTCCAAAATCCACTACAAAAGTCAAATCTACATCCAATGTCCAGTGCTACAGGCGTGTGCCACTTTTCCTCTCAATGAAAATTTACTGACTCATCGTTCCAGGGCACACTCCCAATGTGCATTTTATTCCATCTGGAAATGCTAATGACAAAAAAAAAATCCATCCCCATCCTTCCCTTCTCTGCCACATAGTCCCTTAGGCAACTTGGTCACCTCCTTCCATTTAGTTACACACCTTCCAAGTTCCCCTGAAACCCCCATCGTGGGAAGTCCATCCATTGGCAAGGCTTCCTCGCATCGGAAGATACAAAAACCAAGGCATATCCCTGCCTTAAAACCATCATACTAGTCATAACATTCTCATGGAAATAAATGGACATTATTGGGTATCAGTGTCCCACAATGGCCCTGCTCCTGAAGTGCTTTATCAACACACTACTGTCTGTTTCAATTCCTTTTGTTGTTGCAATTTCTTGCAGTCAATTTTGACCCCCCAACCGGGCATGTTAATGCATTCTTGTACCAAGCACATAATTTTCAATAGATTTAAAATAAATTGAAATAAATTCACATCATATCTCATTGGTGGCCCGTCAATAAGGTATACTTTCAATTATATTTACGTCCTCTCACAACAAGTCAAACTTGCATATTTGATCAAATCAACATGTATAAGCATATCAAATCAAGTTACTTCAAAACACAACCATCATAGATCAAAATCATAAATCACAAGAAACCATTATAAACTAGAATCATAGATCACATGTAGTCATCATGGACTAGAATCATAAATCACATGCATAATAAAAATAAAATAAAATATCGATGCTTATCCTTTAATCAATCCTTAGCTTCTACCTTTGTCTTTATTTCGTACGCACAACATATCGGTTGCCATACCTGACAAACTCCCAGTGCCTTCTCCTCAACCATGTGCACATACACATAGTTTGCATCACGCACATACAACCACACATGATATACAACACCATGCAATACATGCATCTGCACCTAACACATAACACATACACCTACACCCAGCATACAACACAACATAATACATATGCCTACATCTAGTGTACACCACCACACAATACATACACCTACACTCGATGTACAACACAATACATACATCTATACCCGATGTACAACACCACACAATACATGTACCTACACTTGGCGTACAACACAACACAATACATCTATACCCGATGTACAACACCACACAATACATGTACCTACACATGGTGTACAACAAAACACAATACATGTACTACACAAAGTACAACACAATGAGTACACATGTCACGATACCACAACTACACAATGCACATACATAGTACACATGCCCACAACATAGCATGTACGACATGCACACAATACCACATGTACACCAGTACCATATGTACAACATGTACATAGTACCACATGTACACAACACCACCTACAAAACGTGTGCATGGCATCACATGTACATAGCACCATCTGCATAATGTATACACATGCCACATGTACACCACACCACCTGTACATGTACACAATACCACATGTACACAGTACCACATGCACAACATTTTCACAACACCGCATGTACACAGCGCCACATGCACACAGTGCTAGTTGTACAACATGTGAACAACACCACATGCACACAACACCACTTGTGCAATCATGCACATAACACCATATGTATATAGCACCACATGTACAACATGCATGCAACACCACTTGTACATAGCACTGCATATCCAACATGTACCTAGCATCATCTGTACATAGCACTGTGTATCCAACACACGCACATCACCATATGCACACACCACTACATATCCATCATGTGCACATTACAATGTGTACACAACACCGCATATCCAACATGTACATAGCACCATCTATACCCAACACTGCATATGCAATATTCACACAACACTATTTGTACCACCCTATACATAACATTGCATAAAAAACATTTGTGCACACTATATATACACAACACCACATGCTCACAATACCACATATGCAACATGTACAACATATACAAGATATGCACAATAGTAGCATTGCACATTCAAAACCACATTGTCTCTACCAAGAAAACTTGCTTCGAGTGTCTCTCTACCATTCATGCTTATCTTAGCATGTTGCAGATCACACCACTTTCATTTCGTTGATGTATCCCCAAACATTAATTGTCCATAACATAAACATAGGCATAATACAAACATATAATATCAATTCATATCCATATGATACTGACCTCATAGATTTGTTAGGACTACTTTCCCACTTGATTCCTCATAAATCAGGAACCTCTTCATGTCATTCATCTACATAAGCAATCATTCCTCCATAAGAATGATTCCTAACGACCCCGTCAGACAACGGTATGCATATATACATATATATACATATAAACATCAACATGAAACAATCATGATCCTATCAGACAACGACATACATACATACATATATACATGCATATCTAAACATCAGTATAATAATGATCATAACATAATTACCAAATAACATAAGGTCAAGGTTAAGAGAACTCCCTTTATGCATGCAACACATGCACAACATCAAGAACAAAAAATCCCAACATATCCAAGGCATATGATGTCTAAAATCCATTCATCTTACCTTTCTTGATTACCTTTCCCATGATTGTCCTGTCATCATCCATTTACACCAGTGGAACCAACCAATCCAACTAGTTGTCATACTCTTACCTTCAATTTCCCTTATACATGCATTGAGCTTCATCCAGGTCTTACCTTACCTGTCGGGTACCACACATCTCTCCCTGAGCTCCATTAACTTCCTCCTTCCCCAACCAATTCCCAAGACTCTCAAAAGAAGTAAAGGAAATACCAAGAATCAAACAAGAATAAAAACATGGAAAACCAACAACAATATGACACCACAAACAAAGTGGCATTGCCATGCACAAGATGCAAACAAAACCATAATCAAGCACAACAAATCACCAAAAGACCAAAAGCACAAGACTACGGATGCCATGAATCAATCCCCATGGTTCCCAGCGCTTCCAAGGGAAAGCTCAACCTTAACCTTCTTCAAGATTTCATGGCAATCTCTTTTCCATGCAATCCCCTACATTATATTGTCATGAACACATAACTTTCAGTGCATAAATAAACATAAAAATGCAATTACCTTATCTTGTTGTGCCAACCGCATTGCTTGTAGCTGAACACATCCATGCCATCTCTCAAGGGACTCCAATTCCCTTGAAAAATCCACCTATAACTAGAGACTGGCTCATATACCTGTCAAGTACCTGTTCATGAACCAAACACATATCCAGATAATGTCACACAAATTAGGTTTAAGAAGAATTCCTATATGAAAATCACTCATTCATTTGGGATTAAGGTTTCCAAACATAGCCAAAGGAATTCTTGCCTAATTCCTTTCTTTTACCTTTTTACTTTGCTAGAATCGAGGCTTACTATGTCTTATCACATCACCCAACTATTAGTTATATAAACACATCAACTTTTACTTTGTCATGCTAATACCAAGCATGTTTCCTGCAACTCTTCACACATGTCAACCACATGTTCCAAGGATCAAGGCAACGTATATACTAATTTGAAATCAGCTTTTACAAAGACTAACACTCATGTCATAATCCATAGTTAACTCATATTCATTAGACATAGTGCTACAATTGTCACCTACTAGACTCAAGTACATATCGACTATCTCAACACATATGTGTTAGTACATCATCTTAAAACAAGATCATTGGAACACATGCTGATATTATGCAATTCATCAAACATTCAACCAACTTGCAAACATACCATGTTAAATAAATCAACTAGATGACATAATAGACACCAAACACTCAAACACCAAATAGACATCATAATCAAATAGTCAAGCACAAAGTAGATGACATAAGCAAGTTCATACCTTAATGTATCTCAAGGGAGGCTATCTTGTCTGCACAATCAATCTAGATTAGCATGATATAACTTCACAACATATCAACTCAAACATAAATTAGATCATAATATCCATAACAGTAACTAACTAACATGTCCACATCATAAGCTCATCAACATTTACCATGGCATACATAATAATCACATCTACACAGTTAGTCTAGATTAGTATGACATAATATCACAACATATTAACTCATACCTGAATTTCATAACCCTAACCATTTGCATAGACCAATCCAACTTAGTATGATACATATAACATCAAGATCTTAATGTAATAACCCTAATCATCAAGTTACTAGCATATAACAACAACAAGTTATATATCATGCTCATCAACAACATATAACCTAATCATCAAGATAAATATCATATAACAACAACAAGTTAAACTATAACATGTTACTCATCAACAACATATAACATAACCATCAAGCTATCTAACATAAAACAACAATAGCAATGCATACAACCATAGATTACTATCATTCATGACTATCTGACACATGTGCATATGACTATACTAATTAACTAGCGTCTATTACATATGTAACCATAACATCAATAGAATGAAATGCATACACATAACCATAATGCTTATAACAATCCTTAACCTACATACCTACATGCCCAACATACAAACATGTATGACGATCTGCTCTTGCCTCGAGGTCCAAAGCTACAACTTCACTTTAATGATCTGCATCTCTTGCTCTATCTCAGCTAACAAATTATCATCATAACATACCAATACCATCATGATGACCTAAAATTCATACAATGACCTCATAATGCATGTTTGACCTACTATATATGAATCACTATAACCATGACAATGCATGCATAATAACATATAGACACTGACATGCATAACAAATGCATATACAACCATAAACTCATGATGACACATCCCACAACAACACCATCAACCTTCACATGGAAACATCACTACACCAATGATCAACACCATCCAAATCCAACAATCACATGGAATACAAGCATAAGGAACACATGAGCAATCAACATGAATGCATGACCAACACACTGCCCATCTAGTTTGAGGGGTGAACCATGCTCTGATACCACTTTACAACACCCTCCTCCCAGATCTACCCAAGAAATTGGCCAACTGAGGTAAACATGTGACAAGAGGCCACTATGATATGATTCGACCTCCTAAGTCACGTTAAGGAAGTAGAACTGATGGAAACACACCATACAAACATTCAACATCAGCATTAGGGCCCTTAGGAACCAACCCAACCTTTCTACCAACTAGCCCCGAAGTCTCATTGACATTTTGAACCACTTGACCTCTAGACACTCTCATGCTATGGGCATGCCAACGTCCAAGGACCTCTAAATTCTCTCACAAGCCTTCAAGCCAGTGTCTAGGGACTATTTTGCTTAGTTTTGTGCTAACATCCCTGGGATTTAAGCCACATTTTCAGGCCTAGAGCCCAGGTCACTGTCCAGAATTGAATGAAACATTTAGAATAGTAATATAACCTGGAAATAACATTACTAATGCATTTATTTGAATAAGACCTTGAATGGACCCCTACTAGCCATGACAAGTATTCGTCAAACATATCATGAATATGTAATCTACAGGTGTAAATAACATATCTGAGCATAGGGGTCTCATACTTATCTGAGATTCGCTATGAGGCATTGTTTCCTTATCACTTTAGATGCAATTTCATCCATTAGGCCATAGATACATTGTTCATTCATATACAAGTAAAAACATGATGAGATCCATACATAGCTACTACCATAAAACATGTACATAACCAACATAATAGCAACATAAATACCAATGAAATCACAACATTATGATCCACATATAAACTAGCATAATACTCATATAAATATAAGGAGAAATAACATCATATTGATGGTGCAAAATCCAAACTCGGGATGGGACTTCCACGTTCCACCTGACCATAGAATGGCTTAGCCAAATCTCTCTTCAGTCATTCACCCTCGTGCCATATTCCAAACATGAATGTGGGATCTCATAAAACACATCAATAAAAAACCATTCAGGGCATTTAGAGGCCATACACCTCAAGCCATCAAACAATGATTCCACCTCATAGTCAGACATCACAAATTCATCTTTAGATCGGTCTCTATCCAAGCCTTCCATGGCTCTAGAGCATTTGTCTAACCAAGGCTCTAGGACTAGTAACTCAACCCACATATTTGACCGGGCTCTAAAGCTTTTGTCCAACCAAGGCTCCAGGACTAGTAACTCAACCCACCAAGGGCTCCAGAGCGTTTTTCCAAACAAGGCTATGGGACTAGTAACTCAACCCAAGTTGTTACAAAGATCCAGAGCATTTTTCCAACCAAGGCTCCAGGAATAATAACTCACCCAATATAAGGAAACATGAGAACCAACCAAAACAAAACAATGAAAATAAGCCCACAATATCCATGGATATATAGGAAATGGCAAGGCTAGGAAAAAAATTGTCAATCTCGGCCATCCTCCATGCCAATGACAGATCATGACTAATAAACCACATGAATATTCCATGCATGCAAAAACTAGTGAGGAAAACATACATGCAACTCAGTACCTGCAAGTAAATCTCATTGTAGCTACTGATCCCGATGTCCTCTTGTGCTTTCCTTCTCTTCCTTTGCCTTCTTGCTAAAAAACTCCAAGTACAGCACGCTCTCCAATAGTGCTCCAAGAAAAATCTAAGTATCCAAGAGTATGAGAGAGAGAGAGAGAATAATGAGAGAGATCCCAAAGCTAAACTAACCAAGCTTACATTGATTAAGCCTTCCTGCATGCAACCTATGACCCCTCACCTTCCTTTTCTCCTAATTTTCATTATTTTCATGATTAAATGTGCCAAAATGATACTTTTCCTTTCCAAAGCATTTTCCATTGCCTTTTTAAATTTACTTTAGCCATTATAACCAAAATGAGCACCCACTAGGATTTTTTTCCCACCATTCAACTTGGAATATGTGTCCCATGACCGTGGTCCTATATATTTTTACATGGATTTTTAACCAAAGCTATTACATCCACTTATTCATCCTCTCCTTGGAAGCTTCTTATTGTTCCTTCTACTTCGAACCACTTGGACACCCTTTAGTTTAGCTTATGTTCTCCAGATACTATGCCTATGCACAAGCCTCATCCACCATTTTGATTTTTTTTTTTTTTAAACACTTCTTTTGAAAATGGATATGTAACCCCCCATATAGTTGAGTATGTCTAGTTTCTTGGGAGAGATACCCAACATTATTTCATATTCCTAAATTTTGTGGTGTATTCTTGTACACTTTTCCCTTGTTTCTTCCTAAAGTAATGTCACCAAATCCACTAGTCTTCTACATAGCTGATAGGGTAGAATTTGGACTTTATAAGAGTTTCAAAATACTCCCACTTAGTTATTATAGTATCCCTCCCTATCCTATGGGTTTCTTTGCATATTTACCATTAGGTTAGACCATGTCCCTCTAGTTTCAAATGAGAAAATGAAGCTTTGTGTTCATCACCTATGTCTTGAACACTAAAATAAATCTCTAACTACTAAAACTAGTGTTTCAATTTCAAAGCATTGATCTTGCCTTTATTTGGTTTGATGACCGCCTTTATTTCCATTTTGAATAGGGATTATTAATAATTCATGTCACTTGAACTCAATTTCTCTTTTAAAGTTTTTTATTGGACTCCTTCTCTGGATATTCATAATCCCATGATTTTCCTTCTAATTTGACCTCTAATTTAAAACCTCCATCTTCTTTGATTCTAATATTTTTTTCCAATGCTACCATAAGGATGTTCATACTATGTTTGATATCCTTGACCTACAATTGCAATCTCATGGATCTCTCCTCTATCAGATAATACGGTTATTATAAACTAATTTGTTTCCCATGAATCACATTTTATGGCTTCTTACTAAACTCATTTCATAGATCCCTTGGATCTTCTCACAAAATTTTGAAAGAACCATGCTCTGATAACAATGTGATCTATAAAATTTCATGGAAATTCCATTGGACAGTTCATCATATCAAATCTATTACAATAAACCAAAATCTATACTATGAAGGGATAATTCCTTTAGATTCCAATTTATTATTATTATTTTTGTTGTTTATGAAAATTCATAAAAAATGAAAAATAGAAAACAAGAAATACAAACACACACCAATCACAATGAATACCAAGATATGATCTAGGAAAAACTTTTAGGATAAAACCTAGCTAGAAGGTGAGATCAATCTACTCTCATTTTCTAGAATGGAAATAACAAAAATACAAAAGAGGAGGCACTCTCTATGGAGTTACCTAAGACCTATGGACAATGGATACTACAAAACCTAAACCCCCTTTGTTCTACTTTCTCTTCTCTATCCAATCTAGGTTACTCTACTCTACCATGGAACAAAATGTACTTGAATAGAATGGAATCATTTTTCCTCCTAGTGGCTCAAATATAACACAACCTGATATCCTACTAGGGATAACATTTGACTCCTTCAACTATTAAATAGAGTTAAAAATTTGATTGTTATATACTCTTATTCACATTTCCCAAGTATCTAGTCCATTCCATGAGTAATAAGGTTTGATGTTGCATCCACTTGAATTATGGTGGCCAGTCCCAATAGCTCAACTTCAGGGAAGAGTAAGTTTTGCATATGACTTATTATTGATGTGATTATTCATTAGAAAATTATTTGAGTACATAATAGCCTCACAGGGTCTTACGCTTAAGTGGGAAAGTTTTATCCCCAAAAAACATTATTTGAGGCCTCTAATTTTCTTCGCAATGTTTTCGACCCCAATTTTCCAAACTAGGTCTCGTTGATAAAACTACTCCAGTAAGTTGATTCATAAATTTTTCCACTCTAAAAACATCAATATGGATGACAAAATATATAGTGAACAAATTTCACTAACCTCTTTCACATAACCAATTATATAAACCTCTATAGTTTCACACATGTTTTTGTGTTGTACATCACTAAAATTGTCATTGAAATCAAATACCAACTAGTTACCCTATGTTTCTAAGTCCTATTCAATTCCAAAGAAGTTATAAAAAGTCCACATCACCATACTGATTGTTTCATATTTACTTCTAATGCTTATCCCAACAGAAATTTAAAAATAAAATAATGCATACATGCTTTAAAAAATGTATATGTGTTTTATAAAACATATATATTGTGGCACATATTAATTTTTATAAAGCGTAAGCATTATGACACCTTTATTTTATAAGACACAAATGCATGATAGAGAAAAATTAATCCATTAAGTAATATCATCCTTGGAGCCTTCTTTGGCCCACAATACCCAATTTTCATTATTTATACTTAAGAATCCCTGGTGCGATGGTCCTAGGTCATTTGTTTTAATCCCTTAATGAATGTTAAGGCTCTAATCCCTATTTGTGGTGCATAAAAGCACCAAAGGGAAGTCATAATCCTAGTGAGAGGTCAAGATTCCCCTGCATAGGTCATATATGGTGGTTAAAGTTTTTTTATTTGGTTTTCAAGCCCAAGAATCCTTATTTTAGGCATAAGGCCTTAGTATCCCACTTAATCACTGTAACACTCCACTTTTAACCCAAATTTGTAATTGTAATTATCAATTTTATTGTTGAAATAGCCGGCATGGATATTCTAATAAAATTTTGTTTCATGTAATTCATTTTATTTTAATATATTGCCAAAAATTGAAGATAGAAGCCTACACAGATCTTGAAGAATGAGAGGATGTTGTGAGGGGTAATTGGGAAATTCCTTTGCTTACCATGAATTAAATTCTTATTTTCCCTTATCCCTGGAAATCAAACTAGAATTTGAACTACCAACTACCAATAATTATGAGAAAAGTGGGAGTGGTAAAAAAAGTCTCCATAGGTATGGGAAATGTACCTTTTCTGGAGGCTTTTGAATTGACCATGCATTCTAGATGGACCATGAATTCTCATGTAGAGTAGTTGGGTGGGGAAGTAGGGAGGAGGAAAATGGTAGTAGTTGTTGTTGTATAAGGTTATAGTAGTGTGCATGGTCACAGAGAGGTAGAGAAATGTGCTTGTGTGGAGAGAGAAATAGAGACACACGAGGGTTCTGAGACCGTGAATTTGAATAAAAGGTGGAAGAAAGCCTTATGATATGAAAGAACCTATGTGGAACTATGACTTACCTATTTTGGTAAAGGAGTTCAATGTTGAAGTCTTTAACTTGATCTAGAGGGCCAGGAGTTTTTGAGTAATTTATTTTATTTAAGCATGAAAAATACCAAAAAAGGTGAAGTGTTGAGGAATTGTTGAATCAAAGAAGGACTTGTTGTTGGGAAATATAATTACTACTTGTCTCAGTTGTGATTCTTTCTATCTATAGGATTGTGTTCCTATTCCTTAGGGTTGTTATATCTAGATGCTCCTAGATTGGTGTGTGGTTGAGATATTCTCTCAACCAGGTGATTGTGTGTCCAAGATAGTCTACCTTTCTTGAGACAACACTAAATTTATTTATATGTAACCTTATTTGATGTGAATAAAACAATATAGTGTGCGCCATCAAAATCTAAGTTGGTATCGGAGTCCATGAGGGCCAGGTCCTTAGCCCCTCCTGGGCTGAGGGAAATAGAGAGTAAGTGTGTTTATTGAGAGTGTATATGTTTGTGCATCATTTGAATTTGTGGGGTAAACTAAGATCCATGCGTAGGAGAGAATGTTGTTCAATCCTAAAGAGCATAGATGACAGTTGGAAAATGCCTAAGCTGATCGATCCCAGAGTCAGAGAGATAGAGTCAACCTTAACGATGTCGGTGGAATGGTTTGCAAACCTCACCTGTGATTGATGCTGAAGTTCTACTGATTGAAGCCACCAAGTGAGCCACTCATGCAACCTCTGTATATCATCGAAGCTCTGAGGTAAGGATTCGGCTATGCCAAGAGTAGCCCTGTGCTACGAAATTGTGGAAGAAATTTGTGCAGCACGTGACACTGTTGGTCGATCTGACTTCCTCGAAGTTTCCATTCGGCTTGCTAGCCATCAGGTGAGAAGAGGGGCGCATCTGAGATGATCTGGGAAGACCTATCTCATCTGGTCATGTTAGTATCACTATTACGGATCGTGTGATTATGGGAGAAGCAGTGATATATTTTGGCCTTTGAATTGAGTGAAAGGAGTCTACCTGTTGTGGGTGAATTATTTAGCATGATTTAAGGCTGAGTCAAATCGGTGAGGAGTAGCCGCCGAATAAGGATTTCAGTTATTTGGGTTGAAAGACTAGTGAAATGACCTAGCTGAAGAATCAATTTGATGGGGCATGTTTACCTAAAGAGTACCGAACGCCAATCAAGTTGAAAATGTTGAAACTTATTGTTTGCTAGCACATTATTTGAGTTTGATTTTTTATCTCAGATCATGTCTTACTAGTTCCTTACACTCTCTTGGAAGGAAGTATATATTGGAACATTATTTGCGCTGCAATCGGACCAGACTATTATTGTTGTTGCAGGTTATGTGTGTCTGTCCATCTGTGGTTGAAAGGTTGAGCTGACTGGTGTAGACTGAGATTCGAAAGAGATCGTAGCATTGAAGAGTCAATGCTGATCAATTTTAATGGAAAAACACAAAAACTTCCTATCATTATTCTTGTCTTCCTAATTTCGTCATGAAGTTGAATTTGTCATCTGTAGGCACAAACACTCATGCCAATGGATTCTACGCTAGTGATGTTGCGTTGAGAATCAATAATAAAATCATGCATGGTATTGTGTTGACTTGCGTAGACAAAGAAACTTTGACTTTAAAGAGACCCTTCGTTCACCTTGACCATGATGCAAATGTCAGTTTATTTACATGTCATATGTAAAAGACTGTGAGAAGAGAGGATGTGTTGTAGTATTGGATACTGCAGAGAAGAGTACTGGTAGTGGAAGGATCTGCCTGGTCCAAGGTTGGCTCGTGACCATCGCACTGGAGGTGTTGAACAAAGTTTTTGTGCCTATGTTGGGTGAGAAGTCACTGTTGTTTGTGTGGCTAGGTGTGAGCCACTGTTATTTGAATTCACTCAATGAATTTAGTGTCCAATCCATCCTGCATCCAGAAGAGAAAAGAATGTATAGGAACTGCGTACATATGGTACATAGTGGATATTTGTTCTGATGGATATATCCACCAATGAATAGAGTGTGAAATGTGGAACTAAGGTGATTTTGTATAGCCTAGGAAAAGATCTCCAATGCTGCTATGTTGAGGTGTTAAGCATAGTGTTGCATGAAGGAGCCTGGAACTAAATATTGAAAGAACCCAGTAAGGGCTTAATGGGCTACGCTGAATTCGAGGTGTTCAAGGGCTTAGTGTTTTCGGTTAGAATTTAATTAAAAGTGTTTAAATTTTTTTTTTATGTCATTAATATAAATTAATATAAATCTTGTTGAAAGAATTGGATGTATTGTTGTGACATTTAATCCGAACAACTATTGTCACCAGTTGAAGTCTATGTTGGAATTGGCCATTCCAACAATAGAAAAAATTATTTTCATGAATGCTTAAAGACTAGATATAATGAAGACATGACACTGAAAATGATAGCATCAGAGATTGGAGGATGATGGACAATCGAGTTTGTGTGAATTAGTGTGAGTTTGTGGAGTAGACTCATGATGTATTATGTGTCACATACATTTATCAGTAAGGAAGTCTAGGATGTTTCGTAGCGGTCTTTGTAAAGTATGTACCTGGTAACTCCAAGATTTGGAGTGTGTAATGAAAGCCCGATGAGGCATGTGTACCCCCATAAAGTTCGTGGTAATATTAAAACCACTTTGTAATTGCAGGTTTGTGGTCAGAAAAAACCACTATGTAAGTGCAGGTTTATAGTAAGCCAAAAATCACTTGTAGGTTTGTGGTAAGCCAGAAAAAAATTTGCAGTGTAAATTTATGTTAAGCCAAAAAACACTTGTGAGATTGAAGTGAACAGGGATTCCTGTAGGCATGGTTGAATGGGTTAGGGTGAGCCAAGAAAACCTTGGGCATGGTTGAGGGTGAGTCGATAAAACCCAGAGCATGGTTATGGGTAATTCGATAAAACCCATGATGATGATGATGGAGGGGGATTTGCAGGTACAGGTACATGTATGAACTTGTAATGGTTGGTAGAACCATGTATGCAAATGGCATCCTAGTAGACTGGTGGTTCCAATGGTTGGTGTTGGCCCGAGGAAAATGTATGTTTTCTCCTCTTAGTAGCTTAATTAAGCATTTGTCTTCATGTGTTTATCTTCATTTTAGGAATAAATATAGAAGAAACAATAGCAAAAGCTAGGTAAAATCGATTATTAACAAATTGAATAAATCTAGGCACAAAAAACTAACTTTCACTATCTTTATATTTAGGGGCATGTATTGGACGATTGTTGTTCAAACGACAAAACAACAGCAGCCGGGAAAGGAAAAGGACAGTGTCTTGAGTAGGAAGGACAACGGAAGACCAAGAGGACCAATGATATTCTATGATGAAATCAGATCAAGGACGGTGAAATCCTCAGGATCTCCTGATCCCAAGGATTCACTTCTATCCATTTATTTTTCCAAAAGTTATATAAAGCCATGAGGCGAATTAAACAACTAGTTAGGAATTTTAAGATTGTAACTATTCTTTTTGGACATATAATACTGTTATTGGGATGTTGTAACTCGATTATCAATTTTAATGAAGAAGATTGTGTTTCATCCATAATCGTATTATGAATATCTTCTAGGGGGGACTTTAGGAGACTTTGGGCCTAGTCAATAGGAGATCTACTACTTCAATTGTGTTATAATCATTTCTGTTTATTCTTATAATTGTTCATTATTGTTAGTCTATAAAGTTAGCACTATTCCGATTGTTGTGGGGATTGATGATTATGGTTTGTATTTTTTTTTTCAGACGATATTCTAGATTTAGCTCTGTGTTGCATCTACGTGATAATCTTTATCGATTTGATTATGTTAATATAAGCATTTGATTACTATTCATTGTAAAGTACTATTATCATAGATCTCAAGGTTATAGTTAATTGCTTTCCATGAGATGTTTACCTAGTTACTTGTTGATTCAATTGTTGTAGCTTTCCTTCATATGAAATGAATTAGTGTTAATACCAGTTAGATTGTTGAGAGTGATTCTTTCTACTTGCATTCTGATTCAATTTCTTGTAGAATAGATTAAGTAGATTTGAGAATGCTCTAAATGTTTCTTTCATAATTGTTTGGATTGAACTTAGAGAAATAGATATTAGTGATTGCAATGATTCCAAATCATTTCATTATGAATTGACCTCTGAATTCATTGCATATACAATGCTGACACTCTTGAAATAAACAAAATTTCCATGGGTTGATGATTAATCGCTTTTAATAGACATCTTAATGCACCAACATTTTGGCGCCATTTCTAGGGAGAGTGTTTCAAACTAATTTCTTTTTATTTTTCTATAAAAGAATTATGTTTTAAAATGGGAGGTAAGAACCTGCGTAACCAGCAAGTGCTTGCTCTATAGCTCGCTTTTCAGCAAATGCATAGAGGTAAAATAGGAATAGGGTTTTTATGAATGACTAGGAATAAAAAGATAGAAAAAGATCACAACCCCCACCTAAATATAAAAAACCCAAGGGATCGATGAACCTTGGGAGATCAAATTTTATAGATGAAATCGTAAGAAAAGCAAAGTCTCAAGAATAAGTAGGACCCTGGATTGTATCTGGAAAAATCCCTACTATAATCCGTCAAGCAATAGACTCACCATCTGCAGCTTACGCTGAGATTCATAGCCAAATTGGAGGATATGAACAGAGCTTTCTGGGTACAAAAAATTTACATTCTGATCCTTCACAAGAGGGAAAATCGTGCATTTTAATAGAAGCGGAGAGAGAAACCAGTGGAATTGTTAAGGCAGGGCCACAACTGTCTGAAATAGGATCTCCTGTGATCCCAGATCTGAGCAGTGCTGCAAAGCGATCTCAGGTTTAGAATCCTCCACTTACTCAAATAGCACCCCCTGAAGTCCCTAAAGGATATTGGCACATTTTCTACCAAATGGCGAATCAACCACCTCAAGGTCAGACCTCGACATTGGAATACCCCATAATCGATCCAGTAGCCAATGTCCCTATGAAAGTTATTCCCTTGAAAAACATCTCAACCTTTCATGGGATGATCATAGAGGATCTGGATGCCTTCTTATTGGATTTTGATGTCCTCTATAGTGGATATGATTATACCATTGACCCTCATAAATTAAATTTGTTCCCTTCTACTCTAAAAGGAGCATCTTTGAGGTGGTTCATGGGTTTAGGAAGACATTCTATTAACTCTTGGGATGACATGAAAACTTCTTTCTTCACAAGATACCAGTACTTTTGTAGGACTAGGGAATTAAAAGATGAAACATTTAAGATGGTTGCAAAGGATAATGAAACTCTAGAAAAGTATGTCGAATGGTTTCACTACAATTTGCAGAGGTCCCCTCACTCCACATTACCAAAAGAAGTCCTAAGAACCAACTTAATTAAGGGAATGAAAGAAGAATGGATAGAAACCCTAAATTTGATGGGGAAGGGAGATATTTCTAAAGAGGATTATGATGAAATTGTGTGCTTGTGTATCAGGTGTTCGTGAGGTAGCACACACATCGGGTCAAGAAGCCGAGATCTTATGACCTGAGGAAGAAAACCGCACAGTGGAGGAAAAACAAGAATGGAAATCAGTAACCTCTTGGAAGACTTCAAAATGGACATCCTCGGCACCCTTACAATGCAGTTGGACATCCTGCAGGCTAAACAAAAACAAGCCTTAGCAGAACAAAACTTGGCTGTTTTTTTCCCATGTTGTCGGAAGAAGCACAGCCAGTGGGAGTGTCCATTGGACATGGTCCAGACATGCACTATCTACACTAAGGACCATGCCACTGAGCAATGTCCATCACTTCCAGGGCTAAAAGCAGTTTTCAAAGAAGCAGAAGAAGAGACAGAACCAATATACTTAATGAACTAGCATCGAAAATGGTAGGACAAACCCACAGGTATGTCACAAGACACATCCCAGTTCTTTCCTTCTTCATCATTTAATCAGCAGCAGAATCCTGGGGCAACATGGCAAGGTCAATCACCTTACTTGAATTGGAAATCCCAACCATTTCCTATGACACCTTGGCCAACGCAGTCTTTCTTGGGTAATGGCTGGTCAAATCCTCCTTTTACTCCTTTTGGTAAGGTAATACATATTCATCCCAGTGGCCTACGTCTACTTCACAAAATCCAAACTGGTCTTCGAATTAGCAGTGACCTTTAGGGATAACCAATACGCCTATGGGGATAAGTCCTCAACCTCAACCTACATTATCATCCCCATATCCATTGCATCAAAATCCTCAGCCCCTTCCGCGTCCCCAATTGCCAGTCCAACCGAATCCAAATCCAAATAACAAACTGATTCAGTTGGTGCAAATTGTCAAAAGCTCAAACTATGATATTGAACAAAAAGAATGTAATGAAATTAGACTGAGATCAGGACGCATTATCACTCCTAAGGAAGATAAATACCAGCCATCAATTGAGTTAAAAACCCCACCTGTACATACACCATCGGTCATGAAAACACAAAAATAAAACAAGGAGAAGATACAATTGAGCATAAAGACCCTGAAAAACTCATAGTTACTTCTCCCCCATTCCATGAAAGATTAACAATACCTAAACTAGTTGTTTATCTCGACTTTGATCTTGTAGGGGAACTGAAAAATATTTGCATTAAAATTCATCTCTTTCGGGTCATCCAAGGCATTCCTATTTATGCTAAAACAATTAAAGAGTTATGTGCAAAAATTCTTGTGAGGAAAGAAAAAGCACCACCCACTATTCATGTTGTAGGGACCTTGTCTGATTTGCTTTTGGGAGGGGAAACTCCGATAAAGTATGAAGATCTTGGCAATCCCATAGTTATAGACCAATTATATGGCCGCTCCTTTCCAAACATGCTAGTTGACTTGGGTGCAATCATTAACATCTTAACAACATAAACATGTAAGACACGGTATTACAGCTCTGGAACCAACCACCACCCTTCTAGAACTTACTGATCATTCGGTGCTGAGACCAGAGGGAACTTTACAAGATATTACGATTTTTGTTGATTCATGGGAGTATCCAATAGATTTTCCTGTTATAAACCTAAAGAGTTGATTAGATGGGCACCCTATGATTTTGAGCTGACCTTGGCTGGCAACAACTGATGCTTATATAGGCTACCGAGAGGGTAGCATGACCATTGCTAAGGGTGATGCTATAAAAAATATTTTTTTATATCCTCCTGCCAAACCAAGTCTTCCCATTGTAAAAATACATAGACAACCACTCACATACTTGGAAAAAAGCATTCGTTCACCACTTATAGTAGCAGACGCACTTGAATTCAAGAATCAAACTAAAGATGTAATCTATAACTTTATCAATCCACCAGCTAATATGAATAATGTCAAATGTTAAATGTTACAAGAAATTCTTGAAAATGAAGCCTCAGAAGTCCCTTTGAAAGATACCGATGATCGGCATATCTAGAAAATCGTTGTTCATAACAGGAAGCATGTAGAAATTAAGTCGGGCAAGGTTTTAAACATTAATGATAGCCTAGATAGTGACCAACAAAAAAAGCTCATTCAGGTCTTGCAAAAGTATAAAGGGGATTTTTCTTGGGACTATCCAGACATGAAGGGCATAGAACCACAGTTATGTATGCATCATATCTACACAAAAAAGGATGTTCGTCCTATCTGGAAACCTCAATGGAGATAGAATCCACATCTCAAAGATATTGTAAAAGAAGAGCTATAGAAGCTACTAGATTTGAATTTTATTTATCCCATTTCGAATAGAAAGTGGGTCTCTCCACTAGTAGTTGTCCCCAAGAAAAATGGGATGTTGCGTATCTATGTGGATTACCGGGAATTGAACAAGGCTACATAGAAATATCACTTCCCTCTTCCATTTATTGATCAAGTCCTTGATACTCTGGCAGGGAAACAATTCTTTTCTTTTCTAGATGGTTTTAGCGGCTACAACTAGATTCAAATCACTGTTGAATACCAAGACAAAACCACCTTTACCTGCCTGTAGGGTACATTTTCTTACAGAGTGTTACCGTTTGGCTTATGAAATGCCCCAACTATATTTCAAAGAGCCATAATCAACATTTTTGCTGATTTGATAAATGAAGGACTTGAAGTTTACATGGATGACTTTACCGTATATGGGGATGACTTTTATCAAGTGCCACAGACATTAGAGAAGGTTTCAGAATGATGCATCACCACCAAACTGTGTTTAAGCAATGTCAAGTGTCACATGATGATGACAGAAGGCATCATCCTGCGACATTATATTTCTATAGCTGGGATATAGGTAGATCCAACAATGATACAGGTAATTATCCTACTACCTACACCTTTTACCTAGACGAAGGTACGTAGCTTCCTTGGATATGCAAGTTATTATAGTAGGATTATAAAAAAAAATCACAAATTGTTGTGCCTTTATATGCTTTAACAGGAAATGTTGACTTTAAATGGTCTGATAAAGGTGACACAACTTTTACAGATTTGAAGAAATTAGTCTCATTGGAACCAGTATTATGTGGACCCAACTGGGAGATGCCCTTCCACATCTCTACGGATGCGTTAGATGCAACAATAGGTGTTGTCCTCGACCAAGAGGAGGAAAGAAAAACTTATGCTATATATTATATCAGCGAAAAATATTACTGCTACTGAACTTAATTATACAATAATAGAAAAGGAATCCTTAGCTATCATTTATTCCATAAACAAATTTAGACATTATATAACTGGCTATCATTTTTTTTGTATAAGGATCATTTCGCCATAAGATACTTAGCTAATAAACCTATTACAAATGGTCAAGTGAATCGATGGTTGTTACTTCTAGAGGAGTTTGATATCACCATTAAAGATCATCCAGGGAAGGAAAACTCAGTCACTGATTTTCTGTCCCGAGTTCCAAAGATAAATGATCCATTGGAAATAGATGACCAGTTTCCAAACGAACATTTGCTTGCCGTAGTGGTCAAAATGCCATGGTATGAAGATGTGGAAAACTATCTAGCAGTAGGAAAGATGCCCAGACACTTGACAGTAAGGGAAAGGAAACAGATTTTCTAGCATAGCGCCCGATTTTCTTGGATTGGCGGATACCTTTTTCATACAGGGTCTGATATGTGTATACACAGATGCATTCGTGAGGATGAAATTTATGACATCCTGAAGGCTTGCCATGACGAGCCCTGTGGAGGACACTTCGCAGATTGTAGAATGGGACATAAGGTACTACATATGGGCTATTATTGGCCCACTATTTTTAAAGATGCTAAGAAATATGTCCAAGCTTGTGATAGCTGCCAGAGGATGGATCGACCTGGTCAATATGATGAAATGTCGTTGCAGCCCCAATTGGTAATAAAACCTTTCAAATGATGGCCATTGGATTTTTTTGGCCCATTTCATCCACCATCAAACCAAAAGGCCTACATACTGGTTGCCACAGACTATGTAATGCAGTGGGTAGAAACAATAGATTTCACAAGGACTACTAAAGAAGTTGTAATTAATTTCCTTTTTGGGTTATTTGTGCAGTATAGTTTACCTTAGGAAGTGATAATAGATGGAGGGAAATTTGTAGGACACGAGATCATAGCCACTCTAAGGAACACCACATCACACATAGAGTCACTTCCCCATATCACCCACAGGAAATGGTCAGGTTGAAAGCACTAATACGGTCATCGAAGCAATTCTGACCAAGACAATTTCAACACATCCGCGAGATTGGGTTGTTAGACTGCCAGAGGCCTTGTAGGCCTATCGCACAACTTGGTGAAATACTATTGGATGTTCTCTGCACCAACTTGTATTTGGAAAAGAATCTATCTTTCCTATTGAATTTGAGATAAAGACTCTCAGAACATCCCAGGAAGTGGGATTGGATCTGACAAAGGCCTAAACAAAGTGACTTCAACAATAAATGAATTGGATGAGGCTCGACTACTTGCTTTACAATGCACCACAATTATTTAGCAGCAAAGGGCAAAGTGGAATGATAGTCTTATTAAAAAGAAGATGTGTCAGAAAGGAGATTGGGTTATCTTCTATGATTCTAGATTCCAAGACTTTCTAGGCAAGTTACAGACAAGGTGGCTTGGCCCTTATGAAATTCAAGAGGTACATAACAATGGCAATCTCACTCTGACTACCATTGATGAGTCTAACCATTGTTTCAAGGTGAATGGACATCAGGTGCATCTTGATCACAAACCACTCACCAAAAAGTCATTTTGTCAACAGGTACGTGATGATACCACTATGAAATTTTAGCTCCAGGGAGTGATGACCCAGTAGCTTTGCTTTCATAAAAAAGTATCTTTCTTCAACTGTAAATAATGTATATATTCTCTTATGGTTGCTTGCAATTTAGTTAGGCCTCAACAGGTAAACATGAGGATTTCTCTTGTTTTTGGCTGTGTTTAATCATTGTAGTTCAATCGATTGAACGATTGTTGTTCAATCCATTGAACATCAGTGATTTATTTTTACACGTTTTGTTGTTCAATCGATTGAACGATTGTTGTTCAATCGATTGAACGATTGTTGTTCAATCAATTGAATAGCACCAATTTCTTTTTGCGTGTTTTTTTGTTCAATCGATTGAATGATTGTTGTTCAATCAATTGAACAACATCGATTTTTTTTGCATCATGTTGTTTAATCAATTGAATGATTGTTGTTCAATCAAATGAACAACACTGATTTTTTTGTGTTTCCACTATTCAATCGATTGAACGATTCTTATTCAATCGATTGAACAATTTTTGTTCAATTAATTGAACAGCACCGATTTATTTTATGTGGTTTGTTGTTCGATTGAATGATTGTTGTTCAATCGATTGAACGATTGTTGTTCAATCGATTGAACGATTGTTTTTCAATCAATTGAACAACACCAATTTATTTTTCATGGTTTGTTGTTCAATCGATTGAACAATTTTTGTTCAATCAATTGAACAACCCTAATTCCTTTTTGTGTGTTTGTTATTCAAATCGATTGAACGATTTTCTTCAATCAACTGAACAACATTGATTCATTTTTTGTGTGTTTGTTGTTCAATCAAATGAACAATTACTGTTCAATCAATTGAACAACCTCTGTTAGTAGAATGAATAGCTTTGATTTCTTTTTGTTGTTCCATCATCAATCATTCTTTTTTGCCATTTTATTTTTCTTCCATGTTTTGAGTGAAAACCATCTGATTGGATTTGGAATTTGTACCTGAGATAAAGAAAAACAGTAATATTAATACCATTATGACTTATGAAACCTTTTGATGGTCATCTTTATTCCAAAGCTGACATGGTGCACCTATACAATGACTGGTTGAATATCTTCTCTTTGGACACATCATAAAATGATTTATTATCTTAATACCATGTTGGTTTATCTTTTACACTTTCAAATGGATAAATCCCTTTGATATGATGATATAGGGATAAAAGCATAACTTTAATTGGAATTTTTTTTACTTCTTATGCCATCTGTGACTCTAAAGGAGTAGATGAGCCTCCCTCCCTTTATAATAAAAGCATGCAAATATGAAAATATGGAAATGCAAAAAAAGTTGTCTTAAAGGGGATAGTGGGTCTCAGTATGATCCAACCTACCATGATCATGAGGATGTAATAGGTGACATTCCATTATGGCCACCACACCAAGGTAATGACTTGATAGTTAAAACTGTCAAAAGGACAGGGGGTCTCATCACAAGCCAACCTGATCACTTTGTTATATCCTGGTGAATGGCACTATGATTATCTGGTTACCATGCCAGCATAGTGGTATGTTTATATCAAGGAAAAGGAGAATCATGTAAATAACTAAAAGAAGGACTCTAGCTCATTTTTGGGGTTAAAAAGAAACCCTATCAAGGCTATGAACGAATACTGGAAGCAGTGGCTCTGCTTGTGATATTGAAGTATGCCAAATACTCTCTATCCTATTACTCCCTATGGATTCATTTCTAAAGGAGAATTTCCCATTTGAACAACATTTCTAATTCAATTAGCCAACATGCATGGTATCATATATCTTTATATGCATTATATCATTATTGTCCAATCACTTTACCGACAGTCATTAACATTTATCATCGGTCGTGCGTTTGTCACCTTTCCACCTAAGGTAAATATCTATTTACATAATGATCTAAATCTTTGTTTTATTCTTTTTACGGGAATTTCAAATCTTTTGACCTGTACTACTTTGATTGCCTTTGTCGTATTTTATGCCACTTTTATTGATTGATCGCCTGCATTTATGACTTCCTGATGCCTCCTCCCTTTTTCCCATGCTTGGTGGGTGTGGACGCCCTTTTCTGATTGGAGGGGGGATGGTCTGCATTATGAACAACATGTGCAATGATTTATGGATAGCTTGTGTGATGATTATTAAACTAGTTTCTAGTTAAAGGATTGCATTATGAATGCGCATGTGTAATAATTATCAAATCGTTTTCTGATTGGAGGAGGGAAGGAAACCATTATGGGTAGCATGCGAATTAATTATGATCCTGCGCAAAATATTGTTGATGAGACAAATAACATAATTTCCTTTGATATTAACTCTCAAAAAAATGTCACTTCTCTATCAATAACTTTAACGTTCTATGGTGTTGTTCCAAACTATGAAAGTGTGAGAGGGGTGCATGCAAAATTGCAAGTGAACCAACTGATGAGCCCCAAATTTGGTAACATTTTGGGCTCATTTGGCCTAACTACCCTTGCTCAACCCTTCATTTTTCATAACTTATGCATCATTTTTTAGTATATTTATGTCATTTGTACGAATGAGGGCAGTCACTATTCCTAGGTGGCTAACACATGTTTATTTCAGGTTTTTTTGACATTTAATGGAGCAAAACCACGCAGATGAGGGCTAGGAGACAGCCAAGATGGGATCGAGATTTTGTAGGAAGGTTGTCCACAGCATTGAATGGCCTTCCTCGTGATCTTCACCCCCAACTCCGAGCTCCAACAGCCACCACCACCGAGCTAGAAGGCAGCCAAACGGATTTTGAGGAAGCAGCAGATTACTCTTAGTTTGGTCAGCCAAACCCCACTAATTTAGGAGGCCAGCTTGGCCCTCGTAATGTATAAATGATGAGGCTGTAGCCTTCGATGGGGACTTTTGAAACCTTGTTGCATATTCTGAACTACGAGCTGATAGCTCTGTTTCGCTCTTTGTAAGCCATTTTTGGCATGTTATTTGACTTATGACTATTATCTTTTAATGAAAAGCAGGTAGATTTGAGTTCAGCTCTAAGTTCTTAGAGGAGCCATAGCTCTCGGGGTTGGGCCCAACCTAAGAGAAATAGGCCTCCTTCCTTTGTATTGTTACCTTTCTTTCAGCATTGTATTTCTTTTCCTTTACATGCATTTGGAAACACAGTTTGCTGAGTTGAATTTCTTGGTGTGGTTAAGTAGGTTAGTTTTATGAACAAAGTTGCTTTCAGTAGTTTAGATTAGAGTAAGGAGATTGGAGTTAATCAGAGTTCCAAAAAGGGTTGACTGCACACTCACTTCCACCTTTGTTTAGGGACTGGAATTGCAGACCGTGCCACCCACCAAAAACACTGTTTTACATGTTCATGCAAGCTTTGATGCAATGTTCTCATTTGTAGCAGCGTCCATGCGTTCAGATCTTGTGGAATGAATCTTTGCTTCAGTACCATGCAAGAGTTTCCTTACGAAATCACGTTGTTGTTCTGTGGTTTCATAAAAACAGTTAGAATAGGTTGATGAAATTTCGGTTATGTGCAAGATATGGATGATTTGTTTCATTTACACTGTGCAGTACTACTCCCTCACTCCCTTATCCTTCTAAGCCGTGCCTAGGCCATCCACTCATCTCTCAGTTAGACCACTTGCCTCCTAACTCTTCTATCACCCACGTGACTCTACCTTTTCGTCCTTCCATTTCCTCTAACCTCCTCTAGGCCAATCAGCTTTGCACACACCCTCTTCATCTCATCTCTCTGTCCATAAGCCATCACAAGCTCCCCTCCTACCTCCCTGTCCATCCATATAGCCTCTTCCACTCATCCATCACCCAAAAATCCTATTGCAGAACATCCTATAGGAATTACTGAACTTCCTGTAGAAATTCTGAACATCCTGTAGAACCCCTGCAGACTTCCTGTAGAAGCTTGTAAACACGGTTGCCAGGCATCTAAACTTTGTGAACTTCTCTGAAAGGATGTTAGGGATTCCTTAGACCCTCTCTGAGCCTTCCTGACCTTTTCCAAGCATTTCCCTCCTTGATCTATCCCTGCACAGTCAAAACTCAGTTAGAAGCACACACATAATAATTCCAACACTTTGAACAAAAATACAAAAATATGCTTTCTTTAGATCAAAATAGTCTAGACACATGCATCTCACCTTCCTAGAAGTAATGGCACCTCCTTCAGTAGTTTGCATTCCCACCTTTGCATCAGTAGGACTAGCTGGTAGAATTAGGGTTTGCTAGGGTTTTCATTTCTTGTTGGATTTTAGTTCCTTCCTACAGTAGGTTAATTTCCTTTGAGATAGCTTTCATTCATCGGTTAAAAAGCTTCTTCTGAGAACTCATAGAAGTTGGCTTGAGCCCTAGCGGACTTGTGCCAGCTGACCAAGTGACAGCTGTGACAAGAGCTAGTACTTGTGCATACAGCATCGTCGCTTCCAAGTTTGTTACGAGCTATCGGGTTGATAAAATTAGAGAAGGAAGCTCCAGGAGTTGTAGCATTATTGCTACAATACTGGAGCCCACCATCTTTTTGGTGCCGTTGCCGGGGAAGCGTCAGACTATTAGTAATTGTTGCTTTTCTTCTATTTTCCTACTCTCGCCTTCTGCCAAGTAGTTTATTTCATTTCCATTCTGCAAAAGTAGCATAGACATTTCCTGCTTTCATAGATTAACATTTCAATTCCGCAATTTCATTTTTGCAAGTGTAGGTTAGCATTTCAATTCTGCAAGCATAGACTAGCATTTCCATTCCTGCAATTCCATTTGAGCAAAGTAGATTAGTTCTTTCCTGCTTTCATTTCAATTCTGCATTTTCATTTCAGCAAGATAGTTAGTTGTAGATCAATATGTTTCAGTTTTTGCAGGTACCAGAGAAAAAAAAAACAAAAGCAATCAAAAGTCTTTCCATTTCATGCCTCGTAGGAATCGAGATAAAACAGGCAAATTCTTACCCAACACCCCCACCACATCACTGAGTCACCCTTCTCTCTTCTTTGGTGACAGTGATCCAGAAGAACCTATAGGTGAACCTCCTGAGATATACGAAGATCCTATAGCAGAAGAAGAGTTAGAGACCATTCCATCTGAAGCTATGGCTGACAATAGGGGAGACGATGAGAGAATAGAAGGTGCCTTCCCCATCCGAGAGACCAATGGAGACATGAAAATGAAGAACATAAGCCCTTCTGCTTTACCTCACTTCCATGGACTGACTACTGAAGATCCTGATACCTTCCTGTTTGAGTTTGCTGTCCTTTGTCGAACCTATGACTATACTGAATATGAGCAGAAGCTGAAACTCTTCCCCTCAACCCTTAAGGATGCAGCATTACGTTGGTTCATGGGCTTACCTGGGAACAGTATCACCACTTGGGCTCAGATGCAGCAAGCTTTCAATACCAAGTACTAGGACTACTGTAGGTCCAAGGAAACCAAGGGAGAAGTCTTTCGGATGACCATGGGAAATGATGAGTCCTTAGAGGATTACGAGGAAAGGTTCCAACTTAGCTATAAATGGGCCAGGTGCACACTTGACCCTGAATCCCTCAAGTTGGTCCTGCTCCGAGGAGTCCCTGAAGACCTCTTAGATACCCTTCACATGTTAGCTGGAGGAGATATTTACCAACTACCTTATGAGGACATAAAGATTGTGTTTAGAAACCACTCTAGGGAAGCCCGGAAACGAGGTAGAGGAAACCTCCTCTCAGCTGGTATTCCTTTCTCCAAACATGAGTTTGCAAATCAATTAGAGGATCTCAAGAGTGAGGTGAGATAGACCATTGCCAAGCAACATGATACATTCAGGATCCAGCAGAAGAAGGAAGAAGCTGAGAGGGCCTTGGCTATCTTCTGCCCTAGGTGTACAAGGAAACACCCTAAGAACGAATGCCCATTACATTCGGTTGAAGTATGTTTTGTTTGTGAGGAGGACCACCCCACAAACCAATGTCCAACCTTACCTGGGCTTAAAGCCATGTATCAAGGGACAGAAGCCCCCACCGAACCTCTCTATTTCCTCAACCAAAGGAGGCCACAAGGACCTAGACCTTACCAGCAGGGGATGCAAGGGGCACCCCAAGATTATTACAGCCCCAACCAATCTACTCCTATGCCTTCCTGGGGTCCCCCTACTCATCCTTCCTGGTCTATGCCTCCTCCATGGTCTTACCCACCTCAGTACCATACTCAACCCACTACTCATTCGTATCACTCACATGCCCAGCCACAGCCTCAGTGGAATGCACCTCAATCGGGGTGGAGGCCCTAGTACAACACTCCTCCCGCCATTTTGCCTCCACCACCAGTTCAACCACAACCATTACCTCCTGCTCCTCCAAGGCAACCTCAAATGCCTGCTCAACCGAACCCGAACCCCAACAACAGACAGGCCCAGCAGGTATATACTGGGGAAACATCATGCCCTACCTATGATGTGGAGATCCAGGAGATCAATCTGCGGTCTGGAAAGACTCTTCCGGATCACCAACCTCCTCCCCCAGAGGACGAGGAAGATAAACAGGAAAGTGAACCAAAGGCTATTCCACCCTTTCCTGAGAGACTAACAACCACCACACAACCCAACCCAGAGGAGGATGAGCTTCTGGGAGAGCTCAAACAGTTGCGTGTGAAAATACGACTTCTCCAAGCCATCAAAGATGTACCAATATACAACAAACTGGTTAAGGAAAAGTGTTTCAGACACCCAGGCAGGTGAAAGAGGGATGCTTCAACCATCAATGTCATAGGACAACTGTCTGACCTTATGTTGGGACAAGTCATCTGCCCAAAGTATCTAGATCCTGGGAGTCCTGTAGTAGATGTCCACATCAATGGCACCATCATACCTCACACCTTGATTGATCTGGGGGCTGCCATTAATGTGATGACCAGAGATACCATGCTCAAACTCAACCTTCAGGGTTCCTTGAGGAAGACCTCGACAGTCCTACAACTAGCAGATCGCTCCACCGTGACTCCCGAAGGGATTGTGGAGGATGTCTTGGTCTCTGTTGACTCTTAGGAATACCCTGCAGATTTCTTGGTGCTGCAACCAAAGGCAAAGCTCACTGGATATCCTCTTATTTTGGGAAGGCCTTGGTTAGCCACTACAGATGCTTACATAAGCTGCCGTGCAGGAAACATGACCATCAAAAATGGTCCTATGTCCAAGCAGCTATTCCTATACCCTCCTGCCCAACCCTCATTAGAGCATGACTTACCACTTTGGTTGGAGGAAGGAGAAGAGGATGAAGTGTACTCAGCACCTTTGTGCACCCTAGACACCACTAGGGGAGATCCCCCAACCGAGGATGATTTGATTAATACCTTGATCCAGAATCCACCTCCCAGTGCACTGTCCTTAGAGGAATTGGTGGAGGATGCCCAAGCCAGCACCTTAGTGGACCTTTGTGCGACCAACCCTGTCACTCCCAAAGTCAAAAATGTGGAGTTCGACCCTGAGAGAATGTTGAAGATCAGCTCCTCCCTATCTCCTTCCCAGGAAAAGGAGTTGTGTAGTCTGTTGGCCAGTCATCTAGATGCTTTTGCTTGGAGCTATAAGGAGATGAAAGGAGTCCATCCTTCGGTCTGTACCCATCACATCTACATCAAAGAGGATTGTAAACCGGTTAGGCAACCCAGAGGAGAATGAATCCAGCCCTTAAGGACATCGTCAAGGAAGAATTGCAAAAACTGTTGGATACCGGATCCATTTACCCCATCTCAGATAGCGAATGGGTGTCCCCTCTGGTGTTGGTTCCCAAGAAAAATGGGAAGTGGAGAATCTGTGTGGACTACCGAGAACTGAACAAAGCTACCAAGAAAGACCATTTTCCTCTACCTTTCATAGATCAAGTGTTGGATGGACTGGCAGGAAAGAAGTTTTTCTCTTTCCTAGATGGGTTTAGCGGGTACAACCAAATCCAAATCAGCCCGGAAGACCAAGATAAGACCACCTTCACTTGTCCTTGGGGTACCTTCGCCTACCGAGTTCTTCCCTTTGGGCTATGCAATGCTCCTGATACCTTCCAGAGAGCCGTCTTGAGCATCTTTTCTGAGCTGGTCCATGATGCGGTGGAAATCTATATGGATGACTTCACTCCTTATGGGTCCAACTTCCAGGAAGCATTGTCCAATCTGGGAAAAGTCCTAACCAAATGCATTGAGATGAACCTATCCCTTAGTCCTGAAAAATGTGAATTCTTGATGACTGAAGGGACCGTGCTAGGCCATACCATTTCTTGCCAAGGGTTACAGGTGGATCCTAACAAAATTGCTCTCATCAAGAAGGTTCCACCTCCTCAAAAGGTAAGGGATGTTCGGAGTTTCTTAGGATTAGCAGGGTATTACAAGAGATTCATTAAAGACTTCAGCAAGCTAGCCTCGCCGTTGTTTAGCCTGTTGGCAAAAGATGTGGAGTTTAAATGGACTGACGATTGTCAGAGGGCTCTGAATGAATTAAAGGACAAGTTGGTGTCTGCCCCAATCTTGAGAGGTCCAAACTGGGCCCTACCTTTCCACATCCACACTGATGCCTCGAACAAAGCCATAGGGGCAGCCTTAGGACAAGTTGAACAAAAACTTTCGTATGCCATTTACTTTGTTAGCAAAAACTTATCCAAAGCGGAACTGAATTACACTGTAACTGAGAAAGAATTCTTGGTCGTGGTCCATGCACTGAACAAGCTCCGACATTATATCACTGGCTATCAAACATTTGTACATACTGATCATGTTGTAATTAGATATTTAATGAATAAACCGGATGTGAATGCTCATATTATTAGATGGTTACTTTTGTTGCAGCAGTTTGATTTGACTATCGTTGACAAACTAGGTAAAGAAAATGTTGTTGCTGACTTTTTATCTAGATTGGATTTATCTGCAGATGAGGATGGAACAGTGGATGACTAGATGCCTGATGAACATCTGTTTGCTATTTCAGTACTCTCTCCATGGTTTGCTGATATAGCAAACTACCTTGTTTCAGCACAGTTCCCTCCGCACCTATCCTCAAGAGAGAAGAGCAGAATCATCAGAAAAAGTGCCTCATTCACTTGGATCGGGGGCAACCTGTTCAAGCTTGGCCCTGATCAGATCTTAAGGCATTTTGTAAGGGAGGAGGAAGTCTTTGATATCCTCCTCACCTGTCATGATGGGCCTTGTGGAGGACATTTTGCAGCAAAGAGGACTGCCTTCAAAATCCTGCAGGCAGGCTACTATTGGCCCACACTTCATCAAGATGTCAGGAGGTATATCAGCCAATGTGACCGATGCCAAAGGATGGGGAAACCGACTCAAAGGGATGAGATGCCTCTCCAACCTCAAGTGACTCTTGAGCCATTTGAGAAGTGGGGTATGGATTTTGTGGGTCCAATCAACCCTCCTTCGAGGCAAAGGTCTTACATCATTGTGTGCACAGACTACCTGACAAAGTGGGCAGAAACTAAGGCAATCAAAGCAGCGATAGAAGAAAAGGTGGTTGAGTTCTTAAGAGAAAACATCTTCTACAAATTTGGCTACCCAAGAGAGCTAGTCACCGATCAAGGAAGCCAGTTCACATCCAACTTAATTGAAGACCTACTAGCTCATCACAAAATCAAGCATAGGACTTCCACCCCCTATCATCCTCAGGCAAATGGGCAAGTGGAAGTCACCAATAGAGCATTGGAAGGGATCTTGACTAAGGTGGTGAGCAGAAGCAGGAAAGATTGGGCAGATCGCCTAGTTGAGGCCACATGGGCTTACAACACCACTTGGAAGACCACAACCGGCTTCACACCTTATGAGCTGGTCTATGGGAAGAGAGCTTTGCTGTCAATTGAATTTGAATACAACACTTTGAGGACGGCAGCTCAGCTGGACCTAGATCTCAGCCATGCCCAACAAGAAAGGTTATTGCAGCTGAATGGATTGGACGAGCACCGAATGCAGGCCCTCCTTCACTCAGAAGTGGTTCAACTTCAGAGGAAGGTGTGGCATGACCAACACCTCGATGACAAGCAATTTCAGCCAGGACATTGGGCACTGTTGTATGATTCCAGGCATAAAGATTTCAAGGGGAATCTAAGAACCAGATGGATGGGACCATATGCAGTGGAAAAATGTCATGACAATGGATCTGTTCTTATTTGAACTATTGATGAGGAGGCCATCCCCATGCTTGTCAATGGGCATCGACTGAAGATCTACAGGAAACCTCTCTCAAGACAAGAGTTCATCAAAACTGTGGAGAAATCAGTGTTGGTCATAGAGAAGGGTTCTGCCTCTGTTTTGGGCATACCCTGAAAGATCTTAAGAAAAAAATAAAAAATAAATAAAGATCCTTGGGTGAAAACCTTTCTGAGGCTCCCAAGGCAGATGGTAGGGGTGAAAACCTCATTGAGGCACCCCTGCTGTCTTTCAAAAAAAAAGGAAAAAAGAGATTTGAAAAAGATCCTTGAGTGAAAACCTCTCTGAGGCACTTAAGGCAGATGGCAAGGGTGAAAAACTCATTGAGGCGCCCCTGCTGTCTTTCAAAAAAAAAAAAAGAAGAAGAAGAAAAAAGAGAAAAAAACAATAAACAAAAAAACAGGGACAGCAAGTTCATAATGTGGCAATGCATGCAGGTTGCAGGTATTCTATGAAGGAGAGGAGGTCTCTCAACTCAAAGTCAAGGGTCCTTATCATGCTACCAGGTGACCTCACCAGCACCTCCTCTGAAAACACTCATCTTCTCCAAGGTATGGGAACGATTTCATCACAGCTTAGTCTTCTACAGGAAGCTGCAGACTTTCTACAGGAAGTTCTGTATTTCTACAGGAAACTTCCTGTAGAAGTTTTGGACGGCCCAAAACTAATTGTGTGGGGAGATCTAATGACCAAGGTTCGACATGGAGGCATGCAAGCTACTATTTTCTCCATCGCACACAACTGTCACCTCCTTCTACCACCCCAGTTGACATGAAATAAAAGTACCTGCACAATCAAAACAGATCATTGGATTATCAAGAGGAAGCGATTCTTAAATGAAAAAAGATGCTGAGATGCCATGCAATACCCATCACAGCTATCCAAGGGCCCTGCGAGCGTGATCGTGATGCCACTGTCTTCACCGTTCAGCATGCACTCGAGGAGGAAAAACTGCTACAGGACATCCTACAGGAATCCCGTAGCAGTTAAGCCAACTAGAGTGTACACCATTCAATCGCATGCAACATGCAATAATAAAGCGGGCACATGCAGCCAAGTCACAAGCCTCATCATCAGCAGCCTCGGAAGAGGAACCTCCGGGCCTGTGCAATTAAGCAGCAGCAAGAAAATCTAGTCATCGTCGTCCTGAAGCCTGGAAAATCATGTCGCGACCGCACAGGTAAGTGCCTCGCCCTTTCTTTTGTCGAATTACATGAATACTACTTTGAAATGTTTGCAAGTATGAAATGAATGGGTTGAGCGGTCGTATGGGCATTCGACTGTCCACGTCGACCAGTCAGATGGTCTAGTCGGATGTGTAAAAGGTGGTCGTGGCAAGAAGAACGGGTAGTGGACAGGTGAGGGCCATCCAGTCGGGGAGAAGCACGTTTTAACAGAAATGACGGCGGCAGATCTGCAGAGAATGATGCGGCAGTCAGGGAACTTGCAGTAGAATGATTAAGTGATGTCGTCCAATGGTCTGGCAGGGACAGCTCACCCCCGCGCCACGGATTCCACCGGATTCAAATCTATCGGCTAGATTTCCACCCCACGCATTTATCATCAGCCGTTTAGAAGTCGAGTGAGCATCCGGATTCCTCTGAAGCTCAACACTCCAAGTCTTCGGCCTGTTCAAATGTCTGATAGCAGCACAGAGGGCGCAGAACCACTGCAGTGTTCTCCAGAACCCGTGCGCTACTTCTACAAGAAAGCTCCGCTACAGGAAGCTCACTGCCACGAGGAAAATTGGGCTCTTCACGTCAAAGGTGGCGAGTTAAAAAGGTAAGCCTGAACCCTGCCTCCCATGCAATTGGTTTCGAGGGTGGCAGAGTCGACGTTCTACAGTGTGCTCATAAAAGAATTGTAAGTGTTGTCTGCCGTTTGCATGAATTGTCGTCGAAGTGTATGTAAGGTTTCCTACAGGATATGATTTTTAATTAAGCCCTGTTAAGGCTCATCTGGAGATAGTCTTCGTGAATTGTATGTGTGGCAGAGGCGTAATTCTACGCTCTGTCCCAAAAGGCTAGTTTTTTTGCATCCGCCACCTCCAGCTAATGTAGTAGTTTTTCACCATGCCGGGTGGGTTCATCAGAAAGGAACCAACCGACTCAAAGAAACTAAGAGAGAACCCTGAGGTGGTAGAGCTGTTCACTCGCGCTCAATGGATGTCGTTCTGCGACAAATTGCAAGGGTTTGATGATGAGGTGGCAGAGGAGTTCTTGCGGGCTCTGAAGCCAAAATCAAAGACATTAGCCACCGTCAATTTCAGGGGTTTGAGTCTCAGACTCACCCCACAGTTCATCAGCCGAGTTACTGAGCTCCCAATGGGGGTACCATGGGACAAAGAAGAGATGAAATTAGGCCAAAAGGCTAAGAAGGAATTCTTTCCACCAGAGGAGCATTTCTTAGAAGATAAGAACAGGGTTCGCAGAACTAGCTTACTGCCACTTTGGAACGAAGTCAGCCTCCAAATTATGAAATACATCACCTGCGAAGGTCGGTTTAGCATTGTGTATGGGTACCATTTTCGGCTACTCATAGAATTAAGGCATCAGATGGACCTACCTGCAGAGAACAAACTAAGTATTCCCTACTTTCTACTGCAGTCTATGACTGAATGTGCCACCAAGTTGAGAGAAGGTACACCAGACTAGGTAGCTCATCACGGGCTCATTAAGCTCCTCGTGGAGGATGCACTCCACACATACAAAGTCCCTCTCTCATGGGAAGCATTCCGAAATTTGACTAAGGATGGCGATATAAAAATGTTGACTGAAGAGCTTGGTTCCTCCAGCAGCGAGGAGAAGGAGTCAGTACCTGCAGGGAAGAAAGGAAAAGGCCAGAGACCCACGACCAAAGAACCGAAGACAGAGCAAAAGGAGAAACAAGAGAAAAAGGGTGCCAAAGAGAAGGATGACACACCCATATTAACGCCCAGAGAGAAAAGATTACAAAGTAGGGTGGACAGGACTGAGCCAGTCCATGTCAGTAAGGGCACCTCGACAGCAGCCTCGACCAAGTCAAAAAGCAAAACACTCTCAGAAAAGCAAACTAAAGCGGTGCCACCTGTTTCTACAGGAAAACCAAAACCGGCTTCTACAGGAAGCCAGAAATCAGCTGAAAAAGGGCCTTCTACAGGAAGCCCTGAGAAAGGAAAACCCAAGGAAAAGAAAGCCAACATTCTTGCAAGGGAGGCAGCAGCCGTGCTGGCTGCCCTCAGTACACCTCCTAAGCCAAAGGAAAAGAGAAAGAGGGAGGCTCCTCTATATTTTAAAGCTCAGAGAAGTGTGAGAATAAAAACGGGCAAGCCACAGCCTCCATCCAGCAGCCCAATCACTATAGAGGATGCCCCTACTTCGCCCAGGGAGAGGTCCCCCTCAAAGATATCAGTCACCTATGAGAGGGGGAGCCCGAAAACAACTACTTGGAAAGAAAGGTTAGACCAATTGGCTTCAAAAGCCCGGCTACAGGATGCTGAGGCTGCTCTACAGGAAACCTTAGCCCGGCTTAAGGAAACAGAGAGGATGGAAGGAGAAGCACCCTCATCACCACCGAGGGAGGACGAAGTAGAGCCACCAAGAGAGGAAGAGAAAGAGCATATTTCGGAGCCTAGCCCTCAGCCAAGTCTGAGCTCATACTATAACTTCTTAGAAGCTAGAAAAATTATACCACAGAAATTCACTGTGCCACTGTTCTTTGCATTGGAGGAAGAGAGAGTACGAACACACACGTGGATGAAAATAGCCAAATCAAAAGGTGTGGCGGACATAGGCCCCTTGGAGGAGCAACTCAAGGAGGCAAGAAGGGAATTAGCTATGGCTGAACATGTGGCAAATTGCCAGCAGGTGTTCCTACAGGAAGAAAACAAAAAACTTAGACTGCATCTACAGGAGCTGAGGAGAGGAATAGGCACATCCTCAGGGGACATCACAGCAGAACAGCAAGGCAAAAAGGAACTGAAAATCGGTCTTGGGGAGCCAACCACGCATCTACAGGAAACAAAACTACAAGCACAAATTGAGGTGCAAGCTCTCAAACAACAGCGGTAGCAGAAAGAGGCACAATTGGCCTGCATGGCCAGTTGGGCCATGGATGCTATACAATGCAGACAGCTGGCCAAATCCTATGGCCTGTACCTGAGAGACCAATGGCTACAATTTCAAATCAATACCTTGGCGCAAAGGGGTATCTCTCAGCTCCAAGACCCGCAGCAGTTCACTGAATTATGCAATACCAGTTCATCAGAGGATAAGGCCAAACTATCGGAGTTCTACCTCCATAATTTGGCCCTTCCTAATGTGACTTCATGGGATCCCAACACGGTCTTAGGGGATATGCAGTTAATGGCATTTTCCTCATGGTTGAACCATGAAGACAAAAGAGCAGCAGAAGCCAAAGCGGTCATGCACCGAGAGCTGAATGAGCCATTACTAATTAGAGTAGAACCAGGGGATCCAACTGCATTAATATCAGCACACCAACACTTATCCACTGACCCTCAAGCTTCATTGAAATATATGGATCAGCAGGCCCAGGCCATAGCGCATTTCGAGGATATGGAGAGACTGTTAGGGGACAACTGTGTTCAAGCTTGCACCCGCTGATGGAATACATTGGCCCACAGTCTAAAAATCAGAGAATATCATACTCCAAATCGAATGAGGGAAGCTCTAGTACGGGTGCCCCTTTATAAGAAATCCATGCAAAACCTCCAGGCCAGCTGGATTGGCCTCAAGCTAAGCCCACCTCTGCTGTTAGGATTTATGGAAGGCAGCACAGAGAAAGAGGAGCATGAACAGTGGGAAGAGGTGGAAAGAAAGGCTGGGTTGCATGTCAGTAAGGAGGACACTACTGCAGAAGCTTGGGATGTGAGGGTGGCAGTAAAGGCAATGAAGGATGAGGAGCTGGATTAGTTGCTCAAGGATGAGCAATCATTTTAGCTGGGGGGTGATGATGAGCCCCAAATTTGGTAACATTTTGGGCTCATTTGGCCTAACTACCCTTGCTCAACCCTTCATTTTTCATAACTTATGCATCATTTTTTAGTATATTTATGTCATTTGTACGAATGAGGGCAGTCACTATTCCTAGGTGGCTAACACATGTTTATTTTAGGTTTTTTTGACATTTAATGGAGCAAAACCACACAGATGAGGGCTAGGAGACAGCCAAGATGGGATCAAGATTTTGTAGGAAGGTTGTCCACAGCATTGAATGGCCTTCCTCGTGATCTTCACCCCCAACTCCGAGCTCCAACAGCCACCACCACCGAGCTAGAAGGCAGCCAAACGGATTTTGAGGAAGCAGCAGAGTTCTCTTAGTTTGGTCAGCCAAACCCCACTAATTTAGGAGGCCAGCTTGGCCCTCGTAATGTATAAATGATGAGGTTGTAGCCTTCGATGGGGACTTTTGAAACCTTGTTGCATATTCTGAACTACAAGCTGATAGCTCTGTTTTGCTCTTTGTAAGCCATTTTTGGCATGTTATTTGACTTATGACTATTATCTTTTAATGAAAAGCAGGCAGATTTGAGTTCAGCTCTGAGTTCTTAGAGGAGCCATAGCTCTCGGGGTTGGGCCCAACCTGAGAGCAATAGGCCTCCTTCCTTTGTATTGTTACCTTTCTTTCAGCATTGTATTTCTTTTCCTTTACATGCATTTGGAAACACAGTTTGCTGAGTTGAATTTCTTGGTGTGGTTAAGTAGGTTAGTTTTATGAACAAAGTTGCTTTCAGTAGTTTAGATTAGAGTAAGGAGATTGGAGTTAATCAGAGTTCCAAAAAGGATTGACTGCACACTCACTTCCACCTCTGTTTAGGGACTGGAATTGCAGACCGTGCCACCCACCAAAAACATTGTTTTACATGTTCATGCAAGCTTTGATGCAATGTTCTCATTTGTAGCAGTGTCCATGCATTCAGATCTTGTGGAATGAATCTTTGCTTCAGTACCATGCAAGAGTTTCCTTACGAAATCACGTTTTTGTTCTGTGGTTTCATAAAAATAGTTAGAATAGGTTGATGAAATTTCGGTTATGTGCAAGACATGGATGATTTGTTTCATTTACACTGTGCAGTACTACTCCCTCACTCCCTTATCCTTCTAAGCCGTGCCTAGGCCTTCCACTCATCTCTCAGTTAGACCACTTGCCTCCTAACTCTTCTATCACCCACGTGACTCTACCTTTTCGGCCTTCCATTTCCTCTAACCTCCTCTAGACCGACCAGCTTTGCACACCCCCTCTTCATCTCATCTCTCTGTCCATAAGCCATCACAAGCTCCCCTCCTACCTCCCTGTCCATCCATATAGCCTCTTCCACTCATCCATCACCCAAAAATCCTATTGCAGAACATCCTGTAGGAATTACTGAACTTCCTGTAGAAATTCTGAACATCCTGTAGAACCCCTGCAGACTTCCTGTAGAAGCTTGTAAACACGGTTGCCAGGCATCTAAACTTTGTGAACTTCTCTGAAATCATGTTAGGGATTCCTTAGACCCTCTCTGAGCCTTCCTGACCTTTTCCAAGCATTTCCCTCCTTGATCTATCCCTGCACAGACAAAACTCAGTTAGAAGCACACATAATAATTCCAACACTTTGAACAAAAATACAAAAATATGCTTTCTTTAGATCAAAATAGTCTAGACACATGCATCTCACCTTCCTAGAAGTAATGGCACCTCTTTCAGTAGTTTGCATTCCCACCTTTGCATCAGTAGGACTAGCTGGTAGAATTAGGGTTTGCTAGGGTTTTCATTTCTTGTTGGCTTTCAGTTCCTTCCTACAGAAGGTTAATTTCCTTTGAGATAGCTTTCGTTCATCGGTTAAAAAGCTTCTTCTGAGAACTCATAGAAGTTGGCTTGAGCCCTAGCGGACTTGTGCCAGCTGACCAAGTGACAGCTGCGACAAGAGCTAGTACTTGTGCATACAGCACCATCGCTTCCAAGTTTGTTACGAGCTACCGGGTTGATAAAATTAGAGAAGGAAGCTCCAGGAGTTGTAGCATTATTGCTACAATACTGGAGCCCACCACCAACTACTGAGAAATAATAGCCATGGGAGGAAAATCCATTTGAAGTGAACCAACAATTCTCAGGGTATCAGACTAGGCTTGTGTGATTCTTGAGTGCACTAGTTGGCTACAATGCTTGACCAAATTACAGGGATTTCATGAGGAAATGACACTTGAATTTCTGTAGAATTTACAGAATGGTCACACCATAGTGAAAGGTAGGAACATAACGGTCTCCGAGGCAATCATAGATGAAGTCTCTAGACTCCCAATAGAAGGAATGAGATGGATGGACAAACATGTTCTTTTGCAGGACACAGTCACAGTATTTCAAGACCCAAAGGAGAAATTGGTGCGAAAAGAAAAAGGGATTCACCCTACAACTTTAAGACAACCATGGTAGGAATTGACGGCCATTATGTAGAGGTATATCATGTGTGACAGATGTCAGGACATGGTAAAGTGTCGTCAACTTAAACTATTAGATATTTTGAAACAGAAAATTACAGTTAACTTGCCATTTTATTTAAATTCTCTATTGCATGATGTTTCTCATCGGGTCAAAAAGGAAAAGGACCCACATCTTGTTATCAACCATCATGAGCCGATCAAATTAATCATCATTCATGTACTAGCCCAGCAGCAGCTAACCTGGCATAACCTTGTAAATCCTATTTTGACCCCACCTAGAGAAAACCCAGACACTGAACAGCAGGGAGTAAGAGTGACAGGTCTGAAAAGGACATAGAAAAGAAAGAATCCCTCTTTGGCCTCGGTCCCAATAAAGTGAAGATGCTCTGCGAGGATAATTGCAATGGCACACCCCAACTCAAATAGAAGAAGTAGGGCCATCTCACATGCCCCCTCCAAGTCCACAAGATGACTCTTTGCAAAACTATGAGGAAGAGGTTGCCCAAGTACTGGAGAATATGGGGACATTTTGTGAAGGAAGGGAGCTATCTAGAAATTCTGAAGGGAAAAATTATGCCCCTAACCAGTCTGCCCCTGTTGGCAGTTCTAGTCATGCTAAAACATTTCCATTTACTGATAATTTGGAGGGACAGAGGGAACCAGTTCCTTTTATGGAGAAGCCCCTTGAAGCAGAAGTTCATGCAGAGGAAACCCTCAGGGAGGGAAATCAAACAAAAGCAATTGTTCCACTAAAATCCCCAGCAAAGGAAAACCCTACAGAAGAAGACATTGAAAATTATAATTTCTCAGGAGACACCATTCCATTGGAGTCTCCTAAGAGGGAACCTCATGAAGAAAGAGACTTGGAAGGCGAGAATCCATCGGGAGACACGGTTCCACTAGAACCCCATCCTGATATTGGCATAATTCCACTTGAACCTGAAGTAAATACAATTGTGCCACCACCGATCAAAGACATCTCAACAAATAAAACATATAAGGATATATTGAGAAAGTTGTTGAAAAAGTACAGGAAGCAAAAGAAAACAGTTAAGCAACTCAGAGAGTGGTTGAAGGAGCTCCTTTGGCTTTTTCAAAAGGAACCCAAACAAAGCAATATCTTTTAAAGAGTAGCAAAATGCAGATAGAATATCCTTGTGTTTGCCCAAGGGAAACCCAAAAGGACTTCCCCACTACTAATACTACTATCCAAACCAATTCTGTAAAGAATATTCAGGAAGAGTGCCATATGCCCCAAGGAACAACTGAAGTTGTTGTTCAAACTAATACTAAAGAAAGCACCCAAGCTAATTGTTGTATGACCCTAGAAGTGGCTGAGACTGTTGTTCAAACTGAATCAATGGTAACACAAGATGATGAAGTCCAGACTAAGGAAACACCTAATTACATTCCTCTGGTAAGGGAAGCGATCATTATAAAATTGCAAAACAAACTAGCCAAGGCTCAGCATGAGTTGGCTCGGCATAAAGAAGAAGTAGTGCCACTACAAGTACACCACGAATTGAAAAATAAATTTGAGACACTTATTGTCACAGAGGATGAGACTTTCGCTAATTAAAAAGATGAATAGTAGAAAGTCGAAAAAGTACAGGCCAAGCTACAGAAGGCTAAGGAGAAAATGGAGATTGTTTTTTGTCTCTACTCAGATTCCTTGTTGTGTCGAGCACCAGCCACCAACTATGCACTATTCTTTCTAGAAAGATACCTCTTACTGAAGGTTAAATCTGTTAAAGCTAGTAAGTCAACAGAAAATGAGACCACTCTAGACTTTGTCAAATGTTTCAAAGAAAAGAATGAATAGGTACAATGCCTTTTATGTGAATTATACATGCATAATTTTTTCTTAGAGGATGACTTAGATAGTAATCCTAGCCCCTTCATAGGGGATATCAAATTTCAAACTTTTCTTTCCTTTTCCACTAATCATATTAAATGGGCTAAATCCCATAATACTTTTCAAAAGAGGGAATATGGTATAGACTTATGGGTTAGGGGAGAACCCACAAAACCCCTACACCTCTCTGTCTGGCATAAGCAGTTCATGAAACGAACAAGTTTTGTGGGTCAATTACAACCACTCCATATAGACATCATATAGGTAGGGAAGGAATAGTTTCAGGAAATTAAAGAAGAAGCTTTGTATGTAGCCAGACAAAGATGGGAAGCCTCCAGTAACAATGTTAGGAACAGGGAACCATTTGGGTTTAGAAATTTCAAAGCTGCCTCCACTCACCTACACAAATACAACAATATGGTCCTAAGCATGGGCCCTGATTGGATAGAGTGTCGATACAAAAGTCTGATTATCTGGTATCCTCCTGATGGGTATTACAGTGATTATAACTTTCCAGATTACCGAGTGAACCATACTTTTGCAGTGCTCAAACAAAAAAATGGTTTTAGGTTGTATAAGGAGGAAGTATATCCTTCTTATTCCTTGACTCAACTGCATCTCAACCATGTTATTGCATGCATACATGAAAACGGGTAAGCAGGGAAGTATGTTGGGCCGAGGAAAAGGTATGTTTTCTCCTTGTAATAGCTTAATTAAGCATTTTTCTTCATGTGTTTATCTTTGTTTTAGGAATAAATATAGAAGAAACAATAGCAGAAGATGGGTAAAATAGATTATTAACAAATTGGATGAATCTAGGCACTAAAAACTAACTTTCACTATCTTTATATGCAGGGATGTGGATTAGACGATTGTTGTTCAAACGACAGAACAAAAATAATGAGGAAAGGAAAAGGATGGCATCTTGAGTAGAAAGGACAACAGAAGACCAGGAGGACCAATGCTATTCTATGATGAAACCAAATTGAGGACTATGAAATCCTGAGGATCCCCTGATCCTGATGATTCACTTCTATCCATTTATTTTTCCAAAAGTTATATAAATCCATGAGGTGAATTGAACAACTAGTTAGGAATTTTAAGGTTGTAACTATTCTTTTTGGACATATAATACTATTACTGGGATGTTGTAACTCAATTATCAAATTTAATGAAGAAGCCTGTGTTTCATCCATAATCGTATTCTGAATATCTTCTAGCAGGGACTTCTAGAGACTTTGGGCACAGTCGATAGGATATTTACTGCTTCAATTGTGTTATAATCATTTCTATTTATTCTTATAATTGTTCATTACTGTTCGTCTGTAAAGTTAGCACTATTTCAATTACTGTGAGGATTGATGATTCTAGTTTTTGTTTGTTGTTCAAACGAAATTCTAGATTTAGTTGTGCATTACATCTATGTGATCATCTTTATCGAATTGATTATGTTAATTTAAGAATTTGATTTTTGTTCATTCTATAGTAATATTATCATAGATCTGAAGGTTATAGTTTATTGCTTTCCATGATATGTTTACGTAGTTACTTGTTGATTCAATTGCTATAGCTTTCCTTCATATTAAATGAATTAGTGTCAATACCAGTTAGATTGGTGAGAGTGATTCTTTCTACTTACATTCCAATTTAATTTGTTGTAGAATTGATTAAGTAGATTTTAGAATGCTCTAAAGGTTTCTTTCATAATTGTTTGGATTGAACTTAGAGAAATAGTTATTAGTGATTGCAACAATTCCAAATCACTTCATTATGAATAATTTGACCTCTGAATTCACTACATATACAATGCTAACACTCTTGAAATAAACAAACTTTCCCTGGGTTGACGATTAATGTAGTATTAAGATCACTTTTAGTAGATATCTTAGTGCATCAACAGTTGGCACCCATGCATTCTGGTTTATGGTTGCTCCTTTATATGGACATCAACACATTCTTTTGTTATGTTTGACCATAACTAGATTTTGCAAATTGAGATCGAGACAAGTAGCCATTAATGGGGAGTGTTGGGAAATGTAATTCCTACTTGTCTCAGTTGTGATTCTTTCTATCTAGAGGAGTCTATTCCTATTCCTTAGGGTTGTTATATCTAGATGTTCCTAGATTGGTGTGTGGTTGAGATATTATCTCAACCAGGTGATTGTGTGTCCAAGATAGTCTACCTATATTGAGACAACACTAAATGTATTTATATGTAACCTTATTTGATGTGAATAAAATGATATAGTGTGCCCTATCAAAATCTAAGTCTTTCTTTGTGTTGTCCAATCCCATTATGGCAACCCTGTGAATGATAATAAGAACTTTCTCAATAGGTTGAAAGGAAATGTATTATTTATGTATAAGAAGGAGAGTTGTCTACATGTATCTACCCTATGAATAATTTTGTTACTTCCTGAGTGAGTCTTCCTCTTATGGTGTTGGATCTAGCTCAGGGATGGCTAGCTACAAGAAAATTTTAGTTTAATTGAGCACCAAACTTATTTTATTAAAGAATGATGTTGTAGGCACCAAACTACTGTGATAATGATTGTTTGGAATCAACCAAAAGGAGGCACCAACCCCTTCAAATGTTTTATGGAACCAACTAGAAGGAAGCACCAACCCCCTAAGAAATGCAATCACTAACCTAAATTATGCTTAACTGAATCCTTTCTTATGTCCTTAGCTCTCCTTTATATTTATCCATTGTTATGTAATTTATTTCTTATTTTGAATCCTCAACATGAATTCATAGGTATCCTTTAAACTCTTCTACAAGCACACGTCCTCCACAAACTTCATTTCATAGAGTTATTTTGCACCTTTCGCACCACAAGACCTAAGTACATAAAAAAAACTCACCTAACTCTCGGTGAAATCAACATTGAACTTCCAAACTTCTATGGATTTTTTATACTAAGCCAAATTGAAAAATTGTTGCAAAATCAAAATTCCATGGAGGATAATATGTAAAAACTTGAATATTTATTTTATTTCTCAACTAAAAATATGGTATGAATGACCCAGATACAACTTGTATCAATGGATGCTTGGCTCCTCTTGGGATCAACTTTAGGTCCATTATAGTACATTATATTACCATCAATAAATACATATTTGGGCCCACCTAGGCATAGTGTATTACTGGACATATGGATTCTTCACATAGCCAGATTACAAATCTAGCTCCAAGGGATTATTGTCACTCTGTAGGATCGAGAGCCACCATAGATTTATTTGATTGAATAATGTATTTGTAATATGAATCTACAAGGATATGAACATTCTAGGATCTATGGATAAGAAGCATAGCTCTTCACATGGAAACCTGACTAATAAAAAAACCTTGGCCACTTTCACTTTGAGCTCAAATATGGTATTAGACCATTTTTCTTTTATCAAATAATTTACACCCATCAATTCCCATATTACCAAATAGATGGGTAGAGCAACAAAACCATAACCCATTATAACTTTTACTTTTTAATTCATTCAAATCTGGATCTGGTGCCTTAACCATTAACTCTTTGTATAAACTCCATACTTCTTGGAACCCTAGATATCTGGATATTTTGTATTGACCAACCTATTTTTCCATTGTATCTAGATTTGGTCCAAAAGTAAACCTATGAACTAATTATCCCCTAGATCATTGGATGCTCAAATGGCCTGGAATTTGAGCCTTCTACTATTTTTGGACTAATTTTCTTATTCACATTGTTTTAGCCAAAAACTAAATACAATGAAAACCTTCACCAAACCAATCCTTTATGTGAATCCTGAAGCTTCAAAGGATGCCACATTGAAACTTAGAGAACCAATCAGAACTTACCACATGGAGCTTTTGCCATGTTATCTTTCTCATGTCACTAGAAAATTATCTATCACATCAGCTTTCTGCCACATGTCACTCGGAATAGGGCCACTTAGCCACCAAAAATGTCCAAATCATCCTATCACACGTCGTCACCTTAGGGGGCACATCATTAACTTCTTCCACTTGGAACCAACTATCACTCTACCTATACTTCCATGTCAGCTAGGGTACACTTGATGGGTAATGCAAAAAATTAGAAATTAGTGTTTTAATAAGAAGCTCTTTTGTTGCATCTTTGGATACCCGGATGTAGAAAAGCAAATCGAGTATCTAGCTCTTAATCTAATGAATCTTGTAGAAAATGGACCAGATTTCTAAATATACTAAAATATAAAAAATATGTTGAAAAGGATTGAATATGCTAAAGAATCCTGGATATGATGAAAAATCCTAGATACATTATTGAGACTCGAATATTACTTATGGAACTTTGAGCAGCCATGGAACCTTGTTTGATTTCTTCATTTCAACTTCATTTTCCTATTGATTTCTAAGGAGTAATGAGTAATTCCATATACCATTGTAAACATATTTAAGAGGGATATCCAACCATACAACATTCATTCTCATTACGACTAGGGATTAGGGAAGAAATTCCTTCAAAACTATCTTATTCAAACTGTAATTTTGAAAAAATGAAAACACACATTCAGAGAGTCCCACACTACATTTTACATCAACAAAAATGTATATAAAACAATTTCCCTCTTTGGCATTGATGGAAAAACCACCACACGCCTATTTCCATTGATGATATTGGTTTGGATTCACCCAATTTGTTGATTGATTGTACTCCCCATGTTTGCTCACCGACTAATATTTGTTTGATGTCTACTTATTACCCCCCTTAGACATCAATGAAAAAGGGAATATACTCCCCATGTACAGGTGCATACCATTTTCTTGAACTCCCCCTATCACCAGCATGGTTCTTAGTCAAAAATCAGTGATCCTTTCCTCCTTGTGAGGAAGAAATTACTCCAATTTTATATCTAAGATATGCAAAGCTTTGTCTAGGAAGAGGTTTGGTAAATATGTCTAAAATTCGTTATTTTATTGGAATGTATTCCAATCTGATAGTTTGATCAAAAAAAAATTCTCGAAGAAAATGATACTTGATAGGAATGTGATTTATTTTAGAATGCATAATAGGGATTTTTGATATATTGATAGCACTAGTATTTTCACATATAATTGGTATAGGTTGATCACCATTTTCTTGGATATCATTGATATTTTACTTCATCCATATGACTTAAGTACAATGTGATGCTACTACAATAAATTATGCTTCAGTTGTGGATAGAGAAATAGAAGTTTTTTCCTTGTTAAGCTAGGAAACTAGACAACTTCCTAAAAACAAGGCTATTTCGTTGGTGTTATTTTTATTGTCAACACTTCTAGCCCAATCTGCATTTGTATAGGATTTGAGATTAATATTTTCCCCCTTGTATACCACAATCCATAATATATGGTACCATGTACATATCTAAATATCCTTTCGATTGCATTCACATGAGATTGCTATGGGCTTGATTGAAATTTTCCCACCAGACCTATTGCTTGCATGATATATGTTCTTGATGTTATTAAATAAAGAAGGTTTCCAAACATTGACCTATAAATGGTCTGTTTTACTTCTGGAGACTCATCATCCTTACAAAGCTTGTAGCCTATTATCATAGGATTGTTCATTGGTGCACAACTTTCCATACCAAACTTCTTTAATATTTCCTTAAGGTAATTGGTCTAATAGATAAATATGCCTTTTTCTAACTGATGAACCTGTAAACTAGGAAAGAAAGACAATTACCCCATCATACCAATTTCAAAATTTGTTTGCATGTAGGCTACAAAAAAAATTCTCATAGAATTAACATCACTTAAAAAAATTATGTCAACCACATAGACAACAATAATCAACATGTTATTTTTTTTGACCTTGATGTAAATGTTTGTATCTGTTTCCCCTCTCTTAAATAATTGTCACTAATGATATTTATCCAATCTAGAATTCCATGCCTAGGTGCCTGTTTCAAACCATACAAGGGTTTCTTTAGTATACACACATAATCCTTGTCTTTTTATAGATGAAATCCTTCCGACTGCTCGACATAAAATTATTCTTGTAGTTTTCCATTTAAAAATGCCACTTTTACATCCATTTGATAAAATTTAAATGCCTTTAAACTTGAAAAAGCCAAGAACAACCTTATTGATTCAAGTGTGGCTACTAGAGAAAATGTTTCCTCAAATTCCACACCTTCTACTTGGGCATATCCTTTACATACAAATATTCCTTTGTTCCTTACTACTTATCCATATTCATTAACATTATTTCTATAGACTCACTTGGTTCTAATCACAATTTTTCCCTTAGGTCTTCGTACATATTCCCATGTCTTATTTTCTCAATTTTATCCAATTCTTCATTCATGGCTTTAACCCAATGTTCATCTTGAGTAGCCTAATAAACATTTTGAGGCTCCGCCAGGATAGAAAAGCTATATTATCTTGGTTTGATGTGTTAAAAATCTTCCTTCTTGTTTGAAATCCTAATTTCTTATTTCCAAAAATTTTGCTTTCTGAATTATTCTTTTGGATGTATCTGGATGGAGTTTTTGAATGCAATGGCTCACCTTATTCTATTTGTTCTTCATCAAAATTTTCATCCTAATCTCCATCTTCGTGTGCTTCTTGGTGGATAATTGGTTTTGGTTTAGTTACATATATTCTTACATCAATGCATTCAACAACTTTTCAAGTCCTCTTGGTGTAACATTTGCATCCCTAGCTTCTATAAGCATATCCAAGGAAAATTCCTTCATCGGCTTTGGAATCAAAATTCCCTAAATCATATTCATTTACCTTAATATAGCATTTTATTCCAAACACTTGGAGATGTTTGACGGTGGATGGTCTACCTTTCCATAGTTCATAGGCAGTATTAGTATCATTTACCCTTATTTGAGTTATGTTCAAGATATAGACTGTTGTGTACACTGCTTCTCACCAAAATATGTCTTGTATCTGAGCTTCAAAAAGCATGTACATTAGAAAAATTTTGTCTAAAATGGGCCTCATAAGGAATATTATAAAATAATAGTGGAAATATAAAATAAGATTATACTACCTCATCAAGGTTTGGAGGGAAAAAAAGAAAAACTAATTTTTCAACTTATATTTTCAACTTATCTTCCTACAATTTTACTCAAATTTCAAGCAGGAGAATTCATTGAATGTGAAATTTAAATTTTGAATCAAATGAGTACCCATGTTCCATGTTTTCTTTGGACCCTACTACACGAAAAGTGTGAGATACATGAAAAAAAGTGATTGCAATCACATTTTTTCATGTATTTCACAGTTTTTCATGTAGTAGGGTCCATCTAAAGTATGAAACATGGGAACTCCTTGGATGAAAAATTAAATAATGCATCCAATGAATGCTCCTGCTTTAAATTTGAGTAAATTCGTATGGAGATAAGTTGAATGAGTAGATTTCTTTCTTCTTCTCTTTTATGTTTTTATCTTTTTACTCTAAAAATGGTGAATCATCCCCCATGGTTGACATCATCATATTGAATTCTATTGGTTCTTATAAAGCTGATTTTTTTTATACATTTTTGTTTTGAGGCCCATCTTTTACCTCAAAATTTCTCTAATGATCTGGCCTTCTCTTATACTGTTCGATTTTTTCTTTTAGCCACTCCATTCTACTATGGAGTTCTTGCAATAGCGAATTGTCCTTTTATTCCACGATGTTCACAATAATAATTAGATTCAATTTAGGTGAAATTTCCTTCTTTACCTTTTTTTTTTTGGTCAAGTAAGTATGGAGCCTTCTATTAACCGTACAAGTACATTACATATGTTACACATCTTTGCAAGTGCGCAGACCCAAACAAGAACCCGCCTATTGTGGGAATGCCATCAGCAGGAAAAACAAAGCCAGGATCAAACCAATTCACATGGATTTCCAAAAACTTGAAAACAGAAAGGAGCATTAACCTCCCAAGGACTCTTTGTCATCCACTGACAACTTTAGAGCTTCCGCAAAACTAACAAACCACTCCAAAAGTCGCAGAGTTCCACTAAACTTCCACTAATACAGACCCGACGGTAACACAAACCACAATTTTAAAAAATTGAAATCCACCCCTCTAAAGAAACAACAGTATCTCTTCACTGTTGATCTATCCAAGATCCAATAGTCACAACACTTCCCTACTACGAAGCATGCTCCTTGGTTGTCAACCGTTGATCTCACTTCACCAAATCAAACGACTCACATGTATTTCGACCGGTTAACTTACGTATCCACCCAAAAAGTGGTTTCCCTCTCTCACCTTGCTGATACATGTCACTGAGTGAGTGGAATCAGAGCCAACTGGGAAATACCATTTACGGATTTTCCTTCGCCTAAAATCCACTTGTGGTTTTCCAACTCGTACCACTACTCCGGACCTGATGGTAACTCAAACCAAAATTTATAAAGGTTTGAGATTCGCCCTTCAAAAGAATAGTCAACACTTCTACACTGTTCATCTATTCAAGATCCAATAGTCACAACCCTTCCCGACTTCAAAACATGCTCCTCGACTGTCAACCATCGATCTTGCTCCACCAGATCTAATGGCTCACATGTATTTCGGTCGGTTAACTGGGCACTTCAAATCCACCTGAAAAGTGGTTTCCCTCTCTCACCTTGCTGATACGTGTCATTGAGTGAGTGGAATCGAAGCCAACTAGGAAATACCATTTACGGATTTTCCTCTACCAAAAATCCACTTGTGGGTTTCCCAACCCGTTCCACTACTCCAAACCCAACAGTAACTCAAACCAAAATTTATAAAAGTTTGAGATACACCCTTCAAAATAATCATCGGCACTTCTACACCATTGATCTATTCAAGATCCAATGGTCACAACCCTTCCTAACTTTGAAACAAGCTCCTCGACTGTCAACCGTTGATCTTGCTCCACTAGATCTAATGGCTCACACCTATTTTAGTGGGTTAACTTGCACACTCCAAATTCGCCCGAAAAGTGGTTTCCCTCTCTCATCTCACTGTTATGTGTCATTGTGTGTATGGAATCGGAGCCAATGGGGAATTACCATTTACGGCCCTTCCTCCACCCGAAATCCACTTGTGGGTTTCTCCAACCCATTTCTTCTCGTTAACTGTCAGGTAACTCCCTTTCCAAAACACTATAGATCTAATTCAACTGAGATCTATTGGTCCAAAATTAATCTCCACACCACTGCATCCTTGGTCTTCCTCCATTGTTCTTGACCATCTGCTCAAATCCATTGGAATACTAATGCCAATACAATCTGTGGACTGCTGCCAATCAACAAGCAAACAGTTTAAGCAATCATGTAATCCCGCCTATCTCCTAAGCCTTATCGATCTAGCCTGTCGATCCAACAATCCCTATTTTTGGCAGCCTAACAGAGGCAATCCTCTAATAGTTTGCCTCGGGGTATCAGCTCCCAAACGTGTTGAGTGTCCCTTTCCTTACTGATCACTCGTTCATTCACCACACGATCAGCTAACATATTATCTTTTCTTTTTACATGGACAAAGTGTATAGTTTTTAAGGTTTGCAAGTGGATATAAATATGGAGAAAGATCTATGATAACCTCCAATGTTTCGACACTTTATCCAATGTCGTACCATTGCATATTTTCTTGCCTGCTCTAATAATCGATTCTGAATCTGCTTCAATGATGACATTGTGTGAGTTTGAGTTCACCAATATGTCCAGGCATTGCTCTAAGGCCATGAGCTCTGCCATGTTATTAGTGGCCTTCCCCAAGTGGCTATGAAATATCTCCTTTATTCATCCCTGTTCATCTCTTATAACACCCCCAAAACTAGCTAACCCTGGGTAGGCCTTAGATGCTCCATCTATATTGACTTTTAGGAAACCATGTGGAGGAGGCTTCTAAATACTTAGATTTGCATTTATTTGGCTCACACCCTTAGTTATGCCCCACGGGCCTATAGACTGAAGACCCAAATGCAATAGTATACATGCATCTCGGGGTAGAGGAGGGTCCATGGGAAGTTTCCAAAACAAACTTTTGATTGTGTCTTTGAGCTGCCTTAAAATTTGATGAATTATGTGTTGAGTCTTCCTTGCTTTGTTCTTGAAGATCGTACTATTATGTTCTTTCCAAACATCCAAGATAACAAAGCTTGGAACTAGAGTCTAGGCTTTATTGATGATTTCATTCCCTGAGAGGTTTTTCCTCCAATTCCTCAGAGTGTTGGAGATGTTGATTCTATCCTTATCAGTGTGCCTAAATATTGAAGCCACCCATTCCCACATAGTAGAGGTGAAAGGGAAGAGGTTGAGAAGGTGATCCATCATCTCCTCTTGTAAGCCACATAAATAACATTTGGATGGGCTAGTGAAGCCTTTTTGAGGAGATTCTCCCAAGTTAAAATTTTCCTTTGATGAACTAGCCAAATCAATAACTTTATTTTGATCCAGTGGGGGCTTTGCCAAAGATTTTTCCATACCTGATCAGGGTTTTGGTAGTTAAACCCTATTACTACCTGTTTAGCTTCTTTGAGGTTGAAGTTTCCTTCGATGTTCCTTCCCCATCTTAGTTGGTTAGGCAAGGAGGAAACCAAAATCCTCCTATGTTCTAGCTCTTGAGCAAGAGAGTCTATTTGGGCCTTCAAAGGGCTCTCTTCACTGTGGCCTAGATCCTTCCAAATTCTCCATTTTCCATTGTTCCTTACCTAGTCCCAGAATTCATTTACTATACGTAGACCTTCGTTATCGGTATCATGCTTGAGAGCTGCTCATTCATCCTTATACACATTGGGTTCCTCTTTCCAGTTATCCTCCCAAAACCGAGCCAGGTTCCCATCTCGGATCTCCCAAAAACTATGTTGTTGAACAATACCTTTATCTTCCCAGGAAGTTTCCAAATGTGGGAGCCCTTAATATGCCCTGACATTGGAATGTGATCCTTCTCCTACCAATTCTTGGCATATTTTTGTTTCCAAAGCTTGGCCCAGGGGGTTTCCGATTCCTTGATCCACCTCCACTAGAATTTATCTCCCGAAACTCTATTGAAGGTTTCAGGGTCATGAAACCCCAAACTGCCATGGCTCTTGGGTTTGTAGATCTTGTCCCAGGCCACTAGAGCCCATTTCTTTTTCTCTTCTCCTCTTCCCCATAGAAAATCCCTTTGTATGATCCTAATCTGTTTCTAAACTCCTCTAGGAGCAGGAAGGGCTGAGAATATGAAAACGAGAATTGTCTGCAAGACAACCTGTGTGAGCACAAGGCGCCCCGCAAAATTCAAATACCTGCATGTCCATTTTCTGATCTTGTCCTGATGTTTATTTATTATTGGCTCCCATACTCCCTTTCTTAGAGGCTTATCTGTGAGAGGTATGCCCAGATATTTGGAAGGTAACTGGTCCTTTTGCAACCCAAGAATCCAGGTGATTTTTCTCTGAATAGCAATGTCAGTGTTAAAGAAAAAACTTTTGATTTGTTGAGACTTACCTCTATGCCAGCTACCATAGTAAATTCATCTAAGATTTGTTTGATCGCTCTGACTTCCCTGACTGTGGGTATTCCCTGCAACATTGTGTCATCCAAAAATTGTTGATGAGTATTTGCCTCTCCATCCATGGTGAGTTTGATACCCTGGATCTTCCTTCAGCATTTGCCATTTTAATCGCTCTACCTAGCCCTTCCATCATTAGAAAAAAGAGGAAGGGTGAGAGTGGATCCCCTTTTTTGAGACCTCTGGAGGGTGTGAAAGTTCTTGAAGGAGCACCATTGAGTAGGATGGAAAAACGGGTCGTGGTAACTAGTGCCATAACCCATCTAATCTAGTTTTGGTCGAAGCCATATGCTCTTAGAACTGCCCTTATATAATACCAACTTAGCTTGTCATAGGATTTCTCTAGGTCCAGCTAAATGATCATACCATCTTGTTTGTTTCTTTTGAGAGAGTGTACCACCTCATGAGCTTGGATGATGTTATTGAGGATTTGTCTTCCTTCCACATAGCCCGTTTGCTCCTCTGAGATGAGAACTGGTAAGAGGGGCTTGAGTCTATTGGCGATCACCTTGGAAATAATTTTTTACACCACATTACATAAAGCTATGGGTCTGAATCCATCCGGAGTCATGGCTTTTTCCTGTTTTGGGATTAAAGCTATGAAGGAAGCATTAAGATCCTTCAAAACCTTTTTGGATCTTCTTAATTCTTCCACCACCTCAAGGATATCCTTTTTTACTGTTTTCCAGCAGGCTTTGAAGAAGTCTACATTGAACCCATCTGGGCCTAGAGCTTTTCCATTTTGCATTTCATTAATCACTTCACTGACCTCCTCTTCTGAAACTGGTCGATTAAGATTGTGGTTGTCCTCTCTGGTCACCAGTTGAGGGATGTACTGAGTGAAATTGTTGATGAACCTGGATCTATCCACCAGAGGCTCCTATGCTATAATGAGGAAGTGTTGAACAAGGACAAATTCCATATCTTTATGAGAGACGAGTTCTATCCCTTGAGAATCTTTGAGCTTTTTGATTTTGTTATGTTCCCTGTGATCCATGGTGGATTTATGAAAGAACTTCGTGTTTCTTTCTCCCTCTCTAATCCACTATACCCTCGACTTCTATCTCCAGAAAATTTTCTCTTGCCTGCACCAATCTTCCCATTCTTCCTGCAGAGAGTCAGCTAGCTTTTTTCACTCCTCGGTAAAGCCATATGTGATGCTAATCTGATTGATCTCTTGGAGTTTTTTCTTAGCTTCTCTTTTGGCTTTGAATATATTGCCAAATTCCTTTTTTTTCCAATCTTTAATCCTCGATTTGATATGTTTTAGTTTCTATTGGAGCAGGAACATTCTAGTGCCTTGAATGTTCAGATCCTCTCTCCACCATTTTTCAATATTGCTAGTGAATTTAGGGTGAGAGAGCCAGGAATTTTCAAATCTGAAGGGTGTGTTTCTTTGTGTAAACATAAAAGTGGCTTCCAGTTGTATAGGAAAATGGTCTGAACCTCCAAAGGGAAGAATAGAAGCTGACATGGCAAGGCTTGAAAGAAAGAGGTCCTCTGAAATGATAAATCTATTGAGATTAGAGGTGACTTGTGAAGCCCCTCCCCTCTTGTTGTTCCAGGTGAAGGTCCCATTAATTGTTTCAGTGTCCACTAACCCCATGTTCCTTATGAAGTTCTAGAAGGCCATGGAGTCTCTGCCTAGCTGTCTAATACCGCCTTTTTTCTTTGTAAGAGATCTTATCATAATGAAATCTCCTGCAATGATCCAGGGCATACTAGGGTGTCTTGCTCTTAGTTCCTCAAGGGAGGTGAGAAGCCTAATTTTATCTTCTAGCTTTTGAGGTCCATAGACATTTGTGATCATGTATATCTTTTGATCACCTAAAGGTTGACATGCCAAAGAAAGATAGTTCCTGGACACTTCAACATCCAGGATTCCAAATTTCTGGGTATCCCAGAGCGTAAGAACCCCCCCCCCCCCCCCCCACCGAGTTATTTCCTTTAACCTCTAAATACTCATACTTTATTAGCCATTTATTATGAATTTCTCTAATCTTAACCATCAAACATTTTGTCTCCAGAATAAAAATCATATCTGGTTGTTCTTCTTTTATTCTATTACTGAGATTTCTTTGTTTCCTTCTATTTCATATGCCTCTCATATTCCAAGTTGTGAGCTTCATTAAGAAAGGTTGGTAAAGGAATAACTAGTGAGATCTTTCATCTTACCTGAGTTGATCAAGAGTTTCCCACATTCTTTCAACAACTCCTTCTATATTTTTCTTCCTCTTTTCCTGCCTGGGTTCTTTGGAGATTGTGCCTGTATCTCCTCCATCATTTTGACCCCTCTATGCTCCTGGCTATCATGATGTCTTTTAGTTCCAGAGCCCTTCGGTTGTGATCTCCATAGGAAGAGCTGTTGAACCCTATCATATTCCTCTTTTGGTAGGGAGTCCACTCATTTGGTCATCCCTTGTTCCAGAAATTTCTCTAGATCTATATTTTCCCTTTCTAGAACCTCCTGCAATTCATGGTCCTCCATTCCCACCTCACTTGGAGTCATCTCATGGTTCCTACTTATCTCCATATTTCTTGGCATATCCTCCTTTTTTTTGCTGATTTCTATGATATCTTCCTTGCTAGCATCCCTTTCCTTCTCAGTGATAATGTTCTCCATTTCCTGGTTAGTTTCTTTATTTCCATCTTCTTCTTCTGGGATCTTAAGGCTATTATGGCTCAACTGTCTTTCCTCATTGATCTTTTTTTGTGGTCGCTTCTCACCTTTCCCTTTGCCCCCAACCTTAGTGAAACCCTTGGGATTTTTATCTGCCATTGTCTTCATATTTCTCTCCATATTGTTTGTTGGGAAGTCTCTATATAGATGCCCATGTTCATGGCATTTGCGGCACCTAAATGGGATGTGCTCATAGTCCACCGCCTACACCCATTCTTCATCATATACTTATAAAATTATCACGTCCAAAAGTGCTCCAGATAAGTCCATTTCCACACATATCCAAGCGAAGGAGGTGTATTTTCCTTTCAGATTCGCATCTGAGATCTTTAGGAAATGCCCCAGTTTGTTGCCTATTGTTTTCAGAGATTCTGGTAGCCAATAATCCAGAGGAAGGGAGTATAGTCTAATCCATACCGGTACCGATTTGAATTTTTCGCGTTCTGGGACAAAGTTCATCATCCATGGCCACAGATAGAAGCCTGCAGCCACATAGAAGTATGGTCCTCCTTCGAACACTCTATCTTTATCCTCTAGGCTTGTGAACACTACCATGAAGAAACCCTTAGATCCCAAATGAAGGTTTATTTCTCCCTTTGGTTTCTAGTTGCTCCTTATCCATACGTGCAGCACCCTCTCTATCGACCATAACCCCATGAATTTGCATATAACCACATATTCCGCCATGTGATCCCTATGTGCTTGTAGTGTTGGGTCACTTAAGATGACCTGGGGAATGATGTTCAAATTGGGTTTGCATACCCCAGTTGTCCTTATTGAAGTGGTTTTTCGACTACTACCCCCTTTCTCCTTCTCCTTACTAGCTTCCTAATAATCCCCTTCCTGTTCATGAGGTCTGTTTCTTCTTAGTATTTCCATGTTACTTGCCTATGTTGTCTTCTCCAAAAGTTTCTTGAAGCACTGCTTTCTAGTGTCCTTGCTTCTATCCGTGACTTCTTGACTATAGGAGGGAGCATCACTCCCCCCCTGTGCCTCTCGCCATGGTACCCAACATCAAACCCTAACGCCAACCCTGGAACAAGTTGCAGAGCCTCCCATTGCCCTCTAGTATGAGAAAACTTTATTGATTAAAGAGCCAAATTTCCTCCTTTATCAGTTCTTAGGCATTTTATTTTTAGATTTGTTTCACTTTCAACTAGAGCCTTGAAGTCTTTAAATTTCTTAAAAGATTCTCGTTTTTCTTTAAGAAAAGGTAAGCCAAGTCAAACTTGTGTAATCATCAATGAAAAACATAAAATACCTTTCACCTTTTAGATTTTGTGTCCTAGCTGGCCCATATAGGTTTGTGTGAATGATTTACAGAGGCTCGGATGTAGAATATTCAAACTTTTTAAAGGAGACTGTTTTTTTTTCCAAACTGGGATACCTTACAAATGACATTATATGGTTTTGATATTTTCATGATGTCCTTTATGACTTATGATTTTGTAACCTTTACTAGATTATCAAAACTTATGTATCCCAATCTTTTGAGTCATAACCATCTCTCTTTTATCTTTCCCATATAACAATTTTCTAATTCTTCTCCATCAATAATGTATACATTACCTAAAGTTCTGTTAGCCTTTGCCACTAGCTTTCTTGTATCAGCATGTCAAAATTCACATCTTTTATAATTAAATGTGAGATCACACCCTTGACCATACATTTGACTGACACTCAAGACATTGTGTTTTAGTCCTTCCACATACAATACATTTTGAGCCTTATTTCTTCCATTATATATGTTTACTATCCCTTTTTCCAATAATTCTTGCAGATGTATTCTTACCAGGAATTACCTTTCCTCTATCCTCCTACTTAAGTTTAAGGAATCTACTATGATCTCTAGTCATGTGTCTTGAAAATGCACTATCAACATACCATTCGTTTTCTTGTTTTTGGGCATATAACATGAGACTACAAACTCGCTACCTCTCTTTTTGTTTTCCATATTTTTAGATTTCTATGGGGACATTCTTCTTTTCCATGGTTTTGAGACCTTTTTAGACTACTTATGCATTCTCATGCTTTGTGTCCATAGTTTTTTCATATGCATAATTCAACATAATTCAACAAAGAAGCAAAAGGATTACTTCTTCTCATGCCATTTTCATGCATACCTTTAGATTTGCTACTTAAATAGCTATTCATTGGAGTTATTACAAAATTCTCCTCTTTCATAATTTCTTCTTACATAGGCTATACAATCAATTGCTTTATGACCAAAATTATTGCATGAGTAACAATGTCCATAAAAGAAATTTTGGTACCTACATGAATATTTCCTGCTGAAAGGAATATCTTTGTTGAATAGGTTATGTCTTCCTTCTTTGCTATAATGTTTTTTATTCACAACTTCATTTGTTCCTTTTGTTGTTGCATGGATTCCATCTTATCCTCTTTCTAGTTTCTTTGCATCTCCCTCACCATTTTCTGGATGACTCAACCCTATTTTGATGAAAGAAGATTCATGACTTTGCTTTCCTTTTAAATTGTTATTGAGTGCATCAACATAGTTGATGGGTTTCCTGCATCCCTTTTCTATTTTTGTTGAGATTGAATCTCCCTTGGTGTTCATTGTGTTTTCTTCATAACCAAGACCTTTCTTTATTAATAGAGATCTCTAACAGCTACAAATGTGATCAAATGACTTAAAACCTTTTATTAGCTTCAAATTTTGGTTGATCTGATATAAGACCCTCTCTAATTTTTTTATTGAAAGGACAATTTCTTCTTCCAACTTTTCATAGTGTTCTACCTTTTCTTTCAATTAATTTGATAGAATCTTCTTTATCCTTTTGGTTTAAATTAGTTCAATTTTCAGAAGAATGATAGAATTTGCATCACAATTTTTATCCTTATAATCTTGCAACTAGTTTTCTAATTGATCTACCTTTTTCCTTAAGGCCTTAAATCTTCTAGGGAACTTATGAGTTCTCCTTAAAATCCCAATTCCACTTCAATCTCTTCTTCAAGATTTTGGTCACTCATAGTTATGAATAAGATCTCTCTTCTTTCATCATCAGACATGCATTCATCAATTTCACAATCATTATCTACTTTGGAGTACAAACTTGTATTGTTTATATTTTGTCTTTTTTTATGATCACAACATTTAAATTTTACTTCATCATCACTATCTTTCAATTTTTCATAAGGACATCTAGATGTGTAGTGACATATTCTACCATATTCAAAACAATTAAATGGAAGCTTACCTTTGAACCTTCTAGTTCCCTTTTTTAGCTTTCTTACAAATTAGGCTTCCTATTGGTCAGATTCATGAACGGAGTCATCTTGGACCTTATGCTTGTTTTTTTCTTTAGCTTCTTTAAATACAACTTCTATGGATCTTGACTTATCCTTCTATGTTCTTAGTTCGTGTGCAGTGAGAGTTCCATGAAGAGTGTCCATATTCATCCTTTGAAAGTCTGATAACTCCTAAATAGATAAAAATTTTGGATTAAACCTTGAGGGAAGGGATCTTAATATTATCTGAACAATACCAGATTACTTAATTGTCTCTCCAAGGGATTTGATAGACTTGTTGGCTATCCCATTTACACGTAGAAATAATGAGGCAATATTTTAATCTTCATCTATTTTCAAACTTTGAAACTAGCTTCTATAATTTTACAGCTTAGCCTCCTTTACTTTTTCATCTCATTCATAACATTTTTAAAGATTGTCCCAAATACCTATGGATGACTTGTAATGCATTACTAAAAAACCCAGTGTTTGATAGACCACTTAATATGGCATTCTTTTCCATAGCATTATTTTTATAGAGTTCTTCACCATTTTCATAAGTAGGAGTTGGAGGCACCTAATAACCATTTTCAACAACCATCTAGACATTGTTGAATTTTGTAGATATGGTCAATTTTCATAATTTATAGTTTAGCCATTGTAATATGTATATAATTGTAAGACATGTTCTTCATATCATTTTCATCAATTAGCCCTTGAAAGAATTATTATAAGACATGTTCTTCATGTCGGATTTCAAAGAGAAAATTTTGAATTTTTGGCTCCAAACTAGTCAATTTGACCCTCCCTCAAATCAAGTCAGCCCCAGTGAGGAGACACGCCCATTCGCAAAATCAGATAACTATATAAAGAGCATTTGACCTCCTCCACAAGTCGTTTATTCAACATCACACAAGAAAAGACAATTCTTGGGCATTCAAGTAAAGGGGAAGAAGGAAAAGAAGGAAAAAAGGATGAATTTATCTCTAACATCTATCTCTCTCTCTTGGACTCGCACTTGTGACTTTTTGGGTAGTTTCTAGGCAACATATTCTAGGTAGGTTGAAATTCTGGAAAAACCAAAATTCTAGGCAGGTCGAGTTTTTGGGCATATTCTGAGAATCTGAAATTTAGCCCAGGCATATCAGAGAGGGCCAAAGTTTTAAGGGAATCATCCTTTATTTGACTTGACTTGACTATAGGGTTGCTTGACCAGGTTTGACCATAGCTTGGTATTATGTTTGATCTCATAATTGACTAGCAACATTAAATGTATCTCTTGTTGAACTCAAGAATTTCTATAAGGAAAAGGTTGTTGGGGTTTTCCCCCAAGTGGGTTTTCCCAAGGTAAATATCATGTTCTCTTTATGCACTATGATCTATACTATCCTTATGTTCTTATGGTACAATTTTTTAAGTGTATTTTCTTAATGATAAACTAAAATTATTAAAACAAGATCTATATCATTAGAAGTAATTATTAGCATTTCAGAAAATTGTGATTGTATTTATTACACTTGAAAAATCAACAGACATTAGTACCTAATGACATAATGTAGGTAAACATTTTATTTTCCAAAATGCATAGTTTAATCCATCAAACTAAGGAGACTTGCTTGAAAAAAGTCCCTTGTGATTGGCCACGTTCTTTTGTGATCTACCTTCCAGTGATTAAATGTTCCTAAAGGAACCTTCTCTAATACCAATTGTCGGAAATATAATTATACTGAGTGGGAAGCATGAATCAGTATAATGGCCAATATTAACCAATCAAAATATTTTTAATGCATATATTAAATCATTCACACCCACAACAAGAGATACACCATATATATGTCAGAAAAATATTTTATTAAAGAATCATGTTGTAGGCACCAACCAAAAGGAGGCACCAGTCCCCTAAAATTATTTATTGGAACCAACCCCTAAAATGTTTTACTAGCACCAACTAGAAGGTAGCACCAACCCCCAATAAATATAGCCATCTACCTGAATAATAATTGATTAAATCCTTGCTTATGTCTTTTTCTCTGTTTTGTATTGTTCCTCTATTATGTACTTTATTTGTTGTTCTGAATCCTTAGCGTTAATTAATAGACATCCTCTAAAATCCTCTATGATCTCACATCCTCCATAGACTTCATTCCATAGAGTTGTTTTTCAGCTTTTGTACCACAGAACCTCAGTACACAAAAAGAACACTTCTAACTCTTAGCAAAATTCACACTGAACTTCCTAAATTTATAGCTTATTTATACTAAGCCAAGTCGATAAAATGTGGTAGAGCCAACATTCCATGGATATTTGGAATATTTATTTTATTTTCTCAATTTAAATTACGATCTGGATGACTCAAATACAACTTGGATCAATGGACCCTTGGCTCCTTTAGGGCTCAACTTTAGGTCCATCAAACCATATGATATGACCATTAGTAAATCCAGATCTAGATCCACCTAAGCATAGTAGATTATTGGAAATATGGATTCTTCACATATCCATATTATGAATTCCAGCTCTAAGGACTTATTGTCACTCCATAGGATCAAGAGTGAGGATCACATATTTATTCGACTGAATAATGTATCTGGAATCCCAGTCCACAAGGATATGCTAACATTCCTAGATCTATGTATATACTAGATAACTCTACATGAAAAACCCTCACCAATAACGAAACCTTAACCATTTCCCTTTGAGCTCAAATCTGGTATCTGGCCATTTTTATTTTGTCAAATCATTTTCACCCATCAATTGCTATATTACTAGATATCTAAATGACATAACATAACCATAACCAATTCGAACTTTGAATTTCTAATCCATTCAAATTCAGTGTTAGTGCCTTAATTGTTAACTCTTTGCATACAACCTTGGATTTCGTGGAACCCCTAATATCAATAAATTTTGTATTGACCAACCTCCTTTTCCATTGTATCCATATTTGGTGCAAAATTAAAACTCTAAATTAATGGTCACTACACATCTAAACGTGTCCTTGGTTTGAATCTTGAGCCTCTAGAGACTGCCACGTCGAAACTTTGAGAACCAACCAGAAATTTCCAGGTGGATCTTTTTCCATGTCATCTCTATCATGTCACTAACACATCATCTACCATATCTTTCTTCCATGTGTCATGTCATCTCCACATGTTACTCAGAATAGGGCCAGTTAGTCACCCAAAAAATCCAAATTTGTCTTTCACATGTCCTCACCTCAGGATGCCACATCATCATCTTCTACCACCTAGCACCATTTGTCATTTTATCTATACTTCCATGTCAAATGGGATCCACTTAATGGCTAATGAAAAAAATCATAAATTAGGTGTTTTGATAAGAATCTCTTTTGTTGCATCCCCAGAGGCTTGGATGCATAAAATTGAATTCAATACCAACTTGATGGGCCTCTAAATTAAACATAAATTAAGGCCTATGACCATCCTTCAGCACATTAAACCTCTCTTTATACATTAGATAATTTATTTTTAACTTTAATATATTCATTAGGAAGGTTTATGAATAATTGGATATTTGTGCCTAATATTATTTTTTTTATGCAATATTATGAGAATATTGGGCAAATTATGAAGATTTGGAGGAGGAGATAATATAGGGACTTGTTCCCTACCACAAGAGGATCAATAATAAATAATAAATCAACAAGATATTATGGAATTATGGCACATATTGTAGAACTCCAATGATTCATAAAATCTAGGAATGTGTTCCACTAATCAAGGGACTAGATCCACTAATCAAGGGACCGGATCCACTAATCAAGGGATTTTGGTGGGGAAATCTCCCTCCATTCATGGGGAATGATTCATAATAATTTTTTATAAGTACCAAGTCGAATTTTCCTTTAGGGATAGATTTTCATTAGTGTTATTGTGGAGCGATCTTGTATTTCTGCAGCTTCATTGTATTTTCTTGCAGGGATGTAATCGTATTGATGGAATAATGAAGATTGGTGTCATGTTCCACTTCTAGATATTGTTCTCCTCCATAGGTCTCTGATTTTCCTTGGGCTTGGCCATACCAAGAACCTCATAGCCCTTTTGTATCATTTTATTTCCTTATTTTCACTGCTTATTCACATGCATCTCTAGTTTTTATTTCTTTCTACTTCTGCATTTAGTATTAATGATTTCTTGTTGTAGGACTGAGTTAAATGGTTAATGAAAGCTATTTTGTAGGATCAAAAGCATTATTTCATTCTTGGAAAAGCTTTGGAAGTTCATAGTAATCATTGAGTTGTTGGGATTAGTCTTCTTAGTCCCAAATCTAGATTTATGGACCTCCTTTTTAGAAAAGAATAGTAAATTTCTGCTATTTTTTAGAGCATGCTAACAAGATTCAATCGAGTTGGTTCCACTGGAATTAGATCAAAAGAAAATTCTAGTTCATAACAAAAATCACCCCATTTCATTTTCACTTGATTTGGTTAGGCATTTTTTTAGATTTACTAGCTCACTAGTTCTTGAATTTCTAGTTTTTTACTAGTAATGTTTTTCTATTTTTTTTAGCATAGGTTAAAAGAGGTCTTTTTGAGTGATTCCACTTGGAATGAGGACCTAAGACATCCTATTTAATAAAAAATAATTTCCCATCCAATTTGGATTTGATATGGTTGGTCATTCGATGAATTATAGTAAATTTGTACATCCTATAGGAAATCACTGTAGCATCCTGTAGGAAATCCTGTTTTGAGCCCGAATTGAGAAAAATCATCATTGAAGCTTGGATTAGGCCTCTACTTGACCTCCATGCGATTAATACCATTTTAACCCTCTTGCTCCTCACTTAGGTCAACATTTTTCTAGTTTGCAAGTGTAGGATTTAATTACCATTTCTTCCATTTTCAGTCTTACAATAGATCTCATCAATGACTTCATCTTATTCTGCAAATTTTCCTCATGCATGAAGTAGATAGCTAGCTCATTAAACTCTGTTTTTCTAGCTCATTGAATTTCTTCTTTTTTACATGATTTTTGGGCAAATATCATTGTTTGATGCAGTGCATGTGTTTTAGAAGTAGAGAAATATTTCATAGCGAGCAACCTACTTCCAACTTCATCCATCCATAATCATTCCTTGCTTTCACTAAGACCTTCACCAATTTCATCATTTTACACAGAAACTTCTCCAAGCAAGTTGAACAAATCCAACCATCTCCCAACCTTGGTTTTGAGTTCTAAGTGATCTTAGGCATTTTCTCACTCCATTCCGTCCACCAACCACCTTCCCTAAGCCTTACATCACCTCCGGCACCCATCGTTTTGCTCTCGGCTTTATCCTATAGAAATACAGGGAATCCTGTGGGTTTTTAGTACATCCTGTAGGTTTTCCTGTAGTGGTTTGTTTTGAGGTTGAATTGAGGAAAAACATCTAGGAAGCCACACAAGGTCACCTAAGGGTCTTCCAAGCCTTCCAACCATCCACCATCATCTCCAAGCCACCTACCACATCACCAAAAGGGATTAGCTTTCACACCCTCACATGAAAAAAAAAACAAAAAGAAAAACAGATTTATTTTATTCATTTACATGCACAGTAGTAGAAGGTTTGATGGTTTGAATCTGCATACTTCAGACAGTAAGATTTCATATATGTTAACTTAGCATTATTTTTAAGCAAAGACTCTTAGCAGTTAGTTAATCAAATGGTGTGTTTTAGCATTTGATTTCAGTCTCTTTCCTTGTACTTTCTTTCTTGCAATAGGTTAAGGTTCCATTTCGAACATTTCATTTTTTGCAATTAGTTTAGGATTTGACTTTAGTACATGCACTCCATTACATCATAACATAAAAGGAAGGACACATTGTATGTTGCACATATAGTGCTGATACCTCTTAAGTTTGTATGAACCCTAGGTTGATAATTAAAGTTGGTAGCCTTGGGAGTTGCAGCATTGTTGTTGCAATATGGAGGCTCATCAGTTTTCGGTGCCGTTGTTGGGGAGGTGTCAAAGTATGCAATGTTTTCTTCCCTAATTGATTCATTTCTTTTTAATTTTTGCAAAAAAAATCAAATATTTTCATTAGGCATATTTCATTTCAAAAATAGGAAAGTGCATTTCATTAGTGTTTTCATTCAATCATAAAAACAAAAAAAAATCCAACACCAACCCACCCCCCCCCCCCAATTGATCACATGGTGCAGTAAGAGCCACATCACCATTCACTTTTGCAGGTAGGAGAAGAAGATGGCAAAGAATGTAGAAGAAATGGATGGAAATGATGACAATGAGGAAGATCCTCTCGGATTTCCCATTCAAGATACTGATGGTAGTGTGAACATGAAGAACATCCCTCCATCTTTTCTTCCAAAATTTCATGGTAAAAGGTCAAAGGATCCAAAAACCTTTCTCTTTGAATTTGAAATTGTTTGTATATCTTATGGTTACTTATTAAAAACTCAAAAACTGAGATTGTTTCCAGCAATATTGAAGGATAGAGCTCTTAAATGGTTCATGAGTTTAGGGAATAATTCAATAATATCATGGAATGATATGCAAAATATATTTATAGAAAAATATAAATATCGTGATATTAAAGAATAAATATTTAGAATGAATCAAAGAGAAGATGAGAGCCTTGAGGATCTAATAGAGAGGTTCATGTACAATGTTAAGAGGGGAAAACTACATCATTTAGGATCTGACACACTAAAAACCCTCTTACTTAGAACAATTAGGGATGAGTGGATTGATCTCTTTAATCTCATAAGTAGAGGTGATGTATATCAATTATAATTTGAGGAGATTTGTGAAACATGCAAACACATATCAAGATGATAAGCAAGAGTAGGTAAATCAACATCAAGATCGGTAAGTCAAGCTAAAGTTGGAAATTTGTTTGATGATTTTAAAACAGAAATTCTTATCAATCTAACAAAACAAGTAGAAATATTAATAATGCAAGATGAAGGAAAAGAAAATGTTGATATTTGTGTTGCAGAATAACATGATGTTAAACATTTTCCATCATTACCAAGGTTGAAGGAAGTTTACCAAGAGGACAATGGAGCAAGTCAATTGTCAATGCAACTATGTTATGTAGCTCCAAGAGGACCATGGTAACCTATTCAGCTTGATATGATGCAAGAGAATAATTCACAATTTCAAACTTATACCCATCCACCTCAAAGTAATTGGAACACACTCTTTCCTTGGCAACATTGGCCATCTCAACCCCAAAACCAATCTTGGCAACAAGGTTGGCAAGGAACTTATGGGAGCCATCCACAATATCCTCAGTATTTTCCTCAATATCCTCGATACCAAACTCCATGTTATCCTTACCATTCACCTCCACCACAGCCACAACGCCAACCACATTCATCTCAAATATCCACTCCCATTCAACTACCTATACCACCATTTCCAAACCCACACATTGAAGTAGCTCAACCCACTTACAATGCTGAGGTACAACACTTTTGAACATCTCTTCTTAAGATCAATGGTATTCACCATAGCTCAAGAAGAGTATTGCAAAAAGGAGATTATCTTGATATCATTGAAGGACTACATCCAAAAGAAGAAGATTCGAAAGAGAATATCAAAGAATCATTGGTTGCACTTGGTGAAGAGAAGACATCAAAATCACAGATTGAGAAAGCTCCCTCATGGTTACCATCAAATTTTCCATGTATTCAAGAGATCAATTAGCAAAAAGAGGAAGACTTGAAGGTCATGGTAGAAGAAGACATCCAAGATGGTCCAAATCAGCAAGTGGACTAGAGGCATCACAACTATATTGAAATATGGTTCCAGACAGTCACTAAGTTGCAACAATACTCTCTTCTTCAATTGTGCTTGATAACATCAAAGTCAAAGCATTTGATCACTCAAATTCAGGTACATGTGAAAGCATACATTTCAATCCTACACATCATTTTGTCTGTCATCTTGATGTGCACATGGCTCCATTGGAAGTATTCTTATACTTGAAAGTGATTTCATTTTTCAAGTAGGGTAGAGTAAAAAAAAAAATGAAAAATAAGAGAAAAAAAATAAAATTCTCAGGTGAGAGCCTCCTTTGAGGCGCCTCAGATTGGATCATTGATTGAAAACCTCCATGAGGCGGTCAATGGGTTGGGAAAAAATAAAAAAGAGGGAAAAATGAAAATATCCTAGGTGAAAACCTCTTTTGAGGCGCCTAGGCAAACCTACTAGTTGAAAACCTCCTTGACGTGGCTAGTAGGCCTAGAAAAAGAAAAAAAGAGAAAAAATAAAAGAAATCCTTGTTCCCTGCATCTCTTTGATGAATGCATGTACTCTCCAACATCTGCAAGCAAAAAAATAAAAAGAAAAAAACAAGTTGGTACCAAAAGGAAAAAATTGGTCAAACCTAGTCAAAAGAAGTCAAATTTTGACTTTCTCCTCCTTTGCTCAAATGCTCTAACAAGGCCAAGGCCATGCCAATCCATCATCCTCATATATTTACACCATCCACCCATCATTCTTAAGCTTCTACCATTAATTTTGGTTGTTGTCCTAAAAAACTACAGGATGCTATGTTTGACTACACGATACAAAATACATAGAGCAGAAATTTGTTTTTCCCATAACTTGAAATCCATGCATCCATTGGCCTAACTAATTTAGGGGGAGATGCATATGGATCATGGTAACATGCTCAAGTAATTTTAGCAAATTCCAGTGCACATTTTTCGATAAATCAACCTCCATCACCTATAGCCATTTTTGCATTTTTTCGATATCCATGCATCCATTTAAAAATTTGTTTCGTGGGAAGATGCATATGAATGATGGTAACATGCCCAAGTAATTTCAGAAAATTCTAGTGCATAGTTTCCAAGAAATTGGCCTTCATCACCTTCAACCATTTTTAGCTTTTTTCGAGATCCATGCATCCATTGACCAAATTTTTTTTATGGGGAGATGCATAATGATGATGGAAATGTGCTCAAAAAGTTCCAGGTCAATACATTCTACCATTTGGGAGATATAGACAAAATAAGTCGTTATCCTGAAAACCTACAGTATTCCCTAAGATCCTACAGGATACAAAACAACACCTACAATATTGGCAGTGAACAGTTTTAAAAGGGAAAAATAGAGGTTGGCTTCATCAAGCAGTGTTAAGGAGGTAGGCTCTACATTTCCCCACATTTTTCCAAGTGAAAGGAACATAAAAAACCCTTCTAGTTTGTTGAAAGTGATTGTAGCATAAGGGAATTGTATACATAGAATTTTTAATTCGGTATAAAACCTATACAAACCTCCATCCATCAGATAAAAATGACAAGGGGAACCCATCAACACAGTGAGGATTCATCAACACCCTCATGTACTAGAGATATTCACAAGGCACAATTGGATGGGTTTCTTTGAAAAAATGAGGGGATATGATGATGAAGTAGCCAGAGATTTGCAGTTAGATTCAACATGGAAATACATAGGTCAAAGAAGCTCCTCTAGAGCTTAGCAGCATCATCAGGATCATCGGCATCACCATCCAACACCTGCACATCATCATCAACTCAGCAGCAGCATGCATGTCTCTCCAACAACCATCAGGTAGGTATAGGTATGCAATATTCTTGACGTCTTCTCTTGAGCATATTATAGTTGGAAATTTGTTGTCAATGCACGAGAGATGAGGTTTTATAAGTTAAGGATGGGTCAGTAGTCTCAGCCACCTTCAACTAGTTAATTGCAGCTCACTCCTTCACTCATGCAATGTTGAAAAGTCAAATTATGGAGGGTGATGATTTCAAGGAATGAGGAAAACAGTTAAAATAAGAAATTTTTGAAAAGGTCAAGTCACCATAGCACTCCAAGCCCTCCATCCACTTCATATTCACTATCTATTCTTCATTCATCCATCCCATTTCATTCTTAAGAAAGAAACAAGAAGAGCATCCTCTCCATTTTCACAAACCTACAATACTCCCTTTGAGCCCTAGCATCATTATACAATCCCTCTTCATCATTTCACTCCCATACAGTTAGAAGACCCTGAAAGAGGAGGAATAACTACTACAAGAAGAAAAATGTTGCTACAAGAAGGAAGAAATGAACAAATTATGCCAAACCCCTAGATGTCAAAGCTTAAGAGAGACCTAATCAAAACAAAAAACTACAAGGCCATTAGGCAATCATCTAGGCCATAAAAGAGAAGAAGAAGGCAACAAAAGGAAATGAGGAATTCACCATGAAAAGGGAACTCAAATTGTAGTGATAAAAAGAGGGTTTCCAAGAGGTCTCTAATCTCTTTATACCTTTTTTCCAAGGCCTAAAATATGTTATAAAAATAGGACAAGGGCATGGAAGTCAAGTAAGGGTCTGCCCTAGCCTCAAAGTATCATTTATGATCAAAATGGGTTTCCTGAAGTTTTAATAGGGTTTCCTGTAGGTTTCATGTAGTTTTGACATGAATTACTACAGGATGTCCTAGTTCTCATCGAAATTCATTTTGAAGGTGTTAGAGGTGTCCAAATGGTGGAACAAGGTAGCAAAAGGTTGATACAGGTGTGGAAGACCTTTCCAAACTAAAATATATTTGGAAAACCCATCTTGAAGAAGGGGAAGAAGGCAAGCTAATGGTATCAAGAAACAATCATTTTTATTTGCACAAATATGTTCGTGGACTTGTCCTTGCAGAACTTGCATTCAATATTCTTAATGCACAAGAGAGAGGCCACCATGGCCATGGATGAGGCACAATTAGGTCACTAAGTTGTTCAGAGGATGAGCACACTTTCAGCAGGGGGGTATGATGGGCCTCTAAATTAGACATAAATTAAGGTCCATTCCTCTAAATTAAAACACAAATTAAGGCCTATGACCATCCTTCAGCACATTAAACCTCTCTTTCTACATTAGATAATTTATTTTTAACTTTAATATATTCATTAGGAAGGTTTATGAACAATTGGATATTTGTGCCTAATATTATTTATTTTTGTTGAATATTATGAGGATATTGGGCAGATTATGAAGATTTGGAGGAGGAGATAATTTAGGGACTTGTTCTCTACCATAGGAGGATCAATAGTAAATAATGAATCAACAAGATATTATGAAATTATGGCACATATTGTGGAACTCTAATGATTTAGAAAATCTAGGAATGTGTTCCACTAATCAATAGACCAAATCCACTAATCAAGGGACCAGATCCACTAATCAAGGGATTTTGGTGGGGAAAGCTTCCTCCATTCACGGGGAATGATTCCTAATCATTTTGTATAAGTGGCAAGTTGAATTTTACTTTAGGGATAGATTTTCATTAGTGTTATTGTGGAGAGAGCTTGTATTTCTGCAGCTCCATTGTATTTTCTTACAGGGATGTAATCGTATTGATGGATTAATGAAGATTGGTGTCATGTTTAGCTTCTCAATCTTGTTCTCCTCCATAGGTCTCTAAGTTTCCTTAGGCTTGGCCATCCTAGGAACCTCAAAGCCCTTTTGTATCATTTTCTTTCCTTCTTTTCACTACTTATTCACATGCATCTCTAGTTTTTATTTATTTATACTTATGTATTTAGTATTAATGATTTCTTGTTGTAGGATTGCGTTAAATGGTTAATAAAAGTTCCTTTGCAGGATCACAAGCATTATTTCATCCTTGGAAAAGATTTGGAAGCTCATAGTAATCATTGAGTTGCTATGATTAGTTTTCTTAGTCCCAAATCTAATTTTTGGACCTCTTTTTTAGAAAAGAACAGTAAATTTCTATTATTTTTTAGAGCATGCTAACAAGCTTCGATCAAGTTGGTTCCACTTTCAAAAAAAAATTCTAGTTCATAAAAAAATCACCCCAGTGCATTTGCACTTGATTTGGTTAGGCATTTTTTTAGATTTACTAGCTCACTAGTTCTCGGATTTTTAGATTTTCGACTAGTAATGTTTTTCTACTTTTTTAGCATAGGTTAACAGAGGTATTTTTGACTGATTCCACTTGACATGAGGACCTAATACATCCTAGTTAATAACAAAAATTTTCCCATCCAATTTGGATTTGATTTTCTTGGTCATTCGATGAATTATGGTAAATTTGTACATTTTCACTTGATTTGGTTAGGCATTTTTTTAGATTTACTAGCTCACTAGTTCTAGGATTTCTAGATTTTCGACTAGTAATGTTTTTCTATTTTTTTAGCATAGGTTAAAAGAGGTATTTTTGAGTGATTCCACTTGGAATGAGGACCTAAGAAATCCTATTTAATAACAAAATTTGTCCCATCCAATTTGGATTTGATTTGCTTGGTCATTTGATGAATTATAGTAAATTTGTACATCTTGTAGGAAATCACTGTAGCATCCTATAGGAAATCCTGTTTTGAGCCCGAATTGAGAAAAATCACTATTGAAGCTAGGATTAGGCCTCTACTTGACCTCCATGTTATCAAGACCATTTTAAACCTATTGCTCCTCACTTAGGTCAGCATTTTTCTAGTTTGAAAGTGTAGGATTTAATTACCATTTCTTCCATTTTCAGCCTTACAGTATAACTCATCAATGACTTCATCTTATTCTGCAAATTTTCGTCATGCATGAAGTAGACATCTAGCTCATTAAACTTTGTTGTTCTAGCTCATTGAAATTCTTCTTGTTTACATGATTTTTGGGCAAATATTGTTGTTTGATGCAGTGCAGGTGTTTCAGAAGTAGAGAAAGATTTCATAGCAAGAAACCTCCTTCCAACCTCATCCATACATAATCATTCCTTTCTTTCACTAAGACCTTCACTAATTTCATCATTTTACATGAAAACTTCTCCAAACGTGTTGAGCAAATCCAACCATCTCTCAACCTTGGTTTTGAGTTCTGAGTGATCCTAGGCATTTTCTCACTCCATTCCATCCACTAACCACCTTCTCTAAGCCTTCCATCACCTCCAACACCCATCATTTTGCTCTCGGCTGTATCCTATATAAATACAGGGAATCCTGTAAGTTTTTATTACATTCGGTAGGTTTTCCTGTAGTGGCCTGTTTTGAGGCCGAATTGAGGGAAAACATCCAGGAAGCCACACAAGGTCACCTAAGGGTCTCCCAAGCCTTCCAACCATCCACCATAATCTCCAAGCCACCTACCACATCACCAAAAGAGATTAGATTTCACACTCTCACATGAAAAAAAACAAAAAGAAAACAGATTTATTTTATTCATTTACATGCACAACAGTGGAAGATTTGATGGTTTGAATCTGCATGCTTCAGATACTAGCATTGCATACATGTTAACGTAGCATTCTTTTTAAGTAAAGACTCTTAGAAGTTAGTTATAAAATGGTGTGTTTTAGCATTTGATTTCATTCTCTTTCCTTGTACTTTGTTTCTTGCAATAGGTTAAAGTTCCATTTCGAACATTTCATTTTCTGCAATTAGTTTAGGATTTGACTTCAGTACATGCAGTCCATTACATCATGACTGCAAAGGAAGAACACATTGTATGCTACACATATAGTGTCGATACCACTTAAGTTTGTACAAACCTCGGGTTGACAATTAAAGTCAGTAGGCTTCGGAGTTGCAGCATTCTTGTTGCAATACCGAGGCTCATCACAACTCTTGATCTAATGACTCTAGCGGAAAATGGCCCAAATGCCCAAATATGCTAAAAAAACCATATCTGATAATAAACCAAGATACATTTTTGAAACCAAGATATTACTTAAGGATAGAACTTTTACCAGTCTTAGAACTTTGCTTGACTTCTTCATTTCAACTCATTTTCCTCTTTATTTCTGTGGAGTTATAAGAAATTTCATATATTCTTTGAAAGATCTTTGAGAAAGATATCCAACCATACAAAATTCATTCTCATTTGGACTAGGGACTTGAAAGAAATTCCTTCAAATATATGTTATTTAAACTATAATTTTGACAAAATGACAAGACATATTCACATCTCATGTTGTTGTTGAGATCAATGACAACATATATGCAACAATCATCACCTTAAATCCTATTGATTCTTTGAAAGTTGATTTTGGTAGTATATTTTTTGTTTTCACGACTATTTTTTACCTCAAAATTCCCCTAATGTGAGGTGTATTCTCTTGATTGGTGAAAAGATACTAAAAAGTTGAATTGGCTATGAGGTTTATCTAATATATGATAGTATGAATGGATTTACTAGACCATCTACGGGTTTGATTTCCCTATATGGGGATGAGAAGACTTGGAGGATTTTCCTTTATTGGACACCTTGGAAGTCTACAAAAGTTCCTTGGTTGGATAACTCTACGTTTTAGATTAAAATTTGTTGTAAGGATTACAGGACCTTGGGCTTGTAAAAGAGAGATAGAGAGAGAGAGAGATCGTAAGTATATATGAATGCATTTTTTATAATATCTTAGTGAGGATAGTTTGTTTCCTTAGGAGATAAGCCATGATGCTATCCTTTCTGAGTTGTTTGGAGTTGAAGTTTCAAGTTTTCAACTTGAAAGGAGTGAGAATAATCTCACTCAATTGGGTGGAATTTGTCAATTGTTGCACATGATGTTGTCATTAATCACAACAAGTGTCATCGATGTCAAAGGGTATTTCCAAGGTAGTAATAGTGTCATTCATGAATCAAAGGAATCATTGTAATAGTTGGATCTCTTACATTCCCTCATTAAGATAATTCAAAGAAGTATGAAGCTTATTTATTTTTTCATAAGATTACGATGTCCTAATGAGTCTACATATAGTATGGTTGAATAGTCCATGTCAATACCTTTCCAAAGATATATCACACTCTAAAAAAATCCTCCTATGTGAGACATTATAGCCATTTAAATATCATCATTAATTAAGGGCCTAAACTATAGGGCCAAACTCACAAACACCAAATTTGTTAAACAATGTGCATCTTTTAGGTGGATCCATGGTTAATTGTTTCAACCTATGGCAGATCATAACTAAACTTGCATGAAGTTTAACACATTAACAATAGAGCGTCTTTGTAAACCTGATATTAGCTAATAGTGGAAAATGGTCTGGAGCAACGACTCAGATTGGGTATCAAATGCAAAACTACACGAGGGTTAATAACTAGTTTAGCACCTCACAAGATTTGATGGAAGAGGTTGATATGATCTAATGACTCAAATACATATTGAGTAAACAACATGCATGGATTATAAGGAATTTTTTTAACTTGATGGAAATGATGGTAGGATGACATGGCATAGTTTGAGTAGATGAGTGGACGTGAAAAGGGTGATGTGTCGCCACCAAGGACTGCCATGTGGCATGCACAAATGGCACTTTTGGATTGGTGAAAAATCTAAAAATGGATGACATGTGGCACCCCTCATGGGATTCCATGTGGAATGATGATTTCATGCTAACATCATCATGCGAATGACCATGGACCCCTAAGGAATGGGTCTCATGGTGTGGTTGCATGGGCTAAACTCCATTAGCCATTGAATATATGGGCTAAACTCTTGGTTATATGGGGTTTTTCCATGGGTTCATCTCCAAATGTATAAGGGTAAAGTTCAACTCATAATTGGTTGTATTATTAAAACTCCATTTCAGAGCATGATTGATGTCAACTCTACTGAGCCACGAGACCAGGGAATTTAGTATTTATATGACCGTGTTCTATAAGGTATATGATAGAACAATTGTGAATCACATAGGGCAAGCTATGCGATTCAATTTTGGGTTTTAACTTCAAATCGTGTGAGGAAATATTGGTTATGTTGATACACAGTAGCAAAGGAGCAACAATGTGTATGGTATAGTGTTATAGTTTAATGATGTGTATGAGCTGAGTGACAATGCCAAGTGTAGATAATGGTTGGCACATGCTATGGAGATTGGACAATATTGAACCAAACACATCAAACCGATTGATGAACATACATTTGCCCAAGATCTAATGTTCGCCGCATTGATTTAGAGTTATGTGGTCTATGCAGAGGTCCCCAAGTTTTTTAGGTGGGTTGGTTTTGTGCCATGTGATGAGGAGTGTTTCCCTTTGACTGATATATAACATGTCCCACATCACTTGTGATTGGTCCATTTTGAACACAATATTATTGGTTCCAACTTTAACAAGATATGAAAGGTAAGATTGGAAGCTGGACTTCTAAGGAGTTTCACTATGGAGGATATTATGGTGTGATTCAATTATATTATGGAGGTGTGCATTTTGAGATTGGAACTTTACTAGATGAGGAGTCTCATTGAAACCTGATGGTATGATTGGAATCCAGTTATAATACAGTGGTGCCCATTATGAGATTGGAACCTGACTATATGAGGAGTCTTGCTGGGACCTAATGGTGTGATTGGAATCTAGTTTGAACCATAACAAACTATTGGATCAAATGTCTCTCTCCCTTGGCCAAAGTGTAAAAGAAAAACTCGGTTGAGATCAATGTGTGGTAAGGAAAACTATATAGCATAAGTGGTAGTAGACTCTCGTTGCATTCTGAAGGTCATAGGTTCAAGTTAGACAAGTTATATTTTATATTTTATATTTTCATTTTGTCGCATTGTTTTTTTTTTTTTGTTTCATAGAAACGGTTATGGAATATATTAGCTGAGTGGTCTAAATGCCAGATTTTAGATTACAATGAGAGGGAGTAGAGCCAAAATAGTTCCGACAACCTGAAGTGCTATGGAGCTTGTGTTCGGCTTCCAGCTCTTTTTGGTTACAGCTATGGAATCGATTTATGTGATTTACCCAAGCTTATAAATAGAAACAATTTTTTTCAATAGCAAGCAATAAAACATATCAGCTGAATGATTATGGAATTGGATCCCATGTTTCGTCCCCGTCTCTTATCATTGCCCCAACAGAGAGAAGAGCAGCTTTATTAGCTTCAAGATCTACTTCTTTGTTGTTATCTCTCAGAACGTGGAAGTATTTTAGGTTTTGGAACAGTTTCCCCAAACTTCTGATTCTAGATATCAGTCTTGCCAATCTTAAGTCCTGAGGGGATGAGTTGGTCACCATGATTTTTATTATCACTTGAGAATCTCCAAAAATGTTTTCCTCCTTGATTTCCAAATTCAAGAGAAACCTAAGACCTTGGAAGAGGGCCAATGCCTCAGCTTGAATGATAGAGTTGATCCCTAGACCCCAAGAAAAATTGTGGGTCGATATGCCTTCAATGTTTTTTACAGTTCCTCCTGCCCCAGCCTTGCCAGGATTTCCCTTTGCTGCCACATCAAAGAAGAGAGAGTGTACCTTTTGATTGGAGATCTAGTCTTGAAAGTCTTCATTATTTTTCCCCCTTATTTTCCATTCCATAGAAGAGGAGATATTTCTGATGGCTTGATGAAATTGCGGATTTAAGGAGGTCCCCCAAACAATATCTAACTGATTTAGATTTGAAGCGTCTTTTTGATCTCCCAAGCATTATTTTAACTGAAACTTTATCTTAACCGCTACCACCTTGACATCATGCTGAGTGTTTCTAAAATTCTGCTATTTCACCCTAGCCAGATCTGCCAGCAGCAAATTTTAGGAAGGGAAGACCAAGCCGCTTTAATCACTATGTTTTTGGGAGCAGGCCTGGGGTAGTTGTTCTGCCAATTAGAAAACAGATCAATTATGGAGGTGGGAAGAACAAAATTTGGGTTCCAATAATCCGTCAGCTCCCTCCAAACCTGCACAGTGAAACTATAGTTTAACATGATATGCGTGGCACATTCCACATTCTCTCTACACAGGGAACACCTGGACAGGCTACGGAAGCCACGTCTCTACTATTTGTCATCAGTGAGGATTTTCTTGTGGCATAAGAGCCAACAGAACATGTCTATTTTGGGCAGAGAGCAAATGTGTCAGATTGCCTTCCACGGAGCAAGGTCAAGAGGGACATTCAGTCTCAAAGCGATTTTAGTGTAGCCTTGAGCTACTGTGTAACCTGCAGACAGTGAACCCTAGCCACGTGAGTCTCTTCTACATATATGCGAGGGAGAAATTCCATTTAGCATAGCACGAAGGCAGCTACATTCCTGAAGAAGATTTGGAGGCAAATCAATGAAACTCTAACCTGCCCAACGCGTCCCAGCCCACGTGGATATATCCCATAGCATGGATTTTCCTAAAGTTGTAAACTAGCCATGCAGCGCCTTCACAGAGGGGCAATCACCAATCGGGTCTCGATCCATGATGCGATCAGTCCAGATATTGATTTTCTTCCCATTTCCAGGAATCCAGTAAGCATTGGAGCAGATCAGAGGGGTGGCTTTGGAGCAGAGTCTTAAAAAAGGATAGACACCTTGGGGGAGAGGCCCATCCAGGCATCTAACTCTCTCGCCTTTAAAATACTTCCTCCATAATGGTATTTGGGCCTAACCAGGCTTGGCCGCAATAATTTTCCAGAGAAGCTTGGCTCCCACGACAATGTTTTGAAGGGAAAGGCTCTTGAAATTTAATCCTCCCTCCATTTGAGGCTTGGATACAGTCTCCCAATTAACAAGAGGGATTTTCCTCTCATTTTGTTTACCTCCATTCCAAAAGAAATTGCGAATGTGCTGGTCCATTTTCTGAAGAATGCCAATTGGAGCAAGGAGTACTGAGAACTGAAATAAGGGGAGACTGCAGAGCATAGCTTTGATGAGGATTGGCTTGCCTGCAATGTTAAGCTAGTTGAATCCCCAAGCCTAGAGTTTGTTCTTGAATTTTTCCACTTGGGGGAGCCAATCCTTGCTATAGGCCCGCTTGAGGAAGATAGGGAGCCCAATATATTTAAACGAGGTCCAAGCTAAAGAGGTTGCAAATCCAAAGCATCTAGCAATGGAACTAAGCAAGTTGGGCTTAATGTTCCAACATAAATGTGGCACTTCCCCTTGTTGAGACTACTTCCCGATGCCATACAAAACTCATCAAGAGCTTCTTTAAACCTGTTGACCGAATGGATTGATGCAGCCCCCAGCAACAGAGTATCATCTGCAAAAAGGGCATGGTTGATGCTTTTGACTCCTCTTGCAATGCAAACCCATGAGATCTCTTGCTCTTGCACTTTTTTGTTTAGATGGAAAATGAGAATGGAGGCTTGAATAACAAACAGAAGAGGAGACAAAGGACAACCCTACCTTAGTCCCCTTGAGGCTTTGAAAAAACCAGCAGCTCTGCCATTAACTAGGGGAGCAATCCATGGCTCCGAGATGCAGGCCCGAATCCAGTTTATAAAATTCTCCCCAAATCCAAACTTTTGCAAAACATTCAAGAGAAAATTATACCTAACATGATCAAAAGCATTTGCTAAGTCCAGTTTGATAGCCATACCCTTTTCCTTGCGCTGCTGGCTTGAAAGGATTACCTCTTGAACTAAAATGAAGTTGTCCACTAGCTGTCTACCATGGATAAAGCCCCCTTGATTCTCTGGAATGATTTTGGGGAGAAGGTATTTCAGCCTGTTATCTATTACTTTGGTGATCAATTTGTAGCCAATGTTGCAAAGAGAGATGGGATGAAATCTGTTGAAGGAGTTGGCACCTTTCTCCTTAGGGATGAGTGCAAGGAATGCAGAGTTTGTACTACCTCCAATTTTTTGACAGGCTTGGGATTTTTGAACCATTTTATAAAGATCTTTTTCCACAATGTGCCAGCATGATTGAAGAAATCTGGCAGAGAATCCATCCGAACCTAGGGCTTTATCTGGGTTCATGGAAAAGAGAGCATTCTTGACCTCAGCCTTGGTGACTTTAGCTTCTAGCTGGTTGTTCATCTCAGCAGTGATTGAAGAGGGAACCTAGTCCAGAAGACAAGAATTTTGTGTTGGATTCACATCCTCGCTGTACAAATTTTTGAAATGGAGAAAAGTTGCTTGTTTGATGCTTGCAAAGTCCTTGTGATTGGTAGTATCTTCCTTGATTTCATCAATGGAGTTGAAGCATTTTCTGGCTTGTGCTTGCTTGTGGAAGAAAGAAGAATTTCTATCTCCCACTTTGAGCCAAAGGGAGCGAGATTTAATCCTCCAAAATTCTTTTTCAGCCAGGCAGGCTTTATGAAAGTGCTATTGGAGTTGGACCTCCTTATCAAGGATTTCTCTAGTTATATATGCCTCTTCCGAAAGAAAATGATGTGCCTCCAGCTGATTTTGGAGATTTTTTCTTTCAGCTGCTGGATTAGAGAGGGTTTTGGCCCAGCACTTTAGAGCAGCTTTTGTTCTTCTGAGCTTTTCTTCCCACACATAGAAAGGTGATCCTTTGACTAGCTGAGACCAACTTTCCTTGACTATCTACAAAAAATGGCTTCCTTGACCTAGAGGGGGCTAAATCTGAAGGGGATGGGACCAAGATCGAGATGGGCCCAGAGTTCAAGCTTGATAGGGTTCTGATCAAATATGCTACAAGAAAGGATTTGCATACTAGCGTCTAATCCAAGCAAAAGAAAGGAACTTTGGACAAAAAATCTATCTAGCCTTGATGCAATGTGTCCAGGGCCTATTCTTTTATTTGACCAAGTATACTTACCAAAATAGGGCTTGATGTCTAACAGATCCCAGTCTTGCAGAAGGTCCTCTGCCCATTCCCTTGCCGCATCTCACACAATGCAGCCTCCTCGCTTTTTTGAGGTGTGCAACGTGAGATTTAGATCACCTGCAATAATGATGTTGTCTCGGTTCCCAAGGTTTGGTTGGCTTCTTATTTAGCAGAAACCAGTGAGTATTTGAAGTCGCAAATACTAACGAAAACTTACTATCATTCCAAAAAGTGCCCAGCCCTCCAGAGGCTCCTCGGTCTGAGACAACTTTTGCTTTACTTTTTCTCCAGAGTTTTTTTCTTGTTTGGAGGAAGTCTGAGTCCTCCATTTTGATCTCGTGGATAAGGAATATGTCCGGGGCTTCTATTCCTATTAAGTTTCTTATGGCCTCTTCCTTGATTTTGCTCCCCATACCCCTACAAGACCAAGAGACTATTTTCATTATTTACCTTTGCTCTGATGGGCTCCCTTGGAGCCTTGAGGCTGGTTTCTCGCCATCTTCGGCTTTTTTGCTAACAAATTCTCTAGAGTTGGTTGACTTCCCTGTAACTTATCCTTGTATGTTTCCTGCTCTCTTTTCTCCTGATATATTTTGCAGCCTCTTGTGGATCTCCCTACAGAGGCTTGGGAGTCACCTATTTCTCCTTCCTCCTCTAAGTCTTCTGACTCTTGGTCGTCTTCCTCAACTTCGACAGGAATTCCTTTTGAGCTTTCTACAACGCTTGCATCCTTGGAGAAGAGTGGAAGGTTACCTTTATTTGAAGACATTTCCTTTTGGTCCACGTCCTCCTGGATGTCCTTTGGCTGCGAACTAAGAGGATCAAACTTATTTTCTGGAACAGGCTTGGGTGGGATCTGCTGAGCAGAGGCCTAGTGAGGACCTTTGCCATTAGAGCCTCCTGACTTTTGTGTCTTGTGAGAAGTTCTGGAGCGCTTGACTTGATTCCAGTTGTCCTCCTTCCCCTGCACAGCCTCATTGTTGGATGGGCAGCCTCTGGAAAAGTGGCCATAGACATGGCATTTCCGGCATTTGAAGGGCAACTTCTCATAGTCTAGTTTCTGCACATGCGTCCAACTTCCGACATTGATTTTGATGGCCTCTAGTAGCCGCACCTCCAAATCTACTTCAACACATACTCTGGCGCAGTCGTATTGGTCCTTATTGTTTGATCAGTCTATAAATTTCCCAACGGCATTTCCAATGTGCATCAAAGAGTCCCAATTCTAGCAAGGAACTGGGATATTTGGGAGCCTTACCCACATCGGAACTGCTTTGGGCACGTCCACTACTGGACCAAAGTCTGGGGTCCATTTATTTAGATACAAACCCTGAGGGCCCATGAAGTAGGGGTCGTTTTGGAAGATCGGATCTTTTTCATCCTTTGAGGTGAATTCGAAGAGGAAGAATCCTCTCCCCAGAAAATAAAAGGTAACACTTTCTTTGATCAATGGCACCCAGTTTCTGTTGACCCAACTCTCAGTAGTTTTGGGGGATGGCCATAGCCTAGTGAACTGACCGATGAGAGCTCGCTCAGCCAAAGACAATGCAACCTGGATCGGCGTTTCTGGGGGAAGGGAGATCTCAGGTATATCATCCAATTTTTTGCGAATTTCGCTGCTTCTAAGTTTTTCTTCTTTTGAAGCCCTGCCAAGAGTCGATTGAAGGCCTCAGTAGACGAGGACGTCGGGGGAGGAGGGGGAGGCACCTAGGGAGTGCCCATCACCTCCATGGGCAGGAGCCCTAGGACGGACCTGTCACTACCAAAACGCAGAAGCAGGAAACAACGCTAGATTGACCGCAACTTGAGGCAAAGACCTCGGTGGACACGCCCGTAGAGATCAGAATTCACAGACGGCGGGCGCACTCGTAGTCTTCAGTTCACGCGGAATGCGGATCTCGCAGGTTGCAGAGCGGGAGCCAAACCCAATTCGTCTTAATAATTTAATTTCATTTTGTCACATTGTTAAACAAGCCAAAGAATCCCATTTTGCAGAGGTGTTGATATAAAGAGGATATTTTGTAGGACGCACCCTGAAAGGGCCATTCTATAGAACAATTAATTTGAATTTTATTTTATATGGTTTTTAGGGGGTTTTGGGCTCATTTCTAAGCCAAATTGGATGTCATAGGAAGTATAATGACTAGGGTTCAGTGGTGAACACTTGTAAAGGAATGAAAATCCTTCATGATGTATTTTTGATGATCTTAATTATTATTATGTGTTTTGGGGGCTGATGACCAGGTTATGTTGGTTTTGGGTATATCTTAAGAACAAGTTCTGAGAAGGGTTTTATATGACCAAATTTTTGAATAGGTTGGATAAAAGTATGGACAAGATATGACAAGTTATTGACAACAGTATGACAGCAGCAATTTGACCAATGTGAATATTTATATTAATTTAAGACAGGTGGATCCAACTTGAAATATTGTGAAAAGTGGTCCACATAAAGTTGAAGGAGGAGGTGGGTGCCTCCACTAAGGTTGGTGCCTCAATCAGGTTGAATCCTATAACAAGCCAAATCTTACTCATCTCTAAGTTTGGTGCCTTAATCAAGTTGTAGCCTATAAAGAGTAGCTACTTGTACATTTTCAAGCTTGGTACCTCAATCAAGTTGTAGCATACCACAAGTAGTTTCTTTCATATCTTGGGGGTGGGTGCCTCCAATAAGTTGATGCTTGCAAATCTATGTAATTGAATTGGAGAAGAAGAAGGATTTATGGTCTTCTCCCATATGGGTTTCCATGCAAAAGCTTGTCTCCTCTAGTGTTTATGTGATGATTCCTTCTTGATGCATTATTTTAGTTATTGTTATGCTACAAATGATCATGATACATTTCTACATAGTTGCTCATTGATAAAAAGTTATGAAATGTTAAAAAATTTTCCACATTGGTTCACCCCCTACATTAGGGGAATTTTGAGGTCTAAAATGGGCCTCCTAAGAAAAATGTACAACCAAAATAAGATTTATAAGAACCAATAGGATTCAAGATGATGATGTCGACCATGGGGGATAATTCACCATTTTTGGAGTAAAAAAGTAAAAATATTAAAAAATAATAAAATAATAACACTCCTTTTTCAACTCATATTTTCAACTTATCTCCTTAAGTTTTTGTTCAACTTTCAAGTGGAAGTACTCGTTGGATGAAAACTTTAATTCTTCATATAAGGAGTACCCATGTTGCATACTTTCGATGGACCCTGCTACACGAAAAATGAGAAATACATGAAAAATTATGATTGCAATCACGTTTATCATGTATTTCTCATTTTTTGTGTAGAAAGATCCATCAAAAATATGCAATATGGGTACTCCTTTGATGAGGAATCAAATTATGCATCCAACGAGTGTTGTCACTCAAAATTTGAGTAAACCCATAGGGAGATAAGTTGAAAAAATAGTTTTTTTTTCCCTCTAAAATTTGATGATGTAATCTAGTCTTATTTTATTATTTCCACTATTATTTTATAATTTCCTTAGGAAGCCCATTTTAGACCTCAAAATTCCCCTAATGTGAGTGTGATCTTTGGTATAAGAAGTGGTATTAGAGTAAGGTTCCTTCAGAAACAGTTAACTACTAGAAGGCTCATTTTAAGAAATGATGGCCACAATTAGAGCAACAAGAAAGCCTCGTATTTTTTATGGATCTAACTATGCTTTTTGGAAGATCGAAATGGAGACATATCTCATTTCCTTAGGAGTTGAAGTTTCAGAAATTGTAGAAAATGGATATAAAGTTATTGATAATCCTCCAATGGATGTAGTTGGTAAGGCACATTATACATCCATTGCACAAGCTAAGCATGTTATTTTGAGTGGTTTGATAGATTCATAATTTGTCAAAATAATGTAGTGAAAATCAGCTCATGATATATGCAACAAACTTAAAACATTTTATGAAGGGGACATGAAGGTAAAAGAAGCCAAGCTACAAAATTTCAGGGCCCAATTCAAAAGTTTAAAGATGGAAAAAGATGAGGATATTGATTCATATTTTCTTCAAGTAGACAATATTTTTAACCCTATTGAAGGCCTTGAAGAAGAAATCAAAGATGGTGTTGTTGTTTTAAAGGTATTGATATCTCCTCCATCAAGAGGCAATCACAATGTATCAATCCTTGAAGAATTTATGGATCTATATAAATTAAATATGGATGTTCTTCATGGAACACTCTCGACATATGAGCTAAGGATAAAGGAGGACAAACCAGGAATCAAGGAAGCAACATTCCAAGTAGCCAAAGAAGGGAAAAAGCATGAAAATCAGGAAGACTCCAATTCTAAGGAAAAATAAGCAATTTTTTTCAGAAGATGAGAAGAGGAACTAGAAAGTTCAAAGGTAAGCTTCCTTTCAAGTGTTTTGAATGTAGAAGAATGAGTCATTATGCTTACAAATGTCCTTATGTAAAAATTAATGATAGTAATGATAAACCAATATTCAAGTCTAAGAATCAAAAGAATAAGTGAGGTGACAAGAAGAAGAATTTCTACTCAAAAGAAAGAAAGTAATTAAGAAATCAATGAAAGTGTTACTGATCATGAGAGAGGTGAACTATTTTTCATCGTTGAAACAAAAGAACTTGAAGGAGAAATAGATTATCAAGGATAACTTAAAAGTTCCTTGAAAGAAATAAGAACTCTTAAAAAGAGGGGAAGTCAATTAATGCAGCAAATTCAAGACAAATATTTGAATGAGGAGACTATCCTTGCCCTTAAGGTTGAACTAGAGGAAGCTAAAAGGATAAAGGATTTTTTGTCAGAACAACTAAATGAGAAGGAACAACTTTGTGAAATATTAGAAGAAGAAGTTATACTTTTGAAAGAAGAATTGGAACAACTCAAACACAACTTAAAGCTTCATAAAATGATTGAAACTCTAGATCATGTTCTCATCATGCAAAGGTCTCATCTCATTAAAACAGGTCTTGGTTATCAAGGATGTTGTGACACATTCAAGAATAAAGGTCTCCCAAAAAAATTAAATAAAGGTTATCCCAAGAAGCTTAATTAGACATTCATTGCATTTAGCAACAAAACTCTTGATGATCCTAAGAAAATGATGAATCAACCCAAGCATGTTCATTTCAATTATTCTCATGATGGTGCCAGGAAGAATCAAGGTACATTCAATCCACAAAAGGAAAGGAACCAAAATAAAAGAAGGGAACCCCCCATGACAGAAAGTCTTCATAAAGGATCCACAAATAACAATGAAGCAGATGTTGGAAATCATCAAATGAAGAAAGCACCTCCAAGGAACAATTTGAGAAGATCAATATTACCTTATACCTTGAGGTATCAAAACAAGTTATTTGGTTATTGTTTTCCATGTACAAAATTTAGCTACAAAGCACAGTATTGTAGAACCTATGATATGGTAGGCATAGAGGTTATGAACAAGTAACTAGAATGAGGCTTATGGATCAAGTTAGAAGAACACATCAGCCATTTCTGCAAATATTGAATCCCAATATTGTATGTTATATATGTCACAATGAAGGACACACAACACGTGATTGCAGACTCAACTTGAGATGGTACAAGAGAGAAGGACTCACTTTTAATCAAAGCAACAACACTATGAGATGGAGGATGAGACAGGAAGAACCAAGGTTAGATCTAACCCCTCAAATATAATCCCTTGGTAAAGGCTTCTTCAAGATCATAACTTGTTGAATTAAAACTTTAAGAAGCGACTATATGCAGGTAGAATGAGCCATTTTATATGAGGGTAGCACATGAGTAGTGATAGGGGGATATTCCATTTTCCTTGGAAAATATGACTTGATATCTCATACGTAAAGTAGTGTAACAATAGATGAAGATATATATTATCAAATGAAAGGATATTAACAAGGGGAGATGTTATTGATTAAGAAGCATGGTTTCAGAAAGAGAATCTATCAGGTTCAGAAAAAAGTATAAGAAGAGTTGGAAAAGCATTGGTGGCATGGTCTCAGGGGGATTCTCTATCAAGTCCATAGGAAAGTACAAGAACAGTTGGAGAAGCATTGACATCATGGTATTAGGAGGAGACTCTATCAAGTCGACAAGAAAGTTTAAAAATAGTTGGAGAGTATTGAAAGGAATTTGCAAATTAAGAATGAGAGTATGGTCTCATGGGGAGACTCCACTTATCAAAGGATCAAGTCTACAATAATTTATGGAAGTGTTGACAGAAAAACATGTCCCTTTTACATTGATGTCAAAATGGGAGAAAATGCATACATTGACAAACCTAGAGTAGGAGATACTAATAGACATTGAGTGGAAAGATTGGAGGAAAAACTAGAGGAGAGAATGTATACATTCATTAACAGACATTGAAGTTGAAAGAAAGATGAATCTTCATTTTTGAGCATAATGCTGGCATTTATTTCAAATGATCATAGATGGAATATATATGATTTGTCAAGTTTAGGGGGATTCCTATGGTTGTTGCAGTTTTTGTTAGAGAACCATCAAAGTAACAGAATAAGAAAAGAAGCTATAAAATCTTATAACTATGGTGGTTGGGGGTCCCAATATTTCAAGGCATTTATGCCTTAGGAGATGAGCTTAGCTTCTCCTAGAAATGACATAGTTGAACAATACTTGGAAAGAAATTTCCAACAGTATGTTGAAGTCAAAAAAAGGCCTTTAGGATCAAAAGATATGACTAGTCAAAATATACAGATCAAGAGGTCAACATGTAGTTTTATAGGCCTCAAGGTTTTGCCTCTCCCTTGTGTTTTGCAATAAATTTATTTATTAAATAAATTTCATACTTAGGCATAATTAGGCCTAATCAGAGTTCGGGTGACGTGGTAAAGTTTAGCAGGAGTAGAAACACCAACCGTCGACCCCTGACCTATGTGGGACCAGCTACAGGTGGTAGAATGGGATTGTTTGTTTTTAAGCTCAGGGGAAAATGCACAGTTCCCACCTGAGACATGTCACCTTGGAATTTTCCCCCAAGATTTCTCAATGGAGCATAATTCTAATCCTATAGGGTGATAGGGATCCATACAGATGTGGTAGAGAACGTTGGTAAGTAGAACTAGTGTTGATCAGTGGAAGTCATCACACTATTAGACGCCACTTGACACGTAACCCCAACAGAAACACCTTGGAATATTTCAAAGTAGGAGAAAGTGCTTTGATCCAGGGATCTAGGGCCCAGGCTGATTTGGAGCAGCATTGTAGCATTGGACCAATGCGAGGCAATGAGGGGTCCCCACAAGACATGTCACCCCAGAGGGTCTTCGCCAGAAGTCTCAAAGGAATCCCAAGTCTAATATTCTAGGGAGATGGTTCTAGGGATACAAAGATGTGTTAGAGGTATGTAATGCTAAAATTCACATTTCAGCCTTTTAAAGTTATAAAGGAAATTCAATGCAAAACCAAAGTCTTGGACCCACCCCTTTTCTCCATACAAGAAATAGCATGGACCAATAGTGCAAGTATAAGTGGCATAATGTTATTTCCTTGCAGAGGTGACATGGAGCCATGGGGCATGATGGAATCAGCATGACATAAGACATGGACACATGGAAGTCCTAGACAATGACATGTGGCATGTAGATTTGTTTTTTTCAGGTGGCCAAGCAAGCTGACAATGGATGACACATGGCACCACTCACAACGTGACACAAGTAACTTGGCATATTTGGCAGACAGGTCAATGTGGTGGTATATACACATCACCTTGACAGGATATTGATTGGCTTGTATTCGTTGTCGAGGTCCCACTGGCCCACATCACTCTAGAGGTTTATCCCTAGGATTTTTGGCTACACTGCACATGTAAGAGCCCAAGGTTACTAAGTAACAAGACCTGGTGGAATGCTAGATGACACTGACAAGTCATCCTGGCTATTTCTTAATTGGTCACTATACGTGGGATGTGGTTCCAGCAGGACACATAACCCCAGAGGATAGTCCCTGGCGATTTCAAAAGTGTCCCTCCAGGACATGTCATCTCAGACCCCAGAAAGCCAGGGACCCTAGAGGTTGTTAAGTGTGTTGTAGGAAAATTCTCCAGGATGATGAGGCTTCAGGACATCATGGCACACATCTAGAGTTGTATACCAATCGAAAGGGCGGAAGCGACATAGAGGAGTAATCCCACATGACATGTATTCCTGGAGGAATGACCCTGGAAGGTTTGGAAGCTACACCATCATTTATACTTGGGGAAATAAAGTCAGGTGCTAAATGTTTGAACCAAGACTTGGTTATGTACGCATTAAACGACCAAAGGTGTAAAGGGGCAGATGAATGTTGATCAAGCCCTTAGGACTATAGCACAAAGGGAGCCCAGTAAGCAGTCTAGCAGTAATTTTGTGCATGTTTTTTACCAATGGGCATTGAAGCTTATGACAATGAATAAGAATTGTAAGATAAGCACTGGTGGGCTAGGACTGGTCAACATTTGGTCTACATATATTTGATAGTTATGCCATATCTCAAGGGTCACTAGATCTAGAAAACATATGATAAAACCTATTATTGGAATTAATGGCGATCACAGAGAATTGAGAAGAAAGGAAACAAGGACCATGAAACTAAGATAATTAATGGAGCATCACCTACATTAAAGAAAGTCATTCCTGATCACAACATTCATGCATAAGTTCATCTAATGAGAAATGAGAGCCATGTAAATTAATCAAAATCTCTAATAGTGTGCTAACAGATTTGGAGAGCCTTACAAAGCGGCAATGGAGGCCGTGCATGTGTCTGTTGGTTGAGTAAATTGTGCCCATACTCAACCTCCTTATTGAATATAAGTGAGCCATACTGAAGGATGTATGACCCTAATGATGAGCTAATAGTATCCATCATTATCTGTGTAGTTGTGGAACAAAAACTTAGGAAACACCAAGTTAGAGTATTAAGATAGTAGAGTTTTATGGTAATTTGAATATACTTAGGATTTGTGCATGAATTGTGGGGTGTTTTATGTTGAGAAGGTGAAGGAAAGAGTAGTGTGTGTGGAGTAGAACTAACGAAGCAGAGAAGAAGGGAAGTTGAGTGTGTGGGAGCATAGAGGAAGGAGTTTTAAGAGACAACAACTCAATTTATTTATGTTTTATGTAATAGGAGTAGGTCATTGTCTCTTAGTACGAAAGTTGTCTGAAAAATAGGACAGTTGGTTGAAGCAGGTTGTGGCTTGCATTTATGAGAGGTTAGAGCCTCTTGGTAACTTGTGGATTTCTAATTTGAAGGGCGTTGGGGCCTCCTATGAGTGGGTTCTCAAAGATAAACTAATGTGATTGAGTAGGAGCTCTGGTTACATCATAATTACAAACAAATTGGTGTTTTCCCTTTTTGGTTCCACATTAAATATCTATGTCCATATGTGTATGTTGCTCATTTTGATAGTGTGTGTTCATATGAATGGTTTACATTATTGTTTATGTATTTTTTGTGAGTGGTCACATGAGTTATTTTTGAATTCAAAGAGAATATGGATTAATTTTAAAAGTTAAAATTAACACTAATTACTGATTCACCCCCCCCCCCCCAAGTAATTCCTTATTCCAACAATTGGTATCAGATCCAAGTTCCATCAGGAACATTTTAACCACTGGAAGGTAGATCTATAAGGAATCATGTCTAAACAAGAGAATCATGATGATTACTTAAGTAAGGTACCAATATTCAATGGGACAAACTATGTTTTTTAGAAGGTTAGGATGTAATCCTATCTCATGTCCCTAGGGGTAGATGTTTGGAGCTCTATATTAGTTGATTGTGTTGTCCAAAAAACCCCTCCTATAGATAAAGATGGTAAAAAGGTCTATGGAAATAATGAAAATCCCAAGAATGTCATTCTCTTTAGTCTTATTCAGTCTGAACCAGTAAAGGAAATGCACTATATGTCATTCTCTTTTGATTGGTTTGCATATTATGTACATGAAAATTTCATGGGAACATTTAGGCCAAAATTTTCTCTAATGGGAGATAATGTCATCTTTGGAAATAATGCTCTAGAAAAAATTAAGGGGAAGGGCATAGTCAGTCTTAATGAGAATACCAAGGCCCAAAATGTGTTTTATGTGGAAGGCCTCAAGCATAATTTACTTAGTATAAGTCAAATATGTGATAATGGTTACAATGTGACTTTTTGATCCAAAGACTGTGAGATCCGAAAAGCAGAGAATGGGAAGCTTGTGGGAAAGGCAATTAGAACTCACAGCGATGTGTATCTGTTTGATGATTCCAAAGTAAGTTGTTACCTGAGTAAGAAAAATCAAACTTGGTTGTGGCATAGAATAATTGGCCATATATGTTTTTCTAATCTAATAAATATCAACAACATAGATGATCTGAAATTAAAAATGAATGTTTCATGAAATGTTTTGCCAGCTAGTTTATGTCTTTTAAGCAATGGGTCGTGATTGAAAAATCACACAAACTAAACAATTTTTTTTATATTTTTAATAGTTAAAATGGAAAATAAGCAGCATCAAAACACAAAAAATTGATGATGTATTTCACTGCTCCTAGGCTATGTCTCCAAGTCCAACTTCGAATGGTGGCCTTTTTTATTATATGTTCAAATGTTAAAATACATCAACATACAAGTCTCAACTTGAAAACATAACACTTCCATTGCGTCCAGAATTCCAAAACCCCTTATATAGGCTCTTCTTGAGCTCAAAAAAGCTAAAAAATGTCCAATATAGACCTCCTCCTTCAAACTACCTGCAAAACAGCTCTACAAAACTGGTTTGCTCTACAAACTTAGGAATAATATGGTTTTGTGGCATCTTGGTAAGGTGGTCAATTCGAAACCCAGAGGTCTTGAGTTTGATCTGCTCTTATCAGTGGAATTGACATTGTTTTGTTTAAATAATAAATAAATGTATTTATGGGTCGAAGCCCCTCCACTGAAATCACTGCTCCCTGTCAGTCATGCGGCAATACATGTGACCAAGGGGTGCGGGCCATAGGCCACACACCTCCCATGCCCTACTCTCAGTCATGTGTTTGTTAATAGGAACTGGGTCTGGGGTGTGGGCCATAGGCTACACACCTCCCATGCCCTACTCCTAGTCATGTATTTGTTAGTAGGAACTGGGTATGGGGTGCGGGCAAGGTGCCATGCACCCCGCACCTCCACATATCCTATCGATGATCGCATAATGGTGATATGGCCTGGGTTGGAGCTTAATCTTCCATACCTTCTCCTATGCCCCCGCCAGTGGTTACATTGCCTCAAATAAATTTTGGGTTGGGCCAGTCGGGCATGCCCATCGGCTCATCCATCCCCCAACCTTCAAACAAAATGGCAATAAATATAAATCTGCCACCCACGTATAATAAGAACTACATGTGGTCTAACGGTTAGGCAATCTATTGGTATTTTGGAGGTCAGTAATTCAATTACTCTGGAGGATTTTCAATACGTTGAACAAAAGTTTGGCCTCATCCAGAGTGCCACGTGGTGCCCTGGGATTGGGCCACGTCTCACTCTGTGATTGGCCAATCCCACAAAGCCTTCATCCAATAATGATGTGCCAAGTGTCCTCGTATGACTGGTCCAAGTGTAAAATTATGATTGGCTCCCTTATTTCCAAGTCAATAGATGACATCAACATGAAATCATCATATGAACTACCACATGGCATCCCTACACTACGTAGTCAACCCTACAAGTTGAAATTTTAGTTGTTTTCCAAAAATTTTAGAACCCAATAACTTCCTCATATAGTGTCAGATTGAGACAATTCAAGAATCGTTGGAATAAGAATGACGAGATCTACGATTTAGTGCATGTTTCAGGAGTTTTTGAACACTTTCATATTGTATCCCCTGGATCATTCCTCCCCACTGGAATCTTTTGGACCACCAAAATTTTGTTTTTACTCACCAAGTAAGTGATTGTACAACTCCCTCACATTCTTGATCTCTATCCACCTTTCTTTTCTTGCATTGGTACCTTTGAGCCCCACACTAAGATACTCCACATTTCCTCTGCTTGAAGTTCTTATCCTCCTGTCGGGAATTCAATATTCTTACAACTCATTTAAATATTCAAGAGAAAAATATTGTATTAATTGAATCTCAACATTCTCTTCTTGATCAATAATCATAGGAGGCTCAAACAATCTCAAGTTTTCCACATTCACAATAGAATAAATTTGCATGTAAAGTGGTAAATCTATTTGGAAAGCATTGCTATCAATATTCTCCAAGATTTTGAAATGACTATATCTAATTGGCTTGGTATTTTTACCTTCACCTTGTAGTTTTTCCTTGCGATATACAACCAAACTTGATCTCCCACTTGGAAATCATGATCAACCCGATGCTTATCATGTCTTGCTTTGTACTTTTCTTGGCTTTTCTCCAGCTGTTCTTGTACCCTTTGATGCACTAGTTGAATTTATTCAATGAAATTCTTGGCTTTTTCCACAACACTATTTCCATCTGTTGGAATATCTTTACCAAAGATGAAATCCAAAGGATACTTTGGCAAATAACCAAACAAGCTTCAAACGCAGATACTTGTGTAGATGAATGCTTGACATGATTGTAGGCATGTTGGATGTAATGTAGATACTCATACCAAAGTTTAGGATGCTTACAAAAATATCCTTGAAGGAGATGCACTACTGTCATGTTTACTATTTTTTTCTAGCCATCGGCTTGTTGATAAAATCATGTGCTCTTATTCAACTTTGTGTTCATGATTTCCCATAAAATTGACCAAAATGTCCCGATAAATCGAGAATCTTGATCAGAAATAATTGAAGTAGGTAACCTAAAATGAACCCATACATTTTGGAAGAACATATTTTCAGTCTATTCAGTTGTAACCTATTTATTATAGTGTATCAACACACATTTTTTTTAATGATCCACTATAACATATAAATAATTATGACCTTTCCTAGAAATTGGTAGTCCCCCAACTAAATACATAGAAATACTTTCCCAAGGATGAGAAGGGATAGCAAATGGAGTGTGCAAACCCAATTTTGTATTGCTTGGCTTGCCAGTAGACCACAAAGGAACATCATTTTACATATCTTGATACAATTTCATTCATATGAGGCCAATACCAATACCTTTGTAATTGAGAAATTGTTTTTCCTACTCTAAAGTGACTATCCTAGTAGCTGTAACACCCTCCAAAATTTTGGCCTGCACTCAAATTTCTGAGCCTACTGTGGATCCTATGATCAATTATTCCTTAGTCACTTATTGGTAAGCTCATGATTTCAATCTCCCTTCCTAAATATTAAGAGTCATTCATGCTTTATCTTTATATAGTATGTGTCATCTTTTAGCATGTGGATTATCGCTTGTCATGCAAAAGGAATTTTTTTTTGCTTCAAGGGGAAATCTTTGTGAGAATGGGTTGTTTTCATCACACATACATTTTTTGCACTCATTTCATGCACTCTTGCACAAGTTTTTCCTTATTCCTCACAAATTCTATCATCAAATCCACACTTGTTGTAAGCTACCACAAAGGTTGTTAAATTAAGCGAAGTATGTTTTTATATGTTCTGGATGTTCTATGTTGTGTCACTAAGTGTTCAAGTGTGTGATCATAGTCAAGTTGTATCATTCTTCACATCGGTTCCACTATTCCCACACTTAGACAAAATTTGGAGTTTCCCTGGAAACCTAGCCTCATCTAGCTTTCCTGAACTGCACACTTCACATGTGCAACCCTCAAGCTTTTCCCTTCCCTACTGAAACTGCACAATGTAAAGAAAGTCCAGGGTCCTCCCCCCTTGTCATCCAAAACTTCACAATGGTTTCCTCTAGTTTCCTTCCCTCAATTAGAACCCACTATCTCCAGAAACTATGCAATTTTGTGCCTCGGACATCCCAGATACCCAATCCACATTTCCTCTTGAAACTGTGCAGATGTGTCCTCCCAGGGTCTCATCCTGCAATAGTCACTGCACAATTTTGTATTTCAATGGCCACGAATATGGATGACATGCTAGATGACTCTTAAGGAGTTGAGGAGAAAAGATAAGCAGACCAAAGAAACCACGGTATGATAGAAGATTAGGACCGCATGAATACTCCATCTGATGCATAACCCTTTGTAGGGTGGGTATGGAAAACAAAGCACATATTTTTGAAATACACCTCTTAGTGTAGCATGAAGGACTGGTTATCATTTTAACATCATTGTCTTCAATGACATGCATGGTTGCAAGAACTAAAAATCATTCCATGTGTTTCCACTAAGTGTCTTGCTCCCTTTCGCTTGTTGGACCAATTATTGTCTTTTGGCATGTTTGGTTGTTACATCACGTTTACGAACATTTCTCATGACCTTGAAGATTGGTCTTTGTGTATACAAGTTTTCATGGCCATATAAATAATTGTCGCACTCATACAAAAAAATTTAAGCATTGTCACACAAGTGTCGTCATTGTCATCCTAAGGCTTATCTCAAGTGTTGTACTTGTCGCTTTTTGTTCTAGAAAGTATCACAGAGGGTAATGCTTTGTCATGTTGTTCCAGTGGTCTACGTTTTCATGTCTTCGAGGTATTCTAAGTGTGTTATCATAATTTAAAGTTCCTCACAAGTTCACTTACCTCCCACTCATAGCCATTTTTTCTGAAAATCCCCCGAACCGGGGAACTCTCTTTCACCGGACTCCGACTGAACTGCGCACTATGCAGTCTCAGCCCTCTAGTGATGCAAATATGCTACCTAGAACTACATAGTGTGCAGTTAGTTTCCTGTTGTGTCACTCAACAACCTCCATTATAATTTGATAAGTTAACTTAGCCATAATGGGGACCCTTTAAAAATTTTAGGATAAAATCTTTTAATAATTAAATAAAACAAGATTCCTAAAAAACCCAAAACATATGCTATCTACACATAGACTTAAAATCTATTTGGAAATCAAATCTCTTAAGAAAAACGTTAAATGACCCTTCACATGTAGCATATCGGCAAATGCATAGGCTAGAACATAGTAGACCTTTAAGTAAAAGTGTGATGCGATTTGTCTAAGATTCAATGAACTAGCGATAGGTCTTATATAACTTTAATAAAGAGAAAACCCTCCATGCACGCAAAAGTCAGAATCAACCCTGCTAGCAAGAAACACCATTTATCACAAAAAGAACAGCGCAAAATTTATATTGGCATTTCCCATTTTTTACCACAACTTTGACCTCCCGATAGCACTTTTGCGATATCGAGAGAAGTACTCATCATAGTTTTCACTGTGCAATACTTATATCACATCGCAAAACTCAAGACGACTCCTGCCAAGGGAACTCCCGATGCGATAATTCCTGCAACTAGCCTTTTTTCCGCATATCTTAAAGGTTAATCCATCGCATATCAAAAAAAGAAATATTTCACAAATTAGAAAATATGTGTGCCGAGGAAACTTGTGATGTGAAATGAGCTAGCAGGGCACTGACCTATACAAAGAGCGTGTGAACCCACAATTTTTCATTTATGATTAGTTATAACGGTATTGATGGTTCTCGGTAATGTAAATTATTTGATTGATCACATTTAGTGTTTCAAGATTTTGTGCTAACTGCTCATTTTCATGTTATGGTCACCATTTTCGCCTTAAGTTTCTAATTCTAAGTTTTCCTCCTTATTCTTTGTGTTCTCTCTATTACAGGCTAGTCCCGATAAACATAACTTAGGAAAAATGTTGAGAGCCACTAAGAAGAAAAAGAAACCAATAGTGCCACCATATTCGGCTCCACCTACTGTAGAGTTTACTAAGATGCCTCCATTGTTCTCTGATACGACATGCACTACCAACTACTAGTGTTTTTCTTTGGAAGCAATATATAAACTATTTGAAGAAGAAGAATCCAAATTAGTTACGAGACAAATCACGACGCCAGATAACACTACATCGACTTCAAAAACCGCATGGGAAAACGTTGCCAATTCCCATATCCATTGAATTGTGGCTTGGCCAAACATTATGCGATACACAGATTTGGTCAATTGGATTATTGACGATGGAAAACATCGCAGATAGAAGAAATACCTCCCCTAGATGTATTTTACATTCCAAAGCACAAAGTTGTCATGAGAAGATAGAGGAAGAGGAAAAGAACTAAACATTCCCAGGCCTTAGTTTCAAGAAATATACCATTGGATATTGTTATGAAGGATCCACAAACTAACCCTGCCAATGATCTAACAAGGTTATCACAGTTTGTAGGAGCATATTCTACAACCACCGTGGATAAAGCCTCAAAAGTACAACAGTTGATCAATGAGAAGGATGACAAGATCCTTCAATTAGAATAGGCATTACTCAATGCAAAACAAACTATTGATGAGGGGTGGCAGGAATAGGGAAATCAACAGCAGAAAATCTTTAATGCGATGAAGCTTCAGCATGAAGATGAGATCAAAATAAAAAATAAAAAAAAATCAATTGCAACAACTCCAGCTTAAGATTGACCAACTCAAAGATAATCCTAAGCTTGAAGATTTTAAGAAGGAAGTAGGGGAGCTTAACACTCTTCTGGCTCAGCAACAAGTTGTCTTCTACCAGAAGTTAACAATAGACAATGATCTATGTAAGATAAGTGATTCACTGATGAATCACTTGTCCGATCTGAGGACATACTTCGATGAGATTGAAGAAAATATTTATGACCATATTTCCTGGCAGGAAAGCGTAGAAGGTATAGTAGTCGATCCTCTAAGGTGCAGGACTTACAAAAGGAAATCCTTTTTTGGGACTGGGATATGAAAATGAAACAGGTTGAGGAAGCCATCTTTAGTGCAAGGGACATCACAAATAACATCATCGAAACCATTCGCGAGAACCTTTTCAATGCTAATTTGATTCAAGAATTCCCTATAGACACATTGCCTAATGTCAAAACACTAATGAAACACTGGAAAGATTGGTCCAAGACGAAGGCGGATAACATCAAAAAGTTATCTCAACTAACTTTTGAACATTATTGGCAACACTTGGTCAAACCACATAGCCAATGGCTTATGTTACGATGCTTAACCAATACAACCGCCCATATGCTCCCAGCACTCTTTGATGTAGTTTATGCAGGACATATGTGATTAAACCCAACTCATCCTCCAGAATTAAAGCCCATGATAGATATTTATGAACATAGGCAGCAAATGAAAGGACAATTGCCTTCTCATTTTAGATGATTTGTTCCAACAGACTCTATTTTTGTCTTTTAGTTTTATTTTAAGGATGGTTTGTTTGAACCTCCTCAACATTTCAAGTATTTTCTATTTTTACAGTTAATCCTTTTATTATAAATACCCTTTCATTTCTTTTAGAAAGGGGTTCTGAATTTTTGTAAGAAGACTTAAGAGAGTTGCACTATTGTACCTTTTGAATTTTCTTAATAGGAAAGCTGAACCAAGACTATTTTTCTTAAGAGCATAGCACTGATATATCAGGTACTATTATCTTTGTGTTATTGTTGTGTTTATATCTAATTAATAGTTATACCTTTTCTTTACTAATTTTCTATGTATGATCTTATATGCAATTGAATACTTACTTGCTATTGAAGAGTATGAAGTTGTTGTCTTTGAATGCAATGTGAAAACAACGAAATCTTATATGTGATATGTATTAACAATTAATTTGATTAACTATTTAATAAAATTAATTATCTTTCTTGTACTTACTTCTTGAATCGCTAGATGATCTATATTGTTTAGCATACTATAGAATCTTTCAATCACACATATAAAGATAAGTTAAATCCTAGGAAATAGATAGCTAGTAATATATGTGTATATATATATATATATATATATATATATATATATATATATATATATATATATATATATATATATATATATATGTATGTATGTATGTATGTATGTATGTATGTATGTATGTATGTATGTATGTATGTATGTATGTATGTATGTATGTATGTATGTATGTATGTATGTATGTATGTATGTATGTATGTATTTCTATATTTCTATTCATCGCAACCATTTCACCTACATTATATCTCAAATTCCATTATATGTATATATATATATATATATATATATATATATATATATATATATATATATATATATATATATATATATATATACATATATATATAGATATAGATATAGATACATACATACATACATACATATCTATATATATATATATATATATGTATATATATATATACACACAATCCAAGAAATAGAGCTCAAGCGGCTGGATCCTCTCGCTGCGGAGCTCTCTGAGGGTTTAAGGAAAATGGACGCCGCAACAGCAACACGCCCCTCCGCCGCTGGAATAGATAGGAATAAGGTCATAGTGCTGTTGCTGCAGAACAAGCGAATAGGCAAAGAAGATCATCAGCGACGGGGGAATTGTTACCTTCTCCTAGAAGACAAGAGATATATTGCAGATCTGGAACATGGTGCAGCAGATCAAGATTTTGGAGCATACAGGAGAAATGACGCCGACCTACTGATCACATTCCCCTCCCAATCTGATGCAAACATGACAAATCTGGCACCCAGGGGCTGTAGCAATGTCAAAATCAACGAAGCACGCCCGGAAACAGAGCAGAGGGCTTTTAATCTCATCAGTTTGACATACAGTGATACGCTGGCTCAGATCCGAGGACAAGAAGCCCACGGCGACAAAAACCCCGAGGTAAGGAAGCCTAAACTTAAGCTTTTTGCACATCAGACCCCGGATCTGTTCCATTATGCTGCAGATCTCGTTGTCCAACTATTCGAGCGAATGCCATTGAGCCCAGATTGGGCATCATTTTTCTTGATCCGTGGCACGGCGCCCAGATCGAGCCACGGGATCTATGATCTAGACCTACGTACTGTAAAACGACCCCCATTCTGGTCAGATCTGGAAGCCTACTCACTGTTTAGAGAAGAGCAAAAGATGGATAATAGAACCTCGTTGTTAGATCTGCACATGACAGATCTGGAAGCTTCTGTTCCTGAAGCACCCAAGGAGAATCTAAACAATCTCTTTATCAGATCCATGGAAGGGAACACAATATGTATCAAGATAGGAAGCTGGGAGGAAATAAAAATGCTCAAACAGAGGATACAAGAAAGGACATGCATCCCACCCTGCAAACAAATCCTGATCTTCACAGGAAAAATACTGCAGGAGGAGCACAAACTGAACAAATATGGCATAGGCAAAGACTCAACCATTTACCTCAGCACAAGAATCCACGGAGGAAGTTCAGGCACGAGCTCAAAAGCAACTGCTTCCTTCAAAGATGCAGTGAAAGGGAAGAAGGAAACACAAGCACATACAGATCAGCAAGCCACAATGCCCGGATCCTACATTGTCGAGCAAACAGAACAAAACCCTGCAATAACAATTTCTGCACCTGAGGTAAATGAAATACAAGAGGATTATTTAACCAAAGCTGTGATATGCAGGTTCAATGGTTTTTGGCCCAAGCCAGAAGCCCTTCGTCAATGGATATACTCCATATGGACAGCAAACTGTGACATCCATCTCTATTCTAAAGGTTTCTTTATTGTCAAATTTGATACAATCAATGATAAAGAATATGCATTGAACGAGGGACCATGGTTTTGGGGAAATGCTGGACTGTTCTTGACACCCTGGTTCCTAGAATTCGATCCGAATACTATGGTGGTCTCCAAAATGCCTGTGTGGGTAAAACTATACAATCTACCCCTACACTTTTGGCATTTCAAAGTATTAGCAGACATTGGCAACACATTGGGGAAATTTTTAAAAATAGATAATGACCGCCTCTCCAAGGACATCTACACATTTGCCAGGATCTGTGTGGAGGTGGATCTCAGCCAAGGATTACTAGACCACATTCTCTTACTACACAATGAAAAGCAATGGGCACAACCGCTTGATTATGAAAACACAGCCTTCAGATGTCGAAAATGTCGCCAAACCGGCCATCTACAAAGTATATGCCCTCAAAACAAAAAATACAAGAAAAGAAAACAGATACCAAAGCTGAAAGGATGGCAGTTTTCAGCCACAGATGACATAGCAGAAGATATCAACATACCTTAAGAAGCGGAATATACTGGAAATAATATAGAACTCAGCCCACAGAATGAGGAAAAACAGATGGGGTCTGCAATAGTGCAAACCAATCCACAGCAGCAAAGTGAGAAATTCAGCCCAGCACAAGAAATTGGAGGCAACCAGCGAGCATACTCAACAAAAATCTCAGATTCTGAAAAAGAAATTACAAACGAAGCACACAAGGAAATTGTAATAGCCACACCCAACAATGAAGGTTGGCGGAAAGTGGAAAAAAAGAAAGGTAGAAGAGCATAGTTAGGCTGAAAATATTTTTAGTTTCCTGAAGCACAGGACAAGTTTTGATAAAGCATATAACACATATTCAATTAAATTTGGAATTAAATAGTGGATCTAGAATTTCAAAATAACCAAAAAGCTAAATTTTAATCATGTCCTTGTAATAAAATATTTCCAATTTTAATGAAATATGTGTTATATGTTGTTTCAGCATCTACAACATGTAATTTTACTCAATATGAATAAAATTACGATTTTTCCAGAGGAACTATATATATATATATATATATATATATATATATATATATATATATATATATATATATATATATATATATATATATATATATATATATAAGCGAGCGTACTCAACAGAAAGCTCAGATTCTAAAAAAGAAATTACAAACGAAGCACACAAGGCAATTGTAATAGCCACACCCAACAATGAAGGTTGGCGGAAAGTGGAAAAAAAGAAAGGTAGAAAAGCATAGTTTAGGCTGAAAATCTTTTTAGTTTCCTGAAGCACAGGACAAGTTTTGATAAAGCATATGTTGTTTCAGCATCTACAACATGTAATTTTACTCAATATGAATAAAATTACGATTTTTCCAGAGGAAATATATATATATATATATATATATATATATATATATATATATATATATATATATATATATATATATATATATAGATATAGATATAGATATAGATATAGATATATGTTTGTATTTCTGTATTTTTATTCATCGCAACCATTTCACCTACATTATATCTCAAATTCCATTATAGAATCTTAAAGGGAAACTAGTCCCATTATCCCTAGTTTGATCCGCTGTTCCAAATGGAAAAGGAATGTTTTTCAAGTTCCCGACCAGGTGGTTATCCCCAGTGTTGAGGCAAAAACATTTTGAGGCTTCAACATGTCCCCAGGGTAGTTGCACTACGCAATTCTAGAGTTTAGCAGTCTGCCTTCATCCCTAGAATTGTGCAGTAGCTTCTCCTAGCCTGACCTAAACTACTCATTTCGGAAGATTAGACATCAAGATTCCTCCCTACATGCTAGAACCATGCAATGCCCAAAGAACCAAACTGGCCTTACCTTCCATAAATGCATTGAAGTGTCTTCCTAATTTCCTCCCTCAGCCAGGACTCACTGATCTCTAGAATTGTGCAGACATGTCCTCCCGGCCCCTCTACTGTCCAGTCCTACCTTTCCTCTGAAAACTGCACTGAACTGCCTCCTAGGGTCCCATATTGTAGCTGCCACTGATGGTCTCAACTACACAGTCCTGTCTCCCATTGGCCTATATGAAATTTTCCCCGATAGTGAAGATTGTGCTTAGGAGTTCCTCAACCAAGCCTGAGCTATGCTCTGCGCAGTCTCACTGACCAGTCTCCCTCGCTGTCATCTAGAACTGTGAAATGCATAGTTACTGGGCCATCTTTCCCAACTTGTCACCTATCCTAGGCTTAGTCTATGGATAACAATGCATCATATTAGAGTAGGGAATTTTTTTATTTGATGTCGTCCTGTCATGAGTGAATTGTAGGAACTATACACTGATTAGATCATGGTGAGATGATGAAGAACAAGAAGGATGAGCAAACATGCTAGAAGACTCACTTACAGCTGGACGAACAAAGAATCTTATCAATCACAAGAAAACAGGACGCATGCATGCAACCACCTCTCACGAACAAATATCATTGAAGACCCCGCATCAACAAGCTATGTAGAGGAGAAGAGAAAGCGCATCCAAGAACAAACCTATTCTTAGTAGCAACAATGACTTGACATTGCCACTTTAGCAAGCTAGTCCATGTCAACAATCTCATGTCAAGTCATGTCATGAGTTATTAAAGGCCACATCACTATTATGAGCCATCTCTATTGTAAATCGAATGTAACGTAAAGTGGAATTCCAATGGACACACATGAATATGAAGAGTCATGTTAGTTGAAAATTCATAGGAAGTTGAACAATCATGAGTGTTGTTGGGCAGCGGATCCTTCCATAGCATGTTTTTGGGGCTTGAAGCCTGAAGTTTGGTTAAGTGTAATGTAAATACCCCGCAAAATGCGGGCGGGGAGCGTGAGAGTCTAGGGTTTTCTGCCCTAAAATAACGTAACTGAATGTATGGTATGTCAGCCTACCTATGGTTTGTGGACCATGGGATTGTATAAATAAAGTGAGGCTCTAAGTGTAAAGTTAGTCTTAGTTTTGACAAGTATAAGATAGATGCGAAGGCATGGTTAGAGGATAGACGTAAATCTGAAGTGTATTGGGCCGTAGTCGTAGGAAGAGGCTCTACAGCTGAGTGCACAGAGGCCTAATAGAGTCTACAGCTGAGTGCGCAGACCCCTGCAGCTAAGTGCGTAGGGCGGAGTTGGGTTTGTAACGGAACTTGAGTAATAATAAAGATAAGATTGATTCAGAATATTGTGCATCTGTTTGTAGATCTATATTTCTATGTTCTGGTTATCTTTATGCATTTATATTGTTTTCAATTACTCACACTAATCTGGAATTTGAATAAGTAATAAGAATATTTGGACCCGCACAAACTAAGTTAAGCACTAATATAATAGCACAGTAAGGATCGAATCGGATTTAGACGAAGGTGCGCATGGGTTGCGAAGAATAGGAGGTTGCATAGAACAGCGCAGCGCACAAATTAGGATTGTGAACCTCTAGAACCATCATCAAGACATCCCTAAAAGCGAAAACCTGGTTCCAACACCCTCCCATATTACTTCAAGTGAGGCCTCAGTTCACACTCAGTGGACTGTTGCCAAAAGGGCCAGTGGTACTGGGATTTGCTTGGTTAAACTCACTGCTGAACCTAGGTCACGCCCCATGTAGCCAAAAAGTGGTTTTGTTGCCGGGACTGGGATCTGCCTAAGCGATGTCTGATGTCATGCCACTGGAACCAAACAAAGAAGGAAATTGAAGAGTGGTTGGACAAGAAGATTCACGAGTTCATGACACAGGAAAACAGAACTCCGCAGGTATCCGAGAAAAGGTGGCTGGATCGCTATGTGTATACGGAAATTGACGAGATATTCTTCGCATCCTTTGCTTCTGAACTATACAAGTGGATCACTAGGTTAGCTGATAGCCAAGGAAGGCGTAAGCTCAACCAACTGATAGTGTGGAATCTGAAATTAGTGTGCATCTAGAGGCATCAGAAGATAAGATCGCACAAGTTGTGGACAATTGGCTCGACCGGATAATAGGGGGATTTATCACTAAATTTTCGATAGACACGATAGTGAGCTACAGTGAAGTAGAATGACGTTTTCTCAAGGGAACACAAGGTAAGTAAATTAAATCCTTGAATACCTGGATTAAGATGTTGTTATGTGAAAAGTGGGTTGTGCGAATACATTAATGTTTGGAAAAACACGAAGCGGAAAGATCTACAAAGGTAGCGAGGAATTAGGAAATAGTCCCTTAATTTCACCTTCATGAGAGAGCGAGGAAGTGCTCGCTCAGGTTTCTCCGAGAAGTGTGGTTAGTTTGATAAGGCAGTGCATTCCGCAATTACCACCTACACTTACACCACCACCCACTTCACCTCCTTCACCTCCATCTCCACCCACTCCACCTCCACCAAACCCGCAGTTTAGCATGGCAAGCGTGATCAAGCTACCCATATTCAGAGGAGTAGGGAATGAGGATACAGACCTGTTTTGGTTCATGGTAAGAGCAGTGTGGGAAGCGCAAGGAGTCACAGATGACAACATTAAGAATGCTACATTGGTGAGTGCGCTACAGGATCACGTGTTGACATGGTATATCAAGCACTCTAATGATCACCCAAATGTAGGAATAGCAGAGATCCAGAATGTGTTAAACAGAGAATTTAGCCGGCTAAAATCAGAGACACAGTCAAACATTGGGTGTAAAGAGATTGCAATGCTTCTAGGCGAGACCCTATGGGATCTAGATTAGCGGCTAAAGAGTGCGATCCATGAGGATAATATGACACTCATGGATGCGCAGCATCGCGCATGGTTTGTGGCATCTCTAACACTGCACCTGAGGACGGCGCTGTCACATCAGAAAATTTCTACCCAGGTCGACGCGTTGGAAATGGCGATGATGTTGCATGAAACACTGATACAAGATCCGGGGCTGTGAGTTCAAAAAATCCACGCACAACTACAAAATATCTGCCTGGAAATGTAGACCTTGAAGCAGGATAGGGCACCACAGATAGAGGCGTGCGAGGAAGTATGGTGCATAAAATGCAAGGGCCAGGGCCATGACAAGGATCACTGTCTAGTATTCGCGAACTACTTGGCAGGAGGGGGGCTAATGCCATTGAGACCAGAGGCACGGGCATGGCAAAGTACAACACCCACATTATAGTGTGCGATCTGTCAGATATGAGGAAAACACATGACAAATAATTGTCATTTGTTGCAGAAGTATACGCGGGCTCCCCAGTAGTTGTTTTGTAATTTTTGCAGGTTAGTAGGCCACGAAGAGCGTACGTGTCGCAGCTACAAGTTAATGATGGATAGGACCCCAGCCTATCGGATGTAGACAGAAATGCGAGCCCTTGACCCAACGGCGGCGATGGCATGCGCCGATTTCAAGGGCAAGGTCGGAGACGAGGAGGAATGGGACAAGGAAGGGGTTGCGAATAGTTAATTTGTTACAATTGCGGAGGACCATGGCACTACGCCTGCAATTGTACCAACCCATCGAGACTATCCTGTTCATACTGTGCTTAGATCGATCATGAAGCAGTAGTTTGTCCAACATTGATCGCACAGATGCACAAGGAAGGGGTACTCCAGCCTCCTTTGACTCAAAGTATCCAAATGATGAGATCTGAACCATGTGAAGAAGAACCAAATGTGAACATGGTGCTTAGAAGTGGTGTGACCATAGGGGAGGATAAGGGGGAGCAGCCTGAGGAAGATACATGGGTTCGCAAGGCTCCTACAAAGGAACCTGAGTTTGACTTAGAAAGCGCAAAGGAGATGTTCATGGAAGCTAAGAAGAGCTTCGCAGAGGACTCCACTTTAAGAAGTAAGGATCAACCAAAGACATGGATGGATCCTTCTATGCTTACTACCTTTTTGGAGATTTGCATGAAACTACTACGCGATAATAAGGTAGTTAAGGAACTACAGTAGTTGATCACCAGGTGCGCAGGGTCAGGGGAACCGCGTGTAGTCTGGAAACTGGGAAAGCATGCATTCTGCACCAAGAGGGAAATGAGATTGACGGCACAGATTGGCGAGTATGAAATGGATCAAGTAATCCTAGACCTAAGTTCGGACGCGAATGTGTTACCAAAGTAGACATGGGAACACATGTGGTCCCCTATTCAATTACGAATGGCTAACCAACAGAAGATTTTTCCCATGGGGAGGTTGCAAGGGGTAACAATTGATATCGAAGGCGCGAGCACATAGATGGAATTTGAAGTAATAGAGATTGTTGATGACAGCAACCCTTATCCCGCGTTGCTAGGAATAGACTGGGCCACTGATATGAATGGAGTCATCAATTTGAAGAAGCGGAAGATGATATTCGAGAAAAATTCCCTACGTGTAGTAGTTCCGCTAGATCCAGCCAAAGGAGCACGCTACACCGAACCTGTGCACAACGATGGAAGTGACGATGAGTTGGACTGTATCTACAATATAACTGCACGAGATTAGGATTGGGTGAATCCAACTATAGATGGAAGGATCTCGTGGGAGAGTGTAAGTTCTTGCACCTCGAATTCAGATGAAGAAGACAAACGCTGGCACAATCAGTTGAACAAAGTGACAATGCTGAATTACAACATGATGACTAGATCACTAAGTTGTGTAACAACCCAGGCCAGAGATCTACCCAAATATGATGGATTGATAGCGGTGGATGAATTCTTGAGCAAGTTTGAAAGCACAGTATCGGAAAAACAACGATACAATGCGTTGAAGTGGGCACTTTGCACAATACTTGTGCGCTAGTGGGGAACACATCAAGGAAATTTTGAAAACTGACGCGGCTGTAGGAGGATGATGAACTTATGATTTGGGAAACTACAACTATGGACAATAGATATTACGATGGATGCGATGACCTGCGTATGCACCTCGCTAAATGGACCAAGGCCTGTGGAGAATAACCTCAGCCTGAATGGGTACACTTATTCTACCATACCCTGGATGTCATACCCATGAATTGGTATACTGAGATGGAACTCCGACATGGTATGGGCGAATGGGATGTCTTGCGTGAGGGATTGTCGTTAACATTCACAATTGAAGACCGATGGTCAGATATTGTTGATCTTCAAAATACCACAAGAACCATGGTAGGTAGTTCAACCAGCGTGGGCAACCCAGTTAAGTAGTGCCCTAGAGTGTTATAATGTGCACATAGAAAAGGATGATGATGACCTCCGAAACATTAATATTCCAGAAACTGAAGGGTGTCACGAAGTTTGAGGACCATCAATTGAGTATCCTGACAGAACTGCGCCGCTAAAAACAAAGTAGGTAAACATTGGTACAGATGCGGAGCCAAAGTATGCAACGCCGGGGAACTATTAGGACAATGCTACAGTAGATAAGGTCACTAAGTTACTCTGTGAATATCAATATTTGTTCCCGACCAAAATCAAAGACTTAAAGGGGATCATTGGCGACTTATGGATGATGAATATCACTCTGAAACCGGACATGAAGCCAGTTAAGTAGCGACATTAGCATTTGAATCTGAAGTATAAAGAAAAGGTCCGTGAAGAATCAGAAAAAATGATTGCAGCCAGAATTATTGAACCAGTGGAAGAATCTGATTGGGTGAGTCCTACGGTAGTATAGGAGAAAAAACAAAAGCGAGAAATTAGAATATGTGTGGACCTCAGCAAGCTTAACGATGCCTGTGTTCACAATCCATTCCTAACACCATTTACAGATGAATTATTGGAGAATGTTGGCAGTCAGGAAGCGTACTCATTCACGGATGGCTTCTCAGGGTACCATGAGATCAAGATCACACCAGAAGATAGGAGCAAGACAACCTTTGCAACTGAATGGGGTTGTTTTCAATACACCGTTATGCCCTTTGGACTGAAGAACGTGCCAGCGATATTTTCGTGCGTAATGGTGGCCGCATTCAAGGAATACATCCACAAGTTCATGGAGGTCTATCTGGATGATTGGATTGTATTTGGGTTAGTTAAACACCATATAGCATGCTTATGTTTGATGTTGGATACTTGTCCACGACACCAGATTACGCTGAATCTTAAAAATTGCACCTTCCTCATCCCCTTTGGAAACTTGCTCAGCCATGTGGTCTACAAACAAGGCCTGATGGTGGACCCTACGAAGATTGTCGTTATTCTCAACCTGGAAGTGCTGCGAAGTGTCAAACAACTACGTGCTACTTTGGGGCACACTGGTTACTATAGAAATTTTATCGAGAGATATGCACAAATAACAACTCCAATGGAAAAATTATTGAAAAGGGACGATACATATTGTTGGAATGATGATTGTAGGAAAAGTTTGGATTTTCTCAAGGAGAAAATGGCATCTGCTCCCATCCTGGTCTTCCCAAAATGGGACGTAGAATTTCATGTACATGTTGGTGCGTCGTGTATTGCGCTGGGAGCTATACTCACGCAGGAAGGTGTGGAAGGCATGGATAACTCGATCGCATTAGTGAGTCGGTGGTTGTCCAAAGCTGAAAAGAACTATTCTACTACTTAGCGCGAAGGGTTGGCAATGGTATACATGCTCCAGAAATACTGACAATATTTACTTGGAAAACACTTCAAGATGTATATCGATCATTCCGCATTGAAATACCTGGTGAACAAGGCTGTGTTGGGGGGCATATATGTAGATGGCTGTTACTATTTCAACAACATGACTTCAAGGTCATCATAAAGTCGGGACGCCTAAATGTTGGAGCTGATCACTTATCACAAATTGAGACAAGCGAGGAGCTAACAAATTTCGAAGAAGGACTACCTGATGCACAATTCTTTGCAGTGCGCATCACGGACAGCCACTTCGAAGATATAATCCAGTTTTTAACCATAGGGACTACGCTAAAGGAATATTCAGTCTAGTAGAAGAAGGAATTGGTGGTACATGCGGTAGACTTTTCTGTCGTCGCGGGGCACCTCTACAAAATGGGAAACGATGAGATATTGTGAAGACATGTACCTGAATTTGAACGAGGACAGATCCTCACAGAACCACATGGGGGGCTGTAGGAGGACACTATGCAGGCTGCGTGATGGCATAGAAGATTCTTCGTGCTGAGCTATGGTGGCCAACCCTACATCAAGATTCGAAATCACACTGTCAGGCCTGTGACATATGTCAAAGGACTAGGAAACCATCACAAAGGGATGAGATGCCACTCAATCCACAGATGATGTTGCAGCCATTCGAAAAATGGGCAATTGACTTTGTGGGACCAATCAAACCTCAGGGGAAGATGGGTGTGTGCTACATCATCACCATGATAGAATACCTGACTCGATGGGTGGAAGCACAGCCGGTTAAGGACTGCACGACCACTACAGCTGCAAAATTTTTGTTCGACAACGTGTTGACATGGTTTGGTTGCCCGAAAATTTTAATGAGTGACCGCAGAATGCACTTCCTGAATGAAACCATCAGCGCACTCACCGAGGAATTCCAGGTGTATCATCAGCAAAGTACACTGTACCATCTGCAAGCTAATGGGACAGTAGAAGCATTCAACAAAATTCTAGAGACTGCACTGACCAAAGTATGTAACATGCAGCAAAATGATTGGGACCTGCGCATACCTGCCATATTATGGGCATACAAAACCATGTGAAAAAAATTGATGGGTCAGACACCTTTCAGATTAGTCTACGGCACAGGAGCAATTATGCCAATGGAATACATCATACCCAGTTTTCGGATAGCTACAATTTCAGGCATGTCAGACCATGAAGCCTTGGAAGAGAGACTCGTGTAATTGAAAGAACTCGAGGAAGAGCGGTTTCTAGCAGGATTCCATCAATAGGTACAGAAACAATGCGAGAAAGCCTGGCACGATTTCCATATCAAGTTGCACACATTCAAGGTAAATGATTTAGTGTTGTTGTATGACAAGAAGTTTGAAAATTTTCTGGGAAAATTCAGAATGCATTGGTTGGGACCGTATGTGGTAAAGGAGGTCACCGATGGAGGCGCAGTCCAGCTAGTCAAACTTAATGGAGAACCCTTCCCATGAAGAGTAAATGGAAGTCGCCTGAAGCCCTACACAGGTGGGCCGGATGTCTGACTAACTAACCAAAGCACAGCCTTCGTGACCCGAGAAGTCGAACAAAGGTGAACACTATAAACACAGGTACTAGAAGCCGGCATCAAAGTAGAGAATCATGTCAGACGTAGACGATTCAGAAGCAGATATGGAGCAGCTCCAGACGACGACAACATGGTGCGCTATGGACCTTCGCGTCCCATAGGCACAATCAGATGGACTTCACGCAAAGATCACCACACCAACAGAGTGGCTCGGGACGAGTCACGATGATTATGTTGGGGACCTGTTGGGTAGCGGATCCCCCCATAGCATGTTTTTGGGGCTTAAAGCCCAAATTTTGGTTAAGTGTAGTGTAAAGACCCCACGAAATGTGGGTACAGAGCGCAAGAGTCTAGGGTTGTCCACCCTAAAATAATGTAACTGAATGTATGGTATGTAGAATGAGGCTCTAAGTGTAAAGTCAGTCTTAGTTTTGACAATTATCAGATAGATGCAAAGGCATGGTTAGAGGATAGAAGTAAATATGAAGTGTATTGGGTCATAGTCATAGGAAGAGGCTCTATAGTTGAGTGCACAGAGGCCTAGTAGAGTCTGCAGCTAAGTGTGTGGACCCTTGCAGCTGAGTGCGCAGGGCGGAGTTGAGTCTGTAATGGAACTTGAGTATTAATAAAGATAAGATTGATTCAGAATATTGTGCATCTGTTTGTAGATCTATATTTCTATGTTTTGGTTATCTTTATGCATTTATATTATTTTCAAGTACTCGCGCTAATCTAGAAGTTGAATAAGTGATAAGAATATTTGGACCCACACAAACTAAGTTAAGCACTAATATAATAGCACCGTAAGGATCGGATCAAATTTAGACGAAGGTGCGCATGGGTTGCGAAGAATAGGAAGATGTGTGGAGTAGCAGCGCACAGATTAGGATCAAGAACCTCTAGAACCCTCATCAAGACATCCCTAGGGTGCGGAAACCTGGTTCTAGCGCCCTCCCATACTACTTCAAGTGAGACCTCACTCCACGGTCCGTGGACTGTTGCTGAAAGGGCCAGTAGCACCGGGATTTGCTTGGCTAAACTCACTGCTGAACCTGGGTCAGGGCCCACATAGGCAACAAGTGTAGTCAAAGAGTCATAAGGGTCAAGCATCACCCCTTGGTTATATATACCCCTAATTGTATGAGCAAAATACTTTTCACCTTGGCTCCTCCCACGAGGCATAGAGAGTTCAAGTCAGTTCTTTGAGAAGTGAGGAGTGGCTCCAATGTCCCACTACTGGGGCTAGTGATGTATGATGTAAATATGTTTCTTGGAACTTTTTATTAATAAGAAGGCTATTCAGGACAGCACCTTTCCATGCGTGACTTATGGATGTTTGTAAGACTATTCTTTGAGAATTTGTAATTCTTCTTTGTTTCACATGTACTAATATAGTTGAACTATTTCGATTGTTTTAGTGCCTACCTTGTTGGGAATGTGTTGTATTGGTTATCATTGTTGTCTCATCCTTGTGGACTACTCTATAGGATACTAGACATAACCTTCTCGCTCATTGGCTAGAATGACCATCACATCCATTGTGGACTATTCCTTTGGATGGTGGATAGCTATTTCCCTATACTTTGGTTTTAATGACTGCCGCATCAACTGTGGACTATTCCGCTAGATGCTGGACAGACCTTCCTAGTTCACATGTGTCTCTTCCTAGGTGGTACTATTATCTCTCACTTAGAGGCTCACTTTTCTCTCCCCTTTTGGAGTAAGAGGACCTCAACACAATTGCATTGCACACTCACCAAACACACTTACCTTGTTGTTTGAAGATACCATTGCATCACTCTCTCATGCTAGCAGCTAGAACCAAGGAATATATTTGATTATCTGTCAACCAGGCCTTTGTACCAGATGGGACTCCTATACAAAATGATGTGAGGTCTAATTGGGACTTCATATCGGGGAGATCCCCTTGGTCGATGGATTTCCAGCACCGTCAACAAAATGGTGCTAGAAGGAGGGCCAAATGACAAGTGAATCCCATTGAATATAGTTTGAATCTCTTATCTAAAATGGCTCATACACAAATTGTACTCTCGAGGTGTTTCTCCAATTTTTCCCTTTATCAATTTTCACTCCCCAATGAGCTTCTCGATCACTTGTCCTAGTTAAAGTTTGATGGTGAGGATGGAATGTCCATAACTGAGCACATTTCCAACTTTCTTCAATTTTGTGAACCTTACGAAATCGATGATGAAGAGTTTTCTTGCATGCTTTTCTTCCTCACCCTTGAAGGTCATGCTAATCAGTGGTGCCATACCTTACCACCTGCGTCTGTCCATTCCCTTTGTTAGTTCCTCAGGGAGCTCCATCAAGCCTTCGATAAGTATAATTACTGAGATGTTTCTGGAAGAATAAATCTCTTAATAATGGAGCATAATGAATTAGTTAAGAATTTTTCTGATCAATTCCTTCACCATTGCTTTGAAATTCTAGAAGAAGATTTGAACCTGGATTTCTTGAAACAAGAGTTTGAGCGCTTTGTTCTTGTCTCTTCATATGATGAACCTGAACCTCCCGATTTTTCTTCTTCCCCAACTCTTGTGAATCACAAGGCACCTCAAATCGAAGAGGAGGAGCATACTACCCCTTTTGTCCTTGTCCTCCTCCTTTTTCATTCCCAATATGGGTGCCTCCTTGCGGTGATTATAAAACTAGGAAATCTGTGAATCAAATCTCCAACCCATCTTCTCATTTTTCTCTTGCTTCAATGGAAGAAATTCCAGAATGGCTCATGAAGCCTACAATGAAGAATTACTCCTCGATTCCATAAGAGGATGTCACCATTCACAACTCTAATCTCAAGGTTGATCCAGATTTTTGTTATCCTCTATCTTCTTCACAACCTAACTCTTTGTACCATGACTCGCTTGATCAATTTGCTTCACCAACTAGTTCTTCAAATTCTCTTGATTCTCAAGTTGCTAGGTAAAATTTTGATTAGGTACAAGGTAGTCACATTACATAGGTAAAGGAGCAGAAATGTGAGGACCCTTTCAATTTTTCCTCTATGTTTCAAAATATTCCACATCAAAAAAATGAGTTTCCATTTTTTAATGATTCTCAATCTTCTAATCTCTGTGGAAACTCTAGTGCAATAAATTCTTTCAATCAACCCCTAGCCTTGGTCAGTAATCATTCCAATGTTGATAATTCTATTTTTGTGTGTCATGAAAAATGCCCAAGCACATCATATGATCTTTTGGTTCCTCATGAATATTTTAATTTAGATCTAGAATTTGCTTTGGCTAAAGAAGGTGTTCATATCGAAACTTTCCCTTCACCTCACTATCCTTTGTGTCCTACAATTCGCAACACATCCACTTGTCATAGAGATACTCCATGATCTTTTGTTTCTTAATCCAATGAGTTATCTCCTCGATTGATACAAGGTGGTGAGGTTGTCCATGATGAAACTGAAAACATTCAAAGAACAAAGAACTCTTCCCACCCCTCATCATCTCTTCTTTTGCATGAAGAAAACTCTTCAAGTTAGCTTACTCATGAGATCTCACCAATGCATTTATCTTTTAATGTGTTATCAGAAGAGCCTCTTCAATTGAGTAATTCGATTGTTCTTGAAGCTAAAAAATCTCGTGAAACCTGTGACAAAGATAGTTTCCATCTAGAAAGAAATTTTTAAATTAGCAACAGAAACCACCCTCAATCCATGCATGATCTGGTTCAAGCTTCAAAATGCGATGCTACAATCCTGGAAAGTTCTGGGACATTCCAGGGAGTCGAGTCACTTCAAATTTCGTTGATGGTTATTTCAGAATATCATGACTCTGGTAAGCCCCCCGAACTAAATTAGATCTATTTTCTCACGCACAATTCGTCCATCTATGTGGTTTCACTTGATATGAATTCCCCTATAAGAATTTTTTTGTGTTCCAAGTGTGACCTCTCAGATTTCCAAGATTTTTCGTATGACTGTATTCACGAATCTATTGCAGTCCACGCATCTTCACGCAATCTCTGTAATTAAACTTGAGTTGTAAATGTGCAACTCTCATGAAGTCATGAAATTGTGAGGTTGATCATCTCAAAGATTATCTTTTCCCGCAAGAATCATACTTATCTAATTTATCCCTTAATGGTAATATCCTTGGCCTTCTCACGAATATTACTTTGCAAATATGTCCTCTCATCACACCATAAATCCTCTTGAGAAACAATCAATGCACAAGTTGTCACACGAAACAAATTCTCCTCCATTCACCATGCCTTAATTGGTTTCATGAATTCGAGGTGCTAGCATCCCTTTTAAACTCTTTTAATCACTATGATTTTTGTAAAATTGGTCCCTAGTTGCAGGAAGGTGGTCTGTCATATCTGGCTTGTAAGGAACTTGGTTCAATTGTTCAGAGAATTTGCAAGATTGTTCAAGTTGATTTTTCTTTGTTCACTGTAAACCAGGAATCTGATGTTTCAATCATCTCATATGACCAATTATTTGCCTTGGGTGACTGTCATTCAACTTATCATTTTCCCATCAGCACATTCAATGACAGTCATTTCATACTATGTGATCTTCATTGTTCAACATCTCTCTATTCAGATTTATGTCAAGTAGGTGAGACACTTCATCCTTCACTAATGGTTATGGCAGGCCCTCACTATCTTGGCATAGCTGCTAATAATGAATAAATCTCTTTTTCCTTACAAGATTCCAATCATGATCCCACTTCTTGAATAAAAAATTCATCTTTTCAAAGATCAAAAAGCTTTCAAGAGGGCCATCATGAATATTACGAACCAATCGTTGAATCACTGGAACAATCTTACCTCGCAGGCTCTGTTGTAGATAGAAAGTTTCAGTCCTTCATCATGCTTGCTAAGGACCTCAGTGTAGAAGAGGAAAACTCTGCAAGAGGCTTCCGAGGTCACGAACAATCATAGTGGCTTCACTGTAAATTTCATTACACATAACCCAGACATTCTAGATGTTAGGTTAGAAGAAAGATTAGTTGCATCTTAGTTTTCTTTCCATGAACTCATGTTACACTCTTTCCCTGTAGTTGTCCTGGTTTTCTTAGTCTAGTTCTGCATCATGTTTTCTTAGTCATTTTGTTCTCTTACCTTTTTATTTTGTTTCTTGGTTCTGTGTTTTCTTTCTTTCTTCTTTTTTCTCTTCTTTGTTGAGTTTTCCTTTTGGCTTTCATTGTGAAAATAAGTGTTGTGCCTTGCTGCTTTGTGGCTTCCAAGTGTGTATGTGGATGAAGTTCAAAGAGTCTTGTGAAACTTCAACATTTGGCCAGTCTTGTGTCTAGCTTCCTTGTAATTGGTTTTATCTTTTAGCCAATGAGGTTTTTGCAGAAGATACAATCTAACTGTAAGGGTAACTTTGGTCCAACCATGAACCTGTGTCTAGTTTGGGAACCTCATGCCTATACTCAGTTTTCTGCTTTGGTGTTTTGAAGCTTATCCAACTAGTATAAATGGAGAAGGGGAAAATCTAAATGAGAAAACCTAAATCAAAGGTATTTATATGCTTCTCTGAAGGAACAACCTCTCCTTCTCTTAATAATTTAGGATCCCTCTTCTGCCCTATTGTACAGTGAAACAACCCCCCATTTATATATATAGCAATAGCTTAGGTTAGACATATAAATGGGGACCCTTTTTAAATTTTTTGATCTTAGAATAATAAAACCTAACTCTAAGAAATTGCCTTAAAAAACTCTTAAACAACCCAAAGATAGGATCCTCATCGCAAATTGCAAATCGCATTTTTTCCATGTAATGAACATGAAACGTCTTTCAAAAAGTGCAATGTGTGATCAAACCTCCTGTTGCGATATCCCAATTAAACAACTTGTAAAATCGCAATCGCATTTCACAGAAATCACAAGTAATTAAGACTTACCACTATGAACTTCGTTAACGATTTTTGAAATGTGATATTTTGATATTGCAATCACATTTCACCTTACAAGTAGTAAGCACTACATTACATTGTTTTAAAGATCACGATGTGCGAATAGAGCGGTAAGGATGTGAATTAATTGCGTTTGAATGTAATAATGAACGGTTTGATAGGGTAATAAATGTTTAGCGGCCTAAGGAGAGGTAATGATTTTCAGAGTTATGGAAAGTTAACGTTGAATATCTCATCTAAACCTTTCCCATGATCCAAAGTCATTTCAAAAAATCTTTCAGTCTTAATTTCCTGATATCGTCTACGCTGATATATCTCATCCATTTCAGGTAAGCTACAAAAGACATGTCATTGAGGAAGGTGATGTAGAAACAGAAGAAATAGAGCATTGTAGAGTTTGATTTTATAGAAATGGCTCCTATATTCTCTGATACGGTCTGCAGCGCTAACAGAGGAGTAACAGCTTGGGAGGTCATATACAACAGGCTCAAGGATGAGTGTCACAAGGTTACTGTCACAAAAGTAACAATTGATTCAACAAGACCTTCAGGACTCCAATTCAATTATGCTGCATGTTCTTTCCTTCATAGGATAGGAGCGAGAGATAAAATCCTACCATACATGGATATGATCAGGTGGGTGGTGGAAAACTGCACAATTGAAGATAGGAAATATAGGAATTCGTGAATGGAACTCATGGTGTCATTCAAAGTAGAGGACCTGAAACAGATGTACCATATACCTGACCCTCAGGATATATATGATATGACATACATGGCCAACTTTGCTAAGAAGAACCAAGAGCCCTTCAAGGTGATTCAGGGCTGGAGATTCTTGGAGAACAAATTCAAATTCGAGAAATTGGGTATGTATGCTATAGCCTCCCCCTACAACTATGCATTTGCTATGTTATGTAGACTATATGGGTTACCCAATAATGCTAAGTTTTCCATAGAATGGATTCCTCTGATTGATGCCTATGTTAATTCCCACATTATGAATTGGGCCACCATCCTATTTGATAACCTAGCCACCATCATCACCGAATATCGACAGAAGAGATCCTCCTCTCCAGAGAACCTTCCTCCATTCTATTTCAGTGCCTACATTATGGATGCCATCTGTTTTTGCACTAAATTTCCAATCATGGGTTGGAAATGGACCTTACAGGACCCCTACCCTATCCATATCAATCATAAGAAAATGTGGGAATCCCATTACATACCCCATTTCTATAAAATATGTCATGTTGTTATTTTTTCGCTGCATCAATTAATTTTCAATAGGAAAGCCCCCAGGTTTTCCCAAGAAGCCGCTACAGACCTTCTAGCTGTCAGAAAATATTTTGTTGAAGAATGGTTCACCTATATTAGGGTTTTTGGTAGCACAGCAGACCCACATGTCCTCCCCTTGTATATTTCTGATAAATTGTTGGCAAGGTAAATCAGCCACCAGACCGTGGGAAAAGGCCTAACCAAAGTTCTCAAAGAAAGTAAAAAATTGTTATGGCCATCGTTTCCTATCCAGTGCGGTTCTTCTTCTTTGGAAAATTTTAATCATGCGATAAAGGAATTAGTAAGCATGGAAAGCCTCAGGTTTCATACTTTACCGAAAAGGAAATTTGATCCACACAAGGTAGCATATAAAATCACTAATGCACTAAAGATCAAGTCATATAACCATGAGGCTAATGATTTTCAAGACCTATTACAGTCGGCTAAATCATTCAAAAAATCATTTGAATGGGTAAGGGAAAATATAAGTCTTGGATATTTTGGAAACTTTCAGGAATTCAGGAACAAAAGGCTCGAAATAATCCATGTGCACTTGTTGAAAGTCGAGGAAAATCCCACCCCCAGTGTGACTGTCAATAGCGAAATACCTAGTTCTCGCATTGAATCTCAGATAAATACTGAGAAAACACTGGATACAGGAAAGCCCTAAGACACCAATAACACAACAGAATCCAGTAGGAATTCAGCCGAGAAATAGGTTGTGAGAACCCCACCTAAAGAGATCAGTTCAGAGGTCAAAAATGAAAGTTTGGAACAAGAGTGGGATCAGTTTAATAAGAAACTCCAAGACACTCCCAACACCACAGATACCTAGGAAATAATGGAGTGTCAAACTCCTCTAGATAATCATAAAAATACCGAGTCCAAGCCAACAGATGAGCAAGCAACAACATCTCAATAGACTGAGATTATCCCCGCTCTGCCCACAACAGAGATTGTCTTGAAAGTGACTGAAATCCCTCCTCTAGATGTGTTCTACAACCTACTGCACAAGTGTTAGAAATAATACTAAGAGGGAGGGGGGTGAATCAATATTTATAAATCAATAGCTTTTTCATTTCCATAATCAAATTTATATATGCTACTTCAGTGAAGGGAACTCATGTGTGCACGCAACTATTCTTAAGGCAACCAGCGTATACCCAATGAACTTATGATTCAGTTAATTCATCATATGTTGATATTTAATCAGTGCATCAGTACTTTATTAAACATTAAACAGTAACCATGTGCAGTAATAATAGAATAAACCATCACACACAAGAAACAGACATGAACACTAAGATTTAAGGTGGGAACCCAACATGCATGAAAACCACCTGTTTTTGTCATCTTTATCTTCTTTTAATAATAAGAAAATTTGTTTACAATCTTGTACTGGTGCAGACTTATACTAGTACACAGGCAACCACCTACAGAAGGCTACAAACTTCTCTCGTTCTCCAGCTTCTACTAGAAGGGTGCTACAACCCCCTAGTTCTTGTACTAGCCAATATGTTTACTAATACGTAGGCCCCGACCTACAGAAGGCTACAACATTCACTTGTTCTCCCTCTGCTACTAGAAGGGAGCTCCAACCCCCTGATCAAATCACCAGCCACTACTGGAAGGAAGCTTCGACTTCCTCACTAAAGGCTCCAACCCTCAGTGTCCTCCAGGGACCACATTTCATTAATTTTCACATAGGATACTCCTAGCACACATTACTATAATATGAAGGCCACATTTCATCAAATTTTCACACTGGACCCATTAGTAACATTGAAGCTCAAAATCAATCACCACTATAATATAACCATCAAATACATCTGCATCAACTAATCACTGAAACCCAATCATCAATATCTGATATAACTAAAAAAATCAATCACTGAAACCTATGAACCTCTGACACAACTGAATCAAACAATCACTGAACCTCTGACACAACTAAATCAACCATTCATTCAAACTTAATAAAATTCAACCAATCATCTAGAATAGACAGATCATTGTAACCAATACACAAATTTGAACATAGAACACTGCATCAACAATCAGAACTAACTGTAACCCCAAAAGGCATGTGTCAAAATGTGTACCCTCCTTTAATGAAGCAAACCTGCGTGTATACGTTGCTTGTTTTTGCGCAACCTACGTATAGTTCTAAAGATACTGAATCATAAAACCTCTGAACCACAAACTGTACCAATCAGTGACATTATGAAGATCTACTGTCATATTACAGAGTTCTAAACAAATAGCAACAAGGATCACCCTTCTTTCTCAATCAATCAATCAATGAGACTCAATTTCCTTATTCATTCAGTTCTACTTTTAGATCTAAGAATACATCATTGACAAACAACAGTAAAACAACAACACTGATCTAACAAATCAGTCATCCCTGAACATCAGGCTTTTCTTTTGCATATGCTACTTGGAAGAGTCGAACTAGCGTGTCTACAAAACTTCATCAAAGCAAACTGGTGTATACATCTACAAATACTTACTTATAACTTCGTTGCAATTCCAGACTTTAGACATACCCAAATCATCACTTAGAAAGGATAAAACGTGTGTTAGCAACCAGATCTATCCTATCCATTATCAAATCTCATAATGATAAGTCATTATGATCCTGATTCATCATTAGATCTCATCCATCATCAAACACTTAGGTGCATACTTAGTTCAGATCAAGCAAAGCATCAGAAACCCATAACATGCATATTTTCTTTTGATATAACACTTCATAATATATTCATTACTTGTGCAATTAGCCCTTTGATCTTATCCTCCTTATATACTTAGATCCTTTGTCAATACCTCAGACCAAAACCACTTAGGACCAATACCTTGGATGAAATACCTAGGGTCAATACCTTGGACCAAATACCTCGGACCCAATACCTTGGACCAATACCTCAGACCAAAATACCTTGGACCAAATACCTTAGACCAAACCCTTCGTTTTCCAACATGTACACGCTTTTCTTCCTGTGGGAGTGCATGTATACGTATACGATCTTTTTTTTCTGTGGACCAACGTGTATATGATGTTTTTACTAAGTGGACCTGCGTATACTTCTTAAACTGCTTTACATCAACCTTTTCCTTTACCTTCTTTATTCTGATAGATAGACCTTAGTTCCATCTTCCTATTCTTTTGTACCAATGCCCTTTTACCTCTGAATAGACTTGTTACACTGTAATTTTCCATATTACTTCTAAAATGATTCCTTTGAACTACAATGCATTCTGTCACACCTGATATCTCTCCTGTAGATTCATATAGTTACGTATATTCATATAGTTACCATATACAAGTGAGTTGTTATGCTACAAGTGGTTTGCCATCATGTACAACACATGCATCATAATGCCAACAATCTCCCCCTTTGGACTTTATGGCAACCATGTTGGTGTTAATTACTACAAGCTATAGAAACTGTTAGAGATAACAAGTAACACAAAAATACTCTCCCCCTTTGACATCAAGGGCAAAGGACGAACCAAGATATTCTCCCCCCTTTGATATCAAGGGAAAAGGGCTGACCAAAATGAAGACTTTCATATATGAACGACTGAATATAAACATTGATCATGGTCCCCTAGGCACATGTTGAATTCTCTGATTAAACTCCCCCTTTGTACATGTTGTGATGCCCTAAACCATCCATGCTCCCCCTGACCACATGAAAAGTCTACAAAAATACTTTCCAAAAGAAAAATGCGACTCTATAACTCAACTATGTGAGTTTGACCTTCCTATCACCAATGAATCATACATAAATCAATCTCCCAACCAAGTGGGGATATACCAATTGTTTATACATGATTGAAATATAGCAATTATTTTTAGAAAATTATATATTACAAAGCAGTGGAACACATAAAATATTGTAGAAATATAAACACAGAAAATGCATAGAACAAGAGAGACACAGATATACGTGATTCACCCAGTTTGGGCTACTTCCACGGAGAAACAGACAGTCCTTCTTTTATTATATTATCCAGCAAACTGAAGAGATACAACCTACAGCAGATCCGCTGTAACTTCGCTCTCAATCTCCTCTCTCTTCCTCACTCAGAATACAGATATTCATAGACGCAATACAATTCCCTCATATATAGTGAGGGGTTGCCTTCTAGGGCAAAAAACCCTAAACTAAACATAACTTCCACCATCATATCATCCGCCTAATGAACGGTTTAGATTGACTAGAAATTACCAGACTTTTACAAGGCAAATTTACATATACTTTTAGCTATGGGGGTGTTGTCCCCAAACTTCCATCGGGGGACCGCTAGCACCTAGACCTCCCAAGCAGGGGAGATCGGCCCACCCGAACCCCTGCGGGGGGGACAAGTCCCCCCCACACCCCGCCGCGTGGAGGGGTGTATATTCTTCCTGGGGTATACATCCGCCTGAGACCTTTGAATACAGAAGATAATCAGGCTCCACACCCAACAATCTTCCACTTGGAGACTGATTATAGAAACTCCAACGCTGCTTCATTTGCTAGAAAATGACTCCACTTTGGACCTGGTTGTTTCTCATCTTCTTCTTCATACTTGAATACCAATTAAAACTGAGCAGATTCTCAGTTTCTCCCTAGTTACAACTTTTGTTAACATATCTGCAGGATTCTAGCTAGTGCGTATCTTTTCCAGCTTCAACTATCCATCTTCCAATGCTGACCGTATGAAATGGTACTTGAGCTGTATATGCTTAGTCTTGGAATAAAATGTAGAGTTCTTTGTAAAATGTATGGCACTCTCGTTGTTACTGTATAACCTGCCCAACTCCTGATTCTTACCCAATTCATCCAGAAACCTTTGTAACCAAATCATTTCTTTACTAGCCTCTAAAGTAGAATCATACTTTGCTTTTGTTGTTGAAAGTGCAACACTAATTTGGATTTTTGAAACCCAACTGACAATTGTTCCACCTACAGTAAATACATATCCTGTAGTGCTCCTCATGTTATCTCTATCACCTGCCATATCTGCATCAACATATCCTTGTAGAGCAATGTTTGAACCACCAAAGCATAATGCTTGATTTTTGGTACCTCTCAAATACCTGAGAATCCACTTCACCGCCATCCAATGTTCTTTTCCTGGATTGTTCATGTACCTGCTTACAACTCCCACTGTATGTGCAATATCAGGGTTTGTGTAGACCATTGCATACATTAAGCTTCCAACTGCTGATGCATATGGAACTTTAGACATATGAGCCATTTCTTCCTGAGCCTTGGGACACACCTCCTTACTTAATTTGAAATGGCTAGCCAAAGGTACACTAACTAGTTTTGCATTCTGCATATTAAAACTTTTCAACACCTTTTCTATGTACTCACTTTGAGACAATGTTAATTTGTGATTCTTCCTGTCTCTAGTTATTCTCATACCAAGGATTTGTTTTGTAACACCCAAATCATTCATTGCAAATGAGTTTGCCAATTTCCTTGTGAGCACATTTATTTCCTGCATGTTAGAACCTGCAACAAGCATTTCATCTACATACAATAACAATATAATATAGATGCCATCATTTTGCCTTTTGAGATAAACACAATGATTAGAGTGACACCTAGTATAACCTTGTTCAGACATAAACCTGTCAAATTTTAGATACCACTACCTTGGTCCCTGTTTTAAGCCATACAAGCTCTTCTTCAACCTACACACTAGTTTCTCCTTCCCTTTTACCTCATATCCTTGTGGTTGTTGCATATATATCTCTTCCTCCAAATCCCCATCGAGAAAGGCTATCTTTACATATAACTACTCAAGATGCAAATCTTCAGCTGCTACTAGACTTAGAATAGTTCTGATTGAAGTCATTTTCACAACAAGAGAAAATATCTCATCAAATCCTATACCCTTTTTCTGTGCAAACCCTTTCACCACAAGTCTAGCTTTATACCTTTTTCTACCTCCATCTTCTTCCTTCAACTTGTAAACCCATTTATTCTGCAATGTTGTTTTGCCTGTAGGCAACTTGACTAAGTCCCAATACTGGTTATGTGCTAAGGAGTCCATCTCTTCTTTCACGGCTTGCTCCCACTTCTTCCTGGTTTCTACCTGCACTGCTTCTTCATAACATTCAGGTTCACTAGAATTAGTCAACAATACATGATATAATGAAGGAGAGTATCGTTTAGGGGGTCTACATATCCTGGTAGATATTCTAACACCACTTTCAAGTGTTTGAAGTGCTTGATGCTGTTGTGGTTGTTGTTTTGGCTGTTGATCATTAGATTTAATAGGCACCATCACTTTTCCTGTGATATCGTCAAGCACTGTGCATTCTCTGTTTTCTTTTTCCTGTTTCTTTTCCTGCAACTGATTCTTATACAAGACCTTTTCATTGAATATTACATCTCTGCTCCTAATGATTTTTTGATTTTCATAATCATATAAGAAATAACCAAAATTGTTAACAACATATCCAATAAAGGTACATTTCTTTGATTTTGCCTCAAGCTTTGTTCTATTTTCTTTATTAATGTGGACAACGGCTTCACAACCAAAAGTCTTTAAAAATGAGTAGTTTACCTTTTTACCTATCCATGCCTCCTCTGGAATACCACCATCCAAGGAACTTGAAGGCCCTATGTTTATTAGATAAACAACAGTGTTTACAGCATCTACCCAAAATTGTAAAGGCAATCCTGCATGCAATCTCATGCACCTTGCACGCTCCATGATTGTCCTGTTCATCCTTTCTGACACATCATTTTCTTGTGGTGTTCCTAGAACTGTCTTCTCTCTATGAATTCCATTCTCTGAACAGTACCTATCAAACTCTTTACTGCAATATTCACCTCGATTATCTGATCTGAGACACTTCAACCTTTTCCCTATCTCATTTTCAACCAAATATTTCCATTTCTTGAAAGTATCAAATACATCAGATTTATTTCGAATATAATAAATCCAGGTTTTTTTGGTTGCATCATCAATAAAAGTAACACAATAATGAGTGCCACCAAGAGATGATACTTGAGCAGGTCCCCATACATCTGTATGCACAAGCTCTAATTTTCGCTCTTCTTTTCTTTCCCAACTCTAAGGAATCTGACTCTCTTCTGTTTTCCATAAACACAATTTTCACAGAATTTTAAATCAACATGCTTCAAACCTGCTAACAAAGTTCTTGAGTGAAGAATCTGCATCCCCTTCTCACTCATTTGCTCGAGCCTATGATGTCACAATGTCTTAGCTTCTCCTATAGAGGTTAAAGCATTAACAGAATTAGAAATACCATTACATAAGTACAATGTACCAACCTTTTCTCCTTTCGCTATTACCAGGGATCCTTTAGTGACCTTCCAAGTTTTATCTATGAAAGTAGTTACGCAACCTTCACCTCCCAACTACCCTGTTGAAATCAAATTTTTCTTCAGATCTGGAACATGCCTTACCTCCTTCAATAGCCATTGATTTCCATTCTGTTGTTTTATGAAAATTGTACCCATTCCAACGATTTTACAGGGTTTATCATCACCCAATCAAACCTGTCCAAAATCTCCTTGAACATAATCATGAAAATGTTTCTTATCAGGTGTGGCATGGAATGAGTCCCCTGAATCTACCACCCAGGCATCAATAATATTTTCTAGTGAAAGAATCAAAGCATCTTGCAACACATCACCTGTTACATTTTCTTCATGATTAGTTTCTTGTTGCGCGTCTCCTTCTTTTCCCTTTCAAGACTTCTAGTCTTTCTTCAGGTGTCCTTTTTTCCCGCATTTCCAGCACACTATCCCTGATCTGGACTTGGATCTGCCTTTTCTTCACTTACTGTGATATCCTAGGCTCTTTCCTCTTTCCATTTTTCTTCCCCGAGTCTCTACAGCCAAATGATTACTTGATGTCTCACCAGAGCTTTTCTGTCACATTTCCTCGCTAAGGATTGCACCGACAACATCATCAAACTTTAAAGTACTAGATCTAGAGACAGAGTTACTAATGGCCATAACTAAGCCATTCCAACTTTCTGGCAATGAGCATAGAAATAATATAGCCCTAACTTCATCAACAAAATTTACCCCTACAGAACTTAACTGACTTGTAACTGTATTAAAATCATTTAAATGGTCTGTAACAGATCCACCTTCTGACATATTCATATTAAATAAATGCTTCATAAGAAATACCTTATTTGAGGCTGAGGGTTTTTCATATAGTTTGGCCAATGTTGACATTAAACCCTCTGTTGTCGTTTCCTTTGAAATATTAAACGCCACTGATGTCGCTAGGAATAGTCGTATTGTTCCAAGTGCGTTTCCATCGAGAATGTTCCTTTCTGTGTCTATCATACTCATTGGCTTCTTTGTCTTTCTGCTCAATGGTAGGTACAAATCTCTCTAATACATATAATCTTCCATCTTCATCTTCCACAGCTGGTAGTTTTTGTCATTGAATTTTCGACCCTAAACCTACCATCTTCTACCATTGCTCCCACTTGAACCAGGAACCCTTATATCCTGCGAGTTTATCAGCCAAATAGACCTTCAGCTCGGATACCAGTTGTTATATAATTATATTTTACAGAGCAATGGAACACATAAAATATTGCAGAAATATAAACACAGAAAATGCATAAAACAAGAGAGAAATATATACGTGGTTTACCTAGTTAGGGCTACGTCCACAAAGAAATAGCCAGTGCTTCTTTTATTATATTATCTAGCAAACTGAAGAGATACAACCTACAGTAGATCCACTGTAACTCCCTCTTCGCTCTCAATCTCCTCTCTCTTCCTGACTCAGAATACAGATATACATAGACACAATACAATTCCCTCATATATAGTGAGGGATTTCCTTCTAGGGCAAAAAACCCTAAACTAAACATAACTTCCACTATCAGATCATCCACCTAATGAACAGACCAGATTGACAAGAAATTACTAGACTTTTACAAGGCAATTTTACATCTATTTTTAGCTTCGAGGGCACTGCCCCTGAACCCTCGTTGGGGTACTGTTGGTCCCTGGACCTCCAAGCCGAGGGGGGGATCGGCCCCCCCGCACCCCCCCCCCCCCCCCCCCCATGTGGAGGGGTGTATAATCTTCCTAGGGTATACATCTGGCTAAGACCTTTGAATACAGAAGATAATCAGGCTCCACACCCAACAATTATTACATCATCCTTCCCATGCATAGTGGGGATACAAATTACATCATACGACCAAAAAGAACTCATTAAAAGACTACGACAGACAAAGACATATTATTACATCATGGGTCTTTATATGACCTTTACATCGAATGATATACATGACATTTATAACAGAGACCAAAGATCTAAACAAGACCATGATAGTCATCAGCAACTATCATACACCATGTATGATCTGCACCATAAGCATCTGTCAACAACATCCAGACCAGCAACCTGTATATGTCCATCATTAGTTCCCAAGATATGACAATGTAATTATCATCAACCTGTGACAAAGTATGCTACATATAGATATCAACTCATCCTCTTGATCTCATCAAGATCAACTTGCTCCGTTTCCTTAGTAGAAAGAGCCTTATCATAACCTTCCATGAATCAACTAAGCATATGTCATATCTCCAAGCAGTAACACAAAATCATATCATATGTATGTGAAAACACCATAGTCATCATCTATGATCATAGCATCATCATCAAGAACTGCATGATCTTTCCACAAGAACCCTCAATATATCAACCATGTATCATCACTAGGAAACATCTCACATCTGATAAGCATCAACCAATCATCATAAGGTAAGAAGTCATCATCATTATGTGACTAAGTAAGCCATGTCTTCGAATATCCATGTATTTAAATACCTATGTCTTCATGAGACCTGCAATAACACCATTCTCTTGGCCAACCAACGATATTTTTCAATATGCAACTTAAGTAATCATCCATGTATCCAACATAATGTGCATCTATCAACTATGTAAGAGCCAATAACTATAGGAATCTTGTATCATAACTGCACCATATGAACTTTATGCATCTTTGAAGGCATGATGACACCAACATAAAAGAAATGAGTGGCTCATCATCAAATAATGAAGTTGTGTACTCAAGCTTTGTACTTTTCCTTGTCCTTATCAAGATCACTATGTAAGAAACATATATGTATTATATGCCTCATCAAAAAGTCGTCCACAATCATCCATAAATCTTATCTGAATAACAACTATGTAACCCCAAGAAATACAAGTATCATCTGAGATTTCATCATGGGAAACTCATAACCGTAACATAGCATGATGTATCATTTAAACACTTTAGCCACATAAGCATCATCACCATTGATAAGAATCATTAGGTACCAAATACTTCTAAACATAATGCCAACAATGCATTATTAGAAGCATAGCATATTCTCCCTCTGAACATGTGCCACCTATTCACTATCAGATCTTATCATTGCATATATCAGTAAAAAATATCAAGAAGCCATCATGAATGAGATATACATCAAGTCATCAACAACTTATGAGGATCAAAAGCACTTATAAATAACATCCACATACTATAGTCATCAATCATCAAGACAAAAAAGATAATTGATAATTGTATGAACCAAATCAAATCATTTTTCTGAGTCTGTCCCACTGCTTCTTCATCAAACCAACATATACGCAACTGTGTAGCTTCTAACTCGCATATATACGCAACTTGTCTTCAAGATAACTGTGTATGAGAATTAGGACACTAAAATTTCATACTTTCAGTTCCTTCTGAGTCTATTCTGTTTGTATACTGAGCTATGCCACATCTTTTTGTTTGTAATTCCTTCTTATTCCATACCTTGGAGTGTGATGATATTTGTTCCTTTTGGTATGTTGGACGAAATTTTCTCCTGCATTCTTTTGCTATATGCCCAAACTTGTTACAATAATATCATATTATATGTTTCATGTTTTGTCTAAAGCAGTCAATGGATTTGTGACCAAACATATGCAAGAAAAATAATATCCCTTAAAGTACCTGGAAGCTGATGATCTTTCTGTGTGACGGCTATTATCTTGAACCATTCTACTTCTGCATCTTGCTGCAACATGTCCAAAATTATGACATACAAATCATTCAACATTATTCATCATAGGAAAGAACTGATTATCACTTCCATAATTAGGAGTAAATGATTTTCTTTGAATTCTTTCTTTCCTTGGTTGTTGATGGGGTTGACCTCTTATATCCTTGTTGAGCATTTCAGATTTTGCATTAGAGTTCCCCATCTCATCTTGTCAACTAGATTCACCTTCAAAAGTTTCATGAAAACCAAGACCAGATTTGATGATAGGAGACCTTTGACTACTAAGAATATTATCAAAATCTTAGTACTGTCTTGAAATCATAAAAGTTTATCCTTTTCTTCTAATTTACCTTTTAGGATATTTACCTCAACCTGATATTGCTCTTCCTTTTCAAGATACTACTTCTTCATGATTTCCTCAACTTTTCTTCCTTCTTCCACTTGTTTCCATAATTCGAGAACTTCATTGTCTTGCTCTTCAAAGGCTTGGAGTAGTTCTTCATTCTTCTTATTTGAATTTTTGAGATCTTCTTTTGGAGAAATGACCACAGCTTCAAGACCTTCACAGTAGTTGTTCTTTCTATAATTGCCTTGGTTGTTGTGTCCTTTTCATTCACTTCATTTCTCAATGATGTCACTTCATCCTGAGGCCTTTGACATTGATCTTCCTTTTCCTTGTACTACTTCCTTACTTTTTTTCCTTCCTTCGACTGAGATTTTAATCTGGTAACCTCTTCTTTGTAGGAACATTCCCTTTTTTATCTATAATTGTGTCTGTGAGCTTTTTAAATTCTAACTCTATTTGATTTCTTTCTCTTTCACCCATAAGAGCAAATTCAGTTGTTTCACTATCACTTTCATTATCTTCAAATGAACAGAGAAATGTATCACCAGAGGACAACAAATTCATACCTGGTAGTTCTTTTGCTTGTTCATCTTCATTCTGAGGTGTTTTCGAATCTGAAGAGTTGCTTCCACATCAAGGCCAATCGTCTCTCCCACTATCACCGTTCCTTTGAGATGTCTTCTTTTTTTGAGGTGCTTTCTTCATTAGCTTCTTTCCCATTGTTACTATGGATCTCCTTCAAGCAATCAAGCTTCTACCAAAGGACCTGCTCTGATACCAATTGTTGGAAATAATACTGAGAGGGGGGCATGAATCAATATTTACAAATCAATAGCTTTTTCATTTCCATAATCAGATTTATATATGCTACTTCAATGAAGGGAACTCACATGTGCACGCAACTCTTCTTAAGGTAACCAACATATATCCAGTGAACTTATGATTCAATTAATTCATCATATGTTTATCTTTAATCAGTGCATCACTACTTTATTAAACATTAAACAGTAACTATGTGCAGTATTAACAGAATAAACCATCACACATAAGCAACACATATGAACACCAAGGTTTAAGGTGGGAACCCAATGTGGGTGAAAACCACCTATTGCTATTTTCTTTGTCTTATTTTAATAATAAGAAAATTAATTTACAATCTTGTACTGGTGCAGACTCATACCAATACATAGGCAACCACCTGCAGAAGGCTACAAGCTTATGTTGTTTACCAGCTTCTACTGGAAGGGAGCTACGACCCCCTAGTTCTTGTACTATTTGATATGTTTACTAGTACGAAGGCCCCGACCTACAGAATGCTACAACCTTCACGTGTTCTCCAGCTATTACGGGAAGGGAGCTCCAACCCCCTGATCAAATCACCAGCCACTACTGGCAAGAAGCTTCGACTTCCTCACTGAAGGCGCCAACCCTCAGTATCCTCCAAGGACCACATTTCATTAATTTTCACACATGATACTCCTAGTACACAGTACTACAATATGAAGGCCATGTTTCATCCAATTTTCACACTAGACCCAATAGTAACACTACAACAAAACAGGCAATTTGCGCCAGATTTAGCACCAGATTCTAGTGCATTTTTTTCTCAATTGGGATGAGCAACCTGGCGCTAAATCTGGCTCTATTGTACAATTTTTAAAGCGTCCTTTTTTGCACCAAATTTTGCATCTTTTTTACGCCAAATTTTCCATCATTTTCTGCATCATATTTTGCACCAAGATTTTCATTTGGTTTTACAACAGGTTTTGCTTCTAGTTTTGTGCCTTTTTTTGCATCTATTTTTGCATCATTTTTTGCTTCCTCTTTTGTGGAATTCTTTGCTTCTATTTTTGTGTCATAATTTGCATCGATTTTTATACCATCTTTGACATCTTATTTAGCGCCTTTTTTTACATCCAATTTGTGCCAATGTTTGCATCTGGTCTTATGCCATCTTTTGCTTCTAATTTTGTACTTATTTTTACATCTATTTTTGTGCCAATTTTTCTGCCTTTTTTTACACCATCTTTTCCATCCAATTTTGCACCATATGTTGAATCTGATTTAGTGCCAAATTTTGCATGCATTTTTGCACCATTTTTTGCATCCACTTTTGCATTTTATTTATCTCCCTTTTTTGCATCCTATTTTGCACCATATTTTGCATTTAATTTTGCATCATTTGTTGCATCCAATTTAGCATCATTTTTAACACCATTTCTTGCATCCAATTTTTCATCCTTTTGAGCATCTAAATTTGCATCCTATGTTGAACCATATATTGCATCCACCTTTGCATCCCATTTTGTGTCTATTGTTATGTTCACTTTTGAGCCATTTTTTCGTCTACTTTTGCATTTGTTTTTGCACCAAGTTTTGAATGATTTGTTGCATCATTTTACATCCAATGTTGCATCTCAATTTGCATCCAAAATTGAGCCATTTTTATGCCCATTTTTGCACCATTTTTTCTTCTTTTGTGTCCAATTTTGCACCATTTTTTATGTCCAAATTTGCATCCTTTTTGGTATCTAGTTTTTCATCCTTTTTGGCTTCCAAATTTGCATCCTTTTTTCTGCCACATTTTGTGTCCACATTTGCATCTCATTTTGCACCTAGATTTTAGTTGGAATTTTCATCTAGTTATGCATCATCTTTGACATCCTTGGTTTCACCATTTTTTAGTCCCATTTTGCATCTTGTTTTGTGTCTTTTCTTACATCCTTTTTGCATCCTAATTTTACACCATTCTTTGCATCCTCATTTTGGTGTCCATTTTTGCATCCTTGTTTGCACCCAATTCGGTATCCTTTCATATGCCCTATTTTGTTCCCTTCTTTGTGTCTAGTGTTGCACCCTTTTTTAATTTTACTTTAAAAACCTTTTTGTGTCATTGTTTGCATATTGTTTTGATGGCTAGTTTAACATCCAATTCTACTCCCAATTTTTCATCCATGGTTAAATCCACTTTTGGCTTCTTGTTTAGAGTTTTACTTTTATTTCCATTTATGACCACCTCTATGGGTTCATTTTACTAAGTTCATTTACATAGTGAAATATATTAAATTTTCTAAATATCATTTTGTTGTAGGATTTAATGCATGGTTAGATGAAAACAAAACCCTCTCAGTTTATCTCAGAAACCTAGGACAAACCAATTAAGAGAAAGGTTGTTCTAAGGCTTAGGATTCTTAGTAGATCAAGATGTAGAGTATAGATTAAGAAAAAGAGAATGAATTCTTGTGAGTCCTCGCATGCAGGTATTCTTGGAGTTTTTCGTATAGCCAAGAAGCGCTCCTAGCTAGCTCCAAAGCTTGGTCCTACACATAAGAGAGAGAATAAAGCAACCTTCACAACATAATATCTTAATAATCAAAACTATAAAAAACATATAAATATTATTGAATAAATAAATATAAACCAAAAACCCATGCATACATTAGTTAAATAGAAGAAGTAAAGAATGAATAGAAACATATGGAAGGAAGAACAACTGATCTATATGAATAAAGGAGTTGGAGGAAAGTTACAACAATCAGATATAGTTGCAACATCACCTCCCCAACTCATAGCTCCAAAACTCTCCCTCTCAAGACAGATCTCAAGAGCGTGACAATACAAAATTCCCATCATTTTTTCAATGGCCAAGCCTCTAATATATAGGAAAGTGGAGGCTATGAAGATTTCCAAAACTCCTCATTAGTTCAATTTGGGAAAAATCTTTTGGGTGAATAATGTTTCCTCATATAAAAAAGGAATTTTCCACTTTTTAGATGCTTTTGTGCTTAGGAAAAAGCTTCCCCATGCTTTATGGCTCTTTCCCACTTTTGTATGCTTTTATTTTTTAGGAAAAAGCTAAAGATGAGGATAAAGAGATTACATTCCACCATATGTTTCCGAAAGTGACCAAGAATGTCAAATTCAAATTCTAGTTTGCTTATGTTTTAGTTTTTTTTTAAATATATATTTAGTTTTAGTATTTTTTTTTCTAGAAAAATATATTTAGTTTTTGGTATATTTTTCTATAAGAAAAATTATATTTTGTTTTTATAAAAATGGATTTTAAACATTCCATTCATGCTAATTTTGTGATTTTATGATAGGAGTTTAAATTATATATAGTAAAGTAACTTAATGTCATGTGTCGTGTTGCTGAGATGGGTGTTATACATCTCTTTCTTGCTAAGTTATAGAATGTGCTTGGGTTTTCTTAATGCAATAAAACTAATTATGTTCTTCATGATATCTTGAAATGTTCATCTTGAACCAGGCTAATAAAACAATAAAGTTAAAATAGGTTTTCCTTTGTCCTTTATAGATCTTTGTCCCCATTAATCTTGGTCTTAATAGATTAATTGTCTTGTGGTGGCCTTGAGTAATCACTTCCATTAGTTGCATGCTTTGTAGTTTTCAGTTAGTGACATTTTTTAGGCTTGATAATATGTTATTTAATTTATCAAAATGTGTTATTGTCCATATTATTGTTAAATATTAATATTAAATATGCTGATTTTTAAGCATGTTTTAGCAAAACTTTCCCAAAATGTTTATAGATTGTATTTTATAATGCAATGATTCTTTGCTTGATGAAATTGTTTTGGATATTTTTTTTAATGATTCATTGATTGATGAAATTGTTATGGATATTTTTTTTAGTATATTAAATTGTATGTGATAAAGTCAAAAATCACCTCTTTTTTAGATTTTCATTGATCAATTTCCCTTAAGGCCATCAAGTTCACCATTTGGTCCCAGGTTAAGGAAATATAGGAGTCATGAAGTGGAATTGTCCAAGCACTTAAATCTTGAGACATGTTTCTTTTAAGTCACTTTATACTTTCTTTCTATGTAAATTTTTTATGAAAATAGTCTTGGAACATGAGGGGCGTCAATAGTAAGCGAAAACAAACTCCTAAAAGAAAAATGGTATGCAAAGCACCCATAAATAATGTTGATATAAGAAGCAAAAATATTAAGTGAGGTTCAACCTCATATAATTAGAAAATGGGGGAGGAATTTCCAAGTAGTAGTGATTGATGCTTAGAGATACTTGGTTGGAATGGTTATTATTTGAAATGATTAAGACATCAAGGTTACCAATATGTTTACCTCTTTTCGCATTTTGACAATACAATTTTAGTTAATTGACATTGAGGACTACTACCATGTATCCAATGTCTATGACTCCAATATCGCAAATGGAAAACCTCTATTTCTCAATTCTATTTCTAGCACAAGTAATTTATACTCCCCATCTCCATGGATTGTTGGGAGTGACTTCAATATTATAAGTGTCTCGAGGAAAAGAAAGAATGAATCGAAATGTTTAACAAGATATTTTGTAAGCTATACCATTAAAGCCACAAAGTAGTCTCCATTAAAGTTGTCAAGAAATGAGTCTCCAACCCACACATGTGGATCAATGAGATGTAATACATGTGTGTGTGGTTACGAACTCAATACACCTCTATAATAACTCCACAAACTTATGTATTTCACTCTGTCACATAAATTGACAGTAGTGTGACATAAGTAAACCAAGAGTAGACATGAAAGCTTTAGGAAACAAACATTCCTTAGATCCTCAATTAGGTGCTTAAATGATGAAGTGAAAATGCAAGGAGAAAAGAAGAATTCATGATTTAACCATCACATACATGTGATCAAGTGTGACTAGGAGTGTATATATTCATATATATTCCAAAGAGGGAGTGAATACATGAGTTACCATTTATTGGCCCTTATTTTTTTTCTTTTTCATTTTCTTATATATAGGACTTAGGGAATAAGGTTTTCATAAGTTTGGCACAACTCATAGATATAAGATTTACATGAATTTTCACTTCAACCTTAGAGTTTAGACTTAGATAAATCAATATAGTGTATGTTTAATGATTTTGGCTTTCACTTTTTTATTGTATTTCATCACAAATACAAAAGGGGAAATATTTTGCCACAAATCTATGAATGCTTGATCATAAAGTCGTCATGTGATGAAAACGAATTAATGATGTTATTCTCTACGAAAATGATGGGTATTCTTGAGAAAATCTTATGCTTGTGGATGTTTCCTCCCTGGTTGAGAGGGAGTGAGGGTAGACACCATGTTATCCATGTGTCATGTACTATGGCTAGGATTAACAATCGTAAGCCTAGTAAATGCACTAGTAGGGATAATGGTGGATTGGATAAACATCTGGGACCAATATTCTTTGAGAATTTGGACATTGACTAGGACTAATCGCCATAAGTCAAGTACATTAATCCAAGATAAGAATAGTCATGAGGATTGACATTTTCTGGTGTCAAATATTATGATAGTGGATTAGGAAATGATCATGTGAGGACATACCTGGTAAACATCTTGGTGGGGTAAGTGCCTTGAAAGGCAGTGGTGTCCAAATTTATGCCTCCCAACATTGTGCTCTGATCTAATGGAGAGATAAACTTGTTAGTCAAGGCCTTACTATTTTGAAAATTTTGGCTATGATGATGTAAATCATCATTGGTGCTTATCAATCTAGATCCCTTCTTATATGAATATTTCAACTTGAGAATACTTTTTTGTATCATTATGAGTACCTCGCTAGTTTTGAGGGAGGGTCATCATCTTCATTATTGCCATCATCACCACCATCAATGTGATCATTATTGTCATCATTTCATTATCATCATAATCACCATTCATGTCTTCTTCATGATCATCATCATCATCATGATTTTGTATATTGTCGTCAATTGTTCATAATTATAGGTATCATAAGAAATATCACCAACCTTAGGACACATGATATATGAAAGAAAAATAACCACTTTATTTTCTAGAAATGATTGATGATCATCAACATCACTACCATTATCATCGTCATTATAATTGTCATCATCCCCATCATCATAACTAATATAGGTTTTATCATAATTTTTGTCATCTTCATCATGAACATCATAATCATCATTCATGCCATTATTGTTCTTGATTATGACCAAGATGAAAATAATGATAATGATGATCAGATGATGATGACTTGGAAGATGACGCCAAAGATAATTATTATGATTTTTACCATGATAACATTTAAAAATTGGGAGGAATGGCCAAGGTCATTAGCATCATCATCATTGTCATTGTAACTCCCATCGTCTTTATCATCATTGTCATTATCATAACAATCGCAATTCATGTCATCATCATCATCTTCATTATCATCATCATTATAATTATTGACATTGTCATCAGTTGTTCATAATTTTCAATGTCATAAGAAATATAATCAATGCAAAAGATATGATGTGTGTTGGAAAATGGATGCAAAAGTAAACAAAAAAATGGGGGTAAAAATAGACGTAAATTTGGATGAAGAGTGGACACAACATAAGTAGATGCAGAACAAGACAGAAAAATTGAACAAAAGTGGATGAAAAAGTAGATGCAATAGTTCATACAAACTTGAACACAAAATAGGACTCAAACATGGATGAAAAATTGGAAGAAAACATGGGCACAATAGTAGGCATAAAACTTAGCATGAATTGTGGTGAAACAAATGTGGATACTCCAATGAATGTAAAAAAAAAGGGACACAAACTTGAATGCAAAAAGGAGGAAAACTTGGATGAAAAAAGGGATGTAAACATGGGTGCAATAGTGAACACAAAATTAGTTGCAAAACTAGACAAATCAAAAGTGGATGTAAAAGTAAATTCGAAATGGGATGCAAAAAACATAAACAATATTTGATGCAAACTTGGACACAAAAGAGGATGCAAATATGGATGCAATAGTGGAAGAAAATGTGGGTTGCAATGATAGGCATAAGATATGGCACAAATAATAGCACAAAAAAGGTGGATGTAATAATAGACACAAAAAAATATGCAAATTTAGATGCAAGACAAGATGCTATAAGGGATGTAAAAGTGGATGCAAACACGGGTGCAACATGAGAAACAAAATTGGATGCAAAATATGGATGAAATGGAAGTACATGCAAAAGAAGATACAAAATGAGATGCAAAACCCAACACAAAAGTGGATGCAAAAATAGATGAAATATTTTATGCAAAAGAGGCTGTGAAGATGGATGCAAAATTGGAAGCAAACGTGGGTACAACAGTATGTGCAAAACATGGAACAAATTTTGTCACAACAAAAGTAGATGTAATGATAGATGCAAAAAAAGAAGCAAATGAAGATGAAAAATAGGATGCAAAAAGGGATGTAAAAGTGGGTGTAAACATGGGTGCAACAATGGATGTAAAATAGCTTTTGCAACTTATTTGAAAGAGCAATTTTGTCCCAACAATTAGACTTGTAGCATAAAGAACATGGTTAATACATATGATTCGACCAAAAACTAGTCACTACCAAAATTCAACCAAAAAAAATATTACTGCATAAAAATAGAATTAAAAACAAAAATTTCCCAAATTAAAAATAAATAAATGATAAACTTTTTTTTACCAAAATTTAGTGATTTTTTTAGTGCTAATACTAACATCACCATTACAACAAGATATTTTTTTAGTGCTAATATTGCCATTACAACAAGATATAAGAGGGATATAATGCAAAAAGTTTAATAATAATATGTATGTAGAAGATGGTCTTCAGACTGGTGAATTCATGATAATCAATGGGACTACAGTCAAAATAATTGGATGTTATTTACTTTTTTACATATATTGTCAAAATAATTGCATAAATCGATTTTTTTTAACCAAAATTTAACAAAAACTTTGCTAGTGCTAACATTAGAACCACCATTACAACAAGATATCTTTCTAGTGTTGACAACACCATTATAGTAAGATACCTCAAGAGAGACAGAAAATTTAAAAAGTATGATAGTAATATGTATCCAGAAGATGGTAGTGAAACTAGTAATTGTTCATTCTCATTATCATAATCATTGTCATCATCATCACCATCATCCTTGTCATCGTTATTGCCATCATTACATTATCATCATAATCACCATTCATGCCATCATCATCAGCTCCATCATCATCATCATTATGGACATTGTTTATAATTATAGACGTTGTAAGAAATATCATCAACCCAAAAAATGTGATCAGTGCTAGAAAAGGGTTGTTTAGGACACATTGATATACGTAAGAGAAATAACAACTCTATTTTTGAGAGATGATCGATGATCATCATCATCACCACCATTATCATCGTCATTGTCATTTTTATCATCCCCATCATCATCATTAATGTAATTTCTATCAACATTGTTGTAATCATCATCATCATTCATGCCATTATTGTTTTTGATGATGACCTAGATGAAAATGATGATGATGACACCAAAGATAATGCTTATGATTATGACAATGACAACATCTAAAATTGGGAAGATTCGCCAAGGTCATTAGCGTCGTCATCATCATAATCATTGCCATCATCATCATTAATGTCATTGTAACCACTATCGTCTTTATCATCATAATCACAATTCATGTCATCGCCATCATCTTCATTTTCATCATTGTCAATATTATTGACATTGTCATCAATTGTTCATAATTGTCAATGCCATAAGGAATATCATCAATGCAGAAAATATGATGAGTGTTGGAAAAGGGATGCAAAAGCGAACATAGAAATGGGGGCAACAATAGAAGTAAAATTAGATGAAAAGTGGATACAACATAAGTAGATGCACAACAACATGAAAAACCTAACACAAAAGTGGATGCAAAAGTAGATGCAGTTGTCAATGCAAACTTGGATGCAAACATGAAGGCAAAAGTGGAAGCAAACATGGGTCCAATGGTAGGTGTAAAACTTGGCACAAACTGTGGTGAAACAAATGTGGATGCAACAACGGACACAAAAGTAGATGCAAAAATGGATGAAACAAAAGTGGATACAATAGGGGATGCAAAAACATACACAATATCTGATGCAAACTTGAACACAAAAGAGGATGCAAATGTGGATGCAAACGTGGAAGCAAATGTGGTTGCAATGGTAGGCGCAAGATATGGTGCAACAAAAGTGGATGTAACAATAGACAAAAAATATGCAAAATAAGATGCAAAAATGGATGTAAAAGTGGAAGCAAACATTGATGCAACAGGCAAAACAAAATTGGATGAAAAAAATGGATACAATGGAAGTAGATGCAAAAGTAGATACAAAACGAGATGCAAAACCCAATGCATAAACCTGACACAAAAGTGGATGCAAAAATAGATGCAATATTTGATGCAAAAGAGGATGTGAACATGGATGCAAAATTGGAAGCAAACGTGGATACAATAGTGAGTGCAAAACATGGTGCAAATTATGGCATAACAAAAGTGGATGTAATGATAGATGAAAAAAAAGAATCAAAGTATGATGCAAATGAAGATGTAAAAAGGGATGAAAAAAGTGAAATTTAAAATGGGTGTAACAGTGGATGCAAAATTGTATGCAAAAGTGGATGCAATAGAAGTCGATGCAAAAGTAGATGCAAAACGAGATACAATACCCGATGCAAATCCTGGTCCAAAATTGGATACAAAAAGGGATGCAAAAATAGATGTAGTAGTTGATTAAAACCTATATGCAAATGAGGATGCAAACGTGGATGCAAAATTATAATCAAAAGTGGGTGCAAAAGGAGGTGCCAAACTAGGCGCCAATTGTGGCACAAAAATATTAGATGCAATAGTGGGTACAATAATAGATGCAAAAGAGGATGTAAATATGGATGCCAAACAAGATGGAAAAGTGGATGCAACAAAAGTAGATGCAAAATTATATGCAAAACTAGACACAAAACTCGATGTAAAACGTGGCACAAAAGTGATGCACAAATGGATGAAAAAATGGATGCAAAAAATGATTTTAAAAAGGATGCAAAAAATGATGCAAAAGTCGATGCAAAAGTTGATGCAAGTGTAGGTGCAAAAAGTGGATGCAAATGAGGATGCAAAAGTATGTCAAACAAAAATAGATGCCAAAATTGATGCAAAACCTGGAACAAAACCTGGTGCAAAGGATGACACAAAACTTGGCATAAAATTTGGTGCAAAACGTGGTGCAAAACCTATTGCAATACCTGGTGCTAAACTTGGTGTAAGATTTGGTGCAAAACTTGATGCAAATTTTGTGTCAAGTTTTGCACCATATTTGATAAATGGATGCAAATAGCACCAAAAATGGGCTCTAGATGCAAAAAAAGAAGTAAAAATGGACGCTAATCGCTGGTTTTGTTGTAGTGTAACATTGAAGCTCAAAATCAATCACCGCTGCAATATAACCATCAAATACATTAGCATCAACTAATCACTGAAACCCAATCATCAATCTCTGATATAACTAAAAAATCAATCACTGGAACCTCTGAACCTATGACACAACTGAATCAAACAATCATTGGACCTCTGACACAATTGAATCAACCATTCATTCAAACTTAATCAAATTCAACCAATCAACTAGAATAGACAGATCAATGTAACCAGTACACAGATCTGAACCCAGAACACTGCATCAACAACCAAAACTAGTTGTAACCTCAAAAGGCATGTGTCAGAATGTGTACTCTCCTTCAATGAAGCAAACCTGCATGTATACGCTGCTTCCATTTGCCCAACCTGCGTACAGTTATAAAGATATTGAATCATAAAACCTCTGAACCACAAACTGTACCAATAAATGACATTCTGAAGATCTACTATCATATTACAGAGTTATAAATAGATAGCAACAAGGATCTCCCTTCTTTCTCAATCAATCAATCAATCAGAGTCAATTTCCTTATTCATCCAGTTCTACTTTTAGATCTAAGAATACATCATTTACAAACAACAGTAAAACAGGAACACTGATCTGATAAATCAGTCATCCTTGAACATCAAGCTTTTCTTTTCCATACACTACTTGGAAGAGCTAAACTAGTGTGTATACAAAACTTCATCAAAGAGAACCGGCATATAGATCTGCAAATACTTACTTATAACTTTGCTACAATTCCAGACTTCAAACATACCCGAATCATCACTTAGAAAGGATAAAACGTGCGTTAGCAATCAGATCTAGCCTATCCATTATCAAATCTCATAATAATAAGTCATTATGATCCTGATCCATCATTAGATCTCATCCATCATCAAACACTCAGGTGCATACTTAGTTCAGATCAAGCAAAGCATCAGAAACCCATAACATGCATATTTTCTTTTGATCTAACACTTCATAATATATTCATTACTTGTGCACTTAGCCCTTTGATCTTCTCCTCCTTATATACTTAGATCCTTTGCCAATACCTTTGACCAAAACCACTTAGGACCAATACCTTGGACTAAATACCTAGGGTCAATACCTCAAACCAAATACCTCGAACCAAATACCTTGGACAAAATACCTCAAACCAAAACCTTGGTTTTCCAACATGTACACACTTTTCTTCGTGTGGGAGTGCGTGTATACATATATGCTCTTTTTGTTCTGTGGAACAGCATGTATACATTGTTTTTACTAAGTGGACCTGCGTATACTTCTTAAATTGCTTTACATCAACCTTTTCCTTTACCTTCTTAATTCTGATCAGTAGACCTTAGTTCCATCTTCTTATTCTTTTGTACCAATGCCCTATTACCTCTAAATAGACCTGTTACACTGTAATTTTCCATATTACTTCTGAAATGATTCCTTTGAACTACAATGCATTCTGTCACACCTGATATCTCTCCTATAGATTCATCTAGTTACATAGATTCATATTGTTACCATATACAAGTGAGTTGTTATGCTACAAGTGGGTTGCCATCAAGTACAACACATGCATCATAATGCCAACAATCTCCCCCTTTGGACTTGATGGAAACCATGTTGGTGTTGATTACTACAAGCTATAGAAATTGTTAGAGATAACAAGCAACAAAAAAATACTCTCCCCCTTTGATATCAAGGGCAAATGTCGGACCAAGATATTCTCCCCCCTTTGATATCAAGGGCAAAGGGCTAACCAAAATGAAGACTTTCATATCTGAACGGCTGACTATAAACATTGATCATGCTCCCCCTAGGCACATGTTGAATTCTCTGATTAAACTCCCCCTTTGTACATGTTGTGATGCACTAAACCATCAATGCTCCCCCTGAACACATGAAAAGTCTATATTTTTCAAAAGAATAACATGACTCTATAATTCAACTATGTGAGTTTGACCTTCCTATCACCAATGACTCATACATACATCAATCTCTCAACCAAGTGGGGATATACCAAATTTGACTCATCCACCCAACCAAGTGGGTATATACCAATTGTTTATACATGACTAAAATATAGCAATTATTACATCATCCTTCCCATGCATAGTGGGGGTATAAATTACATCACATGACCAAAAAAGACTCATTAAAAGACTACGACAGACAAAGACATATTATTACATTATGGATCTTTATATGACCTTTACATCGAATGATATACATGACATTTATAACATAGACCAAAGATCTAAACAAGACCACGTATCAGCTCCTATCATACAACGTGTATGATCTGCACCATAAGCATCTGTCAACAACATCCAGACCAGCAACCTGTAGATGGCCATCATTAGTTCCCAAGACATGATAATGTAATTATCATCAACCTATGACAAAGTATGCTGCATATAGATATCAACTCATCCTCTTGATCTCATCAAGATCAACTTGCTATGTTTCCTTAGTAGAAAGAGCCTTATCATAACCTTCCATGAATCAACTAATCATATGTCATTTCTCCAAGCAGTAACACAAACTCATATCATATGTATGTAAAAACACCATAGTCATCATCTATGATCATAACATCATCATCAAGAACTGCATGATCTTTCCACAAGAACCCTCAATATATCAACCATGTATCATCACTAAGAAACATCTCACATTTGATAAGCATCAACCACGATAATCAACATATGTGAGTATCAACCTATCATCATAAGGTAATAAATCATCATCATTACATGACTAAGTAAGCCATGTCTTCTAATATCCATCTCTTCATATACCTATGTCTTCATGATACCTGCAATAACACCATTCTCTTGGCTAACCAACGATATTTGTCAATATGAAACTTAAATAATCATCCATGTATCCAACATAATGTGTATCTATCAACTATGTAAGAGCCAAGAACTATAGGAATCCTGTATCATAACTGCACCATGTGAACTTTATGCATCTTTGAAGGCATGATGACACCAACATAAAAGAAATGAGTGGTTCATCATCAAATAATGAAGTTGTGTACTCAAGCTTTGTTCTTCTCCTTGTCCTTATCAAGATCACTATGTAAGAAACATATATGTATTGTATGCATCATCAAAAAGTCGTCCACAATTATCCATAAATCTTATCTGAATAACAACTATGTAACCCAAAGAAACACGAGTATCATCTGAGATTTCATCATGGGAAACTCATAACCATAACATAGCATGATGTATCATTTAAACACTTTAACAACATAAGCATCATCACCATTGATAAGAATCATTAGGTACCAAAGACTTCTAAACACAATGCCAACAATGCATTATAAGCATAGCATATTCTCCCTCCGAACCTGTGCCACCTGTTCACTATTAGATCTGATCATTGCATATATCAGTAAGAAATATCAAGGCATCATCATGAATAAAATATACATCAAGTCATCAACAACTTATGAGGATCAAAAGCACTTCTAAATAACATCCACATATTGTAGTCATCAATCATCAAGACAGAAAAGATAATTGATAATTGTCTGAACCATATCAAATCATTTTTCTAAGTCTGTCCCACTACTTCTTCATCAAACCAACATATACGCGACTGTGCAGCTTCTAACTCGCGTATATACGTGACTTGTCTTCATGATAACTGCGTATGAGAATTAGGACACTGAAATTTCATACTTTCAATTCCTTCTGAGTCTATTCTGTCTGTATACTGAGCTATGCCACATCTTTTTGTTTGTAATTCCTTCTTCTTCCATACCTTGGAGTGTGATGATATTTGTTCTTTTTGGTATGTTGGCCGAAATTTGCTCCCGCATTCTTTTGCTATATGCCCAAACTTGTTATGAGCATATCATCTTATATGTTTCATGTTCCGTCTAAAGTAGTCAATGGCTTTGTGACCAAACATATTGCAAGAAAAACAATATCCCTTAAAGTACCTAGAAGATGATGATCTTTCTGTGTGATGATTATTAGCTTGAACCATTCTACTTCTACATCCTGCTGCAACATGTCCAAAATTATGACATACAAAACATTCAACATTATTCATATGAGGAAAGAATTGATTATCACTTCCATAGTTAGGAGTAAATGATTTTCTTTGAAGTCTTTATTTCCTTCTCTGTTGATGGGTTTGACCTATTATCTTCTTCTTGAGCATTTTAGGTTTGGCATTAGAGTTCCCTGCCTCATCTTGTGAACTCGATTCACCTTCAATAGTTTCATGAAAACCAAGACCAGATTTGATGATAAGAGACCTTTAACTACTAAGAATATTATCCAAAATATTAGTACTATCCTGAAATCATAAAAGTTTATCCTTTTCTTCTAATTTACCTTTTAGGATATTTACCACAACCTGATATTGCCCTTCCTTTTCAAGATACTACTTCTTCATGATTTCTTCAATTTTTCTTCCTTCTTCCACTTGTTGCCTTAATTTGAGAACTTCATTTTCTTGTTCTTCAAATGCTTGGAGTAGTTCTTCATTCTGCTTATTTGAATTTTTGAGATCTTCTTTTAGAGAAATGACCACAGCTTCAAGACCTTCACAGTAGCTGGTTCTTTCTATAAGTTCCTTGGTTGTTGTGTCCTTTTCATTCACTTCATTTCTCAATGATGTCACTTCATCCTGCAGCCTTTGACATTGATCTTCCTTTTCCTTGTACTGCTTCCTTACTTTGTTTCCTTCCTCCAACTAAGATTTTAATCTGGTAACTTCTTCTTTGTAGGAACATTCCCTTTTATCAATTAGATATTTTTTATCTCTAATTGTGTCTGTGAGCTTTTTAAATTCTGCCTCTATTTGATTTCTTTCTCTTTCACCCATAAGAGAAAATTTAGTTGTTTCGCTATCACTTTCATTATCTTCAAATGAATAGAGAAATGTATCACCAGAGGACAACAAATTCGTACCTGATAGTTCTTTTGCTTGTTCATCTTCATTCTGAGGTGTTTCTAAATATGAAGAGTTGCTTCCACATAAAGGCCAATCATCTCTCCCACTGTCACCGTTCCTTTGAGATGTCTTATTTTTTTGAGGTGCTTTCTTCTTTAGCTTCTTTCCCATTATTACTATGGATCTCCTTCAAGCAATCAAGGTTCTACCAAAGGACCTGCTCTTATACCAATTGTTGGAAATAATACTGAGAGGGGGGGGGGTGTGAATCAGTATTTACAAATCAATAGCTTTTTCATTTCCATAATCATATTTATATACGCTACTTCAGTGAAGGGAACTCACGTGTGCACGCAACTATTCTTAAGGCAACTAGCGTATATCCAGTAAACGTATGATTCAGTTAATTCATCATATTTTGATCTTTAATCAGTGCATCGGTACTTTATTAAACACTAAACAATAACCATGTGCAGTAATAACATAATAAACCATCACACATAAGCAACACACATGAACACTAAGATTTAAGGTGGGAACCTAATGTGGGTGAAAACCACCTGTTGTTGTCATCTTTGTCTTCTTTTAATAATAAGAAAATCTATTTACAATCTTGTACTGGTGCAGACTCATACCAATACACGAGCAACCACCTTCAGAAGGCTACAAGCTTCTCTCGTTCTCTAGCTTCTACTGGAAGGAAGCTACAACCCCCTAGTTCTTGTAGTAGCCGATATGTTTACTAGTACGTAGTCCCTGACCTGCAAAAGGCTACAACCTTCACTCGTTCTCCAGCTGCTACAAGAAGGGAGCTTCAACCCCCTGATCAAATCACCAGCCACTATTGGCAAGAAGCTTCAACTTCCTCACTGAAGGCTCCAACTCTTAGTATCCTCCAGGGACCACATTTCATTAATTTTCACACTGGATACTCCTATTACACATTACTACAATATGAAGGTCACATTTCATCAAATTTTCACACTGGACCCATTAGTAGCATTGAAGTTTAAAATCAATCACCACTACAATATAACCATCAAATACATCTGCATCAACCAATCATTGAAACTCAATCATCAATCATTGATATAACTGAAACAATCAATCACTGGAGTGGCCACCATGGATAAAGCCATCAAAGTCTCTATTTTGTTGAGAGAAAAGAAGGAGAAGATTTCACAGCTCGAACAGAAGCTCAAAATAGAGAGGGCAAGTGTGAAAAAGAAAGTCGTCGACCAGCTCGCCCAATTGCAGGAGAGAATGGAAGTCCTGAAGGTAAGCCATGAAGCCGATATATTGGCTAAAAATATGCAACTCCAAGAATTGCAGAAAGCCATGGAAAGATATAGGGATACTCCCACTCTCGAGGAGTTCATTAAAGAGGCGTTGGAATTGAACTCCCTCCTGATGAAACAGCAAGAACAATTCTACCAAAAGATGTCACACAACACTTCTTATCTGATCACTAGCGACCAACTAACAAATAAAGTGATTGACCAGAGAACTGGGTTTACTTATCTAAACACCATAATCTCAGAGTTCATCGAATGGCAAGAAATGGAAGATGGGAGAAAGACAATATGCTTGAGATTGAGGAGACACAGAAGGACATCCTTTTCATGGATTGGGACGCAAGGATCAAGCAAGCGGATCTAGCAGTGGCAAGAGAAACTGGGTTGGTGAAGAACATAATCAAGGTGGTAAACCACACCCTATTTGCCACCAACCTAGTAAAAGAAGGCAATCCAAAAGAAATGCCCGATTTCCGTGATTTTCATAAAATCTAGTAGGAAAAAGCAGAAACTCAAAGAGAAGCAATCACAAAATTGGAAAAGACCGACTGGGATTCGTATTGGCAATACCTCGTCAATCCACACAGCCAAATCAGGACCCTTAAATTCTCACTTCATTTGACTCAGCGAATGTTGCCACCTCTCACCGAAGCGATCTTCGCAGGACAGGTCAGAACGCATTTTGTGGCACCTCCTCAATTCAAACCGATGGTCGACATATGTGATTTGAAGGACAAGCTAGCAGATAGAAAATCATAATCTTAGCCTCTACTCATCAAGCCACTGTTTATTTTTAGAGTTAGTTAACTAGTTAGGAGGAAGGTTGTTTGAAACCTCCTCAAATTTTTGTATAATCTATTTTTGCACATTAGTTAGAATAGTATTTATACCCTTCTCATGCATTTAGAGAAGGGTCTATAATTTTATGAAAAACATTTGAAAAGAATGCACTATTGTAAGTTTGTGAATGCTTTGGTGAAATTATGGAACATGATCATTTCTTTTAAATATCATACTACTTTCCTTTGTTGATGCACTATTGTATACTTGGGAGATAATTTGATCTGAAGAAAGGAGTTGATCCATGTCATTAGTCAGATGAGCAGAACTTCACACATATGGTACTTTTATCTTGTATGATTGATTATGTTTCTGTTTAATTAGTGACAACACTTTATTTTCATGAATTATGTATGGGATACATTCTTTCTGTTAAGCGTTAATTGCACTATTGTATGATGCCTAGATGAAATTGTCTACTTTCATATATAAATCATCATATATGTGATATAGTTTATACAATTTATTTGACTAACTATTTAGTCAAAGAAATTATCTTTATACGTTATCATCTATGTTTTATGCATGATTGATCTTTATTATCACATGTCAAGCAAATATCTTTGTAGATCGCATATCACACAGAAATACCCGGGTTTATATTAGAATAAGTTAGTTAGAGATTTGCATAATAGAATAGGTCATTTAGATTATCATTATTCTATTTCAATCACTCGTGAACCACCCACTCACATATTAAAACCCACACTGGGAAATGGGTCCCATTATCCCTAGTCGAAGCCACCGCTTTAAATGGAAAAGGAGTTGTCTTAAGGTCTGGACCGGGTGGTTATCCCCCATGTTTTGGCAGCAGAATTCAGGGGCTGCAACATGCCCCAAAATAAATAAGTTTTTATTTGCAGTTCTATTTCAAAATTAAATAAAGCTAAAAGAAGAGAAAGTCTTCCTACGCAAAGAGGTGAAGCAAGCAAATCCACCGAGGTACTGTCCAGGCTCGCTGGTAGTGGAGCAATGCTTGTGTTCCTTCGTGACTCTGTCGAGGTACTATCCAAGCCTGGTAGTAGTGGAGAAACACTAGAGATGAACAAATATACTCTGAAAATCTTAAATTCACGAGCTAAACTACCCTTCCCAATTCAAAACATTGTGATCTGGTTGAATCTTTTATTGTGTTCAACTGAGAAGGTACAAAGGGGACCATGTCAGCCCATGTGGTAAGTGGAGAAGCCAAAGTAATCTGCATAATGAATCAATACTCCCTAAAGGACCAAGGCCCTGCACTAAAATGAACCAACACAGAGAAGCTGGAATTCAACCAGTGTGTCGCCAAGTATTGTAGCAGCTACAACACCCTCCAAAATTTTGGCCTGCACTCAAGTTTCTAAGCCTATTGTGGATCCTATGATCAATCATTCCTTAGTCACTTATTGTTAAGCTCATTATTTCAAGCTCCCTTCCTAAATATTAAGATTTGTTCATGCTTTTATCTTTATATAGTATGTGTCATATTTCAATACGGGGATTATCGCTTGTCATGCAAAAGGAAGTTTGTTTTGCTACAAGGGGAAATATTTATGACAATTGGTTTTTCTCATCACATATACATGTTTCGCATTCATTTCATGCACTATATTACATGGGGTATTGTCCAGGCCTGCTAGCAATCGAGCAACATGAGAGAGGAAAAAATATACTCTGAAAATCTTAAGCTTGCGAGCTAAACCACCCTTCCCAATTGGAAACACTGTGATCTGGCTGAATCTTATGTTGTGTTAAACTAAGAAGGTACACAGGGGACCATGTTTTCCCATGGGGTAAGTGGAGAAGCCAAAGTAATCTATGTGATGAATCAATACTCCCTGAAAGACCAAGGCCTTGCACTAAAATGAACCAACATAGAGAAGTTGGAATTCGACCAATGTGTCGCCAAGTGTTGTAGCAACTGCAACACCCTCCAAAATTTTAGCCTGCATTCAAATTTTTTAGCCTATTGTGGATCCTATTATCATTCATTCCTTAGTCACTTATTGCTAAGCTTGTGATTTCAAGCTCCCTTCTTAAATATTAAGAGTCCTTCACACTTTTATCTTTATATAGTATGTATCATCTTTCAGTATGGGGATTATCAATTGTCATGCAAAAGGAAGTATGTTTTGCTTCAAGGGGAAATATTTGTGAGAATGGGTTGTTTTAATCACATATACATGTTTCACATTCATTTCATGCACTCTTTCACAAGTGTCGCCTTCATCCTCCCAAAGTCTATCATCGGAGCCACACTTGTTGTAAGCTGCCACAAAGGTTGTTACATGAAGTGAAGTATGTTTTTATATGTTTTGGATAGTCTATGTTGTGTCACTAAGTGTTCAAGTGTGTGGCCGTAGTCAATTTCTATCGCTATTCACATTGGTTCCATTGATCCCACACTTAGCCAAATTTTGGAGTTTCCCTGGAAACCTAACCTCATCCAGCTTTCCTAAACTCTGCACTTCGCATTTGTAACCCTCGAACTTTTCCCTTTCTTGCTCAAACTACGAAATTCAAATAAATTCTAGTGTCCTCCCACCTTGGCATCCAAAACTACACAGTGGTTCCCTCTAGTGTCCTTCCCACAACCAAAACCCACTGTCTCTAGAAACTGTGCAGTTTTTTCCCTCCGGCATCCTAGCTACCCAATCCACCTTACCTTCTAAAACTGCACAAATGTGTCCTCCCAAGGCCTCATCCCACAGTATTCATTGCTCGTTTAAACTACACAATTTTTTCTTTCAGTGGCCATGAAGATGGTTAACATTCTAGATGACTCTCAAGGAGTTGAGGAGAAAAGATAAGGAGACCAAAGAACCAGGGTATGATAGAATATCGGGACCGCATGAAGACCCATATGATGCATAACCCTTTGAAGGGTAGGTATGGAAAATAAAGCAAACCTTTGAAGGGTAGCATGAAGGACCGCTTATCATTTTCATATCATTCTATCTTCAATGACATGCATGGTTGCAAGCACTAAAATCCATTCCATGTGTTTCCACTAAGTGTCTTTCTCCCTTTCGCTTGTTGGGCCAACTGTCATCTTTTGGCATGTTTGGTTGTTATGTCATGTTTCTGAACCTTTCTGGTGACCTCAAAGGTTGGAATTTGTGTATACAAGTTTTTCTAGCCATGTAAACACCTATCACACTCATACACAGAGTTTTAAGCATTGTCTCACAAGTGTTGTTACGATCGTCCTAAGGCTTATCTCAAGTGTCGCACTTGTCGCTTTCTGTTCTAGACAATATCACAGAGGGTAATGCTTTGTCTCATTTTTCTGGTGGTCTATGTTGTTTTTTCATCAAAGTATGCTAAGTGTGTGATCACAATATCAAGTTCCTCACAAGTTCACCTGCCTCCCACACTTAGCCATTTTTTCTGAAAATCCTCCTGACCTGGCAACTCTCTTTCACGAACCCTGACTAAACTGTGCACTGTGCAGTCTCAACCCTCAATTATGTAACGCTTCTACCTAGACCTACATAGTGCACAATCAATGTCCCCAAGGTAGTTGAATTGTGCAAATCTAGAGATGAGTAGACTATCCTATTCCCTAAAATTGTGTAGTATCTTCTCATATCTTGACCTGAACCGCGCATTTCGCAAGATCAGTCATCAAGATTCCTCCATACCTACTGGAACCTCACAATGTGAATAGAACCAAGCCTTCATTGGATTCCAGAACTGTGCATAAGTGTCTCCCCAAATGTCCTCCCTCAGTCGAGACTCATTGATCTCCAGAACTGCGCAGACATGTCCTCCCAGGCCCCTCTGATACCTAGTCCTACCTTGCCTCTGAAAACTGCGTAGACCTGCCTCCTAGGGCCCCATCTTGCAGCAACCACTGATGGTTTCAACTGCACAATCTTGTCCCCCAGTGGCCTCTGCACAATTTCCCCAGGTAGTGAAGATTGTGCTCAGGAGTTCCTTAGCCAAGCCTAAGTTGTGTTTTGCATAGTCTCAATAACCAGTCTCCCTCCCTTTCACCTGGAACTACGTAATGCGTAGTTACTGGGCCTTCTTTCCTAGCCTATCACCTATCCCGGGCTCAGTCCATGGATAACAGTGCATCATCTTAGACTAGGGAGTTTTTGGATTTGATGTCATCCCATCATGAGTGAATTGCAGGAATAGGTACACTGATTAGATCATGGTGAGATGATGAAGAAGGAGAAGGATGAGTGAACCTGCTAGAAGACTCACTTATAGTTGGATGAACAAAGAATAAAGAATCTTATCAAGCATAACGGAACACATGCATGCAACCACCTCTCAAGAACAAAGATCATTAAAGACCCCACATCATCAAGCTATGCAAAGGAGAAGAGAAAGTGCATCCAAGAACACATCTATCACTCAACAACAACACCAACTTGACATTACCACCTTAGCAAGCTAGTCCATGTTAGCAGTGTCATGTCAATTCATGTCATTAGTTTTTAAAGGCCACATCACTATTATTAGCCATGTCTATTATAAATCGAATGTAATGTAAAGTGATAGTCTAATGGACAAACATGAATATGAAGAGTCATGTTAGTTTAAAAGTAATAGGAAGTTGAACAATCATGAGGGTAGTCAAAGAGTCACAAGTGTTAAGCATCACCCATTGGTTATATATACCCCCTCATTGTATGCGAAAAATAATTTTCACCTTGGCTCCTCCCACGAAGAATAGAGAGTTCCAGATAGTTCTTTGAGGAGGGAGGAGTGGCTACTAGGGCTAGTGATCTATGATGTAAATATGTGTCTTGGAACTTTTTCTTAATACAAAATCTTTTTCAGGCCAGCACATTTCCATACATGACTTGTGGATGTTTGTAAGACTATTCTTTGAGAATTTGTAATTCATGTTTGTTTCACAAAGATAGTTGAACTAATTCGGTTGTTTTAGTGCTTACCTTGTTGGGAATGTGTTGTATTATCACTATTTTCTCATCCTTGTGGACTACTCTGCAAGATACTAGACAAACCTTTCTCACTGATTAGTTAGAATGACCATCACATCTGTTGTGGACTATTCCATTGGATGGTGGATAGATATTTCCCTATACTTTGGTTTTAATGACTATTGCATCCGCTATGGACTATTCCATTGGATGCTAGACAAACCTTCCTCATTCATGTGTGTCTCTTCTTGGGTGGTACTATTACCTCTCACTTAGAGGCTCACTTTTCTCCTCCATTTTGCAGTAAGAGGACATCGACACAGTATTTGGCAATTGGGCCTTTTCACCCAATGGGACTCCTATACCAAAAGGTGAGATGTCTAATTGGGACTTCATATCAGGGAGATCCCCTTGGTTGACGTATTTCTAGCACCATAAATAGTGACCAACAATAAGATAAGTGTGGGATTCCCTTATGACATTAACTCTTTCACCCTGTGGAACACATAACTTCTAGGATGATACAAAAAATTGTTATGAACATGACAATCCAAATCTTCAACGTGATTTCCTTGACTCAAAGTTGCATAAACATCTTTAAAATATTCATCTTGAGCATACTATTCAATATAACTTTCATGCATGATTGATTTATGCTTAAGAATAACATATTCATTAAGAATATGCCTTGATAGCATTTCTTATACCTAATTACCAAATGAAATTTTTGTAGGAATCTCATCCATATGAAATGCCTAGCTTATTGTAGCTTGGTTTGCGATTGTAAATATTGCAAAGGTTGATGGTTAGTATGAATAATCATTTCATTACCCATCAAATAGTGCTTCAATTTATTTTCTCTTTGTATCAAAGCATACAACTCTTTATCATAATTTGGATAGTTAATTAATGCATTGGAAAAGGTTTCAGAATGATACCATATTGGCTTACCATGCTACATCAAAACTGATCCCATAGCATATTCTCTTGCATTGGTTTGAATTACAAATGGTTGCTTAAGATCTAGAAGTGTTAGAACTGGTGTTGTACCAATTTTATCTTTCAAAGTGTCGAAGGTTTTCTACTACTTTCTGCCCTACTAAAAGACCTACTTCACACTTGTTAAATCATGTAATGGTGTTGCAATGAATGCGAAGTTAGCAAAAAAATTTATTCAATATTGGGTTTCTCCCAAATTCAATTACATTGTTGGGTTTAGGGTAATTCACAATAAAATCAACTTTGGAGGGATAAATCTTCAATTCACCCCCTCCTATGATATGATCCAAATAAACCAAAGAGGTTTTCCAAAATTCACATTTAGACATCTTCAAATAAAACTTTTCCTTTTTCAAGACATCTATAACTTTCTTTACATGCTTGACATGATATTCACAAGTCTTACTGAAAATTAGAATATCATCTAAGTAGACTATGACAAAATCATTAAGGAATGGTTACAATACATCATTCATAAATCTCATGAATGTGGTAGGTGCATTGCATAGCCCAAAAAACATAACTAACCATTCAAACAAACCTTGCTTTGTCTTGAAAGAAATTTTCCAAATATCGTCTTCAATAATCCTTATCTGATGATAACCACTTCTTGAATCTAACTTAGTAAAATAAATAGCTTCCTTTAACTGATCTACCAAATCATCAATGCAAGGAAGAGGATAGTGATTCTTTACCGTGATCTTGTTCAAATATCGGAAATCCACACACATATGCCATGTAGCATCTTTCTTTGGAACCAAAACAATAAGAGACCCACAAGAAGATGTGCTAGGTCTAATGACCCCTTTATCAAGCATCTCTTGAATTTTCTTCTGAATTTCTTCATTCTCCAAAACTGATATTCTATACATCCCAATATTTGGAAGTGTGCATCCTACTACAATTGAATCTCATGTTCGATTCCCCTTTTTGGAGCTAACCCTTCATGTTCCTGAAAAATCTTGTCATAAGTGTTAAGAACTTCAACCAATTCATGCTTGAGTTTAGAATCACCTATGAAAGCTCTAGATTCAGCAGTATCTTTAGCTTAAATAATCAACAACACAAAATTCTTACTAGCATTTACAAGCCTTTTCATCTAACCAACACTAACAAGAGATAAGTTCATCTTCTTGTGATGTTTTGTAATAATATACTCAAGTCCATCTCTAAAAAGATGAAATTTTTTCTCATGACGATAGAATATGGCTTTTCGGTCATATAATTAATGACTCCATAAAATAATCCTGCAAATATCAAGTGGTACAACATCAAGCTCTACCTCATCTATAAAATTAGGAGTGATGGAAAATTTGAGTTTAAATTTTTCTTGCCACTTGTAACTTGGAATAATCACATAGCCAACCCAAAAGGTAAGGTTTTTCATGAGGTGTAGTCTCTAAATTAAGTTTCTTAACGATTGCTTCAGAGGTAAGATTGACTTGAGATCCACTATCAAATAATGTATCTACATTTGTATGTGTTCTAATGACCTTGACATGGAAAATTTAACTTCTTTCTTCATCATTTTGAGATTCAATAGGCTTACTAGAAGAACTAGTACTTGCATTAGAAGCTATATCTTTCATTCCCATGGCTATGATTTTGGTTTCATCACCTAAATCAAATACTAGATCTTGTTGAGTTGTAGTAGCAGTGTTTTGTTTCCCATTGTTATTGAACTTATTTGGTCTCAATTCTAGATGTAATTTCCAACAATGGTCTTCATCATGGCCACCTTTTGAACAATGTTTATAGGTAAGTGTCTCTCTCTCTTTCTTGAAAGTAGCATTTCTTTTTTCCTTTTCCTTAAAATTGCCCTTTCCTTTGTCTTCAGATTTAAAAGATTTCTTATTGGATTCTTGAGGAACATTCTTGCCTCTTGATTCTAAATGAGTTTCCTAAACACATACTTCATCTATATTGGTGAAATTAAACATAAGTATAACTTAGATAACTATGTAATCCACCTATATACTTAAGGAGAGTATCTTGTGAAGTCAAATCAATGCCCAACATTAAATCTCTTCTTCTAAATTCTTGTGTGTAACTTTGGACACTCTAACCTTTAGCTTGTCTAAAAAATTTCCAACCCATAATTGCTTTTTACATGTAAGCTATTGGATAAAATTGCCTTCTTATCGCAACTATAAAATCATTCCAAGAAGAGATAATTTTACCATTTTTCTTAAAATCTTCTTGAATTTCGGCCTCCCACTAGATGAGAGATACACCTTCCAAGCGAAGAGAAGCAAGTTGGATCTTTGTGATATCATCATCAATATTTTGAATTCTGCAATAGACCTCAATATGATGAACCCAATTATCCAACTTTTCAACATTTACTTCCCCATTGTACATAGGAAATTCAAACTTGACATCAAGCTTAATCAAAGGAGACTTAGCATGTCCTCTTGGAGATGTAGGAGGAGTAGGTCTATGGGATGAAGGAGGTGAAGAAGGAGGTGAGGATGGAGGTGTAGATGGAGGTGAAGGAGGAGGTGGAGGTGGAGGCTTGCTCCCATTACCACCATTACCTTTTGGTTAATTAGAACTTTCTCCTTGCAACCTTGTTGTTCTCTCATTGTACAACACTTTCACCATTTCAGACATATCATAGAAATCATTTCTAAAAGCTCTCTCATCCTCAAACATCGATTCTTGTCCTTCTTCATGTGTCATGACTTGTAGAGTTTGTGGCCTCCTTGAGCCAATTTGAGGGTTTGGTTCTTCAAGTGCTCCTTCTCCTCTTCTCAATTTAGACCTTGTAAGCATTCAAAAAAAAACTTGCAAATTTTGTCAAACCTTCACAAAAACCATGCTTTGATACCAAACTGATCTGAAATTAAAAATGAAGGTTTCATGAAATTTTTTGCAAGCTAATTTATGTCTTTTAGGCAATGGATCATGATTGAAAAAGTACACAAACTAAAGTAAATTTTTGCAGAATTTTAATAGTTAAAATGGACAATAAGAAACATCAAAAGACAACAAATTGATGATGGATTTCACCCCTCCTGGTCTATGTCTTTGAGTCTAGATTCCAATGATGGACTTTTTTTTCTTATATGCTCAAATGTTCAAACATATCAACATACAAGTGTCAACTTGCAAAAATAACATTGCCATTGCGTCCAGAATGCCCAAAAGTCCTTGTGTAGGCTCTTCTTGGGCTCAAGAAGGTTGAAAATTTGCCAAGATAGGCCTCCTTCAAACTACCTACAAAACAACTCTACAAAAATGGTTCACTCTAAAAAATTGGCAACAATATGGTTTTGTGGAATATTGGTAAGGCGGTTAATTTGAAACCTAGCGGCCTCAGTTTCGATCTTCTCTTATTGGTGGAATTGACATTGTTTTGTTTAAACAATAAATATTTTTTATGGGTCGAAGCCCCTCTATGAAATCATCGCTCCCTATCATTCATGTGGTAATACATGTGACCAAGGTGCACAGGCCATAGCCCACATGCCTCCCTATCCCCACTCCTAGTCATGTGTTTGTTAATAGGACCTAGGCCTGGGATGTAGGATGGATTCCACGCACGCCACCCCTTCACATATCCCATCGGTGGTTGCATAATGGTGATATGACCTAGGTTGACGCTTAATCCTTTGCGCTTTCTCCTACACCCTCACCAATGGTTACATTGCATCATTCGTGCCTACACAGCACCCCTACCTTTAAACCATACGACAATAAATATAAATTTGCCACCCACGTATGATAAGAACTACATGTGGTCTAACAGTTTGGTAGTTTTTTGGTATGTTGTAGGTGAACAGTTCAATTCCACTAGAGGATTTTCTTTCCGTTGAAAAAAAATTGGCCTCATCTAGAGTTCCACGTGGCACCCTAGGATTGGGTCACATTTCACTCTGTGATTATCCCATCCCTCAAAGCCTTTAACCAATAATGATGTGCCAAGTGTCCTCATATGACTAGTTCAAGTGTCAAATTTTCATTCACTCTCGTACTGATCAGTTAGCAAATGACATCAACATGATGTCATCATACAAAATACACATGGCATATGTACACTACCCAGTCAACCTTGCAAGTTGAATTTTTAGTTGTTTGCTAAAAACTTTAGAATGTGATACCTTCCTCATACGGTGTCATATTGAGGTGATTCAAGTGTCATTGGAATCATAAAGACTAGATATATGATTTGGCATTAGTTTCAGGAGATTTTGAAAACCTTCATTTTTTAGCATATTTTTGATCCCCTGGATCAATAGAAGCAATCAAAGGATTGCCAAGACTATCAAAACCTAGTAGCTCAATCTACAAGTCTTGTCAGTTTTGCAAGAAGAAAAGGACTTAGTTTAAGACAATAATTATCAACCTCTAAACCTATGGAGCTACTTCACATTGATATATATGGTACAACAAGAAAAATAGTCCAAGAGGAGAAAGGTACTTTGTTTTATTTATTGATGATTTTACTTTGGCCACTTAGATAATGTTGTTGAATGTAAAATAAAAAGCTCTTAAAACGTTCAAGATATTTAAAGCTTAGGTTGAAAATCAGAAATATCTAAATATTAAATGCTTAAAACTAGACAGAGGAGGAGAATTCACCTCAAGAGAGTTTGAAGAGTTTTGTGAAGAACATGGTGTAAGGAAAAAGTACTCAATGGAATAAACTCCACAACGAAATGGAGTAGTAGAGATAAATAAAATAACACTTCATGAGATGGCCAAAGCAATGACAGATGAAATGGAGGTTCCGCACACCTTTTGGGGAGAAGCAACACAAGCAGTTATCTATCTAGCAAACATGACATATATCAGGCCTAACAGTGATAAGACTCTTGAATTATGGAAATGGATACCATCATATGCGAAACAACTTTAGGATTTTGGGAGAAAATTCTATATCAAGTAAAATGATAAAGATCTTGGAAAATTTTACTCTCGAGCTGATGAAGATATATTTATTGGGTACTTAGCGAAGAGTAAAGGCTATAAGTTCTATAACAAGAGGAAAAGGAAAAAAAAAAGGTTTAATATTGCATTGATATTGTAGTGGATGAAATACCATCACAATCAGAGCCATCTAGAGAAAACAAGAACTCAAGTGAAGAAGAAAAATTAGCTTCCAGATTCTCAGCTCAAGAAGAAGAAGAAGAAGAAGAAGAAGATGTAGCAGAGAGGCACAAACCTCCTTTTAGGTATGGGAAAAACCAAAACATAGAAACTTAAATTATAGATGATCATAGACTTGGTTTTGAAACTCGAAAAACATTCCTTGGTAGTCCAAGCTACACAAAAGTTTACCTACTATCACAAATCGATCCCAAAAGTCCTAGTTAGGAAAGTGAAGACAAGTTTTGGGTGAAGGAAATGAATGAATAATTGGATCAAATTGAGAAGAATGACACTTAGGAGCTTGTTCCTAGACCCAAATACAAAAACATTATAGGCACCAAAAGGGCCTTTCAGAACAAACTAAATGAGGAAGGACAAGTGATAAGAAACAAAACAACACTAGTTTACAAAGGGTATGCCTAGATAGAAGGGATATATTTTGAAAAGACCTTTGCACCTGTAGCAACACTGGAAGCCATCAATTTTTTTTTTCTTTTTCCATCCATAAGAATATCAAATTATATCAAATGGATGTGAAATTGGCCTTTCTCAATGGATATATGGAAGAGGAAGTATATATAGAAAAAACATAAGGGTTTGTGCTATAAAAAAACGATGGTTATGTTTGCGAACAAGAAAAAGGAAATGTATGGGATAAAACAAGGCCCTAGAGCTTAGTATTCCATATTGGACAAATATCTACAACTACAAGGTTTTAAAATAAAAATTTCTTATAGTAACTTGTATATAAAATCTAAAGATGATCATTGGTTGATTATTGTAGTTTATGTAGATGATATCTTTTTTTGCAGTGATCTAGAACAAATGGGACACTAGTTTGCAAAGTCAATGCAGAAATAATTTCAAATTTCTATGATAGGTGAATTTTCCTTCTTCCAAGGACTACAAATTACTCAATCTAAAAATGGCATCTTCATCTCTCAATCAAAATGCTTAAAAGAAACACTGAAGAAATTTGGGATGGAAGAATGCAAGCCAGTTAGTACCCCAATGATCACTAGTTGTAAGCTATGTAAAGATAATGAAATCAATATTGTAAATTATACAACCTATAGATCAATGATTGGAAGTTTTTTGTACCTCATTTTCTCATGATCATACATCATGCAAGTAGTGTGCCTAGTGGCCAGATTTCAAGCCTTCCCTAGAGAAATCCATGTCATTGTTGTAAAAGGGATTTTAAAATACTTTCAAGGCACAACAAATTTTGGAATATGATATGCCAAGAGCAATGAATTTAAATTAAAATATTACATTGATGTTGATTGGGAAAGCATCATTGATGACAGGAAAACAACCTTTGAAGTAGCATTCCTTTTGGGAGATTGTCTTATTTATTGGATCAGCACAAAAAAAGACTTAATCTTGTTATCTACCATTGTAGATAAGTACATTGTTGTAGCCACCTATTTCACACAAATTCTTGGATGAAGCAAACCTTAAATGACATCAAGGTAGAACTCAATGATTCAATTCCAATCATGTGTGACAAAACTAGTGTTATGAACTGATCTGAAATGGAGAAGATTAGTAATGTTGTGCTAATTCCCCATTTAGAATAAAACCCAATATGCTTATCATTTTCTTATCAAGTGCTTAAGGATTCACTATTTTTTCTTAATTAACTGATTCCCATGAGATATTCTTATGTTAATGTTATAAATAATTTAACATAAAACATATGTTGAACAACAGTAAAATAACAACAAAGAACATCAAAATACAACACACAACACAAATATTTGATGAGGAGTTCACCCCTCCTGGGCTACGTCTCCTTGGTCCAGCTTCCAATTCTTGGGCCTCTCTATTATGCTCAAAATTACAACAAAACTGTGTTTACAATGCTGAAATGCCTCTAAAACCTATCTCCATGAGTTTAGAATACTCAAAAATGGCTATCTAGCCTATATTTTCATCCAATTTGGATAAGAACTAAAGAATTTATAACTTCTCCTAGTTCTCCCACTATTTGTTCCACAAATTTCTCCAAAATCGGTAAAAATCCCCGATTTTCCCTCCAAAATCCACTAACTAAGTGAATATTTCACTGCGCCGCGGGCCATAATTTGTTAGTCGTATCACAAATCACAATCGGTAAGTGCTACGAGCTTATGGTCGGTGAATATAAATGAGCGATTTGTGATTGCGATATCACAAATCCAAAGGGATATTAATCACAAATTATAGTGGCATCGCATCTGGGGAATTTATTGCATTTCAAAGTTCGGCAAATAACTAGGGTTTTATACATATGTGAGGCCTATCCACTGATTTTGATCTGCAATAATGATTGATCACATTGTAACCCAAACCTCTTCGTGGGGTGTTTCTGTCGTACTTCACTCCCTTTGCTGATTGTGATTGCGATTTGTGATTGCCTTATTGCATCACAACCCTGACTGTTCTGGGGTTGATTTGAATCACATTTCTTCTTGCAACTTTTATTTGTGAAATGCAAGGGCCAATGGTGTCCTGCCACTTGGCACCTCCTCATTCGCTTAAGGGATTTTCCACGTCATCCAATCTTGCCATGTAGACAAGTCAAACGTGAACTTTGACTTGCTCTAACTTCTATATACGAGCTCTTATTTCAGTGTCATTCACATCGTTGGAATCAAAATGACGAGCTCTTTGATCCAAAGCTAAGTTTCACAAAATTTTGACACTTTGATTTTTCAGCATAATTTTGAGCACTTGATCACTCCTCCCCACTTGAAGCCTTTTGAACCCCAAAAGATTATATTCAGTTATTGAATAGATGAGGGTATCGTTCCCTCACCTTCCCCTCTTCAATCCATTTGGCCTTTGATGGATTCGTACCTTTAAGACCCACTTGAAGATAATCAACATTTCCCCTTTTTGTTGTCCTTGTTCTTCTGTCAAGTATAGTGTCTTGCTGAAGCACATCAAGGAATTATAGAGAAAAGTCTTCAATTGATGAAATTTTTACACTTTCTCCTTGATATTCAATCAAAGGAGGCTCATACAATCTCAAATTTTCAACATTAACAACATAATAAATTTGCATACATGAAGGCAAATCAAGCTTGAAAGCATTAATACAATCTTTTCCAGAATTTTACATGGACCATAACTAATTGGTTTCATCTTTTTATCTTCACCTTGAAGCCTTTCCTTGCTAATGTAAAGCCAAACTTCATCACCTACTTGAAATTGATGATCCACACGATGCTTATCATGCCTTGCCTTATACTTGCATTGACTCTTTTCTAGTTGTTCTTGAACTGTTTTGTGAATCAACTGAATTTTCTCAATGAATTTATTTTCTATGGCTATGTCACTATGTCCATCTACTACTACATATTTATCAAATATGAAATCCAAAGGTGATTTAGGAGAATAACCAGGACATGCCTCAAAAGGTGAAGTTGAAGTAGAAGGGTGCTTTGCTCGGTTCTAAGTATGCTAAGTATAATGCAGTTGTTCATCTCACAACTTAGGAGGTTTGGTGCAATATCCTCTTAGAAAATGAATAACTATCATGTTAACCACTTCAATTTGACCATCTGTTTGTGGATGGAAGGGTTTACTTTTCTTCAACTTGGTTTCCATCAAGTTCCATAAATTTGACCAAAAATTCCCAACAAATCGGGAATCGTGATCACTTGCAATAGAAGTAGGTAATCCAAAATGAACCCATACATTTTGAAAGAAAAGTTCACTTGTTTGTTCAGTTGTAATTTTTTTTACAAGGCATTAATATGCACATCTTACTGAACCTATCCACAACTACGTACAAATAATCACGAACTTTTCTTAATAAAGGAAGACCTCCTGCAAAATCCATAGAAACACTCTCCCATGGACATGAAGGCACTGGAAGTGGTGTGTACAATCCTAGTTTCCTATTATTAGGCATACTGACTACACACAATGAACAACCTCTAAGAAAAAGTGACACGCTTTCAAGCATACAAGGCCAGTAAAAATAAATTTGAAGATTTGCCACTATTTTAGTTACACCAAAATGTTCAACAATAATAGAAGTGTGTGCTTCCCTTGTGATAGTTACTCTCTCTCCTTGTGGAACAAAAAGTTTTCCCAAATGATAACAAAAATTATCATGTACATGGTAGTCTAATTCCTAAACTTGGTGGCCTTGACTCAAATTTGAATATACCTCTTGAAAGTCATCATCATTTGCGTATTGTTCAACATAAATTTTAGGCAAAATAGAATGATTCTTGAGTAAAATAGCTACATTAACACCAGTCTAGAAAGAATACTAGCAACTCTATTATAAATACCTTTCTTGTACCTGATTACCAAGTGGAATTTCTGTAAGAATCCCATCCAATGAAAGTGCCTTGATTGCTACAATTTTGTTTGAGATTGTAGATATTGCAAAGGTTGATGATTGGTGTGAATAATGGTTTCTTTTCCCATTAAGTAATGCTTCCATTTCTTCACACTTTGCACCAATGCGTAAAGCTCTTTATCATATGTAGGATAGTTAATAACAACACCATTAAAAATCTTAGAATGAAATGAAATGGGCTTACCATGCTATAAGAGAATTGCACCCATGGAGTAGTCACTTCTATCTGTTTGTATTTCAAATGGTTGTTTCAAATCCGATAATGCTAAAACTAGGGTTGAACTGATCTTTTGTTTTAAAGCATCGAATTATTTTTGTTGTTTTCCTCCCCACTGGAGGACAACCTTCATGCTGGTCAAAGCAAGTAGTGGAGCTACTATGGAAGAGAAATTGGCAATGAATTTCATTCGGTACTACACTACTCCCAGAAAACTCCTTACTTTTGTGACTGATTTGGGTATTGGCCAATTCACAATGACCGAAAATTTAGAGGGGTCAATCTTCATCTCACCTCCTCCAACTATGTGGCCCAAATACACTAAGGAAGTTTTTCCGAATTCAAATTTAGACATATTCATAAATAGTTGTTCTTTTTTCAAGACATCCAACACTTTCCTCACATGCTTGACATGCTCTTCTCATGATTTTCTTAATATAAAAATATCATCTAAATAGACAATTACAAACTCATCAAGATAGGATCTTAAAACATCATTCATAACTCTCATGAATGTAGCTGGAGTGTTGCAAAGACTGAAAGGCATAACCAGCCACTCAAACAATCCTTGTTTGGTTTTAAAAGAAGTCTTCCAAATATCCTCCTCAGCTATTCTAACTTGATGATATCCACTTCTCAAGTCTAATTTAGTGAAATATTTTTCATTCTTTAACTGATCTAGAAAATGATTTATTCTGGGCAGTGGGTATCGATTCTTTATGGCAATTTTATTCAAAGCTTGATAATCTACACGCATGCGCCAAGTTCCATCTTTCTTGGGTACCAAAACAATTGGTGAAACACATGGTGAAGTAGAGGGTCAAATTACACCTTTATCTAAAAGTTCTTGGACTTGTTTCTTAATTTCTAAACTTTCTAGAATTGACATTCGATACATATCGATATTTGGGAGTTGACAGTCTTTCTGTAGCTGAATTTCATGTTGAATTCCCCTTTTAGTGGAAATCCCTTTAGTTCTTGAAACACATATCCATATTTATTGACCACATCAACTAATTCAGCTTTCAGCTTCACGTCATAGCTTGCAAAGGATTCACACTCTGTGTCATTCTTCTGTTTGATCATAAGGAGCACGAGATTCTTGTTGGAATTGACCAGTCGCTTCATTTTCCCTGCACTTTCTAAAGACAGATTAAGCTTTCTACAATGGGCTCTCACAATATGCTCCACTCCATCTTTGAACAAATTATATTTGTTCTCAAATCTATGGAAAATGACTTTTCAATCATACAGATACGGGCTTCCCAACACAATTCCAAAAATATCTAGTGACACCACATCTAATTCGACTTCATCAACGAAATTTGTAGTAATAGCAAAACTGAAAACGCATTTCCTTGTGACCTAAAGATTTTCATCCTTGGTTATCCAACCCAACGAATACAGTTTATGATGAGGCACATTTTCCAGTTTCAACTTCTTGACCAAGTCTGTAGAAATTAAATTTGTCTGGGATCCACTGTCAAACAACATATCAATCTTGGTGTGTTTGGAAATAACTTTGATATGGAAAAACTCAATTATTTTTTCTTCATTTGAAGCATTGTTGGAGTTATTTGTTGCGTTGGTGCTTGCCACAGCATCCTCTTTGCTTATTTTTGTGACGACTTTTCCTTTAGTCACTATCGCTGCAATCGTTGCTTCATCACCGAAGTTGGAACCCAAGTCTAGTTGTACAACAGTGTTTGTCTTTTGTTTCCATTTATTGTTAAATTTCTTCAGTCTTAATTTAGGATGAAGCATCCAAAAATTCGCTTCATTATGGCCCTCTTTGAAACAATTCTTGCACACAGGTTTCTCCCATTCTTTCTTAACAAAAGCATTTTTCTTCTACATTCCTTTACATTTCTTTTCTTTCATTTTTCTTGTACATTTTTCCCTCTTGCTTCGAGGTGTGTAGCTTGAACACAGACCTCATCAAGATTCGTGGGATTAAACATAAGAATGGTGTGTCGAAGATAGCTATGCAAACCTCCTATGTATTTCAACAAAGTATCTTGTGACTGCAAGTCTACTCCTAGCATAAGAGATCTTCTCCTAAACTCTTGAGTATACTCTTGCACATTTTGACCTTTTAACTATCTGAAATTTTTCCAATTCATGATAGCTTTTTGCATATGAGCTAAAGGGTAGAATTGTCTTTTTATAGCAGCAATGAAATCAGACCAAGTAATAGAGATCTTACCATGTTTTTTGATCTCATCTTGAGTCCTTGCTTCCCACCAAATGAGTGTTGCACTCTCCATTCTTAATGAAGCCAACTGAATTTTAACATTATCTTCTTGAAGGTTATGAATTCTACAATACTACTCCAACTAATGAATCCAATTATCAAGCTTCTCTACATTAACTTCATCATTATACATGGGCAACTCAAATTTAAGATCAAGTTTTAGAAAAGGTGATTTTCCAGTGCCTTTCGAAGAATGATGATGAGTATAAGAGTTGTAATAGTGGAAGAGTGTGAAGATGCTTGCGAAAAAGAAGATGAAGAAGATGATGGAGAGGGTGGAGGTTTGTCTCCATTCCCATTACCTCCTTTTCCAGTACCTCCTCCTGAAGAGCTTTCTCCTTTGGGAGGTTTGGAACTTTCTCCTTGCAACCTATTATTCCTCTCTTCATAGAGGACCTTCACCATCTCTGTCATATCAAAGAAATCCTTTCTAAAGGTCTTCTCATCTTCTGCCACATTTGTAGGTTCTCCTTCATGAGACATGATCTTTGGAGTCTCAACTACAACTTGAGGTTGAACTGGTGTTGGAGATTGTGGAAACCTTGCTCTTCTTCCCCTTGAGCCAACTATAGGGCTTTCAACTAGCTTTCCTTCTCCTCTTTTGAGTTTTAACCTTGTTAGCATGACACAAAACTAGAAAACAATAAAATCCTTCTTTCACAAAGAAAATCTTGTAAGAAAAAACCAATTCTCTGATACCAACTTGATCTAAAATCCAGCAGATTAGTAATGTTGTGCTAATTCCCCATTTAGAATAAAACCCAAGATGCTTATCATTTGCTTATCAAGTGCTTAAGGATTCACTATTTTTGCTTAATTAACTGATTCCCATGAGAGTTTCTTATGTAAATGTTATAAACAATTTAACATAAAACATATGCTAAACAACAACAAAATAAAAACAAAGAACATCAAAATACAACACACAACACAAAGATTTGATGAGGAGTTAACCCTTCTTGGGCTACATCTCCTTGGTTCAGCTTCCAATCCTTGGGCCTCTCTATTATGCTCACAATTACAACAAAAGTGTGTTTACAATGATCAAATGCCTCTGAAACCTATCTCCATGAGTTCAGAATACTCAAAAATGGCTATCTAGCTCTTTTTGCATCCAATTTGGAGAAGAACTAAAGAAGTTATGAATTCTCCTAGTTCTCCCACTATTTGTTCCACAAATTTCTCCAAAATTGAAAGAAACCCCCATTTTCACTCCAAAATCCGCTAACTGGGCAAATATTTCTCCACACCGCAGGCCATAACCTATCGGTCATATCGTAAATCGCAATTGGAAAGTGTTGAGAACTTATGGTCTATGAATAGAAATGGGAAATTTGTGATTGCAATATCGCGGACCCGATGGGATATTAAATCACAATTTATAGTGGCATCGCATCCGGGGACTTTATTGCATTTTGTAATTCGACGGATAACTGAGGTTTTATACATATGCAATACCTATCCACCAATTTCAATTTGTGATAGCGATTGATTGCATCTAAACCCAAACCTCTTCAGGCACCGATTCTGTCGTACTTCACTCCCTTCATCGATTGCGATTGTGATTGATTGCCTTATCACATCACAACTTTGGCTATTCTGGGGCCAATTTGAAACACCTTCTCACCTGTGATTGCGATTTGTGAAATGGGGGTCCAATTGAGGCCTGCCTCTTGGCACCTCCTCATTCGTTGAAGGGCTTTTCCATGTCATCCAATCCTGCCATGTAGACAAGTCAAACTTGAACTTTGACTTGCTCTAACTTCTACATACGAGATCGGATTTGAGTGTCATTCACAAATTTGGAATTAGAATGACGAGATTTTCGATCTGAATATGAGTTTAACAAAATTCTAACACTTTGATTTCCGAGCATAATTTTGAGCACGTTATCATCAACATATGTAAAAATATTTTCATGCATTCTAAGATCAAGCATATTCCACTTAAGTTTCATTTTCTAAGAGAATATGTTGTTGCTAATGTTGTTTGAATTTAATATGTGTCCACTAATGAACAACTTGTAGTTATATTCACAAATCCTCCAACATGGGAACCGTTTGAGTATCTTAGGAAACAAAAAGGAGTTGTATCTCCTAATGCCAAATGACTCAATTTGATTGAGTTTTGGTAGCTACTCAACTTGTTGGTTCAATTAAATGGTAAGCTTCAAAGTTTAGGGGAAGTTTCTTTCTTTGGGTGCATCATTTTCCATTGATGTCAAAGGGGGAGAAGTACTCTATGACTGGAATGGTTATTGATGTCAGGGGGAGTGTAGAGATGGAGAGAACCCTACCTAGTTTTAGGGGGGCTTGTTTTGTTTCCATCAATGCCAAATGGGGAGATTTTTTAGCATAATATTGGCATTGATGTCAAATGGGCATGGATGATAGATGCATGGTGTGTTAATTTTAGAGGGGCTCCTATGGTTGCTGCATTTTTTCATCAAGAACCATCATAGTAACAAGATAAGTAAAGAAGATCAAAAATATTATAACTATGGTGGTTGGGAGTCCCAATATTTAAAGGAATTTTTGCCTCAAGATATCAGCTCATATGTGCCTATAAATGGAATATTTAGATAGTGCTTGGAAAGAGCTTTCCAATGATATGCTAAAGTCAGAAAAAGGCCTCTAGGATCAAAATATATGGCTAGTCACATTATGTACATCAAAAGGTCAATAGACATGGTTCCAAGCTTAAAGGTTCCACCTCTCCCTTGTGTTTTGCAAGAAATTTATTTATTAAAGAAATTTCAAACTTAGGCATAGTTGGGCCTAGTCAAAGTTTAGGTTGTGCGACAAATTTCAACTGGAGTACAAAGGACCAATCCCCAACCCTTGACATATGTGGGACCAACTACAGGTGGTAGAGTGGGATTGGTCATTTTTAAGCTCAAGAGAAAGTGTGTGGGTTTTTTTGGGACATGTCATCTCAACAGTTTTCCCTAGGAGCACTCAATGGAGTGTAAGTCCAATCCTCCAAGGTGATAGGGAGTCGAGTGGACATGGCAAAGAATGTTGGTAAGCTAAACAAGCATTGATTGGTGGAATTCACAATAGGGTTAGACCCCACTTGAAATGTAACCATTACAAACACACCCTATAAGTTTTTAAAGGAGAAGAAAGTGCTTTTATCCATGGATCCAGGGTCTGGATTGGTTTGGAGCAGCACTGGAGCATTGGATCAATGGCAGGTAGCGAGGGGTCCTCACAAGACATGTCACCCCAAACGGTCTTCCCTGGAAGTTTCAAAGGAAACTTGAGTCTAATATTCCAAGGAGACGAACATGTGTTGGAGGTATGTAATAGTAAAATTCAAAATTTGAATTTATAAGTTTATAAAGGAAAATCAATGTAAAACCAAAGGCTTGGACCCCACCTTTTCTCCATATAGGCAACAACGTTGACCAATAGTGGAAGTATAAGTGGCACGATGTGATTGGGTTGCAGAGGTGACGTGGAGCCATGAGGCATGATGACATTAACATGAAGTAAGACATCGACATGTGGCAGTCCTAGACAGTGATACGTGGCATGCATATTTCAATTTTTTAGGGGGCTAAGTGGGCTAAAAATGGATCACATGTGGCACCACTCAGAGCGCGATTCATGGTAGTTGGCATATGTGGTAGACAAGTCAACATGGTGGTAGATACACATCACCCCGATAGGATATTTATTGGTGTGTATTCGTTGTGGAGGTCCCACTAGGCCACATCAACCGGTAGGTTTACCCCCAATACTTTTAGCTATAATGCACATGTAAAATCCTAAGGTGACTAAGCATCAGGACATGGTGGAATGTGAGCTCACACAGACAAGTCATCCCAGTTGTTCCGTAATTGGTTAGTGTATGTGGGGTGTGGTCCCACTAGGACACATAACAGTGAAGGATCCCTGGAAATTTCAAAAGTGGTTCCACTGGGACACATCATCCCGAACCTGGAAAGGCTAGCGGCCCCAAAGATTGTTAGGTGTGTTACAGGTTGGTTCTCTAGGTTGACAAGATTTAGGGACATCATGGAACATAGTTGGAGCTATAAACCAACTGGAAGGGTGCAATCGACATAAAGTAGTGGTCCCACATGACATGTATGCCCAAAGGAATGGCCTTGGAAGGTTTACAAGGCACACCATCATTTATACCCAGGGAAATAAAGTCGGGGGCTAAAATTTTGCACAAGGACTTGGTTTTGTGCACATTAAGTGACAAAAGGTGTAAAAGGGAAAATGCATGTTGATTAAGACCTCAAGGCTATAACACAAAGGTATTCCAATAGGCAGTCTAGTGGTCATTTTGTGCATGTTTTGTGACCAAGGGAGCTTCAAGCTTACAACAAGGAATAAGTGTCGTGAGCTAAGAAATAGTGGGTGAGAATGGGCCGGTAGTTGTTTTACACTATATTTGGAAGTTATACCATATTTGAAGGGTCACTAGATTTGAAAAACCTCTGATAGAACCTGCTACTAGAATTAATGGTATTGATTGTAAAGAATTGAGATGGAAAGAAACAAGGACCATGAAACTCACAAAATTAATGGAGCATCACATACATTAAAGAAATCCATTCTTGATCACAACATTCACTCATAATTTCATATAATGAGCAAGGAGAGCCATGTTGAGTAATTAAAATCTCTAATGGTGTGCTAATATATCTAGAGAGCCTTACAAAGCAGCAATGGAGACCATGCTTGTGCTTGTTAGTTGAGTAAATTGTGCCCATACTCAGGCTCTTTATTAAAGATCAATGAGCCATACAACAAGATGTATGAGTTGAATGATGACCTGATAAACTCCGTCATTGTTTGTGTAGCTATGGAACAAAACTTAGGAAACACCAAGTTAGAGTGTTGATATAGTAGTGTTGTATGGTGAGCTAAATATACTTGCGAGTTGTGTGTGAATTGTTGGGAGTTTTATGTTGAGAAGGCAAAGGGAAGAGTAGTGTGTGTGCAATAGAACTAAAGGAGAAGACAATAAGGGAAGTTGAGTGTGTGGTTGTAGAGCGGAGAGGAAGGAGTTGTAAAAGACAGTGTCCTAGGTTCTATATGTTTTATGTAATAGGAGTATGTCATTGTCTTTTAGCCTAAAAATTTTATGAAAAATAGGACAATTGGTTGAAGCAGGTTGAGGCCTGCATTTATCAGAGGTTGGAGCCTCTTGCCAAGTTGTGGCTTGCTAATTTGAAGAGGTTTGGGGCCTCCTGTGAGTGGGTGCTCACAAACAAACTGATGTGATTGAGTAGAAACTCTGGTTACATCAAAATAATAAACAAATTGGTCGTTTTTCCATTTTTGTTTTCCATGTTAAATCTCTGTGTCCATATGCGTATGTTTCTTATGTTGATAGTGTGTTTTTATGTGAATGGTTTATAATTTTGTTTATGTATTTTTTTGTGAGTGCTCACATGAGTGATTGCTATATTCAAAGAGAAAATAAGAATTAATTTTAAAAATTAAAAATAGCACTAATTATTGATTCATCCCCCCTCAATAATTCCTTATTCAAACAATCTTCACAGGGGAAACCTTCCACAGTATGTCAAAAGGAGCTTGACCTATTTCCAGCAATGACCTTCAATGTCTAACGGACTTTCCATCAATGAAAATCGGATAAATTGTTGAAAATGATGTTTTCATTGATGACAACAAGTGTTATTGGTGTCAAAGGGGATGTCCAAGGTAGCACCAATGTCATTCATGAATCAAAGGAAGCAGTATGAAGTTGGATCTCTTACATCCCAACATTAAGATAAATACAAAGAGGTATGAAGTTTATTGAGTTTTTCATGAGATTATGATGTCCTAATTGTTTATTTTTGGGTTGTTGCAGGAGGTATTCCCTAGATACTCAAGTCGACCCTAAAATAAAAACTTAAGAAGAAGAAACTTAAATTAAATTTTTAATTTAAGTTTCCCTCCAAAATTCAAGTCAACCTTGCATAAGGACATACCACTTGGGGCACCCTAAATCACTATAAAAAGGGAAATCAATCTCCTAATTTCATCACTCACACACAACAAACATTTCTCTCTCACACATGCGAAGATGACTGAGGAAGAGGCAAAATTTCCTGAGGAAGATAAATTTTTGAGGCAACTAAGTTTTTCTAGCATCATACCAACATGTTACTTCACATGTGTAGTCATAGCAATTGATTGTTTCACCGAGATTCTTTTGGGCATGATTTTGGGTAATTTAACCAAATTTTGGACAGGTTGACATGTATTCTAGGTGGCTGTTGGAAGATGAATTTTAGCTTGTTGAATAAAGTTGGCAAAAATTATGGGTAGCAACAGGAAGGCCAAATTTTAGGTTGTTTGACTAGCTTTTACTCGTGTTGGTTTTTGTGGCCTGTTTGACCAATTTTGACTAGAAAAATGAGATTATACTTTTGTTGAATCAAACAATTTCTACTAAGAAAAGGTTGTTTGGTTTTTCTCGAGGTTGGGTTTTCCCAGGGTAAATTTGTGTCTCTTTTGTGATTGATTGTCTCTTTATGATCCTACTACATTTTTGCATTACTATTGAGATTTTTTATGTATAATTGATTAATGATGTACGTGACATAAGTTAATTTGTTTAATAAATCATTGGAAATTAATTATCATATTAGAAGATAAATTTCTCCTAAGAAAATCAACACTAATGAACCTATGGATAGTATGGTTGGATATTCCTCGCCAATACCTTTCCAATGGTATATCACACTCTAAAAAACTTCTCCTAAATGAGAAGTTATGGCCATTTGAAGATCAACACTAGTTAAGGGCCTAAACTATATGGCCAAACCCACAAACACCAAATTTTTTAAACAGTGCACATATTTTGGGCAAATCCATGGTTCAATGCTTCAACGTATGACAAATTACAACCAAACTTGCATAAATTTTAACACGTTAAAGGTAGAGAATATTTTTTCACCCAATATGATCCAATGGTGGAAAATGGTTCAGAGAAACAATTCAAATTAGCTATCGAGCACACAACTACAGAAGGGTCTAGCATCTGATAAGATCTGAAGATGGGAGTTGATCTAATCTAACGACCCAAATCAATATTGGGAAAATAACATGCATGGTTTTTAAGGATAGTTTCCAACTCGATGGAAACAATGGCAGGATGGCATGGAAAAGTTCAGTTGGATGAGGTGACACCAATAGGGTGATGTGGCACCACCAGGGACTTCCACATGGCATGCACAAATGGCACTCTTGGATTGGTGAAAATTTTGAAAATGGATTACACGTGTCAACCCTCGTGGGCTACCATGTGGCATCATGATGTCATGTTGATATCATCATGTAGATGACCATGGACCCCTAAGGACCAAGTTTCATGGAATGGTTGCATGGGATAAACTCCATTGGAAATTGATTATATGGGCTAAAATATTAGTTATATGGGGTGATTGTATGGGTTAATATCTGGATGTGTAGGGGTAAATGTTAGCTCATGATCGATTGTATTATTAAAACTTCATTTGAGGGCATGATCGATGTCAACTATATTGAGTCCCAGGACCATCAAATATATTTATACGACCATGTTCTCATAGATAAATGATCAAATAAGTGTGTATAACATATGGTGAGCTCTATGATTCAGTTTTGGTTTTTAACTTCAAACCATGCGAGCAATAATGCGCATGGTATAGTGTTATAGTTGAATGGTGTGTATGAGCTGAGTGATAATTTCAAGTGTAGACAATGGTTGGCACATACTATGGATATTGGATAATGTTGAACCAGACACGTCAGACTAGTTGATGAACACATATTTGTCCAAGTTTTGACATTGGCTATTAGAGAAATTTTGAGGTCAAAAATGGTCCTCAAAACAAAAATGTACAACAAGAATCAACTTTATAAGAAACAATAAGATTCAAGATGATGATGTCAACCATGGGGGATGATTGACCATTTTTGGAGTAGAAAGGTAAAAAGATTAAAAAATTTAAAAAAACTAAAAACTATTTTTTCAACTCGTATTTTCAACTTATCTCCCTATGGGTTTACTCAAATTTCAAGCGATATCACTCGCTGGGAAATCATTTGAAAATACGAGTTGAAAAATTAGTTTTTTCTTTTTTCCCTCTAAAATTTGATGATGTAATCTAATATTATTTTATTATTTCTACTATTATTTTATAATATTCGTTATGAGACCCATTTTAGACCTCAAAATTTCTCTAATGCTAACTACTCTAGGGTTATGTGGTTTGTGTAGATGGTGAGCTCCGGTATTGCAGCAATAATGTTGTAACTCCTGGGGATTCCTTCTTTACTTTTATCAACCCGATAGTTTGTAACAAACTTGGAAGCAACAATGTTGTATGCACAAGTACTAGCTCTTACTGCAAGCTGTCACTTGATCAGCTGGCACAAGTTCGCTAGGAGCTCAAGCCAACTTCTATGAGTTCTCAGAAGAAGCTTTTACTATGATGGAAAAAAGCTAACTCTAACGAGCTATTCTAATTGCAGAAAGAGAAGAAAAACTGGAATGAAACACAAACCCTAGCAAACCCTAGTTTACCCACTAACCCTATTTTTGCAAGAAAAGAGATGGAAACTAATGAAGTGAGTGCCATTGACTACTAAAAAGGAAAATTGCATTTATTCAAGCTACTTCTGAAGAGGAATGAGAAGAAATCATTTTTCGTACTTTTGAGTATTTTTATGTGGAATTATTATGCTTTTGATTTGACTGGTTGTGACTGTGCAGAGGTTTGGTGGCAAAGGAGGATGGAGCTAGCTTTTTCAAAAGGTTAGGAAGGTGTGGATAGGTCCTAAGGAGCCCCTAGTACCCTTCTGAAAACTTCCATTGCGATTAGACTTCGAAAAATCACTCACAGGAAATTCTACAGGAGGCTACAGGGGATCTACGGGAGGTTCTACAGGAGGATCTACAAGAGGAGGCCGAAAGTGGTTTTTGGAGGTTTGAAGGTGAAAAAAATGATGGGAAAGGGGAAATGGTGGCTGGATCAAGGTGCTGAGGGGTCTAGAACTTGTCAAGGAATATCAGGGATGAAGGAGATGGTTGGATTTGTTCAAAGGGCAAGAAAGCAGCTTTATAAAAAAACGTAGAAATTAGTGCAGATTGGCGAAAGGTTGTGAGTGAGCTGAGAATTCTATGAGAAATTGGCTGGTGCTAGCTGTTTTATGGAGGAATGATGAGCTGGGATGTCCTATAAGAGATCTGCACACTCACCTATCAAAACTGACCAAAGAGAGAACTAAAAAACAGAGTTTTGTCTAGCTTAACCTAATTTCTGACCTAAAACCATAAAATATTGAGAAATACCTTATGAACAGAAAAGCATGCAAGAGAACTATGGTAAAAGGACATGAAATGATCTAAGCAAATGAATCTGAACCAATATCAACTTTTCCAAATCAAAGTATCACACTGGCAGTTGCATGAAAGAGCAAAAACTGTGTTTTTGGTGGCAACGGTAGTGCCTTGACCTCAAATCATAGTCCCAAGGAGGGATAAAGGAGATCAAGAGCTGTTGTTGGCCTTTTTGGATCTTTTTCTGTCACTGCAGCAACTTACTTAAGCAACCTGAAACAAAAACAACTATTCTAACCATCAAAAGCAACCTAATCTAATGAAGTAAAATGAGTATATGCAACATAAATTAACTCATGAATGGAAACAAAAACATATAAGTACACAAAGGAGGTGATGGGAAGCTTGGGTTGGGCCATAACCCAAGAGCTTCAGCCCTCTGAAAAGGACCAGTGCTGGCTCAAAATCTGGTTCAATTTCATTATCAAAAATAGCAGTTACATCACATAAACTGTTCTCAAAAAGAGCTTAAAAATGAGCTGAGCACAATGCTACAAAAAAGTGCGAAAATATACTAAGAACTGGCTAACCTACTAAGGCTCGAAGCCTTCTTATTTATACAAATGGGGACTGTCACACGGAATAAGTCGATCTTGCGGACAAGATAGACCTTCCTAGAATCTAAAGAAGACCTAATGACATGCAAACCAATCACACACTATATTTCTCTAAATATGCTTTTATAAATAAAGGGAAACAAGTGTTTTAGGCCTACCTTAGGTCCAACGCAAGTTTGTGGATTCCCTCGCTCCTTCGATCCAAATGAGCTCCCTTGTCGCGAATCTGCAAACACACACAAGCAAACAAATTAAATAGCACCTGAAAAGCCAATATCATAAAACATATTTAACATGAAAGTCAAGGATTTCATGAAACAAATGACATGAGACAATTTGTTGAGAAAAATGAGTTTGATTGTATTAATTTAAATCAAGAAGAACTTTACAACCTGTGCCTTGACGTTGTACAAGATCCTCCCAGGGCCCAGCAAGAAGTCTCCTCTACTTTGACAAGTTTCACTCTCTTCCCAATGAAGCCAAAAAGGTATGTGATCTCTCCTCTTAAGCTCAACTAGGAAGTCTTAATTTCACCAGCATTTACCCTCAAAAATGTTCAGCTTCTAACCTCCTTAGCAACCAGCCCAATGCCTGAATTTATAGTGCAATGGAGGGAAGTTACTAGGTCCTCCTTCAAAGGGATAAAGCCCTCCTTCAAAGGGATAGCTCCTCTCATCAAGGGATTAGCTCCTTCTCTTTTGGGATGCATGAACCACCTAAGAGCGGCCAATCCACGTCAAAATTCCTTCTAGAATCATCTAGAATTTACCCAAAGTGAGTTTTTTAGAATAAACTTGCGCCTTTTTGACTTTCACAGGGGTCCGCACCCACACCTTTAGGGACAGAGCGGGCAAGTCCGCAGTTTTTGTAAACAGAAGGTGCGGGACCACAGGTAACAGTGAGAGAAAGTGCAGAACCAGAGTTTCATTGATTTTCAATGTCTTTCTCTCATTTTCAAAGCTTGACTTGAAGAGCTGAGGTCTGAGACTTGCTTAGGAGGACAATACAAGTGATGATAGACCCATACTAACTGCAAATAATCATGGTGACGATATTTTTGTGTAACAGATTGCCCCCTAAAGTGCGAAGTCTGTAGTAGATGAGGATTTCATTTATCATTTAGGAAGAGTGAAGTACTTTATCATTTCGAGGATCATCTTGTGGAGAGCCCAATTGGAACCTGTAAAAAAATTCAATGCAAGATATATATATGAGATCATATCATCGCTGAGGTAGGCATTCCCATACTCAAATCAAAACTGACTTAGAAAACTAACTACTGCTCTGATATAGGAATGATCTTGTAATACATCACAAGTATAGACTCATGTGGACACAGTATGGACACAGCCATCTATTTATGAATAGTCCATTATATAATGAATACAAAATTCCTCGCAGCCTGGATTGTGGAAACTAGATCCAGGGTCTTCATTTCTACTTCTCGAAACAGTACGATTCTATCCATGCGAATAAATGTGTTGAAGTCGAACATGGTAGAAACCACTTGATTACCAGTCAATGATGTAAACTGTTAACAAGTGTGAGATAAACCACCAGTGATGTCAATGGCTCTCAAAGTACCCAGTACAATCCATGAGATGTGAATAAATGTGTTGATGTCGAACATGTCACGGAATCCTTTGATCGAAGGTCAATGATGCAACCTGTCGTCAAAGGCAAGAAACCTGCCATTGAGGCATGCAGATCCCAAGGTACTGAAGATTTCTAGATCATATTTCTAGATAATGAGCTGAAGTCGATAGAAAGCGAACCGTCGCAGGCAAGCCCACAACACGAAATCATAGATTAAGTTGAAGAAATTTAGTTGCAAGGACTGGCTCAGGGATGGTCAAGATGGATGACAGATATTTTGCAGATGAATGGCTTATTGGCAGTGACCTCTTGAACACATAACGACACGACAGATGGCTTGGTGACAATTGACCCAAAGTTAATACGCAGAAACCGGCTGAAGACTTTCAATGTGGTTTGATCAACTGTTAGGCAAAGGATTTCCCAACCCAGGTGAATAACAGTGTCGTGTTCAAGAGTGGTTACAAAGTACGACAAACAGGCTCTTTTTTCTCTCTTTTCCCCCACCATTTCTGGGAAGTACCTCTTTATTTTTGACAAGCTTGAGGAGGATAACATTTGCTTGATTATAAGTTCATCCTTCGGATGAGTCCAACTTAGTTTAAATTCGAACCCTAAGAAGGAGTGGTTCGTTCCTGTTTGTAATTGAACAGGTCCTTTACTGTGAAATTTTAACGAGTCCAGTATAGGAGAAACTCGGCGTTTTTCAATTTTAGAGAGTCTGAAAAAACTTAAGAAGACTCCAGGGTTGACCTTTTTCGTAAATTTGTGTCTCCCAAGCCCGAAAAAGTATAAAATAATACTTGAGAGAACCGCTTGATCTTTACGACCAAGGAGTACTTTTCGTAATTAGTGCCCTTGACCCGAAAAAGTAAAAAAGCGATCAACGACACGTCGTTTTATAACCAATATCGAATTTGAAACGACAAAAATCCGGCAATATTTTCATGTTTTTACAGTCATAAAAGAGCTGTAAGTGGGCCATCTTTTAGTTCCGTTTTAACGAGTTTAAAAGAAAAACTCGGCAATCTTCTCATGTTTCAGGAGTCATAAAAGAGCTTAAAGGTGACTCTAAATGTTTTTTTTTTTTCATCGAAAATGATAGACTTCACCTGAATAATCCGTTATCCTGAACAAAAACGCAAACATTACTCATACCTGTTTGAAATGGATAAAAATGTTGCGAAAATACCTTTCCAAAGTGAAACATAAACAAATTTGCAATTTATTTACTCAAAAAACTTATAAAAAGGGCCTTCGTCAATTCATTTTTACCGTTTGAGTTTTGGGTGAGAAAATAGTGCTTTTGTTCATAAAACTTCCCGTGAAGATTGCGGAAAATTCAACCATCGAAATCGAACTTCTTCTCCAGGTAATCCACATCATCCTACTCTTCATTTTTAACCGTTTCATTTCTTGTTTTAGGCTTTCATTTCATTTTTTGGAGGGTTTTTAGGCTTAAAACCCGCGCACGGGGGCCCGCAGGTGTACCACTGCCAGCCCGCGGACCCCGACTTTTTCTCAATGGGGAAAAAGTCAGGGGTCTGCACCTTCCATATAGGAAAGGTGCAGACCCACGCACTGTGTCTAACCCAGAGGGTGCGGTCCCCGCCGCAAGGGTTTTTAACCCAAAATTTCTCAAAATTGGCCCAAACAAAACAATTTCTAGCATTCTAATTTATCTTTTTACTTGATGCAGAGAGTACATCATGCTAGATTGGCGTGAACGAGAGCATGAGGACGTGGATGCTGCTGCATGGAATCATCAACCTTCGCTTGATGCTTTGAAGGCATGCGACTTGTACAAATTTTGGGCCATACCTGGCATGAGGGCCCAGGTGGATTTCTTACAGTGGCTGGTTGACAGATGGAGCATACAGGACCAGTGCTTCTTCATTGGTGGCCACCAGCTCGAAATCGGGCCGGCAGACATATATTTCTTGACTGGTTTTCCTAAGAGAGGCGAAGACGTGACTCTATTCGGGGCTAGGGCAGGTGGCCAGTCTGTCGATAGCCTCCGGCTAGAGTTCTGCAACAACCAGGCTAGAGATAAAGGGATAGACATAAAAACCATATCCCTTCCTGAACTCATGGTGATCACATTTACTGTCACCAGACTTTGCGGGAGTGCCGTATTACATGTTGCCACCGGATCCCAGATGTGTATGGCAGTTGATTGCTTTCGAGGCACCATCTTCAACTGGTGCGATGCTGTGTTGGCCAATGTGAAAGGCCAATTGACCAGAGCCAAGAACGGACAACTAAAGACCTTTGGTTATGGGGCTTTGGTTGTGAGCTTTGGTCTGGAGAGGGTTCCCATGTTGATCCCGCAGCACCTTTCTGTTGGAGCTGGGCTTCCTTGAGAGCCCAAACTGATGCGATGGGTCGCAGTTATGGCCCGTCATCCGAACGAGGGGACAGAGGTTGTTCGATTCAAACCTGAGTATTTCCAATGGTTGGAAAACCAGGTTTTTTCTATTTAGGACTTCCTTACACTGGGTATATTTTCGTGGTGACCCAGACATGGCTCTTCCACCAGGAGAGCAGTGGGATGACTCAGGTAAAATCATTTTCAACATTTTTCCTATTTTAATTAATTTTTTTTATTATTTTTCATCGTCCCAAAATTGATAGTAAAAGTTTCAAATGCAGATGTGGGTCCACAGCGACCAGCCGCTCTCCCGCCTTACGAGAGGAAACAACCAGTTGCAGCCGCGCCAGCCCCACAGGACAAATCAGCAGAGGTTTTGGCCGAGTTGGAGGGTCATCTCGAGCGCTTGACAGGAGATATTCCGGAGACCACTATCGACGACATTCCTCGTCAGCTTCAGCGCTATGTGATTGGGGTCCCAGGACCTTTTAGGAGGTTCCTTTGCAAGGTGGCCCGTGCAGTGGTTTCTTATCGAGATCATCACCAGTGATAGGATGATCACCTATTGTGGGCACATATGATATTTTTGTTTTTTGTACTTATCATTTTTGTCGATCATAAGGTGTTTTTCAACCTATGATCGAGGACAATGTATTTTTTGACACACTCCTATATCTATATATCACTATTACCGACTTATCTTGTAAATCATGTTATGGAATGGTTTTAAATTTACATGTATGATTATTGCAAATGTCTACTTAACATTCGAGAAGAAATTGCATCTGCTAATGTATTTAAAAATATTGGAATATGTTGATATTCAATATAATCAAATTCACGTTCCAAGATACGCACTCTAAAAAATAATCTTAATAACACTGGATTGCTAATGGCATACACTCTATTAAGCTGTAATACAATGAGTTCAGAATCTAACCTCACTATCAAACTCCGAATCCCAAATGAAATAGATTCAGATAATAACTCAATCACTGCACTATACTCAGAAATGTTGTTCGTTGTTTGACCGAGGCTTACCCCATGCATAGATACTAACTCGTCAGAGGGTGAATAGATAACCCAAGCTGCGGAAGAAATGTTCCGTGTATTACAACAAGCACCATCAGCGAAACCAATGTATGTTTGGAGAGGCCTCGACATCTGCAATATCAAGAGTAAAACCAAGATAAGCAGGAATAATGATGAAAAAACACTCTCTAAGCTAAGCACACTATTTAAACTAAAACACACCAGCTAGAAAGAAAAGCTATCCTAACTAAAAACCTCCATACCCATCCTTTAAGCATAATACCTCTTCAAGTAAAGACCATTTCTGGGTTTACCCAAAGAGTCCCCGTCAAAGTCTACCAATTCATAGGCCCCTTTTGCTAGCTTTCGCTTGACAACATAGGGACCATGCCACATAGGAACGAATTTTCCAGCGCCTAATTTATCATTAGCTTGATCGTAAACTAAGACTAGATCTCCTTCCGAAAAATTTCGAGGGGTCACATTTCGATCATACTGAGCTTTCATACGTTTTGCGTGAGTCTCGATCGCCAATGCAGCATCACGTTGATTCTCATCTAATTGAGCAAAGTATAACAAACGCTTTTCCTCTTCGGAAGTGGCTGGAAGTAACTCGATGGCCATTTGCAATGACGGGATTTCACATTCAATGGGTAACACAGCTTCCAGACCAAAAACTAGTTGGAAAGGAGTGAACCCTGTTGATGTTTTTACTGAAGTTCGGTACGCCCAAAGCGCTAAAAATAGCATGTTATGCCAATTTGACCGATGAATCCCAATGATTCATCAGATCATGATGACTAAGACTTTGTTGATGGATTCAACCAGACCATTAGCTTGTGGATAATAAGGGGTTGAACTATCATGACGCAAACCAAGCTGGCCTGTAAGTTCGGTCATCATAACGTTTCGAAAATGACGCCCATGATCAGTGATTATCGCTTGTGGGACACCAAACCTAGCAATTATATGATTGAACATGAAAATTGCAGCTGTCTTGTTGTCTGCCTCAAATGTAGGCATCGCCTCGGCCCACTTGGTAAAATAATCTACCGCAATGATGATATACGCATGCCCCCGGCCGAGTGAGGGTTACATGTAATAAAATCGATACCCCATTTGGCAAAAGGACCAACGACAATTATAGGGTGGAGAGGAGCAGGTGGAGCGCGCATCTTTTGATCAAAAATTTGGCAGTTGTGGCATTTTCGGACCGTAGTAATACAATATTTAAACAAAGACGGCCAGAAGTAGCCAGTGCACAATATCTTTTAGGTTGTGGCATACCCAGACATATGAGCACCACACGCTCCAGAGTGATAGTCATTTAGAACCCTTTCAACTTCCTCGTGAGTTAAGCAACATCGAAAAATAGAGACCGCCCCACGACGATAAAGAGTATCTCCAATAATCCTAAATTGTTGGGACTGGAATCGTATTTTCCGACGTTCTAACCTAGAAATTTCTGGTCGAAAGGATTGGGCCTAGAGATAAACGATGATATTCCCATACCACGGATCTAAAGTGCTGATTAGAAACAAGGATTCATCCGCAATGGGCTCCTCCGCCACAGTTTCCAAATCAGTACGCAGGAAATCACACATTAATTCCGCAAAAACTAAAGATTTCTTAGACTTAGATTTTTCAAATTCCAAGTCGAACCCCTGCAGGATAACAATCCATTTAGAGTACTTTCCCCCTAGCAATTGCTTGGTCAAAATGTAGATCATAGGGTTGCAATCTGAAATTACTGTAGTTTTACGTAGTAAAATGTAGTGACGAAAACGTTGGATAGCTTGAATAGCTGCCAATGCCAATTTCTCCACATGTGAGTATTTTAGCTCAGTTGGATTTAAAGTTCAACTAAGGTAATATATCACATGTTCAGTTCCAAATTCATCTTCCTGAACTAAAACCATTCCAATGGTGGAATGAGAGGCGGCGAGATACAAGAAGTAATCCCGGTTGTAGTTGGGAGGATGCAATAATGGTGCATGAGTCAACGCGTGTTTTGGTGCATCAAAAGATTTCTGAGCTATCTCATCCCAATAGAATGGAGTACTCTATTTCAACAACCGGGTAAAACCCTTTGTAACCTCGGCGTAGTTAGGAATGAATCATCGTAAAAAGTTTGCTTTCCCTTGCAAACTTTGGAGTTGGCGAAGACTCGAAGGAGGAGGCAATTTGACAATAGCTTTGACCTTTGAGGGATCGACGCGAATATCGGCTTTCGAAACTACAAACCCCAGCAATCGACCTGTCTCTATACAGAAAACACATTTGTGTGGGTTCAACTGAATACGATAATGCCTACACCTCATAAAGATTGCTCATAAATGGACGAGGTGATCAGCTCGATGTAATGAATGAGCGGGCAAATCATTGAGATAGGGTTGCACAATGTGCTTGATGTCATGAAACGCATAAGACATGGCCCTTTGAAAAGTTGCTCCGACATTCTTGAGCCCAAACGGTAACTTGCAATAAGCAAATGTCCCCCATGGACAAATGAAAGCCGTTTTTGGTTGATCGGCAGGTAGAATAGTGATTTGATTGTATCCGGAAAAACCATCAATGAAGGAGAATATTTCACTGCTGGCACAATCATCAATGATTTGATCGATATAGGGAGTTGGGTAATTGTCCTTTGGACAGGCTCGATTAATGTCCCTATAATCGATGCATATTCTTATTGTTCCTTGCTTTTTGTTAACTGGAACAATATTCGATACCCAATCCGTTAACGGGATCGGATAAATGAAACCTGCTTTGAGTAATTTTTCAACTTCTGCTTTAATTGCAGCAGCTTTTCTTGGGTGAATCTGACGCAAACGTTGCCGGACGGGTTTAGCGTCTGAGTAAGTCTTGATCTCATGACCAACAATAGCGGGATCAATTCCTGGCATTTCCTCATAGGACCAGGCAAACACGTCGCAAAATTCTTGAAATAGGGCCTTATATATTTGAATTTTGTCATCTGTACACGAGGCACCTATATGAATGTTCTCAACAATTCCAGGCTTAACCGAAATGTCAATAGGAATAGTTCGAGAGATGTTTCCCAAATTTAACTCTGAATCGGGATGTTTCATTGGATTCTGAGGTTCATTGACATATTCAGTCGTAAAAATTGATGAAAAATCATTTTCAAAACGATCATTCTCAGGTAAAAACGAAGATCTATGATGGAGATCTTCCCATGGTAAATCATCTGCACATAGGATTTCACAAATTTGTTCATCAGAGTGAACAAGTTCAGAAAATGTGATTAAATCCGAGCTTGATGTGAAAAGTGATTCCTCACGGACCACATTCATGAAGTCAATTTCGGTTGAATATGGGTCGGTAAACAATTGCACGACCTCATACGCAATTTCATATGGACTCAAAGGCATGACATCACCAAATGAGTCTATCTCAGATTCAAAAGGAATGATCCAAGAATCATCATAAACAATGGTGTCTGATGTAATCATATGAATGGTTGCAAATGAAGACGATGCGTTGATCGGAGGAAAAGGAAAAGTTCCCAGTAAACCGGCATCTTTAACTAGTCCTACTCCAACATCCTTATACAGGATAGTTGTTTTACCGACATGCTGAATACTTTCAGAAGAGGCTGGGTCAGATGAAAAGTAAGCCAGCTGGTCTATTGTTATGATCTTTCCATTATGAGGAAACTTTATAACCCGAAAGACCGATGAAACGACCGATGTCATAGCGTAAGACCAACTTCGACCCAAGAGAAGGTTGTAATCTAGAGGGGCATCAACCACCTCCACATCTATATTAACGGTTTTTCCTTCAACCCCTATAGGCAAATCCTGTAGAATGCCAAAAGGATGAAACCCACGGCCATCAAAGGCCTTTAGAATCGTCAGGGATTGATTTAGCGAAGGAGAACCAAGCGATCTCCAACACTGGATCGACATAATACATGTTGAGGCTCCCTCATCAATCACAGTCCGATGAATAGGCCTGTTTTTGACTATCACTGGAATCTGGAAAGCCATTTGATGAGGTAAACGCGGTGTACTATTTTCTAGATCGAAAATTATTAGGTTCGAGTCCTGAACGTCAACAGCTCCTATAGCCGACAAAAGTAATTTACGTTGTGCTGGACATGATTGCAACACTTCCAAAGCCGACATTGCTGAGGGTGAAACAGCTAAATCCTCAACAATGTTATAGTTCTGAGCCGCTCTCGCATGTGGATTGAAAGCTGACTTTCGAAGTATACCCTTGGTGGGAAGTTTGATTACCAAGTCTGGATTAGGTTTCTCGATCTGTAGTGGATCGGAACCGGGAGCTGAGGTTGATGGATTAGAATGAGAAGATTCTGCTTCTTTACCATCAACAGGACTTTTACTACCATAATCATGCAATCGAGTCGCAATCCTAACATGGGACATCATCAGTATGGGTTCTTCATTGGCACTCAAGGAAGAACCTATCATCTTACTATCTTGAGCTGGAAAAGGATCCTTCAAAACAGCATGCGTTTGGGAACCTTTGACAATCTTCGCAACCTCTGCACTATGAGGGCAGTCTCTTGTAAAATGTTCATTGTCACAAATGAGACAAGGATAACAAGGTTTGCGTTTTTCATCATTGGATTCCGATTTTTCAGGTTTCTCCTTTGAATTTTTGTCTGTTTTATTCTTTTGTTTTCCTTTCTTCTTCCCACCGGATTTTGATTTGGCTGTAGATGACTCTACAAGGTGAATATCGGCGGAAATCTCCGTGGAAGAATCTCCTGTCGGGGAATCAGGCAAGGTTATGATAGGAGAAGAATTCTTGGAAGATTTCTTCTTACTTTTAGTGTTAACCGTACCAATCATACCATCGGCGGCATGAGATCCCGAAGGAGTTGTAGCGATTTGATTTTGCTTGGGAAGATCGGGGATTTTCTCGTGTAACGTACCTGACTGAGTATAGACCAAGTCAAGGTACTGTGCTTGAGCAATTACTTGCTCCTCAGTAACAACTCCGGCTTTAGCTACATCTTCAGTGATCTTTGGCAACAAAGACTTTACAAACCATTCAGCCAAGATCTAATCCGGAATAAAAACCTTCACTAAACGCCGTCAACATCTACACTCATGAATATGATCTGAAATGTAAGTGGACGTCGATTGCTTTAACGAAGTTAACAATTCCGTGCCATTGTCATATCGGACTGGCAACTGAAAATGAGTTAAAAACGAGGTAGCTAACTGACTAAAATTATAAAAAGTGCCTCGCAGTAACTCAATGTACCACTTGGCTACAAGACCAATTAGAGTGCGCTGGAAAAGTCTTAGACGAATCGAATCATCTGAAATGGAGTTAGATGCACACCAGAGGTGATAAGTCATCACATGGTTTGATGGGTCCTCTCTTGATTTACCTTCGAACTTAGGAATATCACTAGGCAACTTATTTAGCATTGGCGGCCAAAACGAAAGATAGTTAATGGGATCATTCGTTAGGCGCGACAAGTCAGGCAAGTCCAAAGTTGCGATAAACGGTAACTGACGATTAGGGTCCCTAAAACTCTGGATCATGAGACCAGCCCCAGGAGGAGGATATCCAGGATAACTAGGAATAGGAATTGCATTTGGGATATTGTATCCTCCCGAAAAACCAGGATTAACCGGACCATACTGGGGTTGTTGAGGTTGTTGATATGTGTACCCAGGGTACGGTTGATACTGATAGACTGGCTGCTGCACAGCAGGACCGAATTGGTACTGTCCCTGGTACGATTGATAAGTAAACTGTGGTTGACTTGTGACAACCGTACTTGAACCAGGTTGTCCTATAGGCATCTGAACCGAAGTTTGAATCGTAGATCCAGACGGTGGTAAAGATGTCTGAGGAGTAGATACAGGAATAGTAGAAACCGGAGCTATCGATACTCTAGAAGTAGGTGGGGTAGATTGAACAGATGTTGCGGCAGTTGCAGCAGTCGTTTGAGGCGGAGTACGAGGCGTACTAGGCCCAGGCTGAGAAACTACCGAAGGTACAGAAGTTTGAATATTAGACTGGACTGGTTGCTGGGGTGTACCAGAAACTAAGGGTTGTCCAGTTTGAGATGACAACTGTACATTTGGCTGCAACACCTGTTGAGTTTGCGATGGATCCCACACTAAATTCATTCCGGGGTACGGACCCATAACAGGTTGAGAATATTGAGGACCATAACCGGGTTGAGGGTAGGATTGATAATTCAAAGTTATGTTTCCCGTTCTGTGAACATATGATTGACCGGAGGGTGGTTGGAAACCTTGGTTCGAGTACTGACCTTGGGGTTGATACCCTTGAGGCACGTACTAATACTGGGGTTGACCTTGAGGTATAAATTGATACTGGGGTTGACCTTGGGGTACATATTTTGTTTGGGGTTAACCTTGAGGAATGTACTGTCCCGAAGGTATGTACTGTCCTTGAGGTTGCCCCCCAGATGCAAATTGGGTACCTTGAGGTTGCCCCCCAGGCGATAATTGAGGCTGCCCCCCAGGCGGTAACTGGCCACCTTGAGGTTGAGGATTGGGAATAGAACCTGACATCATGAGAATATCTTCTACGCTCAACGACTTAGTACCATTGCTTCCAGTTAATAACCCTTGTTCAATGGGTTGACGAGATGCTCCCAAAAAAGTACCAGAGAGTGACTGATACCCAGAGGGAACAGAAGGACTGTCGTACAAAAAGGATTCAGGCGATTGAGTAAACATGGACAACTATATTGACATATTTAATGGAGGATAATAACCTCTAGGTGTTGGGTGATAAGGAACATGAGGTGGTGAAAAACTTAACCCTGGGTTTTCTAAAAAATTAGTCAAAGAAAGATACCAAGTACTGCTCCTTGGAGGACTGTAAAAAATTGATTCACGCTCCCTTAGCTCAATAACAGGTTGATTTTCAGGGATAGGGATGCCTACTTCTTCTTCCGGAGTAGCAAGTTCTTCAATAGCTATAAGTCCAGAAGGAAGATCTTGGGTGATTACTCTTTCTACCCTAGGTGAACCAGGACCACTAGAAGCTGGAGAAGCAAACCCCGATGTCGGAGTAGCAGCAAATTCACTTTCAGGTTCGGATATTTCAGGTTCCTCACCTATATCACTAGTAGATGAAAAGCTACCAGTAACTTCGGAAACAGACACTGACTGCGGATTATAATCTGCTACTAAAGCTTGAAAATCAGGATGTACCACCAAAGAAGACTCTCCTTCTTCAGGTGACCCAACTCTACTGTCTCTAGGAGTTACGAGGACTTTCAAGCCTTCAAGTTGGCTCGGTGAAAACTCAAGAGGTTGGCCCCGAAGTCTATGGGACTTCCTCGGTAATTCAGCCATGGTTAAAAACTTTTAACTACTTCACACGCAAACAAAGTAAAATCTCAATGAAAACCACCTAAAGCCTCTAAAGAACCAAACAAATTTGAATCACACGCCTAAAGAATCTAGGAGATCAAACACACACAAACAGTAACTTTTCGTACTAAAAACACTAGTTGGTGATGAAATCCAACGTCGCAGAGTTCAATACAGAAATAACAGTTAGAACAGTTACCCCGGCAACCTGCTTAATGAATAGACTGGCACAAGTTCCTCCACTTAACTGTCTCGAGTGAAGAGAACCCCCCAGAAAATCCAAGTGATTCCAGCCGATGTTTGCTCCAGGTACAGTGGGATCTTCCCACCACTGTCACCTTAGGAAGAATCCTAAAGAATATGGCCACTAAGGTTACCAACTAAAACAAATATACCTGGGGGAACAGTCTACGATCCGATACGCACGCAAGGGCAGAGTAGCAAGCTCAATCCCCTTGAAGGCTCCTTGACATAATCCAAGGTTTACCAACAAGTGACCCCAGGCTCCTCGACAATGGTTAATCTGAGGTTTACCATTTTTAATACGTGAATATCTGGCGTCGTTCCCAATGAGGAAGGATTGATTCCCACACTGGTTCGGACACGATCTCGTGCTTCTCCTTTAAGAGGAGCTTTCCCAGAGCATAAATGCAACAATTGGATTTCTTCCCTACCACAAGATACAGCTACTTGTTTGTTTTTACTGTCTTGGAGAGTTAATTACTCTCCTACTCCAAGACACTAGCCTAAGCTAAGTTGGTGTATCAGAGCCCTAGAAATAAAAATGTTGCTAGATGAATTTTACTTTAAGCGTTATTTTTATTGGTTTTTGTTTAATTCAAAAGGTGCGGAGATGAAACTCGTGGTATGAAGACTCAGCTCAAAATCACTAAAAATGCACCTAAGATGATTTAAACAATCTTTCTCTTCGATGAACTTCTAACTAAGAAAGAGTTTGAGAATGCAAATACTTTGGAAACACAAATCTTTCTTAACAAACAAATTAAAATAAGAGCTTTTGTCCTTTCCAAAGCACTCAAAACGAGACAACAAGTTATTTCACAAAAATTTCCCTTTTCTTTTCAAAGCACTCAACCACTACAAAAACAAGCTTTTTTCCAAAAGAGATTTTTTTATTTTTTATAAAACACTCAAAACTATGCAAACAACTAACTTTGAGATCTATAAACTATAAAAACCTATTTGAAGTCAAAGCCTACAAGATGTATTTTTAAGGATGTTTTACTTAGCTAGATGTAAGCTAAGGACCAATTTATGCAGAACCACAAATCAATCAAAAACAACCAATTTTGTTTTCTTTTTAAAAATGAAAATCCAAACTTTTAAACACAAGCTTTTCAAAGTTTTGTAAAGAGAAAACACAAAGCGGATTCCTAAATAAGGGTAGATTTCATTAATGGTCAGACTCATAAGAAGGTTGGCAGAAACCAATGTGATCTGAGGTCCCTACAGCTTCTAAGCTCAGAGCTACTACAAGATCAAAACGAAAAAACAAACCCAACAAGAAAAACTCCTAGGAATTTCACCTAAAACCCTAACACTAGTGAAATCAACCTAAGGAAAGTTTATGATAGGTTATATGCAGGTCTGGGCAGTAGACAATAACTTCTAAACAAAAACTAAGCTGACTAACAGAGGAAATCTTATGTTTTTCAAAATTTCGACAGGGTCCGCAGGCCCACAGTTAACACAGGTGCGGTCCCGCTTTGTGCTAAAAGCAAAAGTGCGGATAAGTACGCACTGTGTCAAAAGGCTAGGGTGCGGTCCTCTCCCAAAGTTATGAAAAACGAAAAATAACCCTGGATCTACAATCTCTACCCAATTTCACACACAACAAGCCAAAAACAGAAACAAAAACACAGTTTCTCAGGTCAAAGTAAAAACAAGGAAAAAATCAAGTCCCCAGCGGAGTCGCCATTTTGTCACACGGAATAAGTCGATCTTGTGGACAAGATAGACCTTCCTAGAATCTAAAGAAGACCTAATGACAAGCAAACCAATCACACACTATCTTTCTCTAAATATGCTTTTATAAACAAAGGCAAACAAGTGTTTTAGGCCTACCTTAGGTCCAACGCAAGTTTGTGGATGCCCTCGCTCCTTCGATCCAAATGAGCTCCCTTGTCGCGAATCTGCAAACACAAACAAGCAAACAAATTAAATAGCACCTGAAAAGCCAATATCATAAAACATATTTAACATGAAAGTCAAGGAATTCATGAAACAAATGACATGAGACAATTTGTTGAGAAAAATGAGTTTGACTGTATTAATTCAAATCAAGAAGAACTTTACAACCTGTGCTTTGACGCTGTACAAGCTCCTCCCAGGGTCCAGCAAGAAGTCTCCTCTACTTTGACAATTTTCACTCTCTTCCCAATGAAGCCAAAAAGGTATGTGATCTCTCCTCTTAAGCTCAACTAGGAAGTCTTAATTTCATCAGTATTTACCCTCAAAAATGTTCAGCTTCTAACCTCCTTAGCAACCAGCCCAATGCCTAATTTATAGTGCAATGGAGGGAAGTTACTAGGTCCTCCTTCAAAGGGATAAAGCCCTCCTTCAAAGGGATAGCTCCTCTCATCAAGGGATTAGCTCCTTCTCTTTTGGGATGCATGAACCACCTAAGAGCAGCCAATCCACGTCAAAATTCCTTCTAGAATCATCTAGAATTTACCCAAAGTGAGTTTTTTAGAATAAACTTGCACCTTTTTTACTTTCACAGGGGTCCGCACCCACACCTTTAGGGACAGAGTGGGCAGGTCTACCGTTTTTGTAAACAGAAGGTGCGGGACTGTAGGTAACAGTGAGAGAAAGTGCGGAACTAGAGTTTCATTGATTTTCAATGTCTTTCTCTCATTTTCAAAGCTTGACTTGAAGAGCTGAGGTCTGAGACTTGCTTAGGAGGACAGTACAAGTGATGATAGACCCATACTAACTGCAAATAATCATGGTGACGATATTTTTGTGTAACAGGGACCCCTAACAGTCCTCCTAAAATTAAGGAACTCGGCTTCTTAGAACTGAAGATAACAGCAGTCCTACTTGACTTGCTCGGCTACCCCTTGGAATCATCAATGTGGGCCTTTGTACTCCGAGCTGCTAATGGAGGATTCGAGGAAAGGGGTCATTAATGAAGGAGACACCCCTCCTACAAGTCCTCTTCCCTATTTCCCTCAATTTTTGGCTGCCATGTGCTCATAAATTCCTTGTCTTTGTCCAAAATTGTCCAAAAAATATGCAATAAACACTCATTAGACTACATGGCAAAGTGACTAACCCAATTCACTCTATTAGCATAAATATATTCAAAAACATGCAACAAAATAATGAGAATGGTGGATTAAATCGAAATAATAGGCAGAATGAGCCCATATAGTTACCCATTTCTGGGGCTCATCATCACCCCCCTGCTGAATGGGTTGCTCATCCTCTGAGCAACTAATCTAGCTCTTCATCTTTAATAGCTCTGACAGATTCCTTGACATCCCAAGCCTCTGATGTGATGTCTTCCTCTCTATCATGGAAACCTGCTTTCCTGTCCACTTCCTCCCATTGTTTTTGTTCTTCCTCCTCCTTAACTCCTTCCAACAGTCCTAATAGCAGTGGAGGACTGAATTTAAGACCAATCCAGTTGTCTTTCAAGTTTTTCATTGAGTGTTTATATAGGGTCACTCTCCTCATGGCCTCCCTCATTCTATTTGGGGAGTGATACTCCCTCATCCTTAAGCTATGTGGCAATGTATTCCACCTTCTCATGCAGGCATGAAGGCAGTTATCACAAAACAATCTCTCCATATCTTCAAAATGAGCAATAACCTGTGCTTGCTTGTCAACATAATCAGGGAGAACTTGAGGATTAGCTGCAAGGTGTTGGTGGGCATATATGAGAACCAAGTGTTCTGCTGGTTCTACCCTTATCATCAGAGGCTCACTTAGCTCTTTTCTTCATGGCTCATCCAAGAAGCCATAACCATTAGCTGTAAGTCTCCCAATGCAGCATTTGGATCCCATAAATTCATGTCAGGAAGTGCCATGTTGTGTAGGTAAAATTATGCTAGCTTTGCTTTATCCTCGGCTGAACTATGATCACATAAATGCATAAATTGGCCATAATCTTGAAATGGTATTGTGCCCCTCTGGGCCAATGTCTTAATCTGGAATTGGAGCCACTGATCTTTGAGATACAATGCATAGGATTTAGCTGGTTGTCTGCACTGCAATGCCTCCATTGCCCAGCTGGCCATGCAGGCTAACTAGGCTTCCTTTTCCTGCAGCTGCCTTTTCAAAATCAGCACTTCAGTTGCTGCCTGAGATTCTCTTTCTTGTTGTTGTTTCATCAGTGTCTCATTATCTGTCTATGGTTCTTCTTCTTGTTGTTGTTTCTCTGCTGCTTCACTGTCTGCCCGGGGTCCCTCTTTTTGTTGTTGTCCTTCCAAGATTGACAACTTATTTCCTCCTTGAGGTTCCCTTTCTTGTAGCTGCCTTTTTAACAATTCATTTTCTTCTTGTAGTTAATCTCTTCTGATGCTCTTTGTGTGCCTTACCATGCTCAATTCTCTGCTCATCTCTCTCAACTTGTTTTCCATGTGCCCTATATCTTCGACTCCTTTAGATTTTATAATTTGCATCCAAGTGTGGGTCCTGACTATTTCCTTTTCTAGTTCGAAGAAAAGAGGCACTACGAATTTTTGTGGGATGATCTTCTCAACCTCCAAAAGATTGTAATAAGAGCCTAAGTTAGGCTAAGGTCCAGGCTCTGGTATTTCTTTTGCCTTACCTTCCTCTTGGCACTGTTCCTCTACCTTCCTTTCCAATTTCTTAGTTTCTTTGAGCATGTCCAGTGTCTCCTGTAAAGAGGTTTGTGCCTCCTGTAGGACTACTTTAGAGTCCATTAATTTGATCCTTTCCTTCCAGGTGGAGGTCTTAGGACTCCCTCTCTCATAGGTGATGGAGATTTTGGAGGGAGATTCCTCCTTCGTCACAGTAGGTGCATTCTCAATGATAATGGGTTCGTTTGATGGTGGCTAGGGCTTGTCCACCTTGATTCTGGTGCTCCTCCGGGCTTTGAAATACATCGATGTATGTCATTTTCTTTTCCATTTTTGCTTAGCTGGAGTGCTCAATGCAGCAAGAATAGCTGTTGCTTCCCTTGCTAGTGTCTTAGGGGACACTTCTTCCTGTTATTTTTCTTCTTCACCCTCTGCAGTTTTTCCCGTGTCTGTTGTTTTTGTTTTAATTTCTACTGTCTCTGGGGGTGTTTTCTCCTTTTCTTGCTGAGTTTCTGCCTTTCCTGTGGCAGTCTTTTCCTGATTTGTCTTGGTATTCTTCTTCTCAGCTTTTTTCCTCTTCCTCTTCTCTGCTTTTGATGTTGTTTCCTTCTTTGCCTTAGGTTCAACTATGGTTGTGTCATGTTTCTCTTCTTCTCTCTGTTTTTCCTCTTTTTCTTCTTCTACTTGAATATTTTGTGCTTCCTCATGGATTTCCTTTTCAAGTTCCTCTTTCTGCTCCTCCTCTTCACTTCTGGATGGACTAAGGACATCTGTGAGAGTTTTTATGTCATCTTCCCTAGTCATATTCCTGAAAATTTCCCAGGCTATAGGGATGGTGTATGTGTGGAGGGCATCCTCTACCAACAACTTAATGAGCCCATGGTGAGCCAGTTGGTCTGGAACCCCTGCATTCAATTTGGTGCCACACTCTATCAAAGACTGGAGGAGAAAATATGGAAGACTGAGTTTTCTAGATGTAGGTAGGTCCATTCCATATCTTAATTCATTGAATAATCTGAAGTGATAACCATAGAATATATTGTATCTTCCCTTACAGGAGATATATTTCATGATCTGGTAGCTGACCTCACCCCATGGATGAGGTATACTTGTCCTTCTGATCCCATTCTTATCCTCTACAGGATTTTCATTAGGCTAGAAAAATGTCTTTTTAGCAACCTGTCCTAGTGGTTTTTCTTCTTTGATCTAGGGGAGCCCAAGTGGAAGTCCTGTGATTCTGCTGATAAATTCTGGTGTAATCTCTATGGTCAGACCCCTAAAACTGACTGTAACATGGGTTTTTGAATGGGGTCTTAAGGACATTAAAAATTCCTCTGTCACTTCCTCATCATACCCATGAATTCTCTCAAAGAAAGGCATCCATTTTGCCCTGGTAAAGAGGGCTACCACCTCTAGGTGTTCATGCAATCTATTGGAGTTAAAAGGCTCCTTTCTCATAAAACCTCCTGTCATGGTGTTTAGTGACTGTTGGAAATTCTCAGGTGAGGAGGAAGGTAGCAAATTTTCAAGACCGAAAATAGAGGAATAGCTGAGGTTTGTCTTTCTAGAACCAGAGAGGGAATTTTTCGTGTTCTTCTTTTTTCACAACATCAATTTGCAATTTTTCCCTCCCTTCAAACCCTGTTCTCAACCTGAATTTACTTCTCGGGCTTTTGGAGGAAATCAATATTTTGACAGAACAGAGAGTATATAAAACAATGTTTTTCTTTCTCACAGAGTAAACAGACTTCCCAATGTAAATTCGTTTTTTCACAGGCTTGATTTTCTATGGTTGCATCCTTTTTTTTTACAGGAGAATACGGGGAAGAAAAAGACATACTTTTAGTGCAGAGAGTAAAATGGAGAGACTGTATATAATTCAGAAAAACACAGGAAGATGTTTGCATTCACTTTCCCTTCCTTTTTCAACCCAGTACCTTGCTTCAAATTCCACCACCTTTTATAAATATCACATGAAGAGTGGGTTTCTGAACCTACTTTTTTTCCCAAGCTTGAATTTAGCAAAAAATTTTGAGTTTTACCTCTGCAAAGCTGCTCTCTGGCCTTCCTGTAGAAAGGCTCCTGTAGACGGTGTTTCCACTCCTGTAGAATACGATAATGCTCCTGTAGAGCCCGATAAGTGGGAGAGTTTTGAAAACTAGTAGAGAATGACTGGTTCGATGTTCTGAAGGTAATAGGTGAGTTGCTACAGCCGAGAACTCATCGATGCAAATGAAAACAAAAGGTGCTGGAGGCTTCTACCGCAGTGTACTTAAGCTAATGGCATGATCTGCAGTGATGAGGTGAGGTGGCAGGAAGGGTACGTTATCCCCATTCGGACCGTTGGTCCTACTCCAGTGCCATTATGGTATTTCATGTCACCTGCCCACCATGACTTCCATCATTCCCGTTATACGCCGCCACCACAACTAGTTCTGAGTTTTTTCTTCCCAAGTTGACGGACCACACGTGCTGACTGCATCTTCTAAACTACTGCTTGAATTGGATGAGGCTTGTTTGAACTCAACAAGGGTGGTTTGAACTGAACGAGGGTGGCTAGTTAGCTGGCCACCGATTTCATTTAATCGTGACCATCTCAATGGTTCATGCAGTTCCTAAATAATATTCAAGGAACAGAGGAACGGGTTTGTCCACTTACCTATTAGTTGCTACCGTGCTCTGCATGCTCATACTTTGGCACTTTGTTCTTTTTTATTGCTGCTGCTGCTGCTGCTCATGGCCTCTTGACCTGGTGGCTTATGCTGGCTATTTTTCATCAGGCACCTCTCCTTGCACATTTCATACATCTTGGTTGCACTGACCCTGCCTCTGGAGCTTGTTTTTTTAAAGGGATCAGTTGTTACAGGAATCCTGCAGGATTTCCTGTAGCTGCTTCTCCCTCTAAAATTTCTGGTTGATGCTTGAGCAGGGACTGAAGAGATAGCTGAAGAAGGTTCTGAAGGAAAGGAATAATAGCTGGAATACATCAGGTAAGAAACAAGTGAAGAATGTTGTTGTTTTATTCATCATCATTTTTTTGTTTAAAAACGAAAGAAACAGAATTTTTGTGTTTTCTGTGCAGGGAAGGAAAAGCGAGTGGAAATGTGGGTGTGCAGGGATGGAATGGAGAATTAGGAGGATGAATGGTGGCAGGGAGGTCCACAGGCCTTCTGGACAAATTTCTAGCCCTCGGATTCTTCTCTGAACTTGATTTTGAGCTCTCTGTAGTTTCTACAGGAGCCTCCTGTAGAATGCACAGAGTTTCCTGTAGGATGCAAAATTTTCAGAACAAATGAGACCAAGGCCTGGGAAAAGACAATGGCAATGGAGGAATGAGCTATCAAGGGTGTATGCAGCCTGGCCATGTCCTTTTTCTTGTGTGACCCTCCTGCAATTTGCAATGCATTAAAAAAAAGTTAGTTTTTTCTGTTTTTTTCCTTTTTATCCTTTTCTTTTTTCTTTTTTTATTTTTATTTTTATGAGATAGTTGGGGCACCTCCAGGAGGTTTTCACCCTCACCGCCTGCCCTGGGTGCCTCCAAGAGGTTTTCACCCAGGGATCTTTTCTCCTTTTTTTTTTTTTTTTTTTTTTTCCCTCTTTTTTTTTTTTAGCTCAAAGTGTGGGTGGAGTGGAGGCAGAGGCATGCTCCACTACCAACACTATTTTCCTCAGATTCTCAATGAATTCCTACTTAGAAAGGGGCTTCCTGTAGATCTTCAACCTATGCCCATTGACAAGCATGGGGATGGCTTCTTCATCGATGATCCGGATCAAGACTGAACCATTGTCATTGCATTTTTTTACTGTGTATGGTCCCAGCCATCTTGTCCTCAGTTTGCCCTTGAAATCTTTATATCCTGAATCAAATTATTTTTCCTTGAGGTGTATGTCATGCCATATTTTTCTTTGAAGTTGGACTACCTCTGAGTGGAGGCCCCAGTACAACTCTCCTCCCGCTCTTTTGCCTCCACCACCTACTCAACCACAACCATTACCTCCTACTCCACCAAGACAACCCCAAATACTTGCTCAACCGAACCCAAACCCCAATAACGGACAGGCCCAACAGGTATATACTGGAGAAACATCATGCCCGACTATGTTGTGGAGATTTAGGGGATTAACCTATGATTTGGGAAGGTTCTCCCAGATAGCCAACCTCCTCCTAAGGAGGATGAGCGAGAAATGTAGGAAAGTGAATCGAAAGTCATTCCAACCTTTCCTGAGAGACTAACTGGAACCACACAACCAACCCCAGAAGAAACTGAGCTTCTGGGAGAATTGAAATAGTTATGTGTAAAGATACCACTTCTCCAAGCCATAAAGGATGTGCCTATATACAACAATATGATTAAGGAGAAGTGCTTTAGACACCCAGGCAGGCGCAAGAGAGATGCTCCAACTATCAATGTCATAGGACAATTGTCCGACCTGATGTTGGGGCAGGTAATCTGTCCGAAATATCTAGACCCTAGGAGTCCTGTAGTCGATGTCCACATCAATGGCACTGTAATCCCCCATACCCTGATTGATCTAGGGGCTGCCATTAATGTGATGACCAGGGACACTATGCTCAAGCTCAACCTTCAGGGTTCCCTGAGAAAGACCACAACAGTATTGCAGTTAGCAGACCACTCCACCGTGACCCCTGAGGGGATTGTGGAAGATGTAATGGTCTCTATTGATTCCTGGGAGTACCCTACTGATTTCCTGGTTCTCCAGCCAAAGGCAAAGCTCACTGGGTATCCTCTCATCCTGGGAAGACCTTGGTTGGCTACTGCAGATGCCTACATTAGTTGTTGAGCTGGGAACATGACAATCAAGAATGGGCATATGTCCAAATAGCTAGTCTTATATCCTCCTGCCCAACCTCTGTTAGAACATTACCTCTCTGGTTGGAGGAGGAAGATGAGGATGAAGTCTATTTTGCACCATTGTGTACAGTAGAGGCTACCATGGGGGGCCCACAAACTGAGGATGACCTTATTGAAAACTTGATTCAGAATCCACCCCCCAGTGTGTTGCCATTAGAAGAGTTGGTGGAAGAAACCCAAGCCAATCCTTTAGTTGATCTCTATGTGGCTGATCCAACCTCTCTCCAAGTCAAGAATGTGGAATTCAGCCCAAAAAGAACCTTGAGGATCAACTCATCCCTATCCACCTCTCTGGAGAAAAAACTGTGTAGCTTATTGGAAAATCACTTGGATGCCTTTGCTTGGAGCTATAAGGAGATGAAGGGAGTCCACCCTTTAGTCTGTACTCATCACATTTACATTAAAGAAGATTGTAAGCTAGTCAGGCAGCCTTAAAGGAGGATGAATCCATCCCTTAAGGACATTGTCAAAGAAGAACTGCAAAAGTTGCTAGATACAGGATTCATCTATCCCATCTCTGATAGCGAATGGGTCTCTCCTTTGGTGCTAGTGCCAAAGAAAAATAGGAAGTGGAGAATCTGTGTAGATTATCGGGAACTAAACAAGGCGACTAAGAAGGACCATTTCCCTTTGCCTCTCATAGATCAAGTGTTAGATGGCCTGGCAGGTGTTATCTCAAAATCAGACCCTGATAGGCTGCTGGTCAGGTTGACTCTAAGTAACTATTTCAAACCTACTTTAGGCTGAGGCTTAGCCTCCTCAACCTGAGAGGGCTCTCTCTTAAAGGATTAATGATTTTGATTAAAGCTAAGATGGCTAACTCTTATAAAACAACTGTGAAAAATATGAATGCTGGAAAAACATTAAGCATCTATCCATTGGGCTTATGGAGTCAACAATACCTCAATATAACAATGAACTCAACCTTACATAGAAGTCAGGGCACTCAGCATTTAGATATTCAGAACATAACTCATATAGGACCACAGTTTATAAATGCATACAGGAAATCAGAGCACATTCAGTGAGTTCTGAGTGATTATACATCTATACCACTGTAAAAATTATGGGAAGAACAAGATCACATATTCTAAACAATAGAAATCCCTCATGAATCCTGAGAAGTAAAGTCAAAATTATATTACTGAAATGAGTCTTTACATAAGCCAAATACAAGCTGTATCATAAAATTTTCCAACCTTGATTACATTGCTGTTTCAGCTATATATAGAGTTCTTATTCTAACTGATCGAGATTCCTCCTCAAGCATGAGGGGAAGTCGAAGTCTACTTCTAATGACACCTATTAACCCTTTAACTAACTAATAAATACAACTGACTACTAATTGACAGCTTTAGAAACCTAAAACAATTAGGATTCTAATTCTACATCATGCTGAACATAGCATTTATTACAATCAAGATTTATTCCCTGACAAGTGGTCTCTTTTAGTTTGGCTGTGGTAGGTGCTCGAAGCTTCTTACTGGTCCTTAATGTCGTATCCCTTTACCTCTGCTGAGAAACAGGAAACTGTCCCTGTTTTTATGCCTTTGTTTTCCTCAAAGATATTCGGAAGTAATTAGCCATGTTGATTTTCTTGAATTAGTAATGAGTGCCACGTCCTTCGTGTGTTGTAAGCTTTTCCCATGTGCATGTGTATTGACACAAAAACTTTTTTTAATGCTGATAGGAAAGTCTTCAAAATTTGGTTCACCAATCGTTAATTATGCAGCTTCAACAGTTTCGTAGCGCGCTACGAAACTGCTGAGTTGTTCCCAAAAATCACAGTTTCAATACTAAACTCTGACTGTCTTGAGCTTTATTTTCTCAACAGCCACTCATTGAACGGATTAAAGGCCAAAGAGTTAACCTCACTCTGATGAGCTACAACTGATTGTTGAGGCTTGTTAGGTGCAGGTGTACGCATGTCCCATATGAGCAAATGACAATCATCTCCAACAGAACCAAAAAGATATTCGTGCTTCAAATGCCCTGTAACATCCTCAACTGTCCCCTCATGAACCTTCAATATTTAATTGGCTTCAAGCACTTTCTTTCCAAATGCAGCATTTATATCCCGCAAGCATATTTGTGCATCGTTTGAACCACTAAGTAGGGAAAAAGTAACTAAGTTTTTGAGGGAAAATATCTTCTACAAGTTTGGCTATCCAAGAGAATTAGTCACAGATCAAGGGAGTCAGTTTACCTCTAATCTGATTGAAGACCTGCTCACACATCACAAGATTAAGCACAGAACTTCCACCCCTTATCATCCACAAGCAAATGGACAGGTGGAAGTCACTAATAGAGCTTTGGAAGGGATTTTGACCAAGGTGGTGAGCGACAACAGAAAAGATTGGGCAGATCGATTGGTTGAGGCACCTGGGCCTATAACACCACCTGGAAAACCACCACAGGGTTCAAACCCTATGAGCTGGTCTATGGGAAGAAGGCTCTGCTGTCAATAGAATTTGAATATAAGACATTAAGGATGGCAGCTCAGATGGACCTAGATCTGAGAGACGGCAAGATTCTTCTATTTGCTTTGGAACGCTTATACGAGCTAATATGAGGACTGGTGGCCTGACAAGTGCTGCGGTGACATCATCCTTGCTAGAGTCGGTTGAGAGTAGTGATCTTATTGCATATGGTTTAATACCAGAGTCTACTGGACGATTTCTTGTTCTTGTTAGCCTCTCAACGATTGACTGAAGACCAACTTGTTCAGGTGCTCATGGAGCCTAAAACTGCACTTAAAACTCTCAGAATGTGAACCGCACAGATCCCTTCTTGGTCGTCTGCAGATGCTTCAGCGTCGTTACCATCCTCAGCGCGCTCCTCTGTGTTGTTATAAACGTGCTCTCAGCCATTCATTTAAAAATGGTGAAGATGTCTTTGATGGCATCCTCTGGGGTTATACAGTGCTTATTTCGCTATTTGTGGTGGTCGCAGAGACTGAATGGAAGTGGATTTAGAAGTTTTGGCGAATTCTGGAGTATTGGGTGGAAAGAGGAATGCTTCAAATATTTTTTTCTGTCAAGACAAGAGCTCTGTCTGAAGGAGAAGTTAACAAGGCCCGCTACATGCCACCGAATTCATTTGTCATTCATCAACCTATGGAGCAGAGAGCATCTGTCGAGCCATTACGATTCAATTCCCAACAGAAGCAGCAGTCTTTTCATTTGGTTTGACTGTTCAGGAGTGGAATACAGATACATCAGTTGCAGGAGCTGGGGAGAAGTTGGCTAATGGTTCAAGTGATTCATCTTGGAAACTTAACAAGTTTGATAAGAAGATTGAAGCATCATCTGCAAAAATGTATTTCCACTATTATGGGCAACTTCTTCACCAGCAGAACATGTTGCAAGATTATGTGCGGACAGGGTCATATTATGCCGCAGTCATAGAAAACCGTATAGATTTTCATGGTCGCATTGTGGTTGATGTGGGGGCTGGAAGTGGAATTCTCTCTCTGTTTGCAGCACAGGCTGGTGCAAAGCATGTCTATGCTGTGGAAGCGTCAGAAATGGTAGATTATGCACGCAGACTTGTTGCTGGAAATCCATCTTTGGGTCAGCATATAACAGTGATCAAGGGGAAAATTGAAGAGGTTGAGTTGCCAGAGAAAGCAGATATTCTAATATCAGAGCCCATGGGAACATTATTACTCAATGAAAGAATGCTAGAAACATATGTAATTGCGAGGGACAGGTTCCTTGGTCCTACTGGAAAAATGTTTCCCACTATGGGCAGGATACATATGGATCCTTTTAGTGATGAGTATCTATATGTTGAAATTGCAAATAAGGCTTTGTTTTGGCAACAACAAAATTACTATGGTGTTGACTTGACACCATTGCATGGTTCTGCGTTTCAGGGCTATTTCTCCCAGCCTGTTGTAGACGCTTTTGACCCAAGATTGCTTGTGGCCCCTCCTATCTCTCACACAATTGACTTTACAAAGGTCAAGGAAGAAGAGTTGTATGAAATTGATATTACCTTGAACTTTACTGCATCTGTGGGCACTCGAGTTCATGGCCTAGCATGTTGGTTTGATGTTTTATTCAATGGAAGTGTTGTACAACGATGGCTGACTACTGCACCTGGAGCTCCAACTACACACTGGTATTGCAACGAAGACAGTGAGCCCAGATGTTTATGTGTTTGATTACAACAAGCATCCATCAAAAGCTCCTCAAGAAAGGGTTTGCAATCCTGAACCGATATTGAAAGGTCATTCTAATGAAGGATATGGTTTGTCATGGAGTCCTCTCAAAGAAGGTTACCTACTAAGTGGTTCAAACGATGCACAAATATGCTTGTGGGATATAAATGCTGCATTTGGAAAGAAAGTGCTTGAAGCCAATTAAATATTGAAGGTTCATGAGGGGACAGTTGAGGATGTTACAGGGCATTTGAAGCACGAATATCTTTTTGGCTCTGTTGGAGATGATTGTCATTTGCTCATATGGGACATGCGTACACCTGCACCTAACAAGCCTCAACAATCAGTTGTAGCTCATCAGAGTGAGGTTAACTCTTTGGCCTTTAATCCGTTCAATGAGTGGCTGTTGAGAAAATAAAGCTCAAGACAGTCAGAGTTTAGTATTGAAACTGTGATTTTTGGGAACAACTCAGCAGTTTCGTAGCGCGCTACGAAACTGCTGAAGCTGCATAATTAATGATTGGTGAACCAAATTTTGAAGACTTTCCTATCAGCATTAAAAAAAGTTTTTGTGTCAATACACATGCACATGGGAAAAGCTTACAACACACGAAAGACGTGGCACTCATTACTAATTCAAGAAAATTAACATGGCTAATTACTTCCGAATATCTTTGAGGAAAACAAAGGCATAAAAACAGGGACACTTTCCTGTTTCTCAGCAGAGGTAAATGGATACGACATTAAGGACCAGTAAGAAGCTTCGAGCACCTACCACAGCCAACCTAAAAGAGACCACTTGTCAGGGAATAAATCTTGATTGTAATAAATGCTATGTTCAGCATGATGTAGAATTAGAATCCTAATTGTTTTAGGTTTCTAAAGCTATCAATTAGTAGTCAGTTGAATTTATTAGTTAGTTAAAGGGTTAATAGGTGTCATTAGTAGTAGACTTCGACTTCCCCTCATGCTTGAGGAGGAATCTCGATCAGTTAGAATAAGAACTCTATATATAGTTGAAACAGCAATGTAATCAAGGTTGGAAAATTTTATGATACAGCTTGTATTTGGCTTATATAAAGACTCATTTCAGTAATATAATTTTGACTTTACTTCTCAGGATTCATGAGGGATTTCTATTGTTCAGAATATGTGATCTTGTTCTTTCCATAATTTTTACAATGGTATAGATGTATAATCACTCAGAACTCACTGAATGTGCTCTGATTTCCTGTATGCATTTATAAACTGTGGTCCTATATGAGTTATGTTCTGAATATCTAAATGCTGAGTGCCCTGACTTCTATGTAAGGTTGAGTTCACTGTTATATTGAGGTGTTGTTGACTCCATAAGCCCAATGGATAGATGCTTAATGTTTTTCCAGCATTCATATTTTTCACAGTTGTTCTATAAGAGTTAGCCATCTTAGCTTTAATCAAAATCATTAATCCTTTAAGAGAGAGCCCTCTCAGGTTGAGGAGGCTAAGCCTCAGCCTAAAGTAGGTTTGAAATAGTTACTTAGAGTCAACCTGACCAGCAGCCTATCAGGGTCTGATTTTGAGATAACACCTGCCAGGCCATCTAACACTTGATCTATGAGAGGCAAAGGGAAATGGTCCTTCTTAGTCACCTTGTTTAGTTCCCGATAATCTACACAGATTCTCCACTTCCTATTTTTCTTTGGCACTAGCACCAAAGGAGAGACCCATTCGCTATCAGAGATGGGATAGATGAATCCTGTATCTAGCAACTTTTGCAGTTCTTCTTTGACAATGTCCTTAAGGGATGGATTCATCCTCCTTTAAGGCTGCCTGACTAGCTTACAATCTTCTTTATTGTAAATGTGATGAGTACAGACTGAAGGGTGGACTCCCTTCATCTCCTTATAGCTCCAAGCAAAGGCATCCAAGTGATTTTCCAATAAGCTACACAGTTTTTTCTCCGGAGAGGTGGATAGGGATGAGTTGATCCTCAAGGTTCTTTTTGGGCTGAATTCCACATTCTTGACTTGGAGAGAGGTTGGATCAGCCACATAGAGATCAACTAAAGGATTGGCTTGGGTTTCTTCCACCAACTCTTCTAATGGCAACACACTGGGAGGTGGATTCTGAATCAAGTTTTCAATAAGCTCATCCTCAGTTTGTGGGCCCCCCATGGTAGCCTCTACTGTACACAATGGTGCAAAATAGACTTCATCCTCATCTTCCTCCTCCAACCAGAGAGGTAATGTTCTAACAGAGGTTGGGCAGGAGGATATAAGACTAGCTATTTGGACATATGCCCATTCTTGATTGTCATGTTCCCAGCTCAACAACTAATGTAGGCATTTGCAGTAGCCAACCAAGGTCTTCCCAGGATGAGAGGATACCCAGTGAGCTTTGCCTTTGGCTGGAGAACCAGGAAATCAGTAGGGTACTCCCAGGAATCAATAGAGACCATTACATCTTCCACAATCCCCTCAGGGGTCACGGTGGAGTGGTCTGCTAACTGCAGTACTGTTGTGGTCTTTCTCAGGGAACCCTGAAGGTTGAGCTTGAGCATAGTGTCCCTGGTCATCACATTAATGGCAGCCCCTAGATCAATCAGGGTATGGGGGATTACGGTGCCATTGATGTGGACATCGACTACAGGACTCCTAGGGTCTAGATATTTCGGACAGATTACCTGCCCCAACATCAGGTCGGACAATTGTCCTATGACATTGATAGTTGGAGCATCTCTCTTGCGCCTGCCTGGGTGTCTAAAGCACTTCTCCTTGATCATATTGTTGTATATAGGCACATCCTTTATGGCTTGGAGAAGTGGTATCTTTACACATAACTATTTCAATTCTCCCAGAAGCTCAGTTTCTTCTGGGGTTGGTTGTGTGGTTCTAGTTAGTCTCTCAGGAAAGGTTGGAATGACTTTCGATTCACTTTCCTACATTTCTCGCTCATCCTCCTTAGGAGGAGGTTGGCTATCTGGGAGAACCTTCCCAAATCATAGGTTAATCTCCTAAATCTCCACAACATAGTCGGGCATGATGTTTCTCCAGTATATACCTGTTGGGCCTGTCCGTTATTGGGGTTTGGGTTCGGTTGAGCAAGTATTTGGGGTTGTCTTGGTGGAGTAGGAGGTAATGGTTGTGGTTGAGTAGGTGGTGGAGGCAAAAGAGCGGGAGGAGAGTTGTACTAGGGCCTCCACCCCTAATGAGGTACATTCCACTGAGGTTGTGGCTGAGCATAAGAGTGAAACAAATGAGCAACTGGCAGAGCATGGTATTGGGAAGGATACGACCAAGGAGAGGGTGTGGACCAGGAAGGATGAGCAGGGGAATCCCAAGAAGGCATGCAAGTGGCTTGATTAGGGTTGTAATAAGTCTGAGATGTCCCTTGCATTCCCTGCTGGTAAGGTCTAGGTCCATGTGGCCTCCTTTGGTTCATGAAATAGAGTGGTTCAGTGGTTCCTTCATCCCCTTCATATGCAGCTTTAATTCCAGGCAAGGAAGGGCACTGATTCGTAGGATGGTCTTCTTCACAGACTAAACACACTTCTATAGAGTGTAATGGACATTCGTTCCTAGGATGCTTTCTAGTGCACCTGGGACAAAAGATGGCCAAAGCCCTCTCAGCTTCCTCTTGTTTCCTTTTGATATGCAAGGTATCCATTTGCATGGCAAGAGTCTGCCTCATCTCGCTCTTGAAATCTTCCAACCGATTCTCAAGTTTGTTTCTAAGGGATGAACTGGATGAGGATGTACTGGCTAAAGGTTGACTTCCCCTACCTCTCTTTCTAGCTGACCTAGAATGGTTTCTAAACACAGTCTTTATGTCATCATAAGGCAGTTGGTAGATGTCTCCCCAGCCAGCAAATGGAGGGTATCTAGAAGGTCTTCAGGGACTCCTCTGAGCAGAACCAACTTTAGAGATTCGGGGTCAAGTGTGCACCTGGCCCTTTTATAACTAAGTTGAAACCTCTCTTCATAGACTTCTAAAGATTCATCACTTCCCGTGGTCATTCGGAAGATTTCTTCCTTGGTATCCTTTGACCTACAGTAGTCCCAGTATTTATTGTTAAAGCCTTGCTGCATCTGAGCCCAAGTTGTGATATTGTTTCCAGGTAACCCCATGAACTAGCGCAATGCTGCATCCTTGAGGGTAGAAGGGAACAGTTTCAACTTCTACTCATCCTCTTTATAGTCATAGGTTCGACAGAGAACAGCGAATTAAAACAAGAAGGTATCAAGCTCTTTGGTAGTCAGTCCATGGAAGTGAGGTAAGGCTGAAGGACTTATGTTTTTCACTTTTGTGTCCTCATTGGTCTCTCAGATAGGAAAGGCACCTTCTATTCTTTCCCCATTTCCTCTAACGTTTCTGTTTTTAGCCATGGTCTCAGGAGGAATGGTTTCTTGCTCTTATTCTGTTATAGGATCTTCGTAAATCTCTGGAGGTTCACCTATAGGTTCTTCTGAATCACTGCCACCAAAGAAGAGAGAAGGGTGACTTAGTGATGTGGTGGGGGTGTTGGGTAGGAATTTGCCTGAATTGTCTCTATTCATACAAGGCATGAAAGGAAATCTCTTTTTGGGTGATTTTTGTTTTTTCCTGCTTGTACGTGCAAAACTGAAATGGATTGAACAACAAATTGCAACTAACTAAAATGAATCTTGCTGGAATGGAAATTGCAGAATTGAAATGAAAGTAGGAAATGCCTAATCTACGCTTGTGGAAATGAAATTGCAGAATTGAAATGAAAGCAGGAAATTCCTAATCTACGCTTGTTGAAATGAAATTGCAAAATTGAAATGAAAGCAGGAAATGCCTAATCTACTTTTGTAGAATTGAAATTGCAGAATGGAAATGAAACAACTACTCTACTTTTGTTGAAATAAACTGCTTAGCAGAATGTTGCAGTAGAAAATAGAAGAAAACAGTAATCACAAAATACTCTGACGCTTCCCCAGCAGCGATGCCAAAAAGAGTGGTAAGCTCCAGTATTGCAGTAATAATGCTGCAACTCCTGGGGCTTCCTTCTTTACTTTTATCAACCCGGTAGTTCATAACAAACTTGGAAGTGATGGTGCTGTATGCACAAGTACTAGCTCTTACTGCAGGATGTCACTTGATCAGCTGGCGCAAGTTCACTAGGAGCTCAAGCCAACTTCTATGAGTTCTCAGAAGAAGCTTTTACTGTGATGGAAGAAAGCTAACTCTACAGGGGCTATTCTACTTGCAGAAAGAGAAGGAAAACTAGAATGAAATGCAAACCCTAGTTTACCCACTAACCCTATTTTTGCAAGAAAAGAGATGGAAACTAATGAAGTGAGTGCCATTGACTACTGAAAAGGTAAATTGCATTTATTCAAGCTACTTCTGAAGAGGAATGAGAAGAAATCATATTTTCGTACTTTTTAGCATTTTTATGTGGAATTATTATGCATGTGATTTGACTGGTTGTGACTGTGTAGAGGTTTGGTGGCAAAGGAGGATGGAGCTAGCTTTTGTAGAAGGCGAGGAAGGTGTGGAGAGGTCCTAAGAAGTCCCTAGTACCCTTCTAAAGACTTCCATTCTGATCAGACTTTGAAAAATCACTCACAGGAAATTCTACAGGAGGTTGCAGGGGATCTACAGGAGGTTCTACAGGAGGATCTATAGGAGGAGGCCGAAAGTGGTTTTTGGAGGTTTGAAGGTGAAAAAAATGATGGGAAAGGGGAAATGGTGGTATTGGATGAAGGTGCTGAGGGGTCTAGAACTTGTCAAGGAAGATCAGGGATGAAGGAGATGGTTGGATTTGTTCAAATGGCAAGAAAGTAGCTTTATAAAAAAACGCAGAAATTAGGGCAGATTGGCGAAAGGTTGTGAGTGAGCTGAGCATTCTATGAGAAATGGGCTAGTGCTAGTTGTTTTATGGAGGGATGATGAGCTGGGATGTCCTGCAAGAGATCTGCACACTTACTTATCAAAACTGACCAAAGAGAGAACTAAAAAATAGAGTTTTGTCTAGCTTAACCTAATTTTTGACCTAAAACCAGAAAATGCTGAACAATACCTTATGAACAGAAAAGCATGTGAGAGAACTATGGTAAAAGGACATGAAATGATCTAAGCAATTGAATCTAAACCAATATCAACTCTTCCAAATCAAAGTATCACACTAGAAGTTGCATGAAAGAGCAAAAACTATGTTTTTGGTGGCAACGGTAGTGCCTTGACCTTAAATCATAGTCCCAAGGAGGGAGAATGAAGATCAAGACCTATTGTTGGCCTTTTTGGATATTTTTCTGTCACTGCAGCAACTTACTTAAGCAACTTGAAACAAAAACAACTATTCTAACCATCAAAAGCAACCTAATCTAATGAAGTAAAATGAGTATATGCAACAGAAATTAACTCATGAATGGAAACAAAAACATATAAGTACATAAAGGAGGTACTGGGCAGCTTGGGTTGGGCCCTAACCCAAGAGCTTCAGCCCTCTGAAAAATATCAGTGCTGGCTCAAAACCTGATTCATCTTCATTATAAAAAATAACAATTACATCACATAAACCATTCTCAAAAAGAGCTCAAAAATGAGCTGAGCACAATGCTGCACAAAAGTGTGAAAATATACTAAGAACTGGCTAACCTACTAAGGCTCAAAGACTTCTTATTTATACAAATGGGGACTCCCAACAATCCTCCTAAAATTAAGGAACTTGGCTTCCTAGAACTGAAGATAACAACAACCTTACTTGACTTGCTCGGCTGCCCCTTGGAATCATCAATGTGGGCCTTCTACTCCGAGCTACTAATGGAGGATTCGAGGAAAGGGGTCATTAATGAAGGAGACACCCCTCCTACAAGTCCTCTTCCCTGTTTCCCTCGAGTTTTGGCTGCCATGTGCTCATAAATTCCTTGTCTTTGTCCAAAATTGTCCAAAAAATCTGCAATAAACACTCATTAGACTACATGGCAAAGTGACTAACCCAATTCACTCTATTAGCATAAATATATTCAAAAACATGAAACAAACTAATGAGAATGGTGGATTAAATCGAAATAATAGGCAGAATGAGCCCATATAGTTACCCATTTCTTGGGCTCATCAGTAGAGGTCTCCAAGTTTTTCACGCGGATTTGTTTCATGTCATGTGATGAGGAGCATTTTCTTTTGACTGGTATGCAACATATTTTGCATCACTTGTGATTGGTACCTTTTGAACAATGTATTCCTAGTTCAAACTTTAACAAGGTACCAATGGTAAGATTGGAACCCGACTTGCTAAGCAGTTTCACTATGGAGGACGTTATGGTGTGATTTTATTATAGAAAAATGATCCCATTGTGATATTGGAACCTAACTGGCTAAGGAGTCTCATTTAAACCTGATAGTATGATTGGAATCTCATTACAGTATAGTGGTGCCCATTGTGAGCTTGGAACCTAACTAGATGAGGAGACTCGTTCGGACTTGATGGTGTGATTGGAATCTACTTTTAACCATGACCATTCATTGGATCAAATGCCACTCTCTCCCCATCGAAGTGTCAAAAAAAAATATTGGTTGAGAAATTTTTGTGCTAAGGAACATTGTATAGTGGGATTGGTAGTAGACTCTTGTTGCATGTTAAAGGTCGCGAGTTCAAGTTTGAAAATTTATATTTTTTATTTTTTATTTTCACTTTGTCACATTTTTAAACAAACCAAAGAAAACCATTTTGTAGAGGCATTGATGGAAAAAGGAAATTTTGTAAAATGCACCTTGAAAGGGCCATTTTGTAGAACAATTAATTTGATTTTTTATTTTATATGGTTTTGGGGGTTTTTTTAGCTCATTTCTAAGCCAAATTGGATTCTAGAAGAAGCTTAAATGCATGAAAACCCTTGATGGTGTATTTTTTATTATTAGAATCATTGTTATGTGTTTTGGGGGCTTATGACCTTCGAAAAGGGTTTTAAATGACCAGATTATTGAACAAGTTGGAACAAAGTATGGATAAGATATGACAAGTTGTTGAAAATAGTGTGACAACAATAATTTGACCAAATTAAAGATTTATATTGATTCAAGAGCAAGTGGGTCCAGTTTTAAATATTATGAAAAGTGGTCCATATAAAGTTGAAGAATGAGATGGGTGCCTCCATTGAGGTTTGTGCCTCAATCAGGTTGACACCTACATCAAGTCGAAGCTTTCTCATCTCTGAGGTTGGTTCCTTAGTCAATTTGTAGCCTACCACAAGTATTTGCTTGCATATCTTGGGGGTGGGTGCCTATAGCAGCTCAATTCCTGCAAATCTATGTAATTGAATTAAAGAATAATAAGAATAAATTGTTGTTTTCTCCCATATGGGTTTCAACATAAACTATTGTGTTCTCTTGTGTTAATCTGATGATGGATTCTTGATGCATTTTTTTAGTTATTATTATGCGGCAAATGATTATGACGTATTACAATATAAATACTCATTGATTAAAACAAATTGAAATGTTGAAATTGTTTCCACACTGATTCACCGCCCTCTCAAGTGTGGTCTTTGGTCTAACATGGATTTGGCAATTTTTCCTCTCTTTTAAACCTTCTAATAAGTTTTCCTAGTTCTTGGTAATGAATGTTGGATGCCATATAAATTGATGAGGACTTTTGTATCTTCAAAAGTCTTCTAGGTGGGTATCTTCCCTCTAAGATTCAGTTGTAGTCCTTAGAAGCAGGCCTAAAATGTCTTTCCAAAGTCTCTAATTCTTTTGGAAATTTGATGGAATTTTTAGCCTCATGCCCTCATAATGGGATTAGTGAGGGACATGATTAAGAGCTTATTTGAAAACAAGATGAGAGTGAAATATCAATGAAATTTATATGTTTCAAACAATATCTAGATATTTGGGCATCTAGAAGTTTCATGTGCATGAGAGTAAGAGAAAGTTGGACGTTCCAGATACCCAAAAATATAGATATTTAACTAAATGGTGTTTTATCAAAAACTTAGATGCTAGAGTCCTAAATGAATATAATGCACAATGATGCCAAGCCAACACTAGAGGAACCTTGTCATTGTGGTTACAAGAGATCTAAAATCTAAAAAAAGTTTAAAGCCAAACTTTATGAAAAGCCTAAATCCAAAAGCTAGTTGGATATATCACGTGATGATTGCATGGAACCTATGTGGAAGATCCCCAACCCATGTTGGTGATATGGCATGTTGATGATTCATGTTGTTGTGGTTCAAAGGATATGTTTGGATGACATGGAATGCAAATATGGTGTGCTAATGTGGAACTTTAGTGCAAAGGAACTAATGTGGCACTCAATATGGCACTTGCCAAAGTAGAGATGATGTGGAATACACAAGTTCAAAAATCCAAAATTTGTAAAAAATTCCTTTTTGGGTTTTTTCATATCCAAATGAATTCAAAAGATTTGGATCTCTAGATGAATTTTAAAAATTTGAAAATATAGAAGTTTGGATATCCAAAAGATTGATCATGTTGATTGATTTGATGGGGAGTAATGTTGGAATATTGGAGTACAACAATGTTGAGTTGGAGGCCACATGGTAGGATTTATGATGAAAGTGATGTGAATCCATAAGAATTTTAATTTCCATATGAATCTAGAAAAGTTGAAAAACTAGATATCAAAAAATATGGCTTTTTGTAAAAGTGGAATTTTAATAGTTTATGGGTCCAATTTTGAACCATTAACTGAGTACTTGATTGGAGCCGATAAATATGAAAGATTTGAATATTCTTATTGAATCCAAAAAATACGAGAAACTAGAGAAACTAGAGACCTGGAACTTTTAATAAATGGGATTAATGAAAAATCTTATATCTACATGTGATTTGGAAGGTATTCATAACTGGATATAGATGGGCCTATGTGGTGGTGACATGTAGATAGGGGACTGACAAGTTTTAGCTAATGTGGAATTATATTGTGGTGACACATGGGAAAAGGAATTTCACATGTCTACCATGTGTCAATGGTAAAGATGTTGACATGGCCATAAAATGGGTAAATCTTAGGAGGGTTGTAACTTTATGTCTAGACCTCAGAATTAGGTGAGTGTTATATCACTATAAATCTCATGATAAGTATAAGGTGACGATGATCCCAAAAAATAGGTTTAATGTGGTTGAAAGAAGAATAATTTGATAATCCCACTTCCTTAAGGTTACTTAGAAAGTTGACTAGGTGTATTACTTCCTAATGACACTCATATTGCTTGTCAAAGTCTAAATATCCCCTCTAAAGGCCATGTGTGGTGGTTTGAGTCCCCATACATATTCATTTAGTGTGAGAAGACCCATTTAGAGCATAAGTAACATTTTTCAACCCCTACCATTATTACCACGTTGAATTATCGTGCGAAAAATCACCTAATGGAATTTATATTCCTAGTGGAAGGTAAAGTATTCCTTAAAGATATCATATATGGTGGTTCAAGCCCTTGTTCATGGTCATCAATGATGGGAAGAAGAATTCAAGGCCCAAGGAACTTCATTTTATCCCTTAACCACTATCAAGGCTATAAGATTGGTTCATACTGCACAATACCTACTGTTAACATTCCTTTACCTAGTCAAACTCCAAAGATCCATTAAAGATGTAAATTATATTGGTTTGAGGCTTCATTCATGGAAATCAAGTTTGTGAATCCTAATTTGGAGGCTAATTCAATGATCATCAACCCCTAACCAATTTTAAGTCTTTTAAACTAGTATGTGGTGCTCAAAACTATCTAATAACACTCATACTATTGATGAGACGCTAAATATCCCTTGTATTAGTTGTTTGGTGATTTGAGGCCTTGTTCATGGTCATCAAACCCAATAGTTATCATTTAGAGCCTAAGGCCATTTATTTTATCCTCAACCATTATCAATTACTCGATACCACTTCAAGGTACACAATACCTCCTAACAACACTCATATTCCCATCAAAAGTCCAAAGATCCAATAGAGGCTATTTGTGGTAGTTGTAGGACTCTTTTATGGCCCTTAAACCTCAAAATCTTTATTCATAAACTAACTCAATTTTTTCATCCCTTAACCATTATTGCATCCTGGAGGAATATCTATGGTGTGGAAAACCACGTAATGGCAATCATACACTTAGTGGGGGGCTAATAATACCCTAAAAAGATCAAGGTGTTGGTTTGAGATTTAATTCATGGTTATAGATATTAAAAAGCATCATTTAAAGTCCAAGTCACTTGTTTTCATCCATGGACCATTATTAAGACCCTATGACCTAACTACAATGCAAAAAACCATCTAAGGGTAGCAATAATCTCAATGGGAGTACAAAATTCTATATGGAGGTCATGTGTGGTGGTTGTTGTAAGTTTTTGATGAGTTTGGTGTTAGCAAATATGTGCTCTAGTCTCAGATTGTGTCTAAGAGGCTAAGGAACACGAGATCTCCAAAACCCATAAAACATTTCTTGAGATAAGCTTGGGAAACATCTTAATTAAATTAATTAGCCATCGTTTAGATATTTCTTAAGTCTAACTTAGGAAAAATGTTTGATTAAAGTAAATTAATTAAGGTAGATTGATTTTTCTCTAGAGGCTTCTATTGATGAAGTCAAATTGATCTCAGTTGTTGATGGAGATTAAATCATATCTATTGATACTCCAATGATATATTATAAGAGCATGTCGAAGGGGCTTGGAGGAGACACAAAAAACATTTGAGCAGTTCCACTAACTAGTTGAAGGTATTCAACAAGTCACAGTTGAAGCTAGGGAAGCATCAGAGAGTGAGGGAGTAATAGAGATTTCAGAGTAGAGATTCCAGAGGAAAATTTCCTCAGTATTCATAGTTCCCGGGAGGCAGGAAAGAGGAGGTTTAATTATCTGTAGAGGAGGTCATACAAAGTATTGCGAATAACCAAAAACTCTAGCGCGAGTCGTCTGAATAGACTCATTGCAGTTGTCAATGGTTAGATCAGGTTCTGTAAGGCAAAGCGAATATTTTATAGAGGAAAAGGGAGGCTATACATCCCATCTAGAGGTAGATCTAGACCTGTACAAATTTCCAGAGGTAAGATCTGCACATTTCCAGTCCAACAATGTTAGTTGTTGGTAAATGTGAGTGGTTGGAGAGAGGCTGAGTTGGTTTATAGAGGGAGACATTTTGTCTCCAATATAATTTTCTAGTTGTGAGCAATATTTTTTGGAGGATTTCCAGTAAAAGGAATCCAGTTGATTTGTACTCTCAAATTGTTCCATAATAATAACACCCTCATTTGTTGCATTGGTTTTCCCTTCGGGGTTTTACCAGGGACAACTATCCAAAAACAATAGTGTTAATTTTGTTTGCGTGTGCATCTATTTCTAAGTTTCAGTTTTTATATTTTCAAAAAAAAATATTGTGAAGAATGCATCAATGAATTTATTGTTATTTTCCATAAATAAATTACAAAAAATAAATAAGTTTCTAACAATTAGAAAATAAATATCTAGTTGTTACATTCAAGGAACTTTCACATGGTATCAGAGTAGAGAGGATCATCTCAAAGGATCTACGAAAAAGGAAATAAAAATTATGCAGTTTCAGAGGGAGATTTGAAGCAGGGATTTCCAAAATAGACCAACTCGGAAATGTGAATTGTAGGAGGCAAAAAATTTATTTCCAAGTCATGGTGAAGGAAAAGCTCGATTTTTCTCAAGAGTAGTAGTAGATGGTAGTAGGATTGTCGAGGAGGGTTTCTAGTGAGCAAATCAGTTGATTCACAAAGAAAATCTAGCATAGAATATTTGTAGCAATGTTTTTGTAGTTTCAAATCAGCAAAGGGAAAAGAAGAGAAACACACATAGAATGGGAATTTCCATACATTCTCAGAGGGTTTCCAGCTTTCTAGTAGTAGGAAAGGAGGTCATAATTTCTAGCAAAAGAAGTTCAGAGCAAGATTTCCATTTTAAACAGTGTGTATTTTAGGGTTAATAATGCAAGTGCCAGGACCGAAGAAGGACTTCTGAAGGTAGAGCGAATTTCCCAGAGTAGGAGTAGTAGGCAGTGTGAATTTCGAGAAGGACATCGAAGGTAAGTGTAGGTGAAAAACTATTCATTTCCAGCAAAGAGTGCAAGTGAATGAAGAAGGATGAGTTGGTTTGCTGAAAGAAGAAGGAGATTTCCAATGTATAATTCTCTAGCTTATTTGAGTTTTGTAGTGATGGCCATAATAGGACTCAAAGATCAGGACATATTAGACGATGCCTCCAACTTTGGTGTCTTGAAGGCCAAGATGCAATTCCTTTTGGATGAGCACTAATTGAAGGAATTTGTGATAGTAGTAATAGCTGAGCCAACAGATCCACAAAAACTGTAAACCTTCATGAAGGATATGGCCAAATCCAAGAGGATGGTCCTTAACAGAGTTCAGGATCATATCGTTCCGCATATTACAAACAAGAATACAAACAAAGGACAGGTGGGATGTCATCATGATGTTGCACTAGGATCCATCTCAGAATCTAAAGATAATTCTCAAGGAGAAGATGAGAACGGTTAAAATGTAGAAGGGTGAGACTATTACATCCTACCTCACTAGGATTCATGGAGTCAAAGATGAACTTGCAACTATAGAAGATAAACCATCAAAAAGTGAGCTGGTGTGGACAACATTCAACGGGTTCTCAAAGGAGTGGATGACATTCATCTAAGTGATGTTTGGGAAAGATACACTTTTGGGTTGGGAGAGCCTATGAAGTGAATTTACTCAGGAGGAGCTAAGGCTTAGCCTCACAAATGGTACTACCAACAATAGTGGCAAGGGACTAAAAGTGGAGAAGGAAGAAGAGAACATATCCCTTGCAGGAAAGGGAAAAGCGAAGAAGGGTCCAAGTCAGGGACAAAAATCAAAGGGAGAGAAGAAGAAGAAAGACCTGTTGAAGGTCAAGTTCTTTGGATATGGTGATTTTGATCACTGTATCATCCAGTGTCTGAAGAGAAAGAAGGATAAGAAGGGGAAGCAGATTGTAACATCGACAGAGATTGATGACTTTCCCACCATATTGGAGGATGAGTTCACTATGTTTGCAGCATTATCCTTAGATGGAGGAGGAGTATCATACTACAATATGCAAGATTGGGTAGGATCTAAGGGAAGAGCAACACAAGGTCTAGATCTATCCATGGAAGGCTTGATCAATAGATCAGATTGAGTTGTTGTGTATTTATCACATCGATCATTACCTCTGCTACAAGAGCCCACAATAGTAGAGTAGCAAGAGAATTTAAGTGTCAATAAGGCGTGGTCAGATACTTGAGAGACAACGTAGATCTAGTTGAAGTCAGATACTTAAGACATAGTTGAAGAGATAGCTGGGCACATACATGTTATTAGTGTGCAGAAATAGTTATAGTCAAAGACTCATGAGATAGGTGTAGAGCCACTTGTAGTGACACAATAGATCGGAAGAGTTTGAGACTCATAGGGAGTCTAGCTTTAGAGGGAGCATGTTAGGTCCCTATAATACTAGTGATTACCCCATTACTATTGTAGTTGTATCCCTTATTAATATTTTTGAGCCCCTATTGTCCCCATATTTTTATCACTGTGCCCCGTGAAATCCCTCTATTGTTATTTTTGTGGCTTTATATTATTATTGTTAGGTCGGCTGGGTTATATTGTGACTCCATAGACTCCTATATATAGAAAGGAGGTTTCATCATTTGAATCATCGAAGAATTGTTCATTTGTGTAATGTAAAGGAGGTTGCCCCCTCGAAGAGGCTAAATTCTAAGGCGTTGATATCTCTTTTCTATCTTTTTGTGAGCTGGTTTCATAGCATTTGGTATCAGAGCTTTGGATTCTATGGTTTCGCTGCTCCAAATAGGTCATCGTGGAATTTTCACTATAACTTTTTTTCTGTGACGTTTCAGAAGCGAAAAAAAAAAACCCATTTGAGAAGAAATCGCAATGAACCTCAGGTCCGAATTTCAGAGATTTTTGCGCTATATTTGCGGAGATATGATCTGAGGAAGTTGGTCTTTTTACAAACTCTTGAATTACATTCCAAACTGGTGACCTGGGGAAAATCGTCATAACTTTCTCTCTGAGCATCAGATTGAAATTTTGTAAGAAGTTACAGAAAGAGGACGGATTTTAGTTTCTTGTATATATTTTTCAGTGCCATAGGTTGAAATAGTGACATGTGGCACTTCATACAAGTTCGCACTTCTGGAAAGGTATATAATTAGGTTATCTTGGGATATTGTGCATAACTCTTTCTTGGAGAATCCAATTTGGATCAGACTGGTGGCATTGGAAAGAGGATGCAGAGGGCTACTACAGGTCGCAATTTCAGAACTAGATGATCTGAAATTACAAAGATACATCAGATTCAATATCAAGCTCCTACAAAGTGAAAAAAGGTGTGTAGTTTTTTTTAATTTTTGCTTAAGCTTGGTTTGAAAAATTAGTTTGAAGGAATTCAAAGGGCACAGTAAAGCATTATTATCGGTAATTGATGCCCCAAGGAAAGAAAATGCAAACACCTAGTAAGCAACATGAAAGCTCTAGCATGACTCATGAAGAAGAGGAAGAAATGCAACATGATATATCAAAATTACGAGACCAAGTGCAACAAGTGTCACTTGCACAAAAAGTAACAGAATCTAAGATGAAAGATGTAGAAGCTAAGATGGATGGTTTAAAGAAAAGTGTAGAAGTTAAGATGGATTGTTTAAAGAAAGGTGTAGAAGCTAAAATGGATGGCATGGAAGCTAAGATGAATGGCATGGACGCTAAAATAGATGGCATGGATGATAAGATGGAAGAATTGAAGATAAATATGAATAAGTTGCTACAAGAAATGGTCACTAATGGTGAAAGGGTAGTAAAGGAAACTCATGATGAGAACCAAAAAAATGTTAATCATGATTCCATAGACTCTAATGTTGGATTGAAGACCCACCATATTCCAAAAATCGATATGAGGAAGTTTAATGGCAAGGATCCCACAACATGGATATTATAGATGGAGCAATTTTTCGATCTCAATAATGTGCAAAACACACAAAAGGTACATATTGCAACTTTATATTTGGAACCAAATCAGTTTGTATGGTATCAATGGCTTTTCTCTCGTAAACAAATTATCACTTGGGCAATTTTTACGGAAGAATTAACAGCACATTATGATGAGACAAAAAGCAACACTTTTTTAGACAATTGATAAGTCTCAAACAAAAGGGCTCAATAATGGAACATATTGAGGAGTTCCAAAAATTTAACATAAGGGTAAAAAATATTCCAGAGGAGCATAGGATTGATGTGTTCATAGGGACTTTAAAGGATAATATCCAACATGATGTTCGCCTTTGGGAACCTGATTCATTAGAGAAGGCATTCAAGTTAGCAAGAAAAATGGAAAGCAAAATTATGGCAACCAGGAAGCATACCAGTCACAACTATAAAAAAGGAACAAATAGGTGTAATTGCTCAATTATGTTCACTAGATGTTTCCACATCGGAATCATCTATTTCTCCAGATCTCCAAAAAGTCTTGGACAATCATTCCAAGGTATTTGAGACTCCCAAAGGTCTCCCACCTATTTTTGATCATGATCATGCTATTCATTTGATTCCAGGAAGTGTTCCTCCAAACATCAGGCCGTACAGATATCCCTATGCCCAAAAGAGTGAAATTGAACATATGGTTGCAAAAATGCTAGAGGCTGGTATAATTCAACCTAGTCAAAATTCTTTCTCTGCTCTAGTAGTATTGGTGCACAAGAAGGATGGATCATGGCGCATGTGTCCAGATTATAGGGAGCTCAAAAAGCTCACTATTAAAGATAAGTTTCCCATTCCTATCATTGATGAATTACTGGATGAATTGCATGGATCAATTTACTTCACCAAGTTGGATCTTCGTTCAGGATATCATCAAATCATAATGAAGATTAAAGACATTCTGAAAACAACATTTAGAACTCATGAGGGTCATTATGAATTTTTGGTCATGCCTTTTGGCCTTATCAATGCACCTTCTACATTTCAAGGTTTGATGAATTCCATTTTCAAACCCTTCCTTAGAAAATTTTTGTTAGTATTTTTTGATGATATACTAATCTACAGCAAGTCTTGGAAGGATCATGTTGAACATGTTGACAAGGTGCTACAACTATTGGAGGAGAAACAATTATATGCAAAAAGATCCAAATGTTTCTTTGGAGTACAAGAGGTGGAATATATGGGTCATATTGTATCTCATGAAGGAGTTAAGGTAGACCCTAGCAAAATTAAAGCCATTAAGGAATGGAAAATCCCCACATCCATAAAGCATCTACGAGGATTTCTCGGGTTGACTGGGTATTATCGCAAATTTGTTAAGAATTATGGGAGAATAGCAACACCTCTAACAAAATTATTAAAGAAAGATGCATTTTCATGGACTCCAGAAGCAACAAAGGCCTTCGAACATCTTAAAGAGGCAATGTGCCAAGCACCAGTCTTAGCTACACCGGACTTCACAAAAACCTTTATTGTGGAATGTGATGCTTCAGGAAATGGAATTGGTGTTGTTTTAATGCAAGATGAAAGACCCATTGCTTTTGAAAGTCATCCAATCAAGGGAAAGTTTTTACACAAAGCTATTTATGAGAAGGAAATGTTGGCAATACTACATGCACTTAAGAAATGGCGACCCTACCTAATGGGAAGACACTTCAAGGTAAAAACGGATCATGATAGCCTTAAATACTTTTAGAACAAAGATTATCCTCTGAAAAGCAACAAAAGTGGGTCACAAAGATGTTGGGTTATGACTTTGAAATCATCTAAAAAAAAGGGAAGCAAAATGTGGTGGCAGATGCACTCTCAAGAAAAGATGAGGATGTGGAAGCATTGTTGTGCGCCATTTCTATTATCCAACAAGATTGGATAAACGAAGTAAGGGAGGAATGGAAGAATGATGAATAAGTATGGGCACTTATTTGAAAGTTACAACAAGATTCCAGTACATCTGATACATTTAGCTAGAAAAATGCTTCATTATGGTACAAAGATCGCTTATACCTCTGTAAGAATTCGCAACTCAAACAAAAAATTCTTATGGAATTGCACACTTCTCCCTTAGGAGGGCACTCAGGATTTTTAAAAACTTACCACAGGGTTAAGAAGGAATTTTTTTGGGATGGCCTTAAATCAGATATTCAAAAGTTTATGGCGGAATGTTTGGTTTTCCAACAAAATAAAGTTGAAACAATTAAGAGCCCAGGTCTATTACAACCTTTATCCATTCCAAGCCAACGTTGGGAGGAGGTTTCAATGGATTTTATCACAGGTTTACCCAAGTCTGAGGGAAAGAGTGTCATCATGGTGGTAGTTGACAGACTTACCAAGTATGCACACTTTTGTGCATTATCACATCCATTTAAAGCCAGTACAGTTTCTACTACATTTATGGAAACAATTCAAAAGCTACATGGAAACCCAAAGATTATTGTAAGTGACAAAGATCCCATTTTCACTGGAAATTTTTGGACAGAATTATTTTATTGTCTTGGTACTCAGTTATCTCATAGCTCATCTTATCATCCTTAATCTGATGGGCCAACTGAGATAGTAAACAAATGTTTGGAAGGATATCTTCGTTGCTTTGTATTTGATAAACAGACACAATGGGTCAAATGGTTGCCTCTGGCTGAATGGTGGTATAACACTTCCTTCCATACAGCAACAAAAATGACCCCATTTATGGCACTTTATGGATATCAGCCACCATCCATCACATCATATTTAAGAGAAAATTCTAAGGTTCAAGCAGTGGAACATCACATCGAACATCAACAACAAGTCCTCCAACTCTTAAAGGATAACCTCGTGTTGGCACAGAATAGAATGAAACAACAGGCAGATCAACATCGCAGCGAAAGAAGTTTTGATGTAGGTGATTGGGTATTCTTACAGCTACAACCATATAAACAAATGTCCCTCAAGCAAGCTAAGAAGGATAATAAATTATCACCAAAGTATTATGGTCCGTACAAGGTGTTACAAAAGATTGGTACTATGGCATACAAATTGGAGCTTCCTGTAGCATCTCGAGTGCACCCAGTTATCCATGTTTCATGTTTAAAGAAGGTTATAGGCGACAAGCTCCCAGTTCAAACAATATTGCCAAAACTTGACAAGGAAAAATTATATTGGAACCAGAAGAAGTCACAAAAAAAAGAACTCGACAGCTACGAAATCGATCAATTTCGGAGTATCTCATCAAGTGGAAGAACTTATCCGCTGAAGATTCCACATGGGAGGATGAGAATTTTATACAGAATCATCCAGAACTACTCAAGCATTGTTGTCAAAGGAGAGGGGCATGTTAGGTCCCTATAATACTAGTGATTACCCCATTATTATTGTAGTTGTATCCCTTATTAATATTGTTGAGCCCCTATTGTCCCCATATTTTTATTACTGTGCCCCATAAAATCCCTTTATTGTTATTTTTGTGGCTTTATATTATTATTGTTAGGTCGGTTGGGCTATATTGTGACTCCATAGACTCCTATATATAGAAAGGAGGTTTTTTCATTTGAATCATCGAAGAATTGTTCATTTGTGTAATGTAAAGGAGGTTGCCCCCTCGAAGAGGCTGAATTCTAAGGCATTGATCTCTCTTTTCTATCTTTTTGTGAGTTGGTTTCATAACAGAGCATCCCTATGGAAGCTCATTCTTCAAGTTATGAGGTGGTCAATACATACGATATCAATGATATAAGTAGTGCAACATCAATAGAGGCATCAACAATGTGAGATTAGACTATGCGCAATAGCATGGTGGATAGTAACAAGTTCCTTCATAGTGATTTCCATTGACACAGAGTCAGACCAGTTTGAAGATGTGAAGAAAGGAGGTATCACAAATGTCACTCACTAGTAGCATGCATCAATTTGGCTACAACATGTTCCCACACACCAACATGTGGCTGATATACTCACGGAGGCTATAGGGAGATCCAAGTTCATCTATTTCATAGAACAAATGGGTATAATGGAGAACACCTTCCTCACTAAGAGGGAGTGTTATTTTTTTATGAGTTTGGTGGAAACAAACATGTTTTATAGTCTTTAATTGTGTATAAGAGGCTAATGAACATGATATCTCCTAAACCTAAGCTTGGGAAACACCTTAATTAAATTAATTAACCATCATTTAAATATTTACTAAGTCTAACTTAGGAAAAATGGTTAATTAAAGTTAATTAATTAAGGTAGATCGATTTTTCTCTAGAGGCTTCTATTGATGAAGTCAAATTAATATTAGTTGTCGGGGGAGAATATATTGTGGTCATTAAGACTCCAATAAGAGACTATAAGAGACGATTCAAGGGGCTTGGAGAAGACACATAAAACATTTGAGCAGTTCGACTACCCAGTTGCAGGTATTCAGTAGGGTGCAGTTGAAGTTAGAGAAGCATGAGAGAGCGAGGGAGAAGTAGATATTCTGGAGGAAAATTTCCTTAATATTTCCACTGTTTAGGAGGTAGGAAAGAGTAGGTTAAGTTATCTGCAAAGGAGGTCATACAAAGCAGTGTGAATAGACAGAATCCATAGTGTGAGTTTCCAGAACATAATTGTTTCATTTGTCAATGGTTGAATCAGGGCCCATGAGGTAGAGTGAATTGATTCCAGAGGTAGAGGGAGGCTAGGCATCCCACCTAGAGGTAGATCTGGTGTTGTAAAAATTTTCAGCAGCCAGATCTGCACATTTCCAATCCAACAATGCTAGTTGTTGGGATGTGCAAGCGGCTGGAGTGAACCTGAGTTGGTTTGCAAAGGGAGACACTTTGTCTCCAATATATTTTTCCAGTTGTGATCGATATTTGTTGGAGGATTGCTAGTAAAAGGTGTCCAATTTATTGTACTCTCAAATTGCTCTATAATAGTAAAACCTCCATCTATTGCACTGGATTTTCCTTCGAGGTTTTTCCAGGGACAATTGTCCAAAAACAACGGTGTTGATTTTGTGTTTGTGTGTGAATCTATTTCTCAGTTCTAGTTTTTATATTTCCACAATGTTTTTATTATGAAGAATGCATTAATGAATTTATCATTATTTGTCGTAAATAAATTACAAAAGATAAATATACTACTAAAAGTTAGAACATAAATATGTAGTTCTTGCATTTTCGGAATTTCACAATTATAACCCTTGTTCATGGCCCTTAAGCTTGAGAATTCCCTTTCAAGGCCTAATAATTTATTTTTATCGCTTATCCATTATCAAGGCCCCAATATTGATTTATGGTACATTAAACTACCTATTGGCATTCATATTCTCAATGGTAGGCCAAATATCCACTACACAGGTCATGTGTAGTGGATCAAGGATTTATTCATGGTTGTAGAATTCAAGAAACATCATTTAGGGCTTAAGTCACTCATTTTCATCCCCTAACCATTTTTAAGGGCTCAAGGCTAGTCTCTAGAATGAAAAATGACCTAGTAATGGTTATAATCCCAATGGGAGGTTATAGATCCCCCACAAAGGGAATGTGTGATAGTTCAAGGCATTATTAATTGTGATAAAGCTCAAGACACATAATTTAGGGCCTAAGTCACTCTTTTTCATCCCCAACTATGGAATTTTTTAGGGGAAATTTTTTACCAATTAGTTATTTTTCTTTATATTTTCTGAAAAACTATTTGCCCATTTGGTCAAAAATTTGCTTATAATTTACGTAAGTATGATTAAATTGATGATATTTACCAAAAATTTACCATTTTTAATAGTAACCTACATGTTTTTTATTCAATATTTTCCTACATTATATATGTATGATTTTTCAAGTTAGAATATTTTCCCATAATATTTGAATCTGTAAAAAGTACCGTGTCCCCAACCATTGTTAAAGACTTGTCCCTAGTGTGAAAAATGGCCTAATAATGATTATAGATATTTTGGTAGGATAAATGTATGCTACAAAGCTCATATATGATGTTTCAAGGCCTTATTCATGGTTGTAGAGCTTGAGAAATCACATTTACGGCCTAATGCCATTGATTTCATCCCCAAACCATTTTCAAAGCCATGATACTAAGTGATGGTGATGAAACACCATAACATATCTTATATCACCAGTTTAAGTCCAATGATTCACTACAAAAGGTTATGTATCATGGTTTTAGGCCTTGCTTATGGACATCAAGCTTAAGAACCCTCATTTAATGCCTGAGCGAATTGTTTTCATCCCCTACACATTATCATGACATTGAGATCCACATTAGTTCACAAAAATGTGTAATGGAATTCATATTCTCTATGGGAGGAAAAACATCTCATACAAAGGTCATCTGTGATGGTTTGAGGTCTTATCTATGGTTATAGAACCCAAGAAGCTTCATTAATCACATAGGTCACTTGTTTTCATTCATTGGTCATTATAATAATCTTGAAACCCATACATGATGTGTAAAATACCTAATGATAGTTGTGATCCTAGTGGGAGGTCAAATGTCCACTTAAAAGGTCATGCATGGTGGTTTGAAGCTTCATTCATGGATAGTCAGCCCAGGAAGCCTTATTCAAGAGCTAAGTATTTTTATTTCATCCCTTAGCCACTATTAAGGCCATAAGATTAATTAATGCTACATTATACCTTCTAACAACATTGAAATTACCGCTTAGAGTCCAAAGATAACCTATATAGGTGATATGTAATAGTTTGAGATATCTTCCATGGCCATTGATCTTAAGAAGTTTCTTTTAGGGCTTAAGTCAATTTTTTTCAATCATAACCATTTCCAAGATGAAACCCACCTAATGGAGTTCGTACTCTTAACGGGATGCCAAAGATATGATATAGTTGTAAGGTGTGGTAGTTAGAGATCTTATTAATGGTTGTAGAGCCTAATAAGCCTCATTCAAGACCTAGGTCACTTGTTTTCATTCCTCAACCATTGTGACATCCTTGAAATTCATATGTTGCGTATATTACAAACCAATGGTGCTCATACTCATAGTCAAGTCCAAAGATTACCTGTAGAGGTAATTCATGGAGTTTGTAAGCCTTGTTCATGGGAATTGAACCAAAGAAGCCTCATTTATGGTCTATGTCACTTTTTAATTCCTTGGCCATTGTCAAAACCCAAGCCCTCTCTATGCTACACAAATTTTATTAATGTTAGTCATAGTCTTTGTGGGAGGCCACAGATCCCTTATAGAGGTCATGTGAAGTGGTTGAAGGATTCATTCATGGTACTCAAGCCTAAGAAGCACCATTTAATTCCTAAGTCCCTTTATTTCGTCCCTTCACCATTTTAAGGTCCTAAGACCCATTTATGGTGTGAAATATCTTCCAACATCACTTGCATTCCTAGTGGGAGGCCAAAGATGCCTTACAAAGGTCACCTGCGATGGATAGAGGCCTTGTTCTAAGTCACTAAACCTAAGAAGACTCATTAAGAGCCTTGATCCCTTGTTTTCATCCCCTAAACATTGTCAAGGGATTAAGATAGGAAATTGTTGAGTAATACCTCCTAAGAACATCCTAGTCCTAGGAAGAGTCCAAAGACCACTTATATAGGTAATGTGTTGTGGATATATTCCTTTTTCATATCCCTCAAGTTGAAGAAGCCTAATTTAGAGCATAAGTCAATTATTTTCATCTCCTCATCATTGTGAAGGCCTTAATACCTATCAGTGATGCATAAAACCACCAAGTGGTGGTCATATATATAGTGTGATGAGTAAGATACCCTACAACAGTGAGATAGTGGCCAAAGGACCTTACTTTCCTCCCCCAACTATTATTAAGACCTTGAGATTAGTCCATGGGTTGAAATACCTCTAACAATGCTCAAATTCCCATTGAAGGTCCAAACATCAAATACATAACCCATTAATAGTAGATGTAGGCCTTATTCATGGCCCTTAAACCCATGTAGCCTCATTAAGTTCCTAACTCATTTTTTTTATCCCATCACCACGTTTAAGGCCCCAAGACCCACATGTGGTGTGTAAAATCACCTAACGATAGGCATTTGTCCAATAGGAGGAAAAATATTGTCTACAAAGATATTGTGGTTTTGTTCATGGATTTTGAACCCGTTAAACATCATTCACAACCTAAAATCCTTATTTCATCCCTCAAACACTATAAATTCTTAAATCAAAGACCAAAAATCTCCTATAAAAACCAGCCTCATTCATAATTATATCCAAATTCAATACACTAATCATTGGTACTTAAAGCCTGATAAATTTATATAAAATCTATATATTATATTAAAAAAAATATAATCGTAAGTAAAATTTATAACCGAAAATGTTACATATTATCCCACAAATCACTTTGAAATAAAAATAATGAAAACAAGTAACTTAAAACCTTAACACCATGGAATCTTGAGTATAAGCCATGAAGTCCCACAAATCACTTTGAAATAAAAATAATGAAAACAAGTAACTTAAAACCTTAACACCATGGCATCTTGAGTATAAGCCATGAAATGTGGTGGGCGTTGTGGGCGAAGAAACTTCAAGGCTAATATAAACACGTACATGTTTTATAAATTTCATATGCAATATAATGAATTTGAACTACCCATTCTTAAGACTTAGTCATCTTTATGGTGCTACTTTCAACATCCTCTACTCATATTAAAAGTGCCATCGTGTTATGGTTTTAAGTTAAGAGGATTGTTACGAAAATCCATAATGGCATAAAATAGTGGATTCAACTCGGTGCATCTTTGATGCAACTACGCTAATTTTTTTATAATTTGTTTGAAAAAAATTAATCTTATTTAATATGTTGAATTTGTTTTTAATTATAGTGGTACGTTTACAAATATATGGAAATGTTAATATATAACTATTTTATTATTAATACAGATTTTTTTTGTAAGATAATATTTTATTCACAGATTTAATAAAGGTATATTAGAAGAAAAACGCAGGTAGTCTCACCCCGATTAAGTTTGTTGACTACCGCTGAAAGTAGATGACAGTGAAACTCAAAAACATAAAAAAACACAATTCACAACTTAAGAGGCCATGGGCACCAATAAACAGATAGAACATATAAAACAACTATATCCATGCTAGTCATCAGAAGTAATGGAGGTTGGGTTGTTCGGGGTTGTTCCAGAAGGCGGCGGAGGACGAAAAGAGCATTGGACATGCTCCTCGAAATTGGCCATCTAGGCCTCCAACTTCTCAACCTTCTCCAATAATGAATTCTGGCTTTGCCAGACCACCACTATACGCTCCCGAACATGGCACTGGAAGTAATGCATTTTGTTCAAAGTTGTTATCAATTCACTATGATCCTCCTGTTGAACCCGCTCTGAAGTCCCCAAACGCTCCAGAATTGACTGAATTAAGTCTCGACATCGCTCAACACAACAAACTTGTCACTGACCACCACCACCATGACGTGCCAGCACATGACGCCCAGAAACACCACGACAAGTCGAGCCCCCTCGCTGCTGGACAGGCAAAGTGTGGCCACCCCGACCCAATGCCGAGCCCCCGCACCTACCACCCCGAGCAATAGGCCCTACGCACCCAGAGCGCCTCGACCACCTACCTCCTCTTCCCCCTGATGTTATGCGACTCGACCCACCACCGCTCCACCCTGAACCGGGCCACCACTGCCACTCACCATCTTGAGCCTAGACCTGGACGTGTCCGCGCCAGAACTACCTGAATTCGGTTGCACCTAGACGGAGGAATGCCCCAAGTGAGGAACAAGGCACATGGTTGGCTTCCCGACACCACTAGAATGAACAAAGGGCCACCTGCCTGATACTGCCTAAACTTCCTGCATAGAAGGAGACACCACCTCCACATTCCACGGTGCCGAGAACATGCGGTACACAAAACAACCACCCACCACGAGACAGAAATATGCACCTCCCCTAAAGCGGCCACTCGCGAGCCCCGTTAACCAGAGCCCGAGATTGTCGCTACAATGGCTCCACCCTACAACACATACGCCTATAAATGGACCGAAGAGGACCACTACTACTCGCTCGTTCAAGAAAAGACTAGTTCCCACCAGAACCAGACTGAAACCGCCTAAGATGAAAGAAAAGCAACATAATACCACCCCAAACAGACAACCATACCCTACTTTCCTTTCACACTCACAGTGACGAAACCCAATTTGGCAATTAACAACGACGCACACCCAAAAGAAGGGGAGGAAACGTTGATGGCGATGTTGTCCCCTCACCCGGATAGGGGAACCTCTACAACTCCCACTTCTTCCCACAATGCCCATACCACAAACACCAATACTCGTGCATATGCAGAATTCCCAACGAACACCCCCACTACCCTCCATAACATTTAGATGTTCGCCACCACACTTGAGACCCAAGACGACATGAAACCTCACATGCCAGAATTTACTCTCTCCCATACTCAAGGTGTTATGGGAGAGCAGGGAGGCCAACCCGCCCACCTGAGGCCACGTGCCTAACATGAACACCCACACATTCCCTCGAGAATGCCATCCTCTTTGCTTCTCACCCCCATTGGGGAAATATAGATTCATCTTAATTTCCAAACCTCACAAGCAATTAAATTTATTAAGATGTAAATATTTTTTTAGAGTACAAATCTCTTTTAAAAATGTTTTTTTTTGGTAAATTCTGAAAATAAGATAGATTTATTATACAAGGAATCAAATCTATCACGATAAAATTTAAGAGTACAAACCTCTTTTAAAGAGATTTTCTTTTTGGTATATTTGAAGTTAAGATAAACTTATTATACTTTAATTTCACAGCGATATAAAGAAATAAATCTTTTTTTATTAGAACTTTATATATATATATAATTTGTGATATTTTAATATATCTTTATAATTTATTTTTTTTAATGTGATATGCAAAGTGTATATGTGTATATGAATAAGTATATAGATTTTCTTACCAAATATATATATGATAAACGGAGTAGTATATTGTAAATATTATGTTTTTTTAATGTATTTATTAATTAAATTTGAATATGAAATTTTGAAATATCATAATTAAAAATATAAAATATCATTATTTTAATTTATATAGTAATATGGATCTTAATTTATGATTATTATTTATATTTTCTACAATTTTGGACCTTTGTGTGACAAAGTAGTCTTATTCCTAATAATACGTTTATTAAGTAAATTAGCAATGAAGTTATGAAATATGATAGTTATTAATATCAATCATTATTATTTAAATTTCTTTTAATGTGATATATATTATGATTTTTCAGTAGGAGATTGTTTTTTATTTATTTTAATTTTAATTTTTTTATTTTTTTATTTTAATTAGAACTACAATTTTTGGAGAATCGATAACTCCGGCTACCACTATTATGCTAGATACAACTATTTTATAGCTACCACAAATAAGATAGGTACGACATGTCTTGGGAAACTTGAACCTATATAATTAGATAAACAAATTATTCACTTTTATAATTTTATTAATAAAATGGTATGAGAAAGATTGTAAAAATGAGCAGAGAAATTAAGGAAGCTGTTGATGAATCTCTTAAAATTGGCAAGATAAAAATATACAAAGCCCTAAATAAAATGAAAAAAAGGCAGTATATTCGTAAAAGACAAGAGAATCTCTTACACCTCTCTAAGGTAGCTCCTAAGAAATTATGGAGGCAAATTCTAACTAGGAAAACTAAAGATAATAATAAAATTGCTTTACACGACTAGAATTCCTATGTTAAAAAGCTTTATGAATCTCCAAATGTCATGCATAACTTTGAAACCCTGCTCACAACAAAATAAGTTTTCTCATTAGAAGACATTGATTTTGGGGTTAAACAACTGGCAAATGGGAAAGCTAAGGATATTGAAGGTTACCAGGTGGAAATATTAAAAATTGGAGGTCCTGTCCTCATCCCCCACATATACAAGCTTTTCAATCAAGCGGTCAAGAAAGGGTTCCCTAAACCATGGACTCAGAGCCTCATTATCCCTATTTTTAAAACTAGGGATACAAATAACCCCTCTAATTATTGGATAATTATGATCATTTCTCTCTTAGCCAAGTTATATGGTATTATTTTGGAAATACGTTGAGCATATGGCTTGAAAGTCAAGGTAAGCAGGCTAAAGGCCAAGTGGGTTTTAGAAGGCAGCACTCAACAACGAACCACCTCGTTACTCTTAGGATCATTGTGGAGTAATGCCGCAATGATAAATCCAATCTCTTTTGTTGCTTTGTGGATTTTAGAAAGGCTTTTGATACGGTTCCTATAAACAACCTATGGAATAGATTAGAAGAGATAAAGGTTCCTTTCGAGTTGAGAGTTGCCGCTATAAGGTTATACAAGAATGTAATTGCCAAGTTAAAGAGCAATGAGGGGTGGTTGAAAGATATTAAGTGTAATATCATAATTAAACAAGGTTTCCCCCTCTCCCCTACCCTATTTGGCATTTACATCGACAAGCTAGAAGGTTGTTTAGAGGAAGCAGGTTGTGCTGACACGATCTTAGTTGGGATAGTTATCATCCTTGTTCTCTATGATGATGATATTGTTCTTCTTGCAAGGTGCCCATCTAATCTTGATAAGAAACTTAGACTTCTTAAGGATTCTACTCTACCATGGGTATGACTGTTAACAATGACAAAACAAAAGTTATGATTATCAAATCCAATAAGGACACTTACACTAATTGTATGTATGACAATAGTAACTTGGAGGAAGTGTCTTCTTAAAAGTACCTAGGAATTGATATTCATCACAAGCTCAAATGGAACTATAGCATTGAGAAAAGGATTAATGGGGGATGGACAACTTATTTTGGTCTTGAAAATAATTGTAAAATGATAAACCTCGTAATGTGGGATAGAAAGATGTTCCTCTTTGAAACTTTAGTCACTCCTGTTATCTTATATGGATGTGAGGTTTGGGGTTGCAACATCTCTAGAGAATCCTGGAGAAAGATTGAGCAAATCCAAAAACATTTTATAACGTATAACCTCAAAATTAAAAGCAATACACCCTAGCCTATTCTCCTTATAGATGTGGGTCTTTCCCCTATCGAGAGCCTGGCTATGACTTGCCTTCTGTTGTACAAGCACAAGCTCAATAACATAGGAGACCATAGACTTCCTAAGCTAGCTTTAAATTCCAACCAAAGCCACCTAAGGCTCAAACGAGGTTGGTATAAAGACACCAGGACCTGGTTAAACCATTGGGAGATCGACAAGAATGCTGCATTGCAAAACATTAATAACACTAAAAATATTGTTACTTCTAAGTTCAAAGAAAAAATGTGGTGTGAGAAAGATTTAGCAACTAAAAGAAAATTAAGATATTATAAGGAGGTCATCAACCCCACCCTAGAAGATCGAAAGTATCTCTCTATTTTAACTAGCCCAAGGAAAAAATTAATATAGCCAAGATTAGAACGAACTCTCATGAGCTCCATAGTGAAACAGGTCGTTGGGCAGTTCCTAAAACACCATGGATGGAAAGGATCTGCCATCTCTATGAGAATATGAACATCGAGGATGAAAATCACTTCCTCTTAGAGTGCCCCGTGTACAACCACATTAGAGCTCAGTTTCATAATCTTTGTTGCAATATTGACCTTCCTAGCCTTTTACGATGTCAAAATTATAGTGAATTCGTGAGGCTTCTCTCCAAGCTTTTTGAGCATAGGAATAAAATCTTAAATCAAACTAAATAATTCGTTTCTTTAGGTCCGATAGGCCAAAGTTTGGTTTCAGTGGACGTCAACCACTATCATCATCATCAACAAAATATCAAATTATTATTTTTTTAAAAATGACATATAAAATATCACTACAATATAATTTTTACAAAATCACATATAAAATGTCACAACAACATCCTCTAAAATTATATTATAAAATGCCTTTAAACATAATTAAATGTATAATTTTCAAAAACATATAATTTTTTTCATTTTTTTTGAAAATTTATATTTTCTTTTATTTTCCGATGCTAATAAATTAAAATAAAAATTGCCTTTTATACTATATTATGTTAATAAACCTCTAAAAATATTTTAATTATTTTTCGAATTATTTCAATTATATAATTTATAAGATAAAAAAATATTAAAATTATATACCATTGAAAAGATGAATCTTTGCATCTTTATAAAAATTCTAATCTATTAAAATGGAAATGTTTAATAACTTCTAACTTTCTCCATCAAAAATTAAAAATTGAACATTGTATCTATATATATATGTTAAGGTTTTTATGGAAGTTAAACCGTCAACAGAGGGTTAAGCTGGATAGAGTATTTTTGGATTAATCTTGTCCATGAAGGTTAAACCCACAACAGAGGGTTACGCTGGCTTGAGTGTTTTTGGATTAATCTTGAAGTGGATACTTATATTGATAGTTTCATATCGATTAGGAGTTAGTTTGAGGGTTTGTTGGATTAAAATTTTGATCACATTTTTATTTTTTTATTTTTTATAATTTTTTAATTAATTCGTTTGAAAATTGTATATTTTACTTATTAAATTAATATATTAAATTAAAAAAATAAAAATTAAATGTTAAATTTATTTAATATATAAAAATATAAATTGATAAAAAAATTTCAAAAATATTATAATTATAAATATAAATTATTTTTTTTATATACTAAAATTGATTTTAAATTATAATTATTATTTATATTTTATATATATTTCAAATTTTTATATAAAAAATATTCTTATTTATAATTATAAGTTTATTAATTAAATTTAAACATCAAAATTTAATTATATGTTTATTAATCAAATGTAACATCAAATTTTGACATATGATGTTTATTAATATAAATTATCATTATTTAAATTTCTTTTAATGTGACATATATAGTATGATTTTTTTTCTAAAAAATTGTAAAATATAATAAATTAAATTAAGTGAAATATTATTTTTATTAGTACTTTCTACTATTTATTATTTTTTGATTTAATGCTTCATTACAACATCTCATCTTAAATGTCTCTACAAACTTTTCCTCATCCTAGATTGTAAAGTATCCTCTAAATACAATTACATTTGTTTGCTAGGTTATGAGAGTCCTGAGATGATTGACACACCTAACTTGTGGCTTGAGTAGCCGCAACCTAGGGGCATCTAAGCTATCAAAATCACTAATCGCATCAGGCTTGGGCCACACCAACCCTTAGCATTGTTGAATTTGTTCCCACAAAGTTTTGAACCATTGACATTTACAGCACAGAGTATCTTTGTAATATCCCAACCCATAAAGCTCATGTATTTACACATGGTGAAAATTATTAATTTACTATATGTTTAACTACCCCATCAAGCATTAGTTACAACTATTTTTAACATCTGTGAAAATTTAAATGACTATAGAACAAGATTTGGCGGAGGAAAAAGGGTTTACTTGGGACACGAACTTTTCCTCGACTTTTGATGGAAATGAAAAAAAGACCCTTCACATAGCTTGTAAAGAAAACACATGCGTTACATGGATGATCCACATGCATTACAAACAAGAAGTTGTTATTTGTAATTTGCTATGGCTAATCAAACTCTCAATAGAAGTCGTTGTTCGTCTATTGTTATGGATAAATGAACTTGCAACATCTATTGAAAGGATTATAGTATCAACCGTCGAGCTAGCAAGGAACAACCACATTGTATATTATTGATTTTTTTTATGTCATGTGGAGGGTGTCTTGTGACATGCAGGAAAACTCTTTCAAATAATGGTAAGATGAGAATTAGAATTGTTGAAGGTTGGAGGAAAATGTATGGGCCACAATCGGTTCTTTGTGTACAAGAGAGAGTGCAAATAAATTTTCCATGACACCGCTGGCATAGAACGAAATATGGAGGTGGAAACTAAGGGAACAAAGGGTAGATTCTTCAAGGAAAAGATAAGAGTTTTGTGCGTTGAATTCTTAAAATATTTCATGGCTAAATTAATCATGTGAATTGCATGATTTATGTGCATAGGAGTTAAGTTAACCCGGTTATTGTATTAAAATATTTGCTTGGTTTTTCTATACATAAAATATGGGTTATCTATGATATTTTATTGAAAAGAAAGCACGAGAACCTTGCGTATAGAAAGAAAGAGAAACTATGTTTTGTTCATGAAAAAGATCATTTGAGAATCATGTACATATAAAGGAAAAGTAGCAAGGTTTTCTTTGAAAATAATATGTGATTGTTTTAATATTTTTTTCCAAAAAGAATATGTGGTTAAATGATCCAAACTTATTTAGGAACGCAATATAACATAGATATAAACATAAACACATAGATGTAGCAGAAATAGAACTTTATTTCATGAACATCAAAGAACTGAAATATGCTTACATACAGAATGGAAATAAACTAGCTCGGGTGATGGTAGCATATCCCTGAGAAGAGATGTGGTGGCTACATGTCTCTAAACTATGTTACAATGAGGCTCGAAGGCCTATTTATTATTGAGAAACAATGGAAAACCCTAAGCATCCAAAAACCTAACCCTAGGAGATGAAGCGTCAAAACTGTGGGCCCTGTTGGGGTAAATTGGTACATCAACTCCCCGAGGTCGTAACTTTGACATACAATCTTAGTTTGATGTGCACGATACATTATTAGAAATATCTATTCGAGGAATACAAGTTTAGATTGCATAGACAAACACTTGCCTATTTCCGAAAAAACGTCGTTTAGGGCCTCAAAACGGCTCTAGAAGTTCAGGACCCGGAAAACTGCCAAAAGTAGTAAATTGTGTTGTAGTTAAGGAAACTGAAGGGAACACTGGTCGGGGTCCAAGTGGAATAGGTGGGTGGCCACCAGTATCCACTTGGATCATTCCTCCCCCCTTAGGAAGCAATGGTCCCCATTGCATTGAGTGCCTCCATGAGATGGGGAAACTTCTATTGAACTTGGTCCCTAGTGAGCCACTTTCATTTGTGCAAGAGTTGACCAGCTTTGACAACCTGATATAGTTGTATCTCCTGTTGGTGAGTGGTCTTGATCAGTGTGTCCATGATATGATCAATTGTGGCTTGTTCCATGCAATCTGGGTTTAATTCTGTTGGTGTGAGTTGTTCTGCAATGTCTAATGTGTCCAGTAATGGTCGAAAGTATGGTTGAAGGTAGTCCACATTGAACACTGGGTGAAAACCAAGGAACGATGGAATGATGAGATCGAAAGCATTGTATCCTACAACCTTAGTTATGGTGTAAGGCCCATATTGGAGCGGGTGAAGCTTACCGTGGGACCCAACGAGGCGCTTCTTCTGAAAATGTAACAAAACTTTGTTGCCCAGCTTGAACTTGTGGCACTCGATGTTGATCATGAGACTACTTGTACTTTGCATTTGCTTTGTCCAATATGTCATGGACCTGCTAGCAGATGTGTTGAATGCACTCAATGAGGTTGTTAGTCATGTTAGCTTCGGACTGGGCAAGAGTTGAATCTACCTTAGTAGCTGCAAATGGTATGGCAACATCAATGGGACATAGTGGTTGGAATCCCAGTACCACCTGAAAGGGTTTGTGGCCAGTTCAACTATGGAGAGCCTTGTTTTAGTTGTGTTTGACATGGGGGAGGATCTCATCCCATGTGTGTGGGTGCTTTGAGTTGTACATGTGCAGGATGTGCACGATCATCCTATTGATGACCTTTGTTTGGCCATCAGTTTGGGGGTGAAATATTGTGGACTTAGTGAGCTTGGTATCTAACAATGACCAAAGGATTGAATAGAATGCACTTAGGAACCAATGGTCCCAATTTGAGATACTAGACTGTGGGATCCCAAACTATGCCCATACTCGTTCAAAGAAGAGTTTGGCAGTGGCTTCTGCTAAGATACTCTTCTTGCAGGCAACCAGAATGGTCTTCTTAGAAAATCTGTCGACGACCACGAAAACACAATCATTTCCATGCTTGGTAGAATGAATGCATGATATGTAATCCATGGAGATAGATTCCCATGGCATCTAGGAGTAGGCAGAGGAGTATACATGCCTTACTTCTTGATTGTAGGTTTGGCAATGGCGTAGGCAGTGTAGGATCTGATGTACGTCCCAACATCCTATCAAATGTTTGGCCAATAAAAATATTTTTGTAGTACTGCCATTGTCTTTTCTACCTCAAAATGTCTAGCGACTCGAATTTAGTGTGCCTCCCAAATCATATTGGCATGCTCGCTTGAAGATACATATAGGTCTCCCAGGTGGCATAATAGCGCATCCTGGAGGTGAAAGTCTGAAACCTGGTTACCTTTCAGGAGAATCTGATATGTGGTGCCGAATTCTGGATCACTCTTATAAAGATGTGGCCATTCTAAAGTCTTGTGTCCACAAGAGTCGAGCACAGTGGTCAGTGCCATGAACGTCGGTTGGCCGAGGAAGTCTGCAACATTATTGGTGTTGCCCTTCTTGTACTTAATTTTCAAATGGAACTATTGCAGTTATGTGGACCACTTCTGATGGTGATCATTCTGCAACTATCCTTGTGTTTTTATGAACTACAGGGGTCAGTGATTTATTTGGATGATTGTTTCCTTCCCCCAGAATGTAATGCTTCCATTGTCAGTAGGCCTAAATAATGGAATACATCTCTTTGTCGTTGGTGGGATACTTTCGGACTGTGTCTGAAAGTGTCTCACTGTTATATGCCACTAGATGCCCCTGTTGAGTAAGAACTGCACCAATAACATAGTCAGAGGCATCTGTCTCAATCTCAAATGGTTGTTGTAGTTTTGGTCATGTGAGCACTAGTGTAGAGTGTTATCACTCTGTAATTCCCTTTGGCTATAGAAAGGAAACCTAGAGGTAACCACAAACCACTTATGGAATTGGAAACTAGCCCTTCCAACCCTAGAGAGGGCTCTCTCTTTCAACTCAGTCACTAAAGAATGGTTTCAATGAAGAACAATGGCTAGATCTTTGACAAATAACAGAGTTTATAGGTGTGGTGGCAGGTCAAAGAGAAATCCATTGGGCATGGAGTTAGTAAAAAAATGAGATCAACAACGTGGTGGATGCTCGATGAATTGGGAAAATATATTCAGAGGCAAGATAGAAACACTTCCTTATGCCAATTAATAGTTGCAAATGTGAGAAGAATAAAGAAAGTAGATAACCATCTCAAGGCATCAAACAATGAATGAATCTTAAAATGATTATGGTAGAAAAAACATATGGAATGTCTAAATGACTACAACAAAGCACCATTAAATAGATGAATTATGAAACAATTTTTTCATTTAAACATCATAGGAAGAAATATAACACACACAAAATAGGAAAAACTCACATAAGAGAGTTGAATCACATGAATCTTTGAAGAGATTTAGCCAGCTACTTCTGATCCACCAATTTTATTAAAACTCAGAAAAAATTAAAACATGCACAACGTTTTTTCCTCTCCAATCTGACCAACCAACCCCTTTTCCATGTCTTTACATCGTCATATACAACAAGGAATTCGAATTCACTTCACAAAAGTAGAATGGTCCAAATGCAATGCACCTTTACTTGTTATGTAGAAAAAGCAAAAATTGTTATATCAAGAATAATATAATTTGGAAACATCAACCAAACAATGCATTTTTGTTTAACAACTCAAACTACATGATTTTAACTTATCAACACTTATCCAACAACTAAAATGACTTCTAGAAGCTCCAAATTTCGAAATTTTCCAAAATAGAGTTGACTAGTATGTTTGCACAACAGTTGTGTAGCAGAAGGCACCGAATTTCTGGAAACCTTAGGTTCAAAGACGAGCTCATATATCTTGAATCCAGACATATTTTTCAAAAATGAGAGAGGTTCTAGTCGATTAGAGTGTCCTTGAGAGAAACCTCTCTCATTTTCCAAAAATAATTCTCCATATATTCACAATATTCATCCAAACATCATAACTAAAACCGGAAATTCCAAAACCTGGAAAATAAGTTGTAAATATGCATTCGATTAGTCTAATATATGACACTTGTGAAGAAACTGAAGGAGGTTTTTGTTAACTGGCCCGTTCTTAAAAAAAAACTCTTTCAGTTTTATAAAATTCAGCTTTGTTTGGACAGAAACAACTTTTGAAAATGATGACAAAAATAGCCAATTTCACAGCAAATTCATAACAGAGTGTGGCAAACCCCCTGGATGAATAGTAAGAGGAAAACACACTTTGATTCCTAGATTATAGGATCCTAATGTAGAGCATAGATGATTCTTCAATTTGAAAAACACCTTCTGTTGGGATTCAAACCAAAAGAACTTTGTTTTTTCTCCGCCCTTGGTGACTTTACTCAAAGGTCAAGTGATATGAGAGAAACCCAACACAAACCTGCGATAGAAATTGGCAACACCGAGAAAGCTGCGGAGCTCTGTTAGAGTGGTTGGGGTTGGAAAATCTCGAATAAAATTTATCTTGGTTGGGTCCACATACACACCTCGCTCATCAATGATGTACCCCAAATACTAAACATGGGTCATACCAAAATTTCATTTCTTCAAATTGGCACACAATTTGTTTTAACACAAGATTTGGATGACCTGTCGAATATGGTGAAGGTTCTCTTCCCAACTCTAGATAAAGATTAGGATGCCATCCAAATACACTACCACAAATGAGTTGGTGAAGGGCTGCAATATGTCGTCCATCAACCTCATGAAGGTTGCGGGGGCATTCCTCAACCCGAAAGGAATGATCAACCATTCGAAAAGGCCCTTCTTGGATTTGAAGGCAATATTCCATACATCAGATGGTTCGATTGGTACCTGATGATAACCAAACTTTAAGTCAATCTTGTTGAAATATTTGGCCCTCTTGAGTTGGTCCAGAAGGTCATCAATCTGTTGGAATGGATACCTATTTCGGACAGTGATCTTATTCAGCGCCTGATAGTCAATACAGAGTGTTCAAGTATCATCATTCTTCTATAGCAACATGATCGAACTCCTACAGGGTTATGAAATTTTCCTGATGTGCCCTTTTTCCAATAGCTCCTGAATCTGCCTCTTGATTTCATCATTCTCCAAAACAAAGCATTGATAGATCGGTTTGTTGGGTAGTGGGCCCACTCGAGGTCAAATCGATGGAATGCTTGACCTGATAGTGTAGGGGTACCCCTGTGGGTGAGGTGAAGATGTCCCTATAATCCTCCATGACCTTGTCCATCTATTGTTTTCGTGTGAAGGATCCCTATCTAGAGGCAATGGATGTGGCCATAATCTTCTTCTTGCCTTGAGGACAAATCATAAGGAAGACAAATTTTTTGGTATGGGAAATGATCTTACTGCATTTCTTTGCATAGATCAAAGAGATAACAGTAGGTGGTGCTACCTCCAGTATCCTGTACAAATTATTCCTCAAAGTAATAATAACAATGCGAGCCCTAGACTCATACACAACATGATGCTTCCATAAGTATGGTTGGCCTAATAATACATCACAAACTTTAAGAGGAGAAAAATCACATAGTACCTCATCTATGAAGAGTTTGATGCCATAAGTAAGGCAACATTGTTGTCTAATGCAGAGATTTCATCCTTGGTGAAGCCACCCGATAGTGTACAACTACGGGTGTGGTGTGATTGGTAGGCCCAATCGCTTCATGACCTCTGCTGAAATGAGGTTCTTTTGGCTTTCGTTGTCAAAAATGAATTGCAGTGGAAAACATTTCACCCACATATGTGAGTGCAAGAGTCACTCCGCCTCCTATGGATATTCAGGCTCAATCTTCTAGATCTTGGTGGTGGAAATGGTGGCACTGGGCTCTGCATCAATAATGTGCTTCGCTTTGTCATTCCCCTTGTTAGGTTATGAGTTAGAGTTGGAACATGCATATGATTCAGAAGCCTTTAGCTCGACCACCAGTGATTGCTTGGCTCGAAACTCACTTTTGTTATGAGTGGGGATCTTACCGAACTCACACTATTTTCCTGTGTCCTTCTTTATCTTCGTGGTGTTGTTCTTTTCTTGCGGCTTCGACGGGTTGTCCTGGGTTGCCCCGCCTTGGATTTTTCCTTTGTTGTGCAGTTTGGGGGCGCCCTTTCCCTTGCTTCAGATTTGCAGATCCGAAGTCTCTCTTCTTCTGTTTAAATTTATGCTCGATCTTAACAACGTATTGATAGGTGGTGCCAAGAGAGGAGATGTCCAAGAACTCCATCTCGTCTTGGATCTACTTGTGTAGATAGTCGCGATACTTGAGTACCAAATTTCGCTCAGAATCCTTAATATCCAACTTCATGCGAAGGGTATGAAAAAAATTTGTGAACTCTGGCACGTCTTGGTCCCTTCCCTGCCACAACGTGGTCAACTTTATGTATTTATCTAGATATCTCCTAACAAGGTAATATTGTTCCTTGATGGTGTCTCAGAAATAATTCCAAGTGGGTGTGGCTAAAAACTATGAGGGTTCCCTCTCATCCTTCTATTAACAGTAGGTTTCCCATCAGTCCTTGACATGGGGGTGGCTTTGAGGAGTGAAAAAGTAATATTTTCCCAATTGGAAAAGTCATGAACCAAAAAATATCCTTCCAACAGATTTAACCATCTATCTACGACGTTTGCATCTATTTGGCCTTCAAATATGGGAATGTCAAAGTTGACTTGTACCTTAAAGGGAGTGGCACAGCTAGAGTGGCTACTGGATGAAGATGTGTTGCTTGTGGGTAGCTGTTGAAGGATCTAGGCAAAGTTGTTCATCATTGTGTTCCTTTGTCACTTGAAGGATTCTTCAAGAAATATTTTGAAAGGATCTCTTGCTTCCTCATCTTTCTTTTCTTCCACCATGGGAGGCTGTTAGAGTTTGCAAGGTTGGTCTTGCAAAGGTTCAACCAGTTCAAGCCCTAACTCCTTATACCCTGACCTCATTGGGGACATGCAAATAAAAATAGAGGAAGAGCATATTGCTCTGATACCACTAATCCAGACTTACGCAAGAACGCAATAGAACACATATATAAACATAAGCATAGAGATGCAACAGAAATAAAACTTCATTTCATTAACATCAAAGAACTGAAATATGCTTACATACAAAATGGAAATAAACTAGCTCAGATGATGGTAGCTTATCTCTGAGAAGAGATGTAGTGGTTACATGCATTTGAACTATGTTACAATGAGTCTCGAAGGCCTATTTATTATTGAGAAACAATGGAAAATCCTAAACATAAAAAAATCTAACCTTAGGAGATGAAGCGCGAAAATTGCGGTCTCCATTGGGGTAAACTGGTACATCACGTTCTTGGGGTTGTAACTTTGGCATATGATCTCCATTTGATGTGCACGATGCCTGATTAGAAATATTTATCCAAGGACTACAACTTTCGACTGAATATATTAGTTAAAGACTCACGTTTGCATGTTTTCCAAAAAAAATTTGTTTAGAGGCTCAAAACGGCTTTGGAAGTTCAAGACCCAGAAAACTACCAAAAATAGTAAATTGTGTTGCAGTTAAGGAAACTGAAAGGAACAATGGTGGGTGCTCAAGTGGAATAGGAGGGTGGCCACCAATATCCACCAGGATCATTAAATGCACAGAGATACTAGCTATTTTTTAAGTTTCTTGGAAAAGAAATATGTGTTTGCATGCATGAAGAAAAAAATGTTGTGTTAGGTTTTTTTGGAAAAGAAATATGAATTTGCATGCATGAAACTAATAGCTGATTGTGATAGTTTCTTGAAAATGAAATACGTTTTTCATGCATGGAAAGAAAAATTATTGAGTTATATGTAATTGCATGCTCCATTATGTTAGGTTTTTGGAAAAGAACATGTAGTTGCATGCAAGAAATAATAAATATTATGTTAGCTTTCATTTAGAATAGAACATGTATTTGCATGCACAATGGCTATTGTGAATAACTCTCTTTTGGAAAAAATCGCTTTTGGAAAAGAACACACATTTGCATGCACAAGAATAGTATCTATTACGTTAGTTTTCCTTTGGAAAATAACATGCGTTCCCATGCATAAAAATAATGTCTATTATATTAGTTCTTTTGGAAAAGAATACATAATTGCATACACAAAGAAAAAAATTGAGGGGATAGTTTCTTCTGAATAAAGTTTATATAATTACATTCACAAAGATCATAAGTAAGGTGCTAGTATCCTTTAAAATAATATGGACAGTTATATTAGTTTTCCTTTGGAAAAGAATGTGTGCTTGTGCGAGGAGAATAATAGTTAATGTGGTATTTATCTTCGAAAGATTATCCCTCTTCTTATGCTAAGATAGGGTAATAACCATGGAGGTTATTTTTAATATTATTGTGTTTTATGGATAGAAGTAGAATGTAACTATTTCTCTTCTCATGATACATGTGACATAGGGGAAAGTGAGCATGGTGATATTTATGTATTTTACCTTATACATGTGAGTTATAGATGGACAAACATGTGTCATAACCATACACATGTAAAAATAAATATACATGTTTTGATAGTTATGTGCTTTTAATTAATGCATGTGCAATGTTGTTAAAGGAGACATGTCTCGATATTTTGTTTACATTTTATGTATGCACATAAATAAATGTTGATGCATCACTAGTAAAGATTTATTTTTAATTTGATTAATATTTGATCTAATCATGATATCCAAGTTTTTTGATAGTGGTAGTTGCAGGAAAATATTGTGACGTATGAGAAAGATAGATTATGTTTAACATTATGGTAGACAATGAACTATTGTTCCATTCATATTAAAGGAATGTCAACTGCATCATAATCCACTAATGGAAACAACCAAGTCGCAAAGACATAACATTTGAGGAATTTTGGGTAAATGATATTATGATTAATGTAATAGCTTCTAGCTAGTTATGTTGTATCTAAGATTATATATCTTTGTAAGTTTTTATGACAATAGTCAAGGGATGGACTCCTTTACAACCATTGAGTGAGGGGAAAATACCCTCACGAGCATTTAATAAAATTAAACTTCTGTTGATTTTCACCCTACAAGGCTTCTAGGGTATATCGATGTTCAATGATGTGTTTTCCCATTATGTCATTCTAATGATGTTGATTCCTTGCATGACATGACATTTACATTACCAAGTATGTTATTAACTAACCTAGTTAAAGTAATTATGGAAATGATGCAAGGTTACATCATGAAGCTTATGTTATTATACTGCAACAATGGTTGTTATGTAATGTGATTTATTATTCCATTTCTAAATTTTACTCTATGTAATGATGATGATGTTATCCAATGGTAAGTTTTATTTATTTATTGATTGATTTATTTTTATTTTTTTGGTTGTTGTTTTTGGATGCTAATAAATTAAAATTACATTTTATATAAGTTACATTTAGAATATATTTTTTTTCCAATAAAAATAAAAATTATTGTTATATGCCATTTTGTCACATCTGATCAATGATCCTCCTAATGGGATCAATCAACATCCTATTCCCCCTTGTCACCATCTTGCACAAAGCCCTAAGCATGTACCTTTCATTTCCTAGAGTTTGAGCCCTAAATTGCTTCATTTGAGCTAGTTTGAGGACCAATGCTCCTTGTAAGCCTACTACCGTGCATTCACCAACATGTTACTCCACTATGGCATGTGTTGGTCACTAGCAAGTTGCTCCCCTTTGCACCTGTGTTGGTTCTAGAAATCTGGGAAAATGATCGGGATTCTGAAAGCTTTCTCTTCTAGGAATTCCCAAAACTTGTTACAACCACTTACCTTGGATAAAACATTCGGATTCTATCCATCCCTACACTGGAGTTTTCACCACTTATCCTTTGATCCTATCCCTCCATCAAAAGTGGATCTCTTACCCTAGATTGGTAATTGGATAAGAACTCCCAACTTAGCATACTTCTCTATATATTCCCAGCCTTCTATGTGGTTGGGGGTTGGATTTTGGAGAGTTATTTTGCCCTTATGTTGTTGTAGAGTGTGGTCATCATTCCATGCATTTAGGGTGATGGGAGGTGCATATTGTGACAAGGAAATGACAGGTCAACAACTTGGAGGAGCTCTTCTACAAGATTAACTACTACTTATGGTTGTAATCTCCTTCCATTTATAGTAATGCAAAGAATTCATTGTTTTTCTATATGTGATGTTTTTGTTTCACTTATTTCAATACCTTGTTGATCTATTGAAAGAAGTACTTAGATGGTACTACATAGATCTCGTAGTTTCTTGGCTTGTGTTATTTGAATGTGCATGTTCTAATTTTGGCAATCAGAGTTGGGATTGGAGCTCCCAAACTGAAGAAGGAGAGAAGCATGTGAAGGATTCCAGGTAGGCCTCACTCCATCATCTATTTACTTTAAGGAAAAACATTGTGTTCCTTGTCTCTTTGTTGTTCTAGGTTAGCCACCGACCTAGGAGAGATACTTTTGTCTGCAATCATAAATCCTGTATAACAATTATCAACACTCAAAACATTTGTAATTATTTTTTCTAATCATTTTTTATTATATATAGTTTATAAGATACACAAAAATTAAAATTACATGTTATTAAAACACTAACTCTTTACAACTTTATTAAAAGTATATCCTGTCGAAATGGAAATGTTTGATAACTTATAATTTTCTCGATCAAAAATTAAAATTCAATCTAATATATGTGAAATGTTGGTCAAGGTTTACACAGAAGTTAAACACTCAATAGAGGGCTACGCTAGATTGAGTGTTTTTGTATTAATATTGAAGTGAATGTTTATAGATGGTTTCATGGGTTAGTAGTTAGATTGACTGTTTGTTGGATTAAGACTTAGTTTAAATATTTTAATTTTTAAATTAATTTGTTTGATATTTAATTGAAAGTTATTGGAATTGTATATTTTAGTTATTGAACTAATATAATTGAAGTGTTGAGAATATTTTTAAAGCTATGGAAATTGTATATATATTCAAAAATATAAATTAAAATATATTATTAGGATATTTATTACAATGTAATTTAATAATCGAAATTTACAATTTTATCAATAATAATATAATCAAATTTCAAAATAATAAAAAATTAAAATATTTAGAATATTTCATTATATATATATATATATATATATATATATATTCTAAATTTTCTATTAATTCATTTCAAGGGTATAACATGAGAAACTTGGGTGCCAAATTCTTTCGGCCTCATGCTTACTGGACTTGTTGGCTAGAAGGTAATAGAAAAAACACATTGACAACAACAAAAGTAAACTAAGAGACCACATACAGATAACCCAAAAACACTAGAAGATCCCAATAACCAAAATACATCTGACATTCATCCTTAATCAACAAAGTTACCCAGAGTTGGAATGTTCAGTCCATTTCTTGGTGGTAGAGGAGGACGAAAGGCTTCATGAACATGTCCTTCCATATGTTCTATCCTGCCTTCGAGATGGTTGAACATCTATTGAATCCTTTTCTGGCCATGACGCAGTGATACCAACCGATCCATCAATTTCCATTGATTGTGTTGAAGGTCATTCATAAAAGAAATAATTTTGTTTTTGTTCTCATGTCAGTCTTGTGCAAGCTACTCCAAAATCGTGATGCGTCGTTGAAGTTGAGTTTCCAAAGAATCAAAAGGAGAGGGCAGGTATACTCTTCCTAGAGAATGGGTTGGTTGTTGGTCCACCTCTTCCCCAAAATCCCAATTCTCCACATGGTGGACTATTCCATGGCCCCATAGCCGTAAACCCCTGTGAGTGCATCCACGTTGGCATTACATGGGCCTCAGGGTAACAACCGTGCACCACCAACTCAACAACCTACAATTTGTGTCCAACGTTTTTGAAAATCCCAGGTCATACCGACATTAACAACTCCAACTCAAATGAGGCAATGAGAATCACAAAGATACCAATTAATGAAGAATTGACCCCTCTCCACCAACCTTCATGGGCTATAACAACTTATTCCCACACCAAACATGCAACATACCAAGAGGCCCAACCTACTCCACTGCCCCTTGAGCAAAATATAGTTCCCAGACCTAGTGAAAGGACAAGAAACCCCAAGAGAAACGACCCCACTTCCCAAATTCATCACTACAGTTGTACTCTGGTTGAGGAAAAAGACATTAACTAGAAGAGGGTTACTGCCACTAATTTCCGACTCAACCTCAATTGCCAAGAACCATACTATTGCTTCGACAGAAAGACTAACAAACCAAAAAAAGTAAGGAACTTGAGATAAAATTGGAGCTAGGACTGAGAATTTTACCAGTGCGTTGGAAATTGGAGTGACGACGAGTGAAGTTGCCTTTGCATCCAAGCCCAACTGATGTCTTACATGTACAATTGCAAAAATCTAGCCCAATGTTTGTGCCGACCTCCATGAGCATGAGTCCCAAATCCTTAGGCACTAAACCACCGTTGTGAAATAGGCAAAGCCACTAATGTTTGAAGCAACCCCCTTCCTCACTGTTATAGACATTTTTGTGCCTGGCATCACTGAGCATGAAATGTCAATAATCAAGGGATCCAAAGTCCCTAAACATGTTGTTCCTACCCCTAGAGGAACAAGGCCAAGTAACCACAGCAATTCACAAAAGTTCTCCACCTGAAAACACTCAAAACAAGGCAATTCTGGATCATGTCAACTGCTCCACTAAGCATCTACGCTGAATGTCAACTACTCCACTGTCTACCTGTGTTGAATGTCAACTGCAAAGAAGGCTACCTGCGCTGAGCGAGTTTGGACAAGTGGCAGAGTCATTCCTCAAGGTGTCAATGCCCAGGAAGCTTCCAAAATGACACTTGGATCAGGGAATTCGACTAGTGATGAGTAAGAGGTTCCAAATCTCCAAGTGGAAGCAAGAACCTCCAAGTGGACTCAAGAACTGAAGTGGGAGAGGACACTAGTCAGTCTCAGACCAGTCTCAAGCTGACTCTTCCTCTCTCTAATATCCCTATATATAGATCTCTCTCCATGAGGTCAAGGGAGGCTGGAATTTGGTATTTGCAAAGAATTGTTGTTGGTTTGTGGCTAGAAATATTGGGTGTGTTATGCTTTGAAAGGAGCTGAAGAAGGAATTCCATTCTGCTGGGAAGGAGATGCTGGGTTGGAGCCCTATGGGTTGTATCTCTTCCTGAACCCTGTTACTTTCAATAAAGCTATCTTGATCCTTTCCTATATGCTGGTGTATTATGTATGATTGCATTGGTATATTTGATTTACTTCTAATCCTGAATCATTTATGAATATGTATATTTGCCTTTGTATTGTGTTCTTCTCTTGTCGCAAGTAGCTGTTCTCTTGTCACAGGTAGCTGTTCTCTTGTGATCTCGTGGGATTCAAGTAGCTGTTCTCTTGATCAAGCGAGGAGGCAAGTAGCTGTGGATACACAAAGAGAAGAGGATCTAGTTCGAGGGACAACCGCAAGACAACGGTAAGTCTGCCGATCTCCTCTCTTTCATATTTCATAAAGGAAGAAATCATGATAGCTGTATTCGTTTGTTGCTAAGGCGCTGTCACACCTTAGGTGGATAGGATCGTCCTAAATAGGCATTTTTCCCCACAACAAATTGGCGACTCCGCTGGGGAAGAACTTGTTTATTCATTTCATTTGTGTTTCCGTCATTTGTTTACTTCATAGACTTGACAGCAACTCTTGAACTGCATCTTTCCCGGATGCAAAGTAAAAGTTGCTGCTTTGATCCAGTATGTTGGACTTGTCTATGATTTAAACTAGATCCACAAATGATTTGATTGATCCTTGTGATAGTATTTAGTACCCTATCAAAGCATCCCTCTGTTTATACCTTGCTTGTGTTTCTGATTTGGCCTGAAACAGTTGATTTTTGAGCATTTTGTGACCCAGAAACCAAGGGAAACGAGAGTTTCTCTCTTCAGCGTAGGCACTGTGAAGGCAGTCTGCATTTCAACACAGGTCCCGAAGGGGCTACCTGCGCTGAATGTCAAACTGACAGTGTTGGACCTGCGCTGAACCAGTGTGGCCTTGTGCAGCTGGGGTTCTTTGTCCTTTTTTGCCCTGTTTTGATCTCTGTTTTTGCAGCCTTTAACCAAGTATAGGTGCTAGTCTGATAAACCTTTTCTTTGCCTGAATTCCGCCCCAATTTTTGTACAAAAAGATTGTGAATGTTTTTATGTGTTTGTGGCGTCATTTATAGTCTTCCTTTGCATGAGTAAAGTAGTCTTTCTGTAGCCTTTGATTCAGATCTGATTGAAAGTGATCTTAGAAGAGAGTTCATTGGTTGTTTGTTCAGATTGATTATAGTTTTACTTTTGCTTATTGGTTTGAATTTGTTCTTTTCAAAGTATCAAAACGAGTCTTTATTTCGAAAATCGCAAAGTGATTGTAATCTCTTCTACCCATGTTGATTTCGAAGAAAGTGAACTTGTTTATTTTGATCATTGTAAAAGCAAATTCAAAGTTGTGCAAAAAGCTTTCTTTGTAGGCATTTATACTAAGGAAGTAAAAACAAACACCTGCATTGTGCATTTTGCATTTGATAAGTTTGCATGTTGGATTTAGGGAAAGTGCATTAGAGTGTGCTGATTGCTCTTTGAGAAAAGATAGTCGCTCTCTTTTCCCTTAGTAGCTAGGATTTTCAAAGTTGAAAGATTGTAAAGCTTGCTTATCATCTTAGACGGCATTTAGGAATTTGTATCATACATCTCGTGGTGAACCTTGAAAGGCAAACTTTAAAAAGATCAACCTAAAATAAACTGAATGAACCTAACAACGCTTTGTAACATAACGCACAACATAGAGGTCTAGGCTAGAGACGTGTTCCGGCTTCGTTAAGCCTAGTGACTGTCGATCTCTAAGAAGGTGGGTGATTCCTCCTGAGAGACGGTAGCGCTAGTACGGATTTGTGCTCCCACGTACCGTCGCGTATATATTGGGAGACCCCTATAGGCATATATCTTTTATCCTTAGGAAGCCGTGTCGGCCGCCCTACTGATCGCAATGCAATGAACACAGCATTCACGAAGATCGACCACCCGTACCGTAAAAAGTATTCTGTGGTTTTGCGAAAAGTTTGGCACACCCTCTGCCTAGATCTCCAGAGCAGTTTCTTTTGGCCTTTTTCAAACTCTATAACAGAAAAAGTCCATCCGAGCATTTGTCACTTCGGGCTCGTTAAAACATCGAAGGAGACTAGAGTCATCTTTAGCTTTTTCTCGACTCTTTAAAACTGAAAAAGCAAGTTGTGTCTAAAAAGCGTCATTAACAATTTATTTTAAATGGAACAATCACCCTTTAATCCTGCGTTGATCTTTAGGTTGAAAAGATGGAGCACACCAACCAAGGAGTTCCCTTGGGTGGAAATCCTAGTCCCTTCTCCTCTTGGGGAGATGTTGGTGCGCCCCACATGGCCACATTGTTGCTTCCAGGACTGACAATTGGCCTACCAGTTTGGCTATTTTCGACCAATGTCGTTCAGAATACCACCACTCCTGAACAGTCGAGTCAACAGTTAGATCAGACAAGAGTTGCCTCCCAGCCTTCCACTTCATCTTCCTCCCCTCCTTCCTCTTCGCTTGACGGAACTGGTCGATCAAAAAATCGGGTTCCTAAGGAGAAGAAGGAGAAGAAGAAGAAAGAAAAGAAGAAGAAGGAGCCTAAGGCGACTGGGGGCAAACAAGTGTCATCTAACAAAAATCCACACATCGCACTCGTAAGGCCTAAATCGCCATGCGTCATATGCCGGGGAGACCATTTCCATAGGGATTGTCCCTGTATCCCATGGATACTAAGAGACTGGTCCCCCCGTTTGCACAATTCGGGAGCATCGACCTCTGATAGCCATGTCGACTGCTCACCGTCAACTAGTGGGAGTGAAGCTCCAGGACAGAATGGGAAAGTTAAATTTCCCTGCAGACTGTGTGAAGGCGATCACGCCATCCACCGTTGTCCCTTCTTAGACGAGGCAAAAAGAGTTCTGGAAGATCGCCCGATTTTACGAGCGAATCTTCCTCCTGGATATCAAAGACTCCTGCCAAGTCCCTCACTAGTTGAGAATCCGGCTGAGCCACTTAGATGGTCAGCCGAAGCACCTGTCATTGAAGAAGAACCGTCTGGATCCATGCCTGACGAAAGTCAAAAGGTTGATATGGCAGTTGACCCGGTTTTGCCTTCAGAGGCTCCATCTTCAAATGACACCATCACAGAGGAGAATATAGGCGACACCGTCCAGGTTCTCTTCATCAGCACTGACTCTGATGATCAAGGGGGCAATGCCACCATTCCTTTGTCGCAGGAAGGAAGTTCATCAGAGCGCTATCCGGCCGTATATTCGGTCCCACCACCAAGCAACCTGGTTGTGTCCTTTGATTGGAACCAACTAGGCAGACCCCGGTTGCCAGCCAGTGTGCCATTCAGAATTATTTGTCAAATATACAGAATGGTAATGGCTGGCACTATCATTGATGAGGGGGCATCTGTGAGTATCCTTTCCTCTATTGCTTGGAAAGCGCTTGGTTCGCCGGCGCTTTTACCTGAGATGAGAAATCTATCAGGTTTTGATAAAGGAACCAGTCGATCTTTAGGGATCCTCCCCAATGTGCCTATAACATTGAAAGGGAAGACCGTTCAAATGAACGTGATGGTCGTTCAAGGACCCTTGGATTATAACCTACTCCTTGGACGAGACTATATATATTGCGTGGGAGCTGTAGTCTCCTCACTCTTTAGAGTAATGTGTTTTCCGCATGAAGGAAGAATGGTCAAGCTCGTGGACCAACTTTCGTTTCCCGGATCACACATCGCAAATAGTCATGTGCCATCCCTAAATGGTCTATTCATGCAAGAAGTGTCTCAACCCACGGTCCGTCCTCCTGATGAGCGCGAGTAATCTGGGAGGACATGACTGGAACCCAGGGGGCATGCATCCTGGCCTGCTTCGGCAGGGAAACTTTGGGTATAGAATAGGTTTCCGCGGGAGAATATGACTAGTCCGTACCCCGTCCGTGGGTGGAAGAGGGGTTGTTCTGGAATAAGATTCTCTTGTCAAAGTTATGAGAGGGCGGGGGGTCGTCACTCACCTTTGTTTATTTCGGTAGACATTGCCAAGGAAGTGTTTTGTTTGAAAGATTAACGAGACAATCCTTGGGTAACCTGAAAGAGGTAAGCCTCTCTCGATTAAAACAAATGTTTTGGCGGAGGGTAAGTAGAGGTAACCTTGAAACTCTATTTTATACCTGGGGGCATTCAAACCTTTTGGAGTGCAAGCAAAGAGCGGTTATTTATCTGTTTTTTGGGTTAGCCGTTTCCTAACTTGCATAAAGAAAGGATTGGGAGCAAAGCTTAGTGAGATGAAGCTCCATAAAAAATAGAATCTTGATGAGACACTCTTATCAAAAGACTGGGTAATCGAGCAGTTTTAGCATAAAGTTCATGCTCGTTAACAAATAAACGCAAGATCCGAGCAGTTTTAATGCGGTCTTCATGCTCGTTAAAAAATAAATATAAGCAGTGAGCAATGTTTCCTCCAGAGTTTAAGCTCATTTTTATCAAAAAAATGAACCTATCCCGGTAAATAACCGTTGTGATCGTAAATTTATCAGCCATAAAAGCCTTGGTCGTGTTTGCACCTGCCACCTCCACTTTCATTTGGCCGATCGTTCACCTCCATATGATTGTTTACCCATTTTGAGGAACAGCTGCGAAGAGTGATTTCACCTAGCCATCCTTGTGACACTGCCGTGATTGGAAAATTCCAACCTGTACCTGGAATCAGTTGCTATCCCTGTTTATCACTCGTTCCTCAAAAGACGAGTCTTCTTTAAGCTCTTTTCAACTGACTCGTAAAATATGAAAATATTGCCGAGTTTTGGCCTTCCAGCTCGTTAAAGGACAAGAAGAGCTATCCCTCCTCTAGATTTTAATCTTTTTGGACCTGAGGGATTATTGCACAAAAAGATCGAGCGCTTGTTTTGTTCGGCTCGTTAAAGTTATCGAAAACTCATCCCTTTTGTATTGTTTTATACTTTTTCGGACTCAAGGGATTAGATGACGAAAAAGGAATTTTGGAGTTAACTTTATGTACCTTTTCAGACTCTCTAAAAATGAAAAGGACCGAGTTATCTTTGTCGTTAGACTCGTTAAAATGATAAATAGCGACAAACTTGTCTTTAGACGAGAACGAGTTTCACTATCGCTAAGCTCGTTAAAACATAGCGATGGGCTTGCCCGAAGGGCAGGTTATAGAACAAGCATATGTTATCCTCCTCAAGCTTGACAAAAATAAAGAGGTACTGGTCAGCAATGACTGGGGAAAAATTGGGAAAAATCAAGAAAACTTTGATGGTAGCAGGTCGCTCTTGAACATGACACTTTTCCTCCGTATCACATTCGGGTTGGGTTGTTTCATTCACCGGCCACATCACCATGGTCTTTCCATACCATCCATATTTGGGGTAATGCTACCGATCCATCGCATCAGTTTCGCCATATGTTCAAGAGAAGTCGTTCAGAAAGAGTCAACCGGGTCCCATCCACTGCCATACATTATCCTTCATCCATTCATGACCGCCACCCTGAATCATATGTCACAGATTGTTTTCACCTCCATTAAAATCATTAGCTCCGTTCCGTGTCACTGATGTGGGATTCATTAAGGCCCTCCTTTGACGGATCGCTCCTTGTCGACATCAGCTCATTATCCAAGGAGTTGATCTAGGAACACCCCCTTCAGTACTTTGAAGCTTGCATGCCTCAATGGCAAGTTTCTCACTTCCGGCGACAGGTATACATCAATGACCTTCGACCAGAAGATTTTGCGTGGTGTTCGACGCCAATTCCTTTATTCACACCACGTGAATTGTACTGCAGTACCTTGAGGGTCATTATCATTATCGGTGATTCCTCTCGCGCTTGTTAACGGTTTACATCATTGATCGGTAATCAAGCGATGTCTTTCCATGTTTGACTTCAGCGCAATTCTCACATGGATCGACTTGTACTTAGAGTGAAGATCGAACGAGTTTGAAGACCCCGGATCTAGTTTCATCCATCCGGGCTGCGATATATATTCAGGAAAAATAAAGGCATTTGACATGTACATCATTACAGCAGATGATCATCCTACTCAAAGGATGATAATTTTCACCAAAATTATCAGTCTACCATCAGACGATCGTCTGTTCTATGTACAAAAATGAATTTATAAAGCTGAGCATGGGAATGCCCGCCTCAGCTAGATCATGAAAGCAGTATGAATCATAATGTATTGTATTGTATTTTATTACAGGTCTCCTCCCAGCAGATGGATGAACTTCAGACCCTCCTGGATAAAGCATTTCACCCGATAAACGGCCTCATACTTTAGGGGGCAACTGTTATAGACATTTTTGTGCCTCGCATCACTGAGCATGAAATGTCAATAATCAAGGGATCCAAAGTCCCTAAACATGTTGTTCCTACCCCTAGAGGAACAAGGCCAAGTAACCACAGTAATTCACAAAATTTCTCCACCTGAAAACACTCAAAACAAGGCAATTCTGGATCATGTCAACTGCTCCACTGAGCATCTGCGCTGAATGTCAACTACTCCACTGTCTACCTGCGTTGAATGTCAACTGCAAAGAAGGCTACCTGCGCTGAGCGAGTTTGGACAAGTGGCAGAGTCATTCCTCAAGGTGTCAATGCCCAGGAAGCTTCCAAAATGACACTTGGATCAGGGAATTCGACTGGTGATGAGTAAGAGGTTCCAAATCTCCAAGTGGAAGCAAGAACCTCCAAGTGGACTCAAGAACTGAAGTGGGAGAGGAAACTAGTCAGTCTCAGACCAGTCTCAAGCTGACTCATCCTCTCTCTAATATCCCTATATATAGATCTCTCTCCATGAGGTCAAGGGAGGCTGGAATTTGGTATTTGCAAAGAATTGTTGTTGGTTTGTGGCTAGAAATATTGGGTGTGTTATGCTTTGAAAGGAGCTGAAGAAGGAATTCCATTCTGCTGGGAAGGAGATGCTGGGTTGGAGCCCTATGGGTTGTATCTCTTCCTGAACCCTGTTACTTTCAATAAAGCTATCTTGATTCTTTCCTATATGCTGGTGTATTTTGTATGATTGCATTGGTATATTTGATTTACTTCTAATCCTGAATCATTTATGAATATGTATATTTGCCTTTGTATTGTGTTCTTCTCTTGTCGCAAGTAGCTGTTCTCTTGTCACAGGTAGTTGTTCTCTTGTGATCTCGTGGGATTCAAGTAGTTGTTCTCTTGATCAAGCGAGGAGGCAAGTAGCTGTGGATACACAAAGGGAAGAGGATCTAGTTCGAGGGACAACCGCAAGACAACGGTAAGTCTGCCGATCTCCTCTCTTTCATATTTCATAAAGGAAGAAATCATGATAGCTGTATTCGTTTGTTGCTAAGGCGCTGTCACACCTTAGGTGGATAGGATCGTCCTAAATAGGCATTTTTCCCCACAACACTCACTATCATGGTTTGGAGGGCCAGGGATGGCGAAGATAGAGAGCCACCCTGTACTCCTAAAGAAACATTTCCCACCAAATTCTTGCCTCTTCTTACCATGTGCGACCAACAACGTCTTGGAGGAACTTGATTACCAATCATACCTCTAAAACAATTGAGACCCATTGGCTCCCGCTCACCACCATAAGCATCTTTGGTACTTCATTGATTCATATGTCGCGTGGGTGGATGAGTAAATGCCCCACCCTTCTCTTCATTCATTCTCGATATCACCCTATCAAGGAATCTTATTTAATATTTTCATATGTATTATGATGTGAGATAATTTTTGTTCCATAATAATATGAAATATTGAAATGTTTCTGATATGTTATTATCATTTTTCACTGGAAACTTAAAAAATATAAGAATCCATAATATATAATATATAAATTTTAAATTCCAATTTTATTTATATTAAGAAAATATTATTATTATTATTTTAATTATGGTGAATCAATAATATATTAGAGTAATTTGAACCAGATCAATAATCAAATTTCATGTTATTACTATAACACTAAAAATATTTTCAACAACTATCAATAAGTTAACAAAGCAATTTCATAATCACACCAAAAATAGACTATATCCAAAAAGCCCCTACTCTTCCAACCATATCCCAATTACTTAAGCTAAACCCACCTGACAATGCATAAAGGACAACACAAATTATCTCTCATTCTAGCACAATGCAAAGAGGAAACCCCAAATTCTTTGATTAAAATTAAGTTACAAATCATTTTTAAAAATGGGTAGTCTAAATATGCCACAATTTTGACTAGAAAACAATAGAAATTTGGCATAATTTTTAGAAATTTTGGTGGAAATTTTAGAAAATCTGTGTAATGACTGTGAAGCTTTAGGATTTTAGGTGCCCCTAGAGTTTTTGATGGTGCTGAACCAATTTCTGCCATCAAAAAAACAATTTAAATGCTATCACAATCAAATTTCTTGAAAAAAATTGATTTTTTTTACTGATTTCTAACCAAAAATGCCTTTTAAAAATGGCAAAAGAGATGCATTATTGAATACATCTTTATTTATGTAGAAATCATGGAAAATTTCCTACAAGATTTACCTCTCTAGGGAAATCGAGAAGAAGAAGAAGAATAAATTATTTTAATGTCCACAAGGCTAAAAATAGCATATGGGACAGATTTCTTCTTCATCTGCTTGATGTATTTGGCCCTTTTTCTATGAAGCTTCACAATAAATGCTCCCAGATTCTTGACAAATACCTCGCTAAATAGATTATCCCAAGAGCTAGATGCCAACATATCTGCATAACTTTCCCTGTTGTCTTTTAAGGCCTCACATTCTAAAATGAAATGTTTTTCTGTTTCCACTTTTTCGAAAGAAAAAAAAATGCATACTCTTTCCTCCCACACTTCTTGTTTTACAACGTAGTTGATGAGAATTAGTCCTTAATTGAGCAATAAGAATTTTGGCTCTCCAAGAGATATTTCCCTCTATGTATGTTTTTGATTGATGACTATGAGTGGGATTAAACACTTCAATATAGTACTTTTTCTTTCTTCCTAGCTCATTATCCCAAGTATGCTTGTGGAACTTTTCCATAACAAAATATTTTATCTCTTTCATGTTTATGGAACACACGTTCAAGAAAATACCCCATTTATTAAACCATTTGTTATTTTGTTGCATCCAAGTTTTGTTTTTGTTGCACAATTTGTCATTAAAGACAACCTTAGGCCATCTACCCTCTTCCATTTGCTCAATTTTTTTTAAATACCTTATGACTTGCACCATAAAAATTGCTTCAATATCCCGGATGCGGGTGATTGTTAGTCACAGAGGTTCGTTGGAGGCGCGCGAGATGGGCAAGTGGTAGCCCACCTGCGTGAAGCACATGACCCTTGGCATGGACGACAGGCTTTGCACATATGCATTTAAGGCAGCATTTACTCTGCCCACCCTCTGTTTGGTCATAGGAATGATGGCGCTCCATCTCATTTTCATTGTTGCGGTTCTCTGGTATGCTCTCGGCTCAGTCCAGGTCGCGGTCTTGGGCTTCTCTCCTAGCGAGCGTCTGCCTGCAGGCTCCCTTTCGGCACTGGTGAATGACGAGAATTCCTCCCGTTTGGTCTTGCTCTGTAGAGCTTTTTACGCCTTAAACTGCTCCGACCTCCCTTCAGCTCCTCCTCCTAAAGCCTTCTGCTTTTCACAGGCTCAGTTTCCTACTCTCTCGTTGATTTCATCCCTCAGTAGATCTTCTGCTTTCCCTCCTCCGTTTAATTGCTTCCATCCCGTAATCATGCCGAAAGAAAGGATGCGAATGATCAGCCGGCGCGGCGGTTCACGTGGTCGAGCCACCGCCCAGCATATCTCGACCTCTCTGGATCCCTCTGAAGAAGAGTCGGCCTACCCAGCAACCAGAAGTGGCAGAGGTCGAGGTCGAGGACGGGATAGAGGAGAAGCCTGTTAGCATCATGTGCATCCCACTGCCCGCTATCGCATTCCCTGTTCGCTAGCAAATGCCTCTTTTGTCATTTCTGTAACCATCGAAAGATGTGAGCACAACTCGGGTTCGGGTGCTGTTCATCAGGGGGCTACGGAGGAACAGAAGGTGGTGAGTCAAATTGCCACCCCGCGCCAAGGTACTGGAAGCTTGCCCACCACGCACCCTGAGGACAATGTCGGCCCAAGCACAAGAGGAGAGCCTTCCAACTCTGCAATCCGCTCCTCTGACTCCATGGACTCCGGTCATTTTGGGTGAAGGGTTATTGAGGAACAACCAACCACTTCAGATGAAGATTGACAGTCCGCGCCTCTGGTTCCATGGTTTTGCCTCCGAAGTTAAAGCTCTCCTCCCTTTTGATCCATAGGGCTCATGCCTGTCTCAGGCTTTTGTTCATGTCTCAGGTCAGGGTCTATTTTTGCCTATATCTATGTAAAAATCGATCCTTGAAATAGCAGTGCTTCACTCAGTCCGATAACGCTGTTTGGGTCAGATTTTGTGTCTGTCTGGTATGTTCAATGTTCCTGGATATTATGCTCACTGTTGTAAGTCATTTTGACGGTTCTACAGTGAGGATGTCAAGTTTTTGCTATATGCCAACCTCATGGCAAGAAATCTCGTGGCCAACCTCGCTGTAACTTTTTTGTATAAATAATAGGAGTAGACTAATTGAGAAAAAAAAACAATTGCTTCAATAGGAGCAACCCTTGTTCCACTTAACAAGATAGCATAAAGAACTGCACTTTTAATCTTGAATTTGTTTGTAATCAAATGCTTCTAGTTGGTGGAGTGCTTACCCTTGCAAAAGAAAAACGTAAATCGTCACTTTTATCCCTTTACCATAAATGATTTTTTTCCATTATATTTTATATTTATATTTCTTCATCACTTAAATATTTATAAATATAAATATAAATATTTTAAATTGAAAAAATGTAACAAGTGAAGTATGAAAGTGAAATATGAATTGTGTAATATTTCATGTATCTATGTATGTTTATATTTATTTCTTTTTTCTTTCGGAAAGAAAAACACTGACATATCATATTAATATGAAAAAGTTTCAGTACATATATATCCAATAAGTCATCGTATCCTAGAAACCTCCGAGACAGCGTAAAGTAACATCTTAATACACAGTATATGTTCACATAAAAGTTCATGTAATGTTTCATGGTTATTATGCAAATCAACACGACCTGAAATAAAATTTATTGTCATACTTTTTTAAAATTATAAAGAGAGATAATATTTAAATTTAAAAATAATTTTAAATTTATATTACTTTAAAATTTATTTTATTAAAAATAAAATAAAATAATTTCAATAGATAATTGAAATTTATAAAAATATTTATTTGATTCTCATATTTATTATCCATTCATAGTATTAGTAATTGATTTTTATTTTTTTTACAAACTTATTAAACATTTTATGTTATATATTTATGATGTATTTTCATATTTGATATTTATATCGTAATTGTACAAATTTATAAAACATTTATTTTAAAAATTTATGATATTTTTTCTTATTTGATATTTATATAATAATTTGATAATTATATTAGATAAAGTTAAAAGAATAAACATAAATTCACATAGTTAGAGAGAAATTCTGCGGCGAAAATCACATGAATACCATTTGTCGATGCGTTTCGAACCAACCAGTGTGGTTCATCGTCAGGACAAACTTGTTCATCGTCAGGACAAACTTGTCCTACGATGAACCACACTGGTTGGTTCGAAACGCGTCGACAAATGGTATTCCATGTGATTTTCGCCGCAGAATTTCTCTCTAACTTGATATGGATCACAGAAGCCTGAACTCTATAAATTCACATAATTTGTATGGTAATTTTTTAATTATATTAATATTTAACATTCTATCTATTAATTTAGAAAAGTAAATAAAAATATGCCAACATTTTTAATTTTTAATTAAAAAATAAAAAATTAAATTAAAAAAAATATTACTTTGCATCTTGGAATGCCTATCTACTTAAATATTATATATATGAATAAAAAATGAGTGCAATTAATAGATGTGAGAACAAATGAGTACATATTATGTGAGACTTCATGGTACTTATGCAAATCATCGCAATGTAAAATAAATTATATTTGTAATATTTTTCTTTATTGGTAAATAACAATTAGAGAGTTTTAATTATGAATACAAATAATTTTAAATTTAAAAATAATTTTTCCTTTTATTTAAAAATATATATATTTTTTAATAATAAAAATAATTTAAATTTAATATATAAATAAAATTAAAATATGTGTGTTAGAGATTCTATTCTCACACTTATTCTCACACCTATTTTAATTGGAAATTAAAATTTAGAAAACATTTTTCTTTATAAATCTACATATGTTTAGGGAAGGCACGAGCTGGAGGGGTTTTTATAAGCCCCAATAAAAAATAGTGATTAATTTGCATGGGGTTAAGATATGTGACCAACAATATGACAGAGTTGGAGGTGACCAGAGAAAATAAAATTCAAAGACTCTCGGCTTTTGTAGGTTCAATGATCATCACACATCAAATGACAAAAGTCGGTGATCTAATGAGCTCCTCATTTCTTCTTATGAATCTAAGAGTGCTTAGTTCTACTTGCGAATTTGAAAAGTTAGAATTCTATCATATTCTTAGACATTTGAATGTTGGAGCAAATGAGCTTGGTGCTAATGAGTATCTGGAAACCTCATGGTGCAAATGAGCTTGGTGCTAATGAGTATCTGGAAACCTCATGGTGCAAATGAATTCCTAGTTCACACTAGTTTAGTTGCAGTCTCTTTCTTCAGTTGTGATCAGTGTAATTGGGGGCTCAACTTTCATTTAGTAATGGCCAATTCTCAAGTCCCTCCTCATAACAACGAGGTTGGTCTAGTTCTAGATAAGCTGTTAGATGCTTCGCACGCTTTACTTGTCTTTGTTTCGAAGCTTAAGGATACGGTTGAGAGGCAACATTTGTAGTTGTTTTTGGAAGCCAAGCTTCTCTGTCAGGAAGCCGATATGGAATGGTTGATTGACAATCTTAGGGAGGAAATTCGTGCTATTGGCGAACATTTAACGACTTTAGATATTATTGGGGCTGGTAATCCATCGAAGGCTACGGGTGAAGAAGGCACCAACATATCGGTCGAAGGGAAGAGACCTCGTCGAATCATGGGCGATGACACTAATATGACTAATCGATGATAGTTATGATGCTTTGATTTGTCATGTCAAGTTCTGAATATATATTTTTCTATGACACAATGTAAATATAGCTATATTTTGGGACGCTTTTTTTTAGGATTTATAGTGTCAAGGTATTTACGTTAATATGGAATAACAATCCCAGAGTTTGCAATCTCCTTTAATACTCTCTCTCTGGTCTGCAGGAAATTTTGTTTTGGAAAAGCCATGTAAGGGTTCTGGTCAGTAATCCAAATTTTTTACTACTAAACTCTTACCTATTATGTTAAAAAAAAATTAACTCATATTTTCATTGAAACTTAAACTTCCATAATAAAGATGTCATTCATATATATATATAAGGGTTACAAAATAAAACTGAAACTTACATGATAAATGTGGCATTCATATATATATATCAAAATGGTTACTTATAAAATTTAAATTAGCCATTAATTTGAGGGTTTTAAAGATTAATTGTGTTGGAAATACTGAAGAGGTGAATCAATATTTCGTGCCCAATTAAAACTTTACTTAGATTATACTTTTCTTTTCAATGCATCTGATCCATAATTTTATTACGAACATTATGTGAGATATATCAATGATTATGAGAAGTATTCATCATAAAACAATTAAACCATAAAATGCAATCCACATCAACATATTAGCATAAGACACATATTTTCTTCTTCTTTTATCGTAAAGAAAATTTATTTTTACATTATCGTACTGGCGCAAACTCTCACTTGTATGCAGCGTTTTACTTACAGGAGGCTACAACCTCCACTCATTCTCCAGCACCCACTAGAAGGGAGCTACAACTCCGTGATCTTATTTACCGACTCTTACTGGAAGGAAGCTCTGACTCTTTCACTGAAGGTTGAAACCCTCAACACCTCGTGGACCACATTTCACAATCTTTCACACTAGATCCACCTATCAACTAAACATCAAAACATATAGACCACCTTCCATTAGTTTTCAAACTAAGCTCACATCCTGCAATAAGCTCAAACCAAGATACCACCTGAAGGATTCAACTAATCAATGCAATAAGCTCAAACCAAGATACCACCTGAAGGATTCAACTAATCAAATCAAATCACTGAAGCACTAAAAATCAAAACAATCAAATTACTAGAAACCAATACCAAACTGAATACATTATTCTGATGTGCCAATTACTGAATCACTAAATCACAATTGATGCCAATGCCAATGTTCCAAACACAAATCATTGAATCATAAGCCATTGAACACTAATTATGTCTCTATAATAATGACTATGCCAAACCAAAGACTATCTAATATTGTAAGGCCAAATTATCAACACTGTTTATATATAGCTATCAACTCAACAAATACATAATCCATGAAATCAATCATAACATTAGTAATGCCTCTATCAAATCAACCATCAAGACTTCATTGACAAACAACAACAAATTCATTGATTCATAACATCAATAACCATAATGCACATGAACAAGTATTCACAAGGAACCCTTCTCTACATCAAATACGTTAGCAGATATAACAAAATCAGGTATTTTTGTCACACATAGATCTCTTCTCTGTCATCAGCCTTCCATTGCCCCTGCAAAGACGAGCATTATTGGTTCCTTAGTTATTTTCAGATCTGAACATTGAACCAAACTTCTTGCTCATTGTTGCGCATCTGCACTAGAATACAGAAGACTCTTTCAAATTTGCACGCACCTAACTCACCTAACTCATGATCGATCTTCCTTTATTAACTATTTGATCCCATCAATACCAAGGGTAAAAACTGTTGATTTCGGCTGACTACAAGCACAAATACCATTGTAAAATTTGAGTAGAATCAATACAACCTCGTGCACAAATTTTAATGAGGAAAAAGGCCCTTGTGTGCCCAGATTTCTTAATAGAATGGCACTTCCTTCAATCTAGGGATATAAATTACAGTGGGAGGCTTAACATGGGCGCTAAACATAAGAGTTGTAGTTGGAGGAATTGCACGGATGGTTAAAAGTGGCTGGAATCCGGGCAAAAATTTTTCAAAAAATCTTGTAGAGGCAGTGTTTGAATCGTGTTTTTGATGTGGAAGTAGATTCAGTCTAAGGCACCTAAAATTTTGAAGTTTAACAACTATTTACAAAAGTCCTTGACAGATTTTCTCTATATATAACCTGAATTTCCATAACTTTTCAGACAACTCCTTCGCTTATTTAGACTACTTGCTAAACATATGAATCTTAGTAAATGCATGGTCAACTTCCACGTCATCCCATTCAAAGGAGCTCGACGCTATACAAAAGTCTGCTAGTATGTCTTCCAAGTTCAAACCCCGTCGCGCTGACCCACTTGTGAGCCCGTTCTAGAAGTAGGGTTATAATTACCGCTAGGAAGGAGTCTCCGAGCGGGGCTCGCTCAAGCCTCCGCCTAATGTTGTCGGCCCGGCCTTGGTAGCCCAACGCGATGGGAGAAATAACTTGTAAGAGTCACCGAGGTAAAGCGTTCGGGTGGAGCCCATTGCACCACGTAATACTCCATGACATTCTATTGTTTGTCAAACACTTGACCCACTGCCACTCAGGCTCGCTCCTCGTAGCCGGATGCAATGAAAATAAATGTTTATAAAGTCGTCGGGGTAGATTCTCCAGTCAAGACCCATTCCTTCATTTGATGCATTTGTTTATCGAATAATTGGCCCACTGTTCCAACTTTTGATTGGTTGGGCTCCGCACGTCATCCCGGTCCTAATCAATCCGCTTATTCCCATTCAGTGTTCGTCTTGTCCTTCCGGGATATAATCTTCGGCCCGACGCTGTCAGCGGACAGATTTTCTTTAAGTTTGTCTCTCGGCGTTGTCAAGTGACAGGCTTCTGTCCTTAAGTGTTGCATTCACACGACCTATATCTCCCCGGCATTGCTTCATTGCTCTCACGGCCCTGTATCTGCACTGCGACATTGTTAGCTTATATGAAATGAAATGATATTTTAAAGTTTACGAAGCTAAAGATAGTCTATGAGACTATTAGTTTTTTGTTTTTAGTTCTTTGTCATTCATTCTTTTTCCTATTCAAATTGATAATGAGCTCACCCAACCTTCCAATAATTTCCTTGCCAAAAAACTCGCACTTCTATATGTGATTTCTATATTAAAAACAATTATGATTGCCATTAAAAATAACACCAGAGCCATAATGCTAACAAATTGAACAAACTGTAGATATGGAATTTCGAATTTATTTTGTTTATCCATTGAAAATTTGGTTATTGTTCTTTGTACTGTAATTTTGAGTTCAATTCAAATGAGTACACATTAAATTTCTTAATTATATATATAATTTTTCTATAATAACTAATAGGTAGAATGAAAAGTAATCATCTAAAAATATAATTGATTTAGATAGATAGCACCGAAAATGTAACGGTAAGTGACACTCGAAAGCCATGATAATTGAATAAAATTTAAAAACCGAGTATAGAATCCTTACCATGGAGTATTTGATAAAAGTAGTTTCGTGTTAGTAGTCCCTGGAAGGGTTGTTTTGTTATATGTGTCTGTTCATTGTCAAATAAGGGTAGGCATACGGAAGGTCTCGATTCTTACTTGAGAAAAAAAAATGTCTGTTCATTACCCGCTGGATTTGAACAAGGAAATCTTTCATAATGGCGACGTTACTCAACCGACTTTTGCATGTTTGCAGGTAAGTGCAAACATGTGTGTAGCCTGGTGGATGGACGCGGCCCGTTCGTGCAGTTGTTACGAATGTGGTGGCTCTATTCATTAAGAAATTTGAACGCATATCCAATTCCGCAGTGAGAAGGTAGCCAGAGGCTAAGAAAACGATAAGATATTACAGTCCGAGATGCAAGTATAATGGCAAACACAGCATGATTAGTCTTGACTACAGTATATTAGAAAGCAAAGAAGGTGAACATCAATGTCTAAATTTATACAATTCCTGGGATACCACACTCACTTGTGAAATATAAGCTGGGCAGGAGATGACTCAATAAGATTCCTAACACTTCTAGTTTCCGCAAACTTGATCAGCTGAACTTATGTTAGATTGTAGATGATTCTGAGATATTTCCAAAATGTGAAAGTTCAAGAAAATGGTCAAATAATTGAACTTATGGATTCTTAAATATTCCCAAAATCTAATCAGAAAAATATCAAACAATTAACCTTCTCATCAAACAATTAGCCTTCTCTTAACAATCAAATATTCCTCTCTCCTAACCCTCAAATATTTCAGCATATTCCTCTCTACAGACCCTCAGCTATTTCAGGATATTCCTAAAATGTAGGATGAATATAAGGATACCCTGCTTAATTGGTAATTTTATACTTGTAACCTTTTCGATCTTTGTCACAAAAAGAAGAATTCTATGTCTTGGTTATATAAACTTATAAGTACTATCTTTAACTTGCATTGGCAGAATATTCATCGCATATATCAACATGTACTTCAAATTTAGTCATGCATTTTCCTTTTCTAATTATTCCTGTTTCTGTTTAAGTTCATCCGTCTCCTAAGGCTTCTGTTTTAAGTTCAAATTTCAGACACAGCTACCACATGGATTCGTTTTGCAGGTTATGCATGGATGTCTCCACTCTATTTTTTTTTTGTGACATACTAGTATATTGTTTATGGAAGATTTGAAGTAGTTATATTATTGAAAACTACTTGGACACTGTGCTACAATTAGAAATTTTCAAAATTATAAAAGAAAAAATAGAACAATAATAGAAATAGCCATCAAGATCAAGATTAAGTTTAGAGTTTGATTTTATTTTTCCATTTTTAATGATGATAAAGAATATTAAAATTCTAACCATCAAGATTAAGTTTAGAGTTTGATTTTATTTTTCCATTTTTAATGATGATAAAGAATATTAAAATTTTATTGAATTTTGGCTATCTACATATTTTTTATATTAAAAATACTTATATTTAGCCATTCAATGAGATACTAAAACTCCATCACAGACCAGAAAAGTACTTTGATTGGGCTTAAGTATGTACATAGATTGGCACAACGACCCTCCTCCTCTACCCCTAACCCTAAACCAATTGTAGATTAAGGTTATTAGAGGGCTCAAATGCAAAGTTAATAGTTGACTTTATGGTTAGGTCTTTTTATAACTCAAATTCTAGAAGGGGTTAAAGATGACCCTCCCATCCTATGGGGCTTCAATGCATCTCAAGTTCGAGTGGGCTTCAATGCATCTCAAGTTCAAGTGACAATTAACAAGTCATTAATCAATTTTGAGAGAATTTAAATTAAAAGCAATTATGAACCTCAAACCTCAAATTGGAAAAAAAAATTACTAAAAATCTCAATAACATTATACTTACCTTTTGCACTTGTCAAGAAGTATAACATACTAACATGGATTTATCCTTCTACACAAACTTGTTTGAAAGTTAAGTGGGATATGTGCACCATGGAAAAAAGTGAGTTCCATTGCAATGCAATAGCCCAAAGAGGCTGCATGGAAAAAAGTGAGTTCCACTGAAATGCAATAGCCTGGAGGAGCTTTGAGTTGTTGAACAAAGTGAGTTCCACTGAAATGCAATAGCCTGGAGAAGCTTTGAGTTGTTGAACAACAAGGTAATCTAGAAATCTTGACTTTGTGAGACTTTGGAAACAAATGCAATAGCACAAAGAGGCTTTGAGTTGTTGGACAACAAGGTAATCCAGAAATCTTGACTTTATGAGACTTTGGAAAAGTGTTTCAAATGGATTGTGATGTCAATGAAACATTTGGAAAGGATAAACCAGTTGTATTCTTCATTGAGAAGTTGAATGATTGAAAGACGAAATACTCTTGAAGTATAATAAGAAATTTAATGTAATTATTTAGGTATTTAAAAAGTGAATGCACTATTTTTTTCCATGATTTTGTCTTTTATGTTGATAAATTACGCTGCAATCCTTAAATAATTAAGCAAAGTTGAATCAATGACATAAGATACGGGTTAAGATTTTGCATAGGTACTCATTTGTGTTAATTTACACAGATTTGAAAAACCAAACTGAGTTATAGTTTATGCCTTCAATAAGGAGACAACATTGCCAACTATTATGACCAAACTGAGTTAAATTTATGTCTTAAATAGGTGGAGAACATTGCTAACTACCCTAACTTATGACACTGGTGTCATTGGAAGTGATGAAAATTCAACAGGAAAAAGATTCAAATTTTATTGAAGTGCAGAAAAACAGCAAATAGCCATGGAGTGAAGACATGACTCCATTTCCAAATTTCTTCATTTAAAAAGAATCTATGTTTACGAATCAACAATTGTGCATTTCTAAAGGGTCAATAGAGTTTTACAGAATAGAAGCTTGAGTGGACATTTTTTCATGGACAATACCCCTTCATTGGTTGGAGAATGTTACTATTGGTTGAAGATTTCCGAAGACGTGAATAAAGAGTGGAAAGTTGTAAAAGTTTCTTAGAAAAATGGATTGTCCAAACTATTGTTAGTTACAACAGCACCATGGAAAGATATTAACATCAAGTTTATTTTGAGATTTCTATAAACCCAATGAGTAACAATTCTATCCTCATAGTTGTAGATAGATTCTAAAATATGAAACACGTATTCGTTTTGGGAAACCTAATGATGCAATAAACGTTGATGTTTTATTTCTTTAAAGAAATAGTTGTTTGCATGGTTTTCCAAGAAGCATAACCTAACAAAGGGACAAGAAGTTTATTGATACTTTTTGGAGGACTTTGTGGAAGAAGTTGGACACCAGATTGTAGTTTAGTGTTCAGACCATTCACAGATTGATGGACAAACTGCACTAGTTCACAGATTGATACCAGATTGTAGTTTAGTGTTCAGACCATTCACAGATTGATGGACAAACTGCACTAGTTCACAGACAAACTGCACTAGTTCATTGAAGCTTTTGAAATGTGTTGAGTTCGTTATCTAGTGCATTGAAGCTTTTGAAATGTGTTGAGTTCGTTATTGAAAAGAGTAAGAGGGAGATGAATTAGTATGTGTAAAATGAATTTTTGGGTTACAGTTTTTGCATATAAGAGAGAAAATCCATTGGTAGGATACAATTTTTGCAGATAACAGGAGAATCAAATGCAATTAAACGTCAATGAAATGCTCGAAGTACTTGGAAGATTGATGTTAAGGCCATTTAAAACCTAGGATTGGTTATTGGGTAGCTTCTATCCAAAGAAATATAGATCTGCAATATCTTTTGCTGGAAGGGATTTCTCAGGATCCCTGCATTACCACGGTCCTAAATCACTTAGCTGAGGACAACACATCACCATTTGAATAGCAGAGCAGTCAGGCAGCATAGAGGTGAAGCTTCAACGTCCCAAATTGGTCTCAATTTTTCATTAGCAAGGGAGCATTTCACATCCACGGTGGAACATACTAGATGGCTTCCCCTTCAAAATGGAGGGGTCTAAAGATTATCTCATATGGTGTAAGTCCTAAAATTAATGTGCAAGAACAAGAGAAACCGTTATCTGATCAACAGAAAATAAGAGATCATACCGGCAGACTCAGCGTTGATAACTGCCGAGAATGTACAATTCAATGCTACTGAAACTCTAAGATCTAAATACAGTAATAGAGCAAAATTATGGAGAGTAAACGCCTTGGACAGTGACAGTTCTGATACAAGACTTAAGACTGCCATGAGAAGATCCATGCTGGTGAGATCCTGAAGAAAATGACTCCCTTGAAGGCCTAAGGAAGATTTGTGCTCCTCCAGTAGGAGGCTTCAGCTCTCAGCTCTCTCCTGACTGTAGAATGAACCCCCTCATTTTTATATTTCTTGGAAGGCTCACCCTTTTCATGAAGAAAATGCTCTTACTGTAGCTTTCTGTTGTCTCAAATGAGTTTTGACCTTGGGCATTTTTGTAATCCTTTTAAAATGAAACTCAAAAGTTCCTGATGTGGAAGTAGGTTAAGGTGACAAGTGAGGCCAACTAAATTCATAAATTATTATCGTTCAATGTAATCCTGTTGCAGATGGAAAGTGAAAGAGTGAGAGGTTTGAACCGTGATTCGCATTGATCTCTTCATGGAAGCCTCTGTATATCATGCATTTGTTTGAATATTTGAGCTTTATATCCTTCATTGATGTCGATATGTCGATTCATGTACCCCATTATTTGAATCAGGATTTCTCACCACCAACCAATGTCTCTGAAACAAATAACTGGAAAATATCATTCTATCTCATCTTCAGCGATTCAACCAAACTGTGTTATTATACTCCGATTCCACTGAAGTACTGTGGCATTCATTAAAGCCATCAACGCTAATGGAATACAGATTGCGCCCTGCTTTTTCTCCCTGTTATGACCAAAATCGAGTTCTGTAGGTCAAGAATTTCTGCTCCACCTTTATTCCTTTCATCGCCCCATTTCCTTTAAACGAAAGGCTTTATCTTTCCGACGGTATCTGCCAGCTTCTTCCTCTGCAATTATTCCTTACCGTTTATTTAATCAAACTTTATTTTTGCAAGCATCGCTGCTTTATATCCCCCTTATAAATGTTCCGACTTGACTAGACATTTTTGTATCTTTATTTTGCTTCTCGTGTTTCAAATTTTCAGCTTCTGCTCTCGAGAAACCCGGGGGGCAGCGTAAATCTTTCACTTCTATAATTTCAGATTTGATTGCAGGACAGGTACGAAGAACTGTGCTGCGGATTCTTTCGAAAATGGCAGAATTAGAAGATGTTCCGGCAATTGTTTGCGACAATGGATCGGGCACAGTGAAGGTAATGTAAAACGGTTCATGTCACTTGAAAATTTACATCAAGTATCAAGCTCTGGCTTTATTCTTGCTATGGTACTAATTTCCTTTATCAATAGAATGTTCATTCATCAAACTGCAGTCCTTTTCTGCTGCAGAAATTTCGTCCTATAACGCTGAAAATGCTAAACCTATAGTAAAGCCCTGACTTTCAGAGTATTTAAAACGTGTAATACAAATTTCTTTAATTTCCTTCACTTTCCCATTCACTTTCTCATTAGAATTAGAATTAGAATTAGAATTTCTGGACATTTACTATTTTTCTATAGTTTAAGTCAGAAGAAATGACCATTGAAGCAAAGGTAAAACATTTTTGAATGTATAATGAAACAGTTTTATGAAAAAGTCAGGGAGCATTTTGAGATCTGAAAATTTAAACTCAAACTCAAGTTTTTAAAAATATTTTTTTTTTAAATTAAGAAAAATATTAAAAAAAGTAAATGGCCAAGTTCTGGAATAATATTTTTTTTCTTAAAATCTGACTGGAATAATTTTTTTTCCAGAATCTGGCAATTTTTAGATTGTAAAATCTTAAATTGTCAATGTTTCAATTACCATTTTAACACTAGAAATGGATTCAGTATCATCAAAGACACTTGGCCCACTCCAAATTCCACAACTTGCCCACTATAACCTGGTTTTAAAAATTCAGACCATATTTAACCAAAAATCAGCCAAAAAATTCAGACCAGATTTAACCAAAAATCTGCCTAAAAGCAAAAAATAAATAAATTAGACTACCGGATTTTTCAGAAGCAAGTTTTTGGCACAATTTTAGATTATTGAAAAAGAGTTGTCTTTGGTTGGGACTTTTTGGAAGTTTTTCAGGTGGATTTTTCCTATCTAATTTCTCTAAAATCAGGCAAAAATTCATTGAAATCACAACTTTGATGGGTAACCCTTGCACAATAGAAGTGCCCTAGAAATTTTTTAGGGTACTGAATCCATATTACAATAAAAAAACTAGTTTAAATAACACAAATCAAAATTTCATGCCAATTTTTTCCACCAAATTCTGACACCAAAAACTAAAAAAAATCACACTAAAAACAACTCCCATTGAAAATCAATCCCCAAATACAGGAAAATTGCTTTGAAGATTTGATTTATTTCTCTTTTCATTGCAGGCTGGCTTCGCCGGAGACGACGCCCCCAAAGCTGTTTTCCCGAGCATTGTGGGTCGGCCAAGAAGCAGGGCGGTTATGGTGGGAATGGAGCACAAGGAAGTGTATGTTGGTGATGAAGCTCAGTCCAAAAGAGGAGTCCTCACATTGAACTATCCTGTGAGGCATGGGATTGTCACGAATTGGGAGGATATGGAGAAGGTCTGGCATTATACGTTTGATAACGAGCTTCGTGTTTCTCCCGAAGATCATCCCATTCTTCTGACCGAAGCTCCTCTCAATCCTAAGAAGAATAGGGAGAAAATGGTGGAAATCATGTTTGAGACATTCAATACTCCTGCAACATATATTGCCATACAGGCTGTGCTTTCACTATATGCGAGTGGGCGAACTACAGGTATGAAAATTAAAACCTGTTTTAGTTTGTTTGTTTTTTATTGATGGGTGGAGCGTTTTCAAAAAAATTATCAATTAATTTGTTTTTCTTATAAAATGTACCTTCCTACCAGTATGAGAATTAAACCCTGTTTCAATTTGTTTGTTTTTTCGATGGGTGGAATGTTACTCAGAAACCTTTTCTTAAACATTTTCAACTACGCACACAATTCACTCCATAAAATTATCAATAAATTTGTTTTTCTTACAAAGTATAAGATATCTGTTTTCTGGATAATAGTTACAATGTGCATTGTTCTTAAAGATTTCAAACTAATGCACACAATTCACTCCAGAAAATTATCAATCAATTTTCCTTTCCCTTTTTCTCATACAAAATGCAACATATTTGTTAAAGTTCCATTCACATTTCCCTGGGAACATTTTTCCTTTCCTTTTCAAGGTGTTAAATTGATTTAGGCAAAGAGAACTAAAAAAACAGAGGATTTTACACAGCTAAATTGATTTATGCAAAGAGACCTCGAAAACAGAGGATTTTTACACAGCTAAATTGATTTATGCAAAGAGAACTCAAAAACAGAGGATTTTTACACAGCTAAATTGATTTATGCAAAGAGAACTCAAAAACAGAGGATTTTGTGTAAATATTATGTCAATTTTGAAGATGATGCATCACTGTGAAGTCATTATTCTTTTGGGTATCCATTGACTTCAAGATTTGCGTTGTGAAATGTTTCAGGAATTGTGTTGGATTCTGGAGACGGAGTGACACATATTGTCCCAATCTATGAAGGCTACGCTCTTCCACACGCCATTTACAGGCTGGACTTGGCCGGCAGGGATCTGACAGATGCAATGACCAAGCTGTTGATGGAGAGAGGCTACTCATTCACAACCTCTGCAGAGCAAGAAATTGTGAGAGACATCAAAGAGAAGCTGGCATATGTTGCCATGGACTTGGAAGAGGAAATGCTCACTGCAAGCGAGTGCTCCATTTTGGAGAGATCCTACGAGCTCCCAGATGGGCAAGTAATCACAATTGGAGAAGAAAGATTCAGGTGTCCCGAGGTGCTATTCAACCCAAGCATCATTGGGATGGAAGCTTCGGGCATTCATGAATCCATTTACAGGTCTATTAGAAAATGTGACATTGACATCAGAAAGGACTTGTATGGAAACGTAGTCCTGAGTGGAGGCACAACTATGTTCCCTGGCTTTGCCGACCGTCTTGCCAAGGAACTCACCGCTCTACGTCCCACCTCAGCTGTTAAGATCAAAGTGATTGCCCCTCCAGAGAGAAAGTACAGTGTATGGATCGGTGGTTCCATCTTGGCATCCCTCTCCACTTTCCAACGGGTAAGTAACTCATTTCTCCACTTTCCCACTGGTAAGTGAATCATTAGCAGTGGGGGCAGAAAAATAGTTTTTCCCATTGTAATTTACAATGCAATTTCAATTAAGGTGGTGATTTTTTATTGTAATTAAGATGGTAAGTTTTTATGGTTTAAAATATATATTTTGAATGTATAAATAGAAATAGTATCCTGACAAATCTCTGGTTTTAATTAAAATTAATCAGAAAAAAATCATAAAAATGCTTTAAAAATATCATTTTTTCTATAAATTAGACTATGCCTATATTGAACATTAATTTTTTTTTGTTTTTAATGTCTACAACTAGTTTTGGAAATATTTTGAAATTTGATTGAGAAAAAAATCATAAAAATGCTTTAAAAATATCATTCTTTCTATAAATTAGACTATGCCTATATTGAACATTAATTTTTTTTTGTTTTTAATGTCTACGACTAGTTTTGGAAATATTTTGAAATTTGATTGAGAAGAGTACTGAGTGAATATAAAAAAAAATTAGTTTCACTCCTATCCACCAAATTTCAAAAGCTGCCGCAATGATTTTTTTCATAATCATTTTTCTGGTTAATTTTAATCAAAATCTGACAAATTTTTAAAAACTTGAGTTTAAATTGTTAATATTTTGAAATTTGATTGAGAAGAGTAGGGAGTGAATATAAAAAAAATTAGTTTCACTCTTATCCACCAAATTTCAAAAGCTGCTGTAATGATTTTTTTCACAACCATTTTTCTGGTTAATTTTAATCAAAATCTGACAGATTTTTAAAAACTTGAGTTTAAATTGTTTTATCTACATGCCCCAAGGTTTTCACTGCGCTGAATCTATTTATACATTCAAAAATGTATTTTAAACATTAAAAAAGTTTTGAAATTGTATTGCCAGATTAAAAGCTATTTAGTCTATAAATTAAAATAGATCAATTTCAAAATATTTCCCATATCTACCATTACAAAACCTCAAATGACTCACTGTGATAAAAATATTTGATTTAATAATCAATTTCACATTTTGCAGATGTGGATTACGAAAGAGGAGTACCAAGAGACTGGCCCTTCTCTGGTGCATCAGAAGTGCTTTTAGATCCGTTGAGAAGCAATATTTTTGGAGCTCTGACCATTTGTATGACAAAAGGCAGTTGAATGAGCTGTTCCAATAGGGTATTCCATGTATCATAAGTGTCTGCCCTCTTCATTTTGCAAGCATGGGAATTCTTGATTCTCAGTATTGTTGTTTGTCAGACAACCTCTGGCATGTGAATAAAATAATTTCCTCCATTTGGAAATAATCTGCCCTTGTTCTAAGTTGAATCATGTGAATAAATTAATTTCCTCCATTTGGAAATAATCTGCCCTCGTCCTAACTGTAATAAGAGTGGTTGTGGCACTGTAACTGACATCATCTTATTTCATTTTCCAACGCAGAATTAAAGTTGCTTTTCTTATTGTTTCCTGTATTATGATGATTGTTAATATTTACATTGCTTTGCAGTCTTGGATGTTGGGTGGGGCGTGGTGTATGGATTTCAAATAATAATTTATATTTCAGTTTTTAATGTAAAATAAAAGACATTAAAGTCGTTTTTGCTTATTTATTTTTTATTATAAGAATGATTATTGATATTTACATTGCTAGTAATATTAAATGTTGTGTGAGATGATGCAATTATTGTAATTGAATTGTTTTAAATTTTATAATTAAAAAAATATTTATCTTTATTTAAATTTGATTTTCGAAATATAATTCAAAACACAAAATAAGTAATAATCTAAAAAAATCATGTTTAGTGGTTTTTATTTAAATTTTGGATTATAATTTTCCAATACACCTATAAAATAATAATGATAATACAAAAATTTAAACTTTTTATTTTATGGTTTAGACTTTATTTGAGAAATGTATTGAAAGTTTTGATATATAAGAGTTAAGTTTTTTTATTTTTTCATACTTACAAAATGGTACAAAGATAAAACTTATGTAATACAAAATTTTACAGGAGACTTCTAACATGGAAAATCAGGGATTTCTCTATTATGAATGTCCACAATCTAATTCATATTGAGGGTTATATGTTTATACTATTCATAATAAAAATAAATGAATATTAAACCTTGTCAATATCAAACTATGTAAAAACATAAATATATATTAAAAGATGGAGGAATCTCCTCAAGGGTGATTTCCAGTGTTGCCTCCTCGTGATTGCATTCCTTAGATTTTTGCTTGGAATTTTCTGTTGGTTGGAGTGTTGCTAGATGAGAGTTCTCTAAGGTAACAATGGGGTTGTCATGGGACCCTTAGAAACTTGTGAGCCTTCTACTCCCTTTGCCTCGCATGCTTCCTCATTGACTTGCTTGACTGATATGCCTACCCCAAATACCCTTTTGGAAAAGGCTTTGAATTTCCCTTTGAATATGCTTAGTTGATGCTTAAGGTCCACAATTTCCTTGTGCTTTGGAGTAATCACTTGGACCATCATTGCCTTCAATACTAAATAAATTTGTACCAGACAAAAAAGCTAGGTCTCTCTAGTCCTTGAATTTCCTTATTCTTGCACCCATCCTTCCACCCGAGCTAGCACTTCTTTTGCTTTAGTTTCCCAACATTGCCATATAATTTCTTTGTCCAATTCATCTATGATCACTTTATCTACTATGAGGTAGCCATGAAGGGATTGACTCTTAGCTTGGAGTTTGTCCTACTCTTCCCTAGTGATTTTGCATGAGCTAGAAGCCTTTTATCTCATCTTTATTCAACGCTGGCTAGATTGCGCTTTCCTCATGAGTTTGCTACTGTGAGGTGGTTCCATTACTTATAGGACTCAAATCTTGGTCTTCCAACTATCTCCAAACATTACTTCATTGTCGTTAGGTATGCCATAACTCCCCAATGCCTGGTTAATTATCTACACATATAATGGCTTTGGACATTCCCCCCTTTTCCTAATTTAATTGGCCAAGCCTAAACATAATTTGAAATCAAAAAATCAATTTGAGATTAATGTCCTCCACTCGCTCTAAATTTTCCATCTATCTCAACAATCCAAATTATGCTTGCATCATCCAACCATCTGCATGTGATGAGGTGCGGGGGAGGGGGTGGTCAGCCCTAGTATTGCACCAAGAGTGCTGCAACTCCCAAGGTCTCCTCAACTCTATTTATCAACCTTGGGTTTGTATAAACTTCGAGGCGAAAGTGCTATATGAACAATAGATGGGATTCTACTCATGCCACCCTCAACTAGCACACTTGATCAATAATGCTCCAAGACCATTCCTCCTACTGAATTAGAATAAAAAATAACTAATGAAGGTGCAATTTAGAAGCTACCTCTAATTATAAAAAGGAAAATGCTTTTGAACTTCAACTTGTAAATGTTATTGAATCAATTCATGAAAAGATAAGAGCTACACTACTTGCAAAAAGGGAACTACATTATCTTGCAATCAACCATCTAGATACCAAATCTACATGCAGACATGAAGCTAACCTACCAAATCAAGACTCAAGATTCTATGTATCATCTATCTAACTCACATTTTCATATAAACCAATGTTCTATTTGTGCCAAATTTGTGATAAGGAAACTAACGTTATTCTATTTTGTAGTGAAGGAAAATGAGGGTTTGGAGTGGCCTAGGAGCTACTCTTGATCATGGAGTCACAAATGGGGGTCAACCTACTTCTAAGATAAGTCCAAATTGTAGCAAAGGTCAAAATTGGTGAGAAAACAGGCTGCTACAGGTGCCTTGTATTGCTATAGGAAGGCTTGTAATCTTACATGAACGATGGTGAAAAGATTTAGGAGGTGCAATGGTGGGTTCAAGGGATGGCAAGGTGAATGGAGGTTGAGGTAAATGAATGAAGGGTGGTCACAACCCTTAGCCAAGCTCAGAGCCTTTTGAAGGCTTCTTTTTCACTAGGAGAGCTGCTTATGGTGGTCTAGGAAAATGATCTCAAGAACAAAAATTTGAGGATAGAATTTGGATTCATAAAAGAGGGTGAGGAAGTCCAAGATGGAGGTGGTGAAGGTGCCCTTGCCTGTAGGTCCAAATAGTCCTGCAATCATCACATGCATATACCCTTTTATCATTGGCAAAATGAAACAACTAGTAGTGGAAAAGATGAGTTGAATTTGAATGCCATCTAATTTATGCCAAAAACTTTGATCTAGTCAATAAATCAACTCCTAAGCTATAGTAAGCATATGCAAAACAAGATGACTAACATAAATCTTCTTCCAAGAAATCATAAACATAGTATTTTTGGGTTGTGATTATAGATCCTTCTATTCATGCTCCCATGGGAGAGATGAGGTAGAGGTTGCAATCACAGGATTTTGATGGGTTATTTTCTAATGGAATGTAAGAAACTAATAAGCACTCTGAACCAAAAGGAGATACAAATACACAAGAGGGACCTAAGCCACTAGGGTTGGGCCCAAACCCAAGAGCCTCAGCCCTCTGGAACTAACTCAGTGATGAACTAATAAGCAGCTTCTCATTATCATTGCATCAATGTCTAATACATCAAATAATAGTAAAAAATAACAGTTCCAAGTACTTGAGTTCAATAGGTACCTAGATGAAAACAAAAATCGAATCCCAATGAGCTCTTTTACATGTTTATTTATACAATAGGGTAACTACTAGTAGCTCCCTATAACATAGGAATGTTTGTCTCCCATAACTCGATATTAGTGGATCCCGATCTTCATTAATAGCACTTGCTTGACTGCCAATGACCTCATCTTGCTTGGCTTCCAATGACCTCGAGTTGATGAGAAAGAGTATGGTGATTGATCCGGATTTAAACAGGAACGCAATAAAATACAGAGATAACCATAAAGACAAATATGCAGCAGAAATAATACTTCATTTCATTGATGTAAAATACTAAAATATTCTTACAAATAGAAATGGAAATAATCCAGCTAGGGCGACGGTAGCTTATCTATGAGAAGAGATGTGTCGGCTACATGCCTCTGAATTGTTCTCCAAAAACTGTGTTACAATGAGGCTCGAGGGCCTATTTATTGTTGAGAAACAATGGAAAAAACCTTCACAATCCAAAACCTAACCCTAGAAGATGAAACGCCAAATTGTGGGCCCCGTTTTTGGGTAAGTTGGTACATCAACTTCCCGGGGTCGCGAATTGGTCGTATTATCTCCGTTTGACGCGCATGATAGCCCGTTGGAAAGATCTCTCCGAGGACTACGACAGAAAAGATGATTTTTAGATAGAAAAATTACTGGCAGTGGATTTCCCAAAAAACGTCGTTTAGGGCCTCAAAACGGCTCCGGAAGTTTAGGACCCAAAAAACTGCTAAAAATAGTAAATTGTGCTATAATTAAGGAAACTGAAAAACTGAAAGAGACAGTTGTGGGGGTCCAAATGGGATAGGTGGGTGGCCACCAACATCCACCTGGATCAGTGATCTTGGGATGATTGAAGGAGTTAAGGAGGTGGACAACCTCCTAGAATCTCTCCCTGTTGTCTACTCCGAGCCCCTACATGTAAATTATCTAAAAAATGCTCCATTTCCTACAATTAAACCATATTAGGCCACATGACATAGAAAAACATATTTTACCCCTCTCACTAAGCATAATATAACAAAAATTGTAAATAAATGTGAGAAAGAGATAGTTCTAAAGCTGGAGGATGGCATTATGACCCTTATAATGTACCTATTGATGAGCCTCATCATCACCCCCTACTGAAATTGTTTCTCATCCTCTGAGAAACTCAGTCATCTATGTGCATTTCTTTCATGGCCCTGGTGGCCTCCCTGACATCCTAGGGTTCCTCAGATGGTTTGCCTTCTTAGGGATAGAAACCTGCATTCCTTTCTATCTTTGTCCACTCCTTATGCTCTTCTGCTTCATTTCTCCCTTCCTGTAGGCCTAGCAACAAGGGTGGACTGAGCTTGAGTCCTATCCACTTAAATTTTAATATTTTCATGATCCTTTTCTACAGGGGTGTCATCTCTAAGGCATCCCCCAGCCTTTCAGGAGAATGATATTCTCTGGAGGGTGTGGGGTAAGGCATGCCATCTCCTCTGGCAGGCTTGCGGGGTTTTTGTTCCCAATAACCTGAATGTGTCTTCAAAATGTAAGATGGCTTGTTCCTAGTTGTCAAGTTATTTAAGTGCTAAGACAACATCATTGGAGATGATGCTATGATTTCTAATGACAGCCATGGGGATCACTAGCTCTGCCCTAAAATATAATGATTCATTTTCTTCCTTTTCCATGATTTTCTTCACTTCCCCAGCTCTTGCCTCCTCATGAGTCATCCAGGATGTTAAGGCCATTAGTTGTGTATCCCCCAATATTACATTGGGATCCCAAATCTTCATATCAGCCAAAGTAAGGTTATGAATGTAAAATTTTTCTTTGTCCTCCATGCTGGCTTGGTTGAAAATTTCAATGAACTATTTGTAATCTTGAAATGACATAGATTCATGTTGTGCTGAGGTTTTGATCGGGAATCATAGCCACTTCTCTTTGAGAAAGAGTGCATAAGACTTGGATGGATGTCTGCACTGTAATTCCTTCATGGAGAGGCTTACCATGGTGGAAATTTGGGTTTATTTCTCCTACAACTTCTCTCTTAACCACATATTTTCTGCCTGTAGTTGCTTTTGCATTGTGGATTCCCTCATTCTCAACTCACTTAATTCTTTTCTCATTTCAAGGACATTTTCTTCCATGAGGCCCATATTCTCCACCTTCTTAGACTTAGCAATTTGCATCCACCCATGGGTTCTTCCTCTTTCTGCTTCTAACTCATAGAAAAGTGGGACTTTAAATTTTTAGGGAATAATTATCCTACCTTCAATGAATTTATAATAGGAGCTTAGAATTGGTTGTGGACTAGGCTCTTGGAGCTATGGGAAGTCCTTCTCAAATGTTTTTTTGGGAGGCTACTACCTCCTATGGCTGTTGTGTAATATTCTGCCCCTCTTGTTGCTCATTGTGCCCCTCCTGTTGTTCACTATGCCCCTCCTATAGGTCATTTTGCCCCTCATGTAGCATACTCTATTTTTCTTGTAGATACTCTGACCCTCCTATAGCTTCCCTTTTTATTCTTGTTGGAGGGTGGTTGGTTCTTTGCGTTGTTTGCAGGAAGTTGATTTGGTGGAGGGCCTCCTTACATATGCTATAGGAGTCTTTGTTGTGGGTTTTAGAGAGGTGGCCTCTTTGAATTTATTTTAGTGGGTCCCACCTACTCTTTCTTTCTTGGGGACTCCTCAATTGTGATGGGGACCTTTGTGCGAGTTTGTGGCCTCCCTTGCTTGATCTTGGTACTTTTAATGGTCTTAAAATATAAGGGGGCTTGCCTTTGTCTCTTTATATAGGTTTGACTAGGGTGCTTATGGTAGCTAAAGTTGCAGCTACCTTTTGTTCAATGGGGCCTGGAGACAAACTTGTTTGTTTTGGGGGTATATCTGTTTCTTTGGGATTAGTAGTCTTCTTAGGGCTTGATTTTTCTTGTTCCTCCCCCTCTTATTTTTCATTTTGTTCTCCTTCTACCTCTGCCTCTAGTTCTTCCACTGTCCTTTCTTCTTTTGTTTCTCTTTCTTCTTCTTCTGACCCTACTGCTTCTTCCTCTTTTGTCCTTTCCCCTTCTTCTTCTTCTTCCTCTATTTTTCCGTATTTTCCTCCAACACTAGAGGCTAGGGTCTCACCTGATGTGATGTTATGTGTTTCAATGAAGGATTCTCTATCAATGTCTATGAATTTGGACCAAAACACAGGGATTCTCAAATTGCTCAAGGCATCCACCACTATCAGTTTAATGAGGCCACAGTGGCCTAGGTGTTGGTATTTTCCCTCTCTCACTTTTTGACTCATGTTCCTGATGGACTGTAGGAGGAAGTATGGCATGCCAAGTCTTTGAGAAAGAGGTAATTCTTCTTGGAACCTAGTTCATGAAGTAGTCTAAAGTGGTAGGCATATACCACCCTCATTCTTCCCTCAAAAGAGATGTATTTCAGAATATGGTAGGCCACCTCATCCCAAGGATAAGGTAGGCTTTCCCTCCTAACTCCATTCTTTTCCTCAATAGGATTTTCATTGGGATTGAAGGAATAGTTTTTAGCAGAGACACTGGTGGCTTTGTCTTCTTTACTCCATTTGATCCCTAGAGGTAGGGTTGTCACTCTGTTAATTATTTCAGGGCTGAGTGAGATAGCTAGCCCCCTCACCATAGTGGTGGCACTATCCTCTGTTTGTGAGTTTAGATCCATGGAAAATTCAAAGGCAAGGTCATCATCATACCCTTTCAACAACTCAAAAAATCCTAGCCACTGTTGTCTTCTAAAAATGTCTACCATGGGAGGGTGTAGGTGGATTCTCTTTATGTCTGAGGTCTCCCTTCTGTTAAATCTTCCTCCCATCTTTTCTCTATTTTTTTAGCTAAGTGAGGGAGAGATACCTCTTCAATAGCTTCAGTGTGTAATTCAGTGGCAACAGTGAGTTAAAATTCCTTGTTGATGACAATTTCCTACATCCCCATTACTCTACTACCCATAAATATTTTTTAATTTCACAATTAGACTACTATTGCTTGTAGAATTTGAAGTGAAATTTGCATGAAATATTATGGATGGATGAAGGAGGTGGTGGAACTTACTTTTTATCAAGTGGTCTGGGATGAAGGTGGTAATTTGGAGACCAATTCGAACCTTTGTGGCTTTCCTCCAGCCTCTCAATCTTCCTATAGCAGTTTCTCAACCCTCCCGTGGCAGTTGCAGGCTTCCCTATAGCTCCTTCCTATAGCAATTGTAGAACGAGGTTTGAAACTACTCGATGGCACACTAAGATTGTCCTCTCTATAATTGTTTTTGAAATGAGCGATTACGCAAAATAAATCAAGCCTCAGTACATAATATGCCATTGTTTGCTTAGGATTGGAGCATTGTGGTGACCTGGCAGTCACACGGGGCTTCCTCTTTTGGACTGTTGTCTCCACTCTGAGTAATTATTTCTTCTGTTCTTTTAATCATCACTCACTATCTGTGATCCCAACTCATTTTATGTGCCATCTCCACATTGCATGAGTGATTACCATCACCTTTAGTTTACTAGTCAACGGTGGCCAAGTTAACTACCCACCTCCAACTTATTAAAACATCTCCTCTCGAAATTTACACATTTTAGTTATTCACAAATAAAGAGGGGGTGAGATTTTTCCATAACTGTGCCTACCTCAAGATCACAATGATGCATGGATTTGCATGTTGGAATTGGACCACATCATTGGCATCAAGGGAGTTGACTTGCTAGCTTATTTCTTGTGTATTCCTTCATTGCTCCTCATGATATTTGACTGTTGTGTTTGTTGTGTGTGCAGGTACCTTGTTGATGTCCATGTTGCTACTGTTGGTGGATATTCCTTCTGGGAGTGATATGACTACTTCATAGTGGTCTCATAAGTTCCTATCACCCCCCTACTGATGAGAAAAAAACAAGATCAGTGCTCATTGTGATGTGTGCATAGGGTGCTACAGGAGGAGGTTTTCTTCCTGTAGTAGTCCTCTCCTTTTTCCTCTAGGGTCTTCAATCTACATGGAGGTGATTGGAGAAGTTGTAACAAGTATGGAGGACAATTTTGGGACCTTGAGGGAGTAGTGTAGACCTGTAGAAATGAATATAATGGCCTCTGTGCATTTTTCCAAATTTTTAACAAGGGTAAGACAGAGTGGAGGAATCGAGTGAATTTTTATGAAATGGGATGGATGAGTGATAGATGGATGATGGACCATGGTGGGGAACCTTATTCATCATTTTCAAGGTCATAGGGTCCCTTTTGGGTTGTTCTTGTTCATGGAACTCCCTCCTGTAGCTTTTCAAAAGCCTCCTATAGCACTACAAGACCTTCCTGTAGAAATTACATGTCCTTCCTGTAGCAGCCCAAAGAGAGGCTGAAAGTCAATTTTTTGGCTAATGGGATGGTGGAGAGAGGTGATGACATGAGTGTGGATGATGGATAGGAAGTGGATGGATGGAGGATTGAAGGGAATCTTGAGAATTTCTTACATGTAGCCATGGAATCTACCGTTGTCTATAATCCTGCAAAATGACAAAAAAAATAGCAGACATGGTGTAGAATCATTTATTGTGTTCTTTTCCTTTTGTGTTTATTTTTTTCTAGACACACAGGCTACCTCAGAGGAGGTTTTCAACCTGTATGCCTGCCCTCGGTGCCACAAGAGAGGTTTTTGTGAAAATTTCTAACACGAAATTCCACTGCAGTAACTGATTTATTTCTCCTACTTATTTTCCACAATAGGTTATTTACAAAACCCTTCAGTAAAAATCAAAGTATATTCTACTGCAGTTGTCACATAATAGTATAGAGAAAATAATAGTGAAATACAAGCACAAGAATCAATCACACCAAACCCAATGTGGGAAAACTAGTGCAATGGATGAGGGTTTATTTATTATTCTTCAACACCAATCTCTTTACAAGGAATGGTTGTGCAGAACATAGAGAAACCTCTGAGAAAACACCTGAGATAATTTTCCTCCTTCCTTTGGAGAAATTTTTACACCATAGAGACCATCTAGCCTTCACTGCATCACCTTTGCGTCATCTCTGTGTGAGGACTACGTCCCTTGCTGTGTTGCCTCTCAGAGTTGTCCCTCTGCGATATCCCTCTAATGCACTGTGTCACCTCCTCCTTAGTCTTTGACTAATGCTGATACCCTCCTCTTCCTTCACCCTACAACTCTCCCTCTAAAATCAAACTCTTACTCCTTGAGAATCTATTTCCCTTGGGTTACTGAGTATTTGCCCGATGTGTCTCCAAATGACTCTCAAGTCTTCCTTTATACTTTTCATGTTGAGATATCAACGACCATGATCCAATCACTAATCAATGGATAAGATTAAATTAGACTTGGTCCTCATCTCTTAGAAGCTTCTCACCCATATTTTCAGCAATACCCATTAATATATTAATTTTCCTAAGTTTAGACTTAGGAACCAACTAAAAATATTAATTATTTTAATAAAATACAATCCGGGTGGAATTTTTCCAAACGATTTCTGGGTCTTGGAGATCTCATTTTTCTAGCCCCCCCAAAAAAATTTGGAGCTAGATCACGCCCGATGCTACCCAAAAATGAACACTCCCTAATAGTGAGGAATGTGCTCTAGCAATACTTCCCTGCAAAAGTATCACACTGATCCACGACATCAGTCCTTTGCATTGTTGATGCTCGGCCTACTGCCCCCCATCAACTATGCTACTGCAACTTGTACTGCTTCCCATGACACTTCCACTGTCACTGCTACATCTGTACTGCAACTCCCTCTCAATATGTTGCCCATAGCACTACCATGCTAACTGCTGCATTGCAACTCCCTTCACTATCCGCTTCTGCTACTAAAACAGATTCTGAATCATCCCCATCTTCTCCTTCAAATAAAAAACTTTTTTCTTCCTAGAGCCTTGGTGAGAATGCATACCACCTGTTCTCCTGTTGAAGTGTACCGTAACTGTACTACCCCTTGCTGGACACAATATCTAATAAAGTGAAACCTGATGTCAATGTGCTCTGACCAATCATGAAAAACTGTATTCTTAGAGAGCTTGATGCAACTCTGATTATCACACAAAATATTAGTCACTTCCATCCTTCTCCTGAATAGATTCAAAAGAAAATTCCTAAGCCATATGGCTTCACACGATGTTGTGCTAGCTTCCATATATTCAGCTTCAGCTGAGGTCAGAGCTACATATTTTTGTTTCCTACTACACTAGGAGATCATTCCTAATCCAATGTTGAAACAGTACCCAGTGGTACATTTCCGATCTACTGAACTTCCAGCCCAATCTGCGTCAATGAACCCACTCATCCTAATGTCATTACCTCAGGTGTACATTAATGCATGATCGATTTTTCCTCATATATATCTGAGAACATGTGTGGCTACTGCCCAGTGTACCCTCTTTGGTTCCACCATGAACTGACTGAGGGTGTTGACATTATAACAAATGTCTGGCCTGGTATTGACCATATACATCAAGGACCCTATGAGCTACCTGTACAATGTGGGATCGAATTCTTTATCTTCAGACACATCAATATTATTCCAGTTGGTAATCATTGGAGTAGCCATAGGTATATAGTCCTGCATTCTGAACCTTTTCAAAATTTCTGTAGCATATCTCCCTTGTCCAAGGAAAATTCCACCCTTTTGCTGCCAAACTTTCAACCCTAAAAAATAATGCATCCGTCCCAAATCCTCCAAGTCAAATTCTATAGCTAGGTTTTCCTTGCAATCTTTGATGAGCCTGGATGAATATGTTAGGAAAATGTCATCCATATATAACAAAAGAATTAGAGGCTCATTCTCTACAATCAAATAGTAGAGGTTGGAATCTGCGTCACTCTTGATGAATCCCATATTCTGCAAGTAACCATCAATTCGAACATACCATGTTGTAGGTGCTTGTTTAAGCCCATAAAAGGCTTTCTTCAACCTACATACATGAGTTTTCTTCTCATGTGTCTCAAAACCCTTTGGTTGTTCAATGTATACTTCTTCTTCTATCACCCCATTCAAGAACGCAGCCTTGACATCCATCTGGTGAATCTCCCACCCCATCTATGCTGCAAGGGATATCACGGATCTAATAGAAGTATAACTGGCTAGTGAGGTGAAGGTTTCTTGGTAGTCTATCCCTTCCTTCTAAGCATACCCCTTAGCCACGAACTTGGCTTTGTATTTTTACACACTGCCATCTGCAACATATTTGACTTTGTAGATCCATCTCGAACCTACAACTGACCTGTCCTAAGGTCTAGGTACCACTTCCCAGACATCATTTACCATTATGGAACTGTATTCCTCTGCCATAGCATTTACCCATACTTTATGTTGAATGGCCTCCTGAGAATTAGAGGGTTCTCCAACCTAAGCCACCAAGGCTTGGTATCTATCTGGTTGTCTATGCTCCCTTTTCTCGTTCCTAGGAGCTCCAATGATATCCTTTGCATCCCATAGTATTTGTCGAAGTTCTCGACTCGTTCTTCCACTGGTAGTGGGTAGATCTATTTTCTCCTCCTCTTGAGACTCCACCCGCTATGATACCTTTGGATTCTTGTCTTTTGGAGAAATATTGTTGTTGGTTTCTGCTAGTCGGAGTGGTTGGACCAATGGATCATCCTTTGATTGGTCTTCGAAGGGCATTTCTCAGGATTTCCTAAAAGCTCTGTCCTCCATGAGCTTTACATCTTGTCGTACTACGATCTTCTTATTTCCTGGAAGATAGATTCTATATGTCCTAGCATTCTCGCTATATCCCAAAAGATATCATTTTTCTGCAGTTGGATCCAACTTCTTCCTCTTTTCTTTGGGTATATGGCAATATGCCAAACTCCCAAATATTCTGAAATGACTCACTTCGAGCTTTTTGCCTGTGAATAGACTCTCCAAAGTAATATTACCTAATTCCCTGTGAGGAGTCCTGTTCTGGACATATATTATTGTGTGCATGCTTCTGACCATATAAATTTGAGCATATCCTGATCTTACAACATTGCCCTTGTTGCTTCAACAATAGTCTTGTTCTTCCTTTCTGTTACTCCATTATGCTCCAGATTATATGAATCTTTCCATTCTCTTCTGATGTCTTACCTTGTGTAGAAATCAATGAAGTCCTTATCAATGTATTCTCCACCATTGTCTAAGTACAACACTTTTATCCTCTTCCCTATCAGATTCTCAACCAGAGCTTTAAACTCTTTGAATCGATCAAAAACTGCATCCTTGGTTTTTAGAAAGTAGATCGAAGTCTTCCTGGAATGGTCATCATTGAAGGTGACGATGTATTTGGAACCACTAAGAGATTTTGTGGACATGGGTCTGCAGATATATGAGTGTATCAATCCCAAAACCCTCTTTTCCCTACTGTTACTTCTGGAATAAGTTGCTTTGCCATACTTGCCTAGTAGACAACCTCTGCATACATCATCTCATTTGGTACTTAATTATGGAACTCCTGTGATGGTTCTTCTGAGAATTCTTAGAGCCCCATGGTGTAAGTGTCCATCCTCTTGTGCCATAGTTCATTCAAATATTTTTCCCCACTGCTACCTATCAATGCCATTGGAGATTCTAGTTGTAACTTATACAACCTGTTACTTTTGACTCCAAGTTGGGCCTTCTTCTTCCAACTTGGATGTTTGACATATACTTTCTTCCCAATGAAGAAAACATCATAGCCCTTATTTTGTAACTGAGATACAAAGAGTAAGTTCATCCCCAATCAAGGCACATGCAACACATTGGTAGCTCGAAGTCGATTCCTTGCTTCTATTTGAAATACTACAATACCTCTTCGTACTGGAGTACATATTGACTTATTTCCCATGGTGATTTTGAAGTTCATCTGTTCTTCTTGATAGATTGAGAAACATTCTCGTATTCCTGTCATGTACGCAGAAGCTCCACTATCAATATACCAACCTCAGAAGAAGAAAAACTTGCCAAGTAGGTGACTGCTTCTTCCAGTCTGGAAGCTAACATAGAATAGTCATTATCCATTTTCTTCATGCTTTCCTCTTTCCCGGGAGAACTACATGAGTCTTCTTGAGTTGTTTCTCCAGCATCATGCTCCCAACTCATTGCAGATTCTCTAATCTTGTTGCCCGATATCTGCTTTGATACCATGTGAAAATTTCTAACACGAAATTCTATTGTAGTAACTGATTTATTTCTCCTACTTATTTTCCACAATAATTTATTTACAAAACCCTTATGTAAACATCAAAGTAAATTATACTATAGTTTTCACATAATAGCATAGAGAAAAGAATACTCAAATACACACATAAGAATTAATCACATCAACAAGTTATTTTTGGACAATAGTCCCTGGAAAAACCCAATGCGGGAAAACAAGTGCAGTAGATGAGGGTTTATTTATTATTCTTCAGCAATAATCTCTTTACAAGGAATGATTTTGCAGAACATAGAGAAACCTTTGAGAAAACACCTGAGATAAGTTTCCTCCTTCCTTTGGAGAAATTCTGACACCCTAGAGACCCTCCAGCCTTCATTGCGTCACCTTTGCGTCATCTCTACGTGAGGTTTGCATGAGGACTACGTCCTTTACTATGCTGCCTCTCGGAGTTGTCCCTTTGTGTTTTCCCTCTAATGCACTGCATCACCTCCTCTATCTCTAGCTAATGTTGATACCCTCCTATTCCTTCACCCTGTAACTCTCCCTTTGAAATCGAACTCTTACTCCTTGAGAATTGATTTCCATTGTGTTACTGAGTATTTTCCCAGTGTGTCTTCAAATGAATCTCAAGTCTTCCTTTATACTTTTCTTGTTGAGATATCAATGAACATGATCTAATCTCTAATCAATGACTAATATTAAATTAGACTTGATCCTCGTCTCTTAGAAGATTCTCACCCATATTTTCATTAATACCCATTAATATTTTAATTTTCCTAAGTTTAGACTTAGGAACACCATTAAAAATATTAATTATTTTAATAAAATACAATCCAGGTGGAATTTCTCCAAATGATTTCTGGGTCTTGGAGATCTCATGTGTTCTAGCCCCTCCACAAAATTTAGGAGCTAGAGCACATCCGATGCTACCCAAAAATGAAAATTTTTCACCAAGGGATCTTTATTATTTTTTCTTCTCTTTTTCTTTTGCACCTAGGTTGCCTCAAAGAGGTTTTCAACCCAGGAGTTGGCCTCAGATGCCTCATAAATTTTTTCATCCAAGCCTTTTACTTTTATTTTTATTTTTTCTTTAAGCAAAAATATCTAGAAATGTTGTGGACTGGAAGCTATGACACTCCCAATCACATTGACTTCTCTACTAATTGCACTGATGAATTCTTCCTTAGACATAGGGTTTTGTATACCTTCAACCTGTAGACATTTACAAGCAAGGGGATCCCTTCCTCATCAATGGTATTGATTTGAACAGCTTCATTGTCATGAAACTTTTCTATTAGGTATGGGCCTAGCCATCTTTTCATCAATTTTCCTTTAAAATCTTTGAACCTAGAACCATATAATAATGCCCAATCCGCTTGTTAAAAAACATTTTTTCCTTGATGTGCCTATCGTGCCAAACCTTCCTTTGCAATTATATAACTTTAGTGTGTAATAGGGTCTGCACTTTAAACTCATCCAATCCATTCAATTGGAGCAACCTCTCTTGCTTTGCTTTGGCGACATCTACGTCGAATTAGTCTTCCATTCTCAAAGTATTATACTAAAACTCAATAGAAAGCATAACTTTATTTTCATAAACCAGATCATATGGTGTGAACCCAATAGTTGTCTTCCAAGTGTTGTTATAGGCCCAAGTGGCCTCCACTAATTTGTCTACCCAATATCTCCTGTTGCTGCTCACAACCTTGGTGAGGATGCTCTCCAATGCCTGATTTGTAACCTCTACTTTCCCATTTGCCTAAGGGAGATAGGTAGTAGATGTTTTGTGTTTGATATGACGTTTCCTTAGGAGATTCTCGGTCAAATGTGATGTGAATTGAGCCCCCTAATCAGTGACTATCTCCCCAAGGTACCCAAATTTGTCAAAAATAGTTTCCCTTAAGAACTCAACCACTTTCTCCTCTATTTTTGCTTTGACAACCTTTGTCTCATCCCACTTTTTCAAGTAACCAGAGCACACAATGATGTACTTTTTTTCCCTAATGGTGGAACAATTGACCCAATGAAATCCATGCCCCACTTGTTAAATGACTCTAAATCCACTTGAGGTTGTAGAGACATTTCATCCTTGGCTATGGGTTTTCCCATCCTTTGGAACTAATCACATTTTTTGGTATACCTTCTTGCATCTTGGTGGAGAGTGGCCCAATAATAGCCAGCTTGTGGAGCTTTGAAAGCTGTTCTCTTGGCTGAAAAATGACCTCCAAAGGCCCATCATGGTAGGCTAAGAGGATTTTAAAGACTTCCTCTTTCCTGACACATCCCCTTAATATCTAATCTGGTCATAACTTGAAAACATTTCCCCAATCCAAGTGAAAAGGACACTTTTCTTTACAATTCTACTCTTCCCCTAGATCACAGATTTGGAGGAAATCTTGTAGCAACTAGGTAATTGTTTATGTCAGAAAACCATGGATAGAGCACTGAGATAGAAAATAGGTTCTCATATGGAAGTTGATCATCGACCATCCCTTCATCACCTGCAAGCAAAGCAAATTTAGACAAAAAATCTGCAACTACATTTTCTTTTCTTGGCTTGTCAATGATAGTTAAGTCAAACTATTATAGCATTAGAAACCATCTAATGATTCTATCACTCACATTAGGCTTGTTCATCAAATATTTAATAGCCACATGATCAGTGTGCACAAGATTTTGGTATCGAGTGATATAGTGTCTAAATTTGTTCAAGGAGTGTACACCATCCAAGAGTTCTTTCTCAGTGATAGTGTAGTTTAATTCAACCTTAGATAGATTTTTAATAATGAAATAAATGGAATAGGGTAACTTATCATCTATTTTCCCCAAGGTTTCCCCACAACTTTTTCGGGTGCATCAACATGGATATGGAAAGGCAAACCCCAATTTTGATCCCTAAGTATGGGTGCAGTGGTCAATTTCTCTTTTAAAATCTTAAGGGCCTCTTGGAAGCTATTTGTCCAACAAAATTTAGAGTCTTTGGCTAGAAATCCAAACAATGGTGAAGCCACTTTACTAAAACCCTTGATAAACCTCCTATAATATCCAATTAAGCCCAAGAAACTCCTAACATCCCTCTTCTTTTGAGGAGTAGGGACCCTTGTTATGATGGCAATATTGTTTGGGTCCACTTGTATTCCCTTCTGAGATATTGAATGGCTGAGGAAAATTCATGCATTTATTAAGAATTCACATTTCTCAAGACTAAGTGAGAGGTTCATTTCAATGCATTTTCTCAGGACTTTTCCTAGATTAGAGAGAGCCTCCAGGAAGTCACACCCATAAGGAGTGAAATCATCCATGTATATCTCCACATAGTCATGGACAAGCTCAGCAAAGATGCTCAAAACTTCCCTTTGAAAAATGGCAAGGGCATTGTATAGACCGCAAGGGAGGACCCTATAAGCAAAGGTAACCCAAGGACATGTGAATGTAGTCTTGCCCTGATCCTCAGGGATAATATGGATTCGATTGTGATCCAGGTGGATGTTGGTGGCCACCCACCTATCCCATTTGGACCCCCACAACTGTCTCTTTCAGCTTTTTCAGTTTCCTAAATTTTAACACAGTTTACTATTTTTAGCAGTTTTTCAGGTCCTGAACTTCCGGAGCCGTTTTGAGGCCCTAAACGACGTTTTTTTGGGAATCTGGGGCAACATATGTCCATGGAGCGATGTTGCCTCCCAAAGTGGTAGTACTCGGATAGATCTTTCTGACGAGCTATCGAACGCGTCAAACGGAGATCGTATGCCAAAGTTACGACCCCCAGGAATTGATGTACCAATTTACCCAAACGGGGCCCACAATTTGGCTTTTCATCTTCTAGGGTTAGGTTTTGGGATGTGAAGGGTTTTTCATTGTTTCTCAACAATAAATAGGCCTTTGAGCCTCATTGTAATAGAGTTCAGAATAGTTCAGAGGCATGTAGCCACCACATCTCTTCTCAGAGATAAGCTACCATCGCCCTAGTTGGTTTATTTCCATTTATGGTTGTAAGCTATTTCAGTATTTTCCATTAATGAAATGAAGTATTACTTCCGTTGCATCTTTGTGTATATGGTTATCTCTATAATTTGTTGCGTTCTTGTTTAAATCCGGATCAGTGGTATCAGAGCGGTCTGCGTTTTCTCTGTTTTTCTTTGCATGTCCCCAACGAGGTCGGGATATAAGGAGTTAGGGCTTGAACTGGTCGAACCTTTGCAAGACCAGCCTTGCAAATCCCGACGACCTCCCATGGCGGATGAGAAGAAAGACAAGGGGGCAGAAGATCCTATCAAAATCTTTCTCGAAGAAGCGCTCGAGCGGCAAAGGAACGCGATGATGGATAGCTTTGCGCAGATCCTTCAACGGCTACCCAGAGGCGATGCATCGGCTTCCAACAGCGACTCTGGAAACGCCACACCGTTTAAGGTACAAGTTAATTTTGAAATCCCCATCTTTGAGGGTCAAATAGACGCAGATGCCGTAGATAAATGGTTAAATCTGCTAGATGGGTATTTTTCTGTTCACGAATTTTCAAGTCGGGAAAAGATTGTTTTCGCTCTTCTCAAAGAAGCCCCCCACGTCAAGGACTGGTGGGAAACCTACTGCGAGCAGAAGGATGAAAGTACAGGCTCACTATTTTCAGCCGCACCCACTTGGAATGACTTCCAGGATGCCATCAAGGAGCAGTACTACCCTGTCGGAAGCTATGAGGACAAATACATCAAATGGACCACACTACGGCAGGGACGAGACCAAGATGTGCCAGAGTTCACAAACATTTTTCATACCCTTCGCACACAGTTGGGTATCAAAGATTCTGAGCTGCATCTGGTACTCAAATACTGCGGCTGCCTACACAGATACATCCAGGAAGAGTTGGGGTTCTTGAACATCTCCTCACTCGGCACAGCATACTGATACGCTGTCAAAATCGAGCAAAAGTTCAAACAGAAGAAGCGAGACTTTGGATCTACAAATCCAAAGCCCAAAGGACAAAGCCAAGGCGGGGTGACCCAAGACAACCCGTCAAAGCCGCAAGAAAAGAACAACACCACGAAGCCGAAGAAGGACACAGGAAAGTGGTGTGAGTTCCACAAGAGTCCCACTCATAACAGAAGTGAGTGTCGGACCAAGCAGTCACTGGTGGCCGAGTTGAAGGCTTCTGAATCAGATGCATGTCCTGACCCTGAGCCAGAATTTGACAAGGGGAATGGCAAAGGGAAGCAGATCATTGATGCAGATCTCAGTGCCATTGTTGCCACTGCTAAGATCCAGAAGAATGAACCTACGGATCCAGAAGAGGGGGAGCGTCTTTTCCACTCACAGATGTGGGTGAAGGGTTCACCACTACAATTCATTGTCGACAGTGGCAGCCAAAAGAACCTCATTTCAGCAAAGGTTGTGAAGCGGTTGGGCCTACTGACTACACCACACCCGCAGCCATACAGTATCGGGTGGCTTCACGAAGGACGAGATCTGAAAGTTCTCCAGCAGTGCCGCCTTCCCTACAGCATCAAACCCTTCACAGACGAGGTATTGTGTGATGTTACACCTCTGGATGTTTGTGATGTATTATTAGGCCAGCCACACTTGTGGAGGCGACATGCTGTGTATGAGTCAAGGCCTCATGCTGTCATTATTTCTTTGAGTAATTCATTATACAGGATACCAGAGGTAGCCCCACCTACTGCCACATCTTTGATCACTGCTAAGAAAGGCAGCAAGCTCATCTCACAGACCAGGAAATTTATCTGTTTGGTTCACTCCCAAAGTAAGGGGAAGATCGTTGCTACCTCCATGACCCCTGCAAAGGGTTCCTCCATGCAACAGCAACAACAAAGGGATACGGTCATGACAGAACACAGGAACAACTTCTCCTCACCCACAGAGATACCACACAAGTTTCAGGTGGGCAACAAAGTCTGGTTGCATCTGCAGAGAGGACGCCTTACGAGAACCCATCAGAAGCTCAGACCACTCCGACATGGTCCTTGCAGCAGTACCAAGGCTGTGGGGAACAATGCTTTGGAGCACATCATTCCTCCATTCCTTTGCCTGCACCAAGTGTTCAATATGGACCATCGTCGACCATGCTTCCCACCATTACTGGACACATCAGAGATTGCAGGACAAGTTCAGCAGATGGAGGAACTCAACGCAATGGGGACCATTGCTTCCTAAGGGGGGAGGAATGATCCAGGTGGATGTTGGTGGCCACCCACCTATCCCATTTGGACCCCCACAACTGTCTCTTTCAGCTTTTTCAGTTTCCTAAATTGTAACATAGTTTACTATTTTTAGCAGTTTTTCGGGTCCTGAACTTCTAGAGCCGTTTTGAGGCCCTAAACGACGTTTTTTTGGGAATCTGGGGCAACATGGGTAGTACGGAGATCATATGCCAAAGTTACGACCCCCAAGAATATATGTACCAATTTACCCAAACGGGGCCCACAATTTGGTGTTTCATCTTCTAGGGTTAGGTTTCGGGATGTGAAGGGTTTTCCATTGTTTCTCAACAATAAATAGGCCTTCGAGCCTCATTGTAATAGAGTTCAGAATAGTTCAGAGGCATGTAGCCACCACATCTCTTCTCAGAGATAAGCTACCATCACCCTAGTTGGTTTATTTCCATTTCTGGTTGTAAGCTATTTCAGTATTTTCCATTAATGAAATGAAGTATTATTTCCGTTGCATCTTTGTGTATATGGTTATCTCTGTAATTTGTTGCGTTCCTGTTTAAATCCGGATTAGATTGTAACCACTGAACCCAGCTAGGAAAGAGAAGTACTTCTTCCTTGCAAGACCATCTAAAATTTGATCAATGAAAGGCAAAGGGAAATGGTCTTTATTGGTGGATTTGTTAAATTCTCTTTAATCCACACATATTCTCCATTTCCCATTCTTCTTTGGGACTAAAACTAGAGGGGACACCCACTCACTATCAGAGATGGGGTATATGAAACCTGCATCCAACAAATTTTGCAACTCTTCCTTTTTACTATGTCCTTAAGGGTTAGGTTCATTATCCTCTGAGGTTGGAACATAGGTTTTCATCCCTACTTGATGTAGATGTGATGAGTAAAAACCGAGGGATGCACCCCCTTCATTTATTTATATTTTCAAGCAAAGACATCTAAGTGTTCTCTCAGCATCTTGCACAATTTCTCTTCTTCGTTAGATGAGAGAGGGGTTAATATTCAAGGTTTTAGATGGGAAAAATTCTACAACCTTGACATGGGCATGACTTGGGTCAAATGAGCATAATTCAGTCCAAGGAATACTCTCAGACTCTTTCACTACCTCATCAAGAGTTATGGTATTGGGGGGTTGGTTCTGAAGGATCTAGTCAATGAGGTCATCTTCATCAGGTTCCCCCACTCATATAAAAATATCTAGGGTAAAAATTGGGTAGGATGTTGTATGATACACTTCATCTTCCTCTGCCTCTTCTAGCTACAAGGGTAAGGCATGCTCAATGGATGGTAGAATAGGAAGATACAATACCAATTGTTTGGACAAATGCCCATTCTTAATGGTCATGTTCCCAGCCCTGCAACTAATGTAAGCATCAACAGTGGCTAACCATGGCCTTCCCAAGATGAGAGGATATCCATTGAATTTGGTTTGGGGCTATAGAACCAAGAAGTCAGTAGGATACTCCCATGAGTCAATGGAAACCATTACATCCTCAACAACTCCCTCAGGAGCTACTATGGATCTATCTGCAACACTATATTGGTTTTTCTCAAGGATACTTGGAGGTTTACTTTTAGCACATTGATGGTAGCCCCAACATCAATTAGGGTATGAGGGACAATGATGCCATCAATTTGTACATCCCCTACTGGATTTCCAGGGTCTAAATATTTTGGGAAAATCACTCTCCCTGACATCAAATCAGATAATTGACCAATAACATTGATGGTGGGGGTGTCCCTTTTTATTCTTCTAGGGTGTTTGAAACATTTCTCCTTGATTAGATTATTATAGATGGTAACATCCTTAATAACTTGGAGAAGGGGTATTTTAACACACATATTCTTCAATTCTACCCGAATTTCAATCTCTTCTTGGGTGTGCTGGCTAGGGTGGATCAGGAGGTGGATTTACTTGAGGGGTACTCTCTTTCTTTTCCTCTTCAATTTCTTCGTTTGGAGATGGAGGTTGGTTATTTGGAAGCACTCTTCCATAACTAAGGTTTATTTCTTGGATCTCCACAACATAGGTAGGATAAGGTGTCTCTCCACTATAGATTTACTGTGCCTTCTTGTTATTTGGGTTCGGATCGGCTTGAGTAGGCATCTGAGGTTGCTTGGGTGGAGTAGGCTGAGTGAGTTGAGGTTGAGGTTGAGGTGGAGGCAGTAAAGTAGGAGGTTGGTTGAGTTGACGCCTCCACCCTTATGATGGGTTGTTTCATTGAGGAGGTTGGGTGGCATATGTTGAAATGGTTGATTGACAGGTTGAGGAGGATATTGAGGAGCATAAGGCCAAGAAGGAGGTGTGCACCATGATGGATGAGTGGAAGAGTAATGTTGTAACATTGTTCTACATTTTTACATTTATATGTTAAAAAATGAAAAGAAAGAAAAAACTAAAAAGGGATAAAAAATGAAATTGAAAAAAAAGAAAGAAAAATATTGACAAAAAAAAGGAAATGAAATCCCTAGAAAATTGATTTTAGTGATGCACATTTAAATGCCTCTATCATATTATAAATATTAAATTTGCTGCTAATTTAAAACTTAGGATAATTGATTTATTTGATGTTTTTATTGCATTTTATAAAGTTAGGATACGACAAAATAATATTTCCGCATCAAATAAAGTACGCGCCAGAAGCAACGACTCTAATTCACTCCACAAAGATCAATGGTAGATGAACCTTTTTCACCCTCCCCCCCATGCTCCCGACGGTTAACATGAGGGGGGGGGCACAAAAAGCACTCTCTGCCCAAACTGTTGAAGCATAGGTGGTGAACGCTGAAGGATTTCGAGGGGTCTCCTCCAAATACCATAAAACACTGACACCCACCCCACCCAAAAAACCACCTTTGCTCCCACCAATGATTATATCCTCCGCCAACCATCTCCCGCCAAGAGTCATTCCCTCTGCCACATAGCCGTTACGTCCCGCCACTCGATTCTTACCATCTGTCCACATCAACATTCCTCCATGTCACCTATCCGTTAATGATTCAAAATATCCCACGAAATTTTATAAACATTGATGCATTTATTTCCGACACTGATCCATTTTAATAATTAATGACCCTGCTCCAAAGAAATTTGATCGGCCGTTATGCACCCGATCACATAATTATATAAAACCCTATAATTCCAGTTATTCAATGTCTTTGCTACCTATCTGATTCTACATAATGGAGAACTCTTTTCCACAAACTGTCAGCGTTCAAAATCAATTTTCCCAACGTACAGTCGATAGCTTTCACAGGTAACCCTGTGCTTAAAAGTTTCTTCTATTTGAAGCTTTCTTCTGTGAGAGTTTTCATCCAAATATTCTTAGAATTTTCCTTCTATACCTGATTCTTTGTCATATAAAATGTCGAACCATAAGGGAAAAGGAAAGGCCACACAGAACAATCCCCTTATTCCCCCAATCCCAAATTTTGACAAAGCCTCTTTAGTAGATACCCAACATAAAATCACCTAAACCATTTCAAAATTTAACCTTTACGAGCTACACAATTCAGCCAAGAAAAAATATCCAGACAAGAGTGATGAATTAAACATTTGGGAATCCTTTCTTCCATAGTTCGTCTTCCCCTAGACTCTTTTCTTCCCAGAATTCTCTATCTGGTGTCATTTTAGGTATTTACCTAGTCAAAGGGTCGTCATTTCCGAAAGTAATGAAGTTATATTCTCTGTTTCTTATGAAAGCATCTGCTAGGCCCTAAAAATTAAATATGAGACTTCCCATCACCCTTTTTCTACTGATATTTTAATGAAATTGTATAACAAACTCACTTTCCCTCAGAGAGCCCAGATATTGAATATTTCCTTCTTGAGAATCTTGAGTTGCCTAGGACTAGCCCCCCATATCCAAATTCTATCTTTCCTGAAATGTCCAAGTAGGTCATTTCCATGGTAACTCGATTTCTTGGATACTATACTGATCAGTGGGTAGATGAGATATTATTAGGATTTTTGTTGACTTTTGTAGTTGGTAAACAACCCTCTCTATTTTTCAACTATAGTCAATTTTTAGGCAATGAAATCCATGAACAATTGGTTAATAAAGAAGAAGGTGTTTTCAAATACTAGTCAGTCATAATTTACCTTATTCTATATTATGAAGCAGATAAATTCAAATTCCCTTTACATAAAACTGATAGTGAAGGTAACCCTTGGTCAGTGATTCAATGGACTTCTCTAGTAAAAAATAACTCAGAGGAGTATTCCTATATTGATTTTATTGACAAATTCTTGTATACCTCACTATGTTTGTTAAGTAGTGATGTAATCCCAAGGATTGCTCCTAATATTAAGAAATTTTTACACTTGTCAGAGCAGGCCAAAGTGGGAGACTGGTATTTATACCAGAACTACATCAAAATCAAAGTTTATGGATCAAAATTTCCTGCATACAGATTGCCAATTCTGTACCTATCAGGATTTTTGCACTGGAGTACAACAGGAAGATGTTAACCATGGATGAAGTGCACTTTGTTCTCTACAATAAGAAGGAAACGTTTAATCTCAAAGCACACATAGTACCATACATTATCAATATCAGAGTTGTTGCGAAAGGAATAGATGCAACTTGAGCCAAATGAAGTTCAACCTCAACTTTTCCTAGTCATATGATCCTCAGGGTATTATTTCTAGGCTCAAGATGGAGCAGAAAAGCACCTCTTATGCACCCACATCGAAGCCTGAGATTGAGCAATATGCAAATCAAGAAGAATGGATAGATGGTACTTTACAGGAAGCCGAAGAATGACTGATTACTTAGTCATCCATGAAGACACCTATTTCTAAAGAGGAGTAGAAAAGAGAGCCAATGTCTCCCATAGACTCTGACAATCCAATTGCAGAGTTCATTTTTTTAAAAGGAAGAAGAATGAACCTAATGCTACTCAAAAATCAAATTCTCCAATTAATCCTCTATTTAGATCTCAAATAATAACTATTTAGGATGAAACTGTAGATGAAGGAAACACAGAGCAGCCAACCACAATAATCTTATCAGGGACACCTATTACTCCTTCTACTCAAGTAGAAGAAATAGTACAATCAACTACTATTGAAGAAAATGTCCCATCTCCAGTATCCACCAATTCACAGGTTTCCACTTAGTAGAGTATATTTTCCATATATAAATAAATAAAGTTTAAGAATGAATCCCTGAAGGCTTATACTTACTTTGAGTTTTGGAAACAAACAACCAAGACCTAGAAAATAATACTCTCTGCATTTGATACAGAGAAAGGACAATTCCATATGGCTTTCATGGAACCTTTAGTACTAGCCCCCAGAAGTGATGAAGACTATAAAGCCTCCATATTTTTCATTGACACTAAGAAAATACATGAAATAGATTAGATTGATCTACATAAGCAGATAAGGGATGTCATCTTTTCGTGACTCACTAGCTCAACCATGACTGTTTCTAAGTTACAATCATCTTTAAATAATATGAACTCTCAATTAAAGATTGAAAAATTGTCCTCATGTGCAAAGGATAATAGAATCAAATCTCTGGAGGATTTCGTCATAAAGCTAGGACATGATCCTAAATATGTTAAAGAATTAGAAGATCTAATAAAAAATAAAGAAGCAGATATCCAAACTGTTGTGGAGGTAAATCCTCTCTACGGATAGAGACGATCCCTACTAACCCAGACCGGGTCTAGCAACAATCACACAATGCTACCATGCAAGTTCCTAACTGCAAATACAAAGTAGATGGTGAGAACCTACTTGGATTCCAACGCTAGTGTTCGTCGAAGAGATGTCGCCTTCGTTCCTTTGCTTTGGCCGGTCATGATCCGCACGATCTCCGTGATAGGATACCTGCACACGCAAAGAATAACACGAAAACAAGCGTAAAATCTAGTAGATGCAATTATATACCAGTCAGAAAAGATATAACTCAACATCAAACATGAGACAATGAGAGTGGAACCATAATGATAGTCATCTATTATTAATGAATAACAAAGAAGAATACAACCATTGTTTTGACGTCAAATCCTCCTTTGGCTGGGTAGTCAGCTACACAAGTCTTGCAAAGCTTGTTGGGATGAGGAACAAGCCTCTCTCTCTTTGGGTGACAAGAATCTCCTTACTTAGATTTGGCCTTATGGGTGCAAAGAAGGCTCTTGCAGCTTCAAACTCTTGAACTCCTGGAACTACTGACTATTATGACTGTAACTATTGTAACTAGCTTGCTCAAGGCATAGAGACAAGCTTTTATAGATAGAGAGGGAAAGAGATAGGATAAACCACATTATTCATGGGATTGGCTTTATCACTTGGAAACTTCCATGAAAGGTGGCAAACCACTTTCCCTTCTATGGAGATTCGAAGCCAAACCATCCTAGCTCAACATAGATTCAGTTGGTGAATGGGTTGAAGAGAACCTTCGGGAGTTTGTTCGTTGAAAACTTTACTAAATTCGGTTGGCGCAAGTGCGACTCTGGGACAGAGCGCCAATGACGCACCCTTTATAGAGGATTTCCCTCATTGGCGCGGGCAGTGAACTGTGAACCCGCGCTAATGCAAAAAGAGTTGTTTTCATGAGGATTTTGCAGGAGATGTCTTCAGGGCAAGAGGAATATGATGCAAGTGGTTTCAGGTCATGTCACTTCTCACAGGTTCCAGAATGAGTCCTCCAGTGTACAGGGGAGGGGTAACAGGGACGGTGACAAACGGTGACAAATTGTTGTGTAACAGATGCCCCCTAAAGCATGAGGCCCGAGAGAGAGAGGGGTGAAATGATTTACAAGAACATGCGTGACTGAAAACACGGCCGCCGGAGAACCTGCGTAAAGAAGTACAACTGACATCTCAAGTACATGATATAAGTGGTATGGGCGCAACCATCCATAACAGAGTACATAATAATCTAGATCCAAGGTATGGGTGCAGCCATCTGGAGAGGATCGATAAATAGACTCAGGCATGGTCGCAACCATCCAGTAAATGAGTCATGTAATAATCATAATAGTCCACAAATCGCAGCCTGGATCTCAATAGAAAAAATACAGGGTCTTGCGCTCCATCTCGACCCGTACAGAGTACAAGTTCAAGCATGCGAATGTATGGGTTGAAGTCGAACATGCATGAACATCGTCTGATTACCAGTCAATAATAAAAACTGTTAACATATGTGAGAGGTACCACCAGTAATGACAATGGCCCTCAAGGTACTATAGGTACAATCTACGGCGTGTGAATCAATGAGCTGGTGTCGAACACCCGCAGAATCATTCGATCAAAGGCCAATGATGAAAACCTCTCGTCGAACACGAAGAACCTGCCATTGAGGCATGCAGGCTCCAAGGCACCGGAAGGGAGTCTCTAGATCAGCTTCCTGGATAATGAGCTGAAGTCGACAGGAAGTGACCTTGATCAAAGGTGGGCCATAGTGTTTCCCACATCATTGACACGAGACAGAGGAAAGATGTTGTGGTGATGCAAAATTATGTGAGGTATCAGAGGAGGTGGTATTGCTGCAGAGGTCAACTTCTCTTGAACATATCGGTGGCACGACAGTGGATTTGGCAGTATTTGACATCAAATGAGCAAAGGTCATGGTGACAAGGCAATGAGCAGATGAGAGGTCGAATAGGATAACCCAAACCCATGGAGGCTAGTGTAAAACAAGATGAGATGTCCCCACCCCGACACGAATGCAGACGAGTGCCATGTTCAAGAGCGACATACTGCCGACACGACGACAATTATGGATCCATTTTCCCCACCATTTCTGGTGAGTACCCCAGTTATTTTTATCAAGCTTGACGAGGATAGCATATGCTTGTGAGAGTCATTACGACGAAATCCGATGTCATTAAGTTTTAACGAGTCTGACAAAAGAAAAACTCGGTGTCTTTTCCTATTTAGAGAGTCTGAAAAGACAGCAAAAAGAAAACTCTAGGGGGGTTCTTTTTCATAAAGTTGTGTCTCTCGAGCCCGAAAAAGTATAAAACAATACTCGAAAGAACCGCCCGACCATTACAATCGAGGAGTACTTTTCATATGTAGTGAAATCAACCTGAAAAAGTAAAAAAGCGATCGGTATCATGTCGTTTCGTAACCGTTAACGAACCTGAAACGACAAAGGTCCGACGATCTTTTCATTTTTACACGGTCGGAAAAGGGTTTAAAGATGACCGCCTCTCATTTACATTTAACGAGTCAAGAGGAAAAACTCGACAATCTTTTCGTCTTTAAACGGTCGGAAAAGAGCTGAAAGCAGACCTCCATTTTTATTCTCTTTAACGAGTCAAAAAGGGAAAAATACTCGGCAATCTTTTCATCTTTTACGAGCTAGAAAAGAGCTTAAAGGAGACTCGTCCTAGAGGAACGAGTGGTATAAAGGGTAGCAACTGGTTCCGGTAATGGTGGAACTGCTCAAAACATGTAATGGTCAAGAGGCTGGTTAATAAAACCACTCATCACTGCGGTTCCTCAGGAAAGGAAAAACAACCAAGTGAAAGCATATGATCAGCCAAAGAGATGGTGGCGATGGAATGAAACAACCAAGGCTCATCTAACATAATTTAGCGGATAAACGGAAATCACAAGATGTAAATTGGGTATGGGTTCATTTTTACACAAGCTTGAACCATGGAGAACTTTGCTTGGATTTGGTTTCATGTTTATACAAGCTTGAATCAAAAAACTATGCGTGTTATGAGTTCGCATGCCCCCAACATAATAACGCAAATCGAGGTACATGCCCCCCAAGCTTCATTGCATTCAATGAGGTGGATGGAATGAAGGTTCACTCTCGAGATCTATGAAAGACTGGACTTGGAAAGGGAGTTGTTTCATTTTTTAATGAGGTTGACACAGTAAAAGAACTATCCTCATAACCCTTGTTTCATTTTTTAAAGAGCTTGACACAAGATCAGGAACTATGCTCGACCAAACCTAGTTTCATTTTTTAAGGAGCTTGACAGAGGAAAACGAACTATGCTCCTCCAGACCCAATTTCATTTTTTAAGGAGCTTGACATAGGAAAGTGAACTATGCTCTGCCCGAACTTCATCATAATGAACAGGAAGTCGGGGCTTCCAAGAGTGGCGCTCCCGGTGGGAGGTCAATGTCTCGGAAGTCAGGACCCAATGCCCCCAGGACACTATGCACGACGGCCGCATCGCTGGATACAGGCACGGGATAGGTGGCCACGTAGTTGATCTGCGGTGGGGCAGATACAACTGGTGGATGAAAACTAGGAGGGGACGACAACGGCGCAGGAGGCATCTGGGGACTAACGACTGACACTTGATCGATAGTCACAATTCTTCCATCGTTCAGAAAGAAAATCACATGGAAAAGTGAAGAAACGAGGGCCCCCATGGCGTAAACATAGTCGCGACCAAGGAGAAGACTAAAGTCTAAAACACCTTGGGTAACCAAGACATCTATATAGACGGTTTTGCCACCCAAAGTAATAGGGAACTTCGGGAGAACTCCTAAAGATGGACAGGCTCCTTCGTCGAAGGCCAACAGATTTTGAGTGACTGGCCCAAGCTGCGGGGAACCTAAGGCTTGCCAAGTAGTGTATGGCATAAGACTGACAGACGCCCCTTCATCCAAAACAGTGCCAGGTACTGCCTTAGCACAGGCATGTACTGTGATATGGAAAGGCACATGGGACGGAAAGCGGCCAGCGATCAGGCGATTCCAATCAAAGGAAGCGACCAGACTACTTGGTGGGGGAATCGTATGATTGCCTCCATGCTCCATAGGAACCGAAGAGGGAGCTTCGAGAGCAGCTGGGATAGGAGAGTCATTTCCGGACTCAGGGGAATCTGAGGAGACGAGAAGAACATGGGAATTACGCTCTTCCGAAACAGAGTGATCGGGTGGTGAACTCGAGTCGACACTCTTTCCGACCAATGGTTGGTCTGGAACAGGCTGGGCAGAGCCAGGTTCAGGAAGAGGAGGCTGGACAAGAGAGGAATCTGAACCAATCTCGTTGTCAGCAGGGGGACGATCTGCGGCTGCAGAAAGACGTTGATATCCAACGGGGAGTTGGGGTGAGGGAGCCGCGAGACTTTCCAAGACGCCGGAGGCTTTATCCATGAGCGGACAAAGGTGAAGGGGATGATTGCCTTCACAAAGTCTGCAAGGGATTCGAATCTTCCCTTTTCCCTTACTATTCCCAACTGATAGGGTAGCATCGCCGTGAGCTGCAGAGGACGATGAGGGGTGGGCTGGATCGCGAGACCATATTTCTAAGACCCTAGGAATGTTAGGACAATCGCGAAGAAGATGGTCCTCCTTGCATAATCGACAAGGAAACTTGACCTTCCACGGAGGAGCGGAAGGGTACCCAAATTCAGGGGTACTCGAGGGAGTAGCTATACTTGTAACCTCTCCTTTAGGAGCCTTCTTCTTCTTCTTCTTCTTAGCCACCTGGTTATTTGAATCCAGACTTTCATCAGGCGAAGTAGAAGATGAGGACATAGAAGTAGGCGTCGAAGGGGAGAGGTCCACCTTAGAATCAACATGATGTTGTTCAGGTGGAGGAACTGATTGACCAGTAGTTGATACGGTAGGGACCAAAGAGGTTGAGAACAACCAAACATGCAACCCAACAGTTAACCCTGGGAGGGACAACGTTGCCATGTAAGGAGCACCAACATTCCCAAAATGAGGGAAGTGACCAGGGCTCCCGTCAGATGGGATCGCTGGGTTGGTGAACCCCGGAAAAGTTGCCATTGAAAAAGAAATCTACTCAAGCTAACGCACACAAGATCTAACCAGGTAATGTTTATCGTGGCCAAATTAATTTTAGGATGCAAAGACACAACTTGACCTTTTCATGTTTTAAGAGTCGAGAAAAGGACAAAAAGGTGACTCTAGTCACCTTCGAATGTTTTGTGAGCCCGAAGTGACAAACTGCTCAAGTGAGCCTTTTCTTTTAAGGAGTCCGAAAAGGATCAAAAGTGACTACTCTGGAGAGACTAGGAAAAGGGTTTACCAAACAAATCCATAAAACTGCATATACACCTTGGCAGTCATATGAAAACCAAGGACTTCCCGTACGGCAGTCAATCTTCCCGAATGCTGTGTTCGGTGCGTTACGACTTGTAAGGTGGCAGACACAGCTTCCTGTGGATAAAGGATGATAACCTAGTGGGGTCTCCCCTATATACGCGACGGTACGTGGGAGCTCAAGTCCGTGCTAGACCACTATCGAGTCACAAAAGGAGGAATCAACCAACCGTAGTGTGAAATGACAGTGACTAGGTTTAACGACGCCGGAGCACGTCTCTAGCCTAGACCTCTAATCAGTGAGCGTTATGTTCCAATGCGTTTTTAAGTTCATTCAGTTCATTTTATGGTTGATCTTTAATTAAGTTTCAGTTGCAGGTCCTACCGTATGTAATCTCTCACAATTTCCTAAATGCAAACTATATGCTAAAGAATATCATTTCGTTCGATGAATGCTAACTACAAGAGAGTTAAGGATTTTTTCAAACAAAATGACCACAAACAAGCACGAATCACTTTGATGCAGCTAATGACGAATAAACAAAACTTTTCTTTTGTTTTAAATCACTTAATCAATGAAAAGCTTCTAATTTCAATTAACTAATGTAATGCAACAAAGATTATTCGCTTTCCTTTTCAATGGCAAAGTGCACAAAATGAATTTTGAGAGACAATAACACTGAGAAAAAGACCAATTTCACTCAATGAGAACACAAACGGATCCCAAAACACCAAAACAGTCCTTCAAGCCAAAAAGAAAATACAAAGACCTCTTATGAGCTATGTGATCCAAGCTCAAACGAAGCCAAGTGAAACCCAAGCAAAAAAGAAGCAAATCACTTGAATAACAAGAAAAAAAACTTTGACAACTACTGAGCGAATGCAAAGGAATAACCACAATGTTGACCGGATGATCAAAGAACACAAAACACCTCTGGGAGGCTTGACGCACAAAGCCACTAGATGCCCTAGGGTTAAAATGTGAAATCGGTGGAAAATGGAAAACACCCAAAGTATGCAAATGTAATCTATGCACACTTTTCATTCATATCCTGAAAATGAGAATTCTAATTATGCAAGTGTGATCTATGCAAGAGAATTCTCAAACACACGATGATTCTAATGTAATCTAAGAACCAATCAAGTGTAAATCAAGAAAAATGGGTGTGATTTCCAAAGATCATAAACTAAAAATACTCAAAGGCGATTAACACTCATACACAATTTAGCCCCCCCCCCGGCGAATGAGGGGGAATTTTTTTTGCAAAAACAAAAGCAAAAAAATGCAAAATTGTGAAAAGACTGAGACAAACCTCCAAGTAATGATCAAAGGAAATCAAATTAATAATTTTCCCAAAAAAAACTCAAAACCAGTCAAACAAGACTCTGACACACTCAAGTGATTGAAAAAGGTGTAGCAAGATACAAATCCAAGCTCAGAGGGCTTGAAAACAAGCAAACTGGAAAAGTTGACAGACCTGGCGCGACTGTCAGGCTGCAACTCGCGCTTTTATGGGATTGGTGTGGGTTGTCTTTGAGCAACTTGCGCCAATGGCGCGACTGTAAGGCTAAAAAGCGCGCTAATCGAGTTTGCTAAGTCAAAAACAAAAACAAGCGATCCAGGGCTTGAAAACAGTATCTAGGCAAACCAGGAAGCAAGAAACAGCAAGAAATCCAACCCAGAAAGCTATCTAAGCAATCAAACGAGAAACTAAAGAGACAAGACTCCCCAGCGGAGTCGCCAAATTGCTGTGGAGGTAAATCCTCTCTGCGGACAGAGACGATCCCTACTAGCCCAGACCGGGTCTAGCAACAATCACACAATGCTACCACACAAGTTCCTAACTGAAAATACAAAGTAGATGGTGAGAACCTACTTGGATTCCAACGCTAGTGTTCGTCGAAGAGATGTCGCCTTCGTTCCTTTGCTTTGGCCGGTCACGATCCGCATGATCTCCGTGATAGGATACCTGCACACGCAAAGAATAACACGAAAACAAGCGTAAAATCTAGTAGATGCAATTATATACCAGTCAGAAAAGATATAACTCAACATCAAACATGAGCCAATGAGAGTGGAACCATAATGATAGTCATCTATTATTAATGAATAACAAAGAAGAATACAACCATTTTTCTGACGTCAAATCCTCCTTTGGCTGGGTAGTCAGCTACACAAGTCTTGCAAAGCTTGTTGGGATGAGGAACAAGCCTCTCTCTCTTTGGGTGACAAGAATCTCCTTACTTAGATTTGGCCTTATGGGTGCAAAGAAGGCTCTTGCAGCTTCAAACTCTTGAACTCGTGGAACTACTGACTATTATGACTGTAACTATTGTAACTAGCTTGCTCAAGGCATAGAGACAAGCTTTTATAGATAGAGAGGGAAAGAGATAGGATCAACCACATTATTCATGGGATTGGCTTTATCACTTGGAAACTTCCATGAAAGGTGGCAAACCACTTTCCCTTCTATGGAGATTCGAAGCCAAACCATCCTAGCTCAACATAGATTCAGTTGGTGAATGGGTTGAAGAGAACCTTCGGGAGTTTGTTCGTTGAAAACTTTACTTAATTCGGTTGGCGCGAGTGTGACTCTGGGACAGAGCGCCAATGGCGCACCCTTTATAGAGGATTTCCCTCATTGGCGCGGGCAGTGAACTGTGAACCCGCGCTAATGCAAAAAGAGTTGTTTTCATGAGGATTTTGCAGGAGATGTCTTCAGGGAAAATAAAGCCCATACTTAGAGGAATATGATGCAAGTGGTTTCAGGTCATGTCACTTCTCACATGTCCCGGAATGAGTCCTCTAGTGTACAGGGGAGGGGTAACAGGGACGGTGACAAACGGTGACAAATTGCTGTGTAACACAAACATTGAAGAATCAATTGAAGTTTCCTCCATAGAGCATCCTCAAGCTAAAGAGGTTGCAAATATAGAGCTAGAAAAAGAGAAACTTTTTACTATAGTAGTGGAGCAGAATGCACAGATACAGAAGATGGAGCAGGCTATGGAAGCACTGTTGAAAGAAAAACAATAGTGGGAAGTAGCAAGAGTATCTACATCGAGCATAGGTACAGAGGCAAAAACTTCAATGAGGACTACAGTTTCAGAGTCCACAGAAGAGCTTACTAGAGCTCTGGATGAATTATCAATTGTTCAGTCAGAAAAGGATAAAATGTCAGCAAAATTGGCTAAGATGGAGGAGAGTAAACTCAAAACTGACAATGCATATTTGTCAGAATTGTAGAAAAATTATAGACTCATGCAGTAGGTGCAGAAATATGAAGATCAATCCTTTGTAATCCAAATGTTAGCTGAGGCTAAAAATAGTATTTGGCAGAATATAAATGCCAATATAACAAATATGTGGCCTTCCATACAAATTATTTTTTAACAGGAGGAACTTGTACATAGAGTCAAGGAAACCATAGAAAACACAAAGGTGGATTTGGAACACAGGCCAGAGGAAGCACAAAAGATCATCAAGCTACTGAATTCCAAAACTAAGGAGGAACTTGAAGACCTCAATATTCTAGACAGAACAACAATAATCATGGAGGTCAAGAGGGTCTTGACAAAGAAAAATCTGGTGAAAATTAGAAAAAAATTGCAAGGATATTGAATTGCAGATCAAGAGATTCAACATAAAATTCACTGTGTTGCAGGAATGGGGCTTGCCTACACTCAAAAATTCTAATGGAAAATTGATCCCATTAGAAAACTATCAAGAATAGTTGTGTAACATAGGTTCTGATGCCTCCAAATTTGCAAAAGCCAAAGGTGTTATCAGTTGTGAAGCTTTCATACAGGGAATACAATTTTATTATAATATCCAACACGAAGTCCAACACCTTTTTGTAAATAAACCTACTTTTGACACTTACACTACGCTGGATGAAAGATTTAGGAACATGATTGGATTTTCTATCCCAAATGAAGAAAGGTGGGATCGACTAAAAGAATTGGTCGAATGAAGTGTAAATGAAGTTCAGTATTTTCACTATGAAAGGAAAAACATTTCTAGCAAAGGAACAATAGTCATCACCAGATTCCTACATAGCCTCAACAACACAACATTTTCCAACAAATTTTCCTATTTTTCCTCTATATTTAGAAATATTTGTGTTTGTTAAAAAAATATTATTGTGCAAATGTATTTTAGTTTGGAATCTGGTCTCAAATGTAATATTTTTTTATAATTAATTAGAAATAAGACTTAGAAATGGTTGAACCATTGTGATAGACTTTTGAGCGGACTTGTATCCTTCAAGTTTATTTCTAAAGTAATAAAAGGATTCTGGATTCATTTAAAAATAGATTGTGTTCCCGTAAGTCTTTCTTTGTTATTATTTTCACTTTGTTTTATTTTCATATGTTTTGAAGTTTATGGGAGATCTAGGTAAGATAATATTTAGTTTCAATTTGTCTAAAATTCACCATGAAGTTATAATCTATTACAGAGATTAGTTGATGTTATGAAACCATGTCACAAAAAGATAGAAAAGATAGATCAACGTCTTAGAAATAAGCCTCTTCAAGGGGACAACCTCCTTTACATTACACAAATGAAAAATTCTTGGATGATACAAATGACAAGACCTCCTTTCTATATATAGGAGTCTAAGGGGTCATAATATAATTAGAGCCGACATAACAATAATAATGTAAGGGCACAATAATAACAATAGTGGGCTTCTATGGGGCACAATAATAACAATATGCGGACTACATGGGCACAAGAATATAATAAGGGGGTTGTACTAATAACAATAAGGGATTACACTAGTAGTATAGGGACCTAACATGCCCCTCTCCTTCAAAAAGTGTTGTCCTCAACGCTTGAGTAGTTCTTGATGCTTCTGTATAAAATTCTTGTCCTCCCATGTGGAATCTTCAGCAGGTAAGTTCTTCCACTTGATGAGATACTCTGAAATTGATCAAATTCATAGCTTTTGGGTTCTTGTTTCTGTGACTGCTCCAGGTTCCAATATGATTTTCCCTTCCTCTTCAAGTTCTCGCAATATTGTTTGAATTGGGATATTCTGCAACTTTTGAATGAGTGGCCACACTTCTTTGTCCTTCTTCCATTCATCCCTTGCTTCATTTATCCAATATGGTTAGATAATATAAATAGCACAAGACAATGTTTCCACATCCTCATCCTTTCTTAAGAGTGCATCTGCAACAAAAAATTTCTTCCCTTTCTGTAGATGATGTCAAAGTCATAATCCAACATATTTGTGACCCATTTTTTATGTTTTTCTAAAGATAATATTTGTTCTAAAAAGTACTTAAGACTATCATGATCCATTTTTACCTTGAAGTGTCTTCCCATTGGGTAAGGTTGACATTTATTAAGTGCATGTAGTATTGCTAACATTTCCTTCTCATAAATAGCTTGCTTGAGATGTACCCATAAAAATACCCAATCACCTACATCAAAACGTTTTTCACTACGATGTTGATCTACCTATTATTTCATTCAATTCTACACCAAATTGGCATTATCCTTTAAAATTTGGAGAACTTGTTGTTGATGCTCGATGTGATCTTTCAATGCTTGAACCTTTTTCTTCTTGATATGTCCTTCTATCTTGAGAGTTTGAGGAGTGGTAATTTCTTCCAATGCTTTACGAGATATGGTCAGATTCATTTCTTGATGCTCGATGTGATCTTTCACTTCTTGAACATTTTTCTTCTTGATATGTCCTTCTATCTTGATAGTTTGAGGAGTGGTAATTCTAGGCAATGCATTACAAGATATGGTTGGATTAATTTCTTCTTTCTTGATGTGATCTTTCACTTCTTGAACCTTTTTCTTCTTGATATGTCCTTCTATCTTGAGAGTTTGAGGAGTGGTAATTCTTGCCAATGCTTTAAAAGATATGGTCGGATTCATTTCTTCTTTCTCTGGGGTTGGGTCCTGGCATATATCCTCTTCTTTTGATGTTTCTTGATCCTTTTATTCCTTCTCTTCATACTCTATGTAAAATAATTTCTTCTTAGCACACTTATGACCTTTAGTGCATTTGCTATCACAATTGTAACAAAGCCCTTTTTCTCTTTTTTCTTCCAATTGTTGTGGTGTAATCCTTGTAGGTTGTGGAAGGCTAGGAGAAGCAACACTTCCATCCTTATAGTTGTGAGGAGTAGACTTCCTTGTTGCCATAGTTTTTCTTTCCACTTTGTAACAAATCCATTTTGCTCTTTTTTCTTCCAATTGTTGTGGTGTTGCTCTAAAGAAGGTGTTGCTCTTTGTATTCTCATAATGTGCTATAATTTCCTCCGTGAAAATTGACCACGTAACAAGTGGTTTACGAGAACAAATCCCTTTATACCATAAAAATTGATCTTGTTCTCAATATGAATATGCAATACATACCTTTTGTAATAGTGGTAAACCATGTAGATCAAAATATTTCTCCATCTATAGTATCCAATTTACCGGATCCTTGCCATCAAACTTCCTCATCTCATTTTTTATTGATTTTAGGAGCTCGATCTTGAAACGACTGTAACTCTATACTTTCGGATCTTTAAGTTCTGAAATTGAGACCTGTAGTAGCCCTCTGTGTCCTCTTTTCAATGCCACTAGTTTGATCAAAATTGGATTCTTCAAGAAAGAGTTATGCACAATCTCCCAAGATGACCTGATTATATACCTTTTCAAAAGAGCGAACTTGTATGAAGTGCCACGTGTCACTATTTTGACCTTTGGATCTAAAAATTATACACAAAACACTACCGTCCATCCTCTTTTTGTAACTTATGACGAAATTTCAATTTGATGCTCAGAGAGATAGTTATGACTATTTTCCCAAGGTGACTTGTTTGGAATGTAATTTGGGGGTCTGCAAAGCCTCTAACTTCCTCATACTATATATCCGAAACTATAGCGAGACAGGATCTGAAATTTAGAGCCGAGGTTCAAACCAATTTCTTCTCAAATGGGTTTTTGGTTTAGCTTCTAAAAATTTGTAGTGAAACAGTTATAGCGAAAATCCACGATGACCTGTTTTAGTTGAAATTCTAGAGCTTGCGAAACCCCTAACTTCCGCAGATCATATCTCCAAAAATATAGTGAGACGAGCTCTAAAATTTGGACCTGAGGTTTAGCGCGAGTTCTTCTCAAATGGTTTTTTTTTTTCACTTTTGAAACATCGTAGAAAACAAGTTATAGCAAAAATTCCACGATGACCTATTTGGAGTAGCGAAACCCTAGAATCTAAAGCTCTGATACCAAATGTTATGAAACCAGGTCACAAAAAGATAGAAAAGATAGATCAATGCCTTAGAAATAAGCCTCTTCGAGGGGGAAACCTCCTTTACATTACACAAATGAAAAATTCTTGGATGATACAAATGACAAGACCTCCTCTCTATATATAGGATTCTAAGGGGTCATAATATAATCAGAGCCGACATAACAATAATAATGTAAGGGCACAATAATAACAATGGTGGGCTTCTATGGGGCACAATAATAACAATATGGGGATTACATGGGCACAACAATATAATAAGGGGGTTGTACTAATAACAATAAGGGGTTACACTAGTAGTATAGGGACCTAACAGTTGATTAAACTATTTGTTTGATTTAACTCCTCTACATCAATAAATTGTCATCTTCCCTTAAGAATATTAACATATACTATTTGGATATAAACTTTATTTTACATGCATCGACTGTATATGATGGTTAGATAATCTGTTTTATGTTTAACAAATCATATAGTTTCTAAAGTTTCAACCTTGAACATCTAAATCAAAGCTAAATTATTGTTTAGAGGTGAAGAATTAACCCTTCTATTTAATCATAAGTAATTAAGAATTTCACCTATTCAAGTAGTTTATAGGTTTGTTCATCCAAAAAAAAATTTGTTTAAAACCAAGAAAACATTTTAGATGCTCTGGCATAATTCCTAACCTAGAATTATCTACGGAGGTACAACAAGTACCAGGGTAGAAAGGATGTATTCTGGTTGGGATGGTAATATGAGTAAGATGTACCTTGCATTCCCTACTGGTATGGCTGAGGTCCTTAAGGCCCCATTTGATTTATAAAGTAGAGTTTCTGAGCCCCACCTTTTGCCCCTTAGTATATAGTTTTTAAACCGGGAAAAGAAGGGAATTTATCTGTGGCATGGTTCTCCTAAAAAAATAAGCATGCCTCTTTGAAAGTTAATGGGCATTCATTTCTGGGGTGCCTTCTAGTGTATTTAGGGAAAAAAATAGTTAGGGATCTGTATGCTTCCTCTTGTTTCCTGTTGATCTTTATGGTATCCATTTGAAAAGAAAAGGTATGCAAAATTTCACTTTTAAAGTCATCCAACATGTTCCTAATCTCATTCTTGATGGATGTTGTGAAAGGAGAGGAACTAATCAAGCCTTGAATAGCCCTACCCTTTTTTCTAGCATCCCTATAGTGATTTTTGAACACTGTTTTGATTTCACCATAGGATAAATGATAGATATCTCCCCCAGACAACATTTTTAGGGTTTCCAAAATGTCCTCCCTGATCCCTCGGAGAAGAAATAGCTTGAGTGATTCAGGATCAAGGGTGCATCTGGCCCTCCTATAACTAAGTTGAAATATCTCCTCATAGTCCTCTAGGGATTCATCAGGTCCAAGAGTCATTTTAAAGATTTCTTCCTTGGTTTCTTTGGACCTATAGTAGTCCTTGTACTTGTTATTAAAGGCTTGTTTCATTTGATCCCAGGTAGTGATGCTATCCCTAGGCAGACCCATAAATGAGCGGAAGGTTGCATCCTTAAGGGTAGATAGGGATAAATTTAACTTTTGGTCATCAGAGGCATAGTCATAAGTCCTACAGATAACAAAAAATTCAAACATGAAGGTATCAGGATCCTCACAGGTTATTCCATGGAAGTGTGGAAGGGTATTAGGGATTATATTCTTCATTATAGCCTCTCCATTAGTCTCTCTCATAGGGAAACCTCATTGTTCCTGTTTTCAGCCATGGTTTGGGTAGGTGAAGTGGGTTCTTCTTCTTCCCCAATAGGTTCTTCAAAGATCTTAGGTTACTCACTTAGAGGGTCTTTTAACTCCCCTTTAGTCAGAGAAGGAAGCTGACAATCACCAAAGAAGAGTGAAGGTTGACTGCTTGAGGGTGTGGGGGTGTTTGGTAAGAAGTTTCCTTGGGTATCTCTATTCCTATGAGACATGAAATATTTGTTTCTCTTTTTCTTTTCTGTTTCTTTTTCAAAACTATATGCAAAATAGAAAACAATACTTAAGTAGAAATAACATATACCTAGACACCTCCCCAACAACGGTGCCAAAAAGTGGCGATCCCCGGTATTGCACCAAGAGTGTTGTAACTCCCGAGGGCTCCTCAAATGAGGTGACAATGCTATATGCATAGTAGATGGGATTCTACTCATGCCACCATCGACTATGACACTTGATCAATAGTGCTTGAAGATCATTCCTCCCACTGAATTAGAATAGAAACTAACAAATGAAGGTGAAATTTAGAAACTACCTCTAATTTTAAAAAGGAAACTTCTTTTGAACCTCAACTTGTAAATGCTATTGAATTAATTCATGAAAATATAAGAGCTACACTACTTGTAGAAAGGGAACTGCATTATCTTGCAATCAACATCTAGCTACAAAATCCACTTGAAGATAAGAAGCTAACCTACCAAATCAAAACTCAATATTTTATGTATCATCTATATAGCTCACATTTTCATATAAACCAATGTTCTATTTGTGCCAAATTTGTGATAAGAAAACTAATGCTATTCTATTTTGGAGTGAAGGAAAAAGAGGGTTTGGAGTGGCCTAGGAGTTGCTCTTGATTATGGAGTCACAGATGGGGGTCAACCTACTTCTAATATAAGTCCAAATTGCAGCAAAGGTCAAAATTGGTGAGGAAACAGGTTGCTATAGGTGTGCCACACGAGGCTGCTATAGGTGCCCTGCATTGTTACTGGGAGGTCTGTAATGCTACAGGAAGGTTGCTGAGAAGGTTCAAGAGGTGGAAATGATGGGTTCAAGGGATGGCAAGGTGAATGGACGTTGAGGTAAATGGATTAAGGGTATCCACAACCCTTATACAAGATCAGAGCCTTTTGAAGGTCTATTTTGCACTAGGAGAGCTGCTCGCAGTGGTTTAGGAAAATGATCTCAAGAAAAGAACTTTGAGGACAAAATTTGGGATTCATAAAGGAGGGCGAGGAAGTCCAAGATGGAGGTGGTGAAAGTGCCCTTGCCTGTAGGTCCAAACATTCCTAGAACGTCACATGCATATACCCTTTGATCATTGCCAAAATGAAACAACTAGTAGTGGAAAAGATGAGTTGAATTTGAATGCCATCTAATATATGCCAAAAACATTGATCTAGTCAATAAATCAACTCCTAAGCTACAGTAAGCATATGAAAAACAAGATGAATAACATAAATATTCTTCCAAGAAATCATAAACATAGTATTTTTAGGTTATGATTATAGATCCTTCTATTCATGCTCCCATGGGAGAGATGAGGTAGATGTTGAAATCACAGGATTTTTATGGGTTATTTTCTAATGGAATGTAAGAAACTAATAAGCACTCTGAAACAAAAGGAGATACAAATACACAAGTGGGACCTAAGCCATTAGGGTTGGGCCCAAACCCAAGAGCCTCAACCCTCTGAAACTAACTCAGTGATGAACCAATAAGAAGCTTCTCACTATCATTGCATCAATGTCTAATACATCAAATAACATTAAAAAATAGTAGTGCCAAGTACTTGAGCTCAATAACTACCTAGCTGAAAACAAAACTAGAATCCTAATGTGCGCTTTTACATGTTTATTTATACAAGAGGGTAGCTACTAGAAGCTCCCTAGAAAATGGGAAAGTTTGTCTCCCATAACTCAAGATTGGTGGATCTTTATCTTCATTAACTGCACTTGCTTGGTTGGGAATGACCTCGTCTTGCTTGGATGCCAATGACCCCAAGCTGATGAGAGAAGAATGTGGTGATTTTGGGCTGATTGAAGGAGTTGAGGAGGTGGACAACCACCTAGAATCTATCCCTGTTGTCTACTCCAAGCCCCTACATGTAAATTATCTCAAAAATGCTCCATTTCCTGTAATTAAACCATATTAGGCCACATGACATAAAAAAAGATCTAAGCATAATATAAGAAAAGTTGTAAATAAATGTGAGAAAGAGAGAAATCTAAAGCTAGAGGATGGAATTACGACCCTTATAATGTAGCTATTGATGAGCCTCATCAGGGTGTACCTTGCTCTATCTTGTCCCCTGTATGCCTCTTGCTACAAAACATTTGCAACATCATCCATGTGTGTGTGGAGTGAGGCGTGGGATTGTACCTCCCCACTTCATATCATGAGAGCATTAAACTAATTGTGAACCTTATCCACACGTTGTGGCCAATTTCTACCATCATTCACCACCTACATGTGCTATGGCATGTCATCATCTTCATACTTTCAACTTGATGCTTCGTTAAAAAAAAAAATACCATATATCTCTTTTTATATAGAATTAATTCTTTTATTTACCAAATAAATTAATTATTTTTATATATAATTAACTAGTTTATTTACCACCCATGGGGCGTAGAATAGTCAATGATGGAGTGTATTGTTAAGTCACTCCATGATGTCAAGGCACTGGCTCGAAACTCCGTGGGAAAAAATCCAGCCATGTTAATGGTTGGTGTGGCCCAGGTCAGGTGTGACCCCTGAGTGATTGTGATGGATTATGTGCCCCTAGTTTATGGATTCTTAAGCCACAGGTCAATCCTGATTTGATCTTTGGAGAATTCAAATAACTTGACAAACAAAAAAAATATTTTATTCACCAAATAAATTAATTTTAAATAACATTAGAAATATAAGTAACCTCTCAACACAAGGATTTAAATGTCCAAATAACATTTGAGTGATTTTTTTTTTAATTTGATCCAACCTATTCATATTATTAGTCCCTCTCTCATCAGGGACTATAGCATTTGCCTCGTGGTCAAGTTACATTAACTATGAATTATTTGGTTGTGTTTTTGCAATTTTAACTAAAGTTTTGGGAAAATTCCTAATATTTCTATTTTTGCATAAATTCAAAAATAAGTTTCGAATTTTCAGTAAACATTATTTCTATTGGTTGACGAAGCTTTGGTGGGACATAATTCCCCTGTTGGAGGCCATTTTATTTTCATTTTTTTCAATGTATGAAATTTCACTTTAAAATTAAAATCAAAGTAATTTTGTGAGTGGCCATTGCATTGGTGAGTGCTTTGAAACTGTCACTATTATGTTAGCACTCTGCTCAATGATGTGAGAATTGATGTGGTTGCAGGACACTATTATACTAGTGCTTTTTTCAATGATGCAAGAATTGATGCAATTACAGGTCGTTTGCATGGGCCCTTGCGGAGAGTAGTTGGGGGGCACTAAACAAATGTTGAATTAATATTATTATGTTTCCTTATGCGAAGGACGAAGTAATTGGTACAATTTCGTTCAGAAATTTTTTTGTTGTGTGAAGGACAAACTATGTGTGGGAGAACTGGTGTCTTTTCCATAGATGGGGATGCTTTGACATTGATGCAGGTGTAGAGGGAGATAGTATCATTTTTTTAAACAATTATCGTAATCGTTGGACTGTAAATGCTACTCTTATTATGAAATATTGAATAAATCATGTTTTCAATCTATGTGACATGTGGTTGCAGGGAAAGGGGGATAAACAAATCTCTAATTGGTATTATTAAGGAGTATGTGTGGGAGAATGGGGGGTGCTAAATAAACTGTATTTTCAATTCGAGTGAAGAATAAGTGTTGTGCGGTAAAACGAATGTGTGGAAGGCTTTGTGCAATGTTTATTAAAATAATAAATATACAAGTCTATTTTTTAATTATTATTTAGGAACATTTTTCACAACTATGAAAGTATTTGTGTAGAAGAAGTTGTGCGAAGTTGGTTGCGTGGAGTTGGTTGTTTAGAGGTAGCATGTGCAGAGTTTTGAATTTCAATGATTGGTCGAAGGGTGTTATTGAGTGTGGAAGTAGTTGTACGGAGGTGGTTGTACGTGTGTGGATGTTATGAGAAAGTTTGAGCAAAATTTATTAAAATAATAAAAACAATGTAAACTATCAAATGGGAACTGTATAGAGTACCCGTTTTTTTGAGGTAGCAAAAAATCATCCGATTTTGAAAAGTGTTGATTCAGAATACACCTTTTTTTAAGCTTATTTTTGACACATTAAATTTTCTTATGTATCAAGTATGAAAAAATATTTTTAAAATGTTAGGGATTTTCATGTTAATTTTGAAAAGCGTTGATGCAGCATCAACCGCTTTTTTTAGAAGACTTATTTTTTACACTTTAAATTTTCTAATGTATTAAGTGTAGATAATTATTTTTTGAATTTAACAATTCTTGAAATAGCAGCATATTCCTCTTCTTCTTCTTCCTTGAGATATTTATTTTTAAGTGTTTTTCATGTTTGTATTGTTTGTTTTTCTTTTCATTTTTTTTTGTAGTGAGATCTTCGTTTTTCTGCATAGTATATTTTAAAGTTACAATTTTCTATATATTTATCTATCATCAAATAATTGTCACTAAAAAAAAACAATAATTTTTAAAATTTGACATAAAAATACTTATTTTGAATATAGATATAACAAAATAAATACACATTTTGAGACATTTTTGCTAAATGACATGCCAAATAAACAAATTTTATAGGAAAATTTTAACAAAAAAAGTTTAAAAGATAGCAATTTTTATGAATTTTATGTCAAAAAATAATTATAATCAAAATTATTTTCAAAAAATAAACTGAAAAATTAAAGTGAAAGTCACATAATACAAATATTAAACATACAACAACAATAATTGAATACTTATTCTTCTAATAAATTCACAAAGTCAAAACATTCGAAGTATAACTATTGAATAGTTCCAAAAAATGAGCTTGATTTGAAAACATAACTTAAATTTAATCAATAATAGCATATTATCCATGCTCGTCATCTCCTAGAGTTTCACTATTGTCTTCTTCCACAATATTTTGTGCTTCAATTTGCTCATTTTCCTCTTTTGATGGATCTTCAATGCCTGCAAATATTTTGATGGATTTTTGGTATCTACAAATATCATCGACCTACGACCCATGTGCCATGTGTGGCCAGCGTCGATTCCAAGAATCGGCCTCGGGCACCTTGTCTTCCCCCACATAGGTCCATGACCCAGCGGCCATGGGCACCTAGGGTCGATTCTGAGAATCAACCTTGGGTGCCTAGGGCCCCTAGGGCATGGGCCTGGGCAAGTGAGGCACCCCCTCCTAGGGGCATGGGGCGCCCATGATCGACTTCCAAAATCAACGTTGGGTGCCTAGGGTCTTTAGGCTATGGGCCTGGGCGGGGGTGGGTAATTCCCGAAATCAATCTTAGCCCTGGGCGCCTAGGGGAAATTCCCAAAATCAACCCCTGTGATTCTCGTAATCAAACCTAGGCGATTCTCAGAATTGACCCTAGGTGATTCAAGGAATCGACCCTGAGCGCCCAACGGTGACTCCTTGAATTGACCCTAACCCTGAGTGCCCAGGGGCAATTCCCAGAATTGGCCCTAGCTGATTCCCAAAATCAAAACTACGCAATACCCTAGGAACTTCCCAAAATCAACCATGGGCGATGCCTTAGGTGATTCACAAAATCAACCCTCGACGATACCTAAAATCAACCCTGGAAAATACCAGGAATGGATCCTGGGTGATCCCCCGAACCGACCCTAGGTGATTTCCGGAATTGATCCTCGACAATACCCCGAATTGATTCTAGACGATTCTCGGAATCAATCCTGGGTGATTCCCAGAATCAATACCCTGGCGATTCCTAGAATTGATACCGTGGGCAATACCCATAATCGATACCTTAGGTGATACCCATAATCGACCCTAGGTGATTCCTAAAATCAACATTGGGTGATACCATGGGTGCCTAAGGGAGATTCCCAGAATCGATCCTAGGTGATTCCTCGAATCGACCCTAAGCGATTCCTAGAATCGTCCCTGGGTGATTCTAGGAATCGACATTCAGCGACTTGACGATTCCTGGAATTAACCTTTCCCCTGGGAAATTCTCGAAATTAACCCTATGCAATTCCTAGAATTGACCCAGGGCGATTCCTAGAATCGACCCTAGGTGACTCTCGGAATTGACCTAGGCCCTTGGTGATTCCAAGAATCACCAGAATCGACTCTAGGAAATTCCTGGAATCGACCCTGGTCGATTCCCTTTGATCGACCTCGGACAATTTCTTGGAATCAACCCTAGCCAATTTCGTGGACCTTGGGTGATTCCCGGAATTGACCCTAAGTAATTACCAGAATCGTTCCTAGGCGATTCTTGGAATCGACCCTAGGTAATTCTTGGAATTGACCCTGAGCGATTCTTGGAATCGGCCCTGGGCAATGCTTGCAATCGACCCTAGGTGATACCTTGGGCACTTCCTGGAATTGCCCATGGCCCTGGGGCCCAAAGGAGGATTCCGAGAATCAAGCCTGAGCGATTGTCAAAATTGACTCTAGGTGATACCTTGGGCACCCAGGGGAAATTCTTGAAATCGACCCTAGGAAATTCCCAGAATCGACCTTGGGTGATACCCAGAATCAACCTTGGATGATTCCTAGAATCCATGGTTCCCAGGGGCGATTCTCAAAATCGACCATGGGAAATTCCCAGAATCGACCCTCGGTGATACCCAAAATCAACTCTAGGTGATTCCCAGAATCAATACTCAGTGATTCCTTGAATCGACCCTGGGTAATACCCAGAATTGACTATGGGTGATTCCCAAAATCGACCCTGGGCATTTCCTGGAATCGACACCCTAGGTGATACTCGAAATCGACCCTAGGTGATACCCTTGTCGATTCCCAAAATCGACCCTAGGTAATACCCTGGGCCCCTAGGGGCGATTCTTGGAATCGATCCTAGCCCTGGGAACTAGAGGGAGATTCCTAGAATTGATTTGGGGTGCCGAGGGCCCTTAGGTCAAGGGATTGGTTGGGGGTGCCTCTCCCTCCCTTGCATAGGCCCGCCCCCCAGGGTTCCTGGACACCCAGGATCGATTCAAGGAATCGACCATGGGTGATCTAGGTGGATATTGGTGGCCACCCACCAAGTCCACTTGGACTCCCTCCATTGTTTCTTTTAGCTTTTTAGTTTCCTTAATTGTCACACAATTTACTATTTTTAGCTGTTTTTCAGGTCCTGAACTTGCGGAGCCGTTTTTAGGCCCTAAATGACATTTTTTTTGGAAAACTGGGAGCAACATGGGACTATGGACTGATGTTACTCTTTCCAAAGTTGTAGTTCTCAGATAGATCTTTTTAACGAGATATTGTGTGCATCAAACGATCATCGTATGCCAAAGTTACGACCCTGGGAAGTTGATGTACCAATTTACCCAAACGCGACCCATAGTTTGGCGTTTCATCTTCTAAGGTTAGGTTTTTGGATGTTTAGGGTTTTCCATTGTTTCTAAACAATAAATAGGACTTCGAGCCTCATTTTAACACAGTTGAGAGGCATGTAGCCGCCACATCTCTTCTCAGAGATAAGCTACCATCGCCCTAGCTAGTTTATTTCCATTTCTATTTGTAAGCATATTTCAGTATTTTACAATAATGAAATCAGAAGTATTATTTCTGATGCATCTCTATATGTATGGTTATATCTGTAATTTTTGCATTCCTGTTTAAATATGGGTCAGTGGCATCAGAGCGGTCTGCTCTTTCTCTGTCTTTCTTTGCATGTCCCCAACAAGATCAGGATATAAGGAGTTAGGGCTTGAACTGGTTGAACCTTTGCAAGACCAGCCTCTCAAATCTCGACGGCCTCCCATGGCGAATGAAAATAAAGATGAGGGGATAGGAGATCCTATCAAAATCTTGCTTGAAGAGGCCCTCGAGTGACAAAGGAACTCGATGATGGACAACTTTTCTCAGATCCTTCGGCAGCTACACAGGGGCAACATATCTACTTCCAGCAAATACTCTGGAAGCACCACACCCTTTAATGTACAAGTTAACTTTGACATTCCCATTTTTTAGGGTCAAATAGATGCAGACACCGTAGATAAATGGTTAAATCTGCTAGAAGGGTATTTTTCTGTTCATGATTTTTTCGGCTGGGAAAATATTACTTTCGCTCTTCTCAAAGCTGCCCCCCACATCAATGACTGGTGGGAAACCTACTACGAGAAAAAGAATGAAAGTACGACCTCACTGTTTTCAGCTGCATCCACTTGGGATTCATTATGGACTGCCATCAAGGAGCAGTACTACCCTGTTAAAAGCTATGAGGATCAATACATAAAGTGGACCATGCTGTGGCGAGGAAGGGACCAAGACGTGCCGGAGTTTACCAATATTTTCCATACCCTTCACACAAACTTGGGTATCAAGGATTCAAAGCAGCATTTGATACTCAAATACCGTGGTTTCCTGCACAAGTACATCCAGGAGGAAATAGAATTCCTGAAAATCTCCTCGCTTGGCATGGCATACCGATATGTTGTCAAGATCGATCAAAAAATAAAACAGAAGAAGCGAGACTTTGGATCTATGAATCCGAAGAAAGGGAAAGGTGCCCCCAAACCATAGAACAAAGGACAAAGCCAAGACGGGGTAGCCCAAGACAACCTGCCAAAGCTACAAGAAAAGAACAGCACTGCGAAGCCGAAAAAGGACATAGGAAAGTGGTGTGAGTTCCATAAGAGCTCCACCCACAACACAAGTGAGTGTCGGACCTAGCAGTCACTCTGGTGGTTGAGCTTAAGGTTTCAGAATCGGTTGCATATTCTGACTCTGATTCAGAAGCTAACAAGGGGAATGACAAAGGGAAGCATATTATCGATTCAGAGCCCAATGCCACCATTTCCACCACAAGGATCCTGTTGAGTCCCTATAATACTAGTGATTACCCCATTACTATTGTAGTTATACCCCTTATTAATACTGTTGTGCCCCTATTTCCCCCATATTGTTATTACTGTGCCCAATAGAATCCCTCTATTGTTACTTTTGTGGCTTTATATTATTATTGTTAGGTCGGCTGGATTATATTGTGACTCCTTAGACTCCTATATATAGAAAGGAGGTTTTGTCATTTGAATCATCAAAAAAATCTTCATTTATGTGATGTAAAGGAGGTTGCCCCCTTGAAGAGGCTGAATTTTAAGGCGTTGATCTATCTTTTCTATCTTTTCTTGAGCTGGTTTCATAACATTTGGTATAAGAGCTTTGGATTCTAGGGTTTCACTGCTCCAAACAGGTCATCATGGAATTTTCGCTATAACTTTTTTCTGTGACATTTCAAAAGTTGCAAAAAAAACTCATTTGAGAAGAAATAGCGCTGAACCTCGGGTCCGAATTTCAGATCTTTTCACGCTATATTTACGGAGATATGATCTGAGGAAGTTGGTCTTTTTGTAGACTCCTGAATTACATTCCAAACAGATGACCTGGGGAAAATCGTCATAACTTTCTCTCTGGGGATCGGATTAAAATTTCATAAGAATTTTCAGAAAGAGGATGGACTGTAGTTTCTTCTATTCATTTTTTAGATAAAAAGGTCGAAACAGTGACTCGTGGCACGTCGTACAAGTTCACTCTACTGAACTAGTCTATAATCAAGTCACTATGGGAGATTTCGCATAACTCTTCCTTGGAGAATCCAATTTGGGTCAGACTTGTGGCATTGGAAAGAGGACACAAAGGGCTACTGCAAGTCACAAATTTAGAACTAGATGATTAGAAAGTACAGAGATACATCAGAGGCAATATCGAGCTCCTACAAAGTGAAAAAAGGAGTGTAAATTTTCTTAAATTTTTGCTTAAGCTTGGTTTGAAAATTTATTTTGAAGGAATTCAAAGGGCATAATCGAGCATTATTATCGGTAACTGATGCCCCAAGGAAAGAAAATGCAAACACCTAGTAAGGAGCCTGAAAGCTCTAGCATGACTCATGAAGAAGAAGAAGAAATGCTATATGATATATCAAAATTACAAGAACAAGTGCAACAAGTGTCACTTGCACAAAAAGCAACAGAATCTAAGATGGATGGTTTAAGGAAAGATGTAGAAGCTAATATGGATGGTTTAAAGAAAGGTGTAGAAGCTAAGATGGATTGTTTAAAGAAAGGCGTAGAAGCTAAAATTGATGGCATGGATAATAAGATGGAAGAATTGAAGATAAATATGAATAAGTTGCTACAAGAAATGGTCACTAAGGGTGAAAGGGTACTAAAGGAAACTCATGATGAGAACAAAAGGAATGTTAATCATGATTCCATAGACTCTAATGTTGGATCGAAGACTCACCATATTCCAAAAATCGATATGAGGAAGTTTGATGGCAAGGATCCCGCCACATGGATATTACAGATGGAGCAATTCTTCGATCTCAATAATGTGCAAAACACACAAAAGGTACATATGGCAACTTTATATCTGGAACCAAATCAGTTTGTATGGTATCAATGGCTTTGCTCTCGTAAACAATTTATCACTTGGGCAATTTTTACGGAAGAATTGATAGCACATTATGAGGATACAAAAAGCAACACCTTTTTTAGCCAATTGACAAGTCTCAAACAAAAGGGTTCAATAATGGAGCACATTGAGGAGTTCCAAAAATTGAACATAAGGGTAAAAGATATTCCAGATGAGCATAGGATTGATGTGTTCATAGGGTCTTTAAAGGATAATATCCAACATGATGTTCGCCTTTGGGAACCTGATTCATTAGAGAAGGCATTCAGGTTAGCAAGAAAAATGGAAAGCAAAATTATGGCAACCAGGAAGCATACCACTCACAACTATAAAGACGGAAGAGTTTTTTCCCCTAGTCTTCCACAACCTATAAGGTTGACACCACAACAATTGGAAGAAAAAAGAGCCAAAGGGCTTTGTTACTGTTGTGATAGCAAATACACTAAAGGTCATAAGTGTGCTGAGAAGAAATTATTCTACATAGATTGTGAAGAGGAAAACAATGTAAACTTTGAAACAGGAACTGATACTGTTACCCGTTTTGTAGAGGTGGCAAAAAAATGACCCGATTTTCAAAAGTGTTGATGCAGAATACACATGTTTTTTTTAGAACATGGTTTTTGGAACTTTAATTTTTTTCATGTGCATTAAGTTTTAGAATGGTAGTGAATGGTAGTGATTTTCATCCTGATTTTAAAAAGTGAGTATTCTACATCACACCCTTTTTTTAAAAGACCTATTTTTTGAAAGACCGTTTTTTTAAAAGACCTAGTATGTGAAATGTAAAAAATTATTTTCTAAATTTGATAGTTTTTGAAGTCGTCATTGTATTCATATTTTCTTGTTCTCTATCTTAAATTTTTTTTTTTTTAGTGGACTTTTTATTGTTTTGCGTTTTTAAATTAGAAAGTCGATAGTTTGAATTTTAGATAATCTACATATTTAGACATCCTTAATTAATTTTTCAATCCACATGAAATAATTGTTTCTAAAAAACAACATTTTTTAACAATGGACATAAAAAATAACCATTTTTAACATAAATATAACAAAAAAAACTAAACGTTTTGATAATTTTTTGCTAGAATTAACATGTCAAAATCACAATTTTTATACAAAAATATTAACTAAAAATGGTCAAATAATAGTTTTTTTATGAATTTCATGTCAAAAAGATAATAATAACTACTTTTTTTTTCAAAAAATAATGATTAACTTAAATCTAACCTAATTTAGTAACCTAAACAATGTGATACACAAAACTTTAATATTCATCAACCATGTGTAAGACAAAACTTTAATATTCATCAACCATGTGTAAACTCATGTGATCAACATGAGTTTAGAACATATGAGGTTCGTCGATAAGTACACATAAAGTGATTGATTAATGTTGGAGGCTCTATGTTTATGGAACTGATACAGAGTGATCGAATTCATGTAGTTAGGCATGTAGTTGATTGATGGTGTGGTTTCGATGAAGCGAAATTACAAGCTTGTGCCCTTGGGATGGAGCGTATAGATTTCCCCTGTGAGACAGAGAAATAATTTGAGCCTGACTTTGTCACCTTTTTCTGATCCACGCCTTTTATTTGTTAGAGATGATAGCGTTGTGGAGTGCTTGGAAGTTTTGATTCCTGGTAATAGAACTCAAGTGTTGGGGGCATGTCGTACAGATGAGAGGTTGAGGCCAATGTTACAACTAAATGTTTCCTACTCTAATGATTGTCTTCTAGCTCATCGTATTTAGCATTTCAAAGGCATGATAGCTTGGGATGCTTGTGTATTTCACGCGGACTCCACTTGTCTCAATTACTGTGGGAAAAGTAATTAAACAAGGCATCCTATTGTGCCTAACTTCCACGAGAGGGAAACAAATTACATTGGATGGCGAAACAAATTTTTTCAGATACGCCACTTTCTAAAAAACAATCATCTAATGGGCACATAATATATTCTCCAGATTTGCAACTATTTCCTGCACAACCATTGGACCAATCTACTTTGTCGTTAGAGCGTCCAAGTGATTAAATTAGTTCACAACTCTACATCCATTATGTAATGCTGATTTTATATCTTGAGTAAACCCATTATATAATGTTTATTTTATTTCTCATGGTCCAGGGGGACGAAGAAGATAAGAGCTTTCGTTCGGAAACAATTTCATCATGTATTGCGAATATATCATACTGCCTGCAGGTTGGGCTGGGCGTCATTTTAGCTTCAAAGTCCACTCCACCCACGCTGCCCAAACACCTGAAATCTCGAATTCATTAAAGTCCACTCCACCCACGCTGTATAAATTCTCGATAATGCTTGAGACGAAGCATATTCCTGGCAATTGGCACATCAAATGCTCACCTTTCAGTGAAAATGTCAACGACGTTCTACTAATTAAAAGTCTTATTAAATTTTTTTTGAAAGCGGTCGAAGGTGCAACAACCCTCATCCAAGATATAAATGCCTTCGGCGAATAAAACCTCTAAGTTCTACTCACTAAAAGGCTCATGAAAAAAAAATAGAAGGCAGTCGAAGGTGCGTGACGGACGAAAGAGCATCAATCCTTCCCGACTTTTCAATCTCAATGACCCATTCTACTGGGTGGCTTCTGCCCTTTGACGGTTTCTTCTGCAATTTCATTTTATAAATTCGTCACTGTAATGAAAACCCGAAATACCAACGCTCCCTTGCCCGCCTCGTTTCTTCTATCCCTTCGTCACTGTTCAGTTTATATTCCTTCGTTGTGCTATGACGACCCGACGATTGGAATTTACCCTCTTAACTGCCCGAGATATGGGGAACTCAACCATACCCTTTGGGACGGGGAGTTTTACTAAGGATTTGACCAAAAATGTGCTGGGCAATGATTTGAAAATATGAAATGATTTGAAAATCTTCACCAGAATTTGTGAACTAGAGCTCACAAGCTCCGAAGCCGGTACGGGTCGATTCCCGGAATCGACCCGCCGCCGGTCGGGCGGTGCGGGGCGGCGCGGGGGTGGCGGCGGCGCCACCCCCGCGCCGCCCTGCCTCGCCCGACCGGCGGCGGGTCGATTCCGGGAATCGACCCGTACCGGCTTCGGAGCTTGTGAGCTCTAGTTCGGACATTGCAATTGGAATTTTAGCCCTTTGACTTCGTTGTCGTGGCTCTTCAGATTTAGGTGGTTACGATCCAATTCGATTTTGCAGCATGACGGACCTCAGATTTTACAAGGTTGTTTGGACAACTGGAAAATCGTGGAATCTTGTCTACCAAGGGATCACCTTCCTTGTGCAAGATCCAATAATGTTTTCTCATTCCATAATGTCATTCATTCCTCACGAGTTGTTTTTGTGCGACGTCCTCATCGTAGTCAACCCTACCCATAAAGTCGAAATATTCTACAATTCCACCCGGGTCGGATGAGCGAAATTAGATGGACAAGGAGGCCCACTAGATTCCATTGGATTGAATGAAGATGGATCCTTCTGGTGTCTGTTCCTCTTCCTCTTGAGTAACTCTATTCGCTTTAAGAGCCACCTCCAAGAAAGAATAAGATATTAATTGGATTGGAAGAGTCAAACTGATTAATTGGATTGGAAGTTCAATGCAAATCCAGGTTGACGTTCAATGTTCGGTACTCAATCTAACATATAAAACTTTACGATATGGACAATGGAAGAATCTGGACCTGCACACCCACGCATTTGTCTGTATACACTGATAAGATGTTGAGAAAGAATAACGTTGGAATTTGATGAAAATGGTTTGAAATTTAAACACACATGAGAAATCTATAATTTTTTTGTCTACATACTTCATTATTCGACGTAACCATGAACACTCAAAGTCGTCCTTCGTATATTCGACGTAACCATGAACACTCAAAGTCGTCCTTCGTAATTTCATGAAAATAGTTTGAAACTTAAACAAGGGTGAGAAAACTATAATTTTTTTGTCTGAATACTTCATTATTCCACGTAACCATGAACATTCAAAGTCGTCGTTCGTATATTCGATTGTCATCACATTATTCTAGAATCGAAGGTGTTTGTGAATTGGACAAAGCTGAAACCTTCACAATTTCCACGTAATTTCCCAGGCGGACGGTGGAAATAAAGTTGTTTGGACAACTGGAAAATCGTGGAATCTTGTCTACCAAGGGATCACCTTCATTATGGAATGAATGGGAGTACATTGTGCAAGATCCAAGTGCAAGCGAATCTGAACTTCCGAAAAAATATATTAAGAGAAACGGCAGTGGCGTGGCAAATGCAAAAAATGGATATTTTAAATATACTGGAGACGTGACAAATTGGAGGTTCCTGGAATTCACGGTGGAGAAAATTCCAGAGAATGAACTTCTTGATCTCTAAAATCATTTGATAGCTTCGCACCAACTGAAAGCAAGTTTTGATTATCGTTCTTCGGGCATTAGGCGGTGATGTATGTAAAATGTGTCTGAATTTGAAGGAATGTTAACTATCTTGTTGCTGTCTACATGATAGGAATGTGACCTGTTTCTGGATGATCCTGGCATCTAAGGCTTCACGTCCAGTCGGAGATCTTCTGTTAATGAAGTCTAGGATTTTTGTAATGGTCTGTGATGTCTTAAGATTTACGAAACTCAACTGTATTGCGCCCCTTTTTCTTCGGCGGATAGTACTTAGAGGTTTTGTACTTTCACAGCAGCTTTGGAACGCGGTTTTATTAATATAAGCTGTCTATATTCTCCAAATTACAAACCAATTTAAAAGTGTCTGCATCTTATTGAATATTTGTTGTTGCAAGTATTATTGTGTCAAGCTCACACATGCTCGTGGGAAAAGGTTCTCCATTTTTTGTATTTCATGATCCTTTTATATAGATAGGCCTTGCACAATGTATCAAACGTTGGAAAATATGATATCATTGATAGCAGAATAAAAGAGAATATTAGATGTGCTAAGAATCTAGCTATTCAATTTCACATCATGATTATAATAATAGGTTTAAACTGCTTCTAAGATTGTATTATTGATTTTTAATTTATAAAATTATTTTTTCAATTTGATTTGGTGAAATAAAGAAACAAATAGTTCTATCTAATAGCATGTTTGTTACCTAATTGATTTTTCAAGTGTTAGTCTTGGAAAGGGATTTAGAGAATTAGTTATCAAATTTTGAAAATTGTTTTTCCTACATCAAATAATAAAAGAAATAGCAAAACCAATCCATGGTATGACAAAGAGTGTAAAAGTGCGAGGATAGCAATTAAGGATGCTGTTGATGAATCTCTTAAAATGGACAAGATAAAAATATATAAAGCCCTAACTAGAAGGAAAAAGAGGCAATACATTCGTCAAAGACAAGGGAATCTCTTACACCTCTCTAAGCTAGCTCCTAAGAAATTTTGGAGGCAAATTCTGACTAGGAAGACTAAAGAGGTGTCTCACCTCCATTCTTGGAATAAGAAGAAGGATTCAGGGGAAGTTGCTAGGGGGATGCATGAGAGAATTCAAATAGGAGGATTCTCATAGATATGATTGCGCTTAGTTAAAAAACAACCGTGCATATTCATTGAACCCTTATGCTTTGGAATAATACAAATATTAGGATTGGATAAGTTCTTTAGTGATGCATACGCCCTTTGGTTGGAAGTCCTCACATGTATAGTGTATTTCAAGACCATATTACACTTCATGGACTCTTAAAGACTATTGTAATATATTGTATTTTATTATATGATATTGTGAAGGATGCCTCTTAGGTCAGCAATGGTCCAAGTAGCATGTTTTTGAAAAATTAATTGTATATATTAAATTTGTTATTTATTATGTGAATGTTTGAGCAACGATATCTATATTTGGTCGAGCTCTATTATTTTGTCTGTACTCCAATTATATATAGTTAGCATTATAGTTTTGATGAAAATTTTAAGATGGCGTTAGGTTGCCTTCGCATCCCCGACTATAGGTTTCGAGGGTGGACGTCAGCTTGTATGTGCGATACAACAGACAGAGAGACAGTACGCGACAGAGAGACTCGGCAAAGTGAAAAGACGCAGACATTCTCCATTGACGGGCAGCTTGGGTTTCACCAATTCCACGCATCAAATGACGATCCACATTACCAATTCCATGCAGCGGCACCCCCGGGCCGCCCTGCCCCGCTGGACCGGCGGCGGGTCGATTCCAGTATCAACACTTTTGTTCTGAAGCTATATTTTGCAGGAAAATTTCGTAGAAAATTTCGTAGTCACTGCCATTTTTAAAACAGCCGCAAAATTGACACCTAAAAAAATAAATCATTATTCCAGTATCAACACTTTGGTTCTAAAGTTATATTTTGCAGGAAAATTTCGTAGAAAATTTCGTAGTCACTGCCATTTTTAAAACAACCGCAAAATTGACACCTAAAAAAAAAAAACATCGTTCCAGTATACACACTTTTCGTTTTGAGCACTGTTTTTGTGGTTTTTTTGGGGTTTTTGGGCCAGAGTTCCCGTTTTGAGTTTATAATTCCCGTTTCAAAGTTTACATTGTTGGAAGAAGAAAAGGAGCAAGAAAGGTCAAAAGAAGAGGATATACTCCAGGAACAAAGCCTAGATGAAGAACAAATAAATCCGACCATATCTTGTAATGCATTGGCGGGAATTACCACTCCTCAAATCATCAAGATAGAAGGACAAATCAAGAAGAAAAAGGTAATAATGTTTATTGATTTAGGAAGCACCCACAATTTTATTCATTGTAAGGTAGCAAAAGAATTGAATTGCTTCCTATATCCAGCACCAGAGTGTCAAGTGATGATTGCAAATGGAGGAACAATAAATTGCTCTAGAAGGTGCCATAATATCAAGCTATCCATGGGAGAATATGTATTGACTAGCCCAATGATTTCCATTCCAATGGGAGGTGTTGATGTTGTACAAGGAGTCCAATGGCTACAATCCTTGGGTACAATAGCTTTTAATTTTCAAGAACTTTTCATCAAATTTTCTATGGAAGGAAAGGAAGTTGAATTAAGGGGTATTGCAGGGAAACCAGGAAAGATAATCAGCTCTAATGGTATGACAAAGATTCTAAAAAAAGAGCAAAGAGGTGTAATTGCACAATTATGTTCACTAAATGTTTCCACATAGGAATCATCTATTTCTCCAAATCTCCAAAAAGTCCTGGAAAATCATTCCAAGGTATTTGAGACTCCCAAAGGTCTCCCACCTATGCATGATCATGATCATGCTATTCATCTAATTCCAGGAAGTGTTCCTCCAAACATCAGGCCAAACAGATATCCCTATGTCCAAAAGAGTGAAATTGAACGTATGGTTGCAGAAATGCTAGAGGCTGGTATAATTCAACCGAGTCAAAGTTATTTCTCTTCTCCAGTAGAATTGGTGCATAAGAAGGATGTATCATGGCACATGTGTCTGGATTATAGGGAGCTCAACAAGCTCACTATTAAAGATAAGTTCCCCATTCCTATCATTGATGAATTACTGGATGAATTGCATGGATCAATTTACTTCACCAAGTTGGATCTTCGTTCAGGATATCATCAAATCAGAATGAAGACTGAAGACATTCCGAAAACAGCATTTAGAACTCATGAGGGTCATTATGAATTTTTGGTCATGCCTTTTGGCCTTACCAATGCACCTTCAACATTTCAAGGTTTGATGAATTCAATTTTCAAACCATTCCTTAGAAAATTTGTGTTATTATTTTTTGATGATATACTAATCTACAACAAGTCTTGGAAGGATCATGTTGAACATGTTGACAGGGTGCTACAACTATTGGAGGAGAAACAATTATATGCAAAAAGATCCAAATGTTTCTTTGGAGTCCAGGAGGTGGAATATCTGGGTCATATTGTATCTCATGAAGGAGTTAAGGTAGACCCTAGCAAAATTAAAGCCATTAAGGAATGGAAAATCCCCACATCCATAAAGCATCTGCGAGGATTTCTCGGGTTGACAGGGTATTATCGCAAGTTTGTTAAGAATTATGGGAGAATAGCAGCACCTCTAACAACATTATTGAAGAAAGATTCATTTTCATGGACTCCGAAAGCAACAAAGGCCTTTGAACATCTTAAAGAGGCAATGTGCCAAGCACCGGTCTTAGCTACACCGGACTTCACAAAAACCTTTATTGTGGAATGTGATGCTTCAGGAAATGGAATTGGTGTTGTTCTAATGCAAGATGAAAGACCCATTGCTTTTGAAAGTCGTCCAATCAAGGGAAAGTTTTTAAGCAAAGCTATTTATGAGAAGGAAATGTTGGCAATACTCCATGCACTTAAGAAATGGCGACCCTACCTAATGGGAAGACACTTCAAGGTAAAAATGGATCATGATAGCCTTAAATACTTTTTAGAACAAAGATTATCCTCTGAAGAGCAACAAAAGTGGGTCACAAAGATGTTGGGTTATGACTTTGAAATCATCTACAAAAAAGGGAAGCAAAATGTGGTGGCAGATGCACTCTCAAGAAAGGATGAGGATGTGGAAGCATTGTTGTGCGCCATTTCTATTATCCAACCAGATTGGATAAAGGAAGCAAGGGAGGAATGGAAGAATGATGAAGAAGTGTGGGCACTTATTCGAAAGTTACAACAAGATTCCAGTACATCTGATACATTTAGCTGGCAAAATGATTCGTTATGGTACAAAGATCGCTTATACCTCTGTAAGAATTCCCAGCTAAAACAAAAGATTCTTATGGAATTGCACTCTTCTCCCTTAGGAGGGCACTCAGGATTTTTAAAAACTTACCACAGGGTTAAGAAGGAATTTTTTTGGGATGGCCTTAAATCAAATATTCAAAAGTTTGTGGCGGAATGTTTGGTTTGCCAACAAAATAAAGTTGAAACAATTAAGACACCGGGTCTATTACAACCTTTATCCATTCCAAGCCAACGTTGGGAGGAGGTTTCAATGGATTTTATCACAGGTTTACCCAAGTCTGAGGGAAAGAGTGTCATCATGGTGGTAGTTGACAGACTTACCAAGTATGCACACTTTTGTGCATTATCACATCCATTTAAAGCCAGTACAGTTTCTACTGCATTTATGGAAACAATTCAAAAGCTACATGGAAACCCAAAGATTATTGTAAGTGACAGAGATCCCATTTTCACTGGAAATTTTTGGACAAAATTATTTTCTTGTCTTGGTACTCAGTTAGCTCATAGCTCATCTTATCATCCTCAATCTGATGGGAAAACTGAGATAGTAAACAAATGTTTGGAAGGATATCTTAATTGCTTTGTATCTGATAAACAGACACAATGGGTCAAATGGTTGCCTCTGGCTGAATGGTGGTATAACACTTCCTTCCATACAGCAACAAAAATAACCCCATTTATGGCACCTTATGGGTATCAACCACCATCCATCACATCATATTTAAGAGAAAATTGTAAGGTTCAGGCAGTGGAACATCACATCGAACATCAAAAACAAGTCCTCCAACTCTTAAAGGATAACCTCGTGTTGGCACAGAATAGAATGAAACAACAGGCAGATCAACATTGCAGTGAAAGAAGTTTTGATGTAGGTGATTGGGTATTCTACGGCTACAACCATATAAGAAAATGTCCCTCAAGCAAGCTAAGAAGGATAATAAATTATCACCAAAGTATTATGGTCCGTACAAGGTGTTGCAAAAGATTGGTACTATGGCATATAAATTGGAGCTTCCTGCAGCTTCTCGATTGCACTCAGTTTTCCATGTTTCATGTTTAAAGAAGGTTATAAGCGACAAGCTCCCAGTTCAAACAATATTTCCAGAACTTGACGAGGAAGGAAAAATTATATTGGAACCGAAAGCAGTCACAGAAACAAGAACTCGACAGCTACGAAATCAATCAATTTCAGAGTATCTTATCAAGTGGAAGAACTTATCCGCTGAAGATTCCACATGGGAAGATGAGGAATTTATGCAGAAGTATCCAAAACTACTCAAGTGTTGAGGAAAACACCTTTTAGAAGGAGAGGGGCATGTTGGGTCCCTATAATACTAGTGATTACCCCATTACTATTGTAGTTATACCCCTTATTAATATTGTTGTGCCCCTATTGCCCCCATATTGTTATTACTGTGCCCCATAGAATCCCTCTATTGTTATTTTTGTTTCTTTATATTATTATTGTTAGGTCGGCTGGATTATATTGTAACTCCTTAGACTCCTATATATAGAAAGGAGGTTTTGCCATTTGAATCATCAAAGAATTGTTCATTTATGTAATGTAAAGGAGGTTGCCCCCTCGAAGAGGCTGAATTCTAAGGCGTTGATCTATCTTTTCTATCTTTTCTTGAGCTGGTTTCATAACAACAAGGTAAAACCAGATCATGATAGCCTTAAATACTTTTTAGAACAAAGATTATCCCCTCGAAGAGGTTGAATTCTAAGGCGTTTATCTATATTTTCTATCTTTTTCTTGAGCTGGTTTCATAACATTTGGTATCAGAGCTTTCGATTCTAGGGTTTCGTTGCTCCAAATAGGTCATCGTTGCATTTTCACTATAACTTTTCTTCTGAGACGTTTCAGAAGCTAAAAAAAAAAACCCATTTGAGAAGACATCACGCTAAACCTCGGGTCCGAATTTCAGAGCTTTTTGTGCTACATTTGCGGAGATATGATCTGAGGAAGTTGGTCTTTCTACAGACTCCTGAATTACATTCCAAACAGGTGACTTAGGGAAAATCATCATAGCTTTCTCTCTGAGCATCAGAATGAAATTTCATAAGAAGGTATAGAAAGAGGATAGACTGTAGTTACTTTTAGATATTTTTCATAGCCAAAGGTCGAAATAGTGACACGTGGCACTTCATACAAGTTCGCTCTTCTGGAAAGGTCTATAATCATGTCATCTTGGGAGATTGTGCATAACTATTTCTCGGAGAATCCATTTTGGATCAGATTGGTGGCATTGGAAAGAGAACAAAGAGGGCTATCTTTTCTGTTCATGATTTTTCCAGCTGGGAAAATATTACTTTCGATCTTCTCAAAGCTGCCCCCCACATCAAGGACTGGTGGGAAACCTACTGTGAGAAAAAGAATGAAAGTACGACCTCAATGTTTTCAGCTGCATCCACTTGGGATTCATTCTGGACTGCCATCAAGGAGCAATACTACCCTATTAGAAGCTATGAGGATCAAAACATAAAGTGGACCACGCTGTGGCAAGGAAGGGACTAAGACGTGCCAGAGTTTACCAATATTTTCCATACCCTTCACACAAACTTGGGTATCAAGGATTCGAAGCAGCATTTGATACTCAAATACTGTGGTTTCCTGCACAAGTACATCCAGGAGGAAATAGAATTCCTGAACATCTCCTCGCTTGGCATGGCATACCGATATGTTGTCAAGATTGAGCAAAAATTAAAACAGAAGAAGCGAGACTTTGGATCTATGAATCTAAAGAAAGGGAAATGTGCCCCCAAACCGTAGAACAAAGGACAAAGCCAAGGCGGGGTAGCCCAAGACAACCCGCCAAAGCTACAAGAAAAGAACAATGCTGCGAAGCCGAAAAAGGACACAGGAAAGTGGTGTGACTTCCATAAGAGCTCCACTCACAACACAAGTGAGTGTCAGGCCTAGCAGTCACTGGTGGTTGAGCTAAAGGTTTCAGAATCAGATGCATGTTCTGACTCTGATTCAAAAGCTGACAAGGGGAATGACAAAGGGAAGCATATTATCAATGTAGAGCCCAATGCTATCGTTGCCACCACAAGGATCTAGAAGGAGGAACCCGAAGATCCAGAGGAGGAGGAGCATCTCTTCCACTCCCAGATGTGGGTAAAGGCCTCCCTGCTACAGTTCATTGTCTGTAGCGGGAGCCAAAAGAATCTCATTTCGGTAGAGGTCATGAAGCGGCTGGGCTTATCGACCACAACACATCCACAACCATACACCATCGGGTGGCTTCACCAAGGACGGGATCTTCGCATGAGCCACCAATGTCACCTTCCATACAACATCAAGTCCTTCACAAATGAGTTATTGTGCGATGTTTCTCCCCTTGATGTTTGCAATGCATTATTAGGACAACCATACTTGTGGAAGTGACATGTTGTGTATGAATCAAGAACCCATGTTGTTATTGTTACTTTGGGAAATAAGTTGTATAGGATACCAGAGGTAGCACTGCCTACTGCCCTCTCTTTGGTTACTGCAAAATAATGCCATAAGCTCATTTCCAAAATAGGGAAATTTGTTTTCTTGATGATACGCCTTCAAGGAAAGAAGAACACAGTGGCCACAACCTACAGACAGGGCCCCTCGGCATGACAACTACAAATGGACAAGGTCGTGGAGGAGTATGAGGACATCTTTACCTCCCCTGCAGGGGTTCCTCTACATTGTTAGGTCAATTACTCCATCGATCTAACCCTAGGTGCGCTGCTGCCCAATGGACCAATATATCGATGCTCCATTATGGAGAATGATGAAATCAAGAGGCAAATTCAAAAGCTACTGCAAAAAGGTCACATCCGTCTGAGTTAATTGGCATGTGGGAGCTTGATCGTGTTGGTACAGAAGAAGGATGGGACTTGGAGACTTTGTATTTACTATCGGGCGCGAAATAAGGTCATTGTTCATAATAGGTACCTGATCCCATGGATTGATGACCTCTAGGACCAACTGAAGGGGGAAAAATATTTCAGCAAGATTAATTTGAAATCAGGATATCACCAGGTACCAATCAAACCCTCCAATGTGTGGAACACTGCCTTCACAGCCAAGGAGGGCCTTTTTGAATGGTTGGTTATGCCTTTCGGATTGACGAATGCTCCTGAAACGTTCATGAGGCTAATGGATGACATCTTTTGGCCTTTCACCAACTCATTTTTAGGGGTATACTTGGATGACATCTTCATCTTCAACGAGAGTTGAGAAGAGCACCTCCACCACATTCGGCAGGTTCTCCAAACACTGTGACAACACAAGTTATGTGCCAATTTGGAGAAATGCTCTTTTGGCATGATCTAGGTTCAATATCTAGGATACATTATTGATGAACGGTGGGTGCATAAGGATCCAACCAAGATCCAAGTCATTTAGGATTGGCCATCTCCAACCACTCTGATAGAGCTCCGTAGCTTTCTAAGTCTTGCCAACTTCTACAGCAGGTTCGTGATGGGATTTTCTCATATCACTTGGCCCTTGAGTCAAGTCACCAAGGGAGGAGCGAAAGCAAAATTCTTTTGGTTTGAATCTCAACAGAATGCATTTACAGAGTTGAAAGATCGCCTCTGCTCGGCACCAGTGCTCACATTACCGGACTTGCAACAACCATTTGAGGTTGAGACAGATGCCTCTGACTATGCTATTGGGGCAGTCCTTACTCAACATGGGCATCCAGTGGTATATCATAGTGAGACACTTTCAGACATAGTCCGAAAGTATCCCACTTATGACAAAGAGATGTAATCCATTCTTCAGGCATGCCGAAAATGGAAGCATTACATTTTGGGGAAGGAAACGATCATCCACATAGACCACTAACCCCTGCAGTACATACAGACTCAAGGGAAATTACAGAATGATTGCCATCAGAAGTGGTCCACATACCTGCAACAGTTCCATTTGAATATCAAGTATAATAAGGGTAGCACCAATAATGTTTCAGATTGCCTCAGTCGACCATTGATCATGGCATTAACCACCATGCTCAACTCTTGTGGGCACGAGACTTCTGATTCGCCACTTCTCTACAAAAGTGACCCATAATTCGGCCACACATACTAAACACTCTTGGAGGTTCAGCATGTTCCAAATTTTCACCTCCAAGATGCCCTGTTATTCCACCTAGGTCACCTTTGTGTTCCTTCAAGTGAGCGTGCCAAGATGATTTGGGAAGCACACTACGGTTGGGCTACTGGGCATTTCGGGGTCGAGAAAACGGTGGTAGTACTACAGAATTATTTCTATTGCCGAATCTTCGACAAGATGTCAGGAAGTACATCAGATCATGCATTGCCTGCACCATTGCCAAACCTACCATCAAGAAGCAAGGCCTCTATACCTTGCTTCCTACCCTTAGTCGACCTTGAGAATAAATCTCCATGGATTACATGTCGGGCCTTCCTTCTACTAAGCATGGAAACAACTGTGTTTTTGTGGTCGTTGACAGGTTCTCGAAGATGGCCATTATGGTGGCCTGTAAGAAGAATATTACATCAGAAGCCACTACTAAACTCTTCTTTAAACGAGTGCGGGTACACTTTGGGATCCCACAATATATCATCTTAGATCGGGACAGCAGGTTCCTCAGTACATTTTGGTCCAGTCTCTAGTTGATGCTGGACACCAAACTCACTAAGTCCACAGCCTTCCATCTTCAAACTAATGGCCAGGCAGAGGTTGTCAATAGGATGATCGTACACATTCTGTACATGTGCAACTCAAAGCATCCACACACATGGGATGAGAGCCTCCCCTATGTTTAGCACAACTACAACTGGGCTCTCCATAGCTCGATTTACCATAACCCTTTTCAGGTGGGCTTGGGATTCTAGCCACTATGTCCCATTGATGTGGCCATGCCACTTGCAACTACTCACGTAGATTCGGCTTATGTCCAGTCTGAAACAGATAAGTCAAACAACTTCATTGAGCACATCCAACATATTCGCCAATAGGTCAATGAAATTCTGGAGAAATCAAATGGCCAGTATAAGCAGCGACATGATCAACATCGGGTGCCACACAAGTTTCATGTGGGTGACAAAGTCTGGTTGCATTTGCAAAAGGAATGCCTTACCGGAGCCTATCTGAAACTCAGACCACTCTGATCTGGTCCTTACACCATTACCAAGGCTATGGGAGATAATGCATTTGAGCTCAACATTCCCCCATTCCTTGGCATGCACCCAGTGTTCAATGTGGACCGCCTTCGGCCATACTTTCCACCATTACTAGATACATCCGACATTGCAGAATAGCTAACACCCACATAGTTAAATCCAGATTGCATGGAATAAGATGAAACTAATTGGATCATGGACACACAGATCAAGCACACTCGCCAGCAGAATATCCAACTATATCGAGTTGTCAAAGCAAGCCAACTCCTTCACCAGGGACCAAGTTCAACAGAAGTTTCCTCATCTCATGGAGGAACTCAACACAATGGGGACCATTGCTTCCTAAGGGGGGAGGAATGATCTAGGTGGATATTGGTGACCACCCGCCAAGTCCACTTGGACCCCCACCATTTTTTCTTTCAAATTTTCAGTTTTCTTAATTGTAGCATAGTTTACTATTTTTAGCAATTTTTTGGGTCCTAAACTTCCGGAACCGTTTTGAGGCCTTGAATGACGTTTTTTTTTAGAAAACTGGGAGCAACATTGGTCAACGAATCAATGTTAACTCTCCTAGAGTTGTAGTTCTCAGATAGATCTTTCTAACGAGATATTGTGTGCATCAAACGGGGATCGTATGCCAAACTTACGACCCTGGGAAGTTGATGTACCAATTTACCCAAACGGGGCCCACAATTTGGTGTTTCATCTTCTAGGGTTAAGTTTTTGGATGTTTAGGATTTTCCATTGTTTCTAAACATTAAATAGGCCTTCAAGCCTCCTTTTAACATAGCTCAAAGGCATGTAGCTGCCACATCTCTTCTCAGAGATAAGCTACCATTGCCCTAGCTAGTTTATTTCCATTCCTATTTGTAAACATATTTCAGTGTTTTACAGTAATGAAATGAGGTATTATTTTTACTGCATCTCTATATGTATGGTTATATCTATAATTGTTTGTGTTCCTATTTAAATCCGGATCAATGGGGACCCTAAGCCTTTGGGCCGCAGGACTAGGTAGGGGCACCTCGCCCTCCTCCACCCAGGCTCATGGTTTAGGGACCCTAAGTGTTTAGGGGTAATTCCTAGAATCAACCCCAGGTTCCTAGTGCCAATTTTGAGAATCAACCATCAGTGCTCAGGGTTAAAGGGTCACAAGCTTGGGTAGGGGTGAGTGAGGTGCCCTCGCCCATGCGACTGAGCTTAAGGCCTTGAGTTCTTAAGGACCCTGGGTCACAGGCTTGAGTGGGGGTGAGCGAGGAGTCCACGCCCAAGCCAACACCATGGGAGACAATTTACGAAATCGACCCTAGTCTGTGGGCTTGGGCGAGGACAAGCGAGGCGACCCTACCTAATCCCATGACCCAGGGGCCTTCAGCACCCAGGTCTGATTCTAGGAATCGACCTTGGGCTCTTAGGGGTGCATGTCAGGTGCCTTTGCCCAGGCAAGTGACCTAGGGCACCAAGGCACCTAGGGTCGATTCTAAGAATCGACCCATAAAACCTCAGGGCCCCAGGGAAATGGCCCTGGGTGGGGGCGCATGCGGGTAGGGCACCTCATCCTAAGCCCGTGGCCCAGTTGCCCTGGGTGCCCAAGGTCGATTATGGATTGGGGCCTTCGGCTACGAGGCTGGGCGAGGGAGGGACCCTAGGTTGGAGGCATGGGCACAAGCAGGACCCTTGGCTACAGGCCTAGGCGCGGGCAAGTGGGACGCTCAAGCCTAGGCCCATAGCCTAGGGTTGATTTTGGGAATCGCCCCTAAGAACCCAGGTCCCTTTGACAATAGGGGAGGGTGATGCGCGCCTACCAAGGCACATGACCCAGGGATGCAGGGCACCCAAGCTTGATTCCAAGAACTGACCCTAGGCGCCCACGATCTAGAAGCCTTAGACACACTAGGCCGATTTCAAGAATCACCTAGGGTCAATTTTGGGAATCACCCAGGGTCGATTTTGGGAATCTCTCCTTAGCACCCAGGGCCAGGGTCGATTCCAGGAATCACCCATGATCGATTATGGGTATCACTAATGGTGTTAATTTTGGGAATCACCCAAGGTCGACTCTAGGAATCACCCAAGGTCTATTATGGGAATCGCCAAGGGTCGATTCTGAGAATTTCCCAGGGTCGATTCTGGGAGTTTCCCAGGGTCAATTATGGGTATCACCTAGGGTTGATTCTGAGAATCGCAAAAGGTTGATTCTGAGAATCACCCAGGGTCGATTCCGGGAATTGCCCAGGGTTGATTCTAGGAATTTCCCAGGGTTGATTCCAGGATTCGTCTAAGGTTGTTTATGGGTATTGCTCAAGGCATCGACTTTGGGAATCACCTATGATCAATTCAGGGAATCACCCAAGGTATCAACCTTGGATGACCAGGGAAATTTGATTTTGGTAATCAACCAGAGTTGATTTCGGGAACTTCCCTTTGGCGTATAGGACCAATCACTTTTGTTAATCGCCTAGGGTCAATTCTGTGAATCACCTAGGGTTGATTCAGGGAAGTTCCTAGGGTATCACCCAACATTTATTCTGGGCCTAGGGTAAGGGTTGATTTTAGGAATCACCCAGGTTGATTTAGGGAATCAACCAAGATCGATTCCGGGAATTGTCAAGGTTGATTCTTGGAAGGGTCGATTCCAGGAATCACCTAGGGTCGATTCTGGGAATTGCCCATGGGAACCCAAGGTTTCATCCAGGGTTGATTCTGGGAATCACTTAGGGTATCGCACATGGTCGATTCTGAGTGTTTCCCAGAGCATCAATTATGGGAATCGCCCAGGGTCAATTTCGGGAATCGCCTAGGGTATCACAAATGATCGATTTTGGGTATCGCCTAGGGTATCTATTCGGGGAATCACCTAGGGTCAATTCCAAGAATCGCCCAGGGTCGATTCCAAGAATCACCTAGGGTTGATTATGGGAATTTCCCATGTTCGATTCCGTGTATCTCCCACGATTGATTCCGAGAATCGCTCCTTGGCGCTCGGTGAATCATCCAAGGTCGATTATGGGAATCACATAGGGTCGATTATGGGTATCACATAAGATCGATTCTGGATATCACCTAGGGTATCAATTTCAGGAATCACCTATGGTCAATATAGGAATCATCTAGGGTTGACTGTGGGAATCACCTAGGGTCAATTCTGGGAAGCGCCTAAGGTTGATTCTGGGAATTACCTTGGGTCGATTCTAGGAATCGCCTAGGGCCGATTTTGGGAATCTATGAGGCTTGATTCTGGGAATCACCCCTGGGCGCCCATGGTCAGGGTCGATTCTAGGAATCACCTAGATCCAGGGTCGATTCTAGGAATCGCCCAGAGCTAGGGTGGATTCTGGAAATCTCCCCTAGGCACTAAGGGTCAATTCTACATATCACCCAGTGTTGATTCTATAAACCTACTAGCGTTGTTTAAGGGAATCATCCATATTCGATTCTAGGAATCACCTAGGGTTGTTTCTGGGAATCGCCCAGGGTCAGTTATGAGAATCACCCTTAGATAGCTAGGGCCATGGTTGATTCCAAGAATCGTCCAGGGTCAATTCTGGGAATCACCAGGTTCAATTCCGAGAATCACCCAGGGTCGATTCCGAGAATTGGCTAGGCCCAGGGTCAATTCCTGGAATTGAGCCTGAGTGATTCCCGGAATCTCCCATGGGTGATTCCCTGAATTGACCCTAGATGATTCACTAGAATCTTCCCTAGATGATTCTCTACAATCGACCCTCGATAATTTTCGGAATCGAACCTTCCCAATTCCCTAGACATGGGTGATTCCGATAAATTTCCTTAGCCTTGGGTGATTCTCGAAATCGACCCCAGGAAACACCCTGGGCTATTCCCTAAATCAACCCTCAACGATTCTTGTAATCGACCCTAGGTAATTCCCAAAATCAACACTGTCCTTGGGAACCCAAGGATGATTCACAGAATTGACCCTAGGTGATTCCCATAATCGATACCATGGGCGATACTGGGAATCAACCCTGGGAGCTACCCTAGGCTATTCCCGGAATGGACTCTTGGTGCCCAAGGGTGATTCCCGGAATCGACCTTGGGTGATTCTTGGAATTGACCCTGGATGATACCCGAAATCGACCCTAGGTGATAAGTGCCCCTAGTCTGTGGGCCTAAGCGATGGCTTGCAAGGTGCCCCCCAAACCCACAACCCAGGGACACTTGGCACTTAGGGCCCCTTGGCCTCAGGCATGGGTAGGGGAAGGTGAGGTTCCCCCACTTAGACCAGTGGCCTAGGTGCCCAAGGAAACGAGGGCTGGTTCCTGGAATCAACCTTCGACACCAAGGGCCCCTTAGCTATGGCCTATGACGCAGGAGCATTCACCCAAGAGAAAATCATTGTAAGTAAATAGACATAGGGGGGTTATGTATTTTTAGGAAGTAGTTTCTTAAGTCTCAAATTAATGTACTTTAGGCCTTTAAGTGTGATTTAATTAGATAATTGAGGAAGTTGTAAAAGCTCTCAAATAAATGAGAACTAAGTGGTGAATAAATGACAGGAGTCAGAAGTCAAATAGGACTCTTAGAACAATTCATGATTCTAGGAGCGAGAGAGAGTTTTTAGGCATTAAATGGAGAACAGAAGTGGACATAGAGGATAGATTACATCTAGGAATCAGTTCAATAGATTTAGGAGTCATTGCAGAGGATTTAGGAGTCAGTTTAGGATTTACCCAGAATTAGTTCAACAGAACCAATGCTGGATATATGTAAGCCTACAAGCAGAGTCAAGGAGGAAGAGGCCACAATAGTGAAGAACAAGCCTATGTGAGACAGAGGTCTCATTCTGTAAGAATTGTTGATGTTTATTAATACAATCAACCCAATTTCAAGTGGGAATACGTGTTTCGAGTGTTGAATTGTACTTGAACTCGTAGGTTCTATAACAGGGGTTGCAAGCAAAGTTCTGCAGAGCACACAAAGGGAGAAAATGATACAAAGATTTGCAATGGATCTTTGAATCCATTCGAAGGATCAAGAGGACAGTGATCAAAGGACATGCGAAGTTAAGCCAGGAGGGAGAGAGAAAAGCAAAATAGTAGAGGATGGAACCTTTAGAAGAACCAAACCACAGAAGTAAAATTGAAGAAATCACAGAAAAATCAAGTAAAAGGGAAGAACAGAGAAGAGAAGTTTCGGTGCTCAGCAGCCATTGGATCTCAAAGATCAACGACTGGGATTAAGTCGCATCAGTAAATCCTATTATTAAAGTCATTGGAATGGTCGTTGAATTGTAGCGATAGCAATCATCCGATTAAGCGTGGACCGTTGGATCAGAGTTAGGATCAACGGTCCAGGATTAGTCACTAATCGCATTAGACACAGTTCAAATGTGAAAGAACATTTCAAAGGAATGCAGATAGGCCGATCAACAACATGTCGATGGCCGTTGGATCGATGATTGAAATGAATGGTGAAGATCAACCGATTAGAGATCGGAAGTCAACGAAGGCAGAGGTCGCATCGGAGCATTAAAGTTTGGAAGGGAGTCAAACTTGACGATATTGATGGTCATGGGTCCAATGAATTTGAAGTCCACTATATGTGTTCGGAGAGGAAATTCCATGTATTCCATTCATATTATGTTAAAGTGTTGAAGCACTTCTGATAGTCGCATATCGGAGTCGGAGGGGTGATGAACCACATATGTGGTAAGGTCGGGGAGAATGCGATGGCCGATTGTGATAGAGGTAGCCTTGATATGTGTGCAAAATCCATATAAAAGTAGAGAAATGTATGTTATGTGTATAATTTCCTTTGTAAATCGGTTATAAAGGGATTTAGTGCCGATATGTAATAATGTGTGTTAATATATATCTAACCAAGGTTATGAGAGGTGGTTATGTGTATGCGGTTAAAGGGATATGTAAAGATGCATTGTTGAAGGGTTTTTAATTCCGATAGAAGGATTCTAAAGGAATACTTTAATAAAATCATAAACAAAGGCTTGAGGCCTATTTAAAAGACTGGATAGAGAGGTTTAAGAAGGGTGATTGGTTCTGATACAAAGGAACTGTATAAGAGGGCCAAACCATTGATTTTATGAAGATTTGACTCCATTATAGAGTCAATTCCCTTGGACATTTGTGTTTACGCATTGTTATGCATACTTTTGGTATCTGCAGGGGTAACCATGCACCATTAGTGGTATCAGAGCAGATTTGTATCAAAGTAGAATTGAAATTAGAGCGAGGAAAGATTTCTATGAAAAGGAGGTTGCACACTAAAGAAGGTAATGTGCATAGATTACAACAGAAGACTGTAAGGAGAAATTTGAAGTTCTGGAAGACTGTAGCAGTTCCAACAGATGCTTGGAATAAATAGGAACAAAGGATTTCTTGGAGGAAAGGGAAAGCAATATTGCTTAATGCAAGTTCTAAAGGGAAGAGGACTTGGAGACAAAACAGAGGACAATCCATCCAAGGTACAGGTGGAATGGTGAAACAAGATCATGCTGAGATCTTGAAGGAGAGGTAATATGTTATGTTTTGTTTTAAATTGAGAATGTGTGTTTTTATATTAATGCACAGGTGACAGCAAGAGAGGCTATGATAAGAACAGACGAGTTCTTGAAGACAGAGTAAGGAGAATACTCTGATGGAGAAGTGGCAGTGAACCTGAAGAATCCAACAAGAGATTGGACAAATAGGACAACTGAAGTGTTCTTAAGAGAGAATGAGAGATTGCAGAAGCCTGGAAGGAGCAAAGGTGTTTCTCAAGAGGAAGTTCCAGATAGAGGACCTGTGCTTACCAAAAGACTGAGTGAGGAGAGCTTAGTGAGGTAAGATTACAGCCAGGAGGACTAGTTGTAGTAGAGGCTTGTTGCAGAAGAGCTCATGAAGAAAGAGGAGAAGAAGATGACTACTGATAGTCATAGTAGAGGTTCAAAGAGGAGCCACAACAGAAGAAGGATGAAGAAAGAGGATGCCAAAGAAAATGGCAAGAGGATGAGTCAAGAGGAAATTGACAAAGAGATTGTAGAGTTAAGAGAAAAACTCAATGCATTAAGGAGAATGCTTGAGGAAAGCCAGAGACCAAGTTGGGTGTTGAGGAAAAAGCCTGTGAAGTGGCATGAAATACAGAGAAGGCTACAACAAATGCAAGCAAATTGGCCAAGGGAAAAGCTCCATGAAGTTGAGTTAGAAATGGAAGAATCCATTTGTGAACCAGAACAAGGAGAAATTCTGGGAGAGAGTGAAGATGAAGACTTGAAGATTGGAACTTCAAGTGAGGCCAAAGGGTCACATGGTTTTAAATCTGACAATTTGTGTATGTTTACAGGTAAAACATCTAAGGAAGGACAATTTGCTGATATTGTCATAAAGGAGAAAGAGGACAAGTAGAATCTAAATTCTGTTTTGGAAGATGATGAGATAGATGGGTCTCATATGCACTTGGAAGATGATATCAAGCAACCAAGTGAAGGGCTTGAGAAGATTGAAGAGGAGACCATCGAAGAATTTCTGAATCATATGAAGGATTTAGAACAGCAAGGAGATATGATGGCTGAACCATCAAGTGAGACCACAGATTCTTATATTTTAAAAACTGATAGTTTGTGTATGATGGCAGATATTGCAAGAGAAAAGCAGCCTTTTGAAGATATATTCAGAGGAGATGAAGATCTAGAAATAAAAGGTGACAAAGAAAACTTTTCAAAAGAGGAGAAATTTGACTGCATACAGAAGAAAAGGCCTATGGAGGAGTCTATAGAAGCTGCCATGGAGATGAGGAATTAGGATCTTATTTTGATGAGGAATGAAGAAATACTGCCTCAGAAAGGTGATCAAATGAGTTTGATTAATGTTATTGATGAAAAACAAATGCAGGAGAATGTTAATGAAGATGATGAGACAAGAATAACTCTACGAGAAGAGTTACAGAGGGACAACAAGGAAAAATGTACTGAAGAAGAAGGACATCTACTGAAAGATGTTAAGGAAGAAGAAGTCTATGCAAAAGACTTAACAAAAGGAGAAAGGACATCTGATGATCTATCCATAACAAAGGAAGGTATGGAGAATTGTGTAGAATTTCCAAAATCTACTCCAATTGAAGTTTTTGAATTATATAGAAAATTGAATTTTCAAAGAAGGGAGTTGGAAAAACAGAGAATGGATGTTCAAGATAGACTACTGAAAAGGGAAGACAAAAGAATTGTCATGAATGACAGTCATAAGGAAAAGGAGATGGATATGAGAGTTCAACAGACTGACACTAGCAAGGAAGGAGTTCACTACAGTGGACAAGGGCAGGAAGACATCATTAGGACAAATGGTGTGGAGGAGAGACTAGTTGACAGTCTTAGGGATTCTTTGGAGAGTTCTAATCAACATACTGATGTGCTGACAGGGGAGAAAGAAATTGAGTAGCAAACCACATTGTTGCAAAAGAGAAATAAGGCACAACAACCTTGTGTTTTTAATAACAAGTTTTTTGAGTGTGCAGGTTTTGTTGCAGGTGCTGGAGGAGATTTGGCATGAGTGAGCAGCCAAATAAAGTTGAAAGAAGAAGATTCTATGGAAGAATTTAATCCATGGAACAAAGAAGTTAATTTAATGGAGAAAGTGTCGAACAATCATGATTCAATCATGAAAGAGGGTAAGGATGATAGGGAGGCAATAAACAAAGTTAAAGTCAGCATAGGAGTCACAGCAAGTGTTGAAACAAGAGAAAATGAAGAAGAAAAAGTAAACCAACAACAGTTTAAACAATTAATGGACAACAACAACACCCTGAAACAAATAGGAGGCAGAAAAATGAAGCAGAATATGAACCAGTCCAAAAATGTACTGGAAATAGAGATTGAAGAAATGTGGCAACTGATGATGAAGCAGTTGAAATGGAGGAAAATGGTAGCAGCAACAAGAAAGATCTATCAGAGTTTGAATCTTACTGACAAGAAGAAGAAAATGGAGCAAAAGACAGTAGAAGTACAACATAAACAAGGGAACAAGACATGTGGAAAATTACAAAAAAAAGTGTGGGATCCAGGAAGACAAAGATCAAAAGACACATGATCAGGAGATCATGAATATTTTCTACTTTGGGAGTCTAATGCAGGAGCATTCATCCAAGAGAAAATCATTGTAAATAAATAGACATAGCAAGGTTATGTATTTTTAGGAAGTAGTTTCCTAAGTCTCAAATTAATGTAATTTAGGCCTTTAAGTGTGATTTAATTAGATAATTGAGGAAGTTGTAAAAGCTCTCAAATAAATGAGAACTGAGTGGTGTATAAATGATAAGAGTCAGAAGTAAAATAGGAATCTTATAACAATTCATGATTCTAGGAGTGAGAGAGAGTTTTAGGCATTAAATGGAGAATAGAAGTGGACATAGAGGATAGAGCACATCTAGGAGTTGGTTCAATAGATTTAGGAGTCATTACAGAGGATTTAGGAGTCAGTTTAGGATTTACCTAGAATTAGTTCAACAGAACCAATGTTGGATATATGTAAGCCTACGGGCAGAGTCAAAGAGGAAGAGGCCACAATAGTGAAGAACAGGCTTGTGTGAGATAGAGGTCTCATTCTGTAATCATTGTTGATGTTTATTAATACAATCAACCCAATTTCAAGTGGGAATGCATGTTTCGAGTGTTGAATTGTATTTGAACTCGTAGGTTCTGTAACAGGGGTTGCAGGTAGAGTTCTGCAAAGCACGCAGAGGGAGAAAATGATACAGATATTTGCAATGGATCTTTGAATCCATTCGAAGGATCAAGAGAACAGTGATCAAAGGACATGTGAAGTTAAGCTAGGAGGGAGAGAGCAAAGCGAAATAGCAGAGGACAGAACCTTAATAAGAACCAAACCACAGAAGTAAAATTGAAGAAATCACAGAAAAATCAAATAAAAGGGAAGAACAGAGAAGAGAAGTTTCGGTGCTCAACAGCCGTTGGATCTCAAAGATCAAAGGCTTGGGATTAAGTCACATCATCAGATCCTATTATTAAAGTCATCAGAATGGTCATTGAATTGTAGCGATAGCGATCATCTGATTAAGTGTGGACCGTTGGATTGGAGTTAGGATCAACAGTCCAAGATTAGTCGCTAATCACATTAGACACAGTTCAAATGTGAAAGAACAGTGCAAAGGAACGTTGATAGGCTGATCAGCGACGTGCCGATGGCCATTGGATCAGTGATTGAAATGAATGGTGAAGATCAACCAATCGGAGATCGAAATTCGGTGAAGGTAGAGGTCACATCGGAGTAGAGGAGCGTTAAAGTTTGGAAGGGAGCCGGACCCGACGATATTTATAGTCGCAGGTCCAATGAATTTGAAGTCCACTATATGTGTTCAGAGTAGAAATTCCATGTATTCCCTTCATATTATGTTAAAGTGTTGAAACACTTTCGATAGTCGCATATCAGAGTCAGAGGGGTGATGAACCAAATATGTGGTAAGGCGGGGGAGAATGCGATGGCCGATTGCGATAGAGGTAGCCTTGGTATGTGTGCAGAATCCATATGGTTAGAGGTAGCCTTGGTATGTGAGTGGTTGTGTGTATGCGGTTAAAGGGATATGTAAAGATGCATTTCTGAAAGGTTTTTAATTCCGATAGAAGGATTCTAAAGGAAGACTTTAATAAAACCATAAACAAAGGCTTGAGGCCTGTTTAAAAGACCGGATAGAAAGGTTTAGGCAGGGTGATTGGTTCTGATACAAAGGAACTGTATAAGAGGGCCAAACCATTGATTTTATGAAGGTTTGACTCCATTGTAGAGTTAATTACCTGGGACAGTTGTGTTTACACATTGTTATGCATACTATGGGTATGTGCGGGGGTAACCCTGCACCAGCCTTGGTAGGGTCATGTGCGGGTGCAGTGCTACCACCTGGGCCCATAGCCCAGGGGCCCTAGGCACCTAAGGTTGATTCTAGGAATCGCCCAAGGTTGATTATGAGAATCACACAGGGTCAATTGTGGGAATCACCTAGGTTCGATTTCATTTATCGTCGAGATTCGATTCTAGGAATCACCCCTAGGCACCCATGGTATCGACCAGGGTCTACTTTGGGAATATTCCAGTGTCGTTTTTGAGTAGTATCGATTCTAGGAATCACCTAGGATAAATTCCGGGAATCACCTAGTGTCGATTCCAAGTATTGCCCAAGGTTGATTTCAGAAATCCCCCTTGGGCACCCAGGGCCAGGGTCAATTTCGGGGATCATCGAGGGTTGATTTTGGTAATCATCCAAGGTCGATTCCGAGAAGCACCCAGGGTATTTTCTATGGTCGATTCCACCAGGATTGATTCCGAGAATCTCCTAGGGTTGATTTCGGGAATCGCCTAGGGTTGATTCCAGTAGTCGCCTAGGGTGGATTCCAGGAATTGCCTAGGGTCAATTCTAGGAATCGCCCAGGGTAAATTCCAAGAATCGCCTAGGGTTGATTCTAGGAATCACCCAGGTTTGATTTTGGCAATCTGGGAATCGCCCCTGGGTGCCCAGGGCAAGGTTCGATTTCGGAAATCTACCAAGGTCGTTTTCAGGAATCACCGCTATGAGCCTAGGGTCGATTTAATGCATCACCCAATGTGGAATCGAAAAATCACCTAGGGTTGATTCTAGGAATTTCCCCTAAATGCCCCGGGTCAGGGTGGATTAGGAGAATCGCCCAGGGTCAATTTGGAGAATCACCCGTAGGCGCCCAAGACCAAGGTCAATTATGAGAATCACCCAGATTTGATTTCAGGAATCACCCAGGGTCGATTTTTGGAATCAACCCTAGCCCTGGGCGATTCCCGAAATCGACCCTAGGTGATTCCCAGAATCGACCCTGGTCGATTCTGCCCTAGACTTGGAATCAACCCTAGTCCTAGGCGCCCAAGGGTGATTCTCAGAATCATCCCTAGGTGATACCCACAATCAACCTTAGGCGATACCCTAAATTAACCCTAGGTGATAACGAGAATCGATCTTGGGTGACTCCCGGAATCGACCCTAGGTGATTCCCAGAATCAAGCTTAGGTGTTTCCCATAATCGACCCTTGGTGATTCCCATAATTGATACCCTAGGAAATACCCAAAATCGACCTTGGGGAATACCCTAAGCGATTCCTAGAAATGACCCTAGGCAATTCTCGGAAACGAGCCTAGGCAATTCTTGGAATTGACCCTAGGAAATTCTTGGAAATGACCTAGGGCGATTCCAAGAAATGATCCTGGGTGATAACCTAAGTTCCCAAAGGTGATTACTAGAATCGACCCTAGGCATTTCCCGGAATTGACTCTAGGCGATGCCCAGAAATGACCCTGGGCATTTCGCATAATTGACCCTAGTCGACTCCTCGAATCAATATCCTAAGTGATACCCATAATAAACCTTGGGCGATTCCCATAATCGACCTTGCATGATTTCTGGAATCAACCCTAGCCCTAGGCACCGAGGGATGATTCCAAAAATCGACCTTGGGGAATTCCCATAATTTACCCTAGGCGATTCCCATAATTAACCCTAGGTGATTCCTGGAATCGACCCAGGGTGCCCAGAGCCCCAAGGTAACAAAACTGAGTGGGGGCACTTCACCCGCTCCCGCCAAGGGGCCTTAGGTACTCCAGGTCGATTTCGGGAATCACCCCTGGGTTGCAACCTTGGATAGGGGCACCTCACCCTTCCTTGCCTAGGCCTATAGCCCAGAGGCCCTAGGTGCTTAGGGTGATTCTCGAAATCAACCCTAGGTGCCTAGGACCCTTGGGATGTGGGCCTGGGTGTGAGTGAGCCCCAAGGTAAGGAACCTGGGTGGGGGCACTTCACCCGCTCCTGCAAAGGGGCCTCAGGTACTCCGGGTCGATTTTGGGAATCACCCCTGGGTTGCGGGCTTTGATAGGGGCGCCTCACCCTTCTCGCTTAGGCCTGCAGCCTAGAGGCCCTGGGCGCTTAGGGTGATTCTCGAAAACAACCCTGGGTTCCTAGGACCCTTGGGTTGTGGGCCTGGGCATGAGTAAGCGCTCCTGCCCAAGCTCTTAACCCAAGGGCCTTGGGTGCACATTCCCATATCTTAGGGTTCCTAGTCGCCTAGGGTTGATTTTGGAATTGCCCCTGGGTTCCCAAGACACATAGGTCGCGTGCTAGGGTGGGGGAGCTTTGCTTGTGCCCACCCAAGCCACGGGCCTGGTTGGGGTTCGCTCCCCTGCCCACACCGTCACCCAGGCCCATGGCCTACAGCCCCTAGGCGCCTAAGGTCGATTCTAGGAATCGACCCATGGGTCATTATCTTGGGCGAGGGCACCTCGCCTGACCTTGCCCATTCTCGTGGTCTAGGGGCCTTAAGCGCTCAGGTTCAATTCCTAGAATTATCCATAGGTATCTGGGAGGTGGGCCTAAGCAGGGACACCTCACCCTCCCATGCCCAGGGGCCCTGGGCACTTAGGGTCAATTCTGGGAATCGGCCCCTGCCCCATTGGCTTAGGCAAGGCACCCCACCTACCTCCACCTAATCCTATGACCCAGGGGCCCTACGTGCCAAGGACCCTTAGGCCGTACGCTTGGGAAGGGGTGCCTCACCCGCTTTGGTGCTTCGCCCACCTGCGCTCCATGGCCTAGGGCCCCTATGTCGCAATCCTAGGTGGGGGCCCCTCGCATGCCCCTGACCCAAGGTCCCATTGCACCTTGGGCCTTTGGGTGGCGAGCCTATGCGGGGGTAGGTTAGGTACCCCTACATAGGCTCGTGCCCTAGGAGCCCTTGGCTCCCAGGGTCCCTAGGCCATGGGTGACATAAGTTTTCTTAGGATAACATTTGAAAAGATTTATTCTTTTAGCCTTTAAAATAAAAATTACTCTTGGAATAATGAGTCTTTCATTCACGTGTTCATTTTTTAAGTTTTTTTTAGTCATATAATTTGTTAATAATGTTATGGTTGAAATAAGTTGAAAAATTTAAGGTTTTTTAATTCCATGGTTGAAAAATTATCATAATTTTAAGGTTTTTCTGAGTTATGATAGTTTATCTTTAATGCTAGAGTTGAAAAATTTTTAAATTTTAGGGTTTTTTAGAGTCATGATATTTTATCTTTAATGGCATGGATGAAAAGTTGGAATTTAAAGCTTTTTCAAGTTCCATTATTTTGTCTTTAATGTCATTGCTAAAAAATGTTGAAAGTGTACCCTAAAAAAATAAAAAATATTTTAGCATCAACACTTTTCATTTTCAATGTGTTTCTTTTCATCATTTTTGCACAAAACATTTGGTTTTTACTGCCATTTTTAAAAAAGTGTTGAAAATTTACCCTTTAAAAAAACATTGTTCCAAAATACACACTTTTCGTTTTTGGACTATTTTTCATGTTTTTTGGCTAGAGTTATCGTTTTGAGTTTACATTTCCCGTTTGAAAGTCTACAGTGTTTAAATATACAAATCCCTTTTTTTTAAATTGTTTAGGAATGTACTTCACAATGTATGATCATTAATTAATATTAGTTGAATGTCAACGAATGAGGGTGTTACTAAGTGCGGAAGTAGTTGTGTGGAGGTGGTTGTGTGTGTGTGGAGGTTATGTAGAGAACAAATGCATGTGTGGAATTTGTGTGGAAAGAGGGAGGTGTAGAGGGATAATAAATGTTCGGAGGTAGCATGTGCAGAGAACAAATGCTTTGTGCAACGTTTATTAAAATAATAAATATACAAATATCTTCTTTGGTTCTTATTTAGGAACGTATTTCACAACGAATGCTTCCTGCCCACGATATCTGGGACCCACATTTATTAATATCAGTTTCAAATGTCAATCACTAGCAGAAGGGCATTGTTGAGTCCAGAAGTAGTTGTGCATATGGAGCTGTGCGAAGGTGGTTGTGCATGAGATATTTTTGCACACAAATGGATTTTCTCTATGGTTCTGCACATATGCATTTGTGTTATGTTGAAAGTATATGAAAATCATGTTTCTAGATTTGATGTTTTGGTGCTTATGTATTTTTATGAATGTGTGAGAAGGTGTGTAGTCGGTGAATTGAATGCTGAGGTGACTTGTATTTACATGCAGATCTGTTTTCTATTAATTAGATATACATTGGGACGATAAAAAATCTAGATTGTAGCTTTATCTTTGTAGTGTGTTTCAGACGCAAAATAGTGGCAACTAGTGATTTCTAGGGAAACAAGACTGCAAAATTTTGAAATCGCTAGTATAGTGAGGGGAAAAACAATATTTGCAGTGATAGAAAAATAGTGGATCATGTAGAATTTTCTCTTTACAAATTATGTTTAAGAGCTTGGAGTATTGTCCGAGCTTATGTTTCCTTACATAAAATGTTATCTTTTAAGTTGGCCTTCCATCTTCAATGTTGTCTCAATGGCATTTCTATGAAATCATGGACGACAACAATAGTGTAGAAATACAAAAATTGTATAATAATGTTAGCTTCTAAACTGATTCACCTTTTCTAGTTTCCTATTTGCGTATGGAATTTTCTCAACTGATTATCATGATTACAGTTAGTCCAAACATAGTTTGTATGGTAAATTTATGTTTCTTATGATACATATAACTCTGCTATTAAATCAATGGAGCGTGTTTAGCTTTGGTTTGCTATACAATACTGCATGTTTTTCAACCGATTTAACTTTTTCAGTGTCCAATTTGCATTTGGAAATTTCTTAGCTAATTATGGTGATTATAGTTAGTTTGAACTTATTTTGTATGGTAGATTTTTTTTAAATGAAATGTATAAAGCTAATATTAAATCAATGGATTGTGATTAGATTTGGTTTATTCGATTGCTAATTATTCAATGTGTCGTATGTAACAATTTTAACGGATGTAATAATATATGCATTTGTGTTATGTTGAAAGTATATGACATAGTGTTGGTTTTCGTTCCTTGACTTATGTAGTTTATTCGAAGTCATTGGTTTTTTATTTATTTTTAATCATTTCAATGTATGTTCTCTTATTAATAGGAAACAATAAATTGGTCTTGTATACTAATATGCACGAGGTATCAATGTTTCTTGCTTTTTTTTCCACACATGTTCATCACAGAGCAATGCTTGTTGAGATCCTTTAAAAGGAGATTTAATCTAATATTGCTTAATAGTAATAAGTGTAATCAAGAAAATATTTGGTATTTATAGTTTACAAATTGGTTTTTGCAATTTTGCATGTTACATTACGAATTAAAGTTTTTTGTTTTTATTAGTTAAATTATTTTCGTGTTAGCAAAAATAAGCGAGTTTAAAATTAAATTCGTTTTGTGACTACTTGTCCAACTATGTGAGAAATGGGTGTGTCTAGTCATTCGTAAATCAAATTTGGTTCATTTTTACAAAGTATTGGGGACCATATATCAAGTTGATTTATCGTAGAAGGTAGTTGATTATGTGTTGGTATAATATGTATTAGTACATGTCCTTGTGCACTTTACTATTTGTAGCTATTATTGATAGTTTTATGGGTCTTCAAACTTGACCAGAAAAATAAAGGAAATTCTAGCATGTTGTTGATAAAATATGGCAGTGCACTTTTGTAATTTGAGGTTACAGTTGTCAATGTTCATGATCTTGGGTGTCAATCGGGTTTCAATAGTCTTGTTGTCATATTTTATAAAGAAAACAAAAGAGGAAAAAAAGAAGCTAAAAAAATTGGTTTGCAGTGATTTTTTACGGTATCGGAAAATTTTCCAATGGGGTTTTTGATGATGCTAACTCCATTTCCACTATTGTAAAAAATTATTTAAACACTTGTGTTAGTTTTTTATTAAAAAACCAAAAAAATAGTATTGCAGTGATTTTTGGCTATATGGGTATATTTACCGATTCAATAAACAACGTCTATTATTATATATTATAAATTTCCATTTCTTAGGACATGTATGTCAATGATCTTGAAGTGGGAGAAAAGTGAGAAGTAAATGCACAAGATGTTTTTGGAATTTCAATTTTTTTTCTTATTACTTTTTGTAAAAGTTGGCTTTGCTATATTTAATTGCTATTTATTCATAGTGTTGTGGATAACCGTTTTCACACTAGTAAAAGTAACAATCAGTGTTTGTGAGAAAATGGATAATTGTAAAGTGAATCGGGATTTTGAATACATTATTCATTGACAAAGTATTTTTTCTACAAACAAAAAAAGGGTAGAAGGCAAGGGAAAGACGCTATTTGTAGTGACACAGTTAACTCGATGAGATCGATGATAACTTTGACTTGCCGAGAACTTATGAGAAATATGTGAATCTATTAGTGAAAGAGAAAATAGGTAACAAGATTTAAACTACCGGATTAGTGAACACTGGGTGCATTCCAGAGGTCTTTGATTTCAGAGAAATTGTTTATCTTTGTGAAAATAATTTTGATTTAAGAAATAGGGAAATTAATCGAGGAGTGATAAATGTTTCTCTGAATCTTGATGCATTCATATTGTTATTCAAGTTATCAGAACCGAATACGTGTTTATAATTGTTTGTTGCAGATAGTTTCTTGGAGCCAGAAGGGTGAAAATTTGTCATTATTTGGGAATTCATTTGTGAAAATTTTGAGGTTCCTTCTGATATTTCTCATGTATATATTTCTTTGTTTAGTAAACTGTTTAAGGATTTCTATTGGCTCATTTCCCATGTAATAGGGCTAGAAAGTACATCACATGTCCCGAAATGCATTTTCTATGTGCTTTATGAGACATACAAAAATAATTTTATTGTCGATTAGGAGCATGTAATTTTGAATGAATTAGATATATAGTTACATAAATTACCCAAGAACAATGGATTCTTTATGATGGTATTTCCGATAACACTTATCATATCAAGGAATTTGTTTGACGTTTACCCTGTAATCCTATATTCAAGTTTCGCAAGGAACCAATGCAATTCTGGTATCCTATATTGTGGAAGAACAAAGCTTCTTTAAATTTTGTTTAATTCAAGATGTGTTTGTGAGGTAATTGTATTGTATGGTAATTGGACAAGTGTCTTCTCAAATATCTATAGAGGCTGAGGCTTCCCTATCTAGAAAAGGGGAATGTAAGGAAGAAGAAAGCAATATGGTTATATGAATTTATGGTTTTGAAGATAGGTCATTGCTTTTTCCAATGTTTGTTCTAGATAGGTATTTTGTTGTTGAAGTATACAGGAAATATCATCATTGGCTATCTATATTTGAACATAAAAATAAAATAAAATTTATTTCTTTTTTGTTTACTATTGGAAAACTGACTGCAAAAATACAAATCCTGATATCATTTTCCAAAAGCCTTTGGATGCTTTCAACTTAAGTGAAGTTGAAGCTATTAAAGGCTTTGATAGAGGAATAATTTTCACAGAACACCTTGAGTCTATGAGGTACAGAAACTTGTTTCTGAGAAGTAGAGAGGAGAGCGATGAAAGTCACAGTGTATCAACAAAAGATAAAAAAATGCTAGTAGATGTTGAACATATTGTTGAAAAAGAGATCATTGGGATGAGAGAAATATTTAATCAAAGGGGAAAAAATCTACGGGGAAATCTCAATATTTCACATACAGTACTGGTGCGACTTCATCTGCTAGAAAAAGAAGGAAAATAACTATTGGAAGTGAAAAATTGGTTGTTGTTAAGCTATCATGTGGCGGGGATGATGAAGATCCTCCTCATAGAGTAACTACAGAAAGAGCCCACATGGTTGAATCATTTAGATCCAAGAGTGTGCCTAAAACAGAGAGCATTGAAGAAGTGGTGGACATGGAAGTTGATAGTGTTGTACTACTTGATTGGGTTAGTACTTATTTGCAAGAAAATTAGAGAATAATGGAGGAAATTTTTGAAGAGGACATTACTTTTGATGACCATTTTGTCACATTGCAAGATGAAAATTATGACAAGGGAAGTAAGAGATTGAAGATTGAAAGAATATAACTTTTCGATAGAAATGTTGTTTATCGGATAGAATTGAATATTGATCTATCTTCGATTGTAATGCCAATACTAATGAAATTGCATAAAGATGTGGTGAAGCGCTTGTTAATTGTGTTGGTCGCAGATAGGCAGAAAATATAAAGCTGAAGGAAAAAATAAAAGAGCTAGAATATACCATTAGCCTAGGTCCTTTATTGAAGACTCCACTAGCAGTACGTAGATCGCCATTGGCAATTTCTATTCATGGAAGATTTAATATATTTGAGAAACCTGTCAATCTTCTCAGTGCATTGAATCATATGTCATTAGTAATATATCCGAAAGATTTTCGATTATTGAATCTGCATGGCAATTTTCTTTTGATCTACAATATTTAAAGTAGAGAAGTAGGTCTTCAGAAAAATTGGTCAAAAGTGAGTTGGAGGCTGATTGGGAATTTGTAGAGAATGACCTATTAAATTTTAGACAAAAGCCTAAATCATTATCCAAGCTAGAAAAAGATAAACAATGATTTCCTGATATTGATTAGATGAGACAAATCAGGGTTGCATGGTATGGTAAAATCTAAACATTGGAAAACATTATTTCTAAGTGTGGAGACATAGAAAATCGAAGAGAAAATGTGTATTGCAAGGCAATGGCGATTGTTTAGGATTTAAATGTTTTGTGTATTAAATATGAATCCGGTGTTGAAAAGTGTGCAACAAGAAATGCTTGTTGAGAGTGCAACAAAATGATGGAGCTTAGTGAAAAGAGTCGCCTTCACTAAGTGGGCCCGCAGGCTATTTTTGGCGCAATTCTATTTTTAGACTATGTCTATTTTTAGACATATGGATCATGTCTATGGATTGCAGGTTGTTTATGGATGATTGGTCAAGTTGGGAAAAATAGATGGACTTCTATTTTTGATGAAAGTGTGAGTGATCACAATGTGAGTGATCAAAGTCTATTTTTAGACTGGTTGTCAAAAATAGAAAAGTCAAATATTATTGTCTCATAATAATATTTGGACTATAAACTTGATCTTATTCTCTTGGAGCACTTCAGGATGAGCTACGGATGTGGTACATGCAGATCCCAGAGGGAAATACGTGGTTACCTATGGGATGACTAATATTTGCATGCGGGACTTCAATTAGAACTCAAGTGAGTTGAGTTTAGTGGACTGGAGGTGCAGTTGATGGAGTTGTGTTCAGTTTAGCTTTGTTAAACTGGTTGTATTTAGTCTAACTGATCAATAGACTAGAGATGAGTTGGGTGAATTAGTTATTAATTAATTCACAAGTTATTAACTCATAATGCAACTATAGAATACATCAGTTAACTCAGTTGCATGTCAGTGCATGTTCAGTTCAACAGGGACAGGTGGTAGAGAATCAGATTGCTATCAGTTGTGACTATAGTTGTGCACCAGATCTTGCACAATCAAGGGATTGAGTATGCCAATGAGTTTGCTCACGTATTTGCCCACATTATGGCTTGTGCTCACGTCCAACAAAGTGTGAGTGACTATTTTGCAGGTGAAATACGAGTTTGGGAAGCCATTCTCATCAGTTCTTGAGCAGGTATTGAGCTGTGGAGGCAGGCAAGATGTGGGGGAGATTTGGAGATCAGATCTGAGCTGTATTGTGTGTAACAGGTGGAGATACTTGTGAGAAGTATTATGCTATGTAATGTTACATGATTCAATCAATATAATATACAGATAGTGTGGGGATTTTAGCGAGATGCTTTCCCTGGGATACACTCTGTGTTAATGAGTTTGATTGATGCTTCTATATGCGCCTGTGAATGTTTCTGCTTCTGTAAATTGATGATCAACGTAGAGGAGGTTATCTATTATGCATGTTCCGCTTATAAGTGTATAATCAGGATAATGTCTGTGAATATGTGTCATATTATTCAAAATTTCTACATGGTATCGGAGCTGCTTTATTTGTAGAAGAGATTTTTACAGGATATCAAGCGAGGATTGATCATCAGATCTACTATTCAGGAAGTGTTTACATTCTATTTCTTCAGGCAGAGTCTGTAATCGGTCCAGGTAGCCTCTGGATTCATCCTTCTTTTGGAAGGTGAGATATCCAGTAAAAGCCCATACAGTCGATCTCTGTACAAGAAATACTTTGTTCTCACGAATCTTAGATCCGAGGCAGTTGAGTTGGTTGCTGGTGGAATTCGAATTTATTCCAAAGCAAGAGCAAAACTTAGAAACATTAAGTGTGAGAATGGTGACAGTATGCCCCAGTATCTCACGAAGTTCACCCAATGCCGGGATGAGCTGGGAAGTGTGGGGGTGGCTGTCGGATGAGAATATGGTGAGTCTAGCACTCCTTGACCTTCCTAAGAGTTGGCATAGCTACCAAGACTCGATGAATGGAAGGGAGAAACTGCCAAATTGGGAACAACCATGGTCGGATTTGATGCAGGAGGAGATCAGACGGAGCACCAGAGGCGGTTCTTCATCCATGCAGGATGAGGAGAACTGTGCTTTAGCGATTAAGGCGAGGAAGGGGAAGGAGAAGGTTTCTCTTTTCGAATCCAATTCTTCCAGTGATGGGAAGAAGGTTGACAAGGCGAAGGTGAGATGCTTTCATTGTCATGAGTTGGGTCATTATGCTACTAATTGCCCAAATAAGAAGTCCAAGAAGGGATCCGGGAAGGATTTGAAGGTGAGACAGCCTCACTTGCTTCACATTTTGAGTTGGATTTCACACTCTTCGCATGCATGGTTTCATCCATGATGGGAAGTGGTTGGTTTCTTGACAGTGGAGCTTCTTTCCACATGACCGGTGACAAAAGTTTGTTCAGTACTTTGGAGGAGAAAGATCTCCAGATACTCATAGGGATGGGTAATGATGAGAAGTATAGTGTCTCAGGTGTAGGTACGGTTATTTTTCAGAGGGAGCATGGAGCTCGCCTTACCTTGACCGATGTCAAGTATGTACCAGGACTGAAGAGAAACTTGGTGTCGATCGCGATGCTGGAAGACAGAGGCTATGATGTGGTCTTCAGTAAGGGAAAGGTTTTCTTTAGACACATCATCACCAGACAGGTGAAGCAGATTGGTTCACGGGTCAAGAACCTGTATGCTCTTGAGGTTCAAGATGCATGTAAAGCCTTGAGCAGCGAGGCAACTGATGGAGACTTGGTGGTTGAGAGGGAGCGTATATTAACTCTCAACATGCAGAGCCATAAGAAGTCTCAGACGATTGTGGAGGAGCCACGATTGGTGGAGTAGCTTCAGGAGGTTGTGGAGGAGCCACAACAGGGGAAGATGAGAGGAGATCGAGTAGAGACATCTACTCATCCAGAGACCTCCAGTAGGGGGAAACTTCGAGCCAGATGGGCTGAAGGATCGCATGCAGGCATACCTCCAGGTAGGAGGTGGGGTGATGTGAATTGATTGTCCCAAGGAGGAGGGGCAGGATCCTTGAGGTACCCAACCTCTTGGATGAGACCTTGCTACGGGAGCCCCAGATGTGTAGTAGCAGGAACTAACTGATTGGGTAGAGACAGATGCAGATGGAGCGGCAGAGAGAACGACAGTGCAAGGAATCCCAGGACAGCGCATAGCTAGCAGGCTGCAGCAATGCGAGAGGCACAAGTGTTTTGCACAGTGCTAGGTGGCACAGAGAGGTGTGCAATGGTGCGAGATGAATGGAGATGTTGCAGTAGCGCAGATGTCAGAGAGGGAGCACTTGTCAGCAGTAGGTAGAGCTTCAGCATCAGAGGGTGTTTCTATCCCAACAGGGAGGTCAGTTGGGAGGTGCAGTGCGGATGCAATGCTGGGAGATAGAACCAGCAGCAGCACGGATGCAGTCAGATATCAAAGTGACAGAGGCTAGAGCAGTCAGATACTGAAGAGCACAGAGATGTAGAGTTTCAGTCGACAGAGGCAATAGCAGTCAGAGACTTTGATGACAGAGCAAGTGGACCGGCCAGATGTGTTGCATGGAGAACATTCCAGAGTTATAGGATCGGGTTTGAGAGGAAGCCTTTCTTTTTGAGAGGGAGTGTTGAAAAGTGTGCAACAAGAAATGCTTGTTGAGAGTGCAACAAAATGATGGAGCTTAGTGAAAAGAGTCGCCTTCACTAAGTGGGCCCGCAGGCTATTTTTGGCGCAATTCTATTTTTAGACTATGTCTATTTTTAGACATATGGATCATGTCTATGGATTGCAGGTTGCTATTTATGGATGATTGGTCAAGTTGGGAAAAATAGATGGACTTCTATTTTTGATGAAAGTGTGAGTGATCAAAGTATATTTTTAGACTGGTTTTCAAAAATAGAAAAGTCAAATATTATTGTCTCATAATAATATTTGGACTATAAACTTGATCTTATTCTCTTGGAGCACTTCAGGATGAGCTACGGATGTGGTACATGCAGATCCCAGAGGGAAATATGTGGTTACCTATGGGATGACTAATATTTGCATGCAAGACTTCAGTTAGAACTCAAGTGAGTTGAGTTTAGTGGACTGGAGGTGCAGTTGATGGAGTTGTGTTCAGTTTAGCTTTGTTAAACTAGTTGTATTTAGTCTAATTGATCAATAGACTAGAGATGAGTTGGGTGAATTAGTTATTAATTAATTCACAAGTTATTAACTCATAATGCAACTATAGAATACATCAGTTAACTCAGTTGCATGTCAGTGCATGTTCAGTTCAACAGGGACAGGCGGTAGAGAATCAGATTTCTATCAGTTGTGACTATAGTTGTGCACCAGATCTTGCACAATCAAGGGATTGAGTATGCCAATGAGTTTGCTCACGTATTTGCCCACATTATGGCTTGTGCTCATGTCCAAAAAAGTGTGAGTGACTATTTTGCAAGTGAAATACGAGTTTGGGAAGCCATTCTCATCAGTTCTTGAGCAGGTATTGAGCTGTGGAGGCAGGCAAGCAGCGGGGGAGATTTGGAGATCAGATCTGAGCTGTATTGTGTGTAACAGGTGGAGATACTTGTGAGAATTATTATGCTATGTAATGTTACATGATTCAATCAATATAATATACAGATAGTGTGGGGTTTTTAGTGAGATGCTTTCCCTGGGATACATACTGTGTTAATGAGTTTGATTGATGCTTCTATATGCGCCTGTGAATGTTTCTGCTTCTGTAAATTGATGATCAACGTAGAGGAGGTTATGTATTATGCATGTTCCGCTTATAAGTGTATAATCAGGATAATCTCTGTGAATATGTGTCATATTATTCAAAATTTCTACATCCGGATTAAATATGAAGGATAAGTTAATGGCTTATTTGGAGAAGTTGAAACAATCCCAGACAATAGAGTTCGATGATATAATTGATTTTACTACAAAGGAAATTAGAAAATGACTAATTACTTTTGTTAGTTTCAATGAAGAGTACCCTGCTTCGTTTTTGCAATTGCAAGAAGAAGTAAAATAAATTGAGGATATATTCAATGAACATGTTAAGAAACAAATTACCAGTGCTATGATGAAATAATTCACTAAAGCTATAGTGAAGGAATTTATTGCAAGAAGTATAATTGTGAGAGATAAATGAGGATTGAAGAATATTAGAGTGTGCTTTTGCATATTGTAAGTGTTTTAATACATTGGAACATTTGTTTTGTAGTCAAATCATTTTACTTTTCAAATATTATGTGTGTTATGATGGTATAGTCTAATTCCTAAATGCGGTTCCTCATTACCTATTGTAGATGACTTTTAGAAATTACAGTCGGCGGGATTGCAATTGCAGTTTTCATTGGGATGAATAATTTTAGCTTTGCAATTGAAGTATTAGCATTTTCATAAATTCTTTATGCAACAAAGGTTATTTTATGGACCATGGATCTATAATCATAACTTATTTGAATTCTAATTACTGTATTTTCTATCTCTTGGTATATTTAGTAATTATGTAAACAATCGTGAGATAACGTTTGACACAAGATGTTGTATGGACTTGGTTTCTCGAACATTGTACATAAAACAAAAATTGAACATTTTTTTTTCCAGTATTTGCTTTAAAATTTTATGTATTGGCTATTTTTTTGTAATGAATGATAATTAAAATGGATATTTGTTTACTCTATTCCAATATTGAAACTTTTGACCAGTTATATCAATAATTCTTAAATAATATTTTACATGGGAGCTTGTATCTATTGCATTTGGTGTGACCAAAATTTGAATATGAATACAATTACACTTGCTATAACTATGATGATAATTGTTGAGCATTGCTAGACCAGAAAGCCTGGCCATTCTGTTCCAGTTGTTTTTATTTATGAATGCATGTACAAAAGTGAGAATTGCACACATCAATGTTCCATTGTACAAAGTTTTTTTTTGTTAGGATAAGAAAGAGAGTTGTCATTATGCGGAGGAAGCTTCCTGGAGTAAAAGCTATGAACAAAAACATATGGTGATAATAATAATAATAAATAATAATAATAATAATACATTGAACTATAGTATGGGATCTATTTTTTCAAAGCATAGTGGAAAAACTCTGTATTTCATTTTGCAATAGTCAATTACGAACCAATTTTTATAAGTAATTTGGTTATAGACATATACAATTTGTTTACTTAAAGAAAATAAGTATTTAAATAAGTCCTACTGAATATAGAAACTTGTTTTATTGTGGGGAGGTTTTTCTTGTGTGAAACCCATATTAAAGCTTATATTGTAAATCATAAAAGTTACAATAGTCAATTGTAAATGAGTATTTGTAAAGTGTTATTGAATACTGAAGCAGCTGTACAAAAGTGGTTGTGTGCGTGCAGAGGCTACTCAAACAACAAATGCATCTACGGAATTAAGTGCATATATAACTCATGTTATATATAGAAACTTGTTTCACTGTGCAGATCTTTTCTTGCGTCAAGTCCATAATAAGGCTTACATTGTACGCACAAAGCTATTTCTGCACAATGAAAGCTTTTATTAAATAACAATAAACCTAAAAATCATAAAACTAAATTAAATAACATTATTTAATAATAAATTTTATCAATTGCAAAAAAATAAATAATAATAATGTTGTGGTTGAAGTTTTACTAGTGATTATAATCAATGTGGAAGTCATACACCACATATGGAAAAAATGCAAAATTACAAAATCGCGTTATGTAGAAGTGGAAGAAAGAAGAAGAAGAAGAAGAAATAGTGTTTTCATTGTGCGAAGTACGATTTACTCATTTTCGTACCACTACAAGAAAAAGACCTCTAACAAAGGTTTTTGTGGAAGCCCCTATAAAAATAGCCCAAAAATTTGTTTGTACCAGAGGTCACTAGCGAAGTTGGGCGACAAATGTTTTAACATGTTTTTTTTAATGGTGTGTCGATAATAAACTAATGCACTAGTGCGTTACTATACCTACACACATTGGTGCTTAATAGCATATGATGTATCATGGTAGACTTATTTTTCATACTAATAAAAAAAATAACGATGCACTAAGTACATCATGCACATCAGTGTGTATATGACTCGATAACACCAGAAAAGGGTTAAATTTAAAAAATTGTCGAACGTAAATGACGCCCCAGTTCTCAACAAGTGTATGAATGCCCCTATGCATAAACAATATAGTTCACCATTGTAGGGTTTTTAATTTTGTTGGACACCTAATCCTAAATGGGTTAGTGTGGAAGCCGAATGGACAAAAGGAGTCCAAGAGACCTTGGGATGTGAAACCCAACGGTGAAACAATGTACTATAAATGTATATCATTTTTCAATAAAAATTGTACTGCATGTTTTATCTTTGATATATCTCTTACTGCCCATGTGTGTTTAACATGGTATCAGAGCAGGCGTACTCCTGCCCTACCCAAATATGAGCCACTAATTTTGTGGCATCTCTGTGCATGTCTGTCTTGCATTTCATGAATATGTTGTCAGCTAAATTGTAGCTGCAATCTCTGCCCAGTTCTGTAGCAGTGCTAAGAAACGTTCCCTGCACAATTACATTGTCTTGCAGAAAAGCACCTGTCATTTTTGTGCACACTGTTCTGTGACCATTTACCTTCTATTCAAAAAAGAAAAAAAGAAAAAAGGGGAGGTTCTTTATGGTGAATAGAGCGTTTCTCTGGCGAATTTGCAGATTTAACAGTCTACAAATTACCCTAGTCTCTTGGTCTTTTTGAGCGTTGGTTGAATGTTTTAGTCGGAGGAAGGCTATACCATGTCAGCTGCATTCTTTCCAAAATTTGTCTGTCATTTCCCTATTTAAAGAAATATTCTAATGCTGCTCTACTCTGCTGCACCTAGGCACTCTAGCAGACCATTTCATTACTCTTTGTGAATGTGTATGCTTTGAGTTGGTTTCCATGAATATTTCCTTGTAATTGAGCGTTGAAGGTTGCGTGTTTTGTTTTGGGGTGAAGGGGAAGTCTGCAACTTCAAATTAATTTCTTTGAGAGCAAGGGCGATGAGTGGTGAAACCTTTGGACAATGTTCCAACCTGAAGAGATATTCCATGGCAATTCCATGGTGAGTTATGTCTCTTGAATTCTCTAGTGGTTACACCAATTGGTGTGGTTGTATGCTACGTAATACAACAGGCTCTCGCAACCTTCGTGCACCAATTTCCTTCAAACGATTATGCTGGCGAAGAAAAAGAATGGATCCAGGCTGCGTTCCCACCAGAATCCACTGTTCTGAGCCTCTTGCTATCACGAACAACACCCGTGTTGGTTCTGGAAGGCAACATTCTGCAAAATTGTGCAAAGACGGAGGATTCTCGTCATGATGGACAGGGGATTGGATTCTTGAGATACACTAAAGAATAAATCCCATATTATACTCTTATACGTCTTGAATAAGTGCAGAGCACCAGTTCCAACATAGAATTCTACATTAATTCGATATCGTTGAAGATTCACTGAAGTGTTTTCTGATATATTACAACTTTTGTACAACAAAGTTTCCTCTTTAAAGTTTAAACTTTGAAATGAACCCTGTGTGTAGCTTCAAGCTTATTTAAAATTGCAAAGTGTTCTAAATTGAAGTTCCGCCAGTTATTCTCACCATCGTCAAGACAAGGAAGCCCTACCAAAGGCTACATTAGGTCGACTTTGAACTGTGCATAGAGCGTGAAAGTGTACAGAAAAGGGGGATCGCCCTGGACATGAGGTGTGTATGGTATAATTTGATCCTCTTGGTAGATCTCGAAATCTTTGCGCAGTGGAACAACCCAGTGTAGATATTCTCCAAGTTCTGGGAATTTTTTATCAGTGTGTGTTAGAACTAGAATAAGGTGAGAAGGATTCCAGTCCTCATCCTCTAAGGTGGCAACTGGAGGTTGAAGCATTTCTTGTTGCCTCAATTTATCCCCATACCAGAGAAATATCTCACCGAACTTTGCAGATTGAAAGACTAAGGGGGGCGCACTAGTGAACGAACACGGGAACTCATTTTCATCTGCTTTCCTTGCATAGTGAAGAGTTTTCCTGTCAGACAAAGAGTCATTTTGATCTTCTACCATTGCGAAAGGACAATTAGCCTCTTACACAAACAATTTTGATGCTATCGAAAAATCCATTGTGACTCGCAGAGCTGAGATACAATTGTTGTGCTTATGATTGCAAGGTGAGACAAAATTGTTGGTTGTGCCTACGAATTCGACATTGTGGAGGCTCAAAGGGGAATTAGATTGACAGATGATGAAAATGTGTTGAGAAATGTGTGATATTGAGAAGCTCAAGGAGAGCGTAGGAGGCAAAGAAGATCTTGAGCAAGGAACAAGAGGAGGCAAAGATTGTTGTGCACAGGAAGGAAGTTTGAACTGCTAAGAGAGACTACCCAACTCATGTTTTCAGCTATCAGACTTTGGCAAGAATCTCGAGTTCTTTCTCCTGTGGTATCTAAACTTGGTAGCACGAGATTTAAGGAAAAATCAGGCCAAGTTTCAGGGATAGAAGGCTGAAATAATAGATGAATCGTAGTACTATTTCTGAAAGGTGAGCTGTGTGTATTTATCAGCTAAAATAATGGCGGTAAAAGGCAGGAATTTGCACAGGAACCGAGGCTTGTCACTACTCAGATTTCTGGGTTTTTCAGTGTGAAGTCCGAGTCTTTTTCAGCATGTTTCTTAATGCTTGGGTACAGGCTAAGGTTGCAGTAGGAGCGGGCTGAGATTTCTGGGTCAGTAAGCCCAGAAAAGAGCAGTCTACCTGCAAGAAAAACTGTGTTCTTGAGTGTATATCAGCTCATTGTTTAGGGAGGAAACACTTGTATTTTGGGTGTGTACATTTAGTTAAGTGAATATCTAGTGGACTAATTTTATGTGTAAAAGGAGCAGACAGAGGTCCAAAAAAAAAAAAGCCCATTTTTGGTCATTTGATTGTTTCTACAAGTGCATTGTTGATTTGATTGTTTGAATAATGGAGAAAATTCATGGATTATTAGAGTTATTAAGCACTCTAATCTTATCTACTAATGGAAGTACAGTTAAACTCAACAAAGACACTCTCAAAGATATTCAAACATCTTTACAACTTTCACAAGAAACCATTGATTTTTTGCAGCTTGAATCACAGCTACAGCAAGAGGAGTTACATAAGTATAGTCATCATTCTGAACTTGTCTCTGTTCAAAACATTGAAACAAACTCCCATAAGAAACAAGTTGATCCAGTGCCCAATGAAGCAGCAAAGTCACATGCAGATGCAGAAGTTCAGCTTGCACTTCCCAAGCCCATCATCAGACCTTGGGAACAGCTTGTACACAACAAGCACAGAACTGGTCTTGGATATGACAAGGACTTGTCCTTTCATATTCCAAATTACTCAAAGCCCATTCAGTTTCAGAGTGCTGGATTCATTCATGACAGTTCAATTGCTCCTCATGACAGTTCACCTCCAGCTGTTCCAGATTCTGCCCCTCTTCCACAGCAACAACAACAACAACAGATCGTGAAATGTCAACACTATGACCGAGTTGGCCATTTGAAAGATCACTGTTTTGATCTTCATCAATGTAAGCACTGTCATAAAACCAACCATTCTTCACACAGATGCTTCAGAAATAAACGTCCTGCAAGAACAAAGATTCATCTTGGATGGATTGCTTCTTGGCAATGGGCATCAACAACCAAGAAGATATTCCAAACACATGTCAGAACCTATTCCAGAGTATTGAACAGTCTTGCAGTTGAGTTTTCTCTATCATGTCACCTTGTATCTGACAGGGGGGGAAATGATGGTCATCTACAAGCTTCAAAGCCACATCAAGCGAGCCTGAGCCACAACCTGCCACACTAGTTTCAGAGTTGTAGCCAGAGACAAATATGCCTGTGAACATGCCTTCAGTTGGCAATCTGGGACACTTCCTCTAGCAGAAGACTTCAACTTCTTTCCAGTTTCAGAAGCATTCCAGGAACACAATTGAGAACACTTCCTCTAGCAGAAGACACCAGCGTCTTGCCAGTTTTGGAAGAGTTCCAGGAATTGCATTAAGCATTCCAGAGTTGTTGGTTATACTTAAACCATCACAGGTTGAGACTTCCCTTTTCAGGTTGAAGTTTTACCTTTTATGTGGGGTGAGACCTCCCTTTATTGGTTGAAGGTTTCCCTCTTCAAAACAATAGGGGAACTTCCTCTAGCAGAAGACTCCAGCTTCTTGCCAGTTTTGGAAGAGTTCCGGGAACTGCACTAAGCGTTCCAGTGTTGGTGGTCATCCTTAAACCACCACCCTTTATACCAACATTTCATAGAGCACATTCAGCCTAGTGCTGCCATGCATATTTGCACATTTTGTATTACAGCTCTCTTCTTGGACTCATACATAACCCTTCGGATTAAGGGGGGAAATGTTGGACACCTAATCCAAAATGGGTTAGTGTGGAAGCCGAATGGACAAAAGGAGTCCAAGAGACCTTGGGATGTGAAACCCAATGGTCAAACAATGTACTATAAATGTATATCATTTGTCAATAAAAATTGTACTGCATG